>OX438697.1:17102300-18480473 GCA_949316375.1 Mythimna vitellina
AAAAGTCTTTTAACAATAGATCCGACGTTAATCAATCAAATTAGAAAAGCATACAACACCTAAAACTCGCACAGTTAGACTGATTTTTCATACTTTCTCTGTCCTTCCTATATTGTTGGAAGTCATTAGAGAGAGACGGAAGGCGGTTTCACATGTACCGGGAAGTGGCCAGATGCCATTATGTCAAGTACATTTATGACGCACGTAAAGCCTTTGACAAAACGCATCTGCTAACAAGTTGGTCCTTTATGTGTGTTTGTATTATTTTACTTTTGTTTGTTTATTTTTATTATTTGTTTCTTTGAAGTTGAGGCAAGGTAAATTAACTTTGATATAGGAATTTGTCTCCGATATTTTGAGAAGGTTGAAGGTTTTTTTTTTTTTTTTTTTTTTTTTTTTTTTCTTTTTTATTGGGTGGGAAAATCATCCTAATGACATCCCCGCTCTTGGGCGGAGCGGGAGATAGTGTCAGACTCTTACTGACTAAAAACCCACTCCTGTTCCTTCGTTGCCTTCGTCCCAGGGCCCCGGGTTCCGCTTTCACACTACCCGTGGGAAGGTTGAAGGTTTTGATTTAATATTACAAGGTCTCATTCAGGGTTAACTTAAGAAATGTTATGGATGAATGACAGGTTAATGATCCTAACAATTTAAAGATTCTACGGGTTGCATTTCGGGGAGTGTGCGTTGAAATTGTATAGCCTAATTCCACCAAGCCCGCGTCATCATCGGACTACCAGGTGTACGGGCAATGCGCCACTGGTACATGGGGAACATCCCACCCATACGCACAAAACGTTTTGGGACCAAATTCATTGTGTGTACAGCTAAGGAGTGGAACAGCTCCCTGCCGGAGTTTGTGTTTCCTGATAGCTACTACCTGGGGATCTTTAAGTCAAGAGTGAATAGGTTACTTCTAATTAAGCGCGTTTTATCGTCGCTTTCTATCAGGTGTGATAGTGGTCAAGCGCGAGCCTATCAACAAATAAAAAAAAACTGGGCAAGTGCGAGTAGGACTCTCGCACTAAGGGTTCCGTACTAACTCATCTATGAAAACAGTGCAATTCCCGAATTGACTTATGAAGATTTTGCTGAATCACAAAAATAAGTTTTTTTTTTGTGACGTAACTACAAATTCACAGTTTTCAGATTTTTTTCTATACTTGTGCTATGTGACCTTGCTTCATGCTAAATTTCAGGATTCTAGGTCAACGGGAACTACCCTATGAATTTTGATTCCCTTGTGAGTGTCTAAATATACGTTTTTTGCGACATAAACGGCCGTATCACTTTTTTTTCTTTAACTCAGAAGTTTGTTTTCTTTTTCACACGCTTCAAGGGGGCCGCAGACCTGAGTATATGGTTATTAGGCATTTCGATACCTCCACGCGTTCTCGAGATAAAGGGTCTTGAAAGACAGATAGACAGACAGACGGACAACAAAGTGATCCTATAAGGGTTCCGTTTTTTCCTTTTGAGGTACGAAACCCTAAAAAAAGTATTTAGAGCTAAGTACTTATAAACGAAGACATGCGACATTCACAAACTACTGTAGTAGTACCTACTGAGGATCATGACCTGTACCATGACGTTTAAAGTAAGATTGTTTCATTCTTATTTCCAGTGTGGGTAAGAGATGGCGCTAGACAACCTGTATAGCTCTGTCTCTTACCCACACTGAAATAAGAACGAAACAATCTTACTTTGAACGTC
Organism: Mythimna vitellina; assembly: GCA_949316375.1. Taxonomy (NCBI): domain Eukaryota; kingdom Metazoa; phylum Arthropoda; class Insecta; order Lepidoptera; family Noctuidae; genus Mythimna; species Mythimna vitellina. The sequence goes on from OX438697.1 coordinate 17,104,014, forward strand.
ATGGTAACCCCCATTTCCGTACCGTATCCGCGTGGTGGATAACGTACGTCTCATTTCCTCTCCCAGATGAGAGGCCTGACTCCCAGCAATCGGAATATTAAAAGGCTGCTAATTTACTTATAAACGATTTGTCAATAATTCAAAATTCTATTTTCTAACCCAATTTATTACTTCACTTTCCCATTGTGTCTCTCGTTTAGAATCTACATTTTTACAATAAAGATAAGAAATATATTAAAACATATGCTTTCCGTACCAACTATATGTATAATAGAGCAATAATAAATGCATATTTTATTTTGCCTTCAAGCCACCTGGTGGTAAATGGACACGGCAGTGCATAAAAATAAATATTGTACATCTACATAATGTAAGTAATAAAAAAAGAATAACATTATGCTATAATAGCTCACGTTATTAGATAATATATTACAAAATCGATGTTTATGTACGTGTTTCTGATGTATAAAATAATAATTATTATTATTATAATAAATCTATGCCACGTCACCACTTAAAACGATTAGTACAATTTATTAGTAACGGAAGATAAAGCCGTTATACATAAATAAAATACATATCTTTGAAATATTTTTTCTTTTAAAAAAATATTGGTTCTTTTAAAGAATATTAATTGACTAAAATATATATATGTCTATAAACTATTTTTTAACATTTTAATGACACATTTTTATCATATTAGAGACTATATGACAAAATAGAAAAATTATACAAAAATAAAACATCTTCAACTTAGCCATCACCAACCACGGCAAAGATAAAAAATAAAATACCTATTTATAGCCCTAAACAGCCAACTAAATCATCGCTAATGTTCACAAATACCATTATAATTTCCGGTCCTTAAATAAAAACAATGGCGAGCGCCTGCGCATGCCGTTATACTCAAATTGATCTATTAAATGAATTTGGTTAGGCCTTGGAACTAGGCCTTAATTCGATAGACACAAATGGAAACTGAATTGTATAGTTGAAATGTCAAGTACATATTAAATTGGTAGACTGAATTGATAGTTATATTTTAAAATATTGATAGCTCTCTCTTTGTTTTTTTGTTAACACAGATTTACATACACAAAGAATCACCAAACTTAAGTGGCAATGGGCAGGGCACATTGCTCGCAGAACAAATGGACGTTGGGGCCGAAATGTTCTGAAGTGGTGACCGCGCACCGGAAGACGCAGTGTTGGAAGGCCTCCTACAAGGTAGACCAATGACCTGGTAAGGGTCGCGGGAATCCGATGGATGCGAGACGCACAGGACCGTTCATTGTGGTGACACTTGGGAGAGGCCCCATTTCTAACAGTGGACGTCTTTCGGCTGAAGTGATGATGATGAGATTTTAGATCAAAATTAGTTTTGTTAATCACACTAATATTATACAGGCGAAGGTTAGTGAGTGTGTGTGTGTATGTGTGTTTGTTTGTTACTTCTTTACGCTCGAACGGCTGAATGGATTTCAATGAAAATTAGTACATGGGTAGGCGATGTCCTGGAATACTCGTAGAATACTTTTATCCTGAGATCCCTTGGGATAAATTTTTACTATTACGCAAGCAAAGCCGCTGGTAGTAGCTGGTTTTATTATATATATTTTTTAAAGTATGTGCTACGAGTATGAGCAGATAAGAATAATATTCCACAACTATCACAGAACGCCGTTTAGTCCCAAGACAAGCAGAGCTTGTGTTATGAGTACTAGACAAGTGATACTACTACTTATATATTTTTAAACACATACATATAGTAAATAAATTACACTCAGACACAGAACGAATAATCATGCTCATCACGCAAACATTTTTCCTGGGTAGTATTCGAACCCACGACCTCTGGCATAGCAGTCAGGGCCACTAACTAGATCAACAGGCCTGTCTGGGTTTGACCCCCATGATCTACAACTCGTAAGTCGGGGCCAACCAAATAGTAGGTGTCTTCTTATTTTAGAACTGCGAATGAAAATTTCTAGCTAGAAATTGAGTCCCTCTTACTAATTAGTCCCATAACTGTCAATGTCAGTAAAATATCATAGCTGGATCGCCTATGATACCTAAAGAAAAATCTTACATTTTCATTTAAGATATTCCTAGCTTCCTCTAATATTTTTTTTTAAATTGGTGTAAACCAGTGCTTGACTGCGATCCCACCTGATGGTAATCATCATCATTATCATCATCATTTCAGCCGAAAGACGTCCACTGTTGGACATAGGCCTCCCCCAAATGCCGCCACAATGACCGGTCCTGTGCGTCTCGCATCCATCTAATACCCGCGACCCTCACCAGGTCATCGGTCCACCTTGTGGGAGGCCTTCCAACGCTGCGTTTTCCGGTACGTGGTCGCCATTCCAGAACCTTTCGTCCCCATCGACCATCTGTTCTGCGAGCAATGTGCCCTGCCCACTGCCACTTAAGTTTGGCGATTCTTCGGGCTATGTCCGTAACCTTGGTTCTCCTGCGGATATCCTCATTTCTGACGCGATCCCGCAAGGATACTCCGAGCATAGCCCTTTCCATTGCCCTTTGAGTAACTTTAAGCCTTCTGATGAGGCCCATTGTAAGCGACCACGTTTCGGAGCCATATGTCATCACTGGCAACACACACTGGTCATAGACTTTTGTCTTGAGACACTGTGGTATATTGGACGAGAAGACACCGCACAGCTTCCCGAACGCTGCCCAGCCGAGTCGGATTCGACGATTGACCTCTTTCTCGAAGTTAGACCTACCCAACTGGATGGACCTGATGGTAAGCGGAGATGCAATCATTGATGGTCAGGCGCACTAGTTTATTAAGTTAATGTTTTGATAAATTCCTGACTCAGTTAATTTATGAGAAGACATAACGATGACCTTTGTACCCTGTTCCCGGAAACCTAACCGTATGGTGTTTAATTCCTAAAAGGACCACAAATCACATTCCTAGTACTAAGTATATGATTGTTGGAGTCATATAGCCATATACATTATTTTCCCTCTAAGCATTTTCCCTTCCAATGGATTAATGTACGTCATAATTGTGACGATAAAAACGCTATGTCAAATAACATAGTTTTATTTCGTGGAACGAAAATGTTAACAGGGATTCCCTTTGTACATATTTTTTAAATCATTTTCTATTAATTAATTATATCGGCTGTTTATTCCCGTGTAAATGAAGATAACAAAGTCATGTAGTAATCAATATTGTGATTAATTATTATAGTCATGCAAAATAATATTAATGATTCAAATATAAATATTAAAATTGTATCGTTCACACGATCAAACTAGAAGATAACATTACATTTTAATATACAATTTGTAACAGTATCTTTACAACCTTCAGTAATATTTGCATTTTATCAGATCTCTTACATTATTTGTGTTTTTATTTGTCTATTATGTTATATATTTATTTTGAGCAGTAGTAATGACCGAGGGGCTTACAAAGTAGAGGATATGGGGTTGAACTTAAGCAGATGCTTTAGCATAGCATAGCATAGTCGGCCTTATAATGTTCCCACTGTTGGGACTCAGGCCTCCTCTCTAAGAGAGGCAATGGGCCTTAATCCACCACGCAGGCCCAGTGCGGGTTGGTGGATGTTAAATGTCTTCGAATTTTTTGGCTCTAGGACATGCCGATTTCCTCACGATGATTCCTTTACCGTTTTGAGAGCAGTGGTGATGAAATAAATCACACAAAGTAATGCGCCTGGCTGGGTTTAAACCTGCGACCTACAACTCGTAAGTCGGGGCTGGTACCAATCGGCCACCACTGCTCCAGGCAGGCGCTTTACTTTATGTAGGTAATTTATTTCATCACCACTACTCTCAAAACGCAATACTCACAATTCGAAGACATGTGACATCCACAAATCCACACTAGGCCCGCGTGGATTAAAACCGACCCCTATGGAACCCCACACGTTATCTCCCTCCGATGAACGCTACCGTCCCGACTCACATAACGAATGTGCCATCGAGTGATTCCAGGGAAGACGGTGGCATAGTGATCACATGCTGCCGTGCACAGCGAGGCTCAGGGAAGACCGTTATACAGTTTTTTCAGGGATGTGCCGTAACAGGCGTTGCACAGAGGAGGTTCCGGAATGGTCTTTTGAGGGGTAACGAGGCCCCTTCTACGTGTTGATGGTGATCACCGGGATGGTTTTAGTGTGGTAAAAATCCCACACTCCCCCGACTTATCCCCAAAGTCCGGGCGCCTTTTGAAGGTTCCCCTCGAAAACAAAAAAAAGGTTTGCGTGGATTCCCAGTAGGTGTAACATTATAAAGCTTATTATGAACGTTATAGTTTTCTGATCATTACTTTAGTTTAAAATAATAGAATGTTTTTTTTTTTTATAGGTAACCACAAAAATATAAAAAAAGAATTCAGACCATTGTTTGAACAAAAATAGTAACAGACCAGTAGGTAATGACCTCCTGTTATCAAGTTGATCTATAGGGAAAAAAAATCCAAATTACCTACTCCATACAATGCGAAATCCCGTGACTGTACGAAATCCACGTCACTTCTGTACTTGACATGTTTGTTAGAGGACGAGACATTGACATTCTAGTTAGACCAAAACCTTTGACATTGAATTCGTTTCGTGTTTTTGCAACTAATTTTACCTTACTATTTGGCTGTTAAATGAAAACACTAGTGCAGCTGTAGCGACATCTATGGCGTCACATACGAACTATTCCTGCATCGCGCAATCAAATCAAGCGATTGCCACAATTCTAATGTCGATCGCTGGCCGAAGTCAGGCAGTGGACTATGTTCTTGGTGATAATCACATTAATATACTCTCACAGACCTGGTGATCTAGTTGTCAGTGGCCCTGACTGCTATGCCGGAGGTCGTGGTTCGATTCCCACCCAAGACAAATGTTTCTGTGATGAGCACGATCATTTGTTCTGTCTGGCTGTAATTATCTATAATGTATTTATTTATTTTTTATGGTGGTTTTTTTTTTTTGAAATCATCCAATGATTTCTCAGCGGACACGCCCGTGTCAGGCTTTTAAAAAGACCCACTCCTGTTTCCTCCTTTGCCTTTGCTCCAGGGTTCCGGGGTTCGCTTTCACTTAACCCATGGCCCTAGTAGACTTCCACCCTGATGGGCTCCTATGATTTTCTGACATCTTGAGGCGCACGTGTAACAGTACGCGCCATTGACGACTTGGGTTTGGTCCGGACGGTTACTGGACGACCGGACGGCGTCCTACTCATTGCTCACCATCCGCAAGCCTACGTCTACGGTGGCTGCAAATCGGAATCCCAATGGCTGGGGCGTGAGGGCCGTTACCTCACGCATGTGGCCGCCTCCTTCGCTAGCATTACTGCTTCGCAGAAGAGGCGACCGCCTGCCATTCCTCCTCGCTCCGATAATATACATATATGTATTTAGAAATACATAAATAACTATGTTTATCAGTTGTCTAGTACTCATACCACAAGCCCTTGCTTAGTTTGGGACTAGATAGCGTTGTGTAAACGTTTCCTCGCGATGTTTTCCCTACCGTTTTGAGAGCAATAGTGAAGAAATAAATTACACAAAGTAATGCAACTGGTTGAGTTTGAACCCGTGATCGGTGAATCGTAAGTCGAAGCCGTTTTCCTTGGACTCTGCTCTCTGGTGACACATGTAATAATCGGGAAATATAGTGGAATTTTGAAAATACCCAAAATGGACACATTGTGTTGCAAGGAACTGAAATGATTGGTTAGGTTAGGCATATTGTTATTTATAGGGTTTTAGGAAATACCAAATTATAAACGGAAAGGGACTGTGTGTATGACAGTATTATTATAATTACAATTTACTGTCATACCTATTTTTTTAATTTTAACTAAAACGGTATTGATTTAAGCGGAAGTTGTGGAATTATTTTTACACTTATAGCTCAGAATCCCCTCAAAAACTTAGTTTCCCTAACTTTATATTAATAAATACATATATACGAGTACCTATATGTATATTTATTTTAGTTGTATATATACTTTTGTACCCTTGTTTTCTAAATCCAAATATTTCCTATTTTTCGTATTTTTTATGCACCTGCCATATTGTCTCTCCACCATCCTAAGTTGACTGGAGAATGCCTAAGGTAGTAAGTCCGGCTTTGTACTTTTGTGTTTTATGATTAAATAAATAAAACCACAACTCACATTTTATTATCTTTTTATATTAATGGTGATAAGCACGCACTTGAACAGATAGCAGCTGATGGAAACCGACGATTTGGTCGACGATGGAACACGGTTGCCCAGAAGTAACAAAAAGAAAAGAAATAAAGAAAGAAAAATATTTTATTTGGCACACGTACACACGTAACCTATACAACCCAACCGAATCCTATGCTGTAACCTATTCAATTTTGACTTAAGATCTCCAGGTTGTATACCTATGGTATGCAGGGTACTACATCCTGGGGATCTGAGCAAATTCGAACTTCCAAAGATATTCGACACTAATTTTAACTTGATTGTACAACCTACTGTTCCTATGTGCTGGTACTGTGTTGTGTTGTTGTTTTTATCTATATATTCTATAAAGTCACTGATATAAAGGGAGAAACTGACTGACTCACATATCACCGCACAACCGAAATTACTGGTACTAAGGGTGTGAAATTTACACAAGTGTGTTTTATGACGTAGGCGGGCATTATAAGAAAGTATTTTCCAAATTTCACTCCATAAAGGAATGAAACGAGGTTTCAAAATTTATACGAAGATACCTCTTTTTATGCAGACGAAGCCGCTGGCAGAAGCTATATACATAGTAGCTACACAAACTTTGGACTATTCGATAAATTTTATACTTATTAAATAAAAAATTACCCTAAAACCCACAGCCCTATATAACTTTTGCTACTGTTTACATCATAAACCACTAATAACTACTAACGTACATATTTCACTCATTTATCAAGGCTTTAATCGGACATTTGAACCTATCTATATTTATATCTCTAGGTCCAAACAGCCCAGCTCTACGCCGGTTCCTTTCCCAGGCATACAGTGCGCAATGATGGACAGACAGACAGACAAATTGTGCACTTTTTGTGCAGAACTCGAGACAGATGTAGAGATAGCCGTTTTTAGTACTTTTAAGTGTACCTAAATACCAGAAAATTGCACTTCTCATAATATTTGAGACAGGTATTTATAGTATGTAAGTATTTATTCGCTTTCATTAAATTATTATGTTAAAGGCACGTACAAGTTATGTAATGTGATCAACTTACAATGCGTTCCAAATAAGAATAGGATCGATTGCCATGTTGTGACGTCACGTCATACTGTCGATGTTTTGATGACGGCACGATTGTAGCAGTGATTGTGTGATTTGCTGACGCACTGCGTGTCGCGAGTTCGGTTCCCGCACAGAACCAACATTATTTTGGTATATGCGAAACCTGAATATAATTATGTAGTTTGCTCAATATCAGTAACTGAATCGATTCCAATAATTTTTACACCATGTTATATTTTTTTCCAAAAATATTTCATAAGTTGGACATCACCGACACTAAGTACAACACAGGTCACGGGTTATAGCGGACATTAGACACTAGCGCACAGCTGGATGCGGAAGTAAAACAACCCCTCAGTCGCCCGGGTGGTCCGGTGATCATGTATTTGTGCGGCCAACCAGGTAACATAACAAGCTTATAACTTTGTGATTTTTCATCGTACAGTTACTTTTTGCACATAGATTTTTTACATAAAATTACTAGACACGTATTTCGGGTTTCGCATATACTAAAAATAATGTTGTATATTTTTGTGACCTACAGATTGATAGTTGTTTCGGGTCTGGGAGTCTTGTGTATGTGAGTTAACATGTTTGTAAATGCACCTCGAGTGAGATTGGTTGCCTCTTAGAAACAAAAAATCAAAAACCTCTTTTATGCAGTATTAAGTTTTCATTTGAAACTAGAAAAACTGACTTGGTGGACCGATAACCTGGTGAGGGTCGCGGAAATTCGATAGATGCAAGACGCTTAGCCCCCTTAGCTAAGTTACGACGTCATCTCAATGCTCAGTCACGTGGTCAGAACGAAGGAATCGAAGGCGTGGCCTACTCGAGGCGTTCGACGCAAACGAAATGATCGTAACTTAGCTAGGGGGACAGGACAGCTCCCCTAGCCAAGTTACAATCGTATCGTTCGCGCCGAATGCCTCGAGTAGGCCACGCCTCCAATTCCTTTGTTCTGACGTTATATCAACGCTCAGTCACGTGGTCAGAACAAAGAAATCGGAGGCGTGGCCTACTCGAGGCGTTCGACTCAAACGAAACGATCGTAACTTGGCTAGGGGGGCAGGACAAGTCGTATGTCTAAGTCCAACAGTAGACTTCTTTCGGCTGAAATAATGGTGGCGATAGTGATGATGAAACTGGCTTATGCTTGCAAAACTGCTTTATGTATTTATAACTCTGTTTTTAAATTAGTAATCTGAATTTATTTAGAGGTTGAATGCCATGCTAAAACACATAAACTAGGTATATAAGTAATACTTTTAAAACGTTAAAACTTTATCAACTTTAAACTACAAAAACCCACATTTTTAATGACGTCTATGTTTCTAATTATATAGTAAAAACCATTAACGTATTTCGTGTCGTATTTTAATTAATTAGCAATAAAACGCGACACCAAGGCGTCTACTTACATAACTTTCGTAAGGTAAGGTAATTCAACATTTTCTTGAAGTAAGAATATGGTTACATTTAAATGTTACTGGTGTATGCAAAGTAGCCAATGTAACTTGAACCACGGTGAATAGAGGAACTGTTTGACACTAGGTATTTTTAAGGATCTCTGTCTGCTCAAATTTTGATGGTATTATAAAAATTATCGCCTTTTTAAAAACATAATATATACTTATTACGTATTATATGTTTATAAAAAAAGCGATAATATAAATCAATATATAGGCAATATAATCGTTATATTTTATTCTGCTCAAAGAAGGAACATAGGAGTGGGTCACACGCTCTCTCGCTCCGCCTAAGAGTACGAAAAGTCATTGGATACTATAATGCATCTTTATATCCAAGTATATTTTAGCGGTTTTTATAATTAGTTACGCTATTTTTATTTCCTGTTTTAGCGACATTAAAATTCATTTTTTTGCACTGACAACGAAAATGGAATGCGACCGGTCAAAGCAGGCAGCGACACTGGCGGTAATAATCCCGCTTATAAATAACGTGTTTCGCACTGTCCTCTGCAGTTCATTTTCGTTATCAAAGAAGACAACATCTCATAGAGTAAAGGTAGAACTGCATTGCGCCCACGCGTGCCACGTACGCCGATCTGAGCGCTTTGGTCTCTATACATTTTATATAGCAACTAGATTTGTAGACCTACATTAGCTACGCCACACGACGCGGTGCTACGTACAAAACAGGCGTGGCCCACGTCGCGCCGCCGGTCTAATGTAGTTCCCACTTTAGTGCTGCTACGTTACTCTGTAAAACTCATCATTATTTTTGATTGTGTGCTGTCGAAGAAAAAAGTAATTTCCACCACCTTTCCCGTTACGATAACCAAATAAATTTGTATCAAATTTTTCTCAAAAGAACCCAAATTTAACTTTGCTTTCTACGTTTGTCTGTTTGTCCGCAAATTCCACGCAACCAATTCTGATGAGATTTTCACTAATAGGAATAACGATAAATGAGGAAGATTTATGTGTATAATTTGTACCTTTGCAAAGCCGGGCGGGTCTCTAGTTAACCATTCACATCCGAATTTGGCTCAGTCTTTTTTTGTCAAGTTTACAAAATGGCTGACATTGAGCAGCGCTGACATGAAGGACCAAATTATAGTGGTATTTTCAAATGGTAAGGAATATGTTAGTGATATTAGCAAGTAGGTTTCAATGTATATTTTAAACATCGTTACTTTCCTAATAAGATCCATGTTACATGGTAATCGTGTGTATTTAAAATCTTTTTGCAGGTACTATATAAACAGTAAAGCTAAATAAGGAGTTTCATTTGAATTTATATGTAATGATCAAATTGATATCGCTTGGTATTATTTCAGTGTGCATCGGAATGGCATAGTTTAACTTCGTCAAACCCGTTCCATCATCGTACCACAAGAAGTACGGCGAAGATGCGCTACCGGTACATGGTGGATATCCCACCCATTCGTAGAAATTATTTTGGGAAAACACTCATTGTGTTTTTTGTAAAAAATTCTTCTCAGTTGTTACATACAGCTGAGAAGAATTTTTTGTTCATGTTTCCTGTAAACTGCAACCCAGAGGTATTTGAGTCAAGACCGAATAGGTTGGTTACATCGTCGATCACATCATCGCTTACTATTAGGTAAAATAGTGGTCAAGCTAGGTCAGCCTAGCTATATATCTATTTATATATATATAAAACGAATAGCTCTTCGTTAGTCTCGCTAAAACTCAAAAACGGCTGGACCGAATTGGCTAATTTTGGTCTTGAAATATTCGAGATAGTCTAGGGAAGGTTTCAACGATGAGAAAAAATGTAAAAAATCACGAAAAAAAAAAACTAAATACAACGCCATCTCTAATTAAAATGTCATTATAAAATGAATGATGCTGTTCTGGTGATGCCAGTAGATAGCGTTATCCTTACTATTAGGCGGACGAAGTTTGGCGGGTCAGCTAGTAAAGAATAAAAAAATATATTTTTCTAAGCATGAAGCAGCAATTTACTGTCAGAATTTTTAATTAAAAGAAAATATTGGATGTCTGGATTTAGTTTAGTAGAAATCTTCAGTTTTTACAAATCAACCCTTAAATATAAATACTTTTACTAAGTATAAGAGTAACCCAGATATCCAGAAAAAAAAAATACAAACTTTAATGTAAAGAGTTGGTCCCGTACTATTATCATAAACTTAACCCTTGAAATATTGCCAATTAATCAAAAAATTATAATACACTAGCGGTCCTAGATGTTGTCTTGTTCGAAAGCTGAAAATTCGTCAGAAAAAAAAAACCTGTTGCAACGCCACCTACCGGGTTCAATTTTAATTTTCTAACCATCTAGAGACTCACTCAAATATACACACATAGTTTTATCCAAATCGGTTCAGCTGTTTAGGAGGAGTTAGGTGACAAACACACGTACAAAAGAATTATAATAATATATATAAAGATAACTCTACGACTTACATATTAATAGCATTGAAGAAAATCACACCGATAATTGTATTACCTGAAAAAAAAAACAACATAATATGAATAAAACAATTCAGCAACAAAAAAAATAACAAATTGTTCAAGCCTTATCATTTCAGCAGCTGATTGACAATGCCTTAATTCCTTTTTCAAATCGATCAAAAGGAAACAAAACTGCCGTAATTTTCGAATGACGTAAATCGTACCGGAAATTGGCGTGTAAAACGCGTAACCATTGAAACCCACTCATGCGCATCTAATCAAATAGGACAGTGTCAATTATAACAAGTTGATAGACATTGTAAAACCTTTTAATGCTGCTTTTGAATGGTGAATAAATCATCTCTCACTCTTTAAGACTCAAATAAAAGAGCACTATCTTTCCTCTCTTGTGTGGTAATCATATATGTATATATATATACATTATATTTATCTTTAGTATATGGCATTTTTAGTTATATAAGTATTTATTAGTTTAATTTACGGTTTTACAAACTCTTCTTTGCTTATTTCTACACTGTATAGTCCACATCTCTTCTAATCACTCCTTTCGCAGCTCTGCTGGAAGAAATTTCTTTATGAAATAAGCAGTACCTTTCTACAATTTTTTATATTAAGATACCTGTCTTCTTCTTTATATTTGTGTGTACATAAATAATAAAATAAATAAATAAATTTTTCACAGAATGATTTAACCCATTCTGTGGATCTTTAGTCCTTTTCTGATCAGTATTCGTTCTTATTCTTGCAAACATAGAGTCTAAACTCTTTTATCATTATCTGGCTCATATCTCAACAGGTTTATTGTCAGCCAGGTGTCAGCACAACATAAATATTTTTATCTCCTATATTTCTTTTATAGTCGTCATTTTAGCAGTCACAAGCTTCTAGACATATTTAGCCATTATTATTAATGACACTTCACACTACCTAGTAACAATAATGTGTAAAGTAATTAAAGTGGCCGGCCAGTCATGGCAGACAGTGACAAAGGACCAACAAAAGTTAGCACAAGCTGGTAAAGGACTTTACCCAAAGAGGGGGTCCGTAATTAAATAAAAATAATTATTAGATGTGTAGTTAAACAACCAACGCTTAATTGAAATTAAGGATACGCAGATTTTTTTTAAATATAATTTATCACACTATTGTTTTAAGACGAAATTTCAAATTATTGTTTGTGTATGTTTGTTACTCTTTACTGAAATAGCACACAGAATATTTTTTTTTATCCCGGGAGTACGTTCCTTTGGAATAGTTTTCTATTATACATATGTTTATGTGAGCAATATGCTATCAGAAGCTTGTAATATGTATGGTTAGGTTAGAGTGGAGTCATTTTTTCGCTAGATAGCGTTGTAATCAATATTTTTAGTTTATTTTGTTTTTAGTATAATTGTAGTTTTATTAAGTCAAGGAAATGGTAGCCGCAGAAATCGGACGTTTCACTTTATTGGATTTGGTCAAATTGTTGCCTCAAAGTTCTCCTAATTCGCCGTATAACCTAAAACTGACATCCAATTCTTACTATAATGCCCAAAAATCCTTTTATTGAGTATGCCATTCTCATGGCCATAGCTTTCACCAAATACACAGATAGGTTCGGATTTTCATTAATAACGGTTATTAGAGTGAATTTTTGTAAAATTTATACAGTCAAAACCACCCGTTCTCGAAATTTAAAATAGTAACTTTAAAGTGTGCCAAGGAAACAACACTCAAAGACGTTAATTGATTAAATTATTATTTAACCGTTTTGCTTAATTAAAATGTACACGAACTCAATTAAAACAGATAATACTACACGTCTCAGGTTCTCCTAATTCATACTGACATGCGAGACGTTGAATATGTTATTAAAAATTAAAATGAGAATTGCAACTGGTTGATATTTTGTGGATGTAATTATGGAAAGTTATAATCAGCTATAAGTGTATCGACAATAATGAAAAAAAAAGGAAAGTAGAATGGTGACATGGCTTAAGAAAAACTAGAGCAAGCAAAGCATGAAAGTGACCAAACCTTGATTCTTTGTCGATAATATCAAAATAATAAATAATGAGTCAAACATTCTGTACAAAAGATTGATGTCATATATCCCTTTTATAGTTCTTAGAAATCAGTCGTGGAAAAAATCAAATAAGACAATATTGTTGACAGTATGAAATGATTTATTAAATCCTAGACAAGTAACATATCATATTAAGTCATAACTAATATGAATCAAGTCAAACCTTTAGCACGGTTTAAAAGTAAAGTCTATGTTTAAACCAATGTTGACAGCAACCACAAGTTTATTACTATATATATCGTTATTGTTTTTTTTTTTGTCAGTCTTCGTGATCAATTTTGCATGCTACCTATATCCGTTTGGATATAATGCTGCTAATTCAGATAACTATAACATTATCTGGAAAGGATCTATAAATGATCGTATCTGTGTGCAATACAGCGGTGAACCTTCAAAAGTTGTTAATGAATATGGTGCTGAATCCTTAACCTACACAGCCTCTTTTTACATGCTTTCTATCATACATTACACTTTCACTATTGTTTGTTATTATTAGGCCTGCTCTTAACACGTCAGCATGATTAGCGCAGCCCGCCAAGGCCAATGTCTGCCAGGGGTTGTTTGAGAGAATCACAGCAACTCTAGATGGTACAGAGCGATTGAAAGAACACGGGTGAATTTTAGTCACTAAAAATCTGTCCCTACGCTCCACTCAGAGTGGAAGAAGAAGAAGTTATTTGATGATGTCCCAAAAAAAGCAGTGATCTTCAAAAGATTAAATGTTAATCTTAATAAACCCTCAACCATCCGAAACGCGATAATGAAAACACAATTGTAAACTATATTGTTGCACAGTGGAAAGTATCTCTAAACCAATAACTATTAAAATAGACACATCAAATAATATCTTCTAAACTTCAGACCACGTAATAATATCAAACAAAATACAGCAGCTATTGTCACTTACATGCACGCTCCGCTAGTTTTGTTGAGACAGACGTCACGCTTGATATTGGGGCAACAATACTATGTTTACATAGTCATACATATGATGGAGAACTGGGCCAGGAATGACGTAATGCTCATTAACCGTGCAACGCATAAAACCACTGAGAAATGCGAATTTTGTGTTGCGAAAATTTTGTTCACCTAAAATAATGCAGATATGTGCAATGCGTAGATAAAAATGGAGATTTTGAAAACCTATCAGGTGGCACTTTTAATTTTAATCCAATAGTTATGCATGCCTTTAACAAAAGAGATCCATCTATGGACATATTTAGGAATATTTCATGTTAATTTTCATTTTACCATTGCAAGGATTCAACACAAACAAAACTTTTAATCCTGCTCTCATTAAAACGATTTGCAAAACCAAACAATTTGGAGATATGCCAGTATAATAATCATATGTGACTCTTAGAAAAACCTTCAAAGCAATCAAACATAGCTGAAAGCTGTTACATTTCACGAAACAGCTAATGGTTTACTATATTCATAAAATTAAAAATATATTTGTATGTTAGTCACGTAACTGGCAGAAATATAGCGAAACGAATCGAACGACATTGTTTGTTCTGAACAAATACGTATAATTACGAGTAAAATACTAAAGTAACTACGTAGAGCCAGCCAGATACTGAGGTTGCTGTCAACATCGTTACATATTTTGGCATTTACAAACAAGGTCAACTTTTTGTTCCAATTAAACTTAATAAGCATTGGTTGGAACTGGCTGGAAAGATCCGAATCTCATTAAAGGTGATGTAACAAAAAAGTGCTTATCTGTGAAACCAAGATCGAAGAGATTGTAAAAGGGCAGGATTAACGTTACGTTGAAGTCAGAAAAAACTTAAATGAAGCCTGAATAAACGTTGGAAATCATACAACAACAGCAGACATATTTAGACAAATGAAATAAATCGCCCACATACTGTAAATGAACATAAAATTACGACGAGTTTCTTTATTGTCAAGACAGCGCTAAAGAAAAACTAAACCAACACGCCATATATATGTTCATAAACAATAAAATGAGTATTAAACAAAATACGGTTCACTTTATTATAAGGATAGAAGAAATAGATCATTATAAGTGAATACAGTAAAAGGCAGTAAAGATCATTGACCTAACAACTAGCGCAAGGCAAACAGGTAACAAGGAATTGATGACACAAGTGTTTATTGAGACATAACATTTTATGTACGTATGAAGAGTGGACGACATTCATCAAATACTACGCCTCGTTGATAGTGGGCCTGTCACTTTCGATTAAGTAAGATATGACACACTTCCGACACTTGAACGAATGAAAGCTACGATTTAATAGAAAAAGTCCAACCAAAGAAGCTATGGATGGACTGAGTGAAAAAAAATACAGAAGTAAGTATAATTTGTAGATGAAGATGAAATACATCTATCCTAAATAAATCAAAATAAGGATGAAAGAATGATGATGATAATCCTAAAGGCAAAAACCAATCTTGCTATCGACGACATCAATGACGTTATTGTCAAAACTATATTTCCTTATCGATTTTAGAAACTTTAAAAACCAGACGATGACATCCGTGTCTTCGGAGAACTTTAGGCCCGTCAAACCATACTCATTGGGATTTTTTAGTCCAAAGTTCAAAATTTTTTACATATGTTATGTTAATTGTAATCAGTGATTTTATAATCTAAAAATAGCTTCCAAATTCGTACTTTTATCAGTTTTTATCCGCGATCATTTAGTAAAAAAAAAACAGTGAGTTCGCTATATAATTGAGTTCAGTCACGCAAATAAATACAAGTTTGTAATTTTAATACATTATTAAACTATAGAATAATGGAACCCCATGATGCAAATATTAACAACTAGAGTCATTGAGTTTAATTATTCACGGTCTTACATTTAAATCTGCAGACAATCTGAAAAAAATATTACAAATGTGAGTTACATTTGGGATTTAGGATACATATAAATACATATGCCGATGCCGATAAATTAATTAACACTACAGTCTGAATATATACAGAAGCATTTTCAGTTTGTCCGAACTCTATAGAATGTGCTATAGAATTTTTGAATTGTTATTAAAATAGTTATGCATATGACCTGTCCTTTAAAAGTTCACAAGGCAAATTATATCTAATATGCATGTTTACATTATATTGTAGGCAAACATTGCAAACAATTTAATTATAGGTACCCAATTAGTAGTTTTATCATTAAAAATATGACAATAACAGTCATTAATGTTTCGTCCTGTCCAATAACTTCAATATTATGATACTTGAAGGAAATATTTTAGAACAATGCACAGGAAAGTGCTATGAGTTACTATAAGGGATTGCCCAGCCACGGTCAAACCGCAAGATAGAACGCAATATAGCTGGTAGTACTAAGCTTTTACGTAGTTTTAAAATAGGTATAACTGATAGGAACATAGAACATGACTTTCCTTTTTCCAACAAAAAAGGGGTAAAGCATATTATTGGAAAATTTAGTAAATACGGTAAAACCTTGCCGAAGTGAGCTGAGGCAATGAAAAATTTCTGTAATAGGCAAAAAATCTCAGTACGGGTAAGCAATGGGACATCATTCTCTCGTTATGACCACCAGCAATTGAAAAAATACTTACTAGAGATAAAGGGCTGGAACAGGGACGAAAAGGATTTGGTAATTTGCTTTTTATCTACAATGTTTAACCTTTTCAAGATTAACTAACATAAAAAGGTGACAAAAATACCCTTTTAACTTAAAACAAGAAAAACAGAATAATCACGTAAAAAATTTCAACCAACTTTCCGTATACTCCGCAAATTCTTTACCCTTCCACTCAATAATAATTCGATGCAAATTATTTCAAGTAAGCAGTGGTTGGTTGGTTGTTGAAGCAGCTGTATGCATCAGCAAATTGTCTCTATAATGTGGCGTATAATGTCTCAATGCTGGAATGCAGACGGCGTGTACTCTGAATTTACTAGATGATAATATAGATAAAGCTTTATCCATGCTTGTTGATGTAACGTAAGATTCGGACATGATTTTAGGGACAGTTTTGGAGAAACTTCGTAAAAAACTGGTCAAGTGCGAGTCGGACTTGCGCACGAAGGGTTCGGTACTATTCAACTAACCTCAATACAACTTTTTTTTACAGAATTATTTTATTATGATTTTAAAGCGTAATTGTTGTTATAGCGGCAACAGATATTTTATCGGAAAATAAATAAAACACAATGAGTTGATTCTCAAAAGTTATTTAAGGGTGCACTTATTGTAATGGCCTTTATTTATTAACTTTTAATATTGTTACATAGATGGGGATGAGGTTTTAGAGTGGCGACCACATAACGGAAGACGCAGCGTTGGAAGGCCTGCCACAAGGTGGACCGATGCCCTGGTGAAGTTCCGATGTCGCAGGAATCCGATAGATGCGAAACACACAGGACACTTGGGGAGGATTTTGAAGCTTCAATAAACGTAATTTAAATCACATACCACTTTTAATCCCAATTTCTTTCTATCCATACAAGCCCTAACATTCCTCGAACGAACACACCTCTAATGGGACATTAACAAAATACATTAACTGCACTCGTAACTACCTCCTTCAGTATAGTGAAACCCACCAATCGAGATTGTCTGATTAGATACAAAACATAATTGCTTATAAATACACATAAAATCGTTTTTGTGCGATTTATTGACAATTATTGAATAATTTAGTAAGTAAAATGATAGCTTGCGTAGTTTAATCACGATTTAGCTGCAATCTCGTGATTTTATGCGCGTTCGCACTTGTCTTGTTTTGCGCACTCCATAAACATTTAGAGGTATTTATTAAAGAGCTCAGTTGCTCGAATGACGAGTGTCCTTACGTTTTACTAAAATTTGTTGATTAACCTGCCTTTTAGGGTTTCGTATCTTAATCGGTAAAAACTAAAACCTTATAGGATCACTTTGTTTTCCGTTTAACATAAAATAATTACTTTTTAGCGATTCGGAAAAATTTTGGAGATCGAACTCGATTCGGGTATCGAACTATTTGCATAGGTAAGTTAGTACGGATCCCTCGGTTCGTGAGTTCGACTCGCACTTGACCGGTTAAAATTTACTAGACTTAGCCGTTTGTATCCACACCAATCATGCCAGTATTTGTTATTTTTTAGGAATTTTTTTTTAAACTTTTGCTCCCTTTTAAACGTATATAAATAAATAAAGACACAAAAATGTGTGAAATGTCTTACAAAAAAATAAACTAAATGTTTTATTTTTAAATATACGCAGATTTAATAACTGACTGACTGACATATTAACGGTCAGCCGAAAGTACTGAGACCTAGTGGGTTACCATGACGTTCAAAGTAAGATTCTTTCACTCTTATTTCAGTGTGGGTAAGAGACAGAACTATACAGGTTGTCTAGCGCCATCTCTTACCCACACTGGAAATAAGAATGGAACAATCTTACTTTAAACGTCATGGTAACCCAGTAAGAGTGTGAAGTGCACAAGGTTTCCTTTTAAGACTTAAGCGAGCACTACGAAAGAATGTTCCGAAATTTTCCTCCCTAAGGGTATCAAACAAGGGTTCAAAGTTTGTATGAAAAAATCTACTTTCAAGCGGGCGAAGCCGCAGGCAGAGGCTAGTTTTTAAATATACGCAGACACATCTTATAACTCAATACACCACCATGTATTTGTATATCAGCAATATACTTGTAAATTGCGTTCTAGAACTCAGCTGGACGACATTAACGTCATTTATATGAGGCCAGACGACCACAATATATTTTATTTACGCTGTCTCATACTCAACTAGTAATGTTTTAATCAGCTCCTTACACAATTTATTTCATCGTTAATCTAGAAATAGAGACATTTGTGGGATTCTTAAACATATTTGAACATCAGGGGGTTATTTTAATAACTATCTAGCTGCTGCCACCGGCTTTGTCTGCCTAATATTAGAAAATTATTTCAAGGAAAAATACTTCCGGGATAACTTATGTGCTATTCCAAAACATGATCTACCCGTGTACCACATTTCGTCGAATTCCATTCGGCCATTCGAGCGTAAAGAATTAAAAAACATACAAACTCACTCACAAACTTTTGCCTATATATTTGTGATTAGTAGGTTATTAGTCGATTAGATACAATAGTACTCGTAGTACAATGACATCAAATCCAAACACATCAATCAAATCGATTAGACGACAACGTTAACACCAATCAAAGCCCGAACCAATACGTATCACGTTCAATTATTCTTCTATACGAACAAAAAATCGATGGAGCCGATTATCCTCCTAAATAAGGTTAGGAACGCGATACAATTAATCACTCGATTTATTAGCTTTAAATGTAACATGCCTTAGGCCGTAATCGAGCAACATTAAACTTTTTTCGGTCGCCATTTTAAAATCGTTGCTCGTAAGGTAGAATGACTAGTTGAGCTTTAACTTAGGTGTGGTGCTACACATGAAAGTAATGTTGGTTGCCAAATTAATTAGAGGAAACGATTTGATATGAACACTATAATTACTGAGTATTTATTAACACACACGAACTGGGCCCGCGTGGTGGAGGCCTGAGTCCCAACAGTGGGAACATTAGAATTAGAAGGGTGATTATTATTTAGAGGTAGGCGTAACAGAGAGTAAAGTCCCGCAAACCTCCGTTGAAAAGGGAGGATCCTCCGACCAGACGGATGACATGTCTGGTGGGCAACTGCTCGACAGATGATTTCGGGCTATTCTATATGTTCTAATCGCGTGGAGAAGTTTGATTGCGGGATGCAGGATTAGTTCTTATGTGACGCCATAGATGTCGCTACAAATGTTATGGATGTCTTTGAAAACAATGACGTTATATCGTATTTTAGCAACAAAACAAGACAAGAAATATGTAACCGAAATATTTGTAATATATAACATGATTTAAAAGAGTTTCCATTGAGTTTCTTGCTCATTATTCGCTTTGGAATGTGCAGTTAGAATCATTTTTCTAACTGTCTGAATTCTTGACAATTCACAAGTGCCTGTAAGTGGTTTATTTAAAATAAATGCTTTGATTCTTCTTGATTCTTAGCATTAAAGCGAATTGACACAAGTGGGCAATTTCTTACCTACTTGTATTTAACATCTAGCCTATTTGTTTTGTTTTAAGCAGCACTTATCGAGATCGATTTCTAAATGGGTAACCATTTTAATATATCGAGATCCCTCTATATTCCGGAAAGTACGTTAAGACCCAACTGTTGTTTGAAAGTCATTAGATACGCATAATCAGAAGATAGAAAATTTGACGGCAGTCTTCCCAAATGGAAACGTGTGATCCAACGAAACAAATGAATATCCAACAGTTCACTGTAGAATAAAAAATCGAATAATGCCATTGGTAGTTCACCATTTTCTCCTATTTTTTTAGATGACAAATTATCAAACCACTCTGGATAAGGAGCAAGAGGGATTGTTTGACTGTAACTGCCTAAAACCCAGCTGTTTTCTTTAAGTTAGCCCTCGCGTCCAGAACCGCAGTAACTTTTTCATCACTTGACTTGCGTTTGCATTGAAAATTTCTTACCAGAAACTAAAGATAAGCATGACACAGCCTCAACAGTGTATAAGTACAGTATTTTCATTCATGTGTATGGTCACGTGAAGCGAACAGTGACGCTTATGACGTATAGGATGTACCAAGTTAATGACATAAAATTAGTTGGAGTGGTCCTTGAACATAAAAAGCAACTGACATTGACATCCATCAATCCGCACTGGGCCCGTTTGGTGGATTACGGACCATTCCCTCTCCTAAAGAGAGGACCTGAGTCCCAGGCCAGCAGTAGAAACGTAAAAATTCTAATTCTATAAATAATTTTATTTTTATAGAACAGCTAAAGCGATTGTAAAGTATTATTTTTCAATGGGTGGCTCGCCGTCCGGACCGAGCCCAAGTCGTCGACGGCGCGTACTGTTCCACGCGCGCCTCAAGGAGATGTCAGCAAACCGTAGGGGCCCAGCAGGGTCGAAACCTACTGGGGCCACGGGTAGCGTGAAAGTGAAACCCGGGGCCCTGGGACGAAGGCAAAGAAAGAACAGGAGTGGGTTTTTAGTCAGTAAAAGTCTGACACTATCTCCCGCTCCGCCCAAGTGCTAGTGCAAGTTTTTTTTTTTATTGGGTGGGAAAATCATCTTATGACAAATCCTGCACCCAAAAAAAAAAAAACAGTAGGTAGTTATTTATTGGTGTGAAACACTTAACTAATTAAAACTATATATACACTAAAATCAAAAACTACTAGCTAAAATATGGCGTCATATACCCTAGGTATTTATTTCAGAATATTATTCATGTTATTTTATGTTGTTATCATGTTTTGTTTAAACATAAAAGAGTTTAACAATAAATTTATCCATTTTCAGCTGTAAAAGGGGAAATAACTACGAAGGGGGTGCCCCAAGTCCCGAACTAACTAAATTGTGGCGATAGCTTCGGTAATTACTGATAACTAGTGTACCTATGTAAATTGCGTCGCGTCAGTTGCGAGGGGAATAAATCTAAGGAAACTGATTATATTAAAGCTATTTAAAACTGTCATTTTCGGTATTAATATTACTGTTTCAGTGAAACAAGATTTAGTGAGCATTTATGTATTTACTAAAAACTTTATGCACTAATGAAACATTGTACTAAGGCGGACTTAATGCCTTAAGCTTTTTCTACTAGTCGACCTTAGGGTGGTGCAGAGATATAACATGGCAGTGCAGCTTAACAGAACACTGACAGAGAGGAAATAAGAACAATAATAAATATATACTTAGATTAGACATACAAATAAATAATGATATTGAGAGAAAAACGTATACAACAAATCAAGAGTGTGATGAATCTACCAACTTCTTGCGAAAATGTTCTCGTGCTTTCACATCATCATCCATCATTAAAATGGTGATTTCATTTATCCATTTTGGTAAGCAAAAATAATATAAATACAACACGTACAATTATTCTGATAAGTGTATATTTTTTTGGAACTTAAAATGTTATTCTTTAGGCACGTTGGAACGGAGTGAGTTTATTTTATTTGAAGTTGACATATTTCACTTGGTACTTAGTCTTAAGGTCTAAAAATGATTTTGGTGAGCACTTAAATTGTACTGTAACTGTGTTGTTGTATTGTAATTGTGGGTTTTTAGTCAGTAAAAGTCTGACGCTATCTCCCGCTCCGCCTAAGAGCGGGATTTGTCATTAGATGATTTACCCACCTAAAAAAAAACCCTTAAAATAATACGCATAATAATTTTCCGTTTTCACAAAACGAGACCCAACATCTTTTAAAAGTTTAACAATAAAACAAAATATTATATTATAGATAATTGAATATGTCTAATTAAATATGCAGGTCATTAATCAACATATTTTTAGATTTAACAACGTCACTATTGCACATCACATTTGTATAATATTTTGATGATTTTTAATGTTAACTAATTTTAGTAATTTAAATTTAAGTAGGAAACACACAGGTCGCATAACTAATAGAAAGCCAAATGTAGCTATTATTAGATATGTAGATATTGCAGGTGTTATTTTATCTCTGATACAAAGATGAAGTGACACTTGTCTCGTGTATAGTGTCGTGTCTGTCTTGTCTTGTGTCGTGTTGTCAAGGACAAATAACCACTTGTCACTCTCCCCCCTCCCCCTTTTTATGATGGTAAATCTTCAAATAGCTTCTCTTACAGTCAGTAAAAGTCTGGTGATCTCTCTCGCTCCACTTCTGTGTCAAAACTACCCGTATTCCTTTATTTTCCCTTTGCGCTCTTGTGACGGGGATTCGTTCAAACATCCCGCAGGCCAATTTATTTAAAACTTGATTTCGAAAAAAAAAGCTACGCGCTTTGCATTGCATGCTTTCTCGTACATAAAAATAATGGAATCTATGGTAACTAATGAGTGTCTGCTCTTATATAATTAATAAAAAAACTGGCCAGGTGCAAATGGGACTCGCAGACGAAGGGTTCCGAACCGTACGTAGCAAAAAAACGAGCAAAAATAAAAATAAGGTTATAAATAACATGTATGGGAGCCCCATAAATGTTTATTTTACGATGTGTGAAAATTTCAACTGTTGAACTATCACGGTTCATAAGATAGGTACAACCTGGAGACAGACTGACGGATAGCGGAGTCTTAATAGTAATAGGATCCCATTGTACCCTAAAAATGATTAAAACAATACCTAGAATTTATTGAAACTACGAAGATTATTTAATAAACATGACATTAAAATGACCTGGGAAAGTCGATACACTCAAACGATTAGAAGGAAAAGGTGATAAGAGCACGTGATACGCATTTCTTCTAATTAAACAACATAGATATTAATTACTAAGTATGTATTGTACATTACTTCATTTAATAATGAAGGAGCAATGAACTTATTTCGTCGGTAAGAGTCTGGGACTCCCCTCGCTCCACCTGTGTTCCTTCAGTTGCCCTAGGGCCATGACAATCCCACTGAACTAATGAATTACTGCCTGTCATATATGCATGACCTATACAC
The DNA here is from genome assembly GCA_949316375.1 of Mythimna vitellina. Classification (NCBI taxonomy): domain Eukaryota; kingdom Metazoa; phylum Arthropoda; class Insecta; order Lepidoptera; family Noctuidae; genus Mythimna; species Mythimna vitellina. The sequence goes on from OX438697.1 coordinate 17,127,776, forward strand.
CACACGGCGCGTACTGTTCCACGCGCGTCTCAAGATGTCAGCAAACCGTAGAGGCCCAACAGGGTCGAAGCCTACTGGGGCCAAGGGTTTGCTTCTGAGAGGAAGACTCGGCCCTGGTATGAAAGGCAACGTAGAAACTGGAGTGCGTTTTTAGTCAGTAAAAGTCTGAAACACTCTTTCGTACCGCCCAAGTGCGGGAGATGTCATTGGATGATTATAACACCGAAAAAAAAAGACCTACACACCACGCGCACTGCAAGTGCATACGTGCTTTTCTTATCTGGTGTGACCCAGTATCAAGGATGAGCAGGTTTGTTTAAAGAAAACATTCCTCAACCCAATTTATCTGATTCTTAAACACTACTTTTAATATTTCAACCAATAAAACACGGAAATAAAGCAGACGCAAAAGAAAGTTGAAAGTGCAGAAACAAAGTGCAATAAAAGCAACGATCACTAATAAATAATGATCGATGAATATACAAATGATTCGAAAGTTTCATTTTCTCAACTAAAAACTACGGAACTGGCCATCCATTCTTTAAAAAGGTAAGAGTGTAAAATCATTAATAATGAATGTGATTATACAAAATATAGAGACCACCCAGTAATAGAAACTACTCAACATTTAAAAAAAGCAAGTAATTCAAAATTAAAATATATTTTTTTTTCTTTATTTGGTGGGAAAATCATCTTAATGACATCCCCGCTCTTGGGCGGAGCGGGAGATAGTGTCAGACTCTTACTGACTAAAAACCCACTCCTGTTCCTTCGTTGCCTAATTTCACATAAGCCTATAAAGGTAATTATAAAACGACAGAATCTAGTGCACGGTTCCAAGTGGTCATTTTCTATGGAGAAGAACCGGCAAGAAACTCCATGGTTACTCTAAAAAAAAAATATATTACAATGCTAGCTGATTTGGCGAACTTCGTGCCGCCTAATAATGTGATAAATGAAGAACCGCTCGACCGATTTTGTGCAAACTTCACATAAACAATCTACTAAATAGTCCGAACAAATCCATTCGGTTTGGATAGGTAAGCCGTTCTTGAGTTATAAAATTACAACGAAAAGTGGCATTGATTTTTATATACATAGATTAATAGGTAGGTATGTCAGGTCAGTGTAGACACTGTACTGTATGTGCAGTGTCTCTTGTAACTCCAATTAGCGGACTGAAATGAAAGGCTAATTTAACTAGTCTGCTGAAGTCAGTTAGTTAGGCTAGAGTGACGTAAACACACATTCATTTTGTCGTAATGATAAGCCAAATCAATGTACCTATTCGTAATTAAGGGCAGAGATCTATTAAACCTGAGTTTAACGAATTGAATTTTCATAGTTTTCTTGAAAGCATTTAAATATCTAGTAGTTTTTAGCGTTGATGACTTTAAATTTAATTAAGAAATCTAGCTTGGTTTAAATACCAAGGACTTGTTTTTTAAAATAGTAATTTTATCTTCATTAGGTATGTATTATTATGATTATAGCTCGATCGAGGTATCGGAATACAATTATTAATATGCACCTTTAAGATGAGAGAAAAGGATAGATAGTTACATTGTATGAATTCGACCACTTTCATCCGTACCATCTTATAGCAATGAAAATGAAATTCAGGAAAATTCACGTCAGGTCTTTTCCTTTGAAAAAGAAACATGACGTTGATCGTTTTAATTTGTTATAAATTTATGACATTACTATTTAACATTTTATTGACATTTTTTAATATTTTAATGTTATTTTTATTTTTTGACAACTTATTAAATTTTTTGACATTCTATTTAATTTTTTGACATTTTAATTATTTATTTTTTTACTTTCTATATCGTTCCTATTTTATTTTTTGACATTACTATTTAATTGTTTGACATTATACTATAATTTTAAATATTTGTTGCTATGCATGCTGAGATTTGCTATAAGTTTATATGCCAATATTTGGCAAAACATAGCGCATTGTACTTTTATATCACCCTCTGTAATACCTATGTTTTACAAACAAAATAAATAAATGATGAACTAATGTCATTGGCATAAGCGTTTTGACAGATGTCTGGAGCTGACGCCTCAGTGTCGCCACCTGGTAAACGTCAGTTTAGAACACCCTCATTTTAGTGTACCTCTAACCTAATCACCGCCAGTGACACTGACCGTCACCAATCAACACTAACTGCATAATGGCAGTATAATTATTTCCATCATTGTGTCTGACGTCAATTGCTTTTGTTATCTGTTATCCTACGCGGACAATTATCTATCAACTGAACTGCATTCAATGCGTTCTATTGTTTAACTGGATAGTGATGGGCTTTCTAGTTTATTTTGTTATCTGTGACGTTGGCGTAATATATGAGTATGACTTCATTGAAGTTTGTAACTCGGCCGCGTTTTAGACAAATTACCTACTGTTCTCGATACCTAATTGGATCGTCGAGTCTCGCCTCACTCACTGAATGAAGTGGTGATGTCATTATTTTTATGGAAATTATAGATATTATATTTTTTTTTCGTTAATATTTTAAGGATGTTATCTAACACTGCAAGATCATATCAAGGATGACTTGATTTGAGAATGACTTGGAAACAAAAAGGCACTGCAAGTATAAAGGCTTTGCAATTAATTACTTTTTTTTTGGGAAATTTATGATGGAACATTAAAAAAAATCCCTAGGGATTTTAGGAAATTTGTCCACATTTTTTTCCCGTGAAATATAATTAAGTTTATTCAATATAAGCATGTTCCATAAAATTCTACCCCAACCAAATGGTGACGATGCAAAAGATTTGTTCGAATTGATAACCAACATCTTGTGATGTAGAATTGTTTATACTATAGAATTGTCATATGGAACTGACATACGCTATGCGTAAAAGCCCCTTTAAATGATTAAAAAGAAATTATAATTATACCTAATATAATATAAAGACAGCACCAACTTGTCACTAAACACGTTTATTTTTAACTAATACTGAAATACACCAATAAAACCATAATACCAAATTACGTAACTCGTATCACGTACAGTCGCGTACAAAAATGGCGCAGATAATACCAGGGACCACCTCGTCGCGTGCCTATACGAGTACAAACGTGATCTGAATGCCAAAACACTGTAAGTGCCACTTACACGGACACTTTAATTACGACTAGGTCCTATGTTTAGATATGTACTTATCTACTATTTTGTTGATTTAAGTCATTAATTGTGATAGCACAGACTTTTTTTGCATTATATGTGTATTTTTTCGCATTTCCTTTTTTTAAGTAACAGGATAATAAAAATTCCGTGCTTGCTTGCGAAATATAATGCATAAATTGGTGTAGAAATTTAAATAATCGAAATCTCAGGTGACTAAAAGGCTCATTACTTATTCCCATTCGAAATTCTTATGTTCAAATAATCTTTGTGGTATACTTATATTATGGTCTTCTTCGGTCATAAATGTTTTGGAGAGAGATACTTTTTTAACTTCGAATAGGTGATGTATAATAATTGCTGTAATATCAAACAAATGTGCAAGAACGTAAAGTTAATTGAAATACATAGTGGCACTTTTTTTTTTCGGTGGGAAATTCATCTTATGACATCCCCCGCTCCTGGACGGGGCGAGAGATAGTGTCAGACTTTTACTGACTAAAAACCCACTCCTGTTCCTTCGTTGCCTTTCGTACCGGAGCCGAGTCTTCCTTTCAGAAACATAGTGGCACTTACAAGTTATCTTTGCTTACAATGCTAAGCCCAATATTTACATTATGATATCTACTTGTGCATACAGCGTTGCCTTAAAAGTGAGAGCTCAGGAGTGTAACTTTAGAATATTTTATCATTTCGTTTCATCACTTTTAGAAAGAATACTACAAGATGCACGTTCTAATATCACATATAATTTTAGTTATTTGTGACACCATTAATAACGTTTCACGTGAACCTTGTAAAAATTCGCAAGTGTCCTTACTCATTTCAGATTTTTACGATGTTAACTTGAAAAATATAGCCTAAAAGCATCTAAAAAGGTATCCAAATAGCAAACCAAAATAAACGCAGGTAGATTATAAAATAAAATATTACTAATAAAATTTTACTGGACGCAGTTTCTTCTTCATTCTGTAAAGTGATCTCTTTCGCATTCATGAGGTTTTCAATGTAAGGCGGTGGTAAGTAGGTAACAAGGTTTTTTTAAATAGTCTCTACTTTGTACTAGTATCTACTTTGTAATCATTGAAAAATACTTACAGTTTTTTTAATATATATGTGGTGGATAGCAATTATGGTGTTGCAAGAAGCTTGTAAACCACGATAAAATTAATTAAAATATGAATAAAATTAATTCTTTAAATTGCTAAAAAACTAGTGAATATTAAAAGTAACCAACAAATTAATATTCAAAAACATACATTGTAATAATTTCAGGGTGACACTTTACACGTGTTGTCATGTATTTTTTCGCAGAAAAAACAGTTTATACATATGACATTTTACATAATTAGGGCTTACAGCGAAATTAACAATAAAGTAAGTGTTTATTTAAATGAGGCAGCAGTAAAGAGAACAGCAGTTGAATGTCACGCAATAATATTTACAAAAACACACCGACAGTAAAATTATCTTAATATCTCATCAATAAACACTGAACGCTATCAAGATGGAGTAAACTTAAATATAAGGACATTAAAAACGCCAAAATTTTGCGAAAATATTATTCTGTCGGCATCCTTTTAGCACCCATATGTATTGGAAAAAAAAAAAAACAAAAAAAAAATTATTGATCGTAAAACTGTTTTCTTTTAAATTCAACGACCCGCATAAACAACTTACGTATATATTAAAAAACTAAGGCCTCCTTCTCATTGTTTGTATACGGAAGCAGTCTCAACTCGAGCAAAAGCAAAAAAACTATGACGTAAATGTCGACGTTGACGGATCCTATGTTATACTTGAAGACAATACTGAGACGTATGAGACAGCTTGACGTATGACATCAAACTATAACAAATAGATGACGAATCCAATCTGTCTGATAAAGACGACCTTAATAAAATAAAATATAAAATATACATAATTTTGTATAAAGTATATTTTATTTGCATAAATTATTATTCATGCAATTAATACCTACACATGAATTAAAAATATGTTTTTACAAAAAAGCTTTTGAATGTGACAGTACCTACACAATGTTCTTATAAAATAAAACAATATGATATTATATTTATAGCCATTCATTACAATCGATTTAAACGGAAAGTTGTGAAAGTGTACACAATTGAGGCCGGTGCTCACGTCATCATGGTGACATCTCAAATAAAATGTGTTGTTCCGGAATTATTCATATCTTTCAACATAGTTTTCGTTCGTATCGGTTAAAGAATCATTATAAAGTCTTTTTCGACGAAAATTTCGAAAGATGAAGAAATTCTGTTTTTTTTTTAAGTTGTGAGTTATCTAGTGGCTTGGAAGAGGCCTTTTCAACGTTAACTTAATTTTATAGTGGACCCCCATAAACACCGAATTTTTTGTAAAATTATTTTGTTAAGTATATTTTTACGATACTTGATACTAACAAAATAGGTACTCGTCTATGTCCTTAAATAACTGAAATATCAACTACAAATATATAAAAAACACAAATACACTTAGGCTTCGAACTTCTCCTCTACATCGCTGCCATGTAGGCACAGTGTAAGCGTGCCCAGCGGGGTTACCATGACGTTCAAAGTAAGATTGTTTCATTCTTATTTAAGTGTGGGTAAGAGACAGAGCTATACAGGTTGTCTAGCGCCATCTCTTACCCACACTGGAAATAAGAATGAAACAATCTTACTATAAACGTCATGGGACAGGTCCAGGAGACTACAGGCGGCATTGCCACGTTTTATGGCAGTGACAATTATTTGAGCAAAGCACGAACAGTCCTTTGGTCATAAAAAGAGCCGATCTGTCGGTCAATTTTATTGTCTTTATACAACAGTTTCACAAGTAACAAGATTGTTTATAAATCAGTATGTTTATTATTACTTTACCGCTTACGCTGTCTTCATTATAATAAAAACTAAATATTGTATGTGTTATTGTTTCGTTTTAACCAAAACTTACGTTTAAGCAGTAATTAGTTGAGTTTGACGTGTTTTCTTGAATATAAATTAATCGGAATACTGTTATACTATTATGGCGTGAGAAACATGACTCGGTTTCATACGTCAATCTATTTAGCTAAAAATCGTAAACAGTCCTCAGAAATCATCCAATGATTACTCCCACTCTTGGGTAAAGTGAGAGGACATATCATTTGACTGAGTAAGACCTAACTGTGTCTTTCAGTTGCCCTTTGCATTTTAAGACCACGGCTTCCCTTTCAAAAATTCTCCTTTCTTCTTCACGACGTGGGACATAACGCGCCGTAAACGAGCGGACGGTGGGCTACCAATTGATCGTCGTCCGCAAGCCCGACTCCTTGGCAAGACTGTTGTCACATGTTCAGACTTCTGATGACCCGTAACGCATGACAAAGATTTAAAAATAATAACCAGGAACGACACCTTCACGTGCTTTCTGAGACACGAGGAATTACTACCCTTAATCAGAAATGGTGTTTGCTAGTGCAAATCGTCACTGCTAGTGTGATAATGAAGGATACGACCGTGTCCCCGAAGCCAAAAAAGAACAAGAAGCGAAGAGGAGAAACACCGTTTTGTTTTAGTTAGTAGGATTAGGACAGATCCCTCCGCCGGCCCCAAGACAGATGATGTCCGTAAAAAAAGGAAGAATAGATATACTTCACCAAAACAAATATTCATTTGTGTTGTTTAAGTTAGTGGTGGTGGTGGCAGTGGTGGCCGAGTGGTAACGGCCCCGACTTACGAGTTGTAGGTCGCGGGTTCAAACCCAGCCAGGCGCATTACTTTGTGTAATTTATTTCATCACCACTGTTCTCAAAACGGTGAAGGAAAACATCGTGAGGAAACCGGCATGTCCTAGAACCATAAATTCGAAGACATGTGACATCCACCAACCCGCACTGGGCCCGCGTGGTGGATTACGGCCCGTTCCCTCTCCTAGAGAGGAGACCTGAGTCCCAACAGTGGGAACATTATAAGGCCGACTATGCTATGCTAAGTTAGTAGGATTAGTAGGACAGAACCCTCCGCCGGCCCCAAGACAGATAATATCCGTAAAAAAAGGAAGACTAGATATACTTCACCAAAACAAATATTCATTTAACGATTTCTCCACAGAAGTGCATACCGCTATAAGCTTGTTTGTGCATTTTTTTTTGTATACCAATTCATTTATTATGCATTTATAAAAGATTAGCTTTTGCCCACGACTTCGTCCGCGTAGAAGTCGAAAATGGTTTTATTAGGTTTTTTGATTTTAGATACGAAAATATGAAATATTATTTGTTATCTTCGTCGTGTGTGATAGTCCGTTGAATTATATGGTGAGCGATATTGTATCTTAAGATAAAATATTATAGTATCTTAGCCGTGTGCAGCGCCCCTTAGTGAACTCCACTGCGAGTGACGTAACCTACGACAAACTTATTATTTACGGTTGGTACAGTAATCGGGTCTAGGGATCGAACCGCAAAATTAAGTTTGTTTTTTAATGTATATACTTTTCCGGGATAAAAAGAATCCAGTGTGGCGCACAGGATATGATAATATTAAATAAATTAAAAGCCTCTTAAATCTATAGAAATTAATATAAATTTAACTTTCACACAACAATAAATAGAGTGCCAGTATTTGTAAACAGCTACTATGTAGAGACAATTACGGTGCCAAAAAAGGGCCTATTTACACCACTAATAATAAATAGGCGCTTAAGATCCAAAAAAATATGAAATCTTGTATCGTGCAATTAGAGTTTTACGCGCAATTTGAGTATATAGGTTCAACAACCAGAAATTATCTCTCGGGCAGTTGCCAGGATCAGACGTAACACCCGTCTGGTGGGAGGATCTTCCCTTCCCAACGGAGGTATGTGGGACTTTAGATCCCTCTAAAACTATGTCGTTACTTGTCTAAAACGATGATTAGAGAGAAATAATAAATAAATAACGGCCAAGTACGCGTCGGACTCACGCACGAAGTGTTCCGTACCGTCCGTAGCAAAAAAACGAGCAAAAAAAAAACCTATTCAACAGTGTAGACGTACTACACTGGTGTTTAACTTCAAAAACCTCCTGTGAAAATTTCGACTGTCTAACTATCACGGTTCATGAGATACAGCCTGGTGACAGATAGACAGGTGGACACTGGAGTCTTAATAATAGGTTCCCCTTTTATCCTTTGGGTACAGAACCCTAAAAGTGAATAAAATTAATTTACTGATGGCACTTGAAACTCATACACAGAAAAACAATACAAAAATAAAGGTAAGGCAAAGAGATGAGTGACATTACAAATATGAATAAGCTATAAAGAATTTAAATCCATAAAAGGACCCTATTTAGCATACAAATCGGCTCGATGATATCTAATGTAGATAATAACCACTTAGGATAGAATTAACTACACTTACGATAATACTGTTCGCATAACTGAGCTCAGTATGGTCAAAATAATGGCTTTAAATGACATGCGTGCTTAACTAGTTTTATCTATGATTTTACTTGTCATTAATGAGATAGGTTTTAATTTTAGATTAAAATATTTCGATGACACTTTGTCTCAATACTTGTGGATAAATTGAGTTATACGATTGAAATTTTTAGTAAATTGAAAACCTTAGTAGCATAGCATAGTCGGCTTTATAATGTTCCCACTGTTGGGACGCAGGCCTCCTCTCTAGAAGAGGGAATAGGCCGTAATCCACCACGCGAGCCCAGTGTGGGTTGGTGGATGTCACATGTCTTCGAATTTTTGGTTCTAGGACATGTCGTTTTCCTCACGATGTTATCCTTCACCGTTTTGAAAGCAGAGGTGATGAAATAAATTACACAAAGTAATGCGCCTGGCTGGGTTTGAACCCGCAACCTACAACTTGTAAGTCGGGGCCGTTACCACTCGGCCACCACTGCTCTCTTAGGAAAACCTTAGCAGCTCCAGTATAAAAATAATTTAGATGAGTATAAAAATTTAAAAAACTAGCTTCTACCAGCAGCTTCGCCGGTCCGCCGTTTCATCCCCTTAGGGGGTGAATTTTGATAAAACCTCGCTTAATGCTCGCCTACATTATAAAAGAAAACCTTGTGCAAAATTTCGCACTCCTAGTCCCAGTAGTTTCGGCTATGCGTTGATATATTACCCAAAGGTTGACTGGTAGAAAATGCCTAAGGCATTAAGTCCCCCTTTGTACTTTTGTGTGCATAAAGCATGAAATAAATATCAGTCAGTTCAGTTTCTCCTTTCATATATATAGATCAGGTCTTAACCTAGGTCAAAATACCAAAAAAATAGCAAAACAAATAACTAAAATATCCTTTTAAATCCAAATAGACATGCTTTAGGTATAACAAAATAAAAAACCAAAATCGCCTTACCTCGACGTTGTTCGCGATTTATTGTTACTCGCAAAAACATGTATTTCTTCTTTGGGATTATGATAGCACCTTCTGCATATAGATTAAAGATAAAATGCCTTATAAAAGCATTTAACATGTATGTGCTACATACGGCAGCTCAGCTAATACCTAAGCTAATACACCAAGTTTACATAGACTTTACATACGGTCTATGTATAAAACCAGAACTGCTATGTGGAACATGCTTTATTGCGTGTTAGATGTATCTACGTATTTATAAAGATATATATATAACATAGAACCTAAAGGTTATCATACTAAAATTTTATTTTTATTTCATTGTGACCTTGATTAAATTATTTTTAATGTGTTTCTAATGCTGATTAGTCTTCTTTTTATGTGTTATACTTTTTAGGGTTCCGTACCAGAAAAGGAAAAAAAAGCAACCCCGTTATAGGAACACTTTATTGTCCGTCCGTCTATCTGTCTGTCTGTCAAGACCCTTTATTTCGGGAAAGTGTGGCGGTATTGTATTAAAATTAAAACCATATACTCAATTCTGTGGTCCCTTGAAACTGTGAAAAAATCAAACTTGTTATTTAACGAAAAAAAGATACGGTCGTTTATGTTGCAAAAAACTTATATTTCGACATTTTAAGTAAATCAAAATTCATAGGGTCTCTCTCATCTCTCGTGGTCCTAAAATCCTCAAATTCGGTATGAAGCCAGGTTTCATTGAATAGCATAAGTATAGGGAGAAATCTGACAACTGTAAATTTTTAGTTACGTCACAAAAAAAAAGAACTTTTTGCGATTCGTAAAAATCTTTGCGACTCGATTCGGAAATGAACAGTTTTCAAAGGTAAGTTTATACGGAACCCTTAGTGCCTGAGTCCGACTCACGCTTGCCCGGTTTTGTTTGATTTGACATCGTTAATTTTTATTCATTTGACATTTTTTAATTATAAACCTACTGTATTTTATTTATTTTTTTATTTTACTTTTTTGCATTGACATGATTATTTCTTTATTTTTTATTTGGCTTTGCACGGTTTGTACATTTAGCCAGTGTCAAGTTAAGAAAATACTTAGATTTTATTCAGTCACTTTGGTTTTCGTTAGAGTGCGAATGTTATTCTAATACAGTAATTTCTAGCAAATGTATAGAATCAGCCTTATTCAGTCAAGTTAACTGAATATTCTCATCCCCTTTTTACAATGATTGCGCCTATTTCAGTGACTCCGCACATTGTATAGTTATGTAGATACTTCAGATACAAAACTACACTAATCTCTCACTCATAAATCACTCAATATCCACTAGGAATCATCATCATCTTCCTGCCCTTGTCCCATCTTATTTGGGGTCGGCGCAACACGTTTTTTTCTTCCATTCTATCCTGTCAACCGTCATGCTATCACTAACTGCCTTTTCTTTGATATCACTGTATCTTTAATATCTTCAGATACAAAACTACACTAATTTTACATTTCAATATCCACTAGGAATCCAGCAGCGAATAATTGAAATAGCCATTGACCGTCATTCGAAAAGATTCTTCATGAACAAACTTCGGTGATCATGAAATGAAATAAGGGAGACCGGAAAGGAGATATTTGATATTGTTTCATATTTCATCAAAGAAACAATGGACTACCTAGACACCTTCTACATTCAAATAACAAGATGAAAGATACCATGTGTAACCCGGAAAAAAAATCATCTGTTGAAACATCCTGCGTCTACGTTTGTCGAAGCACCGTTGGAATAACCGTTGACCACAAAAGTGTGAAGAAATTTACCAAGAAATGCCGAAGCATTTTCCCTAAAACAGTAAAATTAAATTACCAAAATCTTGACGTAAATTGGATACATTTCCTTCACCTTTAGCAGCTCGTTAATTCCAATACGTAACAGGATGTTCCAGACATAATTAAATATATAATTATATGCAGTCCACAGGCTGAGGAATCGTTCAAAAGAATCATCTAGGCTCTAGAACTTAAAGGATAAATAAAGTAGCATGAGTGAGCTTCAGTCCTTCAAAGTGTGATATTTCGTCTTGCTCCAACTGTAACAGGATGGTTTTGCAACAAATAAAAACTATATCCACGCTATAGCAGAAATTTCTGCCAACAGAATTATAGGTTGCTTATCTAGCAATTTTTTTTTTTATTACAACATGCTTGCAATTTTGATTTGAACCATGACGTAGACGAATCATCACATTCATCTCCCAAATCCTTCATTGTCTTAATGCTTTACATATACATCTCTTAAAAAAATATGATTTCGCTTCCATCGATATGGTTACAATTTCGTTGTAACATCTTTCAAATGACTAAAATCATCAGTGCTTTATTTAGCGTCACCAAAGTAGTCATCTCCTTTCTATTTATATTATCATCTTTCGCCAATCTATAAATTATTTCTTCAATGTTTTCTCCCTAATAAACAACTACACAATTTGTATTCATAAAACGAAAGATCCTTGGGCCGGTTGTAGTCATTGATTATTTTGTATGAGCTCCGTATGGGTCTATGAAGTTTTTGCGGCCCCGTAAGAGCGGTTTTATTTTTATATAAAAAAAAAAACAATAACTATTCAAGATTTTTGTTTTTGTGAGGTCCTTTTATAAGACAAGTTTTATAATTTTTTGTAACTTTCAAATATTTCCGTGACGTAACCTCGTTGACATACACGTTTGAAATCGTAAGTTAGGGTCAGAATCAAGAAGAAAAAAGAAGAAGAAGAAGAAGTGGGATTTTTTTATCAAGCCATCTAATTTATATCATGTTTTGATTTTAGCCCAGCGGTTGGTCATATAGTGAATTTTAATTAAATTAATCTTTCATGTTGTTCTCTTTTATATTTGTGGATTTCCAGAGGTTTAAAAAATTCAAAATAAGTAGAACCTGGCCTTAAATTTCAATCCATGTTGCGTGTGCATGTTTTGAGCCTACACAATTACGAGAAGAGTGAAGTCAGGCTATTCTTATCCAAGAATCACTCCAACGAATGGTCAACTCAATTAAAAGTAATAAAGACTGACATCATACTCATTCGTTCGGAGTTCAGATTATTAATCTATTAGTCTGTCATTTGATAGTCGCAATCACAAGCATTTGAGCAGTTAGTTTTTGTTGAGCTTAATAAATGTCAACTACCTACAACATTTATGATATTTTATATACCTATATGCACAATTTGTGCTTCGATTATATTCTACACGTATTAGCCATGTTATAGCCGTCACAATCACTTTAATGCTGTCGTTCTACAAAATTCCCATGCAGATAAATTTTAAATATATATATTTTTTAAATTTGGCCTACATATACAAAACAGCAGAAGCTAATACACGGTTCCAATCGGTCGTTTCTTAGGGAGAAGAGAAGGCAAGAAACTTCACGCGGGTAATCTTATTGTAACCGTGCAGTATTTCAATGCACTGCTGATAAAGATTGCATCAGGGCAAGTGAGAGATGACAGGTTAGGTTGGTGAGATAACCTATCATCTATTCTCCGTTCTCCTGTAACGGTAGTGAAAGCTAAACATGCATGTGACTAAATTCTTTAGAAAAAAGTAAACCAAATGCCTATGGCAATGTTAAAGTCAAAGATTATCGAGGTATCCACTACATTTGACAACAATACCTAGTAAATTAAAAATTCATTAAGGTCAATACTATCTAACTGACACTTAGACAAATAAACATTGTCGTCAGAACGTGCTAGTGATAGTAAACTTTACGGTAATAAACATTTATTTTCTATAAACTTGAGACTTTTTCACCCAAACTAGGACATGCTGTATTTTAGGTATCGGCGTTCCTTCTTGCTATTCACAACATACCGATTAAGTTAATTTCGCTTAATGTTTAAAATTGAGATCAATATTAAATTAAACTAAAATTACAATCGTAATTAAAAACTACTTATCCGTGTTCTTTCAGTTGCTTTTTGTGCCGCCATAGCCGCGGTGACTCTTTCAAACCATCCCGCAGCTCTGAGGTCCTAACACGAGCTTTTAATGCCAATCCATTTGACGACCTAAACTGAACTGTTAAAGGGATGGAGCTTTGAGATGATGATGGTGGAGGGTGTATGGCTCCATCCCTCTTTTTCACTCGCACGTCTAACATTTTAACATGGTAAGGCCCCTGGTTACTGTCGATACCTAACATAGAATGGAAGCCTCTAAAATGTACATTCATTAACAGTAATGAAGCAATTTGTAAAGTAGCCAAAGTAAACGATGATCAAGCAAATAATTTAACTAAGATCCATATTGTTCATGTATTGAACATGAACAATATTCTGCTTAGAGGTGCTTAGAGGTGAAACGAACAGAGGTCACCTTTCTGATGGCAGTTTTGCTTGCCTTTGACTAATCTTGCTTAAGCGAGCACCAAACACATATTACATTGATGACTTGCCTGCCAAGAAAAAACCGGTCATGTTACATATATTATAGTTTTGACTACTACACTACTTATCTTAGTGCAGAAAGTCGCATAGGTAAGAAAGCAGTTAACCGATTATATCAATATCTATATCCGCATCACCATCATCAACATTATTATCATACTGCTAGACATAAACCGCCTTCAAGCGTCTCTACTGCGATTGGTCCTATGCGTCTAACATCCAGTGGACTCCCGCGACCTTCACCAGATCATCGAACCATAGAACATAATAATTTCACTACCAACGTACTGAACCATTCATTGTTTCATTACAAAACGGTTGAAATGACTCAAATTAATATAACTTGTCAGTGACTGAAGCGATCGCAGTTTACCTTATTTATGAAGTTAAGTTATTGATATGGAAAACAATGGTAGCCGTGGTCTACACATGAGCGGTACAAAACCGTTATATTGTTTCATCGATAGCCTATTTTACTGTTAACCACTAAAATTACATTTACGTACATCATTATCGTCTTGCTAACTTTTTCCCAACTAGCTGGAGTTTGGGGCTTTAGTTGAACTGGATGCGGCTGAATACCCGTGTTTTACATTGAGCGTCTGCCTACCAGACCTTCATAACCCAGTTACTGGGCAACACGATACTCCTTAGATTTACTGATGGTCAGACTTTCTGGCGTCTGACTACCTATAACAACTGTCAAAAATCTACGAATTACAACAGAGATCAGACAGAGAGAGGTTTTACGTGCGTGGGAGAAAACATTTACGTTAGAAAAGTACATATCAATTGAAAAAGTTATATTGGCACGAACCCGCAAGATTCGATTCCGGGCAAACACCAATGCTTGAGAGGCCGATGCCTCAACCATTGGGCCTCAACCATCACGACAGTAATCAGCTTTACCTACATTTGATTTTAATTCAAAAATATTTTAAGTATAGGAAACGCCAGTTTTTAAAATGTCGCTAGAGTAAAACTTGTCTTCGTTAGAGTACATATGTGTTTAGTTAGTACTCGTTGTTTGGGTTTCTTTTATTTCGAATTGCTATCACCAAGCAAAAAAGCCTTATCATTAAACGACTATATTATTGCTTCTCTGTCTAAATATAAAAATATCAACCGTCGGTTGTTTGTCGTCTTAGGAAATTTTCCAGTTTTTTATTTTACTATTTATTATCAATTCTTATCTAATGAGAATAAAGTCCAGTTTCGTGTGCACTTGTTGAGCAGTTGACACCAATATAATGTCTGACAAACCACAAAGGTTATCACAGAGTTATAGAAGCAGACGACAGTTGCATAATTTAAGTCTGGTGTAAGTTTGATATAATGTGTTTTCCAACTAACACACTGTGTTTGCAATAGGACACACAGTTATTGATGCCACTATCTTAGGAACTGATTTGATAACCAATAATGACCCAGACGATATCCAAGATGATATAAGAAATGTCACAGAAAATCTATTTGAACACGAATCGTGTCGATGATCGATGGCAATCCGGAACAGAAACAGGCGCAATCTCGGTAAAATGGAGCTGAGAATTTTACTATAGTTTGATTACGTGTGATGAGCACGATCATTTGTTCTGTTTCAGGGTGTTATTCTATAATATGCATTTATTTAGAAATATATAAGTATGTTTATCATTTGTCTAGTACTATGAGTACTGTTTAGTTTGGGACTAGATGGCTTTGTGTGATAGTTGTGGAATATAAATTATTACCTACAGCGAAAGTTGTCGAGATGGGTGTCTGATGATACATTTGATGCGCCTAATATGACAAAAATATTCGAAAGTATATATGTATATAGTAATCCGAATTCTAATATAGAAAAAAAATCTTTTTTAACATGATATTGGTTAAATAGACAAACCGTGCAAAGACAAAGAAAAAAGGTTTTGATAATTCTAGTTAAGTGATAAGAATTAACAAAAAAAGAAATAATGCTGCTGACAATACGTAAAATGTTGATTAATTTATATGTGACAACGTTTGAAGAACTAAAGATGAATATATTCTAGCAAATTTGATCCCACACAATCCATTCAATCAATCTGCCTAGCCTTTACCCAACTATATTGAGGTCCGCTTCTACCTGGATGCAGCTGAATACTAGTAGATATTTTACATAGAGAAACTGCCTGTTGGACGTCCACAATACAGTAACTGGGTAACACAATATCCCTTACCAAGACTGGTGTCAGATTTCCCAGCTTCTGACTATCAATAATCAATAATAGGCTGACCTCGGCAAGCATTACCTAATCTTGGACATATCGACCCGTACAATGCATTCCAAATACGAATAGGATCGATTGCCATGTTGTGACGTCACGTCATACTGTCAAATTGAAGAGTTATTATGGTGAGCAAAGCAAGAACATTTTAAAATTTAATTTATTTACGAACTCTGAACGAAAAAAGTTTAATCAGAATATTTTTCTTCAATTTGCTCATCTCTGAGTTCTTCAATTTTGCCTAATATCTTGCGATTTGACAGTATGACGTCACGTCACAATATGGCAATCGATCCTATTCCTATTTGGAACGCATTGTACGACTGTTATTACTTTAGCCAAGAGCTCAATCGTTAGGTTTATTACATATTACATAGGTTATAGTTGTACCACGGCTTATAGTTTTTCTATGTTTTATCTGTCTTATTTCAAACCCGGATTTGAACAGTAGTTATTTAGTATTCAGATACTAATTTTTAACTCTTATTTAACTGTTACTGGATAGTAAACATAGATATGTTTATATAGTGTCTATATTCAATACGTGATTTTAAGGTAGGTAAATAAGAATCATTTTCAATTCTAAGCCAGTTCGAAGTTTTATCGCGTTTGACTAATATTATCTATTGAACTTTGTGGTTGACTATTTTTACAAATTTATGTTTTGCCAGTTCTATATATTAGATAACATTAGGAACAATAAATATTAATAATATATGTCAAGAGTCACGAATGATATCGCATTTAAGTGGGTATCTTGGTACCATTAAGTCATAATTATTACTGCAATTCAATCTTTTTTCTTATTTTTAGTCCTCCAAAATATACACAACTAGCTTGTGCTCCCCACCGACCTTGTTCCCACGTTGTCGTCGTGGTGGGGCTTGCGTGTCTTTATGACCTTGAGGGCTATGCCGGTAGAGCTACTCATGCCGGAAGGCCTCAAGCGAGAGACCAAACCAAGAGGAACACACAGGCGGAGTCCAGACGGACCGCCACGGAGGGTGCACTGTCCAGAAGCATCGGCACCAACAGCTGTTGGTGTTTTTGGACAGTGGTTTTGAGAGAGTGGGTTCGCCTCGGGTACGCGTCTGCTTATCAGACGTGACCACGATGGCGAACGTGGTTATTGGGGACCCCACCCCACAAAAAAGGCAAAGCTGTGTTCAGCACCACTATGGACGCGTCTCAAAAAATAGTACTACCCCAGGAGGGTACCGCCTGCACCGCAGGTGGAGAATCCCTCCCCGAGCAGAGCTCGGGCTGCCCCTCGTATTCTGGGGGGGGCAAAGAGCGCGTCAGGTCCCCTAGGGACCTGTTACCGTCCCTCGTGGACGCACGGAGCCAGGGTGGCTCACCCACCGGTAGCGCGGAGTCCCTGGGACCTGTTCCCAGCACGTCCGCTGCGCCGGTGGGTCCTTCAGAGGCTGGCAGGCGTTTCGGCCTCAGAGAGGTGAGCGGAGACACGGCGTCGGACTCAGATGCCGCGTCTTCGCTCAACTCGGAGAGAATGGAGGTGGATGAGGCCACCTCCAGGAAGAAGAAGAGGAACCGGTTCCTCAAGCGTCTCATATCCGGGGACGGCCGGAGGACGTCCTCCGACGATGGGCGTGGAGCTTCGGCCCGCAAAATCTCCACTGCTGGACGAGGTGCGGGCCGAATGACGAAAGGGAGGAAGCCCACCGCCGAGGAGGCGACCCAGCGGTCTTTAAAGATTGCTAGGGAGGGGCGCCACCCCGGGGCAAGCAGTGCCCAGGTCAGCCCTTCAGAGCCGGAGCCTTCTGGCAGCGAGCCGGAAGGCATGGAGGAGGCGCTGAACCGATTTACGGCGGTCGTGGCAGCTGCCATTATGGGCGTGGCCAAGAAGAGGGAGAGGGTCGCCAAGAGGCGGTCCATCTCCCAGGCCATGACCTCCATCACCGAGGCACTGGGTATCGTCCTGGAGCCGTTCAGGAAATCCCTCAACAAGAGGGTTGAGCGGCTCGAGGCAGAATTCGAGGGCCCCAGCCCTCGCCCCAGATGGAGAGCGAGGTGCTGACTCTGCTGCGGCAAGAGCTGGCTGCCTTCCGGCAACAGCAGCAGGAGCAGCAGCAGCAGTTCCAGGAGCGAGCCCAGCGGCAATTCGCAGTCCTGGAGGGCATTGTCCTGCGCCCCCCGCTTGCGGCCTCCGGCCTGAAAAAGGCGGTTACTTACGCTGCCGCCGCCGCGGCTGCTGCACCCAAAGCGGGCCCGTCCGGGCAGACCGGGCGTGGAGCCCAGGTGTCGGAGCCGGCGAGGCCGGTCCCGGCGGCCAAGCAGCAGCAGCGGCAGGGGAAACCTGCCCCTCCCCCGAAAGGCAGAGCGGTGCCTGCCGCTAAATCGGCGGGGCCTTCCGCGGCGGCGGCGACTAGGCCGCGCCCCCCTGCCCGAAGAACCCTCGGCTGGCGCCGAATGGACGGTCGTCGGCGCCAGCAGGAAGGCGGGCAAGGCGGCTAGAGCGGCAAAAAAGCGCGAGCGGCGACAGCAGCGCAGGAAGCGGGCCATGGCGGCCAGGCTTCGCGCCCCGAATTCCGCAGCTGTAGTGATTACACTACAGCCAGCTGCGGAAAAGAAGGGCGTGACGTACAACGCCGTCATGGAAAAGGCGAAGCAGGCGGTGGTGGGCCACCTTAGCGAGTTCGGAGCCACTGAGGGCTTCCGAATGAGGCGCACCGCAACCGGGGCCCGAATATTGGAGGTCCCTGGTGCGGACAGCGGCTCTGCCGCGGACGCCCTGGCCGCAAGGATCAGGGCGTCTATGGACGCTGAGGAGGTCCGAGTGTCCAGGCCCACAAAGTGCATAGACGTGCGCATCATGGGCCTGGATGACTCCGTCAGGGTGGACGAGGTGGTGGCCGCCGTCGGGAGGGTGCCAGGCCGATCAAGTGCGGGCTGGCACCATCCGTGCTGACAGCACGGGCATGCGAGCCGTTACGGTTAGCTGCCCCGTGTCAGCGGCCAAAGCCATCACGGCTGAAGGCCGAAGGCTCTTGGTGGGCTGGGTCTCCGCGCAGGTGAAACTGCTGGAGCCCAGACCTCTGCGGTGTTACCGCTGCCACGTGGGGCACCACGTGGGGGCCCATTGCGCCGCGGAGGTGGACCGCAGCGACCGCTGCTACCAGTGCGGTCAGGCCGGTCACAAGGCCGTCGAATGCCGTGCAACGCCGCACTGCTATGCATGTGCGGCGGCAGGCAAGCCGGCCGAGCACCGGGCTGGGGGCAGGTCCTGCGACCCCCCTGCCAAGGCCAAGGGCAAAGTACGGAGGCCCATCCACCCGGACGTACTCACCGCCGCAGCCGCTTCCTTGGCTGCCACCGCTGTCGCCGCCGCACCCGCCGCGGCAGGGCCCTCACGGAGGGCTAGGGAGGAGACTGTAATGGACTGTCAATAACGACCCCATTACGTCTCCTCCAGGCGAACATCAACCACTGCGCCCCCGCTCAGGATCTGTTGCTCCAGAGCATGGCGCAGTGGTCGATCAATATCGCCGTGGTCTCCGAGCCGTACAATGTCCTGCCCAGGGGAGACTGGGTGCGGGACCTGGACGGCTCGGTGACCCTAATTTCGTCGGCCGCCGCCGGTACCCCGACCCTCGAGGCCGTCACGAGGGGACGCGGTTGCGTGGCAGCACGGTTCGGGGACATTGCAGTGGTAGGCGTCTACCTGTCCCCGAGCAGATCTCTCGGCGATCTTCACATCTCCCTAATGGAGCTGAAAGCCGTCGTCGCTGGGTTTGGTTCCCTCCCCGTGGTCGTTTGCGGGGACTTCAATGCCAAGAACTTGGCTTGGGGTTCCCGGCTCACGAACCAGCGGGGTCGGATGGTGGAGGACTGGGCTCTGGAGACAGGCCTGGTCGTCCTAAACCGGGGTTCTGTCCCCACGTGTGTGCGGATGCGGGGTGACTCAGTGGTGGACATCTCGTTCGCCAGCCCCGCTCTGTCGCCGCGTGTCGTCGACTGGCGCGTTATGGAGGGGGTGGAGACGTTTTCGGACCACCGGTACATCCGGTTCGACGTCTCCGCCCAAACCTCGATTGCGCCGGTCCGACAGAAACCTTGTGGTCCGCGGTGGGCGCTGAGGCAGATGGACCGGGAGCTCCTCCTGGAAGCCGCGACGGTACAGGCCTGGGTGCAAGCACCGGACAGGCCTGTCGACATAGACGTCGAGGCAGAGTGGTTCCGGGAGGCCATGTCGCAAATTTGCGACGCGGCAATGCCCCGAGTCCCCCCAGGACGTGCTCAGCGCCAGGTATACTGGTGGTCGCCGGAGATTGCGGCACTGCGCAACGCGTGCAATGCCGCGCGACGCCGGTATGCCAGATACCGCAGTCGCCGCATCCGTCCAGCGGATGCGAAGGCCAGAGAGGCGGAGCTGTACGAGGGATACAGAGCGGCAAAGCGCACCCTCCGAGCGGAGATAAGGCGGGCCAAACTTGAGGCCCGCAACGTGTGGCTGGGGACTCTGAATGGGGACCCATGGGGACGCCCGTACAAATTGGTACGGGACAAACTCCGCCCCTGGGCTCCCCCGCTGACGCAGAGTCTTCGGCCCCAGCTCGTGGAGGGTGTGGTGAGCACTCTTTTCCCCACGCGAGGGGAACACTCTCCCCCGCCCATGGCTCCGCCACCAGCGGTGTCCGACGCGGACCACGATGGCGACGACGACGACAACGTTCCAGAGGTGACCGAGGTAGAGATGAGAGTGGCGGTACGAAGGCTGAGTGCCAAGAATACCGCCCCAGGACCCGACGGCTTGCCTGGGAAGGCATGGGTCCTGGCCATGGAGGCTCTCGGGCCTCGACTAAGAGGGCTCTTCAGCGCATGCATGGAGAGGGGCCAGTTCCCACTTCGCTGGAAGACGGGGAAACTGGTCCTCATCGCGAAGCCGGGGCGCCCCGCGGACTCTCCGTCCGCGTACCGGCCCATTGTGCTGCTCGACGAGGTGGGCAAGCTCTTTGAAAGAGTAATTGCAGACCGCCTCGTCGCACACCTAACACGGGTGGGGCCGGATCTGGCGGACGGCCAGTTCGGCTTTCGCAGGAGGCGCTCCACGGTGGACGCCATCATGTGCGTGCGAGCTCTCACGACAGGGGATGCAGTGGCCCAGGGCAGGTGTGTCGTGGCGGTGTCTCTGTACATCGCCAACGCCTTCAACTCCCTGCCTTGGAGTAGCATTGGGAGGGCACTCCGGTATCACCGGATGCCCGACTACCTCTGTCGTGTGGTCGAGGCGTACCTGTCGGACAGGTACATAACCTACCCCGGTCACCAGGGGGTGTGGGAACGTCGAGAGATGTCGTGCGGTGTTCCGCAGGGATCGGTACTAGGGCCGCCCTTGTGGAACATCGGATACGATTACGTGCTGCGCGGCGACCTCCCTGACGGGGTCAGCGTGGTCTGCTACGCAGACGACACGCTGGTCCTGGCGCAGGGAGAGTCGTACCAGGCGGCGGTCGAACTAGCGACACGCGGGGTCGCGACGGTCGTTGGCAGGATCCAGGAGCTGGGACTCGAGGTGGCATTGCACAAGTCCGAGGCCATGTGCTTTCACGGCCCTCGGAACGCGCCACCACCGGGTTCCCGGCTAACGGTGGGAGGAGTCCACATCGGCGTCGGGTCAACGATGAAGTACCTGGGACTCGTTCTCGACAGCCGATGGGATTTCGACGAGCATTTCCGACGTCTGGCTCCCAAACTAAATCGGACTGGGGCTGCTCTCTCGCGGCTCCTGCCCAACCTTGGGGGTCCAGACGCCTCCTGCCGGAGGCTGTACGCGGGGATCGTTCGGTCCATGGCCCTTTATGGCGCGCCGGTGTGGGCGCCGGGGCTGCGGAAGCAGCCGGCGGCCCGGCTGAACGCGTGCCAGAGGGTCATGGCCATACGGATGGTGCGAGGATACCGGACGATTTCCCGCGAAGCGGCGAGCCTTCTTGCTGGCCAGCGACCATGGGATCTGGAGGCAACAGTCCTTGCACTCATGCACGAACGGCGCATGGAGATGCAACGCCGGGGCGAAACTCCGCTGCCGCAACAAGTCGCGGCATGGCGGACAGAGTTCCGGCGAGTTCTCATGGTGAAATGGCGACAGCGACTGTCGCGACCCCGTGCTGGGCACGCCACAATTATGGCGGTAAGTCCCCTCTTTGAGGCGTGGTTGGAAAGACCTCACGGCGTCCTCACATTCCGCATGACGCAGGTCCTCACCGGACACGGTAAGTTCGGGAGGTTCCTGCACCGGATTCGTGCGGAAACGACGCCCGGGTGTCGCCACTGTGTGGCCCACCCGGAGGACACGGTGGAGCACACGGTGGAGGTGTGCCCCGCTTGGGCAGAGCAACGCCGTGACCTCGTGAGGGCAATCGGCGGCGGTGATCTCTCGCGCCGGGCCTTGGTTCAGGCCATGCTCCGGAGCGAGGAGGAGTGGCAGGCGGTCGCCTCTTTCTGCGAAGCAGTAATGCTAGCTAAGGAGGCGGCCGATCGCGTGAGGCAACGGTCCTTACGCTCCAACCGCCGCCGGGATTCCGATCCCGATTTCCGGCCACCGTAGGCGCGGGCTTGCAGACGGCGAGCAATGGGTGGCTCGCCGTCTGACCGTCCGGTAACCGTCCGGACCAAGCCCAAGTCGTCGACGGCGCGTTTTGTTCCACGCGCGCCTCAAGGAGATGTCAGCAAATCGTAGGGGCCCAGCAGGGTCGAAGCCTACTGGGGTCACGGGTAGTGTGAAAGCGGAACCCGGGGCCCTGGGACGAAGGCAACGAAGGAACAGGAGTGGGTTTTTAGTCAGTAAGAGTCTGACACTATCTCCCGCTCCGCCCAAGAGCGGGGATGTCATTAGGATGATTTTCCCACCCAATAAAAAAAAAAAAAAAAAAAAAAAACTAGCTTGTGCTAGCGGCTTCGCTCGCGTAATAATACGTTTCTCCAAACAAACTTTGGACCCCATTTCATCCCCTTAGGGGGCGGATTTTGAAAAATCTTCTCTTAATGCTCGCTTACATCATAAAAGAAAACCTTGTACAAAATTTCACGCTCCTAGGCACTGTAGTTTCGGCTGTGCGTTGATATGTCAGTAAGCTAGTGTTTCCTTTTATATATATAGATAATATACATAATAACAAAAATAAGAAGTAAACAACTGTATCTAATAGCTAAGATTGCTTAGTTTCTCATGATAATAAACAACTTTCTTCAAAGAAGTGATAAACAAATAATTAAAATTGGACTCTCCGTGTAAAGTTATCATCAGGTATTTAATCAACATTAATTTCTTCGAAATTAACCATAGATTCCTAATAATTAAAATTAAAATTGACAAATAATTATAATTGGGCTCTCCGTTTAAAGTTATCATCAGGTACTTTATCAACATTAATTTCTTCGAAATCAACCATGGATTCCTTGAAGAAAGTTTTTCATTTCAACGAGCAGCAAGTATGTAATATACGACTACCTCTTTCTTTTCATCATCATCATCATCATTTCAGCCGAAAGACGTCCACTGCTAGACATTGGCCTCCCCCAAGTGCCACCACAATGAACGGTCCTGTGCGTCTCGCATACATTGGACTCCCGCAACCGTTACCGTTACCTTGTAGGAGGCCTTCCAACGCTACGTCTTCCGGTACGGGGTTGCCATTCCAGAACCTTTCGGCCCCAACGGCCATACGTTCTGCGAGCAATGTACCCTGCCCTTTGTCACTTAAGATTGGCGATTCTTCGTGCTATGTCGGTGACCTTGGTTCTCCTGCGGATATCCTCATTCCTGATTCGATCACGCAAGGAAACTCCGAGCATAGCCCTTTCCATTGCCCATTGGGTGACTTTAAGTCTTCTGATGAGGCCCATTTTAAGTGACCACGTTTCATAGCCATATGCCTCTGTTAAACCCTGTATATCTATTTTCAACATCAGATATTTCAGTTTGATTAGATGATGACAGTTATATCTGAACTTTGATCTCGTCAAAAAATAGCGCATCGAGCTCAATTTTATGTGTCATTTACATAAAATATATGGATCTATGTATTATATTTATCATTTAAAGTATTCATAGTTTCAAATCATGATCACGACGTAACCAATTTTACTATCTACCTACACATTAAGGAGCTTCATAAGTCGATTGTAGAGAAACTAGGTACACTTGTCAGAAATCAAACAGAGAAAGTTGAAATTATATAAAGTTTTTAAAATTGAAAGTAAAATTACCAGTTTTACGAATGAAGAATTGTCTTTATGTTCCTTAATTAATACCTGTAACAAATATATATAATCTATACAATACTTGTAAAGTTTAGAATTTGTTGTAGGTAGGTTTTTGCTACCAGTTAGTAAGTGCATAGTTGACTGTCGAAAATGCTAATATACGTGGGACACTCAGAAAGTTTAGAGAAACTAAAAAACTAATTTCTATGGATAAAATATTTTTATTAAATCTTTTCAAAGAACTACCATCCTTTATACAAAGTTTCATGGTTCTGAACCAATTTTCGAAACATATTTTCCAGCCCTCCGCAGACATTTCTTCCACGGTCTTCGAATGCTGCTAGCGCGTCTATCTTCGATGAAAACTGTATCCCTTTCAGCTGTTGATTTTTTATTTTAGCGAATAAAAGAAGTCCGGTAAATTAATAGTACCAATTAATTTACGAACAAAATACAAGGATTCAAGCGTTTAATACCGAATTAATTATTATGCTGTTCTAAATATTAAGGAACTGAGTTTAATACGTTTTTAATAGCAAATCTACTAAGCTTGACCGGATCAGCTTAGCTTTTCATTCGAGAATAATCTTGCTGATTCTGGTGGGTTTGATTTATTGGGTTTTAGTAATAAATGTTATCTATTCCTAAAATATAAACTTTAATACGTTTAAATGGCGTTTTGTTGTGTTTTTTAAATTATACTTAAAAAAATATGCAAATACAACTAGTTTTGGCGTCTTAGTCTAACCGCAAAAATTTTAGAGCGGAGACACTTAATAGTTAAAATTTGTAGATAAAAATATACCTTTGGCGACCGCAAACGGTAATATTATAGAATGGATGGAAATAATTTGGTACATAAATTAATAGAGCTAACCATAATGACAGCAAGATAAAACTGTTGAAGAGTCTTAAAAACTTTAATGCCATTGAGGTTGCTAGGCTTGACATTTATGTTCCGTACGAAACCAATCATCAATCTTTTCAGAACAACAAAGAAGCCAAAATGTTCCATGCATACATATAACAGATACAGACTGAAAATACCATAAGTATTCGTATTTCAGTCAAAAATAAATTGAAAACATGAACTGCGCAGTTACAAGTTTTTGTAACAAAGTTAATTAGATGAACGAAGAGTATGTATGACCCATTGTATTGATGATACGCGTGGGTAGATCTACGCCGAAAAGAATAACGTATATACAAATTTGAATAATTGGTTTGTTACATTTGGTAGTGTTGTTATGTTTAGCTTTTTAAATTTTCTATATTCGCTTCGCCAAATATTTTGCAATACAGCAAGAATGAAGATTTTTCGTTGCTTCCGTTTCCAGCCAACATCATATCTGCCATATGTTTCTTCTATTTTTATCATTTGCTTCTATATATTTCTTAATATTCATTTTCCCCTCTGTATTTAACAATTAATGTTCACACATATAGTACCATATGACAAGAATTAGGAAACAGAAAAATAGGTATAAAAGCGGCGCTTATTTCTGAAGAAATTTCTTCCAGGAGAGTTGGAAGAAAAGAAATATACCATGTAGTACAAAAACAGTTCATCATTATCTTAAGTGATCATCATTCTCAAGTGGTCAACATTAGTAGGATATGATCGATGATCCTGTGTAATCCTGATTAAGAGTACAAGTAAATCCATATTTATCATTGTATAGAATTTAAAATAATTTACATACCTACATGCTCAATATAATTCAATTTTATGATTGTCTCCAATCACAAATTGATGTTGTATGGTCATAATGTAATTCAATCAACGAGATTGAATTATTCTATTGTTGTTCGATTTCTTTGATCTTGTCAAGATACTTTTAATTAAAGGCTGAGAATCGATATAATTAGCTGCTCTCACATAATACAATAATTATTTTAATGATAATTATTTTGGTTTTAAATAGAAACTGTATGGATGATATCATCAATAACGTTAAAATTTAGTGTCCTCTTATCTAACACTATCGTCAAATTTTACAATTTTTTTTTTAAACTCTTTCCAATAAGCTGATTTTATTGAACATAGCTTATACAGACATTTAAAAAGAAATGATGATATCAAGATATATAGAAACTGTCATATTGTCAACGGAATAAATTTTGTTTGAAACTCAAACAGTTTTTAAGACCTTTTATAATACCTACAACTACATCTACCTCCGTTAAATCCAACTAAAGTAGTCGCGTAAGAGCTAGAAATAGAAATAATAAGCCATTTTTAGTGTCCGCATATATACCAATAAATGGTAGACGGAAGCTTGGACCACTCTTTGTGGCACAATTGATGTGGGAGGTGATAAAGATGAGCGTACTATAAAAATCGGGGTCATTTCAATCTAGTTTACAACTATTGTCGAAAAATATAATCTGGTAGCTAACTGGTGTTTATAGTCTAATTAAAAGAAGTTTACGACAACTCTACTATTAAACTTAGTCAAAATGCTAATAGATATATTTACCTTATAGCATATAGCATTTTGGCCAAGTTTAAAACGCAAGTTCAATATAATTATATATATTCTGATCGAACGTTACTTTAATATGCTTTAGGAGTCAATGTGGAAAACGAAAATCCATGACTGGGAACTTTGGAACCTCTGCTAAAGCAAAACAATCTTCTAGAACCGATGTCTAAATAATTTTTACATTTCATTATTAACTAATCAGTGTATTAAATTTTTAATAAGCTATTATTATTATGTTATAACGGAAAATTGCAAAGCTTCGGAGAAAAAACGTCACTATTTTTCATGATCGTTGATATCTGTCCAGACTAAACTAATAAATGTCTGAATAATTTCAAATAAACACGTTTTTATATCCATGTATTCTTAGATATTCCACATTAAAACATATGTAAGTCATTTAAAATCATTGTAAGGAAGGAAAGCACGCTGCATGCACGTGATGTTGCCCCCAGTAATGAATCCCGACCCTTATAACTTAACATCATTAATAATTCCCACATTTATTGTGCCTCTAGGTCATCATTTGACTGGTCTGATTATGTCGTCCTTGCTACAACAATAGAGGGAGGAGTTGGTTGTACAAACATTGTTAGTAAGTATAAACAAACTGAAGATTACTGGTACAAAGTATATTGTTGGTACAAAGTATGAACCTTTACGGTACTTATCGTTTATCGGGTGCAGCGAAAAGGTAACGAGGACACGTTTTTCGCATTGAAGATAACTTTGTTGGAATAAGTCGAATGTCGAGGTCTTTGAAAGCAATTAGGCTCGTTTTCAGTTTCAGTTTTATTTTTTCTTCTTTTATTATTCTTACCTCTTCATAAAGTAACAAATTTAACTTACAGACAAAATTTTGGTAAATTTTACACTAAAATTTGTTAAAAAAATGCAAAGAAAATAATTTTAATTCCGAATCAAATTCCATAAAAAAACAGCATTACTAAAAAAATTAGAATCACAAAACCGCAATAATGCTCAATTCGCACTTATTACTGTATAATTAATTATTTAAAACAAATGAGGACCAGTTATAAATAGGGATTACGTCTATATACTACAATGACGTACTCTATTAATTGACTATATACATTGCTTGAATGATGATGTGACAGACGTTAATTAATTTATGAAAGAAAAAAAACAAAATTTATTCATGTTTAGTCTAGAAACTGAGCTAAGATGTAGTTTAGAATAATATGAGTACATGTGTACCTACTTGATTTATTTCAATGAATTTTATCACATTACTCTAATATTATAGAGAATAAATTGTGTATGTATGTAGCTACGTTTGTTACTCGTTAACGCTCAAACGACTCAACGGATTTAGGTGAAATTTGACAAACGCGTAAATCATGTTCTGAAATAGCATATAGGATAAAAAAATGTATCCCGGGGGTATGTTCCCTTAGCATAATTTTCTACTTTGACGCAGGTGATGCTGATGACATAAATATGTACTTACCTATTCAAGTTGTGGTTTTAGACATGGTCATAAACTACGAATGAAATCATATAATCATGCTAGCACAGTATCCGCTATGTCATTAAATTGAAGTAATTACAAAAGACAATAAAATTATTTCCATAAATCCGGCCTCAGAATGATATCTATCTTACAGAAACGCCACACCAGAGCCTTTAATCTTCATATCACGTTGTCGTCTTTTTTTTTTAAGAGACTTCATAAACACGTCATTCTGAGTGTCATGGATGCTAAATCAATAAATAATTACTTTATTTAACTACTTTAAGTAAAGTGGTACATAATGTAAATGGTATATGAAATATATTTTAATGTTATCAATCAGCGCTAACCGTTAAGTTACAACTTTTTCTTTACTTTTTATCGACTTTGTATGATTCTTTTGCGGATGTAACTGGCTATCAGGAACTGTTTCTTCATATCGCTATTTATCTAGTTGAGGCTGTATATTCTGGAATTTTATTTCTATGATATTAAGACACACAGCTTCATGTAGAAGCTGGTGTTACACTTTATGTGCAGATCTTATTATTTACAGAATTGCATTGAATTTATAAAATGATTAATAAAATTTTATGCAGCAAAAGGTACAAAACCCGAAAATTTTATTTTATTTTTTGTTTCATTCAGAAAACAAGAGTACAAAAGAATATAATATAGTCAAAACAAACCAACATACATATGTATTATATTTAAATAAAGTAAAGGAAAGTAGTTTTAAGACGATTCTGCTATTTGTGTTGACAAAATTCCGCAACAGCCGCTTAAATGCATATTGACTAAAGGCCGTCCTGATATCAAGAGAAAGCACTGCCTACAGAAGGATAGCTAAAGATTGATAAAGCAGTAGGAGGTAATAATAAGAATACAGATTCCTAGCGTGTCAAGTAAAATTAAATGGCAGTAGTGTCAAACATACCTACAGATGGCGTAAAAACCATTAATGCACCCTAGTTGATAGGAGTTTACTGTGATGATACCGTATCATTAGTATAACAAACTGAATGTACCATTTAAACTCTTTCCTTTTTTTGCCATTTAAACATTTCTCCTATAGAGTGACGAGCTCAAATAAGGTCCCGTAGATTCTTCTTCAAGAAGACATTCAAAAACAGCTGGCTAAATCAATATGCAATATGCAAATAATACAAAAACAATTCACGAAATCATACAATTGACTACTATTTCCTAAGATATATAGGATATTCGTGCACTCAATGAGCACTTTGCATAAACCCCTTATTACATTACAATATACTTACACAGAACAATAAGACAAGCGTGAAAGTGGGTTACCGGGACAGCAACGGTTAACGGTTGTTCAAAAACTTCGATGAGAGAGCATCGATAAATAATCGATCGATCGTTGATAAATGATATCGATTTGTTACATCACCCGCATACTACTTAATGCGGGTGATTTTATGGACGTTGCTGATTTTTGTGAAACAACAATAATTTAACTAGCAGAGAATTCCAAGATCTGACATCTTAAAAATGTATTTTAATAAGAAATGATATAGTAAATTTAAAATAATATCCTTAAATTAGTGAGACTAACCTCCGATTTCTGATTTAAGCATTTAAAGTTGAGTATTTCTCAAAGCTGATTTTTGTGAAATAACAATTAAACTAGCAGAGAATTCTAAGATCTGACATCTTAGTAATTGCAGACCGCCTCGTCGCACACCTAACACGGGTGGGGCCGGATCTGGCGGACGGCCAGTTCGGCTTTCGCAGGAGGCGCTCCACGGTGGACGCCATCATGTGCGTGCGAGCTCTCACGACAGGGGATGCAGTGGCCCAGGGCAGGTGTGTCGTGGCGGTGTCTCTGGACATCGCCAACGCCTTCAACTCCCTGCCTTGGAGTAGCATTGGGAGGGCACTCCGGTATCACCGGATGCCCGACTACCTCTGTCGTGTGGTCGAGGCGTACCTGTCAGACAGGTACATAACCTACCCCGGTCACCAGGGGGTGTGGGAACGTCGAGAGATGTCGTGCGGTGTTCCGCAGGGATCGGTACTAGGGCCGCCCTTGTGGAACATCGGATACGATTACGTGCTGCGCGGCGACCTCCCTGACGGGGTCAGCGTGGTCTGCTACGCAGACGACACGCTGGTCGTGGCGCAGGGAGAGTCGTACCAGGCGGCGGTCGAACTAGCGACACGCGGGGTCGCGACGGTCGTTGGCAGGATCCAGGAGCTGGGACTCGAGGTGGCATTGCACAAGTCCGAGGCCATGTGCTTTCACGGCCCTCGGAACGCGCCACCACCGGGTTCCCGGCTAACGGTGGGAGGAGTCCACATCGGCGTCGGGTCAACGATGAAGTACCTGGGACTCGTTCTCGACAGCCGATGGGATTTCGACGAGCATTTCCGACGTCTGGCTCCCAAACTAAATCGGACTGGGGCTGCTCTCTCGCGGCTCCTGCCCAACCTTGGGGGTCCAGACGCCTCCTGCCGGAGGCTCTACGCGGGGATCGTTCGGTCCATGGCCCTTTATGGCGCGCCGGTGTGGGCGCCGGGGCTGCGGAAGCAGCCGGCGGCCCGGCTGAACGCGTGCCAGAGGGTCATGGCCATACGGATGGTACGAGGATACCGGACGATTTCCCGCGAAGCGGCGAGCCTTCTTGCTTGCCAGCGACCATGGGAACTGGAGGCAACAGTCCTTGCACTCATGCACGAACGGCGCATGGAGATGCAACGCCGGGGCGAAACTCCGCTGCCGCAACAAGTCGCGGCATGGCGGACAGAGTTCCGGCGAGTTCTCATGGAGAAATGGCGACAGCGACTGTCGCGACCCCGTGCTGGGCACGCCACAATTATGGCGGTAAGTCCCCTCTTTGAGGCGTGGTTGGAAAGACCTCACGGCGTCCTCACATTCCGCATGACGCAGGTCCTCACCGGACACGGCAAGTTCGGGAGGTTCCTGCACCGGATTCGTGCGGAAACGACGCCCGGGTGTCGCCACTGTGTGGCCCATCCGGAGGACACGGTGGAGCACACGGTGGAGGTGTGCCCCGCTTGGGCAGAGCAACGCCGTGACCTCGTGGGGGCAATCGGCGGCGGTGATCTCTCGCGCCGGGCCTTGGTTCAGGCCATGCTCCGGAGCGAGGAGGAGTGGCAGGCTGTCGCCTCTTTCTGCGAAGCAGTAATGCTAGCTAAGGAGGCGGCCGATCGCGTGAGGCAACGGTCCTTACGCTCCAACCGCCGCCGGGATTCCGATCCCGATTTCCGGCCACCGTAGGCGCGGGCTTGCAGACGGCGAGCAATGGGTGGCTCGCCGTCTGATCGTCCGGTAACCGTCCGGACCGAGCCCAAGTCGTCGACGGCGCGTTTTGTTCCACGCGCGCCTCAAGGAGATGTCAGCAAATCGTAGGGGCCCAGCAGGGTCGAAGCCTACTGGGGCCACGGGCAGTGTGAAAGCGGAACCCGGGGCCCTGGGACGAAGGCAACGAAGGAACAGGAGTGGGTTTTTAGTCAGTAAGAGTCTGACACTATCTCCCGCTCCGCCCAAGAGCGGGGATGTCATTAGGATGATTTTCCCACCCAATAAAAAAAAAAAAAAAAAAAAACATCTGACATCTTAAGTATGGATTTTAATAAGAAGTGATAAAGTGAATTAAAAAGAATATCCTTAAATTAGTGAGACTATCCTCCGATTTCTAATTTAAACATTTAAAGTTGAGTATTTCTCAAACTCTACTTTAACCTTAAAACCTGTCAAAATTTAGCATTAAAGTAGGGTTTGAGACGTTCTCAACTAAAAATACTCAATTTAGAAACCCGCCCCAAGTTTTGAAGCCATTCCATAAACATACAGAACATTATACACTATTGCTCTATTCACAAATCTTTTCTAGATCTACGCGAAAAATGCATTTAAAGAAAATGGTATTGACATACTTCAACTAATATTTATTCCTTGAGCATTACTCGTGATTGAACGATTCTAAAATTATTATAAGTAAACCGGCACTACTTCCAACCACGTGGCCACAAGATCGTGAATTAGTTGTTAAAATTACAAACGTGTATTAATAGGCGCAAGTTAGTAGGATAAAATATGCCAATAAAAAAGCGGATACCGTGATGATAATAATGAAGGACAGTCTGTGAATAATAATATCATCGTTAGTTTAATAAATATTCAGAGGAACACGAAAAATCAAGTTACTGGTACAGGATATTTCTTTCAAACTTTTTTTAATGTCAAGTTTTCTATTCTGTTTTTATTTTTATGTATAAATTCATTCTAACGGGCTACAGGTATCGTTTTTAGGGTTCCCTACCTCAAAAGGAAAAAAACGGAACCCTTATAGGATCACTTTGTTGTCTGTCCGTCTGTCTGTCTGTCTTTAAGACTCTTTATCTCGAGAACGCGTGGAGGTATCGAGTTGAAATTAATATCATATGCTCAAGTCTGCGGTTCCTTGAAGTTGTTAAAAAGAACCAAATTCTAGAGTTAACGAAAAAAAAGATACGGCCGTTTATGTTGCAAAAAACGTGACGACGTATCGACACTCTCAAGTGAATCAAAATTCATAGCATACTTCTCCTTGACCTAGAATCCTGAAATTTGGCATGAAGCAAGGTCTTATAGCACAAGTAAAGGAAAAAATCTGAAAACTATACATTTTTCTTTACGTCACAAAAAAACCTTTTTTTGCGATTCGTAACTCAATTAGGGAATTGAACTGTTTTTATAAGTACGGAAAATTCCGACTCAAACTTGCCCGGTTTTTTGAAAGATCCGGGATAAAAGAAACGGTTTGGACAACAAAAAACGAAATGCTTGTACCTGGATGTGATTATATTAATTTAATTTATTTAAATTGTCAAAACTGGTTTCAGGTCTGGATATTGGAAATTAAATTGGGTAAACCAACCGCAACACTTTGGATGATTAAATGCTTGGTTTAAATCTAAAATTAGATACGTGACGTCTCGTAGAAGGCAAATCAGGTCAAAGTCAGTTCAAAACCGGAATACTTATAAATTTTATGATTATGATAACTATCTGCTT
The DNA here is from genome assembly GCA_949316375.1 of Mythimna vitellina. Lineage (NCBI taxonomy): Eukaryota > Metazoa > Arthropoda > Insecta > Lepidoptera > Noctuidae > Mythimna > Mythimna vitellina. Next base: position 17,161,159 of record OX438697.1, read on the forward strand.
TTCTTATGGAGACAATTATCACATAAATCCGGTTTTAAACACAAAATATGTCCTTATTATTGGCCAACAACGTCACACCGGTCACTTCTTGTACAAGTTTAACCAGCGTTATTACATTTTCTCGTGTAACCGAAAATGTACTCAGGTTGCAAAAAACACTGGCCCCTCAGTTCGTATACAAATTTAAAGTATAATTTGCACCATTTGCAATTCAATGTTCAATGTTAATTACCTATTGAATTGTTTCGCAAATGTCTGTTATCACATCTACAGCAGTATGGGCTTCATTGACACTTTCAAATCTATTGTAGAAACAATCAACCATTAGCTTTTTTATAAGCCTGACATATAAGCGACGGAATGCTAGATTAATATCTCCATTATAATTGCCTAGAATATCATTTAAGGTAGTGCTATAAAGAATTGACTTGTCGATGGAAACAAAATAAAATAATTTGTTTGAAAACTAGTTTTTCGTGTATAATTTGAATTGAATCGAACAATCATGATTTAGCATAATCCATGAATAGTGATAAGTCTGATTATACAGTATCTAAAATAAGTGAATGAACACTCGAGCCCGACGTTTTTGGGTTCAATCAAGTTTTCGGCTGCATAACTTAAAATTTGTCACTTAATTTGAAAATTTCTGAAACACCTATAAGTTAATTGAAAGGGTTTTATGAGTTATGTTTACCTTTGGAGGTGCTGCCTCAGGAACATCCGAGTCCCATTCCGAACTGAGATCGTCACTGGATGCCTCCGTGTAATCCTCATTCCAAGGCACTTCCAAAAGGGACATCTTCATCTGGTCGTAACCAGGAGACATGGTCTGCGGTCCATAGCCCGGCGGCAATGGACTCGAGGCCCTACAGTTCTCACAATTACACGGTTTAGGTCCAAAGCTCTCCTTAGTAGGAGAGTCTTCTTTATGGGCAGTTTTGCATCTTTTTGTATCTCGTTTGCGCGCACTCCTAGGTGATAGTCTGTTACTGCACTGTGGTGGTATATAATACTTGGTGGGTTCAGACGACCTTCTTCCACTCCTTCCGCAGTCAGGAGTCTCTATCTTTACGGGGGTCAGCAGAGACATCTTTTTAGTGAGCTGCTGACGCTCCGCGTCTGTAGGTTTGTCTTCAGCTTCCATGGTGTAGCGTATAATGGGTATGGTAAACGTGAACTGTTCCGTGCACTCCGGCATTATTATGAAGTATCACTTCGCGTACTGCCTCCAGATATTTGGATGACAGGGTAACGACATTTTAATGCAAGGTCACATTGGTTGTCACTTGTAGTGCGCGGGCTATGGTGCGACGGACGCGAGCGTCGTGTGCGCGGGTGGAGCGAACACTGCGCATGTGATCCGGACCCGGTAGACTTCACGCGCCGCGCGCGCGCAACTGAACCGCTTCATCAAATACTATGTCGATTTACAAGATATGCGGGTGATAGCCCGACACCCAACGTTTATTTAGAAATCAGTAGAGCCTTGTGCGTGGCTTAAATATTAAATTGCTCCAACTTGTGTGTTGCAATTTGAATCACTCTAGTTTTTGACGACGAATGTGGTATTGATCACAATTAATAACTGCGGTTTTCCTTTTAGTCCATGTATAGGTTCTTGGACTTATTGATGTAGTCAGGTTATTAATTAAAAGTTCGTGTGAACACATTCCGAATTGGAATCGTCAAGATTCGTTACAACTTCGTTTATGGGAATGATATTGTTGGTTTATTGAGATCACACATGTGTTCTAATGGGTTCGTTATTCAGTTTTTGAATTACTGCAAACTAAAAGGCGCTTGTTTTAGCGGTTGAGTCATTTCTACCTATAAGTTGTTTTTGTCAAATATTAGTGTAGTTCCAATTTTAACGGTTGTGAGGCAAGTGAACGGTAAAGTGGGGGAGACGATAATTATGTCAACAACGTCTGAACGGTTTTAATTGAAGAATGACTGTTGATGATGATAACAATTCTAGTTACTAAACATGAACCACGGGGCAAGACGCTGGACTAGTTAGAGTTCGCATTGATTCTACGAATGTTATGGTCTGTTTAAGCTAAATGAATTGATGCTGTGAACACTGTTATCTTATCTAGACCTTCCGCGTAATACTAGGAGCTCATTGCGTCATAGACGATGATATAAATGAAATAGACTGAAGATATATTAATTGATAATGTTCCAATTTTCATTTAACTACCATCCTATCTACCAGAAATAATTTTAATAATTCTTATAAATAAGCAAGTAGAAATTTATATCAGTAAAGTCTTTCTTTAAGGAAAAACAAAATGAAAACAAAATGGACTATTGGATGAGTTCATCAATGGCGGCAAAGGTTAATAAGACTGACCTAGCAGCAACAATGGTCGATTTCAAAAGTAACATACATTTAAATTCCTTTACGTAGGTTACGGTTGCAAAACCGACTCCTACGCAAACCGAGGGTTGCGTAGGAGTACTAGAAGCTAGTGCTTCTGCCACTGGCTTCGCCCGCGTAAAAGTTGGTTTCTTCATACAAACTTTGGACCCCCATGTAATTCCCTTAGGGGCTGAATTTTGGAAAATCCTTTCTTAGTACTCGTCTACGTTATAAAAGGAAGCCTTATGCAAAATTTCACGCTCTTACTCTCAGATGTTTCGGCTGTGCGTTGATATGTCAGTCATTCAGTTTCTCCTTTTTAGGGTTCTGTACCACAATAGGAAGAAAACAGAACCCTTATAGGATCACTTTGTTGTCCTTCTGTCTGTCTGTCTGTCAAAACCCTTTATCTCGGAAACACGTGGAGGTATCGAGTTGAAATGAAAACCATATACCCTGAGTAATGGTTTTCTGCGGTCCCATGAAGCTGTGAAAAAATCAGACTTTTGAGTTAACGAAAAAAGGGATAGGGCCGTTTATGTTGCAGAAAACGTGTATTCGACACTCTCAAGGGAATTAAACTTCATAGGGTACTTCCCGCTGACCTAGAATCCTAAAATATGGCATAAAGCAAGGTCTCATAGCACAAGTATAGAAAAAAATCTGTATATAAATAAATAGGAAAAACTGACTGACTAGATAGTTAAACAAAACAACCCAGTAAAAGAAATAAAAATTAAAAACAATTGACTGTCTTTATTGCTTTATTCTAGAGATATGTTTCATATGAATCACTCATTCTGTAAACGAAATTAGGAAAAAAAAATTTAGGCTTTAAAAACAGCTTTTAGTAGAGGTTAACATATACATAATCAGTCTTACAATGTCCCCAATGTTGTCTTACAACTTAGGTATCGTCTCTAGGTAAAAAAATGGACCGTAACCTACACCGCGGTTCCATTGTGAATCTGTGTATTGTAGACTAGGTTCTGCCAACGGCTTCGCTAGCGTGAAAGGTTTCTCGATACAAACTTTGAAACCCTGTTTCATCCCCATAGGGAGTGAATTTTGGAAAATCCTCTCTTAGTGCTCGCCTACGTTATAAAAGGAAACCTTGCGCAAAATTTCACGCTCCTAAGCCTTGTAGTTTCGGCTGTGCGTTGATATGTTAGTCAATCAGTTTCTTCTTTTATATATATAGATATATGAATAGATAAATTACACCCAGACACAGAACAAATGACCATGCTCATCATACAAACATTTTTCTTGGTGAGAATCGAACCCACGATTGCCGGCATATTAGTCAGGGCTACTAACCACTAGACCAACAAGCCGGTTAATTAAAGCGCATGTCTGGGTTTGAACCCATGATCTACAACTCGTAAGTCGAAACTGTAAGCACCTGGGCCAACAGTGCTCTTATAAAGTTATACATACTCGGCCTTATAATGTTCCCACTGTTGGGACTCAGGCCTCCTCTCTAGGAGTCGTATGGGATGTAACAAAAAGTACAGGTAGTAGTATAGGTAAAAGTATAGGTAGTGGGCCGTAATCCACCACGCGGGCCCAGTGCGGGTTGGAGGATATCACATGTCTTCGAATTTTTGGTTCTAGGACAAGCCGGTTTGTATAAAGTTATAGTTACAGCTAATTAACAATATGAAATAATTGGTGAAACTTTCCACTGTAGGTGAATATGAAGAAACTGGATTTAACATGATCTTTTAGTGAAGAAAATTGGAACACACGACATTTTTTTGCATTAAGTACTTACCTCGTTACAACTTAAAGGGCACTAGTTCCTGTACAATAGGTAATAAATTGACAAAATAATTTATTATACCTGTTAAATAATATTATACAATCGTATAATAAAACAAGGAAGACTTTACGATCTTTTGAATGCAAAGATTTTAAACAGGTTATACACTAGGTTACTAATGTCAAACCAAATATTTAATGAGTTGGAAAACAGTATTCATTTGAAAAATAAAACTGAGCAAATGCGAGTCGGATTCGCACACTGAGGGTTCTGTACAAACTTACTATGCAAATAGTTCGATTTACAAATGTAGTTTCGAAGATTTTACCGAATCGCATTTTTTTTTTGTGATATAACTAAAAATTTACCGTTTTCAGATTTATTCCTATATCTGTACTATATGATCTTGCTTTATGCCAAATTTCGGGATTTTGGTTTAACGGGAAGTAGGTACCCTTTAATGATTTTGATTCCCTTGAAAGTGTCGAAATATACGTTTTTAGTGACATAAAAAGTCATATTTTTTTTTTCGTTAAATTATAAGTTTGATTTTTTTACACCTTCAAGGGACCGCAGATCTGAGTATATGGTTTTAATTTCAACACGATACCACCACACGTTCAGAACATAAAGGGTCTTGACGGACAGACAGATGGATAACAAAGTTATCCTATAAGGGTTCCGTTTATTACTTTTGAGGTACGGAATCCTATAAATATTTCATATATATAACCAAGGTTTTGTTAAACAACACCTTACTATTAGTATAAAGAATAAGAAGAAAACTAGAGCTAAGTTACATATAGAACAGTAAAATATGAAACACAAAAATATTTTTTTTTGCATATTCATTTCCGTTGGCTAATTTTTCGCTTCTGAAAATTTCAGTTCCTCAAAACGACACCAATTTTTACAGTGCCGGATCAACTACACAGCAAGAGTAGCAAATGCTATTGGCCATTTGGTTGGGTGCCGAGTGGACGTACAAATAGAGTTACCAACCGTACTCTAAAATAGAGTATTGTACTCTAAATCATGTAGGCGTGCTGTATAATCTATAACACTAATAGAGGTCGCTAAAATACTGTTTATTACACAATGTTTACTATACTAGTCCAAGTCACGCTTAAATGATGCAAAAGTACCTATTATCATAACCGTCGACACAAAAAGTCGACTTTACTGAGTCTTTATGGTCATGAATTTGAAGTGGCAGGAAAAGAGGTACAGGGTTTCATTGAAATTTATTAAAAATCGTACAATTGTTTTAAAAACAATGTTAAAGTGTTCCTAAAGTTCCAAAAAATATTTTATTTTTTAATAATTGATAATCTTTGTTCATAAGCCCGTACTATTTATTATCTGCTTTGAAAACAGATATACTCTATTTCTTCTAATAAATGTTGGTAACCCTACGTACAAAGTCAAGATATGCAATATGAAATCAAATAATATAGATGTTGATCAGCGCAGAATGTCTTAACTAAAATGATGTATGTTCCTCCTCCACACGGCTGAACTGATTAAAATTGAATGAAAATTGGTACACGGATACTTTTGATCCCGAGAGTAGACAATTTTTGATAACACACGAGCGAAGACACTGGCAGTAGTCGAAAAAGATGTAGGTTATTAGGTTAGGGATTTGGGGCCCCTTGGTAGAATATGCTACAGGCCCCACGCTGGCTTAATCCGCCACTTTTTTTTATTTAAATACCTACGAATACTACCAATTTATGAGTATATTGCCATTTAAATGTAAAAAAAAACACTTTCACGAGTGACGGCGGAAATTTTAAAATTCTTAACATCTTTACGACGAGCGCCGAAAATTGAATGCAACCCATCTTATTTTATTGCACTTCGTCGAGTGTTTTATGTGTAAATTGTCCTGTCTGTACCTTAAGGTCTACTTATTTATCACTTATCAAGTAATAAATCAATAATAATTTACTTACAAAGATATCTTCCTGTCTTCCACACGATAAATTTATTTAAGTTTGAAAACACGTCATGAACTTTTGTTAAAAACATTTTTTTTATTTAAAGAGGTGTCGACATATTTTTGTTTTTGGCTGTTCAAATGTCATTATGACGTTATACGTATTCGTTCCGGTGTCATGAGTTTTTATTATGAAAATATTTTCGATGATTTAAATAACAATAACTCTTTTTTCGGAAGAAAAATTAAAACGTGGCAATTCTGTTAACAAATTCAAGGTTTATAAAAACAAAACAACAATAGATAGAACAAAAAACGTGTTATTCTGCAGAATAGGTAGGTATTAAAATAGTTTTTTATACAGACATGAGGCTTTTAATCAATAAACTGTAAACAAGCATTTCTTGTGAACAACATATTACAGTAAACAAATAATTTAAAACTACATAATCCGCAGCACTAATCGATTTGAAACACAACACCATAAACCGCGACAAGTCAAGGCATGGCGGACAGAGTTCCGGCGGGATCTCATGGTGGAATGGCGACAGCGACTATCGCAACCCAGTGCTGGGCACGCCAGATGCCTACTGGGGCCAAGGTTCTTATTCTGAAAGGAAGACTCGGCCCTGGTAAGAAAGGCAACGAAGGAACAGGAGTGGGTTTTTAGTCAGTAAAAGCCTGGCACTATCTCTCGCTCCGCCCAAGAGCGACGGATGTCATTGGATGATTTTCCCACCGAAAAAAAAAAAACTACAAAGACTAAAAAAAATAAAAAATAATAAAAAGCATTTATTTCAGGCAACAGGCACCCATACAACAATCACAAAACAGAACACACATACATAAGAAAATACATTTACACTATCGGACATAGTTAGTAACATGTCTGCTACAGCAATGTCCGATATAAGGGCAATCAATTCTGCCAGCAATCATCGCCAGAACTGTATTGGAGCTGCCCCGCACCCTGCGCACCAAGGACGCGCACCGCTTGCGCATGTACTAAAGTTGACTAAAGTTGTATCACATTCTTAGAAAGAAAACCTCGAATAGGCGATGAAATATAGTACTGGTGCTCTCCGACATAACACTACTTCTAACCGGATCGCTCAGAAATTATTTTGATTAACAAAATCATTTATCTCGCAGCAATAACAACGAGGTACAAAAAAAAAAACAAAACGACGTGAACCACAAAAAGTTATTTATAATATTTTGTTATTATTACTTGAGTTTGACAACACATTTAAGTTTGATATCATTATTATATCCTCCTCCTTACTTCTTATTCCTCAATGCTGAGTCTTGATCTCTCTGCTTCATCACTCTCATTATTATTTAGGTGCCCATGAAAATAGGCATTTTAATACCGATCGTATTTTTTATTTCAATATATTTTTTCAGTTAATAGTAAACTAGAACCAGGTTTCAGTAACCGTTGTTAGACTTGTTAGTAACGAAGGAGGAAAGAACAGGAGTGGGTTGTAACGTTTCTTTTTTTCGCTGGGAAAATCATCTAATCATCCCCCTTCACCCTTCAAGACATCCCACGCTCTTGGGCGGAGCAGGAGGGTATGGCAGACTTTTACTGACTTAAACCCACTCGTTTGTTTCTTCTTTGCCTTGCGTCTCAGAACCCCGGGGTTCATTTTGACTTAACCCATGGCCCCAATAGGCTTCGACCTTTCGATTCGCTGACATATCCTTGAGGCGCGCGTGGAACACTACGCACCGTCGACGACTTGGGTTCAGTTCGGACGGTTACCGGACGACCAGACGGCGTGCTACCCATTGCACGTCGTCCAATGCTACTTATTGCACGCCGTCAGACGTTGGAGCATGAAGGAGTAATGAACATTACTTTCTTTTTACGAAACTTTCGCGTTTTTCTTTTACAAGATAAGTGCGATGCTGCGGTTAGTGTCATACTTGGAAAACGCAGATTTTTTGCGATTTAGGAGTTTTTCTTCTCATAAAAGTTATTCTAGACATGTAAACTCATGTAAAGTTAACTAAGGACATAAGCAACCAGAGTCAAAACATAACTAAATTGATAGTAAATAAACAGATAATCATAAAAATTAAAATTCATCGGTTTTCATGAAAACCTCGACAATATAACCCTGTCCCCCTAGCCAAGTTACAACCGTACCGCTTCGATTATCTTTTCGTTGATCGCCTCGAGTCGGCCACTCCTCCTATTCCTTTGTTCTGACCACGTGACTTCGCGTTGAGATGACGTCAGAATAAAGGAATCGGAGGCGTGGCCTACTCGAGGCGATCGAAGAAAAGAGAATCGAAACGAAACGGTTGTAATTTGGCTAGCGGGGCTGATTACTTTAAATCTCCTTTGTTGAATGTACGTCAGTTGCTACACCAGTAGCAAGAAAGAGTTTACTCATGGAAGATGGGGATACAAAAAATACCTTTTACGATACTAAATTAAGCATTCCGTATTAGCGCTATAATCATCGGGGTTTTATCAAACGTCAGTAAATTTTGCATAGCTTCAAGTTTTTTTATATGTTTGAGGTCAGTGCGGTCAATTAATTTATGCAACTATGAGATTTTTGCACTCAAATCGTTCGAAGAATTAAAACTGCTTTTTTGAGGTGGGAAATCATCCAATGACTTCTCTCGCTCTGGACAGCGGGAGGGCATGTCCGACTTTAACTGACTAAAGCCACACCAGTGTCCTGCAGTTGCCCTTTGCGTTCTAGGACTACGGGTTTCCTTTTCAGATAATCCCCGCGGCCCAGCTGAGCCTCTCCGGTTTGCTGACATCTCTTTGAGGAGCGCATGGATCACTACGCACTGTCGACGACTTAGGCTCAGTCCGGTCGATTACTGGATGACCAGACGGCGAGTTACCCATTGCTCGACGTCCGCAAGCCCGCATCTTCCACGGCTGGTACTCCATAAAACTGCTGTAGTTTCCCAAGGAAACATTTATTAAAAAAACTAGTTTTATGCAGTTCGTTTTACAAAATCTGATAAGGGAATTCTCTAGATACGTATTCTGGTCTATGTTGATTCCTCGATAACATTGTGGACATGCAATGTGGTGATCAGAACTCATTATGTACTTATTCTCAGACTATTTATAGAACCATTGTGTATGAGAAGTAAGTAATAAATAATGTTGACTTAACTGAAGGCATTTTTTTTAGGTGGGAAAATCATCTGACAAGTCGCACTCTTGGGCGGAGCGGGAGATAGTGTCAGATTTTTACTGACTTAAACCCACTACTGTTCCTTCGTTGCCTTTCGTACCAGGACCGAGTCTTTCTTTCAGAATCAGACCCTTGGCCCCAGTAGGCTTCGACCCTGCTGGGCCCCTACGGTTTGCTGACATCTCTTTGAGGCGCGCGTGGAACAGTTCTCGTTCTTGTTTGTGTTGCCACACTGTATGCCAAATAAACATATTTTCTTACTTCCTTCTCTCAATTGTTACCTTTACGTATAATGATTCGTTAACGGTAAATCGATCGAAAAGTTACTGGATCAATCTATTTCTGTTCAGTTATATCGGATTATAGAAATCGAAACCGATTGAGACAAGACTGTAGATCATATGCCGTGACATGATGGTGTGATAGTCACTAACCATAACATCTTGGATATCCTATTACATCCATACTATCTCTATCTAATATTATAGTTGCGAAAATGACAATATATGTTTGTTTGTTACATTTCACTGGTAAAACGCTGGACCAATTTTATGTCTTTTTGTGCAGCAGGCAAGATGAACTGATGGCCTAGTGAGGGTCGCGGGAATTTGATGAAGAACTCTTAGAAAATAAGTAAGTAGGAGAAATATGTCCAATAGTAAACGTCTTTCGGCTGAATCAATGATGATAATGAGAAGGACATAATTATGTGCTGGCGCATTTTTTTTATGGTTGGAGTATTTTCCTATGGAACAATCTCTTACTTACAAGCTGGCGAAGCCGCTAGTATAAACTAGTTTCTAATAATAATTTAGAATCAGGTGCAAGACAATATAGTTATGATCCTGAATGAGCCGATTCAAGGAAATTCATCACCTTCCAGAGAGAATTCATTTCCTGCCAGAGTTTGCAACGCAAAAACATTACTGCCGCTAAACTGAGAGAATTAAAGATCACAGAACACCAAATTCATGAGAAATTTCAGAACACCCAAAAAAAGGTGCATAAAATCCAATTTCTAAGCACATGACAATGATTCGCCGAGACCTGCTACTGATAAGTTTGTATGTATGAGTGTGTGGTTATATTTGTTACTCCGTTACGCTCAAACGGCAAAAGGTAGAACTACATTGCGTGTACTACACACGTGGGCCACGTACGCCGAACCGAGCGACGCGCCCAGCACCTGTGGTCTCCATACATTTTATATGACAACTAGACTTGCAGAGCTACATTAGATCCACGCCACGCAACGCCACGAAATGCTTCGCTACGTACATTTCAGATGTGGTCCACGTGTGCATCGGTCTAGTGTAGTCCTCGCTTATGATCCTGTGTGTTTGTTCTTTTGGGATAATTTTTACTTTTACGCCGATAAAGTTGCTACCAGAAGGTGGTTGTGGTTTCAATGAAAATACAAGGTAAATATGGTAGCCTGTATGTGTACGTACCTACGTGGCTTTGGAAGACTAAGGTCAAAGCACCATCTAACATCATTATACAACAATTTAAATACTATATTACGTCAAACATTGCGTAAATACCGTAAACAATCGTATTATTTATTTAAATACGTATGTATGTATAATTTTATACACATTTTGAAATTCATACCTAGTATACAATGTCCAATTTTACTAGACACCCCGTGTTGGCGCCACTTGTCTTTAACATTAATATAAATACAATACTTGTTGCCTTAGTTCTCTAGTTTTCCGTGTGTCAAGATTGACTGGATATGTCACAGAACAATGCATCGGCATACGCGTATGTCCTTAATCGGCCATCATTGGTGATTCGGAGTTTAGGTTTTGTTGCTATTCTTTTGTTACATGTTATTCTTTTTCTTTTTATACAAAGTACTTTCAGGAGGTACCATCATTACATCACTGCTTACCATCAGGTGGGATCGCAGTCAAGCACTATTTTTAATCAATTTTAACAACAATAGTGATTTGCAGCCCGAATCAACAATAGAATGGGTGGGTATTTTTTATTAAATCTCTCATCGAAATTAGTATAATTATTTATTGTCGTATTAGTAGCTTTAGCAATTCCGAAGAGAAATCAAGTAACAAAGAGGTCATGAAACTATTTTTTTTTTTTTTGTTTAAACTCCCTTAAATGATCCCAATAATATTTTGAGATTTATATTACCACTACCGTAAAATAGATTATGCACCACCAAAATATTCAGTTAGTTTAAGATTTTATAGAAAATCTGACGATCTATCAGCAATAACGATTGTCGAAAGTCGAAAATGTAGGTATGACTTTAACGTTATTATCATCTTACATACATATCTCTGATTATCTCTGCCAAAGACTTCGACTACTCAAATTCAAATTCAAAAGTTTTTATTTCACATAGGCCTACATGGGCACTTATAATCCTATTAGTCGACCAATCGGCAAAAAACTCTATGGTTATTCTTTTAAAACAGCAGGACTGTGTACACCAGTCAATATTGTACTGAAAAGTGGGCATAATTTTTTATTGTTGATAGGTTCACGCTTGACAGCTATCTCACCTGATGGAAAGCGAAGATGCGGTCGACGTTAGAGCGCGCTTACCTAGAAGTAACCTATTCACTCTTGATTTAAAGACTACCGGGTTGTAGCCATCAGGAAACACAGATACTGACATACTAAGAAACACATAGAAATTGGACATAAGCCTCCCCCAAGTGTCGCCACAACGGCCTCCGCGTATCGCATTCATCGGATTCCCACCATAATTGGCCCGCTTCCCCTTGCCTTTGACGTACGCTACCAAAATTACTCGTGGTTAATCTAATATTTCGGTATTTCAACAATCCCTATAGAATACGTCACTCAGTCTGGAGCTGATGAAGTGTAAAGTGATTCATTCTTTAAAATTACAAAAATAACAAGACCATACATGCTTACTGTATGGACTTTAAAATAAACATTAACCTCTGAGATTGTTTCAATGTTTCTTCTCAGTATAATCACCTAGGAAACTCCGGCCTCATCTAGCTAGCTAAAATTAGTGAAAAAATTACGTGTAAAAGTGCGATTTATAACCGATTTGCAAAATAAATACAATTTGTGATTAAAATGAGGTAATTATAACAAAACTAGCCACCCGCTTCAGGTTTCGCCTGGATGTTACAAATCTTTGAAATTCTCGAGATTTCTCTGTTATAATATGCATGTATTATACATCTAAACCTTCCTCATGAATCACTCTATCTATTTATGAAAACTGAATGAAAATCTGATCAGTAGTTTTTAGTTTATCGCGTTCACACAGACAGACTTATCAGGCAGACGTAGTCTGTGTTTCCCGATTGCTACAAACTAGGGGTTTTTAAGTCAAGAATGAATGAAAGAACGTGCTCCACCGTCGGCGAAGTCCTCACTTACCATCAGTTGAGAAGGTTAAGCGCAAGCTTATCAATAATAATAAAAAAAAAAGAAATACGGTCAAGAACTTTATTTTAGAACATGTAAGGATGAGTCAAAAAGTTTTCTAATATCCAGTCAAAGTCGTTCATGAATGACGAATCATATTTTACTAAAAATTACGCAAAACTTAAGTCGCATTCATACGTACCGACTCCAATTGGCCAAAAATGTGTTGTTTCATGATACAGTGATTCAGAACCGTATCGAATAAAGCTATTAAATCTCACGCGGTCGTTGACGAAACCAGGAGCATTGACTCTGTTCAACTACAGGAAAATTAAATGCAGTCACTTGATCTAAAAGTCAAAGAAAAACGTCGAATAAATCAGTGAATATCGTCATCGGTCATGAAAAAACGTAACGTGTGAAACAGGTAGTAAAAAATATACTTGACACAAGTTTCTGTCAGCAGAATTTCAAACGTGAAAGTAGAAAATGATCTGATGAAAACATGGAGTATGTTTTCATCAGAGTAAAGAATCGTATGTCCTAGTTCAGGACATGGTTTACCCATATGCCAAATTTCATTGAAATCCGTTCAGATTTTTAAATGCGAAGAATTAACAAATATATACACATGCATGCACATGTTGTTGTCTCCTTCTGTGAAGCAGAAATGCTAGCGAAGGAAACAGCCGTACGTGTGAGGGAAGGGAACGAACGTCCTTACGTCCCGGACGTCGGGTGTCGTAGGGCGATCCCCGGCCACCATAGGCATGGGTTTGTGGACGACGAGCAATGAGTAGTTTGCCGTCTGGCCGTCCGGTAACCATCAAAAAACTTTTTATAATATTAGCGTTAAAGTGTAGAATAAAGTACCCTATCGGTCTATTACAAAATTTGAATAGTTGAGAATAGCAACTATAGCTATCTGCCCCCCTAGCCAAGTTACAATCGTATCGTTCGCACCGAACGCCTCGAGTAAGCCACACCTCCGATTCCTTTGTCTGGCGTCATCTCAACGCTCAGTCACGTGGTCAGACCAAAGGAATCGGAGGCGTGACCTACTCGAGGCGTTCGGCGCGAACGATACGACTGTAACTTGGCTAGGGGGGCAGGATATTAAGTATCTTGATAGATATAGTTGCTATTCTCACTTACCGGAAGGACGTTTTTCATTGGAGAAATTTTCTACAATAAAAAAAAAGCCTTCCGGATTTTGTGATTCCGGGAAATCTATATGCCTACTTTTTTATAATTTTTATTAGTTCCTAAAACAGTATTTTTGACATAAGGCTCTTATCTAACATAACCAACCACAACCCACACTTTCCAAATCACCTTAGGTCATAGAAGAAATGTAACCGGGAAAACACTATGGTTATTTTCTTTGGTTAAACCAAGCAAATACCAGTAAACCAACCAACCACCTTGATTATTTTTTGCAACATTCTTTCTTCAAAGAACAGGAAACCACTTAAATCGGTGGCTTTAAAAAAATAACAGTAAAAAATAACCGATTGTTTTCGTAGATTCGACCCAGATTGCCTAGGTAATGACCTGCGTCCTTGTTCGACCTGCCGTGACCTTGCCGGACCAGCAGACACTTTTTTAAACGAATATTCTGAACAATCATTCCTAGAAACTTGTGCAAGATCAGAATACCTGCCCAAAGACATAAAAACTTGTGAGGAATTGAATTACTTTAACAACGAGTAACCATTTTCCAATAAATTCTGAAGTCCGGTACAGGTTTTCAAAAAAGACAATGGATTTGCCGGAGTTGAAAAATCTTTAGGTTACATTCGTCTCAACAAGTATTCACATTAAATTAGCAATTATTTATTTATTCCGCAAATAAGTAACTGTAAAATATTTATATTTACATACTTATAAAATACATATAGACCATTAGAACTTAACTAATGAAATAGGTGCGTATAAAAATTAGCATCATCATTAGTAGCATTTCCTGTTTGAATAGTGATGACTCGTTGACCAAAGAAAAGCCCAACCCTCTAGTCACCGCATGGAAATGCAACGCGTCGGAGCGAAACTCTACTGCCGCGATAAGTGGCGGCCATAGATGACAAAGTTGCGGCGAGATCTCATAGTGACATGAAGAGTCGACTAGCTTTTTAAGGGCCTTTTACACTACTCGATATTCAGACAGTCTTAGTCGATGTCGCGTAGTATAATAAGGGTTAGACCGGTCTTACTCGGAACAAAAAAAAAGACACTAAATATCGCGTAGTGTACTAGGCCCTTAACTGATGTCTCGAATATCTCCCCTAATGTTTCAACCCCAAGCGACTAAAACATATAACTCTCGATAAGGTTCGTCTCGTATTTTTTGAACATGCACTATTATTTTAACAATTATTAACACAAATTAAAAAAAAAAAACAAAATTCCACCACCACTTGTGGTAATAGGAGTTGAACAATAGTTCAAAAACTAATCTACTGCTAATATAATACTACTAACTAATATCCAAGTACTCATTTGAGTACAGCAACCTGTCACAGCAGTATTTAAGTCAAGTCGTCAATTTATAATATGTAGTATACACATACATATTGATTATAAAACTTTCGATTACACATAAGGATTCATTTTGTTCATATGTTCATGCGTACCATGCGTACAATGAATGACAGACCTCAAAAATTTTGCAAAAAAAAATAATTTTACGCTGACAGGCCCATTTTTTATAGGCCAATAATAACCTTCGATTACGAAATAATCTATTTTGTAATTTTAAGGAACTACTCATGTTTTGATAACAAAAGCAGTAAATAACAAATAATAAAACCTTTATAAAAAAAATGTTTTGCTGTACTCATTTGAGTACGGCGGCGCTAAACACATAACCCATACTATGAACCTACATACCAACATTACGAACCAGTAAACAAGTCTAACAATTTTTTCACTTAACTTCTTTAGCGGTTGAACACTAAATAGAAAACGGAGGCAAAACCATGACGCAAGCAAATAAAGCGTGTTTTTAAACGTGTCTCTAAGGACCTTGAGAAAAAATTAATACGTCTTTGGTTCGTTTGTACTGATATGACGCCGCTATGTGGTTCTTAAAAAATACCATCACCCACTGGCGAAAAAGCAAAAAGATAACAGGGGATTCTTCGAAGCATAAAAGTCCAAAACGGTGAAGTTTTTCCTAGTTTACCGTTACTACGAGTATATTAGAGTATAAAATAGTTTTTACAAAGAACTTTAACGTTGGTCTCTGGAACTATCCAATTCTCTTGAAAAGTGAGAAGTCAGAGGAACCATACCGAACATTCTTTTATCATCAATCCACTTGCTGAACTTGGTGTTGTTTTTATTTTGTTTGTTTGGATACTAAGTTCTTTAAGCTATATCTTCTTATGAATAGTCAATTTTTTTACCATTGGAATGTGGATGTATACATATTCTAATGTTTTTGTAGCATGTATTTGGTAGTAAATATATATAAATTCAACCTTATCGGCAACTTTGCTGCAAAAAAATAAAAACAACACGCAATAAAACAACACTAAGATAAAATTCTCAGCTCCATTTAACCGAGACCGTGCCTGTTTCAATGATTCCAAATATTGTCCAGTACAAAATTTGTGTATTTTTGTATTTCAAGACACAAAACTACGTCAATTTTATCCCAATATCCACTAGGAATCAACTTGCGAATAATTAAAACAGACACTGAACTTCACTCGAAGAAGTCCCACCAAAAACCTGGTGATTTTTAATATTCTAGTACTTACAGGACATAAATAAATATATTCAGAAGAAAATAACAATAATAAAGTACGGTAAGGATAAAGATACAGCTGGGGAGGTTAGATGCACCAGAAAATGGGAGATAACTTGAATAGACAATGCAAAAGTTGAAGAATCAGACGTTCGTGGAGAGCAACATAAGAGAACCATTAGATATAAGTAAGTGATATGTGGTTTTAGAATAGTTTAATGGTCATGGCAAAGAAACAACAAGACGGACCTGGTCAACCAGCCCGGAACACTTTCTTACAAGAAGCAAATCAAAAGAAGTGAAATAGTTAAGTACACTCAAGCACCACATTTACCGTTGACAGTTAAACTGCCCCTTGAAACCCAATCATACCGTATTTGTGTACAAATCGGTGTTGTTAAATATACATAAATGTAATTCTTCACACGTCATCTTGCGTATGTGGTACGTATGTATGGCAAGTCAATAATTTGTATATAATTAGTGTTCTTCACTTAATACTTGACTATTAACCATAAATGTTGTTCGAAAATCTGGAGATTTTTGTATTGCAGTCGTTGAATTTGCTACTAGCTGTTCAAGATAGATTTATATTTTAGGATTATCATCCGACTCGTCTCGATTAAGGGAAAACTTGCGAGTCCTAATTAACCTCTATGGTCCGGTGAGTAAAACCAAAAGACTAAAGTAGAAGTAAATGTTCTGGTAGAATCTAAAAGTTCAAGGCACCCGCACTAAATCCGCACATTGGATTATGGCCCAAAATAGTAACTAATAATTATGTTTCGAAAAGATGCCTTGTTTAATCATTTGTTAGCTTGAACAATGCTCAAATAAATAACTGTCACTAAAGAAACATAAATTATTTATTTACCAGCGTCATCTAGTTTAAAATGACGAAAAAAAAATTTACTTGTAAAAGTGTTTTTTCAAACCAATTTTCAAAATAAATATTATTTATAATTTATCATATGTACACACAAATTAAAGAAAAGAACAAATGCAAATAGAAGAATACAAAGGTGCTGCTTATTTCAAACGAAATTTATTCCAGCACACCTGCGACAGGAGAGTTGGGTAAGAGATGTAAACACAGTGTGTATAACTAATTTACAAAAATTAAAGCAGACTATATTATCTAAACTAAATCCTATAATATATACATATACAGGATGTCTTTGACATTGACGCTACTTCTTTGACTAGCTTTTTTAAAGCAGATATATATTATTTACGTATAAAAATATAGCGGATAAAAATCTCGCACTGAGATAATAATTACAATGAACCCTAATTTTTTTCCGTGTTGCTAATAATTTAGTTTGAATTCTAAGGCAATAGATCTTGTATTCTGTGCCCATGAAAATTTTGACCTATTTTCACTCACAAAAACAAACGATCTAAATATAGCCCGTCGTTTTAAGTTCACGTTTTGCAAATGGGATGGGTTAAAGACAATGCCATGACGTCAGTGTTCTAGTATTTATTTGTTGTATATATAACATTTGTAACGAACTTTTAGAGGCCAAGGCCAATAAACAACGATACTACGAATTCCTATTTGGTTTTTCTCTATATAATTATTAGAATTAATAAAATAAGATATCAAATATAATTGTGTCTCGCATTTTTGAAGTTATTTTTCCTCCTTCCTATCGCAAAGGAAGCCGATTAGTTTCTGCAAAGCCAGCCTTCTAGTATTACGTAAAAGCGTCTAATACAGTCATATCAACGAGAATACTGTAGCTATTACAATAATAATTGCCACAAACAGGTATTACTTTTAATTCGAGACATTGAGTTACCATCCGTGGGTCAATTTTATTGGCATTTCATCACCATTTTTACTTCATATTAATGATGGGCGCCAATCTTTGGTGTCTTCGCCTTAAGGTCAACGAAATACTTAAAGTTATTTGGTAATTTATCGTTATTATTTTAATTTGACTTTAAAAGCTCTGATTTTACTTCCACTGTATTTACTTTTGACGGCTTAAAAGGGTCGGTTTGTGTTTGTAGGCACTTTTGCATTGAATTATGCGATATGATTTCTTGTTGTTTTTTTTTTCAATATTCCTGAGTCATTGTACTTTATTAATTTGTAGTGGGTGTGTACGTGTTTCTGTAACTTCGTATATGGTTTGTTTCTCAGCCATACATACTCTAATTGGCTGGTCTAATTGAATGACTTCGCATCATCTAAGTAAGGATGTTCTAAGGTATTTAAAACGCAATACCCTGGCGATGCTTATTTCATCATTTTGTTAGCAGAAATACACTTTAAAAACAGGCCAAGTGCTAGTTGGAATCACATACGAAGGATTAAGTGAAAACACATAACTAGAACTGGTGGCTAACAATGTGTTACACACAATGTGTTTGTTGCTTTTGCAATTTATTATTATTATTATTTATTTTGTTAACGTATCATTTATTAATAATTGTAATTATTTATTTTACTTGCTTTTATTTATATAACCTTTTTTTTATAATGTGAATGTGAGAACACTGTAGACTCCGCGAATTCTTAGGTTACTTTTTATTATGATTATTTTCATTGTACTTTTTAGTACAATATTGACCAGTCTACACTGTCCTTACATAATATCTACTTATGCTGTAATATGGAAATATTGTAACAACATTTTTTTTTTTAAAGAGTATCCATGGAGATTCTTGCCGGTTCTTCTCCATAGGAAACGACCAATATAGAACCGTGCACTAGCTTCTGACGTTTTATAAATGCCCATGTAGGCCTATGTGAAATAAAAAACTTTTGACTTGACTTGACTTGGATAAACTTATGTTTTCCCACACATCGATATACGTCACGGTCTATTCTCAAACTGCAAGTGTAAGTCTATAATCAATACGATTTTTTGGGATTTTTCCACAACTGCAAATTACGTACAGCTGTATCTACAATATGTGTGTAAGTATGCGGATTTAAATGACACTCGTATTTTCTCATTGACGTCATGAACATAACCATTAGCACTCCTAGTCTCCTATGGAGAACAGCCACGTCAGTGACTTTCAAATTCTTGACATTGCAGATCTCTATTCTAAATACATATTTACCTAACGCTTTCTAAGGAGCTGGTAGTTTATTATCTCTGAGCATTTTGGCCAATATCCTAGAAAATAAGCAGACTATAGAAAATAGGTTAAAATACGACCAAAAAGAAATCCTAGAAGTATATCTATCCTTTGGACTTCGATTAGAATGAGGTGATAATTAATCCTTAGTCATCCTCCACGTATTCAACACGACGCTTGTCCGAAGCTTTTCCACAAAGTATTTATGGAAATATTGAGGACGTGAAGCATGGGCATTACGAATAGGAAGAACAGACTTATTGAAAAGTGATCTGTTTATGATAAAAATATATTTACCTAAACTAACACAAAATAGATCTCCTTCTATATCTTAGGCTTTTTAAATTTATTTATCCAAAATTACTTTTCATTTTAACATTCATAAATTCTGCTAAACTGCAAAATAGTTTGTGAGGAACATATATAGTAACTTTGAACAGACCTAAACCCAAAGATAAAAAAGGCTCTATCATCCACATAGCTTTAGCATAGCATAGCATAGTCGGCCTTATGATGTTCCCACTGCTGGGACTCAGGCCTCTTCTTTAGGAGAGGGAATGGGCCATAATCCACCACGCGGGACGAGTACGGGTTGGTGGACGTCACATGTCTTTGAATTTTTGGTTCTAGGACATGCCGGTTTCCTCACGATGTTTTCCTTCACCGTTTTGAGAGCGGTGGTGATGAAATAAATTACGCAAAGTAATGCGCCTGGTTGGGTTTGAACCCGCGACCTACAACTCGTAAGTCGGGGCCTTTACCACTCCGCCACTAGCTTTATCTTTCCAAAACCCATAATCTCGATTCATTTTTCATTCACGTTCCCCACATCATTCTTGCATCCGTAATCAATCACATAAGCATATATTAAACGTACACATATATTGTTCAGATTGTCTGATACATCCCAAAAGCGGCGCGGGTGTCGGTAGAAAGCCTTTCAAAGAGAAATGACGTCACAATGACGCACGAGGCGGCCAAGTATTCGGAGCGTGTCTGCTGACGTCACAGGGTAGACTGATATACATATAAGTACATTTGTAAATGAAGTAAAAGTAGGTAATGTACTGAGAGAATTTAACAATCGAAACGCAAATGATGAGGTGATTGCAGAACATAAAATAATAATGATGAAAATGACAGTTATGAAAGTGAGAGATACGACGACAGGTAATCGTAGAATAAAGAAACGTAATATCATTTTGCAAAAACCCAGAGCAGAATAGGTAAAAAAGGCAAGTAAAATGCATGAATAAGCACTGCTAGGATAGTTGGGCAACGTATTGAGTATAAATAATAGATCATATGTATATCTAAACTTCTATGCTAAAATTATAAGGAGAAAAGATTTACGTTTTGTTTGTAATGAATGATCTCAAAAACGAATGGACCAATTTTAAAAATTCATAGGCATAGGCATATAATTTCGAATTTTTACACAAACGTGGCCCCTGACAGAAGCTAGTTAAAAAATAAACTAAGTTGAAGAAATATTTGTAGACTTGTCGACCTTTCTTGACTACCTACTAAACATATATATTTTATTCTGCATTTGATAGTCGCACGGATCCGGTTAAACTGGAAGCTGACCCAAGCTTTTTTTTAAAGGTCATCATCATCCAATGACTTCTCGACTAAAACACACCTGCGTCTTTCAGTTGCTCATGGCGTTTGATTTCCTTTTCAGAAATTACCCGCGGTCCTAGCTAGCGGGCATCGGCCTCGCTGGTCCCCTGCGTTTTGCTAACATCTCTTTGAGGAGGCCTAGATCACTACGCGCTGTTGACAACTGGGCTTGGTCTGGTCAATTACCGGACGGCCGGACGTCGAGCTACCCAATGCTTGACCGTGGCTGGTAGTCGGGGTCAGAATCACAGCGGCAGGGGCGTGAGGACATTCGTTCCCTCACGCGTGCGGCCTCTTTCTTCGTTAGCATTACTGCTTCGCAGAAGGAGGCCACCGCCTGCCATTCCTCTTTGTTTCGGACCATAGTCCGAACCATGGCCCGGCGTGAGAGGTCGCTATCGCCGATTGCCTCCACGAGGACACCAAGCTAGTTGGGAAAAAGCTACAGAGATGATGACGCTGCATTCGATGACTAGGCTGAGAGAAATACCATGAATGTGGCTAAAAAGTAAACTATCTGAATGACGATTTAAAAAAAAAGTATAAAAAAGAAGAAACTTAAGGCTAAGAGAAATCTCGATGAGACTGCAAGTGGTCCAATAATATCATTAATACTGTTCTGGTATTTATATCACTTTCTTGTTACATCAGTCATGCAACTGAATGATGTGAATTCTATCTAAGACCTGTACCATGACGTTTAAAGTAAGATTGTTTCATTCTTATTTCCAGTGTGGGTAAGAGATGGCGCTAGACAACCTGTATAGCTCTGTCTCTTACCTACACTGAAATAAGAATGAAACAGTCTTACTTTGAACGTCATGGTAACCCCGCAGGTCTCAATCACTCAAATGTTTGCTGGGAGAATACTCAATGTTAAGCTCGTCATAATAAATGAATTATTCAATCTGCTTATTGTTCCCTTGTAAGGTGTATCATGTACGGTACTGTGACGGTACTAGTATACACACTACACGCGCTTGCTCACGTCCACACCGTCCTACACGCCAAGCAAAAAATGCACGACACCACGACACCCAATAATACCTACATCTAAAGGTTGATTTCATTTCATTGATTACTATTCTCGCAAGTTTGTTCTTTTAATTTGTTTACAGATAAAAATCATAATATATTTGTACGAATTCGGGGCGAGAGCTTGGTGATCCGCTATACAGGGTATTCTAGTATGGACTCCGGACTTACTAAGCAAATAATGAAATTAATTTTAGAAAAAAAAAAAAATTAAGGAACACTAGGAATTACTCTATATTATGGGTACGTTTAGAAACATGTAAACTCGCATACACAAGAGACTCGGAGCAACTATTTGTATGTCAGAAAAATATATTTTCCGTGTGGGAATCGAACTGTCGACACAATACTGTGCAAACCACACAGCCCCTCTACTCAAGTTACAACCGTTTCGTTTCGATTCTCTTTTACATCATCTCAACGCTCAGTCACGTGGTCAGAACAAAGGAACCGAGGCATGACCAACTCGAGGCGATCAACGAAAAGAGAATTGAAACGAAACGGTTGTAACTTGGCTAGGGGGGAAGACCACTCAAACCCTAAGCGAACGCCGTTCGCACTTGATTTCGCGCCATTGAGTTTAAACGTCAAGCGAACGCCGGCGACCGCATAGATTATAAAATATTGAGCGTTTTATTATAGAGTATTTATCCAAGAACGTAACTAAAACAGTTCTTCATAAAGTAGTCTATAAATATCGAAAATAATCAAATCTTTCCGTTATTCCCTATATATACCTATAGATATCCAATACCGAGAGGTTGCTTTTACCAGCGTTTTCCATTCGATAAACTATTCTACGATAATTGCATTTAGTTCTCAGCAATAATATAGTTTAAGGTGATTGCTACGGGTTGTTCGTGGCCATTTTCCCGCTAGATGGCGCTGAAGTCAACATTTTCAGTTTTATTTTGTTTTGAGTGTAATTGAAACAATATTAAGTCACAGAAATAGTACAGCGTAAATCGGACATTCCACTTTATCGAAGTTAGTCAAATTATAGTCTCAAAACCCATCTGATTCGCCATTTTTCGAAATACTAATATCCAACTCTGCTTATAGTATCGTTTACACACACATAGACACGAACGACTACTTTAAAATCTAACAAAATTACCACTAGATGGCGTGCATTTAAAAGTTATAAGCCTGGTTTCTGTAGAAATTATAATTATGTCTGGGGGAGTACCTGTTATGATTATATTATAAAAATAAAAGGCGGTATTTCAGGTGTAAACTATTTAATTGACCTCTAATTTTGTGAATCAAATGAATGTCAAGAATGCATTATAAGACAGTTTTATTTTATTACCTTTTATTACATTATTTAAAATAACATATTCCAACTAACAATTATTACAAGTAATTATAGAGACATAAATGCTTGATACATGACCATTTACTAAAAAACAATCTTTTTCAAAATTAATTACACACCAGTACAAGACAAACGCTAGAAACTCTATTTCATAAACAAGACAACAAATTTAAAACACAAATTAGAATAAGAGATTGCAACCAAGAAGGTGGAAAAATGTTTGATAATATCTAAGCATCCATAATCACATTTTTATTCTTGTAAAACTTAAACATAACTAACAAATGGTTATACATATCTGCTAAAGTATTGTTTTAATTGTAAAGGAAATAAAAAAGCTACAAAGTTCTTTTCATTCACTCTATGATTGTAAACATTGATAATGTAGATTCTAAACATACAATTAAAACAATCATTTGATCCTGAAGTTCTTGTCCGGAAAACCACCACTTAACAGCTGCTGCAAAAGAAAATGACTATACTTAGTATATTTTGTGTGTAACTTTTTATGTGGATGTTGAAGAACAATTTTCCACAAGAAAAAATTAATATAGATTGAAATTTATGGAAATTATGAAATAAATAAAAAAGAGTAATAATTTAGTGTACCTTTCATATCTATACATTTCACATTTTTTTGACCATGGTTCAAAATGATTTCTGGCAGAATACAGTATTTTAAAAAGTCTAATGGCTTTGGCATCATATTGCTGATAAATTCATTATCTCGACAAACTTCTATAACTGTCTAAGGTTCATTGACTGAAATAAAACATTTGAAGTAGCATTTATCCATGTTACTGACACGCATTCATCCTTGAACCTGAAATAAATTTAATATTATAGTAAGAGTAATTATCATGCTAAAATATAGTGGACATGCAATAGAATTATAAATTTTATTAATTCTGCTAACCATTCTTCACACCATATTCTCAATTGTAGTTCATCAATATCAATTGGATCACTCGGTTCAGGTCCATAATTCTTGTCTGGTTTGTGTTTTTTTCTCTTCGAACAAAAAATTGTTTGAGTGTTGACAAATCTTATCGTATTCTGCTCTGTTCCTTTCGCTCTATGTATTTTTTTAAATGTGTTCCTGGACTCTGTGTGGTCTGCTTTTTCCATGCAGTCTTATACCATTTGTGTCCAGTAGCAAGCGATAGCCCTGAAAATAAAATATAATTTTACTAGAAAATATGAAAAAAATAGATAGAAATTATATGTATGTTATGTACAATATAAGTATAAGGAAACAGTACTGGTAAACATAACATTTCTTTTTGGTTCCAACTTCTGTTTGCTCTAATAGAAAAGTAAATGTATATAGTATTTACCTGCCACATGAACACGTTGGTACGATCCCCCTTTACCTAGATTAATTCGTTTTCCTCAGCTGATTTTATTTATTACGCTCATAAAGTTTTCTGCCACATTTGTCGTCTCATTTGACAAAAGGCCTGCCTTCAAGGCAATTTTTTCATTGGTGGCATAAATCAGTGCCCACACTTCTGGAGCATCCTTTTTTTAGATCTTCTACGAAGTTTCCTTCCTTGTTTTCAGTTCCATTGACATTGCAATAATAGTCCTTGCAGTTCAGTCACCATATAATCGTTTGAATGCGCTTTTCACTCTTTATGTCAATTTACGGACGCCTGAATATTCGTGGCGTTTGGTACGCTATCTTTCTCGCAGCATCAGACAGTAGGAACCAAGATGTAAACCTAAACTGAAATACACAAAAACAAATGATATACAAGACAATATATGTATATATGTGAATATGTTAGGTACTTTTATAAATTCGGAATTCGTTCGAAATGCAATCTCATGTCATGCAAAGTAATGTCCGTAGATAATACAGAGTATTACAAATATTGACGTTCCAAATTACGTTCAAAATTACATTCGCATTTTGAGAAAATTATAGCAGTAAAATTTTACTTACCCAAATAATTTTGATATAATATTGATTGACAATTAAGAAAATAATATCTAGTGGGGATAAATCCCTGCAGAACAACCATAAATAATAAATCATAATCCATAATTATATGTAACGGAATGCACATTATGACGCGATATAGTTTTACTTGGTACATACCAAGTAAAACTAATGTTTGTTTGTCCATCGATAACTATTTGTATTACTAATCTGAAAAAAGAATATGACAGGAAATATATATATTTAAAGCGACTTATAAATTTGATTTACATATGATAGATAATATATTATAAAGTAAAAAAAAAAATTATATACTTGATATTAATTAAGTATAACTTAACGAATCAGTTAATAATATCGATTGGTGATTTCTATGAGAAGATTTTAGTTTGTAATAAATAGCCAGCTAAACTCACGGGCCGACTTGCTAATACCACCGAAAGATTGGTACCTACTTTTATTTTAAAATAAAATTGCGTCTATGCAACTTTTACTACAATACATTGCTATAATTACATTAAATTGGAATGAAATACATACAAGAAATATTTGTTCGAATCTATGAAAATGCATAAAATTCAAAACATACAAGAAATTCCGCGCGTAAAACCTATCACTGCTAGCCTAGAGCTTCAAAATGTATTTTATTACAAGTCAACCGAATTATCGAATCGAACGAAGTTTGGCAACGGTTTTTCTTAGAAACATTACGGGTCAAAGGGTCAAGTAGGAAGGAACTAGGAAGTACGGCAACGTCGCGTTTTGTTTCTCGTAGGTTTCGTTTGACGAAATTGTTGCTAGTAACAATAATAATAACTAACGCTAACAATATTTGACAACAACAATGTTTTATGTTTTCGTTTATGATAGTTAGTTTTACGTTATTATAATGCTTTTTTTAATGGAAACCATTATTATAAATTTAGTAAAGATTTTTCAAATTTACAATATCGGTTGCACGCCATCTAGCGTTAAGTATTATAATCTATCGCATTCATGGCGGCAAGCTTGGTTGTCAAATCGCACTCACACTAGTAAACAAAATGTCTAATTTTGCCCGGTTTTCTAGACTGTTTTTCTCAATATATAATGCAAATTATTTACCAAAAAGTTACACGCGGAACTATTTCATTGTAGAAAAGTGATAAAGTGATTCGTTTTGAGCAAAAAGTGTCTATGTACGGAGTATAGTTCGAACGAAAAATGTATGAACAGGCCAGCGGAACATTCACCTTAAGTACTATAAATGAAACACAGATTCCGCAAGAAGAAGATCAGTAGGTAATTCCACAGATTATCCCTCAGACAAATATGTTTTTGTCTGTACAATATGTGTCGATGAGAATGTCTTATCGATAGATTTGCATATACGAGTAAGTCTATCAGCACCGTCTCACATTCCAACTGCCCGGCCTCCAAGCACGTACGCTCTGGTTCCTTATAGCAGTGGGAGCCATAACTTGAGCATAATGACGTCAGCGTGACGCACAAGGTGGCCGCCAGCCGAACCGTGTCCGCTGACGTCACGGGACTGGATCGAGACAATACACATACATAATTATATATTAATAGAGGAAGAGTTAACCTTATTGAAATATTGGGTAACTAAGAAGCAATGGAATTTCCATTGTCGGTCCTGTTATACCTTGCATGCGGAAATGAAGTGCTACTAAAAACGCAAGTAAATGTAGATTGGTGATGCTCTTGGTAGCATCACCAATCTACATTTACTTGCGTTTATTCCCTACGTTATTTCTTTTAAATATCGCAGCATAATATGCTTTCACACAGACGAAGCAGTTGTCAGAAACTAGTTGAGAAAAAAAGTAAAATAGTTTGTTCAGTTTTGTCAATTTGACCATTAATTCCGGGGTCCCTCAGGGGTCTGTGCTCTCAGCAACATTGTTCTTACTGTACATAAATACTGTGGGTACACAGACGACAGCACTGTTGCTGAGAGTTTTGTGTCCAATACTCGAGTTAATGGGTCACAGATCCAGTTTTTCCGAGTAATATTTAATAATTATCATTTCAGCCGCAAGACGTCCACTGCTGGACATAGGCCTCCACCAAGTGTCGCCACAATGAACGGTCCTGTGCGTCTCGCATCCATCGGACTCCCGCAACCGTTACCAAGTCATCGGTCCACCTTGTAGGAGGCCTTCTAACGCTACGTCTTCCGGTACGTGGTCGCCATTCCAGAATCTTTCGGCCCCAACGGCCATCCGTTCTGCGAGTTGCTGTCTTCTGTTTAATACCGTCATGGCGACGGTATTAAATGTTAATTTAATTAATATTTTTTAACGCACCTAACGCATGTGAGTTCCAGCACCTCATGCCTTTCATTCATGCCAGTAAGTGCGTCAGAACACCGGATTATGTAGCTGACTCATGCTATAATTATTTCGAACCCCTCAGTACAGGCATGCCGAACATCATCTTCCTGCCCTTATCCCGTATTATTTGGGGTCGGCGCAACACGTTTCTTTCTTCCACTCTGCCCTGTTACTCGTCATGCTATCACTAACTTCCTTTTCTTTCATATCAGGACATATTAAACATATTGTTAATTTATTACCATTCTTTTAGGAATTAACGGTTACTAAGAAAGCTTGCTAAATTCTTTAAAAAGGTGCTTTAGGTTATTCTGTTTAATTGTGTTAGGTTTCAATAAAAGCCTAGTATTTGATTTAATTTTCAAGATTATTTTATGTGGCAACATTCAAATTGATTTGAGTACTGGACCGGAAGACGTTTAAATACCGGCTTTAAAATATTAAAGGGGGGATGTCTCCTCCCTTGCACTAGCACTGGGTCGGGGTATAGGGATTCGGTCGAGAGCACTCGTAGCGGTCAGACGTAAATTCTAGTGGCGACTGGCGACTACATTTTGTACTAATAATTTTTAAGTAACAGTGTGATTATCTGAAGAAATAAACAGGTGCATTATTTAAGTTGTGTATTATTCTTTGTATAAGTCGTCGGACCACATTCCTTCAAACCGAATAGTTTGCTTGTATTTTATATGTTCTATTAATAGCCCCGTTGTTATACTGATAAAACACTACATTTTTTTTATTTTCGGTACGAAATAGATTTTATTCTATACCAACTTTATTTTTTCCTTCATAGATTTCAATTGTATTAATTATGTAGATAGAAAAATGATAATAGCTGAAGTTAATTTCTTCAGTTTTTTTTTTGTTAGATTATTGATAGGCTCGCGTTTGAGCTCTATCTCATCTGATGGTAAGTGATGGTTTGACGACAATAGAGTATTTTTACAAGTAGGTACCTATTCACTTTTGACTAGGTACCAATTCCAACCATTCAATCATTTTTAGGGTTCCGTATATCCTTATAGATTTGTCATGTCTGTCTGTCATGTCTGTTTGTCATGTCTGTCTGTGTGTGCGTCCGTATGTCACAGACACTTTTTTCCAAAACTATAAGAACTATACTGTTGAACCTTGGTTAGTAGATGTATTCTATGAACTGCATTAAGACATTTAAGATTTCACACAAAAATAGAAAAAAAGACAATAAATTTTGGGAGTTACCCGTACTTAGAACTGAAACTCAACGTTTTTTTATTCATCAAACCCATACGTGAGGGGTCTCTATGGATAGGTCTTCAAAAGGAGGTTTCTAATATAATTTTTTTCTAAACTGAATAGTTTGCGCGAGAGACACTTCCAAAGTGATAAAATGTGTCCCCCCACCTGTAATTTCTAAAATAAGGGAATGATAAAACTAAAAAAAAATATATGATGTACATTACCATCCAAACTTCCACCGAAAATTGGTTTGAACCAATCTAGTAAGAAGTTTTTTTTTAATACGCCATAAATCCTAAACCGCAATTTAACTTTCAAGTTTGTACGGAACCCTCAGTGCGCGAGTCCGACTCGCACTTGCCCAGTTTTTTTTCATTGCTTCTAATCCTGCAGCTAAGCCTGTATCACATGTCTACCAGTATACCTAAATTTTTGCAGATTAAAAGTCCAAATATAATCATTGTTCCAGTTTTTATTACGTCTCCAATAATTTTAAAGGTCACTTTGGCTGTTTACTACGCCACGTGTTTATAAAAACACTTCAGAGATGACAGCTGAATGATTTACTTTTATAAATAAACTTAAATCACACATCTGGCAAAGGTTATAATTTTCTTTTTATTTAAAAGAAAATATTATTGAACTACTAGCGATCCGTTCAAGTTTTGCACGGGAACACCCGACATATAGATCTTTAAAAGTTTCGACTTTTCTCTACTATATTATACATGTATTACGTATATTTCTAAACTTTCTCTAGAATCAATCTGTCTATTGTTAAATATCGCATGAAAATCCGTTCTGTTATTTTTAAATTCGAATTCGTATCGCGAACAGGAGCGAAAAGGAGGGTTATGATTTTGACAGACTATTTATGTATTGTATGTATGTAAGTATATTCATCAGTTCCCTCATAGCTCCTAATCTACTTATCGGAACTCGACATATGAGGTATCGTTAGAACCGTCTTAAACACAGGCTACGTGACGTGCCACAAAACTATAGTGCGCCCTCTAGCGGGCAAAAAGTAGTGTGTTAAAAATAAAAATGGAGATAAATACGCCATGTTTGGTATCATTTGAAAGGGCTTCACTTGTACATTTCCAAAATATTGCTCAAATTTAAAATGACGCCCTCTAGCGGACAAAAAGTCATGTGTTAAATTTAACACCAAAATTGTTTAATTAATTAAACCCCGAGCAAACTCGGTCATTGTCTTTCTATTATGTCTCTAATTATGCTACTCAAAAGGTTAAATAAAAAAAAGTAAAAAACTAAAACCTGACTACGACAAAAAATACGATGAAAAAGTATGAAACAACATTTCCAGGATGCTGAAATAAACAATTATAGGTACCAACCGAAACACATTAATGCGCGATCCATATGAAGACCTAAACTAAACTAATAAAGGGATGTAGATAAAATTGCGCTAAAATCACTCAATTATGTTAATTACCTAGAGAATGATATAAGATTTCTTTAGAAAAAATATTGGTGAGTGATCAAAATGCGACGTTTGATAAAAATATGGAAATGGTCTCTCATTACATAAACCTATCCTTGCATAACAAAATCAGATTTAAAATATTCCTATTGTTGAGACTCAGGCCTCTTCTTCACGGGGGCCCAGTGCCAGTTGGTGGATGTCACATGTCTTCGAATTTCTGGATCTAGAACACGCCGGTTTCCTCACAAAGTTTCCCTTTAACATTTTTAGAGCAGTGGTGATGAAATTAATAAATCACACAACTCATAAATTACCACTGGGCCACCACCGGCCATCTTAGGAAAATACAAAAATATAGGTATAGGTAAAGTACAAAAACTACAGGTAAACTATAGGTAGGTTGTATACCGGTACGGATAAAATATTATGTCGTGATAGTTTATAATGTACGCAGTTATTTCTAACCGCATCCCTGAATCCTAATATGGTCACTGACGCAAATCCAGCTGCCAGAGTGTCTATCGTACATAATTTATTACCGCTTTTTAGGGTTCCTTACCTCAAACGAAAAAAACGGAACCCTTTGTTGTCTGTCTGTCTGTCTGTCTATCAAGACCCTTTATTTTGGGAACGCACGGAGGAATCAAGTTGAAATTAAAACCATATACTCAAATCTGCGGTCCCATGAAGCTGAGTTAAAGAAAAAAAGATACGGCCGTTTAAGTCGTGTCGTGTCGTCAAAAAACTTGTATTTCGACACTCTCAAGGGAATCAAAATTCATAGAGTACTATCCCGTTGACCTAGAATCCTGAAATTGGGCTTGAAGCAAGGTCTCATAGCACAAGTATAGGAAAAAATCTGAAAACTGTATATTTGTAGTTGTGATTGGGAATTGAACTGTTTTCATAGGTAAGTTTGTACGGAACCCTCAGTGCGCGAGGTCGAGTCGCACTTATCAGTTTTTTAAACAATGGTCTGTTAAAATTGTAGACTGTTACAGTACGGCCGAAATATCTTGACTGCTCCGAACTTCGAACAATAAAATTGACTGCGCAGTAAGTATTTTAAAGAATCAACACTACTACACTAATATTATGAAGAGGTAAAGTTTGTATTTTTTATTTGTAGAAAGTAATCTCTGAAAATACTGATCCGATGGCTGAATTTTTTTTACCATTAGAAAACTGCTTTATTTAGGAATAAAGCCGCATTCTATCGGTGTAAAAATATACCTATATTACTCAGGAGGAGGATATCCGCAGGAGAACCAAGGTCACCGACATAGCACGTAGAATCGCCAAACTTAAGTGGCAATGGGCAGGGCACATTGCTCGCAGAACGGATGGCCGTTGGGGCCGAAAGGTTCTGGAATGGCGACCACGTACCGGAAGACGTAGCGTTGGAAGGCCTCCTGCAAGGTGGACCGATGACCTGGTAACGGTTGCGGGAGTACGATGGATGCGAGACGCACAGGACCGTTCATTGTGGCGACACTTGGGGGAGGCCTATGTCCAGCAGTGGACGTCTTTCGGCTGAAATGATGATGATGATGATTACTCAGGAGTAGGGCTGCCATCCGTCCTGGTTTCCCCGGATTAGTCCTAGTTTGAAGGGCGTCCGGGCGGGGTTTTTAAAAGTGTCCGTGTGAAACCTAGACACTTCTTGTCAGGGGTCAAAATACAGAGTTGAAATGTGTTAGATAGAACATCGAAATCTTGAAGGTTTGTTTTTGGTAAATGAATTATGTTTTGTAAAGTCATAGAACAAAAGTTCTTGCTTATGATGTTAGTAATACAGTCCTGCAAGGTTGTTAGTGTTTTACAATTAACCCTGTATGTAGTGTTTAATTTTATTATTTAAAAATTTCTATTAATTGTTGTGGTTACATACATACCTAATTCGATTTTATTAACAACCCGTATAAAGGAAAAAAAAATTAAAAAATACAACGATGTTTTTATTTTTGTTGCAAAAATCTTTTTTTCCTGCGTGTCCAGGGTAATAACATATTTCGCCCAAATGTCCGAGAGTTTTTGCCGTTTTTATCCGGCATCGGCAAATTAGATGATGGCAGCCCTACTCAGAAGTGACATAGGCTATATTTTGTATACGTGGGCCAAGCCGCAGGAAAAAGCTAGTCGTGCATATAGCGAATACGTCTTGCATATTTTTTCCAATAAACACGATAGTTCGAAACGCAAATTTCAGAGTGGAAAACATATTTTGACGGTACTATACTAATGTTGATGTGAGTTGAATCCATTACCTGTACCTATGACTATAAATTATGCCCAAATACCTATCCACTTTCTGCAGTATTTTAAAAATTTCTGGAACGCACTAACTGACCCAACCAACTTGTATAGTTTGTGAGAGGTGATTCAAAACTTTGAAAACGAGTGTATACCTACACACAAATACTACTTACATTACGAATTTACACATTTTTTTTCTGTTATCAATGTAATGAATGAGAAAGCTACTTGATGAATGAATGAGCGTATCCGCCTGCAAGCTATCTTGGCAAGATTCCAAAATTCTTGTTCCTATTCACTACAAACTCTACGTTTCTCAACGTGGTCTAATATTTATTTTAGTAAATTTTCACGAGAGCAACAAGAAAGATTATAAAAGTACATATATATCTGGATGGAGATATATATAGAGTGTATAGCTCCATCCCGCTTTCTCGCTCGCAAGCTTGATATTTTAACACATCATGGTAAGGCCCCTGGTCGGTAAGGGACAGCGGTCCCAAACTCCCACATATATATTTTTGTGGTATTTTGGGACCACAAGGAAAAAGATATTAAAGTAGGTAAGTACAGTTACCCAAAAAAACTATTTATTTTGAGTGTGGTAGGTACAAATAAAAAAAATAAATAAATTTATAGGTGGAAGTTGGGATCGCGGTCCCGGTCCAAAAAGCCCCACGACCCGTCGGTAATCGTTATTGTTTGATTGCACGTGTCTGTTTCACTTACCTACTTGTAGGTACTTTTATGTTAATAAGCTCATGTTCATCCTATCTCCTTACATGGTGATTGACGTAAATACTGACGCAGGACATCCAATTTGTCTTGATGTAGACTTTTCTAATTTGCAATTCCTGAATAATAATGGTGCGGTTTGACCATAAGGGCGAAAAATAGACAACAAGGGATTTTCACGGTAGTTCCTATTTATGTATCATAATTGAGGTACAAGTATACCTAGTACCTACCATATTTGTTTGAAACAAATCTAGGTACTTAAAAAAATCTTAGCAGAAAAAATACGTCATACCAAAATGTTGAAATTCATAGGTACTCAACTTGTTCGTTCTTGATGTGGATTATCAAGGACCAAATGTTATCATCATCATCACAAACCAAATGTTATTGTTATAGACTAAACCAATTTATCGATTAAAAATTATTCGAATGAAAAACCTAAACCAACAAAGTAGAGCAGATATATTATTTTTCTCTATGATGTAGATCCATGAAAACAACTACCTAACAGCGCCATCTATAAAACTAAACATAAACTAATCACACGGATCGAGCCTCAACATGCAATCAACTTGAATTCTTTACTTACTTCGCATCACGTTCACTAGATGTCGTTACTAGTACGTTGAACATGTTTTTTACTTTCACACGTGTGATGTGCTACGTCAATGTTTACAAACAAATTAGTACAATGTGTAGATTGTTTTTCGAACATAGTAACGATTTAAGTGAATTTGAGACATTAATAATGTGTATTGTATTCAAATATAAGAGCTCAAATCTGAGATCCAAACGAAAATTTTAAAAAATTAGTATTTCAATACAAACTAAAATAAAATCACGTCCATATTACAAATCAAACAAAAAGTTATCGAACAAAAATGACCTCTAACACAATATTATTATTATTGATAGCTACTAAAATAAACCTGCACCAACCCACGACTCGACTCTATATTAAGATTTAATAATCTAATAAAAAAAAAGCTAAGCTGAAAAGACAAATTATAGAAACAAATCACATTCCACTCACCTTTCTTAGCGCCTTATTCACGTCTGATAGAGGGCTGGGCATGTAGAAATCCACAATGCCTAGAAGGCAATCATCACAACGGCACACATCACTTGGAAGCGAGGACATCGACCCGAAACTGCTACAACTGTCCATGGAATCTGTCCGCACTAATTTTCCCGTACTCAACGCCTCCATTTTCGCGACCAACAGCGACTCCATGAGTGATCTAGGTCTTGCTGGAGACCTTGACCTTCTGGCGAAGTCAGGGGACAATGGTCTGCAGTGTTCTAAGACGTCTGGCGATAAAGGTCGATGTCGCGTGAAGTTTAGCGCCAGGTCCGGAGATAAGGCGCGTCTCGACAGGTCCGGCGATATAGGACATGCCGCGGCGAGATCCGTCGACGAAGTCCGCGTGAGGGGCGGAGTGGCGCTCCGACAATGCGAAGACGTCATCTTAGTCGCCCGCATTGGTACTGATGTTATTGATTACCGCATCGCTGAGAATGTTTTTGTTTATTCTTAATGGCACTAGACGGCGTCTTAATGGGAATATCCCAGGCGATTACAGCAGTTGTTTGATTTTCGTCTCAAGAGTCAAACACCTCAATTAACCTTGACAATATTTTTTATTGGTTTATTGTTACATCCTGCAACATTCGATCGGTCAAAAAGTTTAATTCGACCAATATATCCGTGTTTATTGCTCAGGCTTCAGAACCAGACCTACAATTGTGTCATATAAAATTTCTTAGGCCTCTTATAGAGCGTGTATTAGTAGTTATTGCCATAACTTCACTAAAATCAGCGTAAATCAATATCAGAAGGTTTTATAGACATGTTTTTAGTTGTTTATTGATTGTATCTGGTATTAATTGTGGCGATAAATTATTTATTTTTGTGCTGTTATAATTTTATCATTTTTAAATCAACGCTAAAGTTGTTACACGGTATTTATGTTTGTTAACAGCAGTTTAAATAATAGAGGTTTACTTTCTCTATCTTACTTGAAGTTAATATTTGTATTTATGTAAGTGCTGCGCTTATCTTATTTAACTATTTATGATAACGCTTGTAGACTACTGTTTCTTGTAATTTAGGTTTGAAAATCACGATCTGCCGACCCCCAACAGCACCTACTTGAAAAGCATTTTGTTTCACGTTTTGTTTAAAAAATCTACGTTATTCATTGTGTTAACTATGGACGGAAAGGTCCGAAATAAACGTTTATTATTATTATTATTTTGTTTAGTTCTTTATAGTTCTTCCTGTATAAGAGAGATTAATAAACCTTACACACGGGCCGGGGCCAAGTATGTTAGGCGGGATTTAAATGGAAAAGGTAGATGTCAGCGTTGAAGAAGTCAGGAACTTTCTAGTGATACGACAAGTGTCAAGGATGGTGGCTTTTTGGAGCATGTACAATGTTTGAGCTGGCATCTGTAGAGTGTTGAGGCCCTGTGCGAGAGATTTTGATAACTGACTGACATATGGTCAGTCAGTTATCAAAATAACAACATAAACCTTCCAACTTAAGCACAACAATATGTACCTAACAGTGCAGCCAAAAGGCCCGTTCCACTAGTTACAAGACTAGCCATACATTAACATGACAAACTGCCCAACAAGCCGACAGCCACACTACGTTTGTTTACATCGCACGGTTCTAAGCACTCAAGCAGGAGGCTATTACTTATTCCGCACACATTCAAAATGTAGCCTTCGCACACCGTCCGGCCACACCTGCAGCTGCGCCTGAGTCGAACGTGGAGGTAGAGGTGCTGGAAGAGACCGAAGCTTTTACATATATGCCAATTCAATCTTAGCTAAAATCCTTTAAAGCAGATTTGGTTTACAAATATGCTGTATAGGATTCCCTGATATGGTTTTTCATATTCTGAAATTACGGTCCTTTTCAGGTTGCCTGGAAGAGATCGCGGAATGTGTTAAGGGCGCCCATTGTGTTTTATTTATAGTTCTCACTTTCGTATGTATTATGTTGTATGTTCAATAAAATACATAATAAATTAATTAATAACCCAATCATGGCTAATTAAAAGTGCTTACAGTGACAATGGCCAGTTTTAGCACATTTAAAACCAACAGTACTAATGTTTTTGATCACAGCTGGGCCTTATCTAAATAATGAGTATTGTGTCAGTCATAGATTAATTCATTCATACATTGATTTGATAGTATCACCCTCGCCAATTGCAATAGAGTAAAATCATGAATAAAAGATTGTAGAGGAAACATATTTCATTATTATTATATCCAGCCACATACATAAAATAAAAATGAAAATATATTCCAAATTTGAAAATACGAATGAAAAATTATTGTATATTAATATGTCGCTTTTCCTTCCATAAGTATTCTTTGTTTCCCCGTAAAACGGCACCCGTAATAGACCGTTGTTCATTATACAATCGAATCTATGTTTCTTTGTCTAATGCACGGAGCGAGAGATCATAATATATACTCGATTGATCCAAGATGCCATATTAAAAATTATTATTTATAGCAAGGACATGATTTGCACACAAACGAACAGCTACGAACGTCTGGGAAAGAATTCCCTTTCATACACCTGGTAATTATGTTAGAAAAAAATATGAGAACAGATGGTAGAACCTGAGAAGTATGTTGGGTTGTTAAATATTAATAATTAGTTTTTATGCATTTATACTTTGTAAGATAATAAATTCATAACGCGAGCATGTTTTCTTGTTCAAAATTATTTGATACCATCTTTATTTATTATTTTCGTATTTGCAAAGTCAGCATAATTCAAATAATTGGTATTCTGACAGTTAATTAACTGTCACAATAAAATGCATTTTATGATTAGAAGTATTCCAAGATCTTGTTGATTGTAGATTCTGATGTAAGACGATGTCATTCTCAATTTATACATAACGTTATTTTCTATCATATCCATGCGCATTGAGAGTTATGAAATAAAAATGACCATGGGACAAATTGGGCTCATTGTCCAAAAGAGTAACAACATATACCATTGTAAAGGATTCTGTTTATATTTAAATAGTTACTATTAGCACAACCTTCTATTCCGTGGGAGAAAAAAAAAACTTTTTACAATTTAAAAAAATAACCGACTTCACTAAAAGAACACTAAAAGGATCAAAATAATTTAATTTCGGAAGTCGGTGTTTCTCGGTATTGTTTCTTGTTTAACACCGACTTCCTAAATTAAAGTTATTTTGATCGTTTTAGTGTTTTTTTTAGTAAAATCAAAATGAAGGTGAAGGACACATGATTTATTTTTGTCTGATAGTGTATACTTTCGAAATGATTCCATAGAAATACTATCTATCATATGATGATGAACTTCGGAGATATGGAAAGGAACTCCTCATAGGATTATAGCAGAACTTTCGTGATAAGTAAAATGACTTTGTGGATACAGGTAGTCGATAGCTGACTAAGGGATGAAAAGGAGGGGTATATCCAAATGATCTGATGCTGAAGTCAGAAGATAGGCACTGGAACTCCATAATAAGTCAATGTATCCTAGACGTGTAAGAAGCCTTTTTTGAGAGTGGGAAATCATCAAACAACTTCTGCTTTGAATGGAGCGAGAGAGAATATCCTGCGAGCGCCTCAAGGCGACGTCAGCAGAACCGTACGGGCCCAGCAGGGTCGAAGTCTGCTAGGTCCATGCGTCCTGGAACACAAGGCAAAGAAAGAACATAGGTGTTTGTTTTAGTCAATAAGTCTGACAGTCTCGCTGTGCCCTAGAGTAATTCATCCATCATTGGATGATTTCCCTCCTAAAAAAAACCCAGGGCCACGGTGACTATTTGCAACAAACTCACAACCTAAATTCAAAGACCTCTAACCAAGAACTCTGACTATACTTTGCACAATTTGTTGTGCAAGACAATAACAGACACTAACCTCTAACCTCCAAAAGGGCAAAGTATTAACTCCAACACTAATATAAACTTACAATTTAATGTCTAATTCCACAACCGTGTAATAATTCCTTCTATCATAAATCGGTCCATGCTTAAAGCTTGGCACACACGGCTAGCTGTAATGTACAATACATTAAAACTTGGGATGTATCTTTTTACGTAATGAGTATCGAGTCTACATTAGTGTAGATACATGTTATGTAAATAGGAGTTATGTTTCGTTCATTTAAAGCTCAGATAGTGGCCAACATAAGTACGTTAAAGACATAAGAAACTAACATAGACGCATAAGTAACACCCTAGGATTTTTGGGCTACCGATGCAAAATTTTATGAAGGACGCTCGAACTAAAAACTAAATACCAAAACATAATACAAAAATCAGACATGTCAGGGGTTAAGCTCCCCTGAAAAATAACCGTAGATACGCCAATGGTGCCCAAATTAATGAAAAATCATTTAATTCCACTAAAAATCAAATACCTACGGAAAGGTACTTTAAAATGACAGATGTAAGAGCATACTATTGCGGCCATGAGAAAATGTTTGTAGAAGAGAAGAAAAATGAGAGAATGTAATGAAAATTGACAGTTGAGAATGAAGAAAACACATCTGATGGGGGGAAGAAGAAAACGTGCTGTAGCTACTAACTTCAATCTGGTAACGTAGTTCAAGGACAGGAAGATGATGCACGAGCTCGGATATCGACTAATGTCAAATATTACGTTTCAATATCCTGTTTTTAATTTATTTGTAAATTTATTTTTGTTACTCAAAAACATTTTAAACCACTAATGTTTAAAATGGTTTTTGTGTAAGCTGTGGTTGCTAACCTAAACTTACCAAAATACTTTTATTTGTATTGTCATATTTGCTTGTAAATCTCTAAACTAATAAATATTATAACTTTTTAGATATATTTACAAACTAAAAATAATAATATGTACAAACGGATACAAAAAGAACTTATTGGGCATCAAAAATTCACCCACATTGATATTAAGTCTCCAGAACGCTAGCAGCATTGCCACGTTGGATAGCAATGCTGATTCATTGCCCAAGAAAAGCCCATTAGTCCTAAACACTAATCATAAGAAATATATTGTGTACATACTTTGTTGGAGATCCTAAATAAATAAGTAAACTTATAGGTTTACTTAATTTATTTGTATAGTTCCATAGTACACCTTTTCAAATTATATCTGCCGCATGTAACGGCCCTTATGCGCCTGCGCAGCGGGTGGGCCGCACCGCCATGTTGTCTGTCTCGATCTGATCAGTTCATCTATGTTAGGCTAAATTATATGGTTGTTTATGTAAGCTATTTGTTTAAGAATGTTCATGTTATAAGGAGCGTAAACTTAAATATTTCAAACTTTTTCTTGTGAAAATGTGAAGCCTGGTAATAACTCTCATCGGACTTTGGAAAGGCCATCCAATTTAGTCATGCTAATAATGGGTCTTTTTATACTAAGCAGAAGATTTGACTTAATGGTTAATAAAGATATTGCAATGTAAAATAGTAATCTTATGCTAAAGGTTTATAATTGACTGAATAGAACGTATCCAACCACGACTTTTGCTACTAATTTATAGAGTAGTCTCTAAGTTGATTATAAATAACAGCGCCAAAATTAATACTAAGTAATGCATATCCCCGAAATTCTCCAAGTGGAGTAGAGTCCAATACTAATACATCGCAGTATTATACTCATAAGAATTTCACACATTTTTTTACAGCTACATCTGTGAAAGTGAATGCAATTGAGTATTTAAGGACCAATATTAGAACCAAATCGTGCAGCCATTTTTATTTTGTCTCTACTCTAAACTTAGCGTGAAAATTTTGAAATCTAACGTATAACTTAAACACTGACACCATCAAACTGAAGCCTGCTGGATTGTTCGAAAGAGCTACCGCAGCCCTGGGGAAAAAGAGCAACTGAAGGAATACAGGAGGGATTTCATCAATGAAAGTCTGACATTCCCTCTCGCTTTGTCCATAGTGGGAAGAGTTAGTTGATGGATACCCACCTCAAAAAAAAACATGAAACTAAAATTCTAGATCTGTTCATAACCTGTCAAAAGTTGACAAAAACAACAAGTTTTTGCGCTATATCACACATGCTTGTAATGTCCATATCGAGGAGATCGATGCCCTGTTCGATTAGCGATCGCGAGACATATCATGTTTCACACGATCGATCATACTGACATGTTCGCAATTTGCTGTTTTATAAACTTATGATGTAATGGATGTGACGTAAGAAGATATAAGTTTATAATAGATTTTCTTGGTAAGTATAAATTGGCAAATAATCAGACGGCAGTGGTCACGAAAAGGGACTGGCGGAACTTTTGATGCAGTTGCGAATCAAAGAATCAAGGCATTTGTTTGAAATAAACCATTTACAGGCACTTTTTAACAACTTACAGGCGCTACCGATTTGAAATCCAATGATGGACGCCAAAATATCAGATAACTTCACAAAAAAATTTCGCATGTCAGGGGCCAGCCCCCCCTCCTGAAAAATAACCCTACATACGCCAATGCTTTTGACAAACGCTAGTAATTACTGAAAAGTTTTGTTTAGCTGAAATGTATATTTAATGTAAAGATTGCATGTAACGAAGATGAGAATGTTGAGATAGATGTGTAGTGTGACGAAATGGATAAAATGAGAAATGAGGAAGTGAGATAGAGGAAGTTTCAAAGTGGCGCCAGTGACAAAAAAATTGAAAGGGCATCGTTTGTCTTGTTATGGACATGTGAAGCATAGCATAGCATAGTCGGCCTTATAATGTTCCCACTGTTGGGACTCAGGCCTCCTCTCTAGGAGAGGGAACGGGCCGTAATCCACCACGCGGGCCCAGTGCGGGTTGGTGGATGTCACATGTCTTCGAATTTTTGGTTTTAGGACATGCCGGTTTCCTCACGATGTTTTCCTTCACCGTTTTGAGAGCAGTGGTGATGAAATAAATTACACAAAGTAATGCGCCTGGCTGGGTTTGAACCCGCGACCTACAACTCGTAAGTCGGGGCCGTTACCACTCGGCCACCACTGCTCATGGACATGGACATGTGAAGAGGAGGGATAAAATGCATGTTACTAAAAGAGTTATGATCTACGTGTAACATGTAGATATAGATGGATGGAGAGGGGAAAAGAGAAAAGATGAAAGGATTGTGAGAGAAGTGGTCAGCGTGACGGATGATAGGACAGAATAGAAGAAAAGAACGTGTTATGCCAACCCCAAGTAATATGGGTAAAAAGCAGGAATATAATGATAATGATGATGATGATATGAAGAAAATTTATAATTATACCAACAGATTATTATAACGA
Organism: Mythimna vitellina; assembly: GCA_949316375.1. Lineage (NCBI taxonomy): Eukaryota > Metazoa > Arthropoda > Insecta > Lepidoptera > Noctuidae > Mythimna > Mythimna vitellina. The sequence continues at coordinate 17,202,862 of OX438697.1, forward strand.
AACAGAAATAATCAGATCTCATCTTAACACGTAACAGTATTTGTATTTAATAAATCAATTAAGTATTTCGTTTCGACTTCGTTGGTTTCATTGATTCAGTGAGCAAATAATTAAATTAATTATCTCCAACACCGAATTCGATTAATTGATTCGTGACTACATTTAATTTATTTATGCTCGCACTGAAATTCAATTAAGGCCATCACACACGGTGAATATATTTCACAATATCCCCATACATTTGAATGAATCTAAACACATAACCCTAATCGTAATCATTTATTATTTTGCACACATGGGTATAGTATATAGGTGTTTTTATAATAAAGTCCTCCATATTTTGCCATCACATGGTCACGCAAATTTTTATAAATTTTGGAATTTCATTGCAATTTATCATTGCAAATTAGCTGTCCCTTACGGTTTGATCCACGTTTACTTTTTCTCTTGTTTGTTCCTTTTGGTTATGGCGTGATGTTATATAGGCTATAGTCTCGATAAATGGTCTATCCAACACCAAAATAACTTTTCAATTCGAACTAATAGTTTCTGTGATTAGCGCGTTCAAAAACAAATAAACAAACTTTTCAGCTTTGTAATTTTTATACACATAAAGTCAAAAGTTTTGTTTTATTTCACGCCTACACGAGCACTTGTAAAACGTCAGAAGCTAGTGCACGGTTCTAAATTGGTCGTTTCCTATGGAGAAAAACCGGCAAGAAACACCATGGTTACTCTTTTAAAAAAATTGTTGTTCTTACAATATTTCCATATTAGAGTATAAGTAGATATTATGTAAAGACAGTGTAGACTGGACTACTAAAAAGTACAATAAAAATAATCAAAATAAAAAGTGAGTCGTAATAGGAAGTAACCTAAGAATTCGTGGAGTCTATAGTGTTCTCACATTCACATTATAAAAAAAGGCTATATAAATAAAAGCACTGAGCTAGCTTAGTACCAATTTTTATCTAAATTCATTCAGAGGTTTCAGCATGATGGAGTTTCACTTTTATAAAATTTATCTTAATATACTTAGGTAAATAATTATGCCACCTTTCAACCTGGTTGTGGAAGGAATGAAAATATTTCATAATTATTATCGTACCTTAATCGTGTTCGGTAGACTTATTATATCGCAGTTTATTTGAATATCATTATCATCTTACTGCCCTTATCCCGTGTTATTTGTAGTAATAGGTTTTTTTCTTCCATTTTGTGCTGTCACCTGTCACGCTATCCTTAACTGCCTTTTCTTTCATTTTTCACGTAATTCACCCATCTTTTTTTTGGCCTCTCTCTGCCTCTCCAAGCATTCGCATGAACACTTTATTTTAATATGAATTATTATATTATCTTCACTGTGTGTAGCGGCCTTTAAACGAATTCAAAATTAATATAAACACATCACAACGCGTTGCGTTTGAAAAAGTTGAATTAATCAACATACATGACACGGTAAATATGAATGGTATAAAAAATATAATAACACATGTAGGAAAGTGTAACGCTAAAATTGCTTATGTTATTGCAGCAATTACTCAGCTACCTATTTGGGTAGTTATAAATATTTTGGTCGAGTTGTTTCAATTAGTCTTTTTTTTTGTGTTTAATAAATATCGATGCCAATTGCATGAAGCCATGTTGCTCCGACCCTAAATTATTTGGATATGATGTAGGATGATTGTAATTTATTTCATCATCACCACTGCTCTCAAAACGGTGAAGGAAAAGATCGTGAGGGAACCGGCATGTCCTAGAACCAAAAATTCGAAGACATGTGACATCCACCAACCCGCAATGCCCGCGTGGTGGATTATGCCCATTTTCTTTACTAGAGAGGAGGCCTGAGTCCCAACAGTGGGAACATTGAAAGGCTGATTATGCTATGCTATGCTATGATGTAGGATGATAGTAAGCAATGTTGATGATGCATACTTTCTTAGTTTTTCTCTGTATATCGATCTCGGGATCTCAGTCAAGCACTAGTTTATATCAAATTAATATATGTATATATAAATTAATTTTAAACAACGTGTTTTGAAAAATCAGTACTTGCACCCTTCTTGCATTCTTTAGTCTGTTTCGGAACATTCATAGTAGCGGTGGTTCTAAGATTTAGATGTGCACATTATTTGTATGTAATTACAATGGGGTTGATATGCTTTAAAAAATAAAAAGCGATGGAAAAGTAGAAAATCAGAAACGCATGTTACTAAAAGAGTTATGAGTTTACATGTGGATGGATGGAGAGGAAGAGGGAGACCAAAGAAAAGATGGATGGATTGTGTGAAGAGTGATATGAAAGAAAAGGAAGTTAGTGATAGCATGACGAGTAACAGGGCAGAGTGGAAGAAAAAAACGTGTTGCGCCGACCCCAAATAATACGGGATAAGGGCAGGAAGATGATGGAAAAGTAGAAATTCAACTATTGAAGCTACCCAATTAAAAACTAATATTCAGGTAGGTAATACTAATATTAAGAGCAGTTGTGGCCGAGTGGTAACGGCCCCGACTTACGAGTTGTAGGTTGCGGATTCAAACCCAGCCAGGCGCATTACTTTGTGTAATTTATTTCATCACCGCTGTTCTCAAAACGGCGAAGGAAAATATCGTGAGGAAACCAGCATGTCCTAGAACCAAAAATTCGAAGATATGTAACATCCACAACCGCACTGGGCCCGCGTGGTGGATTACGGCCCATACCCTCTCCTAGAGAGGAGGCCTGAGTCCCAACAGTGGGAACATTATAAGGTCGACTATGCTATTCAGGTAGGTAGTAATCTGAAGGCTTTTTTCTAATCTTCACATTACATGATTCCTGTATTCTGGGAGAAGGTGGGTGGGGAGTGGACCCTAAGAAAAAAACTAGATATTAATCATTTTGTTGAGAGATGCTACATATGTCGACAAGTTTTAAGGTAGAACTACATTGGGCACACGTGGGCCACGTACGCCGATCTAGACGCGTCGGTCTCCATACATTTTATATAGCAGCTAACATTAGATCCACGATACGCCACGCGACGCGACTATACCTACAAATTATGCGTGGCACACGTGTGCTTCGGTCTAATGTAGTTCTCTTTGGCATTTTTTGATGCCCAATAAATTGTTTATATAGGCGTTTGTGCATGTTATAATTGTTAGTTATTATTTATTTATTGGCCCATCAACAATTGTTACACAATGCACAATATATTACGATAGACACAGCATGCATAAACAATATTACAACAGAAAGATTTTACATATTATATTAGTACAGATACAACACTTTCGAGTTACGTTGTTACAAATGTTGGCTAGTAGTTAGTCGTTTGAGGTGGAATTGGCGCTTGAATTTATGAATAGATGTGCCAAAAATATCCAAACTTATATCGCAATTATTAAGAAGCCTACAAAGTCTTGGGATTGGAGAGTTAGACCCTGAAATAGTTTTTCAGAATGGGGGACGTAGTAATTTGATAGGATGGCGCGGATAATTGTGAGGTAGTTTAAAATTAAATTTACATTTTTTTTTTATTGATATAAACCCGTGCTTGACTGCGATCCCACTTGATGATAAGCAGAGATGCAATCACCGATGGTGAAGCTCACTAGGTTATTAAGAGCCTATTCACTCTAGCCTTGAAGACACCTAAATTATAGTCGGACGGGAAGACCGCAGCAGGCAAAACATAACAACTGAAGACAGTCTATTTTACTGTGAAGAACTGTGAATTTTACTTCATAAGAAAATGATTATAAAATTAATAAGTTATAATCTCAGATACATGAGGATACAAAATGTCCGCCAACGCCCAATCTACGTCACGTTACAACGTTGCCCAATGTGTCCCAACTTGACCCCAACATTTTACAACGCATAGACGTGACGCGGAATATATTGCCGGACAATTTTTCAGCGCTGCCCGTCATGTTGGGGGACATTTTGTCTTTTTATTAGTTAAGTTGTTTATAAGCATAGTAGATATTATTAAAAAAAAATCCTAACAGTAAAGTCAACGTAACAGGAGGACCGACCAGTTAAGTTTAACAACAAAAACCGCAATAGCGGGAAGTAGCAGCATGGCCGACATGCTTGCAGCCAATTAATGCCTTTACCGAGAAACATCCACATTATTTTGTTAATCATTCAACTTCCATGTATTTATTAACAAGAATTTTGAGGAAAAAACTTGACCCGATTGTTGAATGAGTTTATTGGTAAATAGTAAATATTATGTAAAAAACGAACTGTTGTAAACAAAAAAGTATTTACTAATTACTACAAACCACTGAACTCCGTGAAAGCTATTTTCAGGCATTATTATCAGTCATAGACTTCTTCTTCCCGTCTGATTGTAATTTATATGTCTTCAAGGCTAGAGTACATAGGCTTTTAACAAACTATTGCGCCTCACCATCAATGATTGCATCACTGCTTACCATAAAACACATGGATCGCAGTGAAGCACTAGTTTATATAAGGTACTTATTTAAAAACGACTTTTACAAAAATCAGCTATTTCCTACATTATCGACGAGTTTTGCGAACAAAGGAGCTGTTTTATTTTTATTTTTCATGAGTTGATTTCTATATACAATTATTTATTTATTTATTTAATCTTCATGTACAGTAGTGGTATATAACATAGCATAGTCGGCCTTATAATGTTTCCACTGTTGGGACTCAGGCCTCCTCTCTAGGAGAGGGAATGGGCCGTAATCCACCACGCGGGCCCAGTGCGGGTTGGTGGATGTCACATGTCTTCGAATTTTTGTTTCTAGGTGCCGTACATGCCGGTTTCCTCACGATGTTTTCCTTCACCGTTTTGGGAGCAGTGGTGATGAAATAAATTACACAAAGTAACGCGAGTGCCTGGGTTTGAACCCGCAACCTATAACTCGTAAGTCGGAGCCGTCACCACTCGGCCACCACTGATCTCATTAATGGTACATAGGCGGACTTAATGCATAATTTTTAATTACATAACAAGGAATAATTCAATGATTCTATGTATATAATTATATCTTTCATGGATGTCTAATGCGTAGAAAAATTCTAACGATGATGAAAAAAACAATAGAGGCTCTGCCTGGCGTGTAAACAGAAAATGATCCCGAGGTACCATATCCTGGAATAAAGTGTCCTATGTCCTACAAATATTATTATTATTGTTGTTAATTTTTCCTGTTTAAGTTTCTACATACTTGTTTATTCATTGTGAGCCAAATAAACCTTTTTTTTTTGTTTATTTCATAACTAGCATCAGCCAGCGGCTTCGCCTGCCTGAAACTAGGTTTCTTCATACAAATTTTGGAACCCCATTTCATACCCTTTGGGAGTGAATTTTGGAAAATTTTCTCCCAATGTTCGCCTACGTCATAAATAGAATATTTCAATTCCCTATAGTTTCGGCAGTGCGTTGTTATGTCAGTTATTTTCTCCTTGTATATATATAGAATACCCTGTATAATATATATAGATAACTGTTAGCTGTTTCAACATGAAGGAGCCACAAACTCACACATTTAAGTGCAAGCCTACGCCTTTATAATATTAGTATGACATATAAATATATCTGAACATTTATATATTCATTGGACAGAGACCATACAGCGATAAATCAAACAGCCGTAACTTGGATGTATTATACTATGAATTGTGTTGTAAGCTAAATGTCGCCCGTCATAGCTAAGTTACACTGAAGTTATAGCTTGGCCAGTATGTTGATCAAACTGTACTGGTTTATCAAATTGATAGGACTGGTAAGTGAATATGTGTTGCGAAAGTTATCGAGTTGTTTGTGTGGGAATCTAGATAAATAGTCTTGGAATTTAGTTATTTGAATAGGATTTTTGCCTGAGAAGGTATGGACATGTAATGGGGTGTAGCGAAGACCATAAAGTAAAAACGGCTCTTATTTTACCTGAATATTGAGAGGAAGAGGCCGCCCGCCACTAACCTGTGGTCTAACGTCGAGAGAAACCTCACGAAAGCCCAATTGTCAAAATTGACAACTCAGGACAGGACAGACTGTCCTGAAGCAGAATTAAGACGAGACCTGACCCTAGGGACGGACAAAGAAGAATAAGATTTTTGCCTAATCTGTCTTACGTGATGCCGGTAGATTTGACGTTAACGATGACTGCCGTCTTTACCACTAAATGGCTTTAGTATGTTTACGATCCATTTATTTATCCTTCCAATTCTTTATTGTACATAATTGATAAATTATAAAAAATGTGCACATCATACTTACATAGGCGAGCTTAATTCAAAGTTGAGTTTTTTTTTATCAAATATTGAATTCACACTTAAATTGTGCAGTAATTATTTCCTGTATTTCATATAAGATTAAATCAAATGTCTCAGAGGTTATAATTTTATAAAAAATATTTTTGTTGTTTTAACGTATGTATTTACTGATTTAAATAAATAGTTGACTGTTTCTGTTGCAGTGGCATGCGGCATCCGGTTTCCACTTTTGTGTGTTTTGGCGCGCAAGCTCGGTGTAGCAGTCAGTTGTCAACCGGGTAACGAGCACGTTAGGGAAATAGAAAAAATGATTTGTGTAACCAAAGTTAATTATGTTGAAGTAGCCATCCTTCAATAGATATGGTTTAAGTGGAAGTGGAACTGAACGCATGATATAATGACATCGAAGGAGATCGCATCGGAAACTACTTTCATTAAAACAGTGTCCCTCGCAGGCAATCCAACGCGAACATAAACGAGACGCGATCCGATACGGTTTACGCGAATGAAAACGCGTGAGTTGAAACAATTTATTTAAGATAAGCCACTGCACCGCAATAGTTTGTTCGTGAAAATGTTAAACTAACTATTTGAGTCCGCTTCGCTTCGTACATCGCCGCACCGCACCCACGTGCGGTTGGTCATGCAGGCCACCGCGATAGAGAATAAATTGTTTTTACCATACGCGCCGCATGACTTCGCGAACGTATACCTATAGTATACAGGCTGACAGAGGGATGCTGAGATTAGACAAATGTAAGGGGAATGTGCATCAGAATTGCGTAACTTAGTCCCGCCAAGCTCTTTCCATCATCAGACCACCAAACGTATGATCATGCGCCACCGGTACGTGATGGACATCCCATCCTTACTCAAATAACGTTTTGGGAACACTATTCATTCCGCGTACAGATAAGGAGTGGAATCCCCTGCCGGAGTCTGTGTTCCCTGATAGTTAAAGTCTTTAAGACTTCGAAGGAGTTACCTTAGATTTTGCAAAAAAGTAACCTGGTGGAACGCCGTGGCTTTTACAGTGTATAATTCTGACACTAAGAGCGAGAGAAGTTATTGGATTATTTTATTTCAAAAAGAATTACTCACATTTTTATAGTATTCTACTGATAAAGATTGCCATCGTAAGAACCTCGTATTTTATTGCAATACCAAATATAAATACTCGTGTTTTACTGTTCTCGTCTCCTGAATACAAATACGAAATTATGTAATCAACTATATCAAATGTTTCACATCACGTGCCTCTTGGCATTGGGACATAAATTCTTGTGGAAGGCGGCAGGACCACCGGCGGAGTTGTAGCAACATGTACCATATGTGGAGGTATTATTTCGGCAAAGTCTGTTCTTAAATCGTTGCAGCCTTGTATCTTGAAGTTATGCAGGAGACAAATCCTTACCCATTACCAAAATAAAACCAAGTCCCTCCCCGCCTCTGTATGTTTTACATTATCAATATATGGTTTTTTCGTAAGACTAAAACATTTGCCAAAAAAAAAATTAACAACATTATATTTTTTTGCTTGTTTTCCCTACTCCTTTCAAACAGCTTTGATCTTTAGAAATATTTTTACACAAAAAAAAAATGCTGGTTAAGTGTTCTTCAGAATGTACATACTACATAGCATATGTAAAACAATCAATATTTCGCAAAGAATTTAAAGGTCTGGGAGGCTCTAACCGGGCGCAGCTGGCCTTAAATGCATCGATTCTCGTACAACCGCCTAGGTTGCAGTACGAGTATGTGTGCATTTAATTCCGGCCAGATGTTCAAAAGACTATACGCCTTGAAAGGGCCACGGTGTCTCTTCTGAACAGTCGCGCAGCCCTGGTATAGCAGGCATCGGCCTTACTAGACCCTGTCAATTAGAATAGAATAGAATAAACTTTATAGTACACCAAAATAGTAATAAACTTTTACACTAACAACTTAAATCTATGGGTGCAAAGGCGGTCTTATCGCTGACAGCGATATCTACCAGACAACCTTAGGGTGGAATGTAAGAATTTGAAATAGAAAAAAAGGGGTAGTCTGCGGTGTACTGCAAATTAATAATGTAAATATTAGATTAAAATTATATACAAGACTACACATAGATGTAATATAGCTATTATATATAAAAGACGACATTAATCTTATATTACATTATTAACCTTGACCTTGAGCTTGACCAAAAGAAGACCACCTGTGTCGGTTCTTTACGTATGTACCTGATTCTTAAAAAAATATATAATGTACGATCCGTCATACTATCACAAAAAAAAACTTGCGTATATCCAAAGTTTCATTTCAAATACAGGTGTTACAAAATAGCAAAATATTAAAAGTCATTGCATTTTGGCCAATTATATGGTCATAAACGAGCATAATTTAACACCTTATATCGACACTTGCAGCCGGAACGGACACAGCAATAAAACACTTAATTATATATAATTAGATGTGCCTTCATTCGCACACTCGGTTTCAGTTGCGACATGGTCTCGATCAAGCTTGTTTAGGATTAATGTTCACTAGGGGATATTTATTCAACCAACTATCTCAGCTGTCCCTAAAGTCGATACAGACAGAACATTTTTAATCGACTTCAAACTAAGAAGATTCTCAATTTAACTACTCGTACGTTTTATATTATTATTGCAATATTAAATTATTTCAAGTAAGTAACAAGACTCATTTTAGTTTCTTGCATCATAAACGTACAATTTTTTTTTAATTACGTCTAAATAACAAAAAAATAATTAATATTAAATTAAATTGCATTAGATTATAATTAAAATTTTAGTCAGTAGATATTGAAAACGACTTAAACTTAAACGAAATTAAAATTCAGCAGAATTTAATTATTACATTAATATAATTAATTTTAATATAGTACATGAGAGCTTTTTCATTTAGTTTTAGTAGTTGTTTTCATTTCGTAACAAGGCTAAAAATTTTAAAAAATCCGCCGAATAGAAAGAAAAAAATAACGGCTTCCGAAATTAATGTTATTCTTACTTTTTTGTATTTTTTTAGTAAAAGATTTTTCGCAGCAAGAACTGAGGAGACTGCGTACAAACAAAATTAAAGTAACAAATGTCAAAAATATATTAGATTGACCGAGTTACGGTAAACTTTACAATTATGTGAATCTTGTTAGAACTTTAAAAAAAAATATGAAACCCTTTAGTAGCTAGGGATGAGCTGCTTTAGTTATCATCACGGGTGTTATTTCAAGGTATTTTATATGCAGTTTTAAGACTATAGAACTAGTTATACTTAAATCTAATGTACCTATAAAAATCACGTGTCCCAGTGTTTGTTATAGAACTCCTCCGAAACGGCTTGACCGATTTTCATGTTTTTTTGTTTATATTTCGTAGATCTGGGGATAGGTCATAGCCAATTACTCTTTATCCGACACCCCTTTTTTTATTTGATAATAATGGATATGGCAGAACAACTTTTGCCGAATCATTTTATATATTATGAAAGCAAAAGTTTTAGTGTATGTTTGTTAACCTTTCACGCTCAAACGAACGGATTTACATGAAACTTGGTACCCGGATAGCTTATATCCTAAATTAACACAGGCTATCATTTATAATGAGACGAGGTACTAATTCTACGCGAGCGAAGCCGCTATCAGAAACTAGTTAATTTAAAAAATAGTCCCATACTATTGCTATTTTGTGACTGTATAATTTTCTTGTCAAAGAATCAAATTATGAATAGTAGCAATAACTCATTGATATCAAGTGTTTTATAAAAGCCTGTACGGATGCCGTGGCCAGATCTTAGAAATTGATCACTTCATGATATGGCCAAGTAAAACTGGCCAGATCGTTTGAAACGTTAAAGTTTGATGATATGTCAATCTTCGTTTGGCCTACTTTCTTTAGACCTTTTATTATCATAGAAATCCTACATCAATGATATGGCCAAATGAGGATGTCATTCATCAAATGTTAACGTTTAAGCGATCTGACCAGTTTTAGTTGGCCATATCATGAAGTGATCAATTCTAAGATCTGGCCACGACATGGACATAATTATATGTTATTGTAGCGCGTAATGTTCTAGTTTTAATTAAACTAATGACGTTAGGATGTATTAGCATTAATGGTTTTGTGGATTCAAAGATCATAGAAAATTGGTTAATAGGTTACTACTAGGTGTAACCCAGCCAGGCGCATTACTTTGTGTAATTTATTTCATCACCACTGCTCTTAAAACGGTAAAGGAAAACATTGTGAGGAAACCGGCATGTCTTAGAACCAAAAATTCGAAGACATGCGACATCCACCAACCCGCACTGGGCTCGCGTGGTGGATTACGGCCCATTCCCTCTCCTAGAGAGGAAGCCTGCGTCCCAGCAGTGGGAACATTATAAGGCCGACTATGCTATGCTATGCGTGCTCCATCGTCGTTCAAATGGTCGTATAGTTTTCCCATTAGAACAGTTCTTATCCAAGCCGTTTTTAAAACTAGCGGTCGACGGTCTACGCAGATGCGAGATAGTAGTTAAACCCTCTATGATAAAGTTACAACAATTTTACTTAAAAAAAAATTATAACATTGACTAGTGCATGGTTTTAAAAAAAACACGATTGCTGTAAATTTTCATTCAAGAAAAGTAATCTCAAAACTGTCATTTTTAGCAAATTTTTGAGATATTAAACGTGTTAGTTTAGGATAAAATATGCGCATTTTTTTTAGACTTATTAATTGAACACCTTTACGATGGTACAATATTTTTTTTTAATAACTTATTTGCTTACACTACAATTAATTATTTAGTATCACTAATAATAGACGCGGAATCGCGTCAGCGCCAACGCGTCTGTCGGAAATCATTGATTTTGGCTTCTGCGTGGTTTTAACGGATGAATGCTCTTAAGTCAGAGTAACCCTCACAATACTTAGGCTGTATGTATTCCTTAAGTAATATAAAAAGTCTAACCATGCTTTTTTTCTTCAAGCAAAACGCCTTAGGTATAAGGTTTTTTCAATAGGCATATGTAAGCACACACGCACCTTCTATTTACCAAATACAATAAAACTTGAAGCTGAGTATTCAATCGCAGTAAATGAGTAATTCACTTTTCGCCTTCCCGCGCTCATTTAATACGGTACCAATTAAAAATAAGAAAAATACATGTCATTAATTCACATTCAATTAACAAATTTTTCGAATTGAATTGAACAAGAGATAAATAAATGACGGTTGGATCGAAGCCGCCACCTCGGGCGTAATCGTTTCGACAATCGCCTCGCTTTCGATTATAACAGGGGTGTTCAATCTACAGTCAGGCAGTCTGGATTTGTGATTTTCTTGGTAAAAATATTACAATTTATAAGCATTATAAGTTTCATGTTAGAAGAATTATTACTTTTCTTTTCTCTTTTTTTATATAAATGTGTACGTATGTAAATAAAACATGAAAAATGTGTGTGTGTTGACTTATGGTTGAGCTACATCTGTAAACACCGAATCGCACTTTCCTATGCTTCTATACTTTTCTTTCAATTGAAATCAACATTTACTAGAGCGAGATAGACTGCAGCACCCCTAGCCAAGTTACGATCGTATCGTTTGCGTCGAACGCCTCAAGTAGGCCACGCCTCCGATTCCTTTGTTTTAACATGGGCGTTGCCTACTCGAGGCGTTCGACGCAAACGAAACGATCGTAACTTGGCTAGGGGGGCTGGAGTGCGATCGCACGCAATGGCATCGACGAGGCGGTTGGCAACACGCTATCTTCGTCGCTGACAGATGTAGCTCAAACCTTAATCACATCGCGTGGCCTCTCAAACTTAATACATGTCAGAACAAATAGGATCAGGTAAACTAACTAAATGCCGAGCAAGTGGACCCAAAACTAACTAATTTGAACCAAGTCTGGCCAACATCGACCCAGGACAGAAAATTGATCCAGGCTCGACCAAATTGCACCAGGACCGAGAAAAACTGATTCACTTCTGAGAAAATTGACCACAAACCGTATATATTAATCCAGGACCGACTGAATTGACCCAGAACCAAGTAAATTTATCTAAGACCAAGAGAATTGATGAAGAAATTCAATCCAGAGGGCTGGGCTTTTCTTTGGTCAACGAATTAGCATTGCCATCCAGCGTGGCAATGCTGCCAGCGTTCTGGGCACTTTTCCCATTGACATCGATGTGGACGAATTTTTTGATGCCCTATGAGTTCTTTTTCTACCAGTTTGTACATAATATTATTTTCAATTTGTTTAAATATTTATTAAGTTATAATATTTATTAGTTAAGATGTATATAACATAAGTAAAGATTGAATGATAAAAAAAAAAGTAAAAACTATTCCCTGCCACAAGTGTTTGCATCATGAGAACAATAAAACCAAAGTTTGAACACCACTGGCCTGACGAAAATTATGGATTATACACACACCATTTTAGGGTACTCAAGAATATTTTTAAACAAAGGTAATTTTCACATTATACTTCGAAGAAAAGGAAATGGTACGTCATTATGCTATTATTTCATTTTTATTCAAATTATGAGGTTATAAAATTGTAATAAACGGTTAATTTCCGAATTATGGTAATAGGCTTTTGTAAAATGTTACTTGTTTTTTTTAATGTCATGCGAATGGAGTTTCGCACTGTTCAGACTATGAGTTAACAAGCAGTTTCTTTCAACGGCAATGTGTAAAATATTGTACCGAAATATTTTAAAACGTTTGTAGAAATTATTTGACTGGCCTGTTGGTCTAGCGGTTAGTGGCCCTGACTGCTATGCCGGAGGTCGTGGGTTCGATTCCCACCCAGGACAAATGTTTGTGTGATGAGCACAATCATTTGTTCTGTGGCTGGGTGTAATTTATCTATAATATGTATGTATTTAGAAATATATAAGTATGTTTATCAGTTGTCTAGTACTCATAACACCAGCTCTGCTTAGCTTGGGACGAGACGGCGTTGGGTGAATAAAAAAAAAAAAAATTAAAAATATTTTCTTCTCTTTTTCCTCTTGGATATTATTAACAAAATATGTAGATCATCACGTCCTTTCCTAGAGTAGTGGGTCAGCCAGTGGTAAAAGCCCTTGCAACTTACATTTTGTATACCGCGGGTTCGAATCCAGCCAGGCGCATTACTGTGTAATTTATTTCAACACCACTCTCAAAACGGTGATGAGAACATCGTGAAAATACCGGTATGTTCTAGAACCAGGAATTCAGAGATATGTGACATCCACCAATCCGCACTGGGCTCGAGTGATGGATTACGGATTACGCTCTCCCAGTGAGGAGGCCTGAGTCCCAGCAGTGGTAACATTAGAAGGCTTTTTTTTATTTTACAAATTTGTTACATCAAGAATCATTTATAACATCTGCCAAAATGCATAGCAATTTGTCGGCAGTACATTCTCGTGAATTTCGCTTATAACTAAGACCACATCTGATCACCCCCAAGTTTGCAGGTACCTAGTCGTTGTGAGATCAACAGATGCAGCACCACAACACTAACCAACTGAGACCAACATACCGCAGCAACTATGGACACATAGACAGATAATGCTAATTATACCATACTATACGACTCTTGCTGACTACTGAAACGTGCAGAACCAAACCCAATGACGATCTGATTTTGCTGATACTTACTTAAGACAGTATAAACAAAAATAACAAGTCCCTGATTTACGCATTGCAATTTTCTCAAATAATTACGCAAGACAGTGACAAAATGTACAAACAACATTTTTGCATTAAGACCGCCTCTCACACCGTCTGAAAGCGGCGCTAGCAAGCATTCATCACAGCTAATTATCTTTAAACCAGTTCTTATTTATTCGGTGTAAATGATGTAATTGGTGACAGCATTAAATATTGTGATTAGTCATTTAGAATGTATTATTTAAATTCGAGGCCAATTTCTAAAACGGCCTAATTAACCGTATTAATTTAGAAGCTATTAATCGCTTTCATCGTAATGTTTCTCTTGTAGTAATTTGTAGTACAGCTCAGGAAATATGTCATAGGCAGTGGCGTAGCTAGGTGACTAACGGCCCTGGGGAAAAAATCTGCGGCCCCTATATTTAAGTGGACAATGATCTAATAACTTCTCCTGCTCTGGATTGAGCGTCAGACTTTCACTGACTAGAACGAGTTACCATGATTAAAACAACATGATTGTAACAAGTTATTTAGATTTAATTCAAAAAGGATTGCTTATTAGTTTTTGCGAACACCCTGAGCTTGGAGGCGCCGAGACACTCCCCCGCCCGTTTTGGTAGCTACTGCGCCAGTGGTTACAGGTTTGGACTAGATTTACAAAACAGAACTTACTGCTTTTTATTTTTAGGGGGAAAATCATCTAATGACAAGTCCCGCTCTTGGGCGGAGTGGGAGATAGTGTCAGACTTTTACTGACTAAAAACCCACTCCTGTTCCTTCGTTGCTTTCGTCCCAGGGCCCCGGGAACTTACTGCTTACTGTTTAGCTGCCCTGAAGTTGTGAATCGTTCGTAGATCTTTGACAGTCGATACAGGTAATCGAATGCTAAAAAGTCTGATCATCAGTCTATCCAAGCAGTCTCGTGTGGCCCATAGTAACTGAGTTGTGGAGGTCTGATAAGCAGTCGCTTCATTTAAAACGCGTGTATTCAGCCGCATCTGCTCCCTAGCCAAGTTACAATCTTTTCGTTAGCGTCGAACGCCTTGAGTAGGCCACGCCTCCGATTCCTTTGTTCTGACGTCATTTCAACGCTCAGTCACGTGGTCAGAACAAAGGAATCGGAGGCGTGGCCTACTCGAGGCGTTCGACGCAAACGACTACAAGTCGACCCCAAGACAGTTGCGTCTTACTAATTCGTGAATAAACCTTTATTACGTCCGATCCCTAAATACTAGTTTGTTACTCACCTGCTTAGCTATTCTGACTATACAAGTACAATTATATTACGCGTAGTTTTATTATCAAGAAACTTACTTTTTTAGGGTTCCGTACCTCATAAGGAAAAAATCGGAACCCTTATAGGATCACTTTGTTGTCCATCTGACAGTCTGTCTGTAAAAACCCTTTACCTCGGGAACGCCTGGAGAAATTGAGTTGAAATTAAAACCATATGCTTTTGTTTGTTTAAAGCTGTGAAAAAATCAAACTTCTGAGTTAATGAAAAAAAAATATACGACCGTTTGTGTCGCCAAAAACGTATATTTCGATACACTCAAAAGAATCAAAATTCATAGGGTACTTCCCGTTGAACTAGAATCCGAAAATTAAGCATGAAGCAAGGTCTCATAGCACAAGTATAGGAAAAAATCTGAAAACTGTAAATTTGTAGTTACGTCACAAAAAAAAAAAACTCGGAAAAACCTTCGTAACTCAATTTGGGAATTGAACAGTTTTCATAGGTAAGTTTGCACGGAACCCTCAGTGCGCGAGTCCGAAACGCACTTGTCCAGTTTTTATATTTATAAACTCGGAGCCTTTCGCAAATTTTTATTATTATCTATAGAATTTATGTCAGCCAAGTTTTTAGAAGATTTTCGACAGAGAAACGAAAATGAACACTTCTTCTTGCGTAATTTATATCAAGTGATCTACCTCAATATCCTCTTATAGCCACAAAAAAGAATCCACAGAGAAAGTGAATAACACTGCACAAAATCGTAATAAAAGTTAATTTGAGTCGTAAAATTAAATGTACAACGCATTGACATTTTAAAAACTCATTCCACCACCAAAAAACCGTAAACACTGCTGGATTAAGGATACACAATTACATTTTAGTGGACATTCATTACTTTTAAGACTTCATTGTGTACTTATTATGGTTAATTTTGGAAAATAAAATAGTGTGAATTAAGATACTTTAGTATGTATTTTGACACCCAGTTATAACTTTTTTTTTTTATTGATATAAACCAGTGCTTGACTGCGATCCCACCTGATGTTAAGCGGAGATGCAATCATTGATGGTCAGGTGCACTAGTTTATTAAGAGCCTATTCACTCTAGCCTTGAAGACAGCTAAATTATAGTTAGACGGGAAGACCGCAGCAGGCAAATTGTTCCAGTCCTTCGATGTACGCAGTATAAACGACGAAGAGAAACGCTTAGTTCGGACCGTTTAAGTTTCAACAACGTAAGGGTGAATGGTAGAAAGGAGATGGCGGAACTAACTGCTTTTAGTGGTTTTGCATCACAATAATTTATTGAAAGAAAGAAAGAAAAGGAATTCATTTAGCACAACACAAGGCAGACACACTACATTTAGGTAACACGAAAACAAAAAAAAACCGGGTAAATGCGAGTCGGACTCGCACACTGAGGGTTCCGTACATACTTACCTATGAACACAGATTTATTCCCAAATTGAGTTACGAAGATCATTTCGCATCGCAAAAAAGTTTTTTTTTGTGACGTAACTACAAATTTACAGTTTTCAGATTTTTTCCTATACTTGTGCTAAGAGCCAAATTTCAGGAATCTAGGTCAGCGGGAAGTTAGGTACCCAATGAATTTTGGTTCCTTTGAGAATGTCGAAATATCCGTTTATTGCGATATATATTTTTTTATATATATTCCACAACTATCACACAACGCCGTCTAGTCCCAAGCTAAGCAGAGCGCTTGTGTTATGGGTACTAGACAACTGATAAACATATTTATATATTTCTAAATACATACATTAATAAATATATAAATTACACCCAGACACAGAACAGATATATGGCCATATATTTTTTTTCGTTAACTTAGAAGTTTGATTTTTTCACAGATTCAAGAGACCGCAGATTTGAGTGTATGGTTTTAATTTCAACTCGATACCTCCACGCGTTCCCGAGATAAAGGGTCTTGACAGACAGACAGACGGACGGAACCCTAAAAAAGAATAAAACAATAAAGTACAGGACCTGTACAATGACGTTTAAAGTAAGATTGTTTCATTCTTATTTCCAGTGTGGGTAAGAGATGGCGCTAGACAACCTGTATAGCTGTCTCTTACCCACACTGAAATAAGAATGAAACAATCTTACTTTGAACGTCATGGTAACCTCACAGGACAACAATAAAGTACAGGAACACTGTGGGTTTTAGTCAATTAAAGCCTAACACTCCCTCTCGCTCCGACCAGAGCGGAAAAAGTTATTTGATAATTTCTCAAGTAAAAAGACTATGTCCTGGAATAGCAGATGATATTGACTTTTTACACCGGGAGTATATTTCCTTGAGATACTTTTCTACTTTCACACAGGCTAAGCCGCTGGTAAGAGCTAGTATGTAAATAATTTAAAGTGAAATTAAATAGTAGCTATATCAGACTCATTTTAAAGAGTTAGGCAATTCATTAATGCTGCTTTTAAACAGTTTACGCTATCATTAACATCAATAACTGCCGAATAAACACTCCGAGCATTTCTTACCGCTCTACCTATGGTTGCCTACTTTTGTAATGATAGCAAATCTTTTTTACAAGTATTTTTGTATTTGTAATTTTCCAGGAGTACGTTCTTCCCCATACCAAAGTCCCCGTTTTAACAAAAGAATTATAGAAGTGAAGGACTGTGGTAAGAAACACACTTACTTACAAAAACACTTACTTTGCAGAATATAGAGTTATCTGTAATAACTTTATTTAATTTAATAAAAAATGATTAGGCAGGGCACATTGCTCGCAGAACAGATGGCCGTTGAGGCCGAAAGGTTCAGGAGTTGCGACCACGTACCGGAAGACGCAGTGTTGAAAAGCCCCCTTCAAGGTGGACCGATGACTTGGTGAAAGTTGCGGGAATCCGATGGACGCAAGACGCACAGAACCGTTCATTGTGGCGACATTTAGAGGAGGCCTATGTCCAGCAGTGGACGCCTATCGGCTGAAATATTTTTTGCATTAAATATTTTTTCTGAATTATATGGTGTACCTTCAAAATTTTCCGATTTCCTAGGTGTACCTTGAATGCAAAAAGTTTGTGGAACACTGCTCTAGAGTTCACTTGTCCCTATCTATGGTCCCCCTATACAGTAATACAATACAAGAATACGTTTGGCAACCCTAGCTCAACCGGCTCTCCTAACGGTAAAGTTTAGCCC
Source organism: Mythimna vitellina (assembly GCA_949316375.1). NCBI lineage: Eukaryota > Metazoa > Arthropoda > Insecta > Lepidoptera > Noctuidae > Mythimna > Mythimna vitellina. The sequence goes on from OX438697.1 coordinate 17,221,190, forward strand.
CAGGCAATGTGTGCACAAAACAACAGTATACATTACCTTATCTGTAGGCAAATACATTACGACTAATTAATTTTAGGTGTAACTCGTTAATCACTGAGATTTTAAACATATAATTATAGGTAGTGGGTTCTGTAGGTGGTAATTGCAGTCCAAAAATTATTTGGTCATGATTTATTGGTGTTGGTTCGATTTCTTTGTCCCTTTGGGTGTTTATGTGGGCAGTTGTTTGTTATTCAATTTAATCATCCGTCGTAATCACCAATAAAAGGTAAATCAGGTAATGGTACATCTGCAATTCAGCGGGCGAACAATGGTGGCCCAGTGGTAACGGCTCCGACTTACGAGTTATAGGTCTCGGGTTCAAATCCAGCCAGGCACCTTACTTTGTGTAATTTATTTCATTACCACTGCTCTCAAAACAGTGAAAGAAAACATTATGAGGAAACCGGCACGTCCTAGAAATAAAAATTCGAAGACATGTCACATCCAGCAACCCGCACTGGGCCCGCGTTTTGGATTACGGCCCATTCCCTCTCCTGGAGAGGAGGCCTGATTCCCAGCAGTGGGAAAGTTATAAGGCCGACTATGCTATGCGATACATCTGCAATAGTGATTTGCAACACCGGTTTTTTTTTTAGGTATGAAATCCATCCAATGACTCCTAACTCTCCAGGATTACTAACATAATAGGATTACTGGGTTACTGACTAAAACGCATCTATGTCCTTGAGATGTCTTTTGCGTTCTAGGGCCATGGTCATTCTTTCAAATGTTCCCGCATACATAGCAGGCATCGATCGGCCATATTGAGCCCTTCAGTTTTGCTTACATTTCTTTGAGGTACACGGAAACACGACTCGCCTTCGATTCGGGCTTAATCCTCCATTATTCATCGTCCGCAAGCCAGCAACTAAGGTGGCCAAAAATCGTCTTGCGGCTCCCTACACCCAGCCCTGCGTTCAAAAACAACCAGAGTAGGGTAGAGTCGCTACTCCAACAGTTCAAAAATGCTTCGAGTTGCAATCCACGGTCATTCTTTTATGTGTCGAGTAGTTACCCTAGAGTTAACTCAACTGACCCTAACTTCGAGCAGGGAAGGTTGGTGTAAGCAGCCATATTTAAATTCTAAACGTCAAACCTTTTTGTGTGCCCTAATTTTTTATTGATTAGTATCGTTTAACTTTTTATATAGACTGCAAAACGACAAATATGATATTTGTGAAAATTACTTGTAAGTCAGGAACAGTTTTAATCCTCAATGTTGATACTAGCGGCAAGTAAAATACGGCGACGTCTATATGTATCAATGTTAACTAAAAATACTAAATTTATGACGTTAATAAGTTATCTACAACAAACAATTTAATCCTTTGGTGGCGGCTGGGACGTCACGTCCGTTCCTTTCGTACGTTCTAGTTAAGGTGTTGATCCGGGCTGTCATTTGTAGAGCTTTGACAATCGTAACGGATAGTAAGAAGCCAGGAAAAATTATAGTAAAAAAGGTAAATGTACTAGTATATTAATTGCATAAAAAATTCAATTAAAAGTTGAATCGTGACATCAAAAAGTTTTAAGTTTCAGTTACATATTCACATGTGCCTGAGTACCTACACTTTTATACAAAAAAAAACTAGAGTTTGTCCAATTCTCAAGAAATATACTAAGTCGATTTGAAAAATTATTTTAGTGTTAGATAGCCCATTCATCGAGGAAGGCTTTAGCTATAAATGGGAACAGAGTATTATCAAAGACGCGAGAAAAACAATGAGGGACAGCTAGTTGGAAAATATCAAGTTATTCCTAAATAAATTTATATCTAAAGGATCCCCAAAAACCTCAGCTATTGACATAGGTGTGTAACACAGAGTGATATGCGCTTGCAAATTGACACACAAACAAATGTTCTGCACACAGACATTAATATAATTGCTCAGTGCTCTATTAAGATGGCTGATAACTGCTACTGCTATTTGTCTTAATTCTTTTTTTAACCACACATGAACCTTCTCAATGTACCTGTTGAGAAGGTTCATTCAGCTTCAACCATAAGTAAATAATGGAGACGATAGGTAAGAACAGATTACGATAGCAAAATTAACAAGGAAGCAATCAGTCGCAAGTCCAGCCAATCAGACTGACCATCACTGAAATCGAAAGCCAGCCAGTTTTTAACTAAAATATCTGTAAAGCCCATGACTTCAATTCAAATTCTCTTCAGAAAATGGTTACAAAACTCTTTAATTATCTATGTATGTTAAGCCTCAGATACATTAGGGTTCAAAAATCACCCAACATGACGTGCTCAAAATCTGACGTCTTGCCATGGGTTACCCAATTCCTAGGTTGTGGAGATCAGCCCCCCAAGTCAAGTTACAACCGTTTCATTTCGATTCTCTTGCGTCGAACGCCTCTAGTAGGCCACGCCTTCGATTCCTTTGTTCTAACCACGTGACTGAGCGTGGATATGACGTCAAAACAAAGGAATCAAAGGCGTGGCCTACTCGAGGCGTTCGACGCAAGAAACTCGAAACGAAACGGTCGTAACTTGGCTAGGAGGATTGATAGGCAGTCGCTATCACTAGCATTCAGCTACATCTGGTAAGACTGGGAGCTGGCCCCAACATACTTGGTAAAAGGTAAGACAGATTGAGAATTTAATAATAATACCTATTAGTGGACTCAGTAAACCTTCTGTATGTCTAAGGCGTTTATCACATTATCATAGTCTCGTTCTAACTATCCATCAAATATACGATTAAATCGTAAAATTTAATTTGTTTGAACTTTATTGACGATAATAGATCTTACTTCAATTTGATTGCTCGCTAAACAAACAGTGAGATTGGCGCAGTAGTTGAGCGTTTAGCAGCTGCGATATGTGTGTCGCAGGTTCGATACGGAGCTAATATTTTTGTATGGCCTACAGATGGCTGTTTCAGATCTGGAGAAAATCTACGTTGCTTAAACTTATCATATGAGTCGATATTTCTCGAAACTAACATCGACAATCGTAATCACACTAATATTATAAAAGCAAAAGTTTTTATTTATGTGTGTATGTTACTCCTATACGCTCAAATGGCTGAACATATTTGAATGAAATTTGGCACACTGTTAAACCACATGGTTTTCCAGTGTCTCAAATTTCATTCATTCGGAATAAGACATAGAATACTTTATATCCCGGGAGTTTTTTACTCGGGATACTTGTCTACATTCACGCGGGCGGAACCGCTGGCAGAGCCTAGTATTTAATACAATATTGAAATGTGTATGTTTTCAAATAGATAGTCAGATAGTCAAATAGATAGTAAAATAGGTTTTTAACAGTCGTTCCTGAATTCCAGAAAACTCATCAATTTTATTTTCTTTTCATGCATGTCATGTTTTGTTTGCGAAATTATTCATACTTTTTTGCAAATTTCAGCTCAGTATCGGATAGTACCTATGTTAATAAAAAATAGGTACATTTGCGATAATGACCTTTATAAATTTACACAATTATACTCAGTAAAACCATAATCATAACTCTTTAACTCAAAGACGAAGTAAAGCGTCAAGATGGGACATTACCAATTCCCTGAGTTAGAGAGAAAATTTTAATTTCCGTAGGCATCCACCTTAAATCAATATGAAACCCGTTAGGGGTGCCGGCTTTTAAAAAACCTCATGGGTGCTCGTGCTCATTTGATGGACTCGAAAAAGTGGCGAAGCGTGAGAAGAGAAATGCACACTGATCGATCGACAAATAAATAAATGTCCTACTTAGGTACATACTGCGTACCTAATTACTAATAATGTTTGATAAAAATGTAAAATGAAGCCAATATAAAAACGAATCTGGTTTTTAGTATTAAGAAATATTATAATTTATACGTAACCTATAAGGTGATTACTGATCTGTTTCTTGATGTCTACTCTCAGGGGTGCTCGGCACCCACTGTTTATTTCTCATGGATGCTCGAGCCCCCGAGCACCCACGGAGTCGGCGCCCCTGCCCACTTATCATTTAAAGGGCCATTCCAATTTGTAAAAGTTTTTACTGTACCAAGAATTAATGGAAAAATGCGTCTGAGAATCATTTAAATTCTAAACACGTTTGCAAATGCCTTGAAAAGGACCATTTAAAGGCACCGGCGAGCAATACAATCAAATAAATAAATCTGCAAAAACTTGGGACATTTCACCACATATCTAACCTTACCAAAACAAGTTGCCTCGTATCACCTCGGTCTTTAGGGCTAGCGATTAATGTGTAATGTAAAGAAACACTGGCACATGGTTGACACATACACCAGGGCCGCATGGTTCTGGTTGAAGAGTTACTGCGGCCATGGATCGCAAAGAGCGTGAAGGAACTTAGGTGGGTTTCAATCAGTAAAAATCTGACACTCCTTTTCGCACTCAGAACGGGAGGATTGATTTGATGATTGGACGCCCCGAAAATGGTTGATACATAAATATAATATAGTGCTTGATAAAGTAATTGGTTTAGAAAGACTATATAAATCTTTTTTCAACTTATTTTTAGACCTAGTAACCAATAACTTGATCATGAAGACTTCTGGAAAGATGTCACACAATGTAACAAATAAACATTGAAGGAGTTTTATTCATCTCCTATAATATACAATAAGTAAGGCTTCTTGTGAGATCAAAGTAGCAAACAGCAAAACTAGACGTAGAGTAAGGCGTCCATTACACGATAGGTTTTGCTGTCAGTTTTGCCACAGTCAATATTTTGACTGACAAAAAACCTACCGTGTAATGCGATGATTGACGTTTAGCATAGTCGAATAGTCGGCCTTATAATGTTCCCACTGTTGGGACTCAGGCCTCCTCTCTTGGTGAGGGAATGGGCCGTAATCCACCACGCTGGCCCAGTGCGGATTGGTGGATGTCACATGTCTTCGAATTTTGGTTTTGGTCGATTGACGTTTGCATGACGAAAAATGTATGACGATAAAATTCCGTCATTCAAACATCATTCATGATTGATAGTTTTGATTGACGCTTATATTATGACCGTGTAATGTACGCCTAAATAGTGAAACGGCTACTTTTAAGCAAGCGTGCTCCATCGTTGACCATCGTTTACCAACAGCTGAGATAGTGGTTAAACACGAGCCTATCAAATATAAAAAAAAAAAAATACAAAAAGAAAGTACTTACTTAAAAAGAGAAGGCCTGACTCACTAGCTCATTAATGGCCAGCTAAAACCCCTTGGATTTAAAAATATGTTTTTTTTCGCAATGTTCTAAGACGTAAACGAGGAATATCTAGTTTTTATTTTTACTTTATTTACATTGTTCTCACATGATAGCGACAAAAAACATGTAACAGAGATATATGTAATTACCTAACATTGTTGAAAAGAGTGTCAATAGAGTTTCTTGCACATTCTTCTCCATAGAGATCTACGCTTTGAAATGTAAAATTAGCATCATTTTTTTCTGACTGACTTCTTGACATTTCAAAAGTTTGTTTATTAGAAATAAAATGCTTTGAATCATTGAATGAAAAAAAAAATCGAAAGTTTCATGCAAGCGAAATAGAGGGCATAAACTATCGTACATGCATATCAGGCATCACGAAAAACAATAAATTCACTAACAAAATCCAAACCCAGCCAGCCCTAAGGCGCACACGATTACAAAGACACTCCAGCGTAACAAATCACTCGCAAGTAACTCGTATAACCATATACACAGGATGGAAAAAATAGCACCACACTCGATCAACGTCTGAACCGATACTGTACATTCTTGACGAAAACTGTTGGTGTACTGCATATGGTCTGTACTCTGTGTTGCTATGTGGTACGACTCTTTGGCCAGCGGTAATGTCCTGTTAGTTTTTTTGTAGCGTTCCTGTCTTCGAAATTGCATGATGCTCGTTTCCCACTTCTAGTATGTGTTGGATAGAGCGTGATGGGGCTACCTAAGAGTTTTGTATCTGTTTTCACTAGAAGAGTTGAAACCTTTGTATATCGGGCTTATGTCCGTAACTACTTGTATTTCGTGTAATCAAGAGATAATATATCGCTCACCTAGTAAAATATTGGCACATCTACAATAAATGCGAAATTGAGTTTTAACGGCCTAAGTGTTTAAAAGTGGATAATTTATATCTTTGACTATCTATTATGGTCTATATACTAGTAGCATCACAATTTCTGATATCATCATCATCATCATCTTCCTGCCCTTGTCCCATCTTATTTGGGGTCGGCGCAACACGTTTTTTTCTTCCATTCTATCCTGTCAACCGTCATACTATCACTAAGTTCCCTTTCTTTCATATCACTGTTCACACAATCCATCCATCTTTTCTTTGGCCTCCCTCTCCCTCTCCACCCATCCACATGTATACTCATAACTCTTTTAGTAACATGCGTTTCATCTCTCCTCTTTACATGACCATACCAAGACAAACGATTCCCCTTCAACTTTTCAGTCACTGGCGCCACTTTCAAACTTCCTCTAATATATTCATTTCTCACTTTATCCATTCTCGTCACACCACACATCCATCTCAACATTTTCTGATATAAAAAATAAAATGAACTCTAAACTTCGTTGTCTTTGATCCCTTCTGTAAAATATGAAAAATGTAGATGTGCCAATATATTGCTACGTGAGCGATATCTAAAAGATGAATTGAGTCGAAGATGATTTAAAGTGTGGCTAAAACACGTAAACTGGAAGACGAAGGTGACTACATTGAGGCCAAATAAATTGTGATGTGGAGAATTTTATTTTTAGCAACATTTTACAGCTTTGTATTGACAATAAAATCTTTGAAGACGTATCATTATTCCAAACAACTTTATTTTAATTACCACGCAACATAACCTGAATATTTGACAAACTATCGACCCAGCCTACGAGAAGCTATTCAGATTTATTACTCGATACTTGTCTTGAATTGATCGAATCGCGATCAAGTCTAAGTTACGGCAATTATTTATTATACCAGTCTAAGTGGGTTGGCCGTATCAAGTTCATTTAAATACAATTCAATTTTCAAGGGACACTTGTCAATTTTACAAATTGCTTTTTGATCAGATTTGATCGTGATATCTTATGGTGTCATAATTTTGATGCAGTATAAATGATTTATTCATTTGTTTAGACTTCATGTACAGTAGACTACTCTGTCCCGACTATTAGTACAGCTGTACTAACAAACAGACCTAATTCAACAAAGATCAGTAAAGCTTTAGGTTAAAAAATACTGTGCTATGTGTGCACAATAAATAAATAATAGATATTTAAAATTGAATTAAGTATCATTGACATCAGATACTAACCACTAGACCAACAGGCAAGCCGTATGGCGGAGGTCGTGGTTTCGGTTCCCACCCAAGACAAATGTTTGTGCGATGAGCACAATCATATGATCTGTGTCTGGGTATTATTTATCTATAATATATGTATTAAGAAATATGTAAGCATGTTTATCAGTTTTCTGGTACTCATAGCACAAGCTCTGCTTAGTTTGGGACTAGAAAGCGTTGTCTGAAAGTTGTAGAATATTATTGCCATTTTAACTTACTTGACTTTAAACTACTAACTAAATTAAACTAGTACTACTTTATGACTTAAAATTGATAGTTTGTTTGTAAATAAACTATCAATTTTAAGCGTTACTTTCTTGTTAATATATTCATTGCGTGGTTGCTTCCAATTTGAAAGAAAAGAAAGTTAGTGATAGCATGACGAGTGACAGGGCAGAGTGGAAGAAAAAAACGTGTTGCGCCGACCCCAAACAACACGGGACAAGGGCAGGAAGATGATGATGGTTGTTTCCAATTTGTTCGAGCAATGCGATGAAAATAAAACTTTTGAGCATGCATTTCGGCTTTAATATGTGATAACAACGAAGGCATATTTATGTAGTAAATAAAATATACATTATTGATATCATGCTCTAGAAGATTCATGCGGAAGAATGACTGATGATTTTATACTTGATAAAGTTAGTAGTCACAAGTATGATGGTTAGATTCGAAGTAAATAGGTATATGTTTCTGAAAAACCGGCTAAGTGCGAAGGGTTCCGTAATGTCCGTAGCAAAAAACGGCAAAAAAAAAAACGTTTTTTTTTATGCTTGATAGATTCGCGCTTGACCGCCATCTCACGAGTCGCCGATGGAACGCGCTTATCTAGAAGTAACCTATTCACTCTTGACTTAAAGATTTCCGGGTTGTAGCTATCAGGAAACACACATTCCGGCAAGGAATTCCACTCCTTAGCTGTACGCACAATGAATGTGTTCCCAAAACGTTTTGTACGTATAGGTGGAACGTTTTTAGAGCCCTACTAAAATTTATTTATTATTTATTTATTTAAACTTCATGTACAGTGGTGGTACATAGGCGGACTTAATGCCACAAAGCATTCTCTACCAGTCAACCATTGGGTTAAAAAGACAACACTGTGGTAGTTGTGCACAATAAATAAATAACAGATATTTTGAAATAGAATAAAAAAATATAATATTTATAATATTTTAAAATATTTATTTTATTCTGTTTTTTTCGACTGTAAGAAGGGTTATGTTTTTCTTAGTATTTGTTGTTATAGCGGCAACAGAAATACATCATCTATGAAAATTTTAACTGTCTATAGCTAATATGATTCATGACACAGGATACAGCCTGGGGCCCAAGTCTGCTATTTTTATAAATTCGTCGTTCCAACACAATTCCATTGTCATTTTGCTAAGTTCGTAATCTGCTTATTCATAATGATCGATCATTGATCAGTCAATGGTCTCGTAATAGAGTTATGGTAAAAGGACAATATCGAGCTTATTAAAAACAATGACTGTACGTTCTAATGGTAGGTCACTGATCAAAGGAACTGTCAAAATTTTAACAGATTTCCGCATACATCAGACATTCATTTGTCAATATGTATGAGATTACCATTCTTTACCACTTCTTTCAATGGATGGTCAGTGGTTGACCATTGAAAAGTCATAATTACGCCTTTATATTAGTAGATTACCAAACTTGTCAAAATCGACAATTATTAAATCAATGATAGACTATTCTGACACTATTGTAATAGCAGACTTGAGGCCCTGGTGACAGACTGGCGGACAGCAGATTCTTAGCAATAGGGTGGCCGTGTTAACCGTTAGGGTATGGAACCCTAAATAAGCACTAAATTTGTTAAGGCGTTAATTTTACTTTCGTGCAATACCATTACCGACTTATCTCCGTAAAAATAATAAGTAAAAGTAAAAATGCGGAAAAAATCAATATCTCATTAAGAAACTCGTTCAGAATACAATGGATCATTACTCATGACAACTTGCGTCAGAAAAAGAAACCCTCGCCATTGAGAATGAAAATATTATTATAATAACATAGTAAGTATTATATTTAGCAAAAACGTGCTAGTACGTAAGTAGTGGTACCTATATTCGTATTAGTTCCTTAACTATGTAATTGATTTTTTTTTAAACGAGTTCCTTTGAATTTGTTTGAAATTTATGAAATATCGTATTAAATTGAAATATGAGTTCTACCGTGGAAACAATGCATCTCAATCGGTAGATATGCTTCATTGATGACGTATATGTATATACTGAAATTGAACTGCTAATGAATAGGATGTGTTAGTTATAGCGGACATTAGACACTAGTGCACAGATCTAGATGCGAGAGTAAAACATCCCCTCAGTCGCCCGGGTGGCCCGGTGATCATGTATTTGTGAGGCCAACCAGGTACATAACCTCGTGATTTTTCATCGTAAAGTTATGAAAAGTACACAGATTCTTTGCATAAAAATACTAGACACTTGTTTTCGGTTTCGCAACTAAAACTAATGCTGTATACATAATTAAATAAATAAACTAAATACACGAATATACTAAAACAATTGCTACAAATAGACAATGGAAAACATTAACACTGTAATGAAACAACTGCCAACGTCTTAAGGGAAATATTCACGAATTTTAATTTATTCAGTCAGTCAGTTATTACGTAAAAATCACATCAACGTCTAAAAGACTGACAATTTAAAACAAAACTAAATGATTTATACCTAAATAAATAAACAATAGTACAACTTACCTACAAAGATAAACCCCGCCCTAATGTTCGAAGGGGCCGGAGTCCCGCCCAAGCCGATTAACATTAGATCTGCCAAGTAATTCTTACAATTTGTCGTGGCCCTTATTAGACGAATTTATTACCTCACCTTAATAGGTCTATATACTTTATATTGTTACCTTATTCGGTTCACTGATAGCTTTATTTTGTAATTTAAAATTGTGGAATTTTAAGTGTTGGCTCTTAATATTTCCACTTTGGGTATTATTGCTTGTAAACCGTTCTGGTATAGCTATGATACTTATACGGGGTTATAAAAACAATTTTTTGTCGAAATTGATGATACGCAGTTTCTGGACACTACAGATACCGGCATGGATCTTGAGCGCTGACTTCCACTTGCGTACAAGTGAAATATCGGGTCTCTTTAGTGGTATGAAGTGAGACGCGGGTGCGGGGAGTGTAATCCTTGTACAGTGATTGGCTCGGCGATGTGTACGATGCGCAAAGCGATCTCCACTCTTTCGCCGTGCGCTCAAGATTCGTGCCGGTATCTGTACTAAGAAAAGCTGCCGTAGTGTGTGTTGCCTTATAGCTATAATATTTAAGTCAAGAGTTATTCGGTCACTTCTAGGTAAGCGTGCTTCATCTTCGACCACATAATCGCTTACCATCAGGTGAGATAGTGATAAAACATTGTTTAAGAGTGATGACCGAGTGGTAACGGCTCCGACTTACGAGTTGTAGGTCGCGGGTTCAAACCCAGCCAGGCACATAATTTTCACATTCAAAACAGCGAAGGAAAACATCGTGAGGGACCCGGCCTGTCCTTGGAAGAGACGTGTATCCACCAACCCGCACTGGGCCCGGCGCGTGGTGGATTACGGCCCATACCCTCTCCTACAGAGGAGGCCTGAGTCCCAGCCGTGGGCACATTATAAGGCCGACTATGCTATGCTATAAAAAAATAAAAATTATGAATACCTAAATGAAGTTCAATAAAAAATGTGGATATCTACAATTTAACAAAATAATCAATTTATACTTCAAATCAGATTGGTCCTTTAAAATGCATCTTTGCCAGTGTTCCACAAATCTAAAGACCTACAGAAGAACGCCTCAAAACCGTAAACACTTCAAAAGTGAAATACAACGTGAGAAAGAGCCGCAAATTGAGCATTATCTTTACGGTATTACCCATAAAAAATTTATCGTTGGTTTACTAATTAAAGCCTTTAAAATCGAGACAGTTAAGACTCGAGTTTTTTGGTGGCAATTCACAAAACGACCAGTACATTTAGGCCTGCGGTTGAACACAGAACTAAGGCAGATTAATGGAGTTTGACAGTTTTTAACTGACATGCAGCGCCGCCGCAAAATGTCAAGATATGTTGGTGTATAAGAACGGGGTCCGATTTCATCGTCCGTTTACCATATATTCATAAGTTCGCAGTAGGAGTCGCTTCAGAACTTAATTATTAGTTCGTTGTATTTATTGTCGATTCGATGAAGTTTTTCTGAGCTTGACGCTGTGGGGGTTCATGGTGGCATGTGGAGAACATGAATGGAATAAGGATTTATATATGTACTTATCGTTTAGGAAAAAAATGGGGCACAAACAAGTACATGCATCTTTGCAAGACCCAATCAATGAGCCATACTAGTAATTATTACGTACCAAATCGAAATCTCATCTTAGTGGTCTTTACCCACTTGATTTATAGCTATTCGATCATCATTAATTTGATTTATTTATTACTAGCGGCTAATTCAAACAAAAAAGATAAAAAGAAAGAAATAAAAATAAAGATTTTACACATTTGTTGCTCCTTCTTTGTATAATAATAGAATTATGAGGTCACATTTTCAGGACTCATGAAGGAAAGAGACGGATAAAGATCGGAACATAATGGGTACCTGAAAACGGCAGTCCTCACCGAGGCAAGCTCACTGGCGTGATGATCTGGTAACTACACTGACTGGTTGTCCGGAGAAAAGCAAAAGAGAGCTTTGAAAGCATACATTTAAAACTCTCTTTTGCTTTTCTCCAGCCTACTCCATAGAGTAGGCCCTTGCCCGGCTGTGGGACAATGTATGATAAGTAAAAAAAAGTAAAATTAATAAGAGAACCTTTTTTGTGCGGGAACAGAGACCATGTTCTCTAAAAAAATTTTTGACTGAACTACGGGAACAGATCGTTGTTTTTTTTTAATTCTTTAGGTATAGTTTTAAACTGTCGGTAATACGTGTCCATAGTGATGAGTATGTCCGTGGCATTATTGGCCCTATCAGAATACCAGCGGATGCGTTATTTTTTTTAATATTGCAGCATGTACATGTAGATATGTGCTAAGATAGGATCCTTTTGGCCTCGCACAGATCTTTTTTTTTAAACGTTGTTTTTATTATTATTCTGTTTCATTAGTTTATGTTAATGATTAGTTTACATTTTATTTTATTTTGTTGTTTGTCCTGTGCGAGTGGCTAATTCCTTTTTTTTCTTTCCGTAGTCTGTATACACTGATACAGGATTCGTCCTAGTTCGGCTACAGATGGGCCCTCATGTTTTATAATCTTAAGTATTAGCCTATTAGTATATGTAAGCCACCTACACCTACACTATACTAACACTACAATTAATTTTAGTGAAATAAATAAATATTAAAAAAATCAATGAACCTTTTGTAGCTTCTTACTGAATGGCACAAACCTCGGAATCTAAGGCCGCCAGTGGAAAATAAATTAATTGTTAGTAATTTCTAGGTATTTTCGTTTTTGTTTGGCGGCCTAGCCGACTGCAGCGAGACCGGCACGAATACGTCAAGTGCCAAGCATTCACTACAATGAGCAATCTTAGGTCTCGGCCTAAGTAAACAAGCGTTAACTTAGGGCGGGTGCGGACTCGGTGGCGGACACAGTGGCGGACTTGATAAGGTCGCCACAACGTATCGCCAATTGTTGGAGGAGGCAGGAGAGGCTAGACGTGTTTCCACCGAAGAAAACAAAAAAACAACTGTCTCCCAACATGACGCGCAACACTCAATCTCCGTGACGCTGTAAAGCCTCAAAAACATTATGGGACAAGACAGTGTCCCGCAACTTGCCCCTCAATGTTTTACAACGCATTCACGCGTTGCGCGTCATGTTGAGGGACCTTTTGTCTCCTGATGTATCTAAGGCTTTAATCGTTTAGTCACACTAGGGGCTATTTTTTAGAGAGAGGGGATCATTAAATAACTCCATCCGCTCGTAATCTCCTTGTTTCTACAGTTCAAACAATTCCACTTCCCCACACAAGAGGCACCTAAAGGACTATTTTATTTATGTAGTCACAGCAAAGACTGTACTGCCGATAGACGCAAAAGTGGTGAGAAGATTTCGATCGTAACAATTCAATTATATATATTTTTAATGAAGAAAAAGTCTCCAAACTAAGCCTTGCTACTAAATGGAACAAAGTTCCTTAACCCGGCTTGCGGTAGATATAATTTGGGAGAAAATGTATCGTCAAGTAAGATTTTTTCGTTCTCTTAATGTGTTTTTCTATGAGGAGGCAAATAAGCGCACCGCGCGCTCTTTTCTCCTTAAAATGCATGAGGAGCTTTATTCCTGACGGAGACCCATGACCGCACTTGTGGATGCATCCGCATAAATGGTACTATTATTCTTTAACTCCAAAAAGTAAGTAATCATACAGAGCCTACCTACAGAACAGCCGTAAGGCACACAACTACATTTTTGCTTCTTTTTTTATTTTTGTTTCGTTTTTACCCTATATTATGTTTACGCCTTGTGCTGTACCAAATAAATTCTTTTCCTTTATTTTTCTTTCTTTTTTTTTCTTTCTTTTACTTTCTTTTTCTTTCTTTGTTTTTCTTTGTTTTTCTTTCTTTTCTTTCTTTCCTTTTCTTTATTTTAAAAGACTCTAATTTTACCTATATTACCCGCGCAAACTCCTTACCCTGGAAGAAGCCTTAGATTTCCTATAGATCTATAAAAGTTACGACATTTTGTAAGACATAAGGCAGCGATGAAGATATAGCGCTCTTTTTATGGCATCTTGTGTGGCCTGCAAAGAGCTTATTTATATTTATGGTCAAGCCAATATATAATTTCTTATCCAGACGTAAAAGTTTAAAAATATGAAGAACAAGCTGACTCGGCGAACTTCGTACCGCCTAATACCGCTCGACCGATTTTGTGCAAACTTCATATAATCACAACCATCTACTAAATAGTTCGAACAAAGCCATTGCCATACATTTGGTTTGGATAGGTGAGCCCGTTCTTGAGTTATAAAATTACAACGAAAAGTGGCATTGATTTTTATATAGAGAGATATTAAAATTGCCTCACGATAAAAAATATTGTTAATCCTCCAATGGCTTGACAAATCACAACGGCTAGCAGTGAACACATATCTTTCTGTTTTAACTTCTGGCAAGAGAAAATCTTTACAGTCATAAGAGGGTCCTTCCCGATCCATCTGTTACCAACGTGAGCATGATTTAAAAGCTTGTTGCTTCATCCAATGCAATGTTTGATTAAGAAGCAACGCGAAATAAGGGAAACAACGCTTGAACGCTCTGTTGGCATTTGTAAATTACGTCCCTCGCTCGAATATTTCATAAAACTTAATATATATAAATAACGTACAATACATGTCTTTTTAAATACCTTAAAAGTATTTGGATTTTCGCCTAAATGTCGCCTGAATTCCTATAAATGTACTTTCTTTACTGTTTAATAAGTAGGTACATTAGAAAGAGACAAATTTCACAATAGCATATTTTCAAAGATATTTACTGGATTAGTTTTACACAAATTTATGTTTTAATTAGTATTAAAGTTATAATCACGTAAGAGCGATTACATTGCAAAATATCTCGGGTTGGGCGCTCTTAATTGGCAAATATACCACATTTACCAAACCCATCAAGTTATAAATATATCGCCTTCAAAAGCACGTAAAACTTTATGATCCAGTCATTATTGGCACAAAATTCTCGCCATCAACTAGCGTATTTCACATCTGATACAACGCCAAAATGTTTGCAAACAGTCGTAAATCCCACTTACAACATCGTTCCCGTTTGGAGTACACCGAGTATATGAAGTACACTCATGACGAATGGCAACCACCGTACCTGACCTTTCAAAATGCCAGTTGGAATCTCGCACAGGTATCGTAAATATCAGCAAGAACTTTCAATACGATGTGCAGAATGTTAACGAAGACATCACGGAGTCAGACGAGATGATAATCGAAACATGTTCGTTGTAACGTTCCGGAATAGGGCTGGCGGAACTTTCCAGGCAATGCTGAAAAAGGCTTTCCCTGTACAAATAATAATACAATAATAAACACTTTTTATTATTACTAACAAATTGGACACCATGGTTTCAGACCATGGTGTCCAATTTGTCACCATGGTTGCCAATTGGACACCATAGTTTCAGACCATGGTGTCCAATTTGTCACCATGGTTGCCAATTGGACACCATAGTTTCAGACCATGGTGTCCAATTTGTAACAATGTTGTTGTTTTGTAACAATGTTCTTATAGACTAGTGTTAGAGATACGTAAAACTACCCACAACAAAACATGTAAAAAGAACAAACAATCACTACTGCGCCATTCCATGACAAATGGCGGAACAATGATTGATGTAGCCACAGTCCAACCGACTAGCAATCATGCTAAGGCTGCTGTTGACGCTGCCCCGCACTCTACGCACCAGGTATGCCACATCTTTTACGCATCGTAGTGTAAAAACAGTCGACAGTCGATCAGACAAATGATTGGTTTAAAATTTAATGAAGTGGATGTTAGTTTTTCAACGTATCCATAAAGCGAAAACTCAAAATCTCTTTGCGGTTTTCATCCAAGTGTGAACGCAAGATTGTACAATACTGCAGACACATTGCAAGGAAAGGTAGTGGCAACCTCGAAAGGCTCATCGTGGCCGCTAAAATGGATGGGAAAAGGCCTCGTGGATGCAGCCCAATACGTAGGTCCGACCAGTTCCGCACCGCTCTTGAATCTACGGTATACAATGCCGTTCACACCGCCAGAGACAAAAACAGATGGAGGAATATCGTACGAATGAATGTGATGAAGCAGGGACGACCCTCAGTATTGAGGAGTACGACGCAAGGAGGAGTTAGTTTTTCAAAGACATTAGATTCGATTTGATACCACGACCTACAACTCGTAAGTCAGGGTAGTTACCACAGGGCCGCCATTGCTCTACACATTGAGTAGTGAAAATCAGCAGTTGCCTCTATTACATTATTAAGTTTACGAGCCTACACGAGTTTATCAATTCCCCTGCAGAAAAAAAAACTTTTTTCACTGGTAACCCTATCGCCCATAATTTTGTATTTGAGTGAAATGTTGCCAGTTGATCAGAACGGTGTCCCACAGAGCAACATTTCGTAAATCACGCAGCGTTGGACTTAAAACATGAATATTGTGGACAGTTCTTATCTGACAATTTTACCTTTTATAGCGAAGGGAATCCAGGGTATCAGTGAGTGTATCAGCTGTATTCCCAACGGTATACTGTTAGCTGTTAGGCTGTGGACATTCCCGGCTTGCAATTGTCTATTTACAGTGAAAATATTGACTCTTAGCTTAATTATAGAGTAACCATGGTGTTTCTTGCCGGTTCTTCTCCATAGGAAACGACCAATTTGAACGGTGCACTAGCTTCTGACGTTTTATAAGTGCCCATGTAGGCCTATGTGAAATAAAACTATTTTGAATTTCAATTGAATTTGAATTTTGAATTAAATTAAAGCTTTTCACAGAAAACCTTAGGTTTAAATTATGAGTTCTCAATTGAAGGTAATAAGTTAAAACCATTTTAGTGATGCCTCGAATGTAATTAACAGGTTTGATGCCCATCAACACATATGCATATTAGACACGGGTTGTGTGAAAGCGAAACCAGGGGCCCTGGAACGAAGGCAAAGAAAAAACAGGAGTGGGTTTTTAGTCAATAAAAGTCCCGCTATCTCGCGCTCCGCCCAAGAGCGGGATTTGTCATAAGATGATTTTCCCACCCAATGAAAAAAATTGCATATTAGAAACTTTAGAGGTATGCGAAACCAGGCGTAAAGTTCCACATGCCCCCGTTGAAAAAGGTGGATTTCCCGACCAGATGGATCTCATGTCTGATCGGAGCAGTTGCCCAATAGTTGATTTCTGGCTGTTGTATATGATTTGATCGCGCGGTAAACTCTAATACCGCGATGTAGATCCGAATGTGTTACATCCACATCCTAATGGGCCTCAATGTGACTGTAAAAATTAAATAATTTTTACACTTGACACTGGTTAAAAGCAAAAACCGTACGAACATAAAACAAAAAAAAAAACACGAATTTCATAAATCATTTTGATAAACATTTCATTTTTAATAAAATTCCTCACTTGACATAACAAGTGGCAGGATTGCATTTAAATCATAATTTCGTGGTTAATGAGGCGATCTGAAGTGCCGACGAAATAACCTTATCAACATAATTTTTGACAGTTTACTTGGATATCAAGTTGTATCATGTAACAATTGTGCGGACAGAATTTAATTTTATTACAGTACGTTCCTTCACAGCAGGTTTCACGCGTTTTATAAATGGCTTTTCCTTAAAAAGAAAGATCAACGATACGGGCTTATTTTAAGTAAAGAATTCGGCAATAAAAAATGCACATACACACACAACACCATTTTAGTGTTGTACACCATACAATAGAATGAGCCAATCCATTAGAGATAGGGTTCTGTCGATTATCGTAAATCTTGACAGTAAAAATACTACCGAAGAAGGCGGCCACAAGATTGAGAGAACGTGCATCCTCACGCCCCAGCGAGCTCCGGCCACCGAAGGCGCGGGCTTGCGGACGACCGCTTCGTCCTATAATAAGGACCGAACCCAAGTAATCGATGGCGCGTAGTGTGTAATCCACGCGCACCTCAAAGGAATGTCAACAAACCGTAACCGGCCTGCTAGGGTCATGGGGATAGTATGAAAGGGATACTCGTGATCCTAGAACGCAAAAGGCAACTGAAAGAACATAGGTGTGGGTGAGGTCTTTAAAAGCCTGATACGCCTTCCCGCCCGGCCCTAAAGCGGGTCAATACATGACTTCCCACCTCAAAAATAAAATACATAAAATACAGGTACCTATACCTTAGCTAAAATATAAACTACTAGCTTTTACCCGCGGTTTCGCTCGTGTACATATAGCCTATGCCACTCAGGAATAAAACAGCTTTGTATAGGTGAAAAAATTTTAGCAATTGGACCAGTACTTTCAGAGATTACCGCTTTACAATATTAGAAGTGTAGATAATGTACATATTTTCGAAACACAAAAAAAACAAACTGTATTTCAAACTCTGTATGTTTATCTATATATATAAAAGGAGAAACTGACTGACAAACACCTGGTGTACTAAAGTCAAATATTTATTACCTGATGATGGATCGATCAGTCTCAACCAATCATCATTACAATAACTTTAAATCTTTATTACCTTCTTAATGATGGACAGACCATTCTTCATCACTAAAAAACTTAAACTAATATTCAAGAAAGGTTATCTACGTCTATTTAAGTCTGTCTGTCTGTCTATCAAACACACAGATATTGACGGCCGACAGAACGCATTCGCACACGTTTCGTAACAATTCGCATTTGCATGATCTGTTGTTTCGCTTAATTATTATTTAAATTAGTTGTAGGTAGTTGGTATAATAGGGACACTAAACAAAAGCCTAGGTTGTTCTAATGATTAGAAACTAAGAAAATTAGGTTGATAGGCCATCAATTTTAAACTGAATAAATTTGACATATTTATCTTCTCATCGTCATTATCTCAGTGGAAAAACGTCCACTGCTGGATATAGTCCTTCCCCAAGTGTCCCATAACGACCGGTCCTGTGTGTGGGAGGCCTTCCAATACTGAGCCCTACGTGGTCCCCACTCCAGCCCCCCTAGCCAAGTTACAACCGTTTCGTTTCAATTCTCTTTTCGTTGATCGCTTCGAATCGGCCACGCCTCCTATTCCTTTGTTCTGACGTCATCTCAACGCTCAGTCACGTGGTGTAACTTGGCTAGGGGCCAGAATCTGTCAGCCTCATCGAGCATCTGTTCTGCGAGCTATATGCCCGGCCCACTGTCACTCATGTTTGGCGATTCTTCAAGCTATGTCGTTAACCTTGATTCACGTGCAGATATCTTCATTCCTGAATCGATCACGCGTCTTTGTTTTTAACCGATTTCAAAAAGAAGGAGGTTCTATATTCGGCTAAATGTATTTTTTTTAATGTATGTTTTTTTTTTATTTTTTTTTTATTGGGTGGGAAACTTATGACATCCCCGCTCTTGGGCGGAACGGGAGATAGTGTCAGACTTTTACTGAATAAAAACCCACCCCTGTTCCTTCGTTGCCTTCGTCCCAGGGCCCGGGTTTCGTTTTCACACTACCCGTGGCCCCAGTAGGCTTCGACCCTGCTGGGCCCCTACGATTTGCTGACATCTCCTTGAGGCGCGCGTGGAACAGTACGCGCCGTCGACGACTTGGGCTCGGTCCGGACGGTTACCGGACGGTCGGACGGTCGGACTGCAAGCCCGCGCCTACGGTGGCCGGAAATCGGGATCGGAATCCCGGCGGCGGTTGGAGCGTAAGGACCGTTGCCTCACGCGATCGGCAGCCTCCTTTGCTAGCATTACTGCTTCGCAGAAGGAGGCGACCGCCTGCTACTCCTCCTCGCTCCGGAACCAAGGCCCGGCGTGAGAGATCGCCGCCGCCGATTGCCCCCACGAGGACACGGCGTTGCTCTGCCCAAGCGGGGCACACCTCCACCGCGTGCTCTACCGTGTCCTCCGGGCGGTCCACACAGTGGCGACACCCGGGCGTCGTTTCCGCACGAATCCGGTGCAGGAACCTCCCGAACTTACCGTGTGAACCTGCGTCATGCGGAAGGTGAGGACGCCGTGAGGTCTTTCCAACCACGCCTCAAAGAGGGGACTTACCGCCACAATTGTGGCGTGCCCAGCACTGGGTCGCGACAGTCGCTGTCGCCATTTCTCCATGAGAACTCGCCGGAGCTCTGTCCGCCGTGCTGCGACTTGTCGCGGCAGCGGAGTTTCGCCCCGGCGTTGCATCTCCATGCGCAGATCGTGCATGAGTGCAAGGACTGTTGCCTCCAGCTCCCATGGTGGCTGGCCAGCAAGGAGGCTCGCCGCTTTTAATGGATGTTCAGTTATGTGTCTCATGTTCCGATTTCTCGGTCAATTGTGAACCGATTTTGAAAATTCAAGTCGATGTTAAATAATGAAGAGACAAAACTATTATAGAAACACCGACTTCCGAAATTAAAGTTATTTTGCACTTTTCAGTGTTTTTTTTTTACATTGAAGTCGGTTGTATTTTTTTGGAAAAAGTTTTTTACGAGTATATCCTATGTAAAGATAAAGATGCTTTCCAATCTTTAAGTTTGGGCTTTTTAATATTCTCGTCTCTTGTTTTAGATCGTTGTAAGTATTTATTTAATACTAGCGATCCACCCCAACTTCGCACGGCTGTTACAAATCTTTCAAGTTCTTGATTTTTCTCTACTATAACATGCATTTATTATACATCTAAACCTTTCTCTTGAATCACTCTATCTATCGGTGAAAACCGCACTAAAATCCATTCAGTAGCTTTTAAGTTTATCGCATTCGTACAGACAGACAGACGTGATGGAGGATATCGTTTTATATAATATATATATATATAAGGATTCATGTCAGTTCAATAAGTACCTATGTGTTTAGGAACTAAAAAAAACAAACTCGTAAATTCCTAGTTAACTAATAAATAATGTATCGTGAACAAGAACAGATATAAATCAATAAGTGTCAATGATTTTTATTACGCCCATTTTCATTGTTTTATACTTTAAACAATAGTAATTAATTCTAAGATATACCGCCCAAAATTGACCTTGACAGTTGTATGTACTACATTGTAAACGAGATTGATTTTCATGTAGCTTCGCTGTGGATATTGTAAAGTGAACGGAGGGAACGAACTTCCTCACGCCCCAGCCGCCAGGATCCCGACCCCGTTTTCCAACCACCGTAGGTATGGGGTTGCGGACGGCGAGCAATGGGTAGCTCGCCGTTCAGACCGAGCCCAACGGCGCTTAGTTTTCCACGCGCACCTCAAGAAGATGTCAGAAAAACCGTAGGAGCATACTGGGGCCATAGGTTCGCTTCTGAAAGGAAAACCCTGGGCCCCCAGTGGATTTTTAGTCAGTAAAAGTCTGATACACCCTCACGCCCCGCCCTAGAGCGAAAGAAGTCATTGGATGACTTCCCACTTAAAAAAAAAGTATGAGAGAATATTTCTTCTTTTTCAAAAAGCAATTTTCCGGTGACATATACAGGTTGGCTTCTCGGAGACCAGACCCGGACCTCTAACTTCCTTAAAAAAGTTCTTGGAAATTTAACAGCATATTCTCATTGCAGCTGTCACTCCATTAGATAAATATGATTAGAGGCGTTGTACCGTGTAACATGGGTAGACAGAATCATAGGTTCGATTCTGACAAGTTGACTATGGTTCACGCCGCGGGTTGTCGCTGGTCAGGTTCGAACGTTGCACGCTCTGGTGCATGTAGTTGTGTCTGATAGTTGATTTGATGTGATAGATGTGTTTTTTTTAGTGATCCGTACGTTAAACTTCAAAGTGAGAAAGTATCTCCTGGAGTGCCATTCTCTAAGAACACAGCCTTGAGCGCAGCGCTGACCGCAGCGTCGAAATCCAAACAAGTACATAGAATTATTTTTTTCTTAAATTGTATGTATTTGTGTTATTGTCTTATTAGTATTTTTCTGATGTTGTACACTGCCAGCCCTAGACCTATCTCCTTTCTTTCAGTCCATCCAAAGGTTGTCTGTAAGAAATTACCCTAAAACCGCCCATTGTACACTTATTTTTAATTATATTTGTCCTGTATTTTTGTTTATGTGGTGTACAATAAAGAATATAATAAATAAATAAATAATAAATAACAATCCCATAGACCTATACATTAGATTGCTAATCCAATATACCTAATTTGCCTTGCTAGTTTTCTTTTGTGCTACAAAAAATGAATTACTCCCAAGTATGGATGAAATGAAATGTTTATCGTCAGATTTACAAGTAGAGCACTGATAGCCTAGTAGTAACAGCCCCGACTTACAAGTTATAGGTCGCGGGTTCAAACCCAATCAGGCGCATTAGTTCATGTAATTTATTTCATCACCACAAAATGGTGAAGGAACATCACTTGAAGAAACCGGTATATAACGTAGAAAACTGTCCCGCGATAAAATTCTGTGAACTATACCAGAACATGATCTACCCGTGTGCCAAATTTAATCCACATCCGTTCAGCCGTTTGAGCGTGAAACAGTAACAAACTTACACACACAGACAGTCACAAAATTTCGTCGTTGTGTGACAATATTGCAGCATGCACACACAAAAAAAAATTATAAAAATTAATAAAGAGAAATATTTTGATTCTTATCGCACTCAACGTTTTCTATTACAACTTAATATTATAACTTCCAAACACAAGGTTACAATCCATTGTAAAACTTTTTGCTTGTCATGTTAATAAGGACAAATACTGAGCCACAGAGAAAAAAAAATTCAATTGTTGCATTGATACGCAAAGCGGTATTATTCATGAATGTTATTGCGTATATGGGTTTGCGACTACAACGAAGTACTACGAGTCTGTTTTTGTTATTTGTTTTTTATTCTAGTGATGAACTGGTATTTTATTGATTTTCGGAGTTATGTCTACTGAATAACAATTATATTGGTGGAATAAAGGCCAGATCTTAACAACATCTAATAAAAATAAAAATGAATGACCAAACGTGTTGCTAAGCGTAAAACTCGACTATAACTGGACCAATTTAATTGATTTTTTTAAAGCTACTTCTTGAGTCCCAGTAAGGTTCTTATGAAGAGAAAAATGGAAATATTACACAGAAAAATGCTAAAAATGAACATTATTTATTTTATTATATTCAAACTGAAAAAGAAGGGAGAGGCTGTGAGATATAAAATAGGCAAATAAAAAAATAGAAAAGAAACACATTCAAACTGTCCGTAGCTATCAATATAGGGCATTGCTGATCAGCCACGCACGTCATCTCAACGCTCAGTCACTTGGTCAAAACAAAGGAATCGCAGGCGGGGCCTACTCGAGGCGTTCGACGCAAACGAAACGATCGTAACTTGGCTAGGAGGGCAGAAGTAATATGGTGGCCCGCAGGTTGGCGCGTTGTACTGGTCAGGTTAAAGTCACACTATTTAGAGCTTACTATCAGGCTTTCTACACGTGCGGCCTGTGGTTCAATTATACGCAGTGATCGCTCTATGCCCAACATGTCCAATATAACAACAAATTTAGGATGTTGTTGGGGATACCCCGGCTTTGTAGTGCTTGCGGTATATTTGCGGAGGCCAAGATAGATAGGACAAGGAAGAAGGCTTCCGAATGCCATGCCATCGTGCGCAAGCGGCTCGCTTCTTTACTAAGCAGAGTCCGGAGCAGCACTAACAGCATCCTACAGGTCATTGCAAATAATCAGGACTCAAACATCCTGAAAACATATATCCGTGCCCAAATTGTTCAGATGCATATAATTTGTAACAAATATGGATGAAATTGTCTGCAATAAAGATTTATTATTATTATTAATATTAGTGGGTTTTTTCAGTGCAATGTCATCAAACAAGCTTCTGATAAAGGTGCGAGGTGGTACTGGTGAGTGGTGTGAGTACCGAACTGGGGCCCAAGTCCGCTATTTTTGTAAATTCGTCATTCCAACACGATCCCATTGTCACTTTGCTAAAAGTTCGTAATCTGCTAATTTATAATAATCAATCATTGATCGGTCAATGGTCTCGTAATAGAGTTGTGGTAGAATGAGAATATCGAGCTTATTAAAAGCAATGACTGCACAATGACGTTCGAATGGTAGGTCACTGATCAAAGGCCAAAGTTTTAGCAGATTACCCCATACGTCAGACATTAATTTGTCATTATGTACTAGACTACGATTCTATGCCATTTCTTTCAATGGAGTGTCAGTGGTTGACCATTGGAAAATCATAAAGACGCCATTATAATACCAAAACTTGTCAAAATCAACAACTATGAAATCAATTATAGACCATTCTGATACTATTGAGATAGCAGACTTGAGGCCCTATTTCGAAAGGCTAATTATGCTTATTATGGAGTAATTCCTAGCTTTTGATAAAACGTCTGTCGAGTCAGACCGTTTCATAATAAGTATCAATTAGTACCTACATAATTTTCACCATCGAACATATTTGACTTTCTGCAAGCAATACCTGTTCGTGTGGAACCTCAAAAGTCATAATTATGATTGAAAGGGCACTAACTGTATCAACTTTCCAATGACAGCCGTACAATTCACCTTTCAGTTGATCAATTATCTCTTATTGAGAATTCTTAAATATTGATTATTCGATTTATTCTTGTGAAATCTTGGTTATTTCAACATTCAGATTTTTACACAAAATATGACACTGACAGACTGACAGACTGGATTTCAGCCAATTACATTTAGGCCATGGTCCGGAGCGAGGAGGACTGGCAGGCGGTCGCCTCCTTCTGCGAAACAGTACTCAATGCTAGCGAAGGAGGCAGCCGCACGTTTGAGGGAACGGACTTCGTCACGCCCCAGCCGCTGGGATTCCGATTCCAATTTTCCAGCCACAGTAGGCGTGGGCTTGCTGACGGTGACCAATGGGTAGCTCGCCGTCCGGACCGCCTCAAACAGATGTCAGCAAAACCGTAGGGGCCCAGCTGGGCTACAGCCTACTAGGGCCATCGGTTCGAAACCCGTAGTCCTAGTAAAGAAGGAACATTGGACTAGGTTTTAGTCATTGAAAGTCTAAAACAAGTCTCGCTTTGCCCTAGAGCGTCAGAAGTCATTCTTTTAGACTTTCCACCTAAAAAAAGTCTATTACATTTGTAGCGACATCTATCGCGTCACATAAGAAAATCCTGAATCGCGCAATCAAAGTTCTCCGCGCGATTAGAACATATAGAACAGTCCGAAATCATCTATCGGGCAGTTGCAGCCCACCAGACATAACACCCGTCTGGTCGGAGGATCCTCCCTTTTCAACGGAGGTTTGCGGGACTTTACTCTCTGTTCCACCTACCTCCAAACTGGTGACCCTCGACAAAGAACGTCAGCGCAGCCTTCGTGCAGATAATAACTCGTGACGTCATCATCACTTCCTCAAGCTTTCGAGCAGCGAGCCATACAGCCAGCACCCAGGGCTATAGAGGGTATACTGACCACCAGCATGCCTACCTGGTCATACCTGGTCATCACCCTCAG
Organism: Mythimna vitellina; assembly: GCA_949316375.1. NCBI lineage: Eukaryota > Metazoa > Arthropoda > Insecta > Lepidoptera > Noctuidae > Mythimna > Mythimna vitellina. The sequence continues at coordinate 17,246,707 of OX438697.1, forward strand.
CCTCATCAGCGACCTTGGCGAAGCACACTGCACCTTCGGCCAGTCACATGAAGAGCAACGAAGAACCTCTCCTGGTCGACGCAAGCAGTCAAGCTACTACGTCGCACAGCACCGCTCCGACTCACTGGAGCCAGCAGCACTACTCCGACTCACTGGAGCCTGCAGCATCATCCCGACTCACTGGGATAGCACCACCCCGACTCACTGGGGCATCACCGCAGACAGTTCCGACTCACCGAGAACTATGTGGCATTCGGTTCCGACTCACTGGAACCAACCTACCAATGGCCTGGCACGCATCAAGAAGCATCAAGAACCATCGATCTCCGATCTCCGGAGGGGAGTGATGTAGCGACATCTATCGCGTCACATAAGAAAATCCTGAATCGCGCAATCAAAGTTCTCCGCGCGATTAGAACATATAGAACAGCCCGAAATCATCTATCGGGCAGTTGCAGCCCACCAGACATAACACCCGTCTGGCCGGAGGATCCTCCCTTTTCAACGGAGGTTTGCGGGACTTTACTCTCTGTTCTGCATACCCCCAAACTGGTGACCCTCGACAAAGAACGTCAGCGCAGCCTTCGTGCAGCTACTACTTCGTGACGTCATCATCACTTCCTCAAGCTTTCGAGCAGCGAGCCATACAGCCAGCACCCACGGCTTTAAAGGGTATCCTGACCACCAGCATGCCTACCTGGTCTACCTGGTCATCACCCTCAGCCTCATCAGCGACCTTGGCGAAGCACACTGCACCTTCGGCCAGTCACATGAAGAGCAATGAAGAACCTCTCCTGGTCGACGCAAGCAGTCAAGCCACTACCTCGCACAGCACCGCTCCGACTCACTGGAGCCAGCAGCACTACTCCGACTCACTGGAGCCTGCAGCATCATCCCGACTCACTGGGACAGCACCACCCCGACTCACTGGGGCATCACCGCAGACAGTTCCGACTCACCGAGAACTATGCGGCATTCGGTTCCGACTCACTGGAACCAACCTACCAATGGCCTGGCACGCATCAAGAAGCATCAAGAACCATCGATCTCCGATCTCCGGAGGGGAGTGATGTAGCGACATCTATCGCGTCACATAAGAAAATCCTGAATCGCGCAATCAAAGTTCTCCGCGCGATTAGAACATATAGAACAGTCCGAAATCATCTATCGGGCAGTTGCAGCCCACCAGACATAACACCCGTCTGGTCGGAGGATCCTCCCTTTTCAACGGAGGTTTGCGGGACTTTACTCTCTGTTCCACCTACCTCCAAACATTTTTGATTATCTCGAATGGGTATTGCAGAATATTCTAGAATACCCCATCATTTAAACTCGCACAAACATTAAAGCCAATAAACAAACAGACAATTTAAACATTAACATTCAATACAGAGACTGCACTAAATAAAATCATGTCCACGTCCGACTCAATGACTAACGCATATATTCTTGCATATGATTTATACGCTCGACGTGCGTGTATTCCACAGAGCATGGAACACCACGCAGGCAACGATTAAAGCCTGCTGCTACTTGCACTTTTGAGGTGAGAAATAAAAAAATAACAAAATTTTCGCGCCCAAGGTTAGAGCTAAAGGGCATGTCAGACTTTACTGACTAAACTAACTACCTTCATTTACCCTTTGCGTTCTAGGGCTTCGGTGACTCTTTTAAATATAATAAATAGTCCCGCAATCCTAGCGGGCATCTCGGTTCTACTGGGTACTGGAGGTCGCATATATGTGTGCCACTGACATCTGCAAATAATCCCATTTACATATTATGACTGTCAAAGATTTACACTTAGTATGATGACGGCTTTGATATATTTTGAGTTTTATTTCAATTGTGTGTAGGATCTTCAGACTTTCAGGCTTTTATCTCCATGAAAAGTTCAATTTATTTCCTTCGATTTTGCTGACATCTCTTAGAGGCACGCGTGGCACATAACCAATAAATTTCGGCTCTCATAACTACAGTCAGAATTGTCATCTATAAGTAAATGGCAATAGTGACACGCTTCGTTTGAAAATAATCTTTTGGCAATACCTACTAATAATATTTCTACCCGCGCGATTGTGCTAAGCATAAGTTTTGCCGGTCATAGCCATAGCCATAGTTAGCCTTAAGTAAACAATGACATCGACACGTTTGGTTTGTATAAGTATCAGCTGTCATAGCCAAAGTCAGAATCGGTCATTTACTGACACGTTTAGTTTGTGTTACAAGTTTTGATGATGCCGTCTCTAGCTATGCCCGTAAAGGCGCTTCGACGCTCTGTGGTGTATTCTATATTAATAATTATAACCACGTGAATGTTTTCGAAGTCATAATTGGGTCAAGACAAGTAATTATGCGGGTAATTGCGTGTGCAGCCTCTGAATGAAGGAGGTGAGAGATAAATCAAGCTAAGTCCTGTTCTAGCTGGTATTCTAGATTTTTTTTTACCGGAAAAGTCAATGCAAAATATGTACCTATTAAAAAAATTTTTTTTTCGTTTTAACAGTAAAATACGGCAGTGGTTTTTATTTATTTATATGTGTACACACAAACACTTAAAATCGAAAAGAACAAATACAGGTAAAAGAGTACAAAGGACCTGCTTATTTCTAATGAAATTTCTTCCAGCAGACCTGCGACAGGAGAGTTGAATGAGAGATGTAGACGCAGTGTGTATAAATGATATATAAAAGAATTAAACAGACTATATTATCTAAATTAAATCATATAAAACATAAATATATATCAATAATAGTAAATAAATGCACACATGTTTTTTATGAAGTAACCCAAGAAATATTCGGAAAAATGTTTGTATTTAGTGATATGGAGTGTTTAATTAGCAACAATTGACTATAGCAGCGTACTGCAGTTAAATATATTGTCATTACTTAGGTACTGAAATCATTACTTAGTCTCTATCTTCTGAACAGTAGAGTGGAGAGGAAGGTGTTATTTGAAGCTATCCCAGCTCAATAAAAAGAAATCAACGGTGTTAAATCTACCTAGTTAAGCATTTTTGCAAACAATTAAACCTATTATGGGTAAATCGTGCTTGGGCTTACGGCGACGAGCAATGGGTAGCTCGCCTTCTGGCCAAGCCCGAGTCGTTGACGGCGCATAGTGTTCCACGCACGCCTCAAAGAGATGCCAGCAAAAACGTCGGGGCCCAGGAGAGAGATAACCCGAGGTCCTAGAATGCAAAGGGCAACTGAAGGAACACAGGTGTGGTTTTAGTCAGTAAAAATCTGACACGCACTCCCACACCGCCCCAGAGAGACAAAAAACATTGAAGATTTTCCAACTTAAAAAAAAAAATTGTAGGTACAGATACTGGCACGGATCTTGAGCGCTGACTTGTACAGTTCTACTTGCGCAGAAGCAGGCAGAAGTAAAATATCGGGTCTCTTTAGTGGTATGAAAGGAGACGCGGGGGAGGGGAGTGTAATCCTTGTACAGTAATTGGCTCGCCGATGTGTACGATGCGCAAAGCGAACCCTGCTTTTTCGCCGAGCGCTCAACATTCGTGCCGGTATTTGTATATCGTAACATCCAAATCTAGGTTAACAAGTTGCCGAAGATTTGGCAGACCAAAAAAAACATTAACTCTTAAATCATGTCTTCTAGCTATTAAACATATCACTGCTAATTAAAAGCGACATAATTCGAAATTAGCGTCGCTCCATAATAGTCTATTAGGTATAATTATAACTACACTAATATTTTACAAGCGAAAGTTATTATGATGTATGTGTAAGTATGTATATGGTGTGTGTTACTCCTTAACGCTCAAGAACAGATTTGAATGAAATTTTACATACCCACAATTAGACCATGTCCTGGATTAGCACTAAAATACTTTTTTCAACACACTTGCTCAGAAAGTGACTTTTATTGCACTGCACTTAGGTATATAATGGCACTCGTTACCAAACTGTGACAATTTGATTATACCATTACGCACTAGTGCTATAAAGTAGTTAAAACCTTATTGTTCAACCTCTTTGTTCGCAAAACAAATTTTGAATTCGAATAAAATTCCCATTAAGTTATTGCTGTCAACAGTAGTTATATAAATTAGTGTCTTACTTACTTATTTCATCCAATTTACAAGTTAAAATAGACAAATTTAACTTGTACAAACGATTTATTTAATAAAAAAACATTTTGTTAATAAATCGTACATTCAAATAAAATTTGTTTTTTTTTGTGGTCTATGGCCGCCATTTTAAGATGCGCGACGTTTTTGGCGTGATTTTTTTTTTAGTCCAGTGAAGTTCAGTTGCTGTATTAATTAGGTAAATAAAATTTAATACTACAAAATCATTAGAAAATGTTACATCCGTATTCTATTGTCACTACGAAAGACATTATCGTAAAAACTTTTCACGCAAGAAAACATAAACGTAAGACTAGTAAGTATGATCAAAATACCTTAGCCTTGCTCTAGGGGTAAATAAAAAAAAAATTATGCGCGCGCTCATGAAAACAGATTTTTACCGCCATATCACAGAAAATTTTACTAGTTTTACTGTTGTTTTCTTTACAAGTGTATTGAAAAACGTCGTATGACACACGTGAGTAATTAATGATTACCGTCTAAATACCGTCTCGATGGTAATCACTAACATTACACACTTATATCATAATGTACTATTATCCCGAGAATATGTTGAATCTGTGAAGCAATCATTTTGCCAATGGCTATGTTTTAAAAAGAAACCTCAATTTTAAAATGCTGGAGGCTACATGTAACGATCAGCCTATTCTTATTTGATATAGCGGATGTTCTTCCTAAGCCAATCCTTAGACGAAACTTGAGTTAATAATAAAGTTATGAACAAGTCACGATGGAGCATAAGAATTAAGAAGAGGAGGTGTGTCCCACTTGGACGGATCACCGCCGGATGATTGCCAGCCCCCCTAGCCAAGTTACGATCGTTTCATTTGCGTCGAACGCCTCGAGTAGGCCACGCCTCCGATTCCTTTGTTCTGCACACGTGACTGAGCGTTGAGATGACGTCAGAACAAAGGAATCGGAGGCGTGGCCTACTCGAGGCGTTCGACGCAAACGAAACGATCGTAACTTGGCTAGGGGGGCAAATATATGAGCCAGAAACTCACAAAGCACGACTTAATCGTCACAATAAATTACGTTAAATATGCAATACTTAAAACTTCTGATAACCATTATGTCCATCATCTCGCACTCCATCAATCCAAGACAACATGTGCTTACCATGTTGTCTATGCCATGTTTATATTGCTAACAAACCGCCATATTTATGGATTGTTTATTTTTTTTCTGACGTAAGTTGTAACATGTTGATATGGCTGAAAAATAGACACATTCTTACTGATTTTCGTGTTTTCAGAAACTTCGAAAAATGGATGCGGTATATTAAATATGATTTTGTTCTAAATATTCTAACTACAAAGGAGTTTAGCAAGGTAACTCACTTTTTGTTTCTGTCAATGTGACTGCCACATAGTATGTAGGTACCTACTATGCAAATCTATGGTGACAGCTTTGTTTTTCAAACTACACATACAACAGATTTTGATGCGGTTTTCACCATAATTTAGAGATTAGTTCCGGAAAGTTAAAAATTATAAATAATAAAGCGTACGACAGCGATGTGGAGGAGTACTTCGACGCCTGAGTGTAATAGGTGTTTTTGTATAATATGTACATAGTTAGGTTTAGTATACTAGTATTTATAGCTTTTATGTACATAGTTAGGTTTTAGTATAAATAGTTTAGTTAATATTTAAGTTTTATGATAGATTTATAATAATAAAGAATATTAAATGTCTTGACATTTATGTCTTTAAGTTTTTCACCGATAGAATGTTACTTCATCACTGACACTGACAGACGAAGGCTATAATATTCTCTACTTTCATGCAGATGAAGCCCTAACATACCTAAGCTACGTATACAAAAATAGTTTTAGTAGATTTATGCGAAACCCGAAACACGTCCGGTAACCGTCCGGACCGAGCCCAAGTCGTCGACGGCGCGTACTGTTTGTTCCACGCGCGCCTCAAGGAGATGTCAGCAAATCGTAGGGGCCCAGCAGGGTCGAAGCCTACTGGGGCCACGGGTAGTGTGAAAGCGGAACCCGGGGCCCTGGGACGAAGGCAACGAAGGAACAGGAGTGGGTTTTTAGTCAGTAAGAGTCTGACACTATCTCCCGCTCCGCCCAAGAGCGGGGATGTCATAAGGATGATTTTCCCAACCAATACAAAAAAAAAGAAACCCGAAACACGTGTCTAGTATTTTTATGTAAAGAATCTATGTACAAAATTTCATAATAAATTGTATCATGAAAAATCACAAAGTTATAAACTATGTTACCTGGTTATACACACAAATACATGGTCACCTGACCATCCGGGCTGTTGTGGGGTGGTTTTGCTCCCACACCCAACTGTGCGCTGGCACCAAAGGCCCGCTATGACCTGCTGTAACCTGTGTTGTACTTAGTGTCGGTGGTGTCTAACTTGTGACCTTTTTTAAATATTTTTGGGAAAAAATATAACATGGTTTAAAAATTATTGGAATCGATTCAGTTACTGACTCTGAACAAACTATATTCAGGTTCCGCATATACTAATATATTTTCTTCTTTCACGCGGTTGAATTCGCTGGCAGAAGCTAGTTTGTACTAAGGCCCCTCGGTCACGGCGACTTTTTTAGCGATGCTGTTGTGCGTTCGCATCGATACAGTCGCGATGCTGTAGCGTGTTGGCATTTTTCTATAGCACTTGCAAATGCGACTAACTCGCGCTGGTAGCGATGCTATCGCGCGCTTGTGAAACGCGCGACAGCATCGCTACAAAAAGTCGTCGTGGGCGAGGGGCCTAATACCGAATAAGCAACGTTTACGCTGACGTGATCGACCGTCCGGCAATCGTCCGGAACGAGCCCAAGTCGTCGACAGCGCATACTATTCCACGCGCTTCTCAAAGAGACATAGGCAAACCGTAGGGGCCCAGCAGGATCGATGCGAAACAAAACTGGTGGTCCTAGAAAGCAAAAGGCAACTGACCCACTCTAGAGAGAAGCCATTGGATGTCTTGCCACTAAAAAAAAAAGGCCCTCGGTACAAGACATTTAATAATATCTTTTCCCTCGATACACGATGGTCTGTCATAGTATTATTAAATGGTTTCTGTACATATCGGTATACATCGAAATTGATTAACACATCTTATGTTTTTTTTTTCAAGTAGAGTAGGGTGTAAATCAACCGTATCAATATACTGTTACTATCAAATAACAGGTTAAGGAAATAAGTGGTTACTTGCGACTTTGTTAACGTTTTTTTTATTGACATTGTTATTACCTACTTATATTTTTATTTATTGTCATTATTATAAAGGTAATCTAATCTTTTTAACATTTTTTTTTTTGCTATATGTGTGTTTTTTTTCGTTTGTTTTTTTTTAACCAATTCAATATTATTATTAGTGTTAACAACTTAATATTCGCATTTCTTCTTTTAATATTCGCATGTAATGTAAATTGTTCTTGAATAAATCAGTCAATCAAACTTAACATCCAATTTTCCCCCATAAAGTACCCTAGAAGGATATACTACATATAATCTTTTCAAAAACTCACTCGCAATCTTTTCTTCTCTTAGAGTCTTTTTGAACCCAAAGTTAAACTGGTAGGGAACGCCTGTTGCATTAAACCTGCCTATGTACCACTACTGTATATAAAAATTTAATAACAAATTATATTTAAAAAAAAAAATTATACTTTATATTAATTTTGTATACAGTCTAAGAAGAGGAATAACCAGCCGGCGGCTATGTTTCCTGAGGGCTACAACCTAGGGGTCTTTAAGTCAAGAGTGAATTAGTTACTTCTAGGCAAGCGTGCTCCATTGTTGACCACGTCAACGCTTACTACAGGTGTTAGGTGAGACTGTTAGGTGAGACAGTGGTCAAGCGTAAAGGGGTGACCACACGGTTGCAAACCAACGTCCCAAACAAGGTAACCTTTTTTTTGGGTGGGAAAATCATCTTATGACCAATCCCGCCCTTGGGCGAAGCGCGAGATAGTCTGACTGACGCTGTCTGATGACTTTTACTGACTACAAACTCACTCCTGTTTCTTTGCCTTCGTTCCAGGGCACCGGGTTTCACTTTCACGCTACCCGTGGAAGGCGACCTTGCTAGTTTCAGTCCGTGTAGACAGCAGTTATAATGCATGACATTCAACGCCCTTGGTTGAGAGGCGCGTTTTCCCAACCACCAAACATGTTGGCGCGTGGTTTATCCATGTAGCCGCAACATAAACCAATGACATAAACCAAGATCACCTTGGTTAGAATTCGCAAGTCACCCCTTAAGAATAATAATAATAATATTTCACAACTTTCACACAACGCCGTCTAGTCCCGAGCTAAGCAGAGCTTGTGTTATGGGTACTAGGCAACTGATAAACATACTTATATATTTCTAAATACATACATATATAGATATATTATACCCAGACACAGAACAAATGACCGTGTTCATCACACAAACATTTGTCCTGAGTGGGAATCGAACCCACGACCTCCGACATAGCAGTCAGGGCCACTCACCACTAGACCAACAGGCCAGTCTGAATATATAAAAAAATCTACACATGTAATATTCTCACATATAACCAATATGCAACAATAATAACTTGTTAGATTCGTGTAATTAGAGGTTTCGATTACCTATTTGACGATTAGAATTTAAAGTTATTTATCATATATATGTGCAAACTTATCTGAACTTTCAGTCGTAATTGTAAAGAAGAAAGAAATCTATACATATAATAAATTTGTAGAAGTTTTTAGTTGTGCGCGCATCACGTTGAATCTAAGAAATCGATGTAGATAACTTTTATACATTAAAATTGTATGTAACTTTATAATTATTACTTAGCCACTTAGGCTTTGTTTCATCGGAATTAGTTGACTGTGACCTGTACCATGACGTTTAAAGTAAGATTGTTTCATTCTTATTTCCAGAGTGGGTAAGAGATGGCACAAGACAACCTGTATAGCTCTGTCTCTTACCCACACTGAAATAAGAATGAATCAATCTTACTTTGAACGTCATGGTAACCCCGTATATCGTAGGATATACTACATTCATTGCCTATTAGGCTGTATGAAGTTCGCCGGGTCAGCTAGTTAGTAAATAATTTACCAACACATAAACGATAACAATTCATATTTTTAAGAGTCTTCTTCTTCTTCTTTTCAATTCGATGGTAAACTCGTCAAACTTTTTGGGCCCAATAGGTGGCTACGTTAATAGCAGCATCGGTAGCACTCATCAAATCCTCCAAAGTGCAGGTATACGGACACTTGGGGCATTCCAACATGTGGCTCATGTTTTGAACAGGAGCTCCGCACTCACATTGAGTATTCGATGGGTCTATAAAACCCCATTTTGCCAAGTTGAGTTTGCAAGTTGATTTTTAAAAGTTATAGTTGCTTTTCTTGTAGAAAGAATAGCATTGTTCGACAGGGTTACTGCGGTCCTGGAACGCAAAGGGCAACTGAAGGAACACGGGTGGACTTTAGTCAGTAGAAGTCTGATAATCCTTGCCACCGAGAGCAGGATGAGCTATTTGATGATTTTCCGACTCAAAAACAAAGATAGTTCATATTAAAAGATGCTCCTTTAATTTCATTCAAATTTACGTAAATCTTAACTATCTGCTTCACTTTTACCCAAATATGTTCCGTTCGGCTTCCGGCGTCTAACCATTCATCTGATTATCAGTATTTTTTTCATAGTGCGACAGCCTGTTACTAAAACGCATGTTACTAAAAGAGTTATGAGTTTACATGTAAATGGATGGATGGAGAGGGAGGCCAAAGAAAAGATGGATGGATTGTGTATGAAGTGATATGAAAAAAGGGAGTTAGTGATAGCGTGACGAGTGACGGGAAAGACTGGAAGAAGAAAACGTGTTGCGCCGACCCCAAATAAAACGGGACAAGGGCAGGAAGATGATGACATAGTGCGACTGCTTATCAGTTCTCCACATCCCAACAACTGAGTAGAGATACTACACTTCGACATAATTTTTTTTTTTTTTTAATGTCAAATAACTCTTCCCTCTCTAGAGTGGAACAAGAGGGCGTGTTAGACCTATTGACTAAAACCCACCTATTTTCCTTCAATTTCCCTTTGCGTTCTAGGGCCACGGTAACTATTTGAAACGTTCCCGCATAAAGAAACTTTAATAATAAATTAAAAAGCTATCCATCTAATTCACACTACAATCGAGCGGGTTCGAATATCTCGATAGGATCGTTAATCGAAAATAATCGAGACGAGACATTGATAAGCCGTTGTGGCAATTAGCGTCACGGTGAGCGCGAAGATCAATTCTTAGATTACTTCAATCAAATATTCTTGATGCTGGACCCGAAAGGCGGTCAATTATCAGTCAGATAAAAGAAAAAAAAAGTTGTTTGTTTTGTCCTATGTAAACAATAGAATGCCAAACTTTTTAAGACGTTTCCGGTTTCGATTCGTATTGATTTATCGATCACTTGATTGATTTCTGCTGCGATATTTTTGAGGTCAGTTTTTTTTTTTTTTGTAATTTTTTTTTAAATATATTGCCTGTAATTGAAATAAAATGCAACTTAAATATAACAAACATAGATTTACGCTTGATTTCAGATAAGAAACCACAAATAACGACGAAGTTATAGCAATAATACCAACTTTACCGATCGCTTAAAGTTACTTCACATGTCGCAAACTTGCTTAGCGTCAATCTGCATTAAAATGTAACACAATACTGCACTGATTTAGATTATCCGCACTGACATTTAATCCGATAAAGCTCATCACTGTCACCAATCGGATTAATGCACTCGAAATCGATTCATCAACACATCACTAAGGTACAAAATCGTTTTTTGAATTCGGAATTCGATCGCGTTCGATACGTGTATACTGTTCACTGGTTGTACAACTACTGGCGTAGTACTCAAGATAGTGTTGTATGTCGCTTTGCTCCACAGCTTGCGACCGATTAATTCATGATTTAAGATAAGTTTTAAGACGTGGGACCGAGACATCGCGAGTTTTTTTGGCGAATAGGGACGCCCGCGTGACAGGACGGGTTGTCTGTTAAAACTGTAACAGTATTTCTAGTTTTGATTTGATGGATGTTCTCAATTAGTGTTCGAGTGACACTTAGTGATGGTAATCGGTTAATTAACAGTGTTTAGTGTTGGTTGATGTGATGTTCCGGCGCTTAAGGTGTTAGTAGCATCCGGAGTGTTATGATCGAGTCTGGAATGTGTGTAGGTGGTTTTTTTACGATAGTGGCACTATCTCACCTGATGGTAAACGATGATGTGGTTGAAGATGGAACACGCTTGCCTAGAAGTAACCTATTCACTCGCGATTTAAAGATCCCTATATTGTATTGTAGCTATCAGGAAACAGAGTATATGGCTCTAAGGGCACAGGTCCTTGCACAAGCACATGCACACCACATTTTTTAAACGCGCCGTTTACGCGCTTTTGTTGCGATACAGACGCGATACGCACGCGAGTGAGACGCAGCCTGTCAACCTTTAAGAGGATAAAAGCGCCGTCGACGTATGTTTCTAAAACGCACGTCAACGGCGCGTTTAAAAAACGTAGCGTAAAACAAGCCCTAACACTATCTAGTGTGATAACGTAATTGAGTCACCGTGGCCTTGGAACACAATAGGCAACTAAAGGAACACAGGTGGGTTTTAGTCTGACACTACTTCTTACTCCTCCCAGAGCGAGACATTTAACTTGATAATTTACCACCGCACTTTGTACGAATCCTACAAATTTACAATAAATTAAATAATACATTTTTTTATGTGTACGATGGCTCTGACGGCACGGTTGTCGTAGTGGTTGAGTGATTGGCTGTAAACCTGCGTGTCTCAAGTTCGATTCATCATAATCATCATCATCATTTCAGCCGATAGACGTCCACTGCTGGACATAGGCCTCCCCCAAAGGTCGTCACAAAGAACGGTCCTGTGCGTCTCGCATCCATCGAATTCCCGCAATCTTCACCAAGTCATCGGTCCACCTTCGAGTTCGATTCCCGACGAAACAAATATTTGTATGGCCTAGATTTAGTTGGAACAACAGCTGTGCCTGAAGTTAACTACGATTACTTACGATTTTAGTGAGAGTCTGTGGAAGCACAAACGATAAAGGAGTCACTTTCCGTCCAATTATAATTTATTCATTTATTTATTACATACTTTACTGTACACCTCATAATGTGGACAGGATAAACATATAAAAAACACATAATATAATTTAGGTGTCTTCAAGGCTAGAGTGAAGGCTTTTAATAAACTAGTGCGCTTCAACATCAACTATTGCAGCACTGCTTACCATCAAGAGCAGTGGTGGCCGAGTGGAAACGGCTCCGACTTACAAGTTGTAGGTTGCGGGTTCAAACCCAGCCAGGCACATTACTTTGTGTAATTTATTTCATCACCACCACTCTTAAAACGGTGAAGGAAAACATCGTGAGGAAACCGGCATGTCCTAGAACCAAAAAGCGAAGACATGTGACATCCATCAACCCGCACTGGTCCTGCGTGGTGGATTACGGCCCATTCCCTCTCCTAGAGAGGAGGCCTCAGTCCCACCAGTGAGAACATTATAAAGCCGACTATGCTATGCTTACCATCAAGTGAGATCGCAGTCAAGCACTGGTTGATATCAAGTAAAAAAAAAATAAGAAAATTGTCTACAAAAACTTGGAACCAGTTTCACAATGAGCAAAAAATATTGTTAAAATATTTTACTAACGCACTAATTCGAAAGCATGCAGAGTAACTTACAAGCTGCACATTGACGACAAAACGAGTTATAGAATATCGACTACTAGATGTGTATGTAACCATGTAGCTTTAAGTTTATTACATAAATTGTCTGTTGGTCTAGTGGTTAGTAGCCCTGACTGCTATGCCGGAGGGCGTGGGTTCGATTGCCACCCAAGACAAATGTTTGCGTGATGAGTACGGTCATTTGTTCTGTGTCTGGGTGTAATTTATCTACAATATGTATGTATTTAGAAAATAAGTAATGTATGTTTATCAGTTGTCTAGTACTTATACCACAAGCTCTGCTTAGTTTAGAACTAGATGGCATTGTGTGAAAGGTGTGGAATAATATTATTATTTCTTGTATTATTGATGACTTGTAAGAATCCCTTACCAATAAATAACTATGACTATGACTATTGTTTTTGATACTACGTCAGTTTTGTGCTTGCTGCAAATAAATATTGTTTCGGTCGGTCAACAACTATGATGTGTTTCGATCTAACGAGGTCACTCGAGCTAGATGATGTTAGTCGGCTGCAAACTTGACGATAAACTGGGTGTGTGACGTTCACAACGTTAGTTGGCTGCAAACTTGACGATAAACTAGGTGTGTGACAACTATGACATTAGTCGGCTGCAAACTTGACGATAAACTAGGCGTGTGACGTTTATGACGTTAGTCGGCTGCAAACTTGACGATAAACTAGGTGTGTGACGTTCATGACGTTAGTCGGTTGCAAACTTGACGATAAACTAGGTGTATGACTTTCACGACGTTACTCGGCTGCAAACTTGACGATAAACTAGGTGTATGACGTTCATGACGTTAGTCGGCTGCAAACTTAACGATAAACTAGGTGTATGACGTTCATGACGTTAGTCGGCTGCAAACTTGACGATAAACTAGGTGTATGACGTTCATGACGTTAGTCGGCTGCAAACTTGACGATAAACTAGGTGTATGACGTTCATGACGTTAGTCGGCTGCAAACTTAACGATAAACTAGGTGTATGACGTTCATGACGTTAGTCGGCTGCAAACTTGTCGATAAACTAGGTGTATGTCGTCCATGACGTTAGTCGGCTGCAAACTTAACGATAAACTAGGTGTGTGACGTTCATGACGTTAGTCGGCTGCAAACTTGATGATAAACTAGGTGTATGACGTTCATGACGTAAGTCGGCTGCAAACTTGACGATAAACTAGGTGTATGACGTTCATGACGTTAGTCGGCTGCAAACTTAACGATAAACTAGGTGTGTGACGTTCATGACGTTAGTCGGCTGCAAACTTGATGATAAACTAGGTGTATGACGTTCATGACGTTAGTCGGCTGCAAACTTGACGATAAACTAGGTGTATGACGTTCATGACGTTAGTCGGCTGCAAACTTAACGATAAACTAGGTGTGTGACGTTCATGACGTTAGTCGGCTGCAAACTTGACGATAAACTGGATCGTGTGTCGCAAGCATAACAGACGCGGCAACAGGATTGCCGAGTAACAGATTAACAGATACAAAATTGAATCTGAAGAAATTTTATAATTTCAACAACTCGAATCTTCTAAAAACTAAAACTCTCTTATTAATAAATTTTATTCATAAAATATTAAGAAATTAAAAAAAAAACCTTTTATAACTTATTAGTATTTGTTACTCAACTAATAAATTCCCTTAATTAAAAAAAAGTATTACGGGCACTTTTGCACCGGGAACGATCAGGGGCGGGTTGTATATTGACGTGTGACTTTTTAGTTTTAAACAAATGTTGCGCTATTTATTTTATTATTATAAGTTCCTAATAATTTAATTAAATTCAATTTTAATCTTAAACATTAATAAACTATCTAATTATAATATTAATTGGATCTATAATTTGTCACTTGTAATTTTCTATGGATAATTTATAATTCTGTTTTAGATGTTTTTTGTGATCTTCAGTTTATAAAATTTGTTATTTGTAAAAAAAATTAAAAAAATCATATACCTATCATTGTCAACAAATCAATCACAGCATCTTTTCCGAGTATGTTATCATTTTAATGTTTAACTAATGACTATCCTTGGTTATTGTATAATTTTATGTTTGTTTGTTTATATTTCCGTGACCCTTAAACTTAAGTACCAACATATGATATTTACATATATAAATATAAAAATTGAAAATAATGAAGATTTCCTCTGCTTAATCACTTCAACTTATAAAATTAATGACCTCGTAATTTTCTTGTTAATGTTATGTTAATATTATCATCAATACTGTGCCATAGAAAGTAAAGCTATGATGAATCTTTTTTAGTTTAAAAAAAATTGTAAGTAGATTGTTGGCTTCCCATGCGCTTTAGTGCATTCTGTAAGTATAGTAAACAATTGATTAAAAAATAAATAATAATACAAAAAAAAAAAAATATAAAAAATTATCTTGTAATTTGTGCCCGTTTTTCTCCACAGGAAACGACCATTTGGAAAAATGCACTAGCTTCATTCTGATGTCTTTATAAGTGACCATGTAGGCCTAAGTGAAATATATATTTTTTGGATTGATTCACTGAACAGGTCATTACTTAAAAAATAACAACAACATCACTGCATTCGAAGAAATGCCAGAACAATGACAACTGCAACTGAATGATACTGCGTCGATAATTGACGTTATTTCTACACACGCACTTGAATGTAATAGAAAATAACATCATAGAATTTAAATTAATACTGAATGAATTTTAAAAAAAAACCTCCTATTTTAAAAAACTAAACTAAAACGTAAACAAAACATTTTAAAGAAATTACTAGATAATCAATAGTTTTTCCTTTCATACCTGTTTCTAAAATGCGTCTGCTAAATACTTACAGATGAAAACCTTTAATTTCTCAAAATATGAAAACCTTACAATTAATAAAATATGGAATCCTTACAATTCTTAAACCACGATTTATTGGGAACCGATTACTTTTCCAAAAATTTTTTGTTCGAATTTCATTTTACCGAAAATTGCATTATTTGACATATTTGTAGACCATCATCGAAGTATCGTGTATAACTTTTTGCTATTGGCCGAAGCCTCTTCTGAACTTTTTCATTTGCCAAATGATTTATTTGACATATTTTCACCACATCAAAACCACATTTTATAGAATTTTAGTCACAAATGTATAGACGGTTACTTGGTAGCATTTTCAATATTAAATTAAAATAGTGTCATAAAAAAACAATATGTTATGCTACAAAATTTAGTGACAGAAACGAATCGCTACAAAACCGACTTTACACAGTCTTGTCTGCCCTACCCCTAGAGTGCAATTCAAGCCCTCGTAGGCCGAAGCTGCGGTGGTGAGCGTTAAAACCATCTGCAACGATAAACTCGCGTGGGGCCGCCCAAACCTCGCAGTGCCGGAACCGTGACAGAAACAATGCTTGCTGCATGTTACATGCCTGCTTGCATACTACATGCCTGTTTGCATACTGCATGCTTGCTTCATGCCTGGCATATTACATGCTTGCTTTCATGCTGCATACCTGCTTGCATATTGCATGTCTTCTTGCATGCTGCATGTCTGCTTGCATGCAGCACGTTTAAAGCAAGCATCCTTGTTTACATGCTTCTAACTGGGACCAATTAAAACCATTTTTATTCATAATCAACTGTATTATTACCACAACAGTGGTATAGTAAATGTTATTTCGGCTAAGTGTAACATCGGTGAAAAGTTTTTCGACCAAATGAAAGGTCGGAGTAACGAAAAAAATCAGATTGATAATAGGTCAACTGATACAGTGGCAGACGTGACTTCGATGAAATAAAAGAAAACGAAACGATATTAGTTGAAAAGTGAAATAAAATTCGGTCAAATATTTTTCGAACTTATGATAGGTAACCTGATTTATTAAATAAATGTATTTCTATAAAGAGAGTGCTAGGAAGCGCTGATAAAATATGATTTTATTCCCACACATTACAGGTAACTTTGGATAAAAATAAATGTTAATTGGTAAATAAATGTCCCCCTTTCTCGATAAAAATCTACCGTTCGCAATATAATGAGCTTTTTCGTCAGACGACATTCATAATAATTGCAATTACTGTCAATCAGAACGACGCCCAATTTATTTCAATTACCTTTCGGCTATAATTTGGTTCATTCATTATAATCATTATTCTGTTCCACTTAAAGGTAAGGAATCCATCTTGAATGATCTTAAATGCAATCGTAATGCAATGCCATCTTGCTTTAATTCGGAATGCATTGCAAAGCTGATTTTAATCGAAGTAATTTGTCGCATCTTGAAAGGCATCTCTGAACTTAATTTCCCAGCCACATTGTAATCAATTATAAACCAATTCAACAATTATTTTTATGCTCTCTTTGATAGCTTTTGAGTATTCCACCAAAGAGTTGGACGTCGTCAAAGAAGTATAATGGGAGAACTTTTTTAAAATACGCAACCAATGAATAATAACAATAATATTTTTTTATTCAAAGTCTATAATTTTAATATTTGCAGGAAACTTGGAAATCCAATAAAATACAAAATATTTTATTTCATAGAGGCCTACATGGGTACTTACTTATAAAGCGACAGAAACTAGTACACGGTTCCAATCGGTTGTTTCATGTGGAGAAGAATTGAGAACTGGCTGAAAACTCTACGATTACCATTTTTTTTAAATGATTGTGTTTTACAATATCTCCAATTTCAATATTACTTAATTGGTATGAGAGGACAACTCAACATTGTACGAAATATGTGAAATAAAAAAGTGGATCGAAATAAAAAATAATCTGCAAGCTACATAAAGTTACTATAATATTCCCTAAAAAGGAATATACATACTTGAATCTACTGTAAAAAACTGACTTGTTTTTTTTTTCGCATAAATAATATGATACACCAGTGTAGCCAATAAAGAAAACTTCATCTGCAATCAAACGCCTTTTATTTATTTTTTTACTGGTACCTTCAAATTTTATCCCGCTCTGGTTGGAGCAAGAAGAAGTATTAAACTTTTATTGAATAAATCGTGACTAAAACAAACCGTGTTCGTTCAGTTGTCCTTTGCGTTTCAGAACCTCGGTAACTTTTTCGAACAATCCCACAATACTCAAACCTTTGCAGCTTTGCAGCAAAAAATTGTAAGTCTTTAGCAAAACCATTCTCAACTGCAATAAACAAAGTCTATGTATATATTTATTTTTTATCTCGTCTTCTGATTCTAAAATGATTATTTTATGGGCATGTCCGTATTGCGTAACATAACAGATAGGCGACGCTTAAAATCAACAAATATTTACGTTTGCCCACTTCTTGAAGCTAATGTAATATGGAGTAATGATGTAAAGATTCACATATTCGCAAGAAGCATGCGAATGTTTGGCGAATGTTTCTGACAAACAAAAAGGAAATAGTATATTGATTGAATGGATATAGAATGACAATACAACTGTTATAATTTTTCACTTTTACATTTACTCTAATATTTTTCTCTCACTTAACTTGAAATCATAACTCCCACTTAACCTCAAATCATAACAAATCTTTCGAATGAATTTAATGTGATAAGCTTCGTTCAATCAGTCTGTAACGGCTCTGTTATGTTCAGTTTACACTTGATTGACACGAAATGACAAACCTGTATGACATTTTGCGCGCACTTTATTTGAAAGTCAACATTCGTATTCGCATTCGCATTCGCGAATATTGAGTAATGGGAATAGTGAGAAATCTAACATTCGTTACATCAATCATATGTAGTCAGATATTACAACTAGGTATCTTTTTTTTTTAAACTTTAAAAGTTCGAAGTCATCAAACATTATTTTAGTCGCTTTTTTCACACTCTATGTGGAGCTAGAGGGAGTGACAGATTTACACTGACTATAACCCACCCGTGTGAATTTAGTTGCCTTTTGTGATCACTGGCCTCAATGACTTTTTCGAAGAATCTCGCAGCCCACAATGGAAGCTATTTTAAAGACATATTCAAGTCAAAAAGTGTACAAAAGACGGTCTTAGCGCACAGGGTATTCTTAGAAAAATCGCGGCAAACCGAGGCGTAGATGGCATAATGAGCTGAATTCCTGCCGAAAGGACTGGACCACAATGACAGAAAATAAAATTGAGTGGAAAAGGGACCGGAACGCCTTTGCCCTGCAAGGGCATAACACTTAAAACTAAAACAAGGAGCTATGTATGATAATCCAAATATTTTTATTTTAAAAGCTCTGTTTCCACACTTTCGCAGCAGTGCTCACGCGCACCAACATCGTCGGAGGCTCGCAAATAAATCACGCGTTGACACCTCATAT
This sequence comes from Mythimna vitellina, assembly GCA_949316375.1. Classification (NCBI taxonomy): domain Eukaryota; kingdom Metazoa; phylum Arthropoda; class Insecta; order Lepidoptera; family Noctuidae; genus Mythimna; species Mythimna vitellina. The sequence continues at coordinate 17,265,872 of OX438697.1, forward strand.
ATCTCTCACAGCAATATTGTTTTAAATCGATTCATTTCAATAGATACCCGACTAATATCGATCATTCGTATTCTCTAGCAGACTCAGTACCTTATACGAGAAAATTCTTTAAATTTTCCTAAACCGGACATTTGTTTTTTAAAAAAAAAAACATCCCGTGGCTTTTTGTCTTTACCTAGTCTGGACTGTCATATTTTTAATGGTTTTGGTAAATAAGTTGCACTATTTTAATTAATATATATCTGTATTAGTACAAATGTAAGAAAAAATTGCACTACATAATATACAATAGGTTGTTAACTCCTCTACAATCAGGACGAAGCGTTTCGCCTCGTCATTTATATCGAAGGACTAGAACAATTTGCCTGCTGCGGTCTTCCCGTCCGATTATAATTTAGGTGTCTTTAGGACTAGAGTGAATGGGCTTTTAGATTAGTGTGATTCACCATCAACGACTGCACCACTGCTTACCATCCATCAGGTGGCATCGCAGTCAAGCATTAGATTATAATATAAAAAAAGGTATTAATGTACTTGTAGAAATGTAACTGAACGTATTGGTGTCAATCAATAGTTTTTTTTTTTAGTTAGGAAAATCATCTAATGACAAATCCCTTGGGCGCAGCGGGAGATAGTGTCAGACTTTTACTGACTAAAAACCCACACCTGTTCCCTCTTTGCCTTCATCCCAAGGTCCCGGGCTTCGCTTTCACACTACCCGTGGATGTCAATCAATAGGTCACCCGACATAATCCAACACATGGCAATGAATAGGTGTGTCGGATTATGAGGGGTGCCAGGATTAGACAGGGGCCGGATAACCGAGGAACAACTGTACCTAACTCTAACTAAATACCGACTAAAATCGGAACCGAAATCGGAACCGAAGGTGCAAAATCAATCGGAGATTCCGAACTTTCGAAATCGGAATCGAGCCTCCGATACATATCTGCTACTTATTAATACTATCGGTTTGCAGTGTGACAGATACAGATGGTAGTTCGTATGTTATCGATAGTCTGTCACAAACTGTCACAATATTTTATGTTGTAGAATTGTCACAAATTGTAACGGTTCTCAATGGTAATTTGACGAACATTGATAGATTAGTTAAATAGTTTAATTGACGTGTTGTTATAAGGGAATTAAATATGGAACAAGAAATATCTAACCGCCAAAGCAAAGCTTATATTGATCGTGGTAAGAACATTGCGAAATAATAAAAAAGGTTATATTTTTTTACATTCAAAAATATTTCCATAGTGTATGCATTTTTTTAATCACTTCGGTTTATTCATACTAACATTACAAATGATAAAGTAAATCTGTCAGTCGATTACGCTTTCACGGTTAAAAAAGTGAACCGATTTTGATGAAATTTGGTACCGAGTAAACGTGAACCCCAAGGAAGGACATATGCCGCTTTTTAACAGGCTTCAACTTCGCATCCGCAATAACCAACATTCGCGCCGACGAAGTCGCAGGCAAAAGCTAATCTCTAATAAAATTAACCGCCATTTTATTTTTGTTTAGACGTATTATTTATAAAACTCGACCGATTCTTAGTTTGAATAATGATTAGTGGATACTAAATTCTAATTATTCATTAAAAAATTATAAACTAGTTACTTACTCCGGCGTTGCACGGGTTGAAATTATATATATCCTATCTTCATCTTTTATTGCTCTTTCCATAATAAAACTTTTATACGCTGTCAAAAATGATTAAATAGTCGGCAATTTTTTTGAAATTTTCCAATTTTTTGTGCCATTTCCTTAATTTTTCTTTCGATAAGAACCTTCTACGACGTATTACAAAACTTAAAAAAAAGATTAATGAAATCGGTAAAGTCGTTCACAACTTATAGCGTGACCAAGGAAAATAGGGATTCATTTTTATATTAATATAGCTGACCTGGCAAACATTGTTCTGCCAAATCAATTTATCAAAGCCACAGAACAACGACATTAACAAATGAGGAATGGGGGAGGATAAAAAATTTGCCCACGACCTTTCTCAGACCTATCAAATATAGGTACACAAAAAATTTCTTAAATATCGGTCAAGTCATTTCGGACAAGTTCGATGACGCAAACGCGAGATTTTTTATATTAGATCTAAATAAGCCCTCAATAAAGCCTTTGTAGGTATTCACACCAAATGTAATTTCAATTGTCATCACATCAACACCATACCGGATACATATTTTTATGCCTTCCTAAAAACTCAGAGCAACGTTATACGTTGCAGTAACGTCAGCAATATGTTTACCTATAGCAACGTCTTGCTAACATGCGCAAACGCAAGCTACTCAAAGAAGTGAAAATATTGGTAGGCGCTAGAGAGCCCACAAAAATATCTTCTATGAAATGATCATTTTAAAATGAAATGTTACTAAAAATATTTCAGTACAAAACTTCATAAAATCTACCATAATGTAGAAAGTTTATTACAAAAAAGAAAATTGTTGGAAAAGACATTGTTCCCACTGCTGGAAGTCAGGCCAGGGTATCTAGGAGAGAGAATAAGCCGTAATCCAGTACACAGGTCCAGTGCAGGTTGGGGACAAGCTCAGGGGCCTTTGGGCACGCCACAATTATGGCGGCAAGGCTTTCCGCCTTGAGGTGTGGCTGGAAAGACAACACGGCGTCCTTACCTTCCGCATAACGCAGGTCCTCACTGGACATGGAACTAAACGCGACACGAAAAGGGCGGGAGATGTCATTAGATGATTTCTCACCTAACAAAAAAGCCCTTAATATGACGTGTTAAAATGTCAGTCGAGCACGAAAGAGGGACGAAGCTGTACTCCCTGTATAGCTCCATCCCTTTAAAAGTGCAGTTTAGGTCGTAGGGCTCCAGTACGGCCCAGTGCGGGTCAATCAAACGCAATGTCGTCAAGTTTGCAAAGAACCAAAGAACATAAAAACCGGTCAAGTGCGAGTCGGACTCGCGCACGAAGGGTTCGGTACTGTCCGTAGCAAAAAACGGCAAATAAATCATGTTTGTTGTATGGGAGCCACACTTAAATATTTACGAGTACTTTATTCTTTTTTTAGTATTTGTTGTTAAAGCGGCAACAGAAATACATCATCTGTGAAAATTTTAACTGTCTGGAACCGTGATTCATGAGAAGCAGCCTGGCGACAGACGGATAGAGAGACGGACGGACAGCAGTGTCTTAGTAATAGTCCCGTTTTACCGTTAGGGTACTAAAAATTACACACCGCACCAATAAAACGAATACAGCTATCTTAACACCATCTATAACTATGTACAGACCACACAATACTCAATAAGATAATTTATTAAACATTATTTACGTCATGGCTTATGTAATTACATCTCATGATGTAACCGAAGTGATCGGCTGATGCGTCTATTGTTGATAAAATACGGATGATTTTTTTTACAAGCTATGTAAATTTATTTTATATATATATAAAAAATAAAAAGCGAAATATCACTCAATGATTAATCACGAAACTATAACACCTACAAACTTGAAATTTGGCTGGGAGGTTCCTTATATGGTGTAGACTTTCGCTAAGATCCGATTTCACGAAACTCCGGGGTTGGAAGTTTGTATGAAAAAACAGCAAAAGCAGATGCTGGTAAGATATAAAGATAGGGCTGTCACCTGTATTTGAAGAAATAGAGTATATCTGATTTAAGCAGGAGGAAATTAAGCGTACATTATTATAAAGTAAAAAAATACCCTAATTTTACTTTTAGCGAAACCAACTTGTCGTGGGTTTAATTTAATTGTACAACTACCCAATAGTTTTAATGAAACCATGGTTTTGACGCCTGGCGACCGACGAGCAGACAGACAGACAGACGGTCAGACAGAGAGACAGACAGACGGTCAGACAGATAGACAGACGGTCGGACAGACTTAGTAATAGGGTCCCGTTTTATCCTTTGAGTACGGTACCCTAAAAATATATGTACAAACTAGCGATTTTTATTTTCATGTTTTCTTGTAGCTCTATACGTCACCTAATTGTGTTAGTCGCCGACTACAAAGCTCATATTCTAATTCCTGTTGACGACCTTCCTCCACTACAATTTATTCAGTCGTCATAATAACGGGAAAATACCTCGTGCTATATATACTTATTTACATAGCACGAGACGTTTTCCTATATAATAACAAACTGAATCAAACAACAACCAGTTCAATTTCGAGTGAAACTGAAAGTTGAGGAAATTAGGTACTTAGAATAGAAGGACTAAATATGGTCAGAAAGTCAGTTATCCAAGTAGTTAGTCAATCTCAATTATGACATAGTAACCCCCTAGCTAAGTTACGATCGTTTCGTTTGCGTCGAACACCACGAGTAGGCCACGCCTCCGATTCCTTTGTTCTGACCACGTTACTGAGCGTTGAGAGGACGTTAAAACAAAGAAATTGGAATCGTGGTCTACTCGAGGCGTTCGACGCAAACGAAACGATCGTAACTTGGCTAGAGGGGGGGGGGGCAGATCTGAGCTCAAATAGTTGCCTATTCGCCAGAGAAGAAGTTGGCGCGCTTTGACTACACTTTTCTTTCTGCTCAACTCCGGGAGAGTTGAGCAGATCAGTTCTCGATCCTATCCTATCTCATAACTCACTTGCAATAACTGTTCTTCACACGCAAGGAATATGCGTTCTTCTAACTATCTCTTTCTGCTCTATCCTTCTCTTACTTCGAAATATCTATTCTTCCTTCTATATACAATCCATCCTTCTGTGGAATGCGCTTCCTCTCGATATCAGGACGGCCGAAAATCGGTAGGTACGCATTTAAGCGAAAGTTGCGGTATTATTTTTTCTACTAATAACAGAATCGTCTCAAAAACTTATTTTTTCTTTACAATGAACTATCTTCTGCCAGCGGCTTCGCCCGCGAGATAGTTGGATTCTCCATACAAACTTTGGATCCCTCTTTTACCCTTAAAAGTTGAATTTCCAAAAATCCCTTCTTAGTGTTCACCTACGTCATAAAAGGAAACCTTGTGCAAAATTACCATTTTGTCTTCAGCCAGACAAAAAATCCAGCGGCATACGAAAGGGAATAGGTAATTTAAATAATATTTAACTGCAAAGACAATAAAATTTCTTCCTTCTTTGACATTAAAATTCCTACCTTCAGATATTTCATTTTATCTCAAGCATAAGATTTTCTGCTTCACATGCATTTTTGTTGTCAAAACTCAAGCAAAAAAAAAATGGCATTCATCACGGTGACAGGAACCTTATTCTTGCATTCAAATATTCCTATTGCATTCTAGATGTTTATCAATATTAAAATAACCAACAATAATACCTACCGCTATTACGACCTTATCGTAGAAAAAAGAAACATTACGCTAAAAAGAGACAGGGATACTTATTTCGAATGCTTTTGAAATCGCCCCATATGTTAGTCTGGTGTTAGAGCGTGACAGCTAACATTCCCACGTGCCGCAGTCGAGGTCAGTTCGCGCGTCATTCACGCATGCGTTATGTCATTGTGTGGAAAGGGCTTTCGAACAAAGGAAATTAGTTTTGGTCGATTGCAATGGATTTTGAACTTTATCGATATTATTTAAGATAGGAAATTGAATGGTTTTATTTTAGTATGATTTACAGTGACCTAATTCGCGGTTTTATCGATAGATTTATGGATATGTATATCAAAAGGGCATTTTGCTTCTGTTTGCACAAGTTTGGAGGCAGTTTATTTGGTGTCTTTTCTAGTGACATACGCCACTGATATTTAATTAATGATAAATTTTAAAGAACTGGTGAGCAGCATATTCAATAGATTTCATACTACTTAATTCACATGAGGTCGACTAGCTCCATCTGTTTTCATATTGTAGATTATTCTTTAATATTGACATGTAGATCGATCCGTGGCGCTCGTGGAACACTACGCGGCGTCGACGAGCGACTCGGGCTCGGTCCGGCCGGATACCGGACGGCCGGACGACGAGCTACCTATTGCTCGTCGTCTGCAAGCCTACGCAAACTATCGCTGCAAATTGAGATTGGGGTCCCGACGGCTTGGGCGTGAGAAAGGCCGTTACCTCACGCGTGAGGCCGCATCCTTCGCTAGCATTACTGCTTTGCACAAGGAGGCGACCGCCTGCCATTCCTCCTCTCTCCGAATCATGGCCTGTACCAGAGCCCGGCGCAAGAGGTCGTGACCGCAGGTCGTCACCACATACCGAGATTCCTCCGTGCGTCTGAAAGATCTTTGACAGTCACAAAAAAATTGACATCAGACTTAGTTCCGGGGTAACATGTTTCCCAGTCACTGGGTTATGGAGATTAGATATGCAGTCGCTTGCCTTCTTTACTTACGTTTGACTAGAAGCCGACCCCAACTTAGTTGGGAAAAGGCTAGGCAGATAACCAGAATGATTTTATATGTAGATCTGCTTCTAATGGCACGATGGATATAAGCTCGTTGCTCCAGTATCTCTGCTGGTGTGCTGAAGCAATGATTGTTTTTATTGTGAGTGTGTATGTAATTTTTTAGTTTTATTTGTGTCACTAACATAGTTGTAAGTTTTTTTTTTGTTTTTGCTAACACTAAATGAGTCTTGTTGCTCGAAATAAAAAATATTATTATTATTATTGTTGTATGTAACCGTTCCACCGATGGAAATCTTCCCCGCTTGGGCAGAGAACCACTATGTCCTCATAGAGGCGACGGGCAGCGGCGACTTTTAGACCATGGTCCGGAGCGAGAGGGAATGAGAGGAGGTCGCCTTCTTCTGCGAAGCAGTAATGTGAGCGAAAGAGATGACCGCAACCTTGAGGGACATCCTCACGTCCCAACTGCAGCCGAAGGAGACGCTACGGGCGTCGGGAGTCGCAGAGTGATTTCCGGCCACAATAGGCGCGAGTTTGCGGTCGAAGAGTACTACGAGCTCGCCGTCCGGCCGCCCAATTAGACCAAGGCCGAGTCGATGGCGCGTAGGGTATATATACGCACGACTCAAAAAGATGTACGCAAAGCTGAAGGGGGCCAGCAGAGCCGATGCCCGCTAGAGCTGCGGGAACGTTTAAACTGCGGCCTAAGAACGCAAAGGGTAATAGACACATCTAGGTTTTTGTCAGTAACAATCTAGAACGCCATCTCGCTCTTCCCTAGAGCGTGATAAATAATTCAAAAATTACCTACCTCAAAAAAAAACCTGTACCTAAAAAGATCCTAAAACTGAAGTTTCTATAACTATTATTTAAGTATATTTTGCATAGCTTCGAGAAATAATACCTACCTTTAGTTCAATTCAAGTTTGGGTTCACAAAAATACAATTTATTAAATTGGCAACCCAACAGTCTCAATTCCTACGATTGACAAAGGTAAAACTATTAATAAATACTAACACGGGAAATTCTAGTTGAATCATCATCACATTGTCATCTTTCTGCCCTTATCTCGTGTTATTTTTGGTCGTAGTAACACTTTTATTTTCTTCTATTGTATCCAGTCAACTGTCACGCTATCACCACCTTTTCTTTCCATCCATCTTTTCTTTGGCCTCCTTCGCTCTCTCCATTCATCTACATGTATACTCGTAACTCTTACCAAAACAATCGATTCCTTTTCTTTTCAGTATTTAAATTATTATAGTTAAATAACATAAACGAAATAAACAATGAATAAAATTTATTCAGCATTCACATTATAATAATTTTAACTTAACACAATAATTTACTTATTAAAACATAATGCTGTAAAAATCTAAAGATGTAATACATAATTTTCAGAATTTGTTTCATGTCAAAATAGAAATAGATAACTTGACTATAAAATAAAAGATAATATTAAAATTTATGGAATGTTTTTCTTTAATAATTATTAACCAAGAACCTTATTACTATTAAAATAATCTCATAAGGCAAGATATTTTGGTATAAAATAATATCACTAGGGGAAAATTTCAACATTTATAGTTAAGAAAAATTTATTAAACTACGAAAATGATATGTTATTATTCTTTGTTATTCTTGATTGAATGAAGTTTATAAATTTATTGTTAAATAAAGAAAACAAAAAAGTCTACTCTACATCGTAATACTTTTATGGTAAAATAATTATATTAAATGTAACTTAGTGTAGTAGTAACAGTTTAATATTATGAGAATCATATTAAAATATTCCTATAATAATAATTTTCATAGGAATTGCAACGTTTCACGAGTTATAGGTAAGTCTAAAACAAAACAAGGAAAGAGGAAAACCTGTAACCCTAGTTCGAAATATTTGTATACTACTGACCGTTATTTATTAAAATATTGATATTATACGAAACAGATTAACTTTACTTCTAGAATATGAGTATAATTAGGAAACAAATAAATAAAGTTTAATAATCAAAAACAACTCAAATACTGACTTTCAAATAAATAATAATTTAAATATTAGAGATAAGCCTCATTTTTTTCTATAGCTCACTCAGTTCAAAATATTTTTATATTTTTATTGTTTTAATTAGTATAATACGTTATAGTCACATTGATTTTTATAAGGAAAAATAACTACGAGTAACATGTTTTACATCTATTTTTTTCATTATGTATAGCTACATGTATATAAATAATTAAAATAACAAGTAACAATACGAAAACAAAAACAATAGTTTAATCTTAAAATATTGGTATTTTCAAATCTTGCGTATTTTGTTATTGATATAAATAAATCAGAAAAATTTATGGTCCATCGTTCATTATATGTTTTTTTTTTACAATTAAATGTCAATGTAAACATAATTTTCTTTTTGGCAAATAAATCTCACAAAACTTCATTTTGATTTCGTAGTTTTGTATTATAATTAATTGGGAAATAAATTAGCTTACAACCAGATAAAAGACAAATAGTCGTAACCAAGACATATCGTCTGCATGGTCGTTCATCATAACTACGATATTATACCTATTTATAATTAATGCCATTAATTTTATCATCATCAACACGAAAGTATTTTCTGTTTGAGAATATTTAAAGGCCAATGCAAACTATTGGCATGATTTACTTTTTTCTTTTCGCCAGATATGAAACCTAAGTTATATGTTAGAGGCCAACACCATGATCCAATAGCAAAAAGAACCAGGTCTTTAAACCTTAACCGAACGAAGATACGTATAGAAGCATTGCTAGTATATTTTTGTCAGGCGTTGTCTATTTTCGTTATATTATAATAAAACGGAAATATAATACGTAATATTTTGAGGATTCCATTAATAATAATAATTTCTTTATTTGTATTGAAAGCAGGTATTACAACGATGATGTTAGATCAGATATATGTATACCCAGTACATTCTGCCGCTTGGCATACAAAAATATAGGTCAACTTACAGATTATAAAAAATAGGTACAGAGTTAAAGGTAAGCAAAAATTACAATGATAGAATAGATTAAATTGGTTGTTACTGTTATATATTTTTCACAGTCGCAATTGTTAAGATAAATCAATATCTTACAGTTCTTTAAGATTTGCCCTAAATTTCACTTTTGGCGAAAAGAAAAAATATTAAATGTTAGCAATGTATGGGAAAAGTTTCATTCCCCTTTGATTCTCACTAATTTCCTCCAACTATAAATTAACCAATCATAAGTTTCAATCGATTACACGATAAGCGCTAAAATATAATTTTTTTTTAAATTCCGAACATTGAAGCTGCCTTCCTTAAAAAAAAAATACTCTTAACATGTAATCATCACAAAAAGAAAAAGTTATTTAAAAAAAAAAACTATAATATTCATAACTTAACAGAGTCTAGCTATAGAGTTCCAAGTTTAAAAAGTGACCGCCAATGTCATCGCACGGATACCCGCGTAAATCAAACTGCTATTTTTTTTTTTACAAACGTCAACTAGAAGATGTCACTGGCAGTAAGCGAATTTTCTAAGAAAGTCTATACATTAGAAACTTTGAATATAGCAAAAGATTCAAATTAGATCCAGCTGAGGTTGATCCTTTGCCGCCGATGTCCGCTCGCAGGTCGCTCAAGAGTCCTGGCCCTCAATCAGCGTTTATCATCTGGAACAAGGAATTTTACTTTTTAATTTATTTCGTATTAGAAGCAAGGGTATCTAAAGAATCCTGAGCGACCTGTTTTAAAAGGACACACAATAAGTTTTTGGTTAAAATGTTATGGGTTAGCATGCATTTCTTCTTAGATTTATTTTCAGGTTCTTCTCAGTTTTCTTTAGTTAACGGTTTCATTTTCTATCATTACATGGAATGACGAAAGACAGCACGGTTGGCGCAATGGTTGAGCGATGGACTGCTGCGCTGCGTATCGCGGGTTCGATTCCCGCACGAGACAAATATTTGTATGGCCTACAGATAAGTGTCCCGGATTTGAGTGTCTTGTATATGTGAATTTACATGTTTGTAAACACAACTACGATACAGGAGTTATTCCTAGTGTGGGGCAAAGTTAAAAAAAAATGGCAGCTACAACTACAAAACTATTTTGTGGCTACAACTTCATTTAAGTTTCTTTTATTCCTTATTGTACACACAAAAAAAAACTTAACCTTAATACATTGATTTGATAATTTATGTAGCCAAAGGCAGGCTTAACTCAACAATGAGTTTTCTCCTAGCAAACCTTTGAGTGATAGAGAGAGATCACATTCGAAGGTAGGATCCAGTGCACAACATAAACCTAACCATAGTTTTTCTTTGAGATTCTTACAGAATAGGGGGTAAATAATCATTTTCATCAAACCATTTTGTTTGTTAGTTAAGATAACTCAAATTTTGGGTAAGACGATACACACATTCTTAAATGAATTTTCTGAATCATCTTTCAAAAAAATAGTTTTAGAACTTCTTCTTGCAGTAACTGAAAAACAAACCTAGCTGCATTTCGTCCCTTAGCTTACCACATCGCTCAAGTCGAAAATTGGCGGTTTTCACATTTGCACATGCCTTTAGATGTAACTGCTCATTGCGCGTCTAACCATTGGTCACATGATATAGATTTCAGCCAATCAGAAGCCATAATTCGAAAAGTAGTGATAGCGTGCAAGTCGGCTGGCCTCTCAACACCGCACAGTTTTTTTCGTTTCCTGTAAAGTTGGTAAAAATTACTTATGCGATGTTGTCAGCTAAGGGACGATTTGCAATATTTTTACAGGCGTATTTTGCAATATTTTTTTCTTATTTTTTTCAATATGTTCAATTTTTGGAATAATTTGGAGTTCCCCGCCTGGAGTCTCCATTTAGATTAATTTTTTTTTTTAACATCAAAGATGCAACAATACTTATCTAATTCTACAATGTCACTTTATGAATAAGTATTTCATTAGTTTTGAACATGGTCACGAACTGCGGGCTGGAAAAAATTAAAGACTGAAGCTAGACTTTTAGTTTGAATTTCATTTTCCTATATTGCCCCCCGCTAGCAGATTAAAGGCCCAATCTCTTCGAGTTGTAGCGGATCCGAGTATTCTTGGGTGATATACCTGGCGCCCGAATTATCTACCTATTATTACTATTTCTACTTTTTGGTACATCATCAACCCTCATATTTCACACACTTTACATTTGTCACCCTTATACATTTTGGTTTCGTTTTTGGCCTTTATTTGGTAGTAGGGCCAGCTCAACAAAGGTTTTTTTTTACAGTATAGGAGGAGAAACTTCCTAGATCTGCTGGTACGTGAAGGCAATGTTTATAGTTTATTTTCTCCGTAGAAAAAATAAATAAAATCTCTCTCCAACGAATAAGAATTGACTGGCATGTTGGTCTTGTGGGCAGTGGCCCTGACTACTATACCGGAGGTCGTAGGTTCGATTCCCATCCAGGAAAAATGTTTGTGTGATGAGCACGATCGTTTGTTCTGTGTCTGGATGTAATTTATCTATAATATTGTATGCATTTAGAAATATATAAATATGTTTATCAGTTGTCTAATACTCATAGCAAAAGCTCTGCTTAGTTTGGGACTAAATGGCGCTGTGTGAAAGTTGTGAAATATTATTATTAATAAATCATACATTTTACAATGAAGCGTACACAAAAATGGCTACGTAGTGTCGCAGTATTTATGCAAATGATAGCTTATTGATTATTCCAATGACATTTAAAATCTCGTTCCTACAACAGTAATTTCTCGTGGAGATGCTTTTTAACGTGAGGGAAAAGTAAATCACCTTGAACTTTGAACATTTCTACCTTGGGGAAAGACAAAGGGACGCTGTACAAGAATGAGGAAGTCTTAACACACATTGGTCTCTGACAGCTTCGCGGAACTTTATTTGTCTGTCATCAGGATTATCTTTACGTACTTGTCTTAAGTACAATAAAAAACTGGCCAAGTGTGAGTCAGACCCGAACACAAAGGGTTCCGAACTACAATATTAAAGAGCAAATAAATTTTATGTGAATATTTCAAGCGCCTTCCTGATGCGAGCAAAAAACAAAAAAATCACGTCTTTTGTATGTGAGCCCTAATTAAATATTTATTTAAGGCAACACAAATACATCATCTGTGAAAATTTCAACTGTCTAGCTATCGCGGTTCATGGTATACAGCCTGGTGACAGACAGACTGACAAACGGAAAGTGGAATCTCAATAATAGGGTCCCGTTTTTACCCACAAAGGGTACAGAACCCTAAAATATAAGTTATGTACCATTCCGTTCTATTCAAGTAGTTCATTGGGGTTTTTCGAGGAAATGGCAACACTATGGTTGAAAACATATTCAGTATCAGTCCGGTTGCATGGGCCCAGCAGGGCTGAAGCCTACTGTGGCCATGGGTTGACTTCTAAAAGGGGAACCCGAGGCCCTGAAACACAATCGCGGGCAACTGAAGGAATATAGGTCTGGTTTAGTCAGTAAAAATCTGATACATCCTCCCGCTCCGCCTTACAGTGGGAGAAGTCATTAGACGGTCTTCCTGTCCGATTATTATTTAGGTGTCTTCAAGGCTTGAGTCAATAAGTGCGCCTCACCATCAGCGATTGCATCACTGCTTACCATTAGGTGGGATCGCAGTCAGGCATTAGTTTATATTATACTAGCTTTTGAATGCGGCTTCGCTCGCGTACACAAAATACAGCCTGTTCTGCCATATCAATTATCAAAGGCGTATCGCGATTAACAAATGAGGGATGGGGGCAGGAGAGTAAAAAAATTGCCCACGACCATTCTTAGACCTATCAAATATAAACAATATAAATATCGGTCAAGCCGTTTCAGACGAGTTCGATAACAAACATTAAGACACGAGATTTTTTTATATTAGACTAGACTAGACTAGACTAGAATTCACCCGCGTACATAAAATATAGCCAATGTAACTCAGGAATAAAGCAGCTTTCTATCGGTGAAAAAATGTTAGCAAATGAACCAGTACTTTCAGAGATTACCTCCTACAAACAAAAAAAGTAAAAAACAAAGTTGACCTTTTTATAATATTAATATATTATATTATAATAAATATAATATAGTGTAGATAAAAAAGATGATTACCCACGTCAAAAAAAAAAATATCAGTCCTGTAGCGTAATTTTGTTTTTTAAGGAATACTCCATATTTATATTTTTCTTTGTCTTATTGCTTTGTTTTTTTTTTTGTATTGCTTTGTTTTTGTCTCATTGGAATTTGTTTATCTCAACGGAGGTGAATATCTCATCTGAATGACAGAGGTATATTGTTTGTTGAGCGTATGACTACCGTTTAGTTGAATTATCATGACTTTAGCAAGTCCCACTGCTAAAGTCAGCCGATCGCGTGAGGCAACGGTCCTCACGCCCCAACCGTCGCCGGGATTCTGATCCCGATTTCCGGCCACTGTAGGCGCGGGCTTGCGGACGGGGAGTAATGGTTGGCTCGCCGTCCGACCGTCCGGTAACCGTCAGGACCGAGCCCAAGTCATTGACGGCACGTACTATTTCACGCGCGCCTCAGGAACATGTCAGCAAATTGTAGGAGCCCAGCAGGGTCGAAGCCTACTGGGGCCACAGGTAGTGTGAAAGTGAAACCCGGGGCCCTGGGACGAAGGCAAAGAAGGAACAGGAGTGGGTTTTTGGTCAGTAAAAGTCTGACACTATCTCTAGCTCCGCCCAAAAGCCGGATTTGTCATTGGATGATTTTCCCAACTAAAAAGTCTCACTGTCATTTGGTTCTGTTATATTAAAATAAATAAACTGAATCACATAATAAGATTAAACGACTAATATCCAAATTATCAAATCAACATACAAAAACGGACTATATAACATTTTTTTTACTGTTTACCACTGAATATATTGTTTTTTGAGGTAGGAAATAATTCATTGACTTCTTCGGCTCAAAAAAAGTGTTTTTTTTTTCAGTCAATAAACGTCTGACACGCCCGAGTCAAGACTTTTACTAAATAAAAACGCCCACCTGTGTCCTTCAGTCACCCTTTGCGTTTCAGGACCACAGAATCAATAAAAATATCTCGTGACTACAACTGTAAATAGAATATAATAACCATATAATACTAACAAACGAGGAGAGATGAGACGCATGTTACTAAAAGAGTTATGAGTATACATGTGGATGGGTGGAGAGGGAGAGGAAGGCCAAAGAAAAGATGGATGGATTGTGTGAACAGTGATATGAAAGAAAAGGAAGTTAGTGATAGTATGACGGTTGACAGGATAGAATGGAAGAAAAAAACGTGTTGCGCCGACCCCAAATAAGATGGGACAAGGGCAGGAAGATTATGATGATGATGTATAATACTAACAAACGACTAAATTGTTAAATAACCTAATTGGTACAAATACAAACTGAAAATAATAGTATGTAGAATAACACGCATAAAAATAATCTCATATTCCCAGTTCGTCAACGTCCATCATCATTACTCAACAAATATTTCTAACTGTATTCATAAAAAACCCACATGCCAGTTATCTACGTGTATGGCGTGTGCATGGCATGGCATCACTTATGGTGCTGGGAATAAATGACAAGAGGAACATCGTACGAATGCACAACGCGGGCACTTGCATTACGCACACACGCACAATTTTAACTGCTTATATAGACACAGGCCTGTATACTGTATGGATATAAGCGATTTGACACTTGCTCAATACTGTTAGGGTTGGCAACGAAGAAAAAAATACTGAAATCAATCATGAAAAGAGGTTTTCTGTCGTGATGGCTCAATGGCTAAGGCACCTGCTTCTCATGTACAAAAACCAATGTGATTTTTTCAATTTATATTTTTCTAAGTTACTTGGCAAGTATCTAGGGTATTACTAGCAATCACCCTATGTCCCGGTTGTCATTCGTAGATCTTCGACAGTCGTTACAGGTCGTCAGACGTCAGAAAGTCTGACCAAAAGACTATCCAAGGAAAAGAAAGTCTGACCATCAGTCTATCCAAAAAGTAACATAATAACCCAGTCACTGGGTTGTGGTCGTCGTGGAGATCTGATAAGTAGTCGCTCCATGTAAAACACAGGGCCGCATCCGATTTGACTAGTACGTGACCCCAAACCAGGTGGCCCGCGCGTGGAAGTGGCCCTCACGCCCCAGCCGCTGGGATCCCGATCCCGAATTCCAGCCACAGTAGGCGCGGGCGCGGGACGGCGAGCAATGGGTAGCTCACCGTCCGATCTTCCGGTAACAGTCCGGACCGAGCCAAAGTCGTCGACGGCGCGTACTGTTCCACGCGCGCCTCAAGGAGATGTCAGCAAACCGTAGCGGCCCAGCAGGGTCGAAGTCTACTAGGGCCAAGGGTCTGCTTCTGAAAGGAAGACTCGGCCCAGGTATGAAAGGCAACGAAGGAACAGGAGTGGATTTTTAGTCGAGTAAAGTCTGACACACCCTCTCGCTCCGCCCAAGAGCGCGAGATGTCATTGGATATTTTTTCCCCTACAAAAAAAAAGCTAGGTAGGAAAAGGCTAGGAAAATATTGAATCATGAGAAGTGGGTTGTCATATGACTGATATCTCAACCTTCAGGTATATGTGAGTAAAACTACAATGGCAAACTTACGTATACAGTAGGGTAATATACTCCAGGCTTGAAACTTCTCAGGAAGTCACAAAAAATGGACCTTATTTGATGCCAGGACGCAACAAGAATTTTCTTTTTACTTCCAGTCTGGGCTTTAAGAAACAGAAGCGGCAAAAGGATTAACATCACAATCTTCAAACCACAGGCAGAAATACCGATAGTAACGAGAGTCCTCTCAGGACTACATCATAGAGGCAACAGTTACAAACAGCGATGACATACTACAAACTATAAAAAAAGATAGTAAACGAATCTTGAGAAGAAATACTGAGGCCGTAGTGTAAGGTATTTTTACGTTACCGCGATCGAAATGTTTACCATGTTTGAATCTCTGATTGGTTAAGAATTTGGAGCCGGCCAATCGGAGCGCCGAACGTTCTATACGTTGAATTCTAAGGAAGATTTTTGTATGTTTTAAGTGTTTTCATACCGATAAAGTCAGTTTAATAAGTTTTAAAAATTGTAAGTATTGGAATTTCGGGCGTTTTTATTTTATTATCATCTGTCTAGTTTTAGCCCACGGTTCCGCCCCTATTGATTGTACCGTGATGTTGTATGTTTATGTAGCCTTCTTCTATAAATTGACTATCCAACACTGAGATTTTTTCAGTAGTTCCTGAGATTAGTGCGTTTAAACAAAAATAAACTCCTTATTGGCCTTTTAATATTAGTACCTATTGTAATGAGGATATCCGCATGAGAACCAAGGTTACGGACATAGCCCGAAGAATCGCCAAACTTAAGTGGCAGGGGGCAGGGCACATTGCTCGCAGAACAGATGGTCGATGGGGACGAAAGGTTCTGGAATGGCGACCACGTACCGGAAGACGCAGCGTTAGAAGGCCTCCCACATGATGGACCGATGACCTGGTGAGGGTCGCGAGAATCCGATGGATGCGAGACGCACAGGACCGGTCATTGTGGCGACGTTTGGGGAAGGCCTATGTCTAACAGTGGACGTCTTTCGGCTGAAATGATGATGATGATGGTGATGATGATGATGATGATTGTAATTATGGATCTGATGCAGGAGAATGAGGAAGGAAATAGAATGAGTCAAATCTAAACAATGACTGGACAGAGAACAAGGATCTGTATAACGGGATGTGTTAACGGAAACATAAGATTATATTCGAATGCATTTTATGATTAAGTCATGTCGAACAGCAGCAGATTAATATTTATGTGTGCATATAGTGTAAATTATGTATTATTCTCCTATTAATATTGAACACACGTGCGTAAATAAAATATGTAGAAATATATAAAACAACAAACAATTAAAATGCGCAAAAACTTCCATATCAGTACCGAACCTACGCACATTCATGACGTTAATTATTTATTACCATAAAACTGAACAGCATAACAATTACACAAGTGCAGATAACTAATCTATAGTAATTTAACGGCTTTGATAAGTATTTCACACACCATAAACTTGTAGACGTT
Source organism: Mythimna vitellina (assembly GCA_949316375.1). Taxonomy (NCBI): domain Eukaryota; kingdom Metazoa; phylum Arthropoda; class Insecta; order Lepidoptera; family Noctuidae; genus Mythimna; species Mythimna vitellina. The sequence goes on from OX438697.1 coordinate 17,283,332, forward strand.
GACAGCCCTGCAAGAGTGTAAACGTGTTACTCACACATTGAACCACAACCGGTCGATTGACGTCAATGATGGGTGGGACGAGTGAATTAAAAAAATATTAAAACCATCAGTTTACTACGGACTGAAAACGACACAATCATAACATGCCATTGTTCAACTATACGTACCAACAATCAAGTCGATTTCTTATTTGCGACTCGACTAAACACGTCGTTTTTAGGGTTCTCCAAGGCCCGGCGCATATTATCGCCATCGGCAAGGAAAAGGATTCTTCGGCATCCCTACATGCATGCAATAACATAATTTCTGACAGTATTCGCTTGCATGTAGGGATGCCGACGGATCCTTTTCCTTCCCGATGCCGATAATGGGCGCCGGGCCTTAGACTTCGCTGTCCGTTCGTCGGTCTGTCCGTCTGTTACCAGGCTGTATCTCATAAACCGTGATAGCTAGACAGTTTAAATTTTCACAAATGATGTATTTTTATTGCCGGTATAACAATAAATTCAAAAAATTTAATAAAATAAATATTTAAGTGGGGCTCCCATACAACGAACGTGATGTTTTTGCCGTTTTTTGCTACAGACGGTACGGAACCTACGCGAGTCCAACTCACTCCACTTGGCCGGTTTTTTTTGTGAACCATCTCAAGACTCAAGATCCCTATTGTTTGATCTCGATTACAAACATACGTACTACAGTTTGCATCATCAATGATGACGTCATTATTAAGAGCAAGAACGTTAATGTGAATTTTATAACCTTTAGTAGGTAATGTGTAGTTTATCTACGTCGTTCAATTGAATGTATTTTTAATGGCTTAAACATCGTCCAATATATAAAAAAAGTTCGAGTGCGTTTATGCAGGAAATTGATTCTTACGCCCTCGGGTGTGATAAAAAAAAATTAAAGATAAGCATATCATCTTATGATTTCTCTCGCTTTATGTGGAGTGGAAGGGCGTGTTAGACTTTTATTGACTACAGTGAACCCCCGGTAATCTGGCCCCTGTCTAATCCGGCACCCCCTGTAATCCGACATGATCTATAATTTATTATTGAATATTTTTTTGATAATATTCGCTAATGCATGATTTTTTGATTATTTTAGTATGTACATTTGTTTGTACACAATTATTTCCTAATGTAAAGTTATTGCATATTTTTTGTAAGTTCTATAGCAATAATGACGTTAATTTTATAATAAAATGTAAGCTCTTTATTGTGTTGTTTAATTTACTAAATTTGACATACATAATGAAGTATGATTTGTAATTCAGAGTACATCTATATAATATAAAGAATCTTATCATTAGATCTGTAATTTGTCGGATTACAAGGTACTGTATTGTAAAAAAAATCCGGACTATAGGGGGTCTCAGGCAGTACTCTATAATCCGACAAATTCGATAGTTCGACACTGCCCTGCAAAATGTTTGTCGGACTACCGGGGGTCCACTGTATAGGTGTTCCCTTCAGTTGCCTTTTGTGTTCCATTACCACAAGTATGTCCTTTAAGAAGCTAAAATCTGATATAATGGGAAATACTTCCACGCTGTGGACAGAGGCGTAGCGTGGACTAATTTGAACGTGGGCGTAGGCACATCAGTGAGGCCTTTTTCTTTCATAAATTTGAAAACGAGACAGTGACTGTTGCAACCCAGTGTTCGACCACATCATCGCTTACCATCAGGTGAAATAGTGGTCAAACGCGAGCCTATCAATTATAAAAAAACCATTGTTCTTAAAGAGCCCTCGCTTACGTGAGGCCACCCGTTGGGTTCGAGGCCGTGGGCGAGGGCCCACTTCGCCCATGCCTAGCTACGCTCCTGCTTGTAGAAGCCTTAATTTAAAGTAATAGAAAATTTAGCACCTGAAACAGAGAGAGCTTAGAATACCATCAAAATTCCAATTTTGACCTTAGAACGTACTGTTATAAAATTTATAATGAACACAATGTCAGAATTTGAATGACTATGGGCGGGCTTTTAAATTAAGTATTTTGAATTAAAAACGTCTCAAACCGTACTTAAAAGTGCATGCTTTTAAGTATACTTCAAATACTTAAGGCCATTCAACGCGACATACATTTTCACTGTTTTTCATAAAACCGCTCTTACCAATTATGACGAAAAATGTGTAATACACATTTTTCATTAGATATTTTGGAAATACAGTATCTTGTGGATATTATCTAGGCTTCTATTGAAATCAATTTATATATTTGTGTAAAACTAATCCAGTAAAGACCTCTGAAAATCTGCTATTTTACATAAACTTTGACACTTAATAATTATATCAAAAATATTAAAAATTCAAAAAAGTATAACAATAGAAGCCTTGCAAATTTAATCAAAATTCGACATTTTTTTTTAAAAACTCTTAAGGGTTTAAAATAATCAAATATTTCTTAGAACAAGTTTTATAAAATATTCGAGTAAATCACGGAATTACCGAATGCTAACAGAGTTTTCACGCGTTATCTCTCTTTTTTCGTGTTGCCTTTTCATCAAACATCGCGTTGGATTGCGTTAGATGAAGTAACAAGCTTTTAAACCATGCTCGATGTTGACGATAGGCGAGTGAAAAAGGACCTTCTTAAATGATAAATCGGGGTTTTAGGTTTTGTTATTCTATAAATATAGTTATGTTAGAGAGTAAATCAAATACTGGACAAGTGCGAGTAGGACACGCGCACTGAGGGTTCCGTACAAAAATTCCAATGTAAATAGTTCATTTCTCGAATAGTCTCGATGATAATTCCGAATCGCAAAAAACAAATATTTTTTTTATTTTGTGACGTAACAACAAATTTACTGTTTTCAGATTTATTCCTATACCTGTGCTAAAAGACCTAGGATTCTGGGTCACTGGGAAGTAACCTATGAATTTTAATTCCCTTGAAAGTGTTGAAAGCGACATAAACGGCCGTATCTTTTCCTTTCGTTAACTTAGAAGTTTGATTTTTTCACAGCTTCAAGAAGCCGCAGATTTGAGCATATGGTTTTAATTTCAGCTTGGTACCTGCAAGCGTTACCGAGATAAAGGGTCTTGACAAACAAACAAACGGACAACAAAGTAATCCTATAATAATTCCGTTTTTTTTCCTTTTGAGGTACAGAACCATAAAAAGCAGTCTACTTTTATTAGTAAGCTTAATTTACGATAGAATACAGCATAAACGTTGACAGTTTTTTTATCACAAGACTAAGAAAAGACTGGTCACGCTGGCTTAAATATCTGACGTCAAAATTAATGAGGACGTCAATCTCAGAAAAACTGTAACAAAAACTAATTATGCGTCATCCAAAACTAATTAATATTAGGTACTTATCTAGTCAGGCCGATTTAATAATAAAAGAAATTTATTATGTATGTTAAAATATAATTGAAATCAAATCATGTCAGCATGAACGCAACATGGTATAAACATTATCGCCCGTATTTTGTTTTTATGTTGGAAAATCATCTAACGACAAATCGCGCTCTTGGGCGGAGCGGGAGATAGTGTCAGACTTTTACTGACTAAAAACCCACTCCTGTTCCTTCGTTGCCATCATCCCAGGGCAACGGGTTTCGTTTTCACACTACCCATGGCCCCAGTAGGCTTCGACCCTGCTGGGTCCCTACGATTTGCTGACATCTCCCTGAGGCGCGCGTGGAACAATACGCGCCGTCGACGACTTGGGCTCAGTCCGAACGGTTACCAGTCGATCAGACGGCGGGCTACCCATTGCTCGCCGTCCGCAAGCCCGCGCCTACGGAAATTTATAGTAATCGGATTTATAAGGGATTGCATAGCCTCCATTTCCGTTATACTGTATCATCTGAGTATTTAGGTACCTACTAAATTTGAATGCATGTCCTCTTTCACGTAATTCCGTTTGAATCCAACTTTTCCTCTATACTCATAAAAATTCCTAAATGTCTCACGTGATCTTCAGTCTTTTTCTTCATTACATAGAGAACTTACACACACTCATTCGCATCAAATCAAATCGCTTTTTTTAATGCTTTATGCATACAAAACTACAGAGGCGGACTTAAGTAATTGATTGCATAGTAAGTATCAAAAAGTTTTATATCTCCTTTACCAACTTCATTCACAACATATAATGCCTTATGTTCTGTACGAATAAAAAAAAAATTCTTTTAAATAAAAATAACAATAGCAGTTGGTACAGTATCGTCTGAAGAGCCTTGTGGCTTGAGGCAGACCATCTCACGGACACTATTGACGTCAGAGAGCGGGTGTTCAAATATCATTTCGGCAATTTGACCCCACCGTGCTACGGAGTGTTTGGAGAGACATCCAAAATTAGCCACCGAAAGGTCATTACGTTCTTTACGACATAATTATGTACGATTCGTGATGACGTAGGTTTGTTTGAAGAAATATGCAGTTGTCTTGTAAGAAATTATTTGCACAATAATGATACAATTCATCCTTTTTAGGGTTTCGTACTTCAAAATCAAAAAACGGTACCCTTATAGGATTATTTTGTTGTCCGTCTGTCTGTCTGTCAAGACCCTTTGTTTCGGGAACGCGTAGAGTTATCAAGTAGAAAATTAAAACCCTATATTAAAGTCTGCGGTCCCTTGAAGCTGTGAAAAAATCAAACTTCTGAGTTAACGAAAAAAAAAAAGATACGGCCGTTTAAGTCACAAAAAAAGTGTATTTCGACACTCACAAGGGAATCAAAATTCATAGGGTTCTTCCCGTTGACCTAGAATCCTGAAATTTGGCATGAAGCATAGTCTCATAGCATAAGTATAGGAAAATATCTGAAAATTTGTAAAAAATCTTCTTAACTCAATTCGGGAATTGAACTGTTTTCATAGCTAAGTTTGTACGAAACCCTCAATGCACGAATCCCACTCGCACTTACCCAGATTTTTTTTTGTGGCAGCGCTGATTTTAATTTAAAACTTCAAAAGCTTAGGTTCATTTATTTAATCCTAAATAAATATGTAAAAGCGTGGATATCAGTGACAGATAAAGAAATAAACACTTCAAAAGTAAGTTTATTATTGTCATTTGCATTAGAGCTAGCTATTTAGCAACTGACAGATACTATGACATCTATAAAAAAAAAAAAAAAATATTTATTTAAATTTTAGGTACAGTAGTGGCACATAGGCGGACTTAATGCTTGTTGCATTAAGTCCGCCTCGCCGCGTTCTCTACCAATCAACCATCGAGGATTGATCAATAATTTTAACGTACCTAGTCAATTTTGCATGAATGTAACTACACAAATAGTAATAAATTTTCAAGCAAAGAAAAAATAAATATTTGATATATTAATGAGAAATTTAATAATTATTAAATTATCAAATTTCTTAATAATAGTCGTCATAATTAGTCTAGTACTGCCATTGACGTAACACACTATATTACTAAATATTTATTGATTAAATATTTACTAATATACTTTCATCGTAAATTTGAATAACTAAATTAAAGTAACCCTTATGATTGAAATTACAATTCTACTATTACTTCACTGTACACCCAAGCATTTTGCACAAGAATAACAGTAAATACACTCTCTCGACTGTATGAATATGATATTTATGCGGCTGCATTCAAGCAAGACCACACTTTCTATTAGAAATAGGAAGAGCTAACTTCATTATGCTTTAGAACGTTCCACACGTCTAAAAACTAAGCCTACAATAGAAACGCTTAATATGAAACCAGTAAATCGTGACATCATTATAAGGGTATCACGATATTCGTTAATTATTAAAATAATAAATTAAGTAGTAGCATAATTTAAAATCATCATGAGGAAACCGGCATGTCCTAGAACCAAAAATTCGAAGATATGTGACATCCACCAACCCGCACTGGGCCCGCGTTGTGGATTACGGCCCATACCCTCTCCTAGAGAGGAGACCTGAGTCCCAACAGTGGGAACATTATAAGGCCGACTATGGTATATGCTATAAATTGAAATAACGTCACAAAATCAAGAATTTTGAAACACTACGTGCGTTTGATGTACGTATGTATGTAGGCATAGTCTAATATTTAAAATTAAGCTGATGACAAAAATAAATATACATAAGTGGTTTGTTTTCCATAAAAACCATGATGTGCATTAACTATGACGAGCTAGAAATAAAACAATGGACCGAAAGTGGAACCTTAAGTAACCATTAGGCATTATAATAATTTTTAGTTGTTTATAATACAACTTGTAACTAGCCAAATTGTATATTACTAATCTTACACAAAAACATTTTGTTGATCAAATGATAATTTACATAGTTTACTAACAGTTTCATTGATACAAAATGCGCTAGAAAATGATCTAGCGCATTTTGTATCATACTGGTTTACTTAAATCAAATATTTGTCATTGGTATTGGAACGTCAAGGTAAAAGAATGTAAAATTTAAAGTAACAACACGCTTTAGTACGAAGTTATGGTGCTTTGTTTCTATTACATACATTTCTAGTTAACAAAAAAAGGACAGAAGCTCGGTTAGATGACTGCTGGTACCCATAAAGAACCGTGGAGATGGACCCGCATCGAGTAATAGAGCAATCAAAATAATGACTGCAACAAGACCGTGACCAATTGAAATGCGACCATTTCTATTACTTTTTTTATCCCTATCGGTAGACGTAAAGCTTTCTTCAAATGTAAACGCTTTAGTGAACAATTCTCATTAGGAACATGGCGTTGACGATAAATTAATGGACCTTAACAAGCCTTAATTTCACACCTAATTAGTAGAGCAATTAATTGGACAGCTACTCGTATACTGGCAGTGGTAGTATATTATCTATTTGCTTGACTAGGAATATATGGTTTTTTCAGTATATTGGGTCGTGTAAATGTAAGATAGCGCACATCAATATCCTGTCTTTCTGGTCCAATATTTATAATTTACACAAATTGAGTGCAACAACAAGAGACTGACAATATTTCTAGACTTCATTTAAGAAACTGAAGAAAACTAACGTTTTAAGACTACAGACATTTTCTCAGATAACGAACTATAAAAAGCTACAAACATACGAGGGACACATACTGCACAAACAATGTAAAACAATTGTCAATTATGTACAACCGCTGTAACTAATATGTTCCTGCTCCAGTTACCATGTACAATAACATCGGACACGTGAATGACGGATGTGAGCATCCGCTTTACATACAAATAAATGTAACCCACGGATTATAGCCATCATAGGATATGAGGAATCAAACATCCTGGCGAAACGATTATCTGGTGCATGGAATTTTGCCTGGTAACATAATAATATATATTAAATATTTTAATCCCAGTGAATTTGATTTGTGGGAGTCAAGGGCGTAGGCGTAACATTGGATAATTATAAAAATAAATTATAAAAAAACAACTGAAAAGTTCGAAACAAGAACTGGCGGAAGTGATTTTAGATTAATGTTACTAACTGCATCAGACAGCTTCAAAAGTGTTTGAATTGAACCTCATGTAACATCATGGTAGATAAGTAACGTTTTTTTCTTTTGTGGGAAAATCATCTAATGACAAATCGCGCTCTTGGGCGGAGCGGGAGATAGTGTCAGACTTTTACTGACTAAAAACCCACTCCTGTTCCTTCTTTGCCTTCATCCCACTTCGCTTTCACACTACCCGTGGCCCCAGTAGCCTTCGACCCTGCTGGGCCCCTACAGTTGCTGACATCTCCTTGATAGATAAGTAACGTGCTAACTGAATTTTTTAACAAATTGCATTAATAGTTTTAGTCAGTAATTTAACTTTTCCTTTAACTTTGCTTCTTAATTAAATTTGCTTATATACTTTAGAAATTAATTCCGCAACTATTAACCGAATTATCAAAAATGTAAATCAATTTTTCAAAAAGTGGTTCACACTACTGACACATGAATCGTAAACTCGAAAGTTGCAGTCTTATGATGTCAATGCCAAAAACCTTGTTAATGGTGCTTAAGAATTCAAGAAGATAAGAATCTTTATCAGATTGCATATCAAATAGGTTTATCTGTAATATGCTAATCCCCTTATTAATTCACGATAGTGGTTAATCTAGAAATTCTTATGCCAATTTTGAGATAAGAACCGAATTTGATTAAGTATTTGCTGTCATTAGATGATGTTAAATGATAAGAATCAAAACAAGATTGAATTTAGAAGAGTAAAATATTCGTATAGTCATTAATGTAGCGAATTTTATTCCGATTTGGAGGTTAGAACTTAAGTTGGTTAAGCATTTTTTTAACTCAGATGATAAACGATAAAGTTTAAAACGACATAAAATTTAGAGGAGTAGAAGATTCATATTTATAGTTGTTAATTTAGCGAATTTTATTCTGATTTGAAGACAAGAGCTCAATTTGGTTAAGTATTTTCTGACGTAAATGATAAACGAAAGATAAATCTCAAAGCAACATTAATTTTAGAGAAGGAATAGATTCGCATAATCGAATTTCATTCTCATTTAAAGATAAGAACTGAATTTAGTTAAGTATTTCAAACAGACGATTAAGGAATGTTGAACCTCGAATCAAAATCACTGTTGGAAAAGTAGAAGATCATTTGACTGTTTAACATTTTAGAACCCTTGTTTTACATAAGAAGACGGTTAAGCTTGCCTCTTCAATAGACCCAGCATGCAAAAGCAAAAAGGATTTAATTTGAAAGCTTGAAGCGTCTTCGAATATTGATCACCTTCCAAGTCATCTTTATTATGAGAAGTCTCTTCAGCTATTAACAGCCGGGTCACACATACGCTCTAAATTATTTTTCTTCCGTCAATCAATTTAAAAACTTCAAGTGTCTTTGGAAGTTGATTCAACTTCTTCTAATTCATGTTTATTATGAGAAGTTCCTTGATCTTTTAACGGCCAGTTAACACATCCTCTATTATTGTTCTGTCGTCTATAATAAACAACCAGTATATAAGCAAATCTAGTCAAGTTTTGATGTACGCTGATGATTTAAAAGCGTTTAGAACGATTGAAGATTGCATACTTTTTCAACAAGATCTCGACAGACTGACTGACTACAAATAAATAGCATCTCATTATACCGATGTACACTTTAACAAAAACAGGGTAATCGTAAAATTTTACTATGTTCTTAGCAGAACCCCATTGAATAACATATACTTAGTTAACGATCTGGGTGTGCTTTTTTGATAGTGGGTTATCCTTAAATAACTATGTTGAAGCCATAGCAAACAATACATTTAAAATGTATGGTTTCGTGATGAGGTCTTCAACCGAATTTAAGCGTACCTCGACTTATCTGTACCTATATAAAACGCTCATCCGTTCTCAAATAGAATATGCTGTTCCTATTTGGAATCCCTTCTACAAAAAGTACATTGGTGCAATGAATAGGGTCCAGCGCAAGTTCCTCCGTACTATGCATTATCGGTGTCATAGAAGTAAGACTTCTCTATCATAATCCCAATTATTAGGCGCATTATTATAATAGGTGTCGTAGAAGTAAGACTTCTCTATCATACTCCCTATTAGGCAAGTACTTACAAGCTTGTTAGCTTGGCGGGCCGACGCAAATATCCGGAAGTCAATGTTCTGTTCATATGATATTGTCCACAACCACTTTGATGCCATTGATCTCACAAGTAGGCTATGTTATTCAGTGCCTCGAACTGTTAATATGGGGAAAGTTCGTGCCAGGAACCTTGTTGGCACTAAATGCATGCCGAACAAATTCTTGCATATGCTGCCCGATAGAATATCCATAGAATGTCGGAATATTATAATGTAAATTTCATAGACATTCATATATTTGCATGTTCTAAATTTAAATTAAAAAAAAAAAAATACTTTAAATAAATTCTTGATGGCAATTGAGTTATTTATATTGTATAAGTATATTTTTTTTTATTAAGTTATCTAAATTAAATTGTTTAGTCACATATTTTTATTTCAAGCTAACTATATAGTATGTATTATATTAATTATAAGATAATGGCAACCAATGTCCAATAATTATATGTTTTATCAGTGGATAATGCAGGTTGCAACATTACTAACTAATTAAAAGAAAATATTTTTAATGCATAAGTTTTATGTTGTAGCAGTTTATCCCTGAATAAAAATAAAACAAAAATATATCAAATTGGCAGCAGGCAGTTATTTTATCGAGCTGTTTTGGGTCGAAAATTTCGGATCGTAGGATCCAAATTCATAAATTGTAAATATAAAGACCTATCTAAACGCATTGACACGTTGACACACTCAAGGGCTGGCTTTTTTACCTTGAACAGAGGATAAGCATTGCCATACAACGTGGCAATGTCGCCAGTCTTTTGGGCCCAATAACAGTCGACAGCGATGCGAAGGAGTTTTTTGACGCCATATTTTAAATTAGTTTTAATTATTAAGGATAATTTTTGTTTTCGTGTATAGGATACCTATATAAGAGCTATGTGAATAATATGTAGCATTTGTTAAATAATAAAATCAATTAATTAGAAAAACTGTAATACAAAAAAAAACATCTATTGACGTCACTAACTGTTTAGTCAAGAAAAACGTTTATAGAAGGACGTTGAGAGTTAAAAAAATGTTTGACTAGCGACGTCAGTCAGTGGATTTCAATTGAACGCATTATGTTCGAATAATGGATTCATATTGGCTAATTTCGTTCTGCCTTTAGATAAACTTAAATTCATTGAATACTTTCAAATGGTGATGACGAACTCACCTGCATTAGAGACGATTATATTCATTTCCATTGTAGATTCAAAGATAATTATGAATGCAAAGATTTTATAACAATCAAGTTTATTTAAGTGTTTTCGAAAGTGGCTTCTGATTTAGTGCGTCATTAGAAAATTAGTAGCCTGGTGTAGATATGCAATAAGAATTTGCCTTTCATTATTAAGCTATTGCAAAATCAAATACTTTGTTGAGAAAATTATTTGTTTTTTTTTTTAACTTTGTCAAAAATGTCCTGTAAAAAGTATATACAAACTAAAAGGTTAATAATGAGGCTACAATAAAATAAAACTCACCTTTTTTGGCAGGGTTGGTGACTCGAACTCGTCATCATCACGGCTGGACAGTGTGGAGCAAGATGAGCACGCGGAGTCCGCTGACAGGGACCTGGACCGCAGCCAGTCCACCTCCTCCTCTGTGGCACCCACCGCTACCACGCCGTCTGAGTAGTCGCTCACCACCACACTGGGGGTCCTCACGCACCGCCCCCTTATCTCGCAACCCTCGCTGCTCCTTCGCCCCAGTTCCACATCATGAGCCTCAATCAAAGTTCTCTCTCGTCTCGGCGACATCGTGTCGGGTGGAGGCGTGATGTCCCGTGGATGTGAGTGTCTCCGCAGACGTGTCTCTAGTTCCACAGCGGAGTCGTCGCTGAGATCGCGACTGCGGCGTCTGACTGCTGCTCTGTCGTCGTCGTCCGAGGAAGAGATGTCTTCGAGTGGAGAGGAAGCCCGAGGAGGGCGGAGGTACTGCATCGGGGCGGGTTCGAAGCGGCGCAAGAGCTCGGAGACGCGCGGTTGCGCTTGTCTCGAGACGCGGCCGGTCGGCGGCGCGCGCACGCCCGCACTGCCGTTCGTTCGACGCGGCGCGTGCGCAGGTGCCTCCCGCTTGTGTTCGGGCGATACTCCTGCGCTCAGCTTCAAGTAGAACAGGCTGTGGTTTAACGCTTTTTCCCGTAGCACGCGGCGAAAGTCTTCGGTCGCCGCCGGCTGGCGGTTGTCAACACGCGGCATTCTCGCTGAAAATTCAAAAACACAACTTACAAAAGTGTACTTTTAAAAAAGTTTTTTTTATCATCCCAGTAATTTACATTTACGCAATTCAAATTCAGTTCAAGTCAGAATAGTTAGAAAAAACATGTACTTCTTCTAATTTATTACATGTCACTGTAAACATTATCAGTCTTGTGGCCTTTAAAAAGTGAAGGAAATAGAACAACGAAACTAATATTGTATAGTCTATGGATACGGTATAAGGCAACGCCGTTTAAATGGTTCATTTTAATTAGTAACACAATTCTACTGACCTTTTTCTAATTTAACCGGATCTCGTAAACCGTTTCAATAATTGAACATTTCAGTCTTATCTGAAACAAACATAAAACTGTTAGGATATTTTTTAAATAATCCAGGATGCTGATAACGGTTGACGTCAAATAATGAATAATAATTGTGATTTTAAAATCAGCTCTTATCAGTTCGCTGATACACCTACAAAAGCCATTAAAAATAATTAATCCTTTGTTTTATTTTGTTGGGTGAACTATTTTGCAAAAAAAAAAATGTAAGCTGTTGTGATATCAACATTATATGAGTACATTCCAAATTTGAAGAAAGCTTCTACTTTACACATGTAAGCTAAGGGTCAGTTCACACCGAGACGCGACGCGACGCGACGCTGCGCGAAGAGCGACTCAAAATATAACTTTATTTACTACACGAATAAATAAAGTTATGTTTTGAGTTGCTTATCGCATCGCGTCGCGTCTCGGTGTGAACTGACCCCAATTGGGGACACATTTACCCGTGAAAAAAAAATCGTGTATAGAAATCTTGAGAAAGGTGTTAGACGTCATGGCTGCTTTGCTGTGCGGGTCGCGAATTCGATTCCCGCTCGGAATAAATATTTTTATGGCTTACAGATAGGTGGTTCGGGTCTTTGTGTCTCGTTTATGTGAATTTATATGTATGTGTACGCACCCACGATACCAGAGTAATTCTTAAAGTAGGACAAGAATTACAAAAAAAATAAAACTGGGCATGTGCGAATCGGACTCGCGCATTGTAGGTTCCTTACAAACAAAGATTTTTCCGAATTGAAAAAAAAAAAATATGACGTAGGTAACAGCAAAACTGTTTTCAGATTTATTCCTATACCTGTGCTATAAGACCTTGCTTTATGCCAAATTTTAGAATTCTTGGTTAACGGTAAGTACCTACCCTATGAATATTGATACCATTGAGAATATCGAAATATGCGTTTTTGCGACATAAACGGCCGTATCTTTTTTATTCGTTAACTTAGAAGTTTGATTTTTTCACAGCTTCAAGGGACTGTAAACGTTAGTATATGGTTTCATTAATTTTAATTTCATCTCGATACCTCTACGCGTTCCCGAGATAAAGGGTCTTAACCAACAGACAGACAGAGAGACAGACAACAAAGTGATCCTATAAGGGATCCATTTTTTTTGAGTACCCTAAAAAGGGTGTAAACGGCTGAAATAACAAGCTTGTCTATGTAGTCTCAAAGCTTCATTCAAAATTGGAATATAGGTACTCACATAATATATGATGTAGAAGATAATATGAACCTTAAAGAAGCCTTAATACTTTGAGGTACCATAAACCCCAGAACACCATAAGAGGCATGGAACACACTGAATGCGAAATAAATATAATCAAGAAACACAATCAACAACCGCATTAGATACATAAAACTCTATAAACAAAAAATATTTCTTAGCTCACACAATCTGTTTTGCTCATGAAACACAAACAGATGTCCAGCCTATGAACATTTCCATCGAAGCAGACAAATCAATTGTTCGCATTAGAAACAGATAAAATTACAATGAACAACAACAATAGATAAATAATAGATTTAATGACGTCACGCGCCAGGCAAGCGACCGTGAAGGACCAATTGATCTCATGATCGCAATTCGCAAGATTCGTAAGCGCTGGGCTTTATAATCGATGTCTGCTAGGGCTGCTGGTTAGTTCGAAAGTAATACCGTGGCCTTGGAACGCAAAACAACCCAAAAAGCCATTTGATTAATCCTTTCAGAAGTCGGCCCATAGCCCCAGTAGGCTTCGACCCCACTGGACCCCTACAATTATGCTGACATCTTTCTGAGGCGTGCGAGCAACACTAATCGCTGTCCCTCTCGGCGGCTGGGACGTGAGGATGTCGGTTCCCTCACGCGTGTGACCGTTTCCTTCGCTAGCATTACTGCCTTTGGCAGAAGGTGGCGATCACCGCCCATTCCCCGTCGCTCCGGTCATGGTCTGTACCAGGGCACAGTGCGAAAGGTCATTGCCACACCGATCGGCCCCTCGAGGACACGGTGGTACTCCGTCCAAGTGGGGCACACCGCCACCGTGTGCTCCACCAGACGTTTCTTTCGCCTGAATCAGGTGCAGGAACCTCTCGAACTTACGGGTGAGGACTTACGTCATGCCGAAGGGACGCCGTAACGCCTCCCCAGCCACTTCTCAAAGAGAGGACTTACCACCATGATTACGGCGGGCCCTAAATATGATGTTTTAGGTATTGCATTAATTTTGTTGAAATATGTTTTATAATTTATTGACTTGCTTGCATTTCACCACAATTTTATAGTTAATGACAAATTGGCAAACGCTGATGTGATCGATGATGGAGAACGCTTGTCTATAAGTTACCTGTTCACTTTTCACTCAACCCCCAGATTATAGCTATCAGGAAAATGAGACTCATGTAAAGAATTCCAGACCTTACTTAAAATAAAATTAAAAAATAAACTGTCTAAATTATTTCCAATATGATTTGTGAATTTCAAACTCAAAGTATATATTTTAAATTAACTTTTCACAGTCACTTTTAAATTGTCAAGATATAGGTCAGTCAGAAAGATAAAGCTAATTTACGGTACTTTACGCTAAGCGTAGATAGATCTCTATGGAGAAGAACTTTATAGACTTTATAGATTTGTTATATAAGCATTACAAAATTCCTGGTTATATACTCAAAAAACCGGGCAAGTGGTTCCGTACAAACGTACCTATAAAAACAGTTCAATTCCCAAATTGAGTTACGAAATTTTTTCCGAATCGTAAAAAAAGTTTTTTTTTTGTGTCGTATCCTATACTTGTTCTATGAAACTTTGCTTCACGCTAAATTTCAGGTTTGTAGGTCAACGAGAAGTACCCTATGAATTTTGAGTCCCTGAGTGAGCCTCATGGGGCCATGAGTTTAATTTCAACTCAATACCTTCACGTGTTCCCGAAATAATGGGTCTTGACAGACAGACGGACAACAAAGTGATCCTATAATGGTTTAATTTTTTCCTTTCGAGGTAAGGAACCCTAAAAAGAGCATAAAACAAAAAAATAAATGAGCGTGAAGAAGTAAAATTCAAACACACTTACAAACTTTCGCCTTTAGAATTTTAGTTTGATAAAACGTTTATATTATGCATATCGTACCTAGGTAATAGAAAATGCTTTTCCGTTTGGAAATCCATGAAAATCTAGAATTATTCTTGTGTATTCAAAGCTTAGATATCTCGAGTCTAGGCAATAAAGGCATTAAGTTTTAATCGCACACTCTCCGTGTCTAGAATGCTTGTTTTTATTACACACGATATTCATTATAATTCTTTGTTTACAAACATTTATTACGGCATCGTTGATTGTATCATCTTGTACTACGTCTTAATGATTGCTAATCAGAGTAAAGAAAGCATTGTTATATCAGGAAATATTAATGTAACAGGTAATATCCATGAAAGAAACACCTTTATCACTCTATCGGTCCTCACCTTTCATCCTTTTAGCCAAAAGACCTGCACTACCATACATAGGCCTCCCAACCAAGCATTGCCGTGACAACAAGTCTTGTACTTGTATGTATTTAGAGAACTCTTTTCTTTAGAGAGAAATCATCAAATGATTTCTCCCGCTCAGGGTGAAGTGAGAGGGACTGTCAGACTAGTATTGACTAAAAAACTTATTTATTTAAACTTTATGCACTAGGAATAAACACTGTACAAAGGCGGACTTAATGCTTTAGGCATTTTCTACCAGTCGACCTTAGAGTGGTGCAGAAACAAAACATGGTATGTGCAACTTAATGGTAAAGAAATACAATAATACATATTGTATACTTAGATACATACACACAAATTAACAATGTAATTATGAAAAACGAATCCAACAAATCAACGCTGTGATGATTACACCAACTTCCTGCGAATATGCTCACGTGCCATCACCTTAAAAGTGAACCGACTGGACGCCATCCTGTTGTTCAGCGGTAAAAATCATTTGTGTTTCTTCAGTTTTCTTTTTTCCCGCATTCCAAGAACGCGGTCACTCCTTGAAGTGAGAGTGGGCTCCGGATGGAATCCCACGCTCTTATTTACGTGTCGTTTTAACAACGCAAAGTTTTAAATTTTGTCCAGCGAGTATATGTTTACTAGGACCACATTATCAAATTTAAACTATCGAAAACAAAATCAGAATAACTTCAGTTGGCTGCAGTTTACTGTCTTTCAATTATTATGAGTGCAGCGCTTTTTTATAATGTGGCCTCCTTATTAAGCAGAGTTCGTGCGAGCGGCAATGGCATTCTGGCGGTTGTTGTTGATAAATTTTGCTGCCCTATACTGAAGCATCAAATTAAGGTGCTGATGGAATAGGGTTAAACTAATCATATTGTGACATTTTTAATCTTTTTAATTTACTAACACCTAGATGATAAGTTTTCTACTAACCATTGGATCAATGATGTCTGAATGAATAAAAATTATTATTCCATTTATTTAATTATTTACACATATTAATTACATTTTTAAATATTTCTTAAAAATAAAAAAACATTAAAAAAACATTTAAAAATATAAAAAATAGTAGCCCACCGGCATCGGGAACAGGGTCCAAGCTACCGGTGGTCAGGGCTCCTGAGAGAGGAATCTCCGAACAATACGCGCCGTGTCCAGGAGTACTGCCTTCTGAATCAAGCCCTTGATCCAACTGCCTAACGAGAGCCTCTTCAGATGTTGGTCGAGGCTCTTGGCAATTAAGCCATTGGCCGTCACGACTATCGGCACAATGATTGCTCTATCCACTTCCCACATGTCGACAACCTCGCGAGCTAAGTCAAGATACTTAGTTTGCTTATCTTTCTCAGCTTTCACGAGGTTCTCGTCATGAGGGACCGCTATATCAACAATCATTGTGCGACGCTCTAGTCGATCTACCACCACTATATCAGGTTTATTGGCAACAATAGTCCTGTCAGTGATGATAGATCGATCCCAATATAACGTGATATTGCCATTGTCGAGAACTGGGTCGGGCACATACCTGTAGTACGGTACTTCTGATTCCACAAGATTGTATTTAAGAGCAAGTTGCTGGTGGATAATCTTGGCTACGAGGTTGTGTCTATGCAAATATTCTCCGTTAGCTAAATGAGAACACCCAGAAATAATGTGTCGGATTGATTCCCCGGGTCGGTGGCATGCCCGACAGATGTCAACCGTACCGTCCTTCACAATGTATTTCCGGTAGTTGTTCGTCATCATAACTTCATCCATAATCGCAAAGACAAAACCTTCGGTTTCCCCGAAGAGGTCACCGAAACGCAGCCAAGATACGGACGCTAACAGGTCTACATCGGGCCCATGTAAGGCCCGGTAAAAGCGTCCGTGAAGCTCCTTGCTCTGCCATACTTCTATGCGGTCATTAGTATCCAGTACTATAGGTTTGCGCCAGTTCTCGTTAGCCAAGGAGAGCGGAGTGAGGCCCTTGTCCACCACTGCCACATCTCGGTGCATACCCACGTCGGTTTTTAGGAAGTATTCCCTGAGACTGCATACCTCGCGGTTGTGCAGGGTCTTAGCATTTAAGAAGCCACGACCCCCGCACTTCCGCGGGATATACAGTCTCATCACCGATGACCGTGGGTGATGCATCCGATTTGCGGTAAGTAGTGTGCGGACCCTCCTATCCAGGGCGTCGAGTTCTGTCTGAGTCCATTTGAGTATGCCGAAAGAATACATCAATACCGGCATGACCCAACCGTTGAAAGCGCGCACCTTGTTTCCGCCTGACAAAAGACTATTCAGTACTTTATTCAGGCGGCCAAAGAAGCGCTCTTTCAACGATCGTTTTACGTCATCAGTATTGATGCCTAATGCTTCCGACATACCCAAATACTTGTAAGTTTCGGTTGAGCAGAGAGATCTAAGGTGTATGGAATCCGTGAGTTGAATTCCCACGGATTCCATAATCTCACCTCTCTTTACATGTACGACTGCACATTTGTCCACACCAAATTCCATCCTGATGGCACTACTGAAGGTTTCAGTTAACTTCAGTAGCTCCACCAGTTGCAAATTGTTGGGGGCAAAGAGTTTCAGATCGTCCATGTAAAGAAGGTGAGATATGACCTGACCGCCTCTTTTCAACCGGTAACCTAATCCAGAACCCTCCAGCAGTGTGCTGAGAGGGTTCAAGGCTAGGCAAAACCACAGTGGACTCAGACTGTCACCCTGGAATATGCCACGCTCAATCCTTATCGGTTCGCTGTTCTCCTGAATCTGTCGACATCCCGGATAGTGAAGGACTGTTCTCCACTGCCCCATACATGACATCAGGAAGGTGCGCAAAGTTGCATCAACTTTATACAATTCTAGCACCCTCATGAGCCATGTATGAGGAACAGAGTCATAGGCCTTCTTATAATCTATCCAACATGCCGACAGATTCTTTCGAGAACGTCGAACCTGTTGGCTAATGGCCATATCTATGAGGAGCAGCTCCTTAGTACCGCGGGACCCGTTCCTACATCCATTCTGAGAGGCAGACATGATAGAATTTGTCTCAATATGATTGTTGATTTTAGCTCTCAGAATGGATGTAAAAAAATATTATTATTATTATATTATTATAATGAAATGGGGACGTGAGATAAAATTAAAATAGCATCAATAAATTACTGTTGGGACTCCACGAATTATTTCTTGAAAAGATTAGAATTCCTACAGACCTTTATCTCCACGCAACAGGAGTATGTAAAATATTGATGGATGGAGAGGGAGATTGAGCCCAAAGAAAAGATTGATGGATTATTTGAGAAGTGATATGAAAGAAAAGGGAGTTAGTGATAGCATGACGGGTGACAGGACAGAATGAAAGAAAAAAATAATTAAAAACCCGACTGTGTAAAAAATAACTTAAAATAAAAACTGAAAAGAAAAAAAAAACAAGTTCAATCCAGTAGCGTAGAAACCAATTTAATTGCATTAATTTTAACACATAAAATGCGCAACACCGTTTTTTACTCGACTATAAGAAAGGCTAATACGGAACATATTGACTGCAACAGTCGGGACCCATATTAAATTGAATGATTTTAGTTTGGATAATTTTATGCCGAATGTTGCATTCAATATGTTCCGTATTAACCCTTCTTATAGTCGGACAAAAAACGGAGTTATGCCGACCCCTAAATAACACGGGACAAGGGCCGAAAGATGATGATTACAGACTTCTATAGCAACATGCTCAAACAACACAATAACCAAAAAAAATATATATTTATAAATCTTTATATTATCTAAGAAAGGAAAATGTTTAGTATCGTTTTCTTGTAATTCAGTGAAAAACAACTAGTTATGTCGGAACAATGATTCGCCATTAGAGCACTCGATAATCCAGTTTTTATGTAAAATTGCTATGCTGTTTGATGACAGGTAATTGCTTTGATGTTTCTCATCGCCAATTATAATTATAATCAGTAGATGAGAATCGAACATAAGTACATCTTATTCATTTCCATTACACTGACATTGTTATACTGACTTAACAATCATTTGATAGAAGCTTTCACTATAATTGTACATTTATCAGAGGTCATCATAATCAACATCATTTTAGCCGAAAGACGTCCACTGTTGGACATAAGCCTGCCCCAAGTGTCGCTACAATGACCCGTCCAGTGCGTCTCGTATCCATCGAATTACCGCGACCCTCACCAGGTCACGGTCTCGAAGAAGGAGCTCTAAGCTAAAATAATAACAATCGCACAAGCGATCTCCCAAGGTTTAGCAACACTTGCCAAGGTTAATCTGTGGATGGGTAAGGTCTCGTTTGTCATTTAAGATTTAGGTTTCTACACCGCAATTGCTCTATAGCAGTTGTGGTGCGCACCATCCTACAATAGTGCGGGTGACAGCTATCGGATTTATATAATGTATCTCCTTTCCTCTCATCTTAAAGATGCATATTTTCGTTCTGCTATCATCATACCCATGATATGTAAAAAAGACCTAAACTTACCTAATTTTAAACGGATTTGAAAGATTCTTTCTATTTTCGATGTTTGATAAAATTATTTTCATTACTAAAATAAATTGAATTGCTCTATTAAATGCGGTCAACAAAACAAAAAAAGCCAACGAAAAACAACAGTAAAAACTTCCAAAAACCTACAAAATTCTTCCAAAACTATTCCATTCACGTTCACCTCTTGCATAAGTAACATCACTTTCAGCTAATTATGATGTACGTGGCGTTTGACATGCGCATGCGCATCGTATGCGTACGAGTAAGATTCACTGATATTACACTAATCTATAGGAGCAAGTGGCACGTGTATAGAAATTTGTAGCGTCAGCTTTAGGCTTGGATCATAGAGGTAAGTTAATGAAGAATACCTTAAATCTGAAAGCTTAAATGGCACAGAACTTAGCGAAATCTAAACATAAAAGGTGTTTAAAGTAAATAATTAGCAAAAGTACTTCTAGACAAGTGTGCAGCATCATCGACTGCATTATAAATCGCATCAGGTGAGATAGTGGTCCAGAGCGGATCAATTCTATGTATACAAACAAGTCCTACCACTATATAAAATTCCATCGCCCAGTAAATGATAAAAGAATTCTATTTTTCAAATACGTTTGAAACACTTTTACACGTCAATTTAAACTAGATGAGGCCGGTGTATCATAGCTGAGTACCCTGAGAAGAAACACTGAAACAAACTCAGAATTCAGTCTGTTTGATAGTCCATACAGTAATGCAATGGTCAACTCACTATGCAGATTAATGTCGAGATCAGCTTTTGAGAAAAGAACCAAATAGATTTGAGTGGATTTGTCCAGTCAGTGCAAGCATTTGTCAGTATTCGTGTAGGCTCATCTCAGGACTACTAAGGAGCTCAACAGCAGTTCAATAGCTGCATATTGAAAACTTCCACTGGTCTAGAAATTATTAACTTCTTTTAAAGTAAGAAAAATTGTGGAAACTACTGATTAGATTTTAAAAAAAAACATTGAAAAAATGGTCGTCACAATATTGTCTTTCGTGTATTTTGAACAGTATTAGAAAAAAATGTCGAAACCAAGAGTAGATGCTTTGATACGTAGGTACATGTTGATGCGTACGCGCATCATCTGCGTACGATTCACTGACATTACAGTAATCTATGGGAGGCACGTGTACAGATATCTTGATCGTTGCAACATCTTTGGGTTTCCACAAGACACACACGTTTAAAAAAAAAAAATAGACATGTCAATCCAGAGGTATTTTTCGCCAATGTCTTTTGCTAAAATTTGCTGTGAAACTTAAACTTCTCCATCACCAGAAATGTAAAGAGGAACAAGAGGTAACCTAATTTCCCCATCTACAGAAATGTAAAGAGGAACAAAAGCTATACTATGTCCTATTCCAGGATGTAGTCTACCCGTGTGCCAAGTTTTATACAAATCGGTTCAGCCGTTTGAGCATGAACGAGTAACTTTCAATGCATAAGATTTCCGGCACCCGCATTGCTGCATGTATGCTTAACATAGTATGTGTTATAAGTTAATCCCAAGCCTATTCTATATTCGTGGGCAGTGGTGGCAGGGTGGTAACGGCCCCGACTTACGAGTTATAGGTTCCGGGTTCAAAACCCAGCCAGGCGCATAACTTTGTGTAATTTGTTTCATCACCACTGCTCTCAAAACGGTGAAGGAAAACATCGTGAGGAAACCGGCATGTCCTAGAACCAAAAACTCGAAGACATGTGACATCAACCAACAGCATTGGGCCCGCGTGGTGGCTCAGTCCCAACAGTGGGAACATTATAAAGTAGACTATGCTATGCTATGCTATTTTATATCGAGGGAATTTCTGGTATGGATACCGTGGTCTTGGAACGCAAAGGTCAGCTAAAGGACAGAGGTAAGTAAGTATGCCTGTCAGTAACATCAGTGATGAAACACCAAAAATGAGAGTGGCTATTTCACATAAATAAAATCACTGTCCTTCAAAACTAAGAAACAATCCTGTATTTTAAAGAACAGTACATTTTCAAATGCATTGATACAGTTTGATCTCCTTTAATAAAAGCGAAATACCACTCACTGGTTAATCACGAAATCTCAGAAACTATAACACCTATAAACTTAAAATTTGGCAGGTAGGTTCCTTATAGAGTGTAGACATCCGCTAAGAACGAATTTTCCGAAATTCACCCCCTGAGGGGACGAAACGGGGGTCCAAAGTTTGTATGGAGAAACCGACGTTCACGCGGGCGAAGCCGCTGGCAGAAGCCAGTATGTTATATACATGAACGCAAGTGGGTTTGAGACAGTAAAACTAGGTGATTTCCCTACTCAAAAAAAAACTCTATTCTATATTTTAAAGTTTTTAATGCATCCTGTCACGATAAAATTGGGAAATTATTTTGTTCTGGAACTTTTGAAGCTAATCAGTAAAGATACATCAAAAGCGGGCGATGAAAAGGAAATATTAAAAGATATGTCTACTGGGAAGATACCGATGAGTCTTTGCGATTAAGCTGCCGAAGTCTCAGAACCAACTGTACTTTGGTACCGACTCAAGCCAAAGAATTATGAGCTCCGCGAAAATTCTTCAAATAACATTCTTTTAATTAATTAAGTCTTCTATAAATGGACGAAAATAATTAACTGGATTCCTAACGAGTTTCGAAAATGATAATAAAACATAATGATGATAATATTGAGCTCAATTCAGAATGGACTTTTAAGGAGTTTTAGAGACTGTTACGCTCCTTTTTTTGGGTTTAAGTTGCTGTTAGATACAAAAAAAGCTACTGGTCTAAATGTCTGATTTTAAAATTCATTAGGTAGAACAAAACCGATGCCAAGACCAAGTGCCAAGACTTTTTTAAGGTAGAATGACTTCTCCTGCTTTAAGGTAGAGCGAGAGGACGTGACACAGATGTCTGTGTCCTTCGATTGCCCTTTAAATTTTAGGAACACGAGTTTCCTTTATAAAAATCCCTGCAGCCCCGGCGGGCATCGGCTATGCTGGACCCCTACGGTTTGCTGACATATCTTTGAGGAACAAGTGACTTGGGCTGGGTCCGTACGGTTACCAAACTACCAGACGACAAGCTACCCAGTGCTCGTCGTCCGCAAGCTACGTACGCCTACCGTGGCTGGAAGTCGGGGTCAGGGTCGCGATGGCTGGGGGTGAGGATGTCCGTGCCCTCATGCATGCGGCCAGATCCTTCGCTAGCATTACTGCTTCACAGAAGGAGGCGACCACCTGATATGCCAAGGTTGCGGGATAGCTCTACAGAGACACCGTGGTCCCGGATCGCATAAGGCAAGGATGGCGAACCTTTATTGAAGGATGTGACACTAAATACAAGAAAAAAAATAATGTGGTCATGACCGCCACCAAAGAATTTTATCTTTGTCATTTAATTGACAAAAAATTAAACTAGATGGTATTAACTCTTGATTTGCAACCCGAAATTCATACGAGTATATCGTAATGTTTAAATTTTAAAAAAATATTATCGTTTAATTAAATCCATGAGAAAAGAGTGATCACTGCTATTTCATATTACCTGGATGCTAAACATTTAACACTAGCATTCTCGAATTATTTTGCCGCGTGCCACCATTGGCACGCGTGCCATAGGTTCGCCATCCCTGGCATAAAGCAACTGAAGTAACAAGGGTAGCTTTTAGAGAGTAAAATTCTAAAACTTCTTTACTCCTCTACTAAAAGTAGGCGAAGTTGTTATATGAATTCTCAGCGCAAAAAAAGAAAAAGCTGATTACATAAAAGTGATATTTTCTTTGTAGAATTTTGCGTGTAGCAAACAGCCACTACGTGAACGTAAAAAATTCCTGATTTGTCCTTTTAGGCTTGCATACCATTTTATATTACGTGGTTCTTACCTTTTCCATAAAGACTCTTCAATATTAAAACCAATTCATTCAACGCAAGAAATTATTATTGTTCTTTCTCAACAAAAATGCTATAATAAACTACCGCATCCATTCGAAACCTACTCCGTTAACATACGATCAGTCGGAGTGTCCTCAAGCTACGTGACGTCAAACGCAGCCTTGCCGCGCTAAGGGCAATACAACACGCACCAAAATAGCTTAATTTAGACAATTCCACGCAAATTGGGCTTGATTGTCCGATGAAAAGGATAAAACTTACAAAAGTTGGTATTTTTAGTTAAGAAAATGTGAACTGACTTTTTTAAGGTGGGTAATCATTCATTGACTTCTCCCGTTTTGTCTTTTTTTTTTATTGGGTAAGAAAATCATCTTATGACTAATCCCGCTCTTGGGCGGAGCGCGAGATAGTGTCAGACTTTTACTGACTAAAAACCCACTCCTGTTCCTTCTTTGCCTTCGTCCCAGGGCCCCGGGTTTCGCTTTCACACTACCCGGGGGTGAAGGGGGGAGTGACTTTTCTATTAATCACTCCTATGTTCCTTCTTTATTTTGCGTTCCAGTACGGACCCTGGGTTTCCCTTTCGAAAACCAACCCATAGCCCCAGTTGGCTTACACCCTACTGGGCCCCTACGGTTTTGCTAACATATCTTTCTCTCATCTCAACAATACACGCCTCAGACAGCGAGCTACCCAGTGCTCGAAATGTGAATTGCGTCAACAGAAAGACTGCTACGAGCATCTGAAGCTAACGACCAAGTGCCATAATCATTTCAACCGAAAGACGTTCAGTGCTAGATATAGACCTCTCCCAAGTATCGTCACAACAACCGGTCCAGTGCCTCTTAAATCCATTGGATTCCCGCGACCTTCACCAGGTCATTGCCCAGTATAAACATTTCGACGCTGGAAAGGCAAAAATTACTAAGCGACATTGAGTAATCTTTAAAGGAGAGCGATTTAAAATTAAAATTTTTAGAAAAAAAATGGTAGTTAATTATAACACACCTCTTTTCTCTTTTTTGTCTTTTCCGTTGAAAGTTAAAAAAAGTATTTAGATATTATTAACATGATGTTAATGGTATCTAAATCCAACTATTTCATCATTTTTAACTGTATTTTTTAATTTAACTTTAAATCAGTCTCCTATAAAGTTTACTCAATGTCGCTTAGTCATTTTCGCCTTTCAAGCATCGATTTGTTTTTTTTTTCGCATCTTCTAATAATTTCTCCCACTCTGGGCGGAGCGAGAAGGAGTGTCAAACTTTGACTAAGACCCATCCGTGTTTTTTCCGCACAAAACTGACGAAAGAATTTGAAATTACAATAGCAACTAATGAAATAAATAGGTACGGAAGACAGAAACAAAAAACGTAACACGGTATCGCAATTCTCAAATAAAAACTGAAACTCTCACGTTGCAAAGCGTTGCTGCAACATGGCCGTTGCAGCAGCCACGATGGGTGAAGTGATCGCGCAACAGCCATTTGTCTGCATTCCGATGTGCAACGTTGCAGCACTATTAAGGCGGCCCACACCAATTTGAGCTCGGCTCATGCTCCGCTCGTGATCGAGTCCTCTAGCGTATATTATTATATATTATTATACTGTATAATTATATAGCCTAGATAATGTGATATGGAAAGGAGATCGCATGAGTTAGACGGTGCGCGCACTGGTCATTTTTGTCACCGTGACTGTTTCGTCACTCTATCAAGTCCGTGGATATGAATGGAGATAGATGCGCGCACGTTACGACGTGACAACTGGGTGACATTTGTGTACGCCGGTGACAAAATTGTCACTCTCGTCGTCGGTCGTTCGTCATTTGTATTTTCATATATTAATGCAGGTCCTAAAGTGCGAAGTAATTCATGAAAGCTTCTAATAATCAACCGGAAATATCTAAAAAAAATATTTGGATAGTCTCAAATTATAGCCTAAAAATTGGGTTACACCAATTAATTTTTACGATAAGCAGTGTCTCGACAGCTGCCATATTATCTGGTTAAGCGAAATATGGGTTAGACTACCAATTAGCATAGTCGGCCTTATAATGTTTCCACTGTTGGGTCTCAGGCCTCCTTTCTAGGAGAAGGAATAGGCCATAATCCACCATGCGGGCCCAGTGCGGATGGGTGAAAGTCACATGTCGAATTTTTTTTTCTAGGTCATGCTGGTTTCCTCGCGATGTTTTCCTTCACCCTTTTGAGAGCAGTGGTGATGAAATAATTACACAAAGTAATGCGTCTGGCTGGGTTTGAACCCGCGGCCTACAAATCGTAAGTCGGGGCCGTTACCACCAGGCCACAACTGCTCTAAAATAACAAACTACCAATTAAGTAATTGTTAAAATGCCGTCACAAGTAACGGTAAAATTCTAAAGGAAAACAGAATTTAACATAACTTTTCCACAATAATCATTAAGATCCTTGTCCCTTAATCCCTGTAAGCAAATTACCACGGAATGTTCGTAAAGTCATTATTACGAAAAGCAATTAACTGACTATTATAACTCCTAAGCACCATGGGTGGTTAACAAGAGTGTATACTAATTATCTGCTTCTAATAATAACAAATATTTATGTTGCACTTGTTCAGTACCTGGTTTTACCCTTGACCAGAGTTGTAATAGTAGGTAGGTACATGAAGAGCACACACAACCGAACGTCTAAGCGTTGCGAAGAAATTAACTGTTTTTTGCTAACAACATTTTTAGAATTTTTTGTTTCATCATAAACCATAACTTACAAAATTCTTAGGTTTAAACTATTAATTTAATTATATACAAAAAAAATACAAAAAATACTAAAATCTTTATTTCTTAACAAAATTGTTTACATTAGTAGGTGATTGGAGCCTCCTTTTAAGCAAGTAATGCCTGTATTATATAAGTTTTTAAAAAAATGTTATTTTTAAACGATCATTAACTAGTTGTATGTTTCTGTGGCTCCTAAGACTAATTCGTAACACTTTACAAAAAATGGTGGTATAGAAAAAAAAAAATAGTATTTAAATTGTCAATAACAATATTATTTTAACAGTTATAACAAACAACTGGAAACAGACAACTTAGATATCTCAGCGACCAAGCCCAGACGTCTGGCGAAGCATAACGAGCTCAAATAATGACATATGGCTAAACAAAGAGAAACATATAAAAGAGCAATTTTACAAAAATCAAATCAGAAGCAGATTGCTGCACCTACCATGTTTTGTTTCTGCACCACCCTAAGGTCGACTGGTAGAAAATGCCTAAGGCATTAAGTCCGCCTTTGTACAGTGTTTATTACTTGTGCATAAAGTTTTAATAAATAAAAATAAATATATAATTTTTTAAATTGATATAAACCAGTGCTTGACTGCGATCCCACCTGATGGTAAGCGGATTTCGTTCAGGAGTGGACGACTTTCCTCAATGATGACAAACACTTAGGTATAAATAACTACCAGCTTACTCATTGTTCACTATGATCAATATGACCATAGCCTTCGAAGAATTGAACATTAACAGTGAAGTAAGTTCAAGGTAAAACCTACAACTAATCTGGAAAAACCTAAGTGCATTGACGCTGATTTTGTCAACGTATTCAGAAATGAAAATGTTAAAACAGACAAGAAAAATCATCTTGTGTTAGGTAGGGAAAGAAGAGAGCAGTGGGTGGCCGAGTGGTAACGGCCCCGACTTACGATTTTTAGGTCGCGGGTTCAAACCCAGCCAGGCGCATTAGTTTGTGTAATTTATTTCATCACCACTGCTCTCAAAACGGTGAAAGAAAACACCGTGAGGGTTTTCGTTTTCGGAACCTAAAATTCGAAGATATGTGACATTCACCAATCCGCACTGGGCACGCGTGGTGGATTACAGCCCATTCCCTCTCCTAGAAAGAGGAGGCCTGAGTTCCAGCAGTGGGAACATTAAAAAAGGCTGATTATGCTATGCTTAGGTAGGGGAAGGAAGGAAAAACGTACAATTTGAAAACTGCTAACATACTAAACACAAGTTAAAT
Source organism: Mythimna vitellina (assembly GCA_949316375.1). Lineage (NCBI taxonomy): Eukaryota > Metazoa > Arthropoda > Insecta > Lepidoptera > Noctuidae > Mythimna > Mythimna vitellina. The sequence continues at coordinate 17,311,282 of OX438697.1, forward strand.
CTTACATTAGGTGCCAGAGTACAACGAAAACATTTTCATTTGTAATAAACCATAATTCATTCATTCATTTTTTTCCCTCAAATTGCCTGTGTTTTTGCCTGTTTTGTTTTTTTTAATTATGTGTGCCTAAGTTTTACTAGATACTAACATAGTTTTTAAGCTGTTTTGAGCTAACACCTTATAGGCCTACAATGCCTGAGAATAAAAAATATATTTTTTAATTATTTTTATTTGTAAATAGATCTGTTGTTAGTACAAATTGAATGTAATAAATATCTTCTTTTTTTAAGTCTAAATATAAAAACAAAAACTCTTTGTTAAGAGGAGAGAAGGTCTTTGGTACATACCGACAAAAACTGATTTACTAACTTTCCAGAATAGTAACAGTTAAAACAGTTAAGTTAGTCTCACACGTAATTTATGTTCCGAGGTTGTTCTTTGTCACCAACTTCAAATAAACACAATCACTAAATTATTTCTGCGTCTCAAAACCTATCTAGATCCACGATCTAAAAGCCTAGTTACCTAGTACATTCACCCACAGCACTTGAGGTCACGATAACCACTACGCTATGCTCCATGCTGTGTAGCGAATTGCACGTTATAGTGCAAAGTCGTAAAATCTATGACGTATTCGGAATTGCGCAACTCGATTAATTAAACGGCAAGTATATATTCACGCTTAATATACCATTAAGTAGAATAGGATTTTTTTCTGATTACTATAAAAATATATTGCATAGCCCTAATTTGAATTATGTTTTAAAGAATTTATATAGCCGGATGGCGGAAATACAACACTAAAAAGTCATACCAGTGATGTAATATTTAGTACCAGCGAATAACCTTTATTTTGTCTACCTCAAAACATATGGAATCCATACTCCTGCTCTATTTTTTCATATACCGTAAAATTAAAAATGGTTGAACTAAGAAATTATTTAAAAATACATTATATTTACAGGAGTAGAGCAGTAGTGGCCGAGTAGAGCAGTGGTGGCGGAGTGGTAACGGCCCCGACTTACGAGTTGTAGGTCGCGGGTTCAAACCCAACCAGGCGCATTACTTTGTGCAATTTATTTCATCACCACTGCTCCCAAAACGGTGAAGGAAAACATCGTGAGGAAACCGGCATGTTTTAGAACCAAAAATTCGAAGACATGTGACATCCACCAACACGCACTGGGCCCGCGTGGGATTACGGCCCATTCCCTCTCCTAGAGAGGAGGCCTGAGTCCCAACAGTGGGAACATTATAAGGCCGACTATGCTATGCTATTTACAGGAAAAGGTTTCTAGGAGATCATCCATAATTTTTTATGATATTTTGAACCGTATTAACAGAGTTTGGAAAAAAAACAGTCGGCAAAAAAAAAACTAAAATAAAAAAATAACCTATCGACCCTGCTCCATGTAGGGATCAAAAGACAGGAGAAAGTTCCTGAAAGATGGACATTTTCCTGCAGCTGTAACGGGTAAGGTCCTTACTGACCCGTCTCAAAAATACAGCCTGTATATGTATATCACGATATGTAATTCATCTTTGATAATAAGTTGAAGGTTATTACGAGAAAATACCGAGACGTGAGAATTCAGGCTTTGAGGACTGGACGCCATTACTTTTCTGTTGCCTCTAAAAGTGAAATCAGAAAATAATTGCGAGGGAGATGAACAGAGGTCGCACGAAGATTCCATATCGGGTCAATACATCGATCATTACGGTTAGTAGTTCTACTTTTTTAGTGGAGATTGTATCTAGTAAAGAGACATGCGATCGCAGCAATCCCGAAGATCATCATCATCATCATATCATCATGCTATCATTCATTAAAGTGTTCTATCTCCGAAGTACGTCATCAGATTTTCACCAAAATTAAATGGGTCCACTTGGGGGGCAAAACTCTTCCAGACCAAAAAATAACCATTAAAATCGGTTAACATTTGACGAAGAGATCGCTAAAGATAAAAAAAAATCTGACGACTTAAGAACCCCTTCTTTTTTGGAAGTCGTTTAAAAATCTCATAGTATGGGTATTAGATGGGCTGCAGGATTGTACGAGTGTTACCGTGGTCATGGAAGCAAAGGGCAACAGAAGGAACCATTTTGGGTTTTAAACAGTACCTAAAAGTCTCACACTCCCGCTCGCTACACCTGGAAGGGGCGAGACAGAGTTTTAGATTCCAGTGCCACGATAACTCTTTCAAATGTTTCCTAGCCGCCTAAACCGCCTGGAGGACACGGTGGAGCATACGAAAGAGGTGTGCTCCGCCTGGGCAGAGCACCGCCGTATCAAGTCATCGACGGCGCGTAGTGTTCCACGCGCTTCTCAAGGAGATGTCAACAACCGTAGGGGCCCAGCAGGGTCGAAGCCTAGCCGAGCCTAGCCATGGGTGAAGCGAAAGAGATCCTCGGGGCCCTGGCACAATGTAAAAAAGGAACAGGAGTGGGTTTGTAGTCAGTAAAAGTCTGACACGACCTCGCACTCCGCCCAAGAGCGGGGGATGTCATTAGATGATATTCCCACACGAAAAAAATAAGCCCTAGCCACCTAGTATTTTTTTTAACGTACCAACGTGACGTCTTCGGTCTAGAAAGACGAGGCCATAACGAAATCTGCCCTTAAACTAAATAGAGCAAGCGAGCAAACACTGAAACATGACTTTAAATTTCGCAAACACTAAAAGACAATTAGCCCATTATCTCAATAGTAAAACAAACAATTTCAAAATGTTAGCAATTATAGTTAAAATCTATTTGGTTCCACAAGAGCGGCCAGGCGAGAAGCGTATTACAAGAGGACTTGACGGCCTAGATTGACTGATAAGGATAAATTAGGACTGATAACGTACGCAATATGACATGGTACTGTGGTTGGGTAGAACAAAGTCTAGATTTTTTAATGATGAAGGCTCTAAAATGGGCTTATGTAACTGGCGTATAGCGAAATCTATGACACAACTAAAAATTTGAAATCTTGCATCTCGGTATTTTTTTTATTTTATTTTTTAGGTGGAAAAATCATCTTATGACAAATCCCGCTCTTGGGCGGAGCGTGAGATAGTGTCAGACTTTTACTGACTAAAAACCCACTCCTGTTCCCTCCTTGTCTTCATCCCGGGGCACCGGGCTTCGCTTTCACACTACCCGTATCTCGGTATAAAGCTGCTTTTCCATCAGAGATGTGCTATGCAGCTATGCAGCGAGGATGTAATAGCCAAGCTGTGACTATGTGACCGTTTCCGAAGAAATGGAACTGGACTGGTCATATAATGAGAACGAACAATGGAAAAAAAGAACGAAGGACATAATGGAATTCCCTAGATATGGGAAATAACATAAAGGACGTCAAATCAAAATATGGGGGGATGATCTGCCAAAAGGATGGAGGAGGATAGCTCGTGACAGAGATAGATGGAAGTAAATGAGGGAGGCCTATGTCAAAAGACAACCTGACTAAATGGTTGCAAAAAAATATGTTTATTTAAAAAGTTAGATTAAAAATTTTGTTTTTATATTAGTATACAACCAAAACTGTAATATGGTCAGTGAATAATGGCTTTTATTATCATATTTATAATACACAGCGACCGAAATAAGCACGGAATTCGTTAGTCAGGAATGTTTTTTTTTTATACTTATGTCATCGAATAATTGTAAACCGTAAGATTGAAATAAATCTTGCAATGTATGTCATTCTCAATATTTTGTGAATAGATCATTTCGAATACCATTAAACCCAACAAAATGTTATACCTAGTTTGTAATGTGTTATGTAGGAAGTATGTTACTGAGAAAAAACAGTTTATATTTTTCCCAGTTATATCAGATCAGCTTTCAATTTGAGATCTAACCAGGCTTTTATCTAACCAGTTGTAACTGAATACAAGTTGTTCAAATGAAGCAATAGCGGCATTAAGGTGTGACCACCAGGACAACCGCCCGGGGCCGCGTCGACCCAAAAATGTTATTAAAAAAAATTTTGTCCGTTTGTTCAGGCATCACACAAAAACTATTTGTTCGATTACGATGAAACTTGGTACAATTATTCTTTAATATCCTGGGCACCACACTGGGTACTTTTATCCCGGAAAAGTATATACAATAAAAAACAAACTTAATTTTGCGGTTCGATCCCTAGACCCGATTACTGTACCAACCGAAAATAACAAGTTTGTCGTAGGTTACAGCTAAGTTACTATAATATTTTATCTAAAGATACAATATCGATCGCCATACAATTCAATGGACTATCAAACACGACGAAGATAATAAATAATATTTCATATTTTCGTACCTCAAAAAACCTAATAAAACCATTTTCGACTTCTACGCGGACGAAGCCGCGGGCAAAAGCTAGTCTAATTAATCATGAAATCTCAGAAACTATAACACCTACAAACTTAAAATTTGGCAGGTTGTAGAACGCTACGAACGGAATTTACGAAACTCCATCCCTAAGGGGGTAAAACGGGGTTCCAAAATTTGCATGGAGAAAGTTCCTTTCACGCGGGCAAAGCCGCTCGCAGAAGCTAGTAAAGTTTATATTAGTACCAGTTACAGTAGCACTAAATTGGTGCCCTGAGACAGTGAGACGAGGTCGCTGTAGACCTCGAAGGAGATATTGGAACGAACTAAACCGGCTTCGCCAGAACTAGAAGAAGGAACCTGGAAGGAAGACGGGCCTGCGAAAGATGGAAGAAGTGGAGGGGAGTGGGACAGAATAGGCTCAATAAAAAGAAATTAAACTTTTCCACTTCGCCAGAACTAGAGGAACCTGGAGGGAAGTCGGACCTGCGGAAGATGGAAGGAATGGAGGGGAGTGTACAGAATAGACTCAAAAAAAAGTCTGGCACTCCCTCTTGCCCCCACCCAAAACATAAACATAGCGGTACACGTTAATAAAATAGTAAATTATCGGCCTAAAACGGTATATTCTCCAACCAATATAATTCGGTCGTACCATTCGCTCCGAATCAAATGAGGTCACGTCTTGTTTCTATTGTCATAAGGAAATTACCTACAACAACTTGTTTTTTGTTTACTGATTGAATAGGTACTAAAAAACCAAAACACAGAAAAAAAAACTGAATTATTCGTAATGCTCATAATAATAAGGTCGACGATTCAAAACAAACGAAGGCCACGTTATGTTTGAAAACAATTTCTAGTATTCAAATGAAAACGTAAGCAATCAATACACAAACGTACATACATAACTGCACGACTTTATTCCTTAGAGGGTTGGTCAGTGGTGTAGATACTTACCTATCGAACATGGTAGTGTGAAAGCGAAACCCGGGGCCCTGGGACGAAGGCAAAGAAGGAACAGGAGTAGGTTTTTAGTCAGCTAAAGTCTGACACTATCTCCCGCTCCGCCCAAGAGCGGGATTTGTCATAAGATGATTTTATCACCCAGTAAAAAAAAACCTATAGAACATCCATATTTCGACGTATTCGGCTCTTAATAAACTAGTACGATCCACCATCATCGAATGCGTCATTGCTTACCATCAGGTGGAATCGCAATCAAGCACTAGTTTATATCATTAAAAAAATATATATATGAAAGAGTCGAAAGAGTCACCGTGGCCCTGGAGCGCAAAAAAGCAACTGAAGGGACATAAGTGGGTTTTAGTCAGTATAAAAACCTGACACTCCTTGCTGAGCAGGAAAATTCATTAGATGATTTCCCACCCTTGTATTGTTTAACAGTAGCCGCGGCATGGCGGACAGAGTTCCGGCGAGATCTCATGGTGAAATGGCGACTGCAACTGTCGCAACCCAGTGCTGGGCATGCCATAATCACGGCAGTAAGTCCCTCTTTGAGGACTGGCTGGAGTGGCCACACGGTGTCCTCACCTTCCGCATGACGCAAGTCCTCACCCTCAGTCACTGGACATAGCAAGTTCTGGAGGCTACTGCATCGGATTTAGGAGGAAGAAACGCCGCTGTCTATTTTTAAAAGTAAAAATTTTTAGGAACGTTTACAAGTGATGTCTCGTTTACGCAAACAAGTAACGTCTAGTTTACAATTGGGGAGGCGCATTGACGTTGCCATGGAAATAGTTTATCTATACGCATCCGAGCGCACATCTACAGCGCTTTTTTTCAAACTTAATTATGTGTATGTTTTGTGATCTTACGTAAGAACTATCAAGACTCCTTCCTTTTCCCACCCATATAAAACATGGTCGACCCCCTTCTCCCCCTATAAATCGTCTTACGTAATAAATGAATAGACCTTATCCATCGAAGGATTAGGCTGATGTATAATTAGCACAGGGCGGAATTAGGTAGAGTTAAACATGTACTTACACCGATTTCATACAGCGAAAGAACAAAGTGAGTATACCTCAAATCCCCGATTAATTTTAAAGAGCAGATTTTTTTTTTGACACTCAGCAATATAACAAAAATATTCTTCCTTTATTAATGACGAGGAGGAGGAAGTGTACAAATTTGTTAATTTTAACTCAGTTGACCTAGAAAGATCTTTTTCAATGAAATATACTAATAAAAATTTTATGTTAATTATCTTTCTTTTATTTTTCTTGTCTATTTTTGAGGTTTTATTATTATTTAGTTGTAATATTATTGGCCATGCGGGATTTTTCATTAGAATTTTTTTTTTTTAATTGATATAAACCAGTGCTTGACTGCGATCCCACCTGATGGTAAACGGAGATGCAATCATTGATGGTCAGGCGCACTTGTTTATTAAGAGCCTATTCACTCTAGCCTTGAAGACACCTAAATTATAGTTGGACGGGAAGACCGCAGCAGGCAAATTGTTCCAGTCCTTCGATGTACGCGGTATAAACGACGAAGCGAAACGCTTAGTCCGGACCGTTGAAGTTTCAACAACGTAAGGGTGGATACTCGCTGTTCGTCGGATTGTCCGATGGTAGAAAAGAGATGGCGGAATCAAGTCATGCAAATTTTTACATCCCGGGAAGATCCATAATAATATCAACATTTCGATGCAAGTACATCAATAACTCTACCTAATTACGACTTCTGATAATTAGGTATACCATATTCATTTAACCAGCAATAAATAATATACTGTCATCTCGCTAGATGGTGCTGAACACATTTTTCATCCCACATATTTTTCATTGTTTTTAAAATAAAAAACATAAGCACGGTTACTTCTTTTGCTTCATGCTTCTAGGCAAGCGTGCTTCATCGTCAACCATACCATCGCTAACCATCAAGTGAAAATAATTAATGATCAAACGCGAGCCTAAAGACGTAAATATTTCTCGTGAAACGATAAAAACGTCGATTTTTTTCTAGATTCAACTGAAAAGGAGAGGGAATGAATCTTATTTAAACACAGCTCTTCTTAGAAAATGCAATATTTTTGCTTCACAAGCTAGAAACAGACGGCGAATAGGTATTGTGAATTCCTGTTATTTTTCTATTTTATAAATTTGTTTTTTTTTATTCTGCATCAGTTCCAGGAATAATCTTGTTTACACTTCTTTTTGAATAGGTAATTACTTGATATTGTTTGTATTAGGTTAGACGTAGTAAATATTGTGAAGATAGGACTAGGGAATCCAATACCGCAAGCGCTAGATCCTGAAGGTCTGCGGGATTATTTATGCGGGATTTCTTTTTTTTCTAGGAAAATTTTTAACTTTCCATGGAACTTGTGACTTTTCTGTAGAATTTGTACCTATGGAAAATAATTTTGTTTTCAATTTTTTATCATACCTACAGCTAAATAAATTTTGAATTTCTATTTTGTGTTGTGCGAGTCTTAAATCGGAATTGGAAAGGAACTGTTATAAACGGACTTTGTAACGCATCAAATGCTGACTATGATATAAACCCCGCCGCTTCCATATTGTTACCAATATTATAAAAGGGCATTTCCATGTGCTCAGATAGACAGTCATAGCCATTTCGTAGTACATATTGTACATTTTTTTTAAAAAGGACCCACGGATCGCCATCCTAACAGAACGTAATCAATGTCAGTTAAAGTTTAATCTTCCAAAATTTAAAAGATGAAACGTAAAAAAAAATATTTTATCGTCGAATAATGTTAAGTTTTTCGCAAAATGCAAAAAAACTTAGAGAACTGGAATTTCGCGGGCTATCTTTGATCCCTTAAAATAAAACTAAATATTTAAAATATCCCAATCCCGCGAACCGTGGTTTTGCTGTCTTCAATCCCGCAGGCTTGTAGGATTCGATTCCCTAGACGGGACCGATGAGTTTAATTGTTATTAAAGAAATAATTGAGTTATAAATTAAACTGTCAATAAATTAATGGTTTGATTTTTATGTAGTTTTTGCACTAAAATTTTACGTTTCTCGCCTACATAACACAATTTCCGGAAATAAAATTATCAATGTCTCTCAAATTTCACTTAGGACAATACATAGGTACGATCAGCTGTTGGAAATAATGTAAGCAACCATCGACTTCAAAAAGGTTAAGAACCTCCTCTTTTTTTATTCGTCAATTATTTTTGTGTTCGTGGCCATGGAAGGCAAGGGCAACTGAAGGAACACAAGTGAATTTTAACCAGTAAAAGTCTGACACCGAGAGGGATCGCGCTAAAGCAGCTGAATGATTTCCCATTTCAAACAAAAAAAGTAGAAGTCAATAGCTACCTACGTACGTAATATAAAAAATAAAATGACATGCAGAAAGATTAACGACTTAAAAATGCAGATTACTCTAACAAATCATAAAAAAAAAAACAATTTAAAACACAATTATTTGTACAGTTACAATATAACTCAGTTTTGCACTTCTTAATGGCTAATAACACACCTTCTTAACACAATGACATATGTAACAGTAATACACATGGTACTTTAATTCTAACTCCTTCGTAACAAGGTCGAAAATGGCATGGAAGATATGTAACAAAAGACATTAACCGGATTAGAAACCGTAACGTTCATATGAGAATAGACTTGGTTATCGCAAAGTAACTGTGCATAATAAATTAACTTTTCCCACAACAGAATGTTCTAGAAAGTAAGGCACGTAATTATTTTCTCTGTAAGTAAGTAATAAAATAAAAAGTTAGGATTTTTTGTTTATTTTACTTTCGTTTTATTATATAAGTTTACTTGATAGCCTATTGCTGCGCAAACATTAAAATATTTCATTATTTAAATTTTTAATAAATTTAAAATATATATCAATGTCTTATAGTGAATACCTCGTAACTGTGAAATACATAACTTTTCAGGAGGCACAAAAAACCCAAACTAGAGCTTTAATATCGTGTAATTATAATGGGCTTCTACGTGTTTTATTCAAATATTTAAAACTATTGATTTATTTCAAACGCTTGTTTCTGTTGTTTTTTTTTTCCACAAGTTTTGACGCGCCATTGCGAAGTTATCATACCAAACTGACTCGAGCAATGCATTCAACATCGTAGATGACGCTACGAGTATCAAATCAAAATTTTGCTTGATACAAGATTACGCGTTACGAGCTTTGTTTTTCAGAAATATAATAAAATAAAAATTACCTAAAATTGCATACCCGAGGTTTTTAGTCTAAGCCATCGATATATTTTGTCACTATAGGCTTATAAAACATCGGAACTTAGTGCACAGTTCCAATTGGTCGTTTTCTATAAAAGAAAAACCGGTAAGAATCACAAAAGATACCGTTTTTTTTTTAAATTATTGCCTTTTACAATATTTTTATGTTACAATATTAATGAGAGGATAGTGTAGAGTTATAGTCCAGTCAACATAGTACCAAATGAGTACTCGTATGTACTGCTGCTGCTGTACTATAAATAATCAATATATAATAATATAGCGTTGATTTGTTGGAATATTTTTCATGAATAGATTGTTAATTTGTATGTATGTATCTAAGTATATATTTATTATTGTGTTTTTTGTTTCTGCACCACCCTAAGGTCGACTGGTAGAAAATGCCTAAGGCCGCCTTTGTACAGTGTTTATTACTTGTGCATAAAGTTTTAATAAATAAATCATTTATATATATAAAAAGAGAAACACACTGACTGACATATCATCGCTCAGCCAAAACTACTGGGACTACGAACATGAAAGTCTGCACAAGGCTTCCTTTTATGACGTAGGCGAGCACTAAGAGAGGATTTTCCAAAATTCACCCCTAAGGGGATGAAACTGAGGTCCAAAGTTTGTATAGAAAAATCTTTTTTCACGCGGGCAAAGCCGCTGACAGAAGCTAGTTAAATAATAAAAAATATGCTACGTCCATGACTTAGTAAGAAACGTATTCTTATAGAATCTTTCTAAAATCAATAAACTACATAATGCTGACTATGAATCAACGTATTTTAAGTAGTCTTCGGACATTATTTTTTTTTTTTTTTCTACCGGACTCTTTTTTTTATTGTACTTATTTAGTTAAAAATTCAACCGAATTGAGAACCTCCTTTTTGAAGTCGGTAAAAAAAGGGGCCCCGCGACTCCCGACACTGACGCCCAGGCGCGTCTCCTGCAGGGGTAACTCTCATTCTAAGGATGCAATTTTGCTCATTCCACATCCATGAAAGCGGATTTCGACTCAACTTTTTAGGCACCGATCCCTATTCCTATACTCAATTTGTCACCATAAATATCCAGCTTTGAAATTTATAACGAGCTGCATCTTCAAGACTCTCGACAGTTCAAAAATGCATGTAATTGATTTAACTAAAACAAATAATTTGATTTTTACTTGCTGTAAAACAAGTTATTATACTGCAAGCTTCATTCTTCAGATATAATTAACCTTGCAGCTCTATACGTCCTTCGGCAATCCAATCGCATCTTCAGATCTATAATCAAAACACGGAACGCAACGAATCCAGCGCGCATCTGTCAACTATGTAAAATGACATTCCTTACGTTTGCGCGGCAACCAATACGTCTCATGTTGTGTTTTATTTGCTTTTTTACCAATATAAGTAATTAAATAAGAGCATAGTGCTTACATAATTTATAATAAAGTGTGCCAAAACGAAAAGATGTGAAATACTATCTTCATATGATGAATAGTTCGATAAAAGGATGAAACGACGATACCATAGTACGTCACCTGTCCTATCTCTATTTAATTCTTTGATTCCAGGTAAAGTAATAGATTTATCTATTATATTATGCAATGAAGTAAGAGTTTCACGTACCTAACCCAAATTATTGTATGCATTGACACGATCAAACTTGTCGAGGTGTTTACGAGAGGAACACGCGAGCTTGTTCCTTGTTCCATAACTTTGGTGTATCCCAAAAGGGTTTGCTATGGTACATTATACAGTGTAAGACTGTAAATCAAATGGGTTTCGAATTGACGCGATCAGCTGACTCAGGATGTTTACGAGATAAACATACGAGTTTGTTTCTTGTCCCACACCTGTGGGGTAACCTGAAAAGCTTCGTCAGGTAAGCTATCTATGATACATTATATCTACAGTGCAAGTGAAATGGATTTCAAATTATTGTACTGATGGACGCGAGTGATGTACAAGATACATTGGCGCGATCCACTGACTCGTTGTGTTTACGAGATGAACACACGATGGTCTTTACCTTCTGTTACATGGACGCGGGTGATGTACGAGATACATTGACGTGATCCGCTGACTCGTGGTATTTACGAGATGAACACACAATGATCTTTACCTTCTGATACATGGACGCGGGTGATGTACGAGATACATTGACGTGATCCGCAGACTCGTGGTGTTTACGAGATGAACACACGATGATCTTTACCTTCTGATACATGGACGCGGGTGATGTACGAGATACATTGACGTGATCCGCAGACTCATGGTGTTTACGAGATGAATGCACAAAAGTCCGAAAGGCTTTGCCTAGGTACACTTTGGTACTATAACAGGGTCAATAGTTTTCGGTTTTTTTTTAGACCTTGTATTTACGATGATCCTCAAGAAGTGGACATTAAACTAGATATCTGTTGTATCATCATCGGCTCCAACAGGCACAGACCCAACTGTTACAGACTTGACTATAACATTTCCTGAACTAGCACCTGAGCTAGTCGTTGAACCAGTTACTATATTTCCTGAAGTATTCAGAGCATTACAGTATATATATCTACAAAACCAATTGCATACCAAATGGTTTAATGGCCAGACTTAATTAATGACTTAACCAACATCAAGAATACAATTTTTGGAAATACTCAAGGAATATGAACAAAAACTAGATAACAATGTGTGTAATAACTGTTTCCTAACCCAAGCAACCTTGTAAATATAGAGATCATTGCTTTGGTCAGAAATTCACTGATAATACAAGAATATACTAATACAAAAAGATTAAATCAGAACAGAATCAGTTGGGATTAGGACTCACTATGCCCTATCTATGCCTCTCAGCAATGATAACAAAAATAGGTTGAAACTAATTTTCCTAGTTGATTGAAACTGGAAGAGTTTTAATATAGATTTGCACTTCACATGAACAAAGATATTGTCAAAGATGTTGATAGAGACAACTACCTGCATGGGAATACTTTAACAGAGAAAATTAAAGTCCTAAAGACATGCCACAGAAGCGGCAAGCTTATTATAAAGCCAGCCTAATCTTCAACTGTAACCCATCAGGGAAATGGGAATGGTCATCTTGGTACAACCAGCAAAGAATAATACCTAGGCCTGGACAAAAGTAACTGCAGTCCTCATACTAAACCAAAACCAAGCAATTCTTGCAACACATCCATCATAGTGTATGCTAGAACACAGAAGTTCCACCACAGGCTCATGGTCGAAACTAGAGGTTAGTCATACTTCCAGATTAGCCCATTCCCTACCTTGTTGATAGAGGATCTGTGGTAACACCTCAATTTTGAAGCACATCAGTGGATGTCCGTAAGTGCATTTTTTGTTTCACAACTTATCAACTTCAACGGTTAAAAACCAAATGGTTTTACAAGCGATCAATCTGGATCTTCAAGATCAGGGACCAAGATGTATGCATATTTATGTATAAAACCATTCATAATTTACTGCCATTGAGCACAAATTCCCCATGGACACGACATGTGGAAATCGACTTATTATCCAAGATATTTTTTGGTTTCCCAACAGGGATGGAGAAAAGAGGTTTATTGTGAACTTTAAACCCCTGAAAATATTGTTTCACACATCCAATTTTATAAGATATAAGATCACTGCGGTGGCTCTAGTGTACCCAGGAGATTTTATGTCAAAAATTGAATCCAGATCACAGGAGATACCTATTATTTCATTATGTTCTTTTAAAAAGAGTCTAATGCCGTCCCGTATGGGATTTGTTCTATACATTATGTATTTTTGATAGTGGTAGTTACATGTATATCTATAATCAAAAATTCACAAATCAGTATGTGCAACATCTTGATGACCTTTTGTGTATTGATCCAGACTATATAGTCTACTACCATACACACTACACTATTCATACTAGTCTACTATTATATAAAAAATGGCTGAAAAATATTCAAGGAACAATTGTGCCTTTTTAAAAAAATACACCATCCCAATCATGTTGATTCCTTTTTAGATTTTATATTTGACACTACAATACAATGACTGATGTCACATACAAAAAATGTATAACAAAATCCCTTGAAAATATTTACAGAAACAAGTTTTTTAGCTTATGAGAGATTACTTAATAAGTACATCAACTGTTGCATTATTTTGTTGCAAAAACATTTGTTTTTTGATTGGTTCTATACTAAAATTAGAACACAAATACTTAGTTATAAGTAAAGGCAACTAAGATTCAAAGTAAAAATTCATCCAGACATCAAACTAAACCTACAATGATGCAACAAGAACTGGGGGGGGGGGCACAATTGTAGTGATAATAGAAGTCCGTGGGTTCTGGAAAAAAGGATAAAAATTTATAATTATCACATAAATTATTTAGAACTGCTTCACATTGTTTACCTTTAAAATTATTATTTTATTAAACATGAACATTTACACATTTTGTGTGAAGTTGATAATAGATTGCTGTATCTTGTATAGACCGAATGGAAGAAATTCGGTATCAACAATTAAGTAATATAGCCAGAAATATAGAGCAAAGGTGTAAAAATAAATCTCATACAGTCAACCCTGACATAGATTGTGAAAATAATATCTACATTTTAGTGGGTATATTGTGTCTCAGTTTGGTCAAACTGATTGTTCTTTTCCCTTCTACAAGTAATGCAAAATGTAATGCCTGTGTTTCCTGGAAACCAGATCCAAAATACATTTAATTAGATGGTTCTTACTGCCCTTGGACTTGAGATTTCTTTTATGTGTTCTTTCCTCCATTTAACCCAATATTGGGGGTGCCTACAAAAATTAAGAATGAAAAGGCAATGTAATACTGACCTCCACAAGCTTGATACTGACTATTGCAAATAATGTTAGTTTTTTCAAGCTGTTAGTCTTTATACTCAATAAAAAACTTTCGCATTTCTCTTTTAAAGAGTGTCATCTTACACTAATTTCCAGAATATTGACATGCTGTTCCTCCATCAGCCATAGAGGTTACTTTAGGTTACCTTCCAAATAATGCCTCAGTTCAAGGTTACTTATAGAATCTCACTCATTCACACAGTCTATACCAATTAAATAAATTATTAGACTCGAAAATGGGTGGTAATGATCACATCCAGAGATTATGTTAAGGTTTCTATAAAAATCAAATTGTCTAAAAAGTTAGTGAATTTGTTTGCACTTAGCACAGCCCAAGTAGCACAGATTTATCATTTATAAAAATACCCAATATTATAGTTATGACACCGGTGTAAAACCTTAAAAACATCTGGTTCTGGTTGCAGCGGACCAAACCTCTTACCTTTCTTTGAAAATCCTGAAATCTGCCCTGCCACTACTTTATGTTATTACATTAAATATACTCAAGAGTATTGGGGAAAATAATAGGTACTCATTTACTTTCACTGAATAAACCACACAAGCCAATTTCTTGATCTACCAATAGTAAAAAATAATAATAATACTTTCTCTATGTGTGGCATAGATATTAGCGTTCTTCGACGGCTGGACAAACAGTTCTCCGATTTTTGCAAGATTTTGTAATATACCTATTTCTAACAATTTATCTGAATTTGCTCATGCTGTGCTTAATGCTGAGCAAAATATTTGCTCTTAAATGTCTAATGCTGTCAAAAAAAAAAAAAAAAAAAAAAAAAAAAAAAAAAAAAAAAAAAAAAAAAAAAAAAAAAAAATTACAGTATCTAATAAAATATATACGTACTTACTTATATAAAATATATACATATGTCAAAAAAGACTGATTATCTCATACTACCATTATATTAGGTGCCTAATAAGTACCTAAGTGATTTTGATTTCTGAAATATATTTTGGTTCTTGAAATATATTTGTTTGGTATTAAAAAAATCTTAATTTTGCTATAGGCTGACTCTTAACATCTGCAAGGTTAATTATATCTGAAGAATGAAGCTTGCAGTATAATAGATGATCAAACGAACTCACCTGTGATGTTCGATCATTATTATACGTAGCTTCATTCGAAGATATAGGGAACCCTCCCTACCCTACCCTGCAAAACTAAGATTTATCTTTAACTCTGAAAGAATGTCATTTTACATAGTTGACAGATGCGCGCTGGATTCGTTGCGTTCCGTGTTTTGATTATAGATCTGAAGATGCGATTGGATTGCCGAAGGACGTATAGAGCTGCAAGGTTAATTATATCTTCGAATGAAGCTACGTATAATAATGATCGAACATCACAGGTGAGTTCGTTTGATCATCTATTAGACCTCACTAAAAAACCCATAGGCCGTGAAATTTGCAATACTTTTAAAATTAATTAACCCATAATTATAATAAGTACCTACTTCAAAAACCTTAACTAACCAGCAATCTAATAAGCCTATAGCGTAAGAAGGTAAGTATTAAGAAATGCGTAATTATCATTGTTTTTTTTAATATTTCCTTTAGCCTTGTTAGTGGTAAAATTTATCTTTGTAGTAATCGTAAAATCAGTAACATTAAAAGCCATTAAAATAAGGATGCGTTAATTTTGTTATGTAGGCCGTTCAACTCATGTTTTGCTAATAAAAAAATAAAATATGTAATAATATGTTGTTTTCATTTTCTTAACACGGACTATCGCCACAACCAATTACACACAATTTTAACTTATAGAAGTGGTTACATCAATTTCGTAGATTTTGCGTACTCATCAAATGATGATTTTCCACTAAAAAAAGGATATAAGAAGGGTAAACTGGTTGAGGCACACAGCTACACAGTCTATGGCGACATCTATACCGCAACTCGCGAACTAAACTAAGAAATCTAGAGTATCCGCACGATTAACATAATATCTACAACTAACATGATTCTGAAATAATGCACCATCCTTGTACACCCCAAGTAGAAGTTCCTCACTTCACAATGGAGGATGAGAAATTTTTAGTTTTCGTTCAGACAGTTCACATCTAAAGGCAAATTCCTAAGCCTCTTCTGCGAAATCATTGATTCATTTATAATGACGAAAAATGTCAACCATAACATTGAACAAAGCATGCATGGAATGTTACTAGCGAAATATTCCATATAGCCTCGGAACGACGACCGCAAACAAACCAACCACAACACACTCTAAATTACATTCTATCTTTATAAAGTTAAAGTTCACAATCACTTTGTCATTACAGTTTTGTATTACGTCTGTATTTACAACCCTTATCAGTTTATTCATTAAACCAAACTGTGAATATTTGTTAAGCTGGGGACACAATAGCGTGTCGTTTCGAGCTAAAAGTCACAAAATAAATAAGGGCCTAACCCTATTTATTTTAGGTGGGCAAACATTTAATAACTTCTTCCGCTCTGGATGGAAGGAGAGGGAGTGTCAGGGAGTGACAGACTTTAACTGACTAAAACCCACCCGTGCCCTTAAAATAATATTAGCGTTCCAGGGCCACTTTCATTACATTTTCACTTTCTTGCGAACAATCCCATGGCCCTAACAGGCATCAACCCTAGAGGAGCCCGTCAATTTTGCTGACCAATCTTGAAGTGGCGCTTCGAACACAACATTTGTACCGTTGCGTGCCTTACCACAAAATAAATCACTCAAAACACAATTGATGTTAAACGCGTTTAAATCACAAAGTTCTATTTCTGTCAATCAATTGAAGATCATACAGTCAGTACCGTAGTTAGGCATGACATCTCACAATTGACAGGCTCGCGTTTGACCAATGTTTCACCTGATAGGCTGATAGTAAGTGGCGATGTTGTCGAACACTGGGTTGCGACAGTCGCGATCTCGTTTTCGAATTTATAAAAGAAAAAGGCCTCACTGACGTCTAAATCAGTCCACGCTACGCGTCTGATACAGATAGATAGATAGGTACAGCAAATAGAATGATATTTTAAACTTTTTACGTGAAATGCATGTTGTTGTGGTGCACGTGAACCTTAGCGCTAAACGAATATAAAATATTGTCCTACTTTTCAGTGTTTGCAGATGATACTACAAACTAATAATATAATTTAAAAAGGGCATGTTGTTCTGTTAATGGAAGGTTCTGGAGTGTTGACCACGTACCGGAAGACGCAGCGTTGGAAAACCTCCCATAAGGTGGACCGATGCCCTGGTGATGGTCACGGGAATCCGATAGATGCGAGACGCACAGGACCAGTCATTATGGTGATACTTGAGGGAGGCCTAACGAAGTTGTTCTTAGTTAGCTTAGGTATAGTCGACAGCAACACGATAAGTTTTATCGTGGTATCGTTTCTGTAATGTTAATGTGTACCCAGCTTTAGTCATATCCCATGATATGTCGCAATATTTTCAACCAGAGTGACGATAAGGTACTACCTAATTGAATGTACCTACTTAGTTCCACCATTATGGTTTAGATAATATTTGACGTCATTCACATAGGGAAGCTTGATAGTGAAATTGATAGCATTGTTTTGAAAATGTTATGAAATGAATGATAAGGATATGTTTGGTTTTGTTTTATGTTTGTTCTATTTAACCACGTGGGATTTGTAACGGTTTTCAGTTGAAGGGAAAACTTTCTGTTTTGCTGGGTGAGATACGAACATAATTGTTATTAGAAGTAATGCTAGAATAACACAAAATCGCCTAGAATGGCTAGGCCCTAGCGCCCGAGCAGTGCCATAAAGTGACTTTCTGAATTCTCCTCGGTAACGGCTGTGTTAATAGATTTGAAAAAAGAAAATGTTTATCATAAATTCATGTACAACATTATCAACATATGATATCAACATTTAATTTGTTATAAACCAGTGCTTGACTGCGATCCCATTTGCTGGTTAGCAGCGATGCAATCGTTGATGGTGAGGCGCACTAATTTATTAAGAGCCTCATTAATAGAGAATGAAAAAGTTTGCTATATATTGATATATATTGTTGCAAATAATTTTGTGGTAAACCACATAATAACCTGTCCGCACAACGTAATGCAAAATTCCAAAACTATAGCTATGTCACCAAAAAAAAACATTTTATTGCTCATGACCGTTTCGTCTTTCAAAAGCTGATTACAAAATTCTGTTTTTTTTTTCTTTTAATGAATGTTCTTGTGGGGGCGATCGGCGGAAGCAATCTTTCGCGCCGGGCCTTGGTACAGGTCATGGTACGAAGCGAGGAGGAGTGGCAGGTGGGCGCCTCCTTCTGCGAGGCAGTTATGCTAGTAAAGGAGAAGGCTGCACGCGCGAGGGAGTGGCCCTCACGCCTTAGCCGCCGGAATCCCGATCCCGATTTCCGGCGACAATAGGCGCGGGTGGACGTCGACAGCGCGTACTGTTCCACGCGCTTCGAGGAGATATCAGCAAACCGTTGGGGCCCAGCAGGGTCGTAGCCTACTGGGGCCAAAGGTCTGATTCTGAAAGGAAGACTCGGCCTAGTTATGAAAGGCTACGAAGGAACCGGAGTGGGTATTTAGTCAGTAAAAGTCTGACACGCCCTCGCGCTCCGCCCAAGAGTGGGGGATGTCATTGGATGATTTTCCCACCAACAAAAAAAAATTGTTCACTATTTGATCGTTTTTGCGATCAGGTTTTTGACTGTATTACCTATAATTGTATTTTGTTATTCATTCAATTTTTGAACATGTTTCGAAAAACAAGTCACTTTAGGCAGTCCGATGCAGTTGGTGGAATTTATCTTAGTTCATGCATAGATTTGACACAATCAACTTGTTTCAAACTTGTTAGTGGTTTTTGCGGTTGGGTTTTTTGACACGAAAATTTTTTTTTACATTTTACCTCGAACCCTTAATTTTTAAAATCGTTTTTTTTTGAAATCTTACTATTTAGCAACAAACATCCACGATTTTTTTTTAAATAAAATTGACTAAGACAAATCTAACGACACCTCTCAAGCCGTTTAGGCAACATGCCGTTTAGGCTCTAGAGCATACTAAGGAATTATACATACACTCAATAAACATTAACTTTCTTTTGGCGCAGTCGGTTAAAAACCCTCATATGTCACCGTCAGCTAAAAAGCCCTCTTCTGGCGCAGTCGGCTAAAAAGCCCTCTTATGGCGCAGTCGGCTAAAAAGCCCTCTTCTGGCGTAGTCGGCTAAAAAGCCCTCTTATTTCGCCGTCGGCTAAAAAGCCCTCTTATTTCGCCGTCGGCTATTCGCCGTCGGCTAAAAGCCCTCTTATTTCGTCGTCGGCTAAAAAGCCCTCTTATGGCGCAGTCGGCTAAAAAGCCCTCTTCTGACGCAGTCGGCTAAAAATAACTCATACACACGAGCGACATGTTGCCAACGGCAGAGCTAACTGCAGTCGTCGACATAGTGACACTTGACACACACGATGGTTGCCGATGATCTCTTAAAAGTCAGAATGTCGGCTGCTGCAACTACCTCTGCCGTTAGCAACATGCCACTGGTGGGTATGAGGTCCTAAAGAAAACATATCACATAATTTCTCCGTAACAACAGTAAAAGAGTCATTTCTTCAAACTATTATGCATATCTTGTGCGTGATTCAAGTTCTTCGTTACAAGAATCACTCTTTACGTAACAATGTTACATTTATTGCTTATTACCATAATTATAACAACTTTATATCACGACTGTTATGTCAGATTGTACACTTATAAAAACTATGTTTTTCCCGTGGATTCGCTTTAGTGGCCTATTTTATTGAAAACTGTTAATTACTCGTGATGAAGCCTATGACAATCAGAAATCGTGTAGATTTTTTTTTAATTGATATAAACCAGTGCTTGACTGCGATCCCACCTGATGGTAAACAGTGATGCAATCATTGACGGTGAGGCGCACTAGTTTATTAAGAGCCTATTCACTCGAGCCTTGAAGACACCTAAATTATAGTTGGACAGGACGACCGCAGCAGGCAAGTTGTCCCAGTCCTTCGATGTACGCGGTACAAACGACGAAGCGAAACGCTTAGTCTGGACCGTTGAAGTTTCAACAACGTAAGTTAGTTACGTTAGTTTTATTGCATAGCGATTATTATTTACAATCATTTACCAAATAGTGTACAAGACTATGTTTAAAAATAATCTTTTCAATCTATTGTTATTTTCAAGATATTTGACATCACTGATTGTGAATATATTTGCACGCCATGTTATGGCAGGATATGCTGAAACCAATTTATTGTAAGATTGATTGATTTAGATCAGGAATGTTTAAAATCACTAGTTTTGGAGATTGCCTCTTACATTCAACCGTACAAACTTTATAATTAAAATCACTAGCTTCTGCCAGCGGCTTAGCCCGCGTAAAAGTGACCCTATTTAATGTCTTATTCCAACGCACTGTCTACCCGTGTGCAAAATTTCATACAAATCCGTTCAGCGGTTTGAGCGTGAGTGAGTAACAAACATACTTACACCACACACCGCGGGCTTGTGGATGACGAACAATAGGTAGCTCGCCGTCCAGCCCGTCTGATAAGGACCGAGCCCGAGTCGACGACAGCGTGTATTGTTCTCCGCGCGCCTCAAATAAATGTTAGCAAAACCGTAGGGGCCCAACAGGACCGATACCCGCTAGGGCCACGAGAAATTTCTGAATCGGAAACCCTGGTCTTAAAACGCAAAGGGGAACTAAAGGATACAGGTGTGGTTTTAGTTAGTGAAAGTCTCTCAAAAACGCCCTCTCAGGAAAAGACATTGGGTTATTTTCCACCTCAAAAAAAGGCACTCCTCACACACACACACATAAATACAAATTTTTCCCTTTACATATAATATAAGTGAGACCTCGAGTGAGACAGTGTAGATTACCATAACCACATCGACAGTTCGATCATTTGTTAAAAAAAATAATACATTTGCGCACTTTCATGACTTCAGAAAAAGAAACCTTAAATGATTCGTCTAACGATAGCAATCAATCGGACTGATCTCGGTGTTACTTTGACCACAGATGGCTACTAGATTGTTTTTTATTTAACTTCTATCACTTGTTTTTTTTTTTATATAAACCATTTTATATCCAAAATATTGAACTAAAACGTTAAAAATAATGATAATGTAGGACCCACAGACTTGCTGTGGTAGGACCCATAGGATCCCATTAGTAAGTCAATATACCGTGTAGCAGCACCGTTTGAGAACCGTGCAGGGGCTCAAGTCTGCTATTACAATAGTGTCAGAATGGTCTATCATTGATTTCATAATTATTGATTTTGACAAGTTTGGTAATCTACTAATATAATGGCGTCATTATTACTTTCCAATGATCAACCACTGACACTCCAATGAAAGAAATGGCATAGAATATTAATCTCGTACATATTGACAAATGAATATCTGATGTAAGCGGTAATCTGCTAAAATTTGGACAGTTCCTTTGATCAGTGACCTACAATTAGAACGTCATTTTGCAATCATTGCTTTTAATAAGCTTGATATTGTCATTCTACCACAACTCTAGTATGGGAACATTGACCGATCAATGATCGATCATTATGAATTAGTAGATTACGAACTTTTAGCAAAATGACAATGGGATCGTGTTGGAATGACGAATTTATGAAAATAGCAGACTCGGGCCCCCGATTAGTGTTCGAGTCTTTTGAGAAAGAACCACACAGATTTGAGAGGACTTGCCCAGTCGGTGCAAGCATTTGTCACTATTCGCGTTGCTCAACTCAAATGTTGTTACATCAAGCATTAAATCATAGCATAGTAAAACTTGAGAACAGTCATATAACAGAAAGATTAAATACGCAAGTCAGTTTACAGGTAACAGAGTGAGTAACAAAATCAAAGGTAACTTTAAACCACAGTCACTGGCGGAAAACCACCTCCATTCGTTTGACGTCAAAGGAATACCCATCCTTAGGAATGGCAGCATTTCCGGATCAACCTGAAGTTACCTGCGTTTTTAAAGTACCTAGTTACCTACAAACACAGTTTGGTTGACATAAAGACGTACTATTTATTTTTGGGGTTGTGTGGGAAAATCATCTTATGACAAAACCCGCTCTTGGGCGGAGCGAGAGATAGTGTCAGACTTTTACTGACTAAAAACCCACTCCTGTTCCTTCAGGATTTAAGAATTTTGATTTCTCCATTGAAGTGAGTTGCTGACGATTCGGACACAGTGTCCCAATTGACACATTTTTATTTCAATACTTTTTTCACTGACCATTTGGACACACACCTTATATCTATGACACACACTCTTTAGTACAGTCAGATAAAAAGTTTTACCAAAACTATTTTAGGCTGAATTTAAGGCAGCAACTTCAGGTAATTAATGTCTTAATTTCTTAAAACTTTTTATCTGACCGTACTAAACAGCTTCAATAAATCTGGTGGCGTCCGAATCATCAGCGAAAAATTATTATAAATAAATTGTGTCAATTCGGACACTGTGTTCGAATATATTGTGTCTGAACCGTCAGCAACTCGAAGAAGGGTTTAGGATGGTCACCCACTCCTTAGCTCACAGTAAATGTTTTTTCAAAACTTTTTGTGCGTATGAGTGGAATATCTACCAATTACCGGTGGCGCAAAGCACCGTAGGTACGTCCAATGGTCCGATGATAGAACGGCCTTGGCCACATTAAATTATGAAAAATGATTTAAAACTAGATCTCATTATATTGATAAAACTTCAGTCTCATTACGGCATGTTATCATTTATCAAGACACTCAGTGATAACAGTAAAGCTAACATGACACGCCCTGCTTTCATAGACATTCCTGCACCTTATTACACAGCACTGGTACATTTATTTCTTGATGGCTTTCAATGATGTTATCAGGTATTGTCGTTGTTTTCAAACGACTAAGAAGATTCTATACTCTTTTTTTGTAGGTGAGAAGTCATTCAATGACTTCTTCCGCTATAGGGCGGAGCGAGAGGGCGTATCAGACTTTTACTGACTAAATCCCACTTCTATATTCCTTCTTTCCCAATCATCCTAGGACCCCGGGGTTCCCATTCGTACAACCCATGGCCCTAGTAAGCTTCGGCCCTGTTGGGCCCCTACGATTTTACTGAAATCTCTTTGAGGCGCGCGTGGAACACTACTTGCCGTCGACAACTCAAGCTTGGTCCAGAAGATTATATATGTGGTATGGTTGTGTTGCAGAATTGTTTGAACGAGTTACGGCGGCCCTAAAACGCAAATGGCGACTGAAAAAACATGGATGGGTTTTAGCCAACAAAAGTCTGACACTTCCTCTCGCTCTACCCAGAGCGTGAGAAGATATTTGATGATTTTCACTACATGTGTTCTCATATAATTTGACCAGAACGAAAAATTTCGATTTAAAAGTGATTTTGACTTGAGATTGAGGGCTTTTTTTATCTGAGATGGTTTCGATGTTTCTACTCCATAGTCCACGAGTAGTCAGCTAGGAAATATTGAACTCATCTAGTTATAACTGAAGAAAAAGGTTGACAAATAATACTTTAATAATAAAAAAAGTTCTACTTTTAACCAACACCATACTATATACTAAATAAATAAAATTAATCATAACTGATATTTTGGAGGTAAAGTAGTTAAAATTACCTACAGAAATCGAGATCTATATTTGTGAATATATTGAATATACTAATATAAAAAACACTCGAAGTCTCTAATTAATGCGGAGCTGTCACTGGCGGGGCCCCAACCTTGGGGCCCCCCAAAACCTGATAATTTTTGAATTAGCGAAAAATTCTTCTAAATTTAAATATTAATGAAATAGGCAATTATATAAAACACTAATCATGACAACTCGTTTTAGTCAGTAAAAGTCTGACATTACAACCCAGAGCAGAAGGGGCCCGAGATTTTTTCCCCCAGGGTCGTTGGACCTAGCTACGCCACTGTGTTTGAACCTGCCATTAAAAATAGGTCACAGAAAAATAAGTCTTATAAAAGATTCTAATCCTATATTTACGTACGTAGGGATCTAAATCTCAGCTATATATCTAGTCAAGTAATCTATATATATAAAAGCGAAATACAACTCACTGATTAATACACGAAATCTCAGAAACTATAATACATACAAACTTAAAATTTGGCAGGTAGGTTCCTTATAGGATTTAGACATCCAATAAAAATTGATTTTAAGAAACTCCATCCCAAAGGGGGTAAAACGGGGTTCCAAAGTTTGTATTGAGAAAGTTACTTTCACGCGGGCAAAGCCGCCCGCAGAAGCTAGTAAAGTTTATATTAGTACCAGTTACAGTAGCACTAAATTGGTGCCCTGAGACAGTGAGACGAGGTCTCTGTTGACCTCGAAGGAAATATTGGAACGAACTAAACCTACTCCGCCAGAACTAGAAGAAGGAACTTGGGAGGAAGACGGGCCTGCAAAAGATGGAAGGAATGGAGGGGAGTGGGACAGAATAGGCTCAAAAAATAGAGCCGGAAGGTGGAAGGTAGACGCAGGAACTTCATAATAAAACAATGTAATCTTACAAAACTCCACCCCTGCCCGGGTGTCACCATTGCGTGGACGAAGTAACAGGACCGGCGAGGAATGGGTGGCTCGCCGTCCGACCGTCCGGTAACCGAGCCCAAGTCGTCGACGGCGCGTACTGTTCCACGCGCGCCTCAAGGAGATGTCAGCAAATCGTAGGGGCCCAGCAGGGTCGAAGCCTACTGGGGCCACGGGTAGTGTGAAAGCGAAACCCGGGGCCCTGGGACGAAGACAACGAAGGAACAGGAGTGGCTTTTAGTCAGTAAAAGTCTGACACTATTTCCCGTTCCGCCCAAGAGCGTGACTTGTCATAAAATGATTTTCCCACCCAATAAAAAAAAAACCCCTGAGGAGGTAAAACGGGGGTTAGAAGTTTGTATGGAGAAACTAACTTTTACGCGGGCAAAACCACTAGCAGAAGCTAGTTGATATATAAAACAACATTATCAAATATGCATCAGTCGACTTTAGCAAACAAGTATAACGAGTATGTCTTGTACCATAAACAAGATTCAGCGGTATGCAGCAATAGACATTTAAAATATTGCTCAGAAGTGCGTCATACGTATAAAGTTTTTTTTTTTTCATTCTTTATGTCAAATTTGAAGATATAAATAACGGATTCAATTTTATAGTACTATTTGCTACAGCCGGTAGCTTTGCCCGCGTAAAAATAGGTTCCTCCATTCGAACTTTGGACCCCAATTTGATCCTTTAGGGAGTGATTTTTTTTTTATTGGGTGGGAAAATCATCTTATGACAAATCCCGCTCTTAGGTGGAGCGCGAGATAGTGTCAGACTTTTACTGACTAAAAACCCGCTCCTATTCCTTCGTTGCCTTCATCCCAGGGCCCCGGGTTTCGTTTTCACACTACCCATGAGGGAGCGAATTTGGAAAAACCTCCCTTAGAGTCTTAGGCCAGTATTAATAAACGTTCCTCAGCCCAAGACCTCGTACTTGATACCAAGCTTGAGAACCCGATTGTATTAATAAACGAGATTCACAAGCCCAAGCTCGAACTCAAGTTTCGGTTTAGGTTTACGTCATCAGCCGAGTGTTGACTGATTAATAAACCAAACCCAACACTTAAGTTTAGAACAATCTGTGTACTTGAAACATGGAGTTTGTAAATATTTTAAGTCAAATTAATTATTACAATAAAATAGAGTACTATGTTGCTATTTTATGGCCTTTGCGATATTGTTTATCAAAAATGTATATATGTATATAGGATGAAATCAAATCCTTTTGAATTGACAATTGAAAATTTCAAAAAAAAAAAATTGCATTTATTTGAGATTCAGTGTTTTTTACATATTAGTCTCATTTGTAGTGCTACGTAAGTGTATGTATGTACCTAAGTGTACTTTTTTTTTCAGTAACATAACGTGACGAATTTTGTTTTAAACTGCGGTCAACGTGACGTAATCGTACACGTAAGCAGAGCTTAAGTACAGCGCATTGAGAAGCTCGCACACTTCATTAAAAAGAGGCGTAACTCAAAAAAAAGGTTATTGAAAATTGAATCTTATTTTTGAAATGTGTGTTTTCAAATTCAAACACCCTGTTTTTAGTTAGGTCTTTTTATGAGTAAGCATGCAAGCTGATCTTGGTAACAGAGATTCTGTACTCATGTGTTTATTAATTAGCAATGATTTTAAGCTTCTGACGTCGTATAATCGGGGATCAAATGATATCGCATTTGAGGACGGAGTTGAGCACCGTTTATTAATACGGGCCTTAGTGACTACTATGTCGTCGGCAAACCGAAGGAGTGATGTACTCGCCATTGGCATTAATGCTTTAAGGTTCTGTAATGGAGAGGGCTAGCCTGTCCATTACAGAAACTTAAAGACAATCTCCATTGCTGTCGTGAACAGTTTCGGAGAAATAACGTCTTAATTAGGACTTTAGGGTTTTTTAACGTCTCTTAGTGCTCGCCTATGTCAAAAAAGGAAAAGTTATATAAAACACGCTCCTAGTCCAAGCCAGTAGTTTTGGCTGTGCGTTGATATGTCAGTCAGTCAGTTTCTCCTTTTATAAATAGTGCTATAGAAGTGCACGAATCTACAAGTCCATGATAAGACCTGACATACTGTATGGATCAGAATGTTGGGCTGTGAAAAAGAAGGATGAAAAAAGATTGCATGTAGCGGAGATGAGAATGTTGAGATGGATGTGTGGTGTGACGAGAATGGATAAAGTGAGAAATGAATATATTACAGGAAGTTTGAAAGTGGCGCCAGTGACTGAAAAGTTGAAGGGGAATCGTTTGTCTTGGTATGGTCATGTAAAGAGGAGAGATGAAACGCATGTTACTAAAAGAGTTATGAGTATACATGTGGATAGATGGAGAGGGAGAGAGAGGCCAAAGAAAAGATGGATGGATTGTGTGAACAGTGATATAAAAGAAAAGGAAGTTAGTTATAGTGTACGGTTGACAGGATAGAATGTTAGAAAAAAACATGTTGCGCCGACCCCAAATAAGGGGGGACAAGGGCAGAAAGATGATGATGATGATGATAAGTGCACGAATATTTATGCGTCACACTCATTTAGTTTAATAAATATGCTCGTATTACATATAGAAGTAGCTCTTAAGGCGCTCGGAACTAAATCACAGTCGAAATTTAAAAATTCTAAATATTTTTACTGCATAAAGGCATACAAGGCACTTATAAAATATCAGAAACAAGCTAAGTGATTTTCTGATACGTTTTTCTTCGTAAGCGTTGCGAATAGGAAAATGTAGTGATTAATGTATCATGAGCTATCAGTTTGTCTAACTTTGAGGATTTCTCCATAAAATGTGCATTGCATTTTAGTACTCATTTTTCTGTTTATTTATAAAGCTAACCTGAAGATTTTTGTCACTTAAACTAAACTGATTATTCGTATCCTATTCGTAAATAGCATATAATAATGTAATAGCACATAATCAGCCTAATAAAGTTCCCACTGCTGAGACTCAGGCCTCCTCTCTAGGAGAGGGACTGCGCGTTAATCCACCACGCGGGCCCAGTGCGAGTTGGTGAATGTCACATGGAGTCTCGAAGATTTTTCCGAATAGCAAAAAAGAATATTTCTTTTTTGTGACGTAGGTAACAAAAAAAACTATTTTCAGATTTTTTCCTATACCTGTGCTCTAAGACCTTGCTTTATGCCAAATTTCAGGATTCTGGGTCAACGGGAAGTACCCTATGAATTTTGATTCCCTTGAGTGTGTCGAAATATACATTTTGTGCGACATAGACCGCTGTATCTTTTTTTTTCGTTAACTTAGAAGTTTGATTTTTCTCACAGCTTCAAAGGACCGCAGACCGAAGTATATGGTTTTAATTTCAACTCGATACCTCCACGCGTTCACGAGATAAAGTCTTGATATACAGACAGACGGACAACAAAGTGATCCTATAAGGGTTCTGTTTTTTCCTTTTGGGGAACGAAACCCTAAAAAGATGAAATATCGCTCTTCGGGTAGAAACCACATTACCTAGCAACTTAACTTTACTTGGCATAGTCCCTCCACTACCTGCACAGACATATTAGTACTTAGTACCTATTACTAATATGTCTGTGCAGGTAGTGGAGGGACTATGCCAACGTCAATAAATAAAAAGAAAAACAAACATTTATTTCTGACTCGCACACGACAAACAACTATAATATAAAAAAAAAATGTTGATTAAACTATATATAACTTAAAATAAAAATTGTAACATAAAAAAGTTACTAATTAAAAGTTAGTTTAAGTTAGTTAAGTTGCGAGGTCAAAAAGGGGCTCCCATCTCAGCATAGAAAAGAATTTATACGTTTTTTTAGGTGAGAAATTATAAAATAATTTTATTTTAAAATAATTTGTCCCGCTTCATGTGGAGCAAGAGGTCGTGTCAGACTTCTATTGACTAAACCGTACCTACGTTCCTTCTGTGGCCCTTAGCGTTCCAGGGCCAAGACAACTCCTCGAACATACTCACAGCCAAAAAAAATTATAAGCACAGCTTAGGTTAGCGACATCCCTGTCATTAATTTAAATTATTACAAAAGTTTTTATATTCATTCAATAAAAATAATCGTATGTGCGTCATAAATGTTTTTTTATGAATATTTGTATTAAATCTGTTGTTGTTTGTTTGACGTCACAATCTGTAGGTAGAAAGCCATACAATAATTTATTCGTTTCAAAAATACTATTTTTCCGTTTGCTTGGCAACGCTCTGTCGAATGAGGTTGAGAGAACACAATATGTTAAGGCGTTTAGTCCCTTGAACATCTGGCCGGAGTTAAATAAATACATACTCGTATTGAAGGCCGCTTACGCCCGCATAGAGTATGCGTGCATTTAACTCTGGCTAGAAATAATAGATGTTCAAGGGATTGGGCCCGCTGACATATGCTATGTATTCTGAAGAACACTTTTTTTTTGTGTATACATATTTCTTAAACTCAAAGCCGTTTGAAAGGAGTAGGGACAACCAGTGAACAAAGATGATGTTGTTGTTTTTTTTTTTTTGGCAAAAGTATTTGTCATAAGAAAAAAAATATATGTTGATAATATTGCACATGAATTTATGATAAACATTTTTTTTTTTTCAAATCTATTAACTCAATTGTTACCGAGAAGTAGGCTTCAGAAGTTCACTGTATGGCACGGAACGGGCGCTATGGCCTAGCGATTTTGTGTTATTCTATTTTTTTTTGAACCTATTGACCCAGCCGTCACCGAGAAAGAGGTTTCAGAAAATCACTATTTTATGACACTGCCCGGGAGCTAACGCCTTAATAGGGAGACTAAATACGATAAAGTTCTATTACGCCGCTTCTACGCTGCATCTACGGAAGCCTACGCAATGTCTGTAGCGGGTCTACACAGCATCTAGCGCAGCCTACGAAGGGCTTACGCAGCGTCTAAGATTACCTACGCAGTGTCTATGGTGGGCCTATAATAAATGATAACAGCACATCAGCAATCCAATAGTTAGGAACAACTTATCAACTAAAGGTTCTTTCTCAATACACAAAAAAAAACTTAACCTACTGCCGCATCGGCAACCGCAACCACTAAATGGGCACCGGCGCATCATGCTTATGGGCTAGAGATTGAAGAAGGCTATTGGAGCTGGTCCTAAACCTGCAGCCTTCTTTCTCATTATAACGTAAAAATCAGTCACATCCACTATTGAGGACATGCAGTATCTGGACAGCCCCAATAGCACCCTGAACCCATTATTATATTGGACCCGCAGGGCGTCAGTTTACGAAGCGGTACACCAACACCTCTTTTAAAACAGTAAAGATACGTATTTCCTAAAAAAAATCTACACTTGTAGCTACATATCTACATCTATATATATAAAAGGCGAAACTGACTGATTTACATATCAACGCACAGCCGAAACTACTGGGATTAGGAGCGTGAAATTTTGCACGAGGTTTCCTTTTATGACGAAGGCGAGCACTAAGAAAGGATTTTTCAAAATTCACTCCCTAAGAGGATAAAGCGGGGATCCAAAGTTTGTATGGAGAAACCTACATTTACGCGAGCGGCACAAGCTAGTAATTCATATTCCGAATTCATTTTAAAAAATATTCCGCGCACATAAAAAAATACTTTCATCGTTCATCTCACTAATTTCGGTACGGCACACCAAAAAAGAAAGGCAGCAATCACAATCACACTTATGATAATGGCATCACACCAGATCACGTGCACTATCAGACGGAAACAACATAGTTTCACGTAACAATGCTGATGAGATCTCTCTGTGAAAACTGTCTAATGGTAATCGGTTCCCATGGTTTTTAGGGTCCCGTTAAAGTGACAAAACATCTATGTTATAGTACGTATTTCCTGTCAAAGAACGGTTATGTGTGACGGGCAATTAATAATGTCAATGTTAGAAGTAAAAGATGTCGGTAAACTGACTTTTATTTGAGTAATTAAGTGTGTTTTGTGTCTAGTTAATTAAGGGACAGTATGAATAATAAGAATGTGATAAAATTAAACTTTAAAGTGGTACCGTAGGAGGAATAAGTTAGCCAATCATATTAATATTATTTTGGAGGTAAGCGGAACAGAGAGTAAAGTCCCGCAAACCCCTGTTGAAAAGGGAGGATCCTCCGGCCAGACGGGTGTTATGTCTGGTGGGCTACAACTGCCCGATAGATGATTTCGGGCCGTTCTATGTGTTCTAATCGCGCGGAGAACTTTGATTGTGCGATTCAGGATTTTCTTATGTGACGCGATAGATGTCGCTACATCACTCCCCTCCGGAGATCGGAGATCGATGGTTCTTGATGCTTCTTGATGCGTGCCAGGCCAGTGGTAGGTTGGTTCCAGTGAGTCGGAACCGAATGCCGCATAGTTCTCGGTGAGTCGGAACTGTCTGCGGTGATGCCCCAGTGAGTCGGGGTGGTGCTGTCCCAGTGAGTCGGGATGATGCTGCAGGCTCCAGTGAGTCGGAGTAGTGCTGCTGGCTCCAGTGAGTCGGAGCGGTGCTGTGCGACGTAGTGGCTTGACTGCTTGCGTCGACCAGGAGAGGTTCTTCATTGCTCTTCATGTGACTGGCCGAAGGTGCAGTGTGCTTCGCCAAGGTCGCTGATGAGGCTGAGGGTGATGACCAGGTATGACCAGTTAGGCATGCTGGTGGTCAGGATACCCTTTATAGCCGTTGGTGCTGGCTGTATGGCTCGCTGCTCGAAAGCTTTGAGGAAGTGATGATGACGTCACGAAGTAGTAGCTGCACGAAGGCTGCGCTGACGTTCTTTGTCGAGGGTCACCAGTTTGGAGGTATGCGGAACAGAGAGTAAAGTACCGCAAACCTCCGTTGAAAAGGGAGGATCCTCCGACCAGACAGGATGTTATGTCTGGTGGGCTGCAACTGCCCGATAGATGATTTCGGGCTGTTCTATATGTTCTAATCGCGCGGAGAACTTTGATTGCGCGAATCAGGATTTTCTTATGTGACGCGATAGATGTCGCTACATTATAAAGGTCGAAATTTATACGTAAGTGAAAGTTTATTACTACTGGAACAGCACATAAAATACTTTTTATCACGGGAGTATGTTTCCTTGGTATAATTTTCTGCTTTCTCGCGGGCGAAGCCACTGACAGACAGCTAGTATTTTTTTAGAGATCCATTCCCAAAAGGTAAAACGGGATCCTATTACTAAGACTCTGCTGTCCGTCCGTCTGTCTATCTATCTATCTGTCACCAGGCTCTATCTCATAAACCGTGATAGTTAATCAATTGAAATTTTCACAGATAATTTATTTCTGTTGCCGTTATATAACAAATACTAAAAACAGAATAAAATAAATATTTAAGGAAGCTCCCATATAAACAATTTTTACTACGGACACTGTGGAACCCTTCATGCGCAAGTCTGACTCGCACTTGGCTGGTCTTTATTTTAATAGCACTTGTCAAAATTCCAAAATAACTTCCATAATATTTTTAACTTCCTACCTTTTAGGCTCAAGCGACTCGAAAAGGAAAAGAAAAACGCCTTTGACTTCAGTTTAACATGGTTCAAATCTTAGTCAAGAGTGAAAAATACTTGAAAGGAAATCTTCATTGTCTCAATTACATGACTTTCCTGGCATAACAAGAAAAAACGGCGCATCATATCAGACACAAAACATGTGGGTTTTAACAGACATGAATGAACTAGTCAATCGTCGCGTCGGCTCGGCATCGCTTACAAAACGAGTGCTCAATTGAAGATAACTGCGAAGTAACGGATGGATTCACTTTTATATTCCTGTCTGCATACTGGTGCCGCCCGAGTACATACGTCACGTAAATTACCGACACTTCGCGAGAGAGGTATTGAGTCCTCTGTCCGTGATCTCTCTGGATTGTTCACAACGAAAAACTTGAGGCCCACTTAGTTTTTGTAGGATTTTGTGGTTTGGCTTGAACAAATCGCTACAAATATTATAAAAACTTATGATGTTTTTGTCAGTGTGTTTTCATTATAAGCTAGCGACCACTGAATCAGCTGTTTTTAAGATTGGTTATTTTTTAACCCAAAATAAAATGAAACTTAAAACCTAACCACCTAACCTTTTTATCCTGAAATAATCTAGAATTATTTTAGAATAAAAAATTACATATTTTGATGAATTCTTGATAAAACTTAATTCCATCACTAGCGTGTTTGTATGTGTGTGCGTAAATACTAAACCGATGTGATGCCAATGTAGAGCGTCGATTCCCATATTATTTGCCTACAATTAGGTTTTTTTGCCATTTTTTGCAACGGACGATAAGGAACTCTCCGTGCGCATTTCCACCTCGCACTTGGCCAGCTTTTTACATTTTAACCTACAATGCTGTTCTCTAAGAAAACAGCCTTGAGGTACACTACGTACATTGGAATAACAATCCAATGTAGGTCCACTGAATTGCTAATTCTATTATTATTTATTTATTTATTTATCTTTATTCCAAAAAGGTAAGTAAGTTATAAGATAAGCCCCACAAAACCGTTGCAATGGTTTGACTGTGGGTATTTGGTATGTACGTATTTGGATTTCGTCGCTGCGGACAGCGCTGCGCTCAACGCTGTTTTCTTAGAGAATAACACGACTGGTCGATATTCAAACGATTAACCGTAAAGTGTTGTCTATTCAAACGTATTCGAAAAAACACGTGCTGAATCTTCTTGGCACGTACTTTTCAATAAACTATTATAAAATCCGCCAGTATGGTAATTCAATAAAGACCAGTATTTTTTTTTGCGAATTTGTTTGGTGTGACGTATATTGAAACCAGCTATAAAAAGATGATTTCATTAAAGATAAACGCAGTTTTAACACATTAAGCATTTAGATAATTATAACATCAACACTATTCAAAACTGTAGCACCTTGAAAAGGGCGCGTAAGGCCCGGCGCCTATTATCGGCGTCGGCAAACGATCGGACATGTAATCGCACACTGTCGAAAACTATGCTTTAGCATGCGTGTAGGGATACCGAACGATCCTTTTCATTGTCGATGCCGATAATGGGCGCCGGGCCTTATTCTCCGTTTATCTGTCAAAGATGCTAGTGTGGTGGCGATAATGCGCGACGACAGTAGGGATGCGCTTATTCATCGACTTTTTAGTCTCACAATACAACCACATTTTATGAGAGAATATGTTGGTGGAAATACATGATACATCTGTTTACAAATTACGTTTCCCTGACTCTTAAAATAGGGTATACCCTCTTAAAAGACAGTGAACGGCCATGAAGTTATGTTTTTAATATTAAATAACTATTAAATGAGAACCCTGTCGAACTATCCACTATTAAACAATTTCAGAATGGTAAAGAATTAAAATTAAATAAATCAAATTTAAATCAAAATAAAATAAAATCAAATTGAAATCAAATCAAAATAAAATAAAATCAAATTGAAATCAAATCAAAATTAAATTAAATTATGAACTCAATTTTTGTGAGTGTGAAAGAGTATATGTATGTGTGTGTGGTGTATAGCGTGTAATGGTGTGTATGTACGTGTGAGCATTAATGTCTATGTGCTATGTTATTTAAGTTAAAAGTGATTCTGTGAAGTCTAGTTAAAGTAGCCACTCAGTAAGTTTCCTTTGAATTTCCCATTTTGTCAGATAATTCTTAGTAGCAAAGTTAAAAAAAAAAACACGTAATTCATTGGCGTAGTTACAACAAAACAGTCTTATAATCTACATAACATTTTGTACTGCGAGTCAACGAGGCATAAAATAATTAAGCGTCATATAATTTAATTGTTGAGACATGATATACAACGGGTACATAACAAGATAAAATCTCGCATGTTTAAGATAAAGAGATTTATCCTCCTGTCAACTCTCACACGGCGAAAACTTTTCCGTGAATTCTCTCCTTTCTAGAACAGAATAGGCGCACGCGCATCCAACACGAAATACGATTAAAAATAATCGAGTAATCACGCGATAGAATTTCATGTAAATTAATAGATAGAAAGATAGCTATTCTTTACTGTACACCAAAAATACAAATTACATTGGGAATTTAAAATTAATAGGGTGTCACAATGGGCGGTCTTATCGCTAAAAGCGAATTAATTACGAAAAGTGACAAGAATTTGCTATGGTAATTTATCATTTCTTTCTCGTCTATGTATGTATATATATTATGTCGAGGCCAGATCTTAGAATTGATCACTTCATAATATGGCCAACTAAAACAGGCCAGATAGTTTAAACGTTAACGTTTAATGATATATTACGTCAATCCTCGTTTAGCCACATCATTGATGTAGGATTTCTATGATAATAAAAGGTCTAAAGAAAGTAGGCCGAATTAAAATTGACATATCATCAAACTTTAACGTTTAAAACGATCTGGCCAATTTTACTTTGTCATATCATCCGATAGATGCAAGACGCACAGGACCGTTCATTGTGGCGACACTTGGGGGAGGCCTATGTCCAACAGTGTACGTCTTTCGACTGAAATGATGATGATTATGATATCATGAAGTAATCAATTTCTAATTTCTAAGATCTGGTCACGACATATATAAAAGGAGAAACTGACTGACTGATATACCAAAGCACAGCCGAAATTACTGGGACTAGGAACGTGTACCTGTAGTACACAGAACTCCCACTTTTCCCATTGACAGAAATGCGGATGAAATTTTTGAAGTTAACTCAAATCAAAGCATTTATTTCAAACTAACTAATAACAGCGGCTTTACCTGCGTGAAAGTAGAAAATTGTACCTAGGGAACATAGTATAGTATAGTCGGCCTTATAATGTTCCCACTGTTGGGACTCAGGCCTCCTCTCTACGAGAGGGAATGGGCCGTAATCCAGTAATAAAGTCTGTCAGTAATAAAGAAACTAATTGCAAATTCCAAAGCGTAGATCTCTATGAAGAAGAACGGGCAAGAAACTTCATGGACACTCATAAAAATCATGTTATAAATAAATTACCTATGCCTAATGACTTCTCATTTTTCTCTTTTCAAATATAGAATTGAAGTGCATTTAAAATTCATAGTCAATGATGTTACCTTCAGTAAAAAGAAACCATTTGTTCAGAATTTCAGTGCAACATTGTTTTTTTTTTCAGCCTTATTTCCTGTAACGAGTACAAAAAAGAAAAAAAATTGAAACCGTGACAGTTGTAAATCCATTGTTATATTGTTTGATATTTTGTGCAAAATGAACAAAAATAAACTTTAACAAAGATAGAACCTTGACATTTGTGCCGGACGAAACAATAGGTACAGCAAGCCATAAAAGTGCGTACTTCTGGTCTAATTTCTCACCCTAATTTCAGGTAGACGAACTGCGAAACAATTACCAACTTTAAATTGTAGACTCACTTTCAAATACGTTTTATAATGTTATAGATATAGGTGTCTACAAGGCTAGTTTTTGTTTTAGGAGGGAAAATCATCTTATGACAAATCCCACTCTTGGGCGGAGCGCGAGATAGTGTCAGACTTTTACTGACTAAAAACCCACTCCTGTTCCTTCTTTGCCTTCGTCCCAGGGGCAGGATTTCATTTTCAAACTACCCATGGCCCCAGGCTTCGACCCTGCTGGGCCCCTACAGTGACTGACATCTCTTTGAGGCGCGCGTGGCCAGAAATCGGGATTGAAGAACAGTAAGCGCCGTCGACGACTTGCGCTCGGTTCGGACGGTCGGACGGCGATCCATCCATTGCTCGCTGCAAGCCCGCGCCTACGGTGGCCAGAAATCGGGATTGGAATCCCGGCGGCGACACCCGGGCGTCGCTTCCGCACGAATCCGGTGCAGGAACTTCCCGAACTTACCGTGTGCGGTGAGAGCCTGCGTCATGCGGAAGGTGAAGACGCCATGAGGTATTCCTAACCACGCCTCAAAGAGAGGCCGCCATAATTAATAACTTTAAAACGGTAACACTGATTAATAACTTTCTGCGCTGAATCCGTAAGGATATCCTCAGTGAGTGTAGAATGAAGCCGTCAGCTGTCACAACATGATTGAATAATTGGCAAAACATAATGACCCATTCTATATTACCTGGCAACGGGCAATTAGCAAAAAAATAACAGTCGGAAGACGTGGAGACGCCGACGTTTGTTCCGCGCACAGTCACGCTATTTCGCCAATCACGGCACCATCGAGCAGTAATCGATTCGTTTGCTTCCGTACGCGTGTGTTATCTACAATAATTTAATTATCATTTGAAAGTTACTGTAGTAAATTACGAGTTTTTTGTTACAACACAACACTGGCGACTTTTTATGAATTTTGGCCTGTCGATTATTCTAGCTCAAGTTTTTGCTACAGCAGCGAAAAAATTTGCCTGTACTGGACTTGGTATTTATAAGGCTTTTTTGTAACAAATTGTTTTGCAGTACACATTTTTTTTAATTGTTATAAACTAGTGCTTGACTGCGATCCCACCTGGTGGTAAGTAGTGATGCAATCGTTGATAGTGAGGCGCACTAGTTTTTTAAGAGCCTATTCACTCTAGCCTTGAAGACTCCTAAATTATTATCGGACAGGAAGACCGCAGCAGGGAAGTAATTCCAGTCCCTCGATGTACCGGTACAAACAACAAGGCAAAACACTTGGTTCGCTAGCCGTTCGTTGGGTTGTCTGATGGTAGAAATGAAATGGTGGAATCAATTCATGCAATTGCTTATGATTAACGAATCATATGTACAGCTGAGACAATTTTTGTGCATTCAATTCTATTTTATTATCTAATAATATATTTGTATTTCTATTGAGGAAGTCACTGTTCAAGAAATAATACAGGTAATTAGTTACTAAATTACTAAATTGGCATACAAATTACAACTACAAAATGACAACGAACTCGAGAAAAAAAAAATACATGGTCATTAACTATTATATTATGATATCTTCGCTGTATTTATTTTTATACTCGCCATGTGATTTGTATTCTAAGTTCTGAATTTAAATTTACAAGCATAATATTAAATTCTCCAATTGACTTAAACTGAATACTTTGTATTGTATAGCGCAACATTTGTCTAAAACTAAAAAGTCACACGTCAATATACAACCCGCCCCTGATCGTTCCCGGTGCAAAAGTGCCCATAATACTGGCCGCATTACCTCGCTGAATAGCGATGGCCAATCCTTTGCACCAAGAACGACCCGGACCGGGTCACCAGTCACCCGTTGCCTCCCCAAGCCTACGGCCTAAATCCCCCACAAAACACTTTGCCTCCGTACTCCAACTGCCCAAAGTCTCCATAGCAACAGGTACAAAATGGTAAAGCTGAACCAAGGAAGCGTACTTCAGCTTTTTTTTTAGTTTTGAATTAAAATAAGAAAAACACTCTAAAAATACTTTGACACTCAAACGCACAAAGACTTACAATTACTATGATTGCGTAGTATTACTGCTACTCAATCATAGTATGTAATTGCAAGTCTTTGTAATGGTAATGCTACTTCCAATCCATTATCAAACATTGGCTATCTCGTATACCTACCCCATTTTTTACGTGAGAAATCGTCCAATAACTTCTTCCTGGAGCGTGAGGGAGAGTTAGACTTTTACCGACCAAAATCTAGTGTGCTTTCAGTTGCCCTTTTTGCGAGAGCTACGGTTACTCCTTTTTAAAATCCGCAACCCCGGGAAGTATCGGCCTTAACTGGCCCCGTCAATTTTGATGACATTTCTTTGAGGCGCGCATAGTACACCACGCGCCGGCCGGATGGCGAGCCATGGGTAGCTCACCGTCCACAAACTTGCACCTACGTTGGCCGGAAAGTATACCAATCCTATGAAAATTATAAATTGAATAGCCTAAACACATACATCACAAAAAATCCAGTAGTCCTTCTAACTGCACAAAAACCGTTGATTATCACCTTCCACCCACTCGCACTTGACTGTTCGGTGCTGATAACATTATCACTAAACAAACCACAGTGGTATATTTTATCAAAAACATCGGTTCAAACATTTGTTGACTTTGAGTAGGTATCAAATAAAACATATTTTTCATTTTATTTTTTTAACAACTGTTATGAAGCTAGTGTACCAGACTGTTGGTATCGGAGATAACAAAAAGACTTATTCGATTTTTTTTTTCTATCCCTTACTGTAAAAAAAAAGGCAAAGGCCCGAATTCTCAACTTTACTGTCTCGTCCGATAGACGTTGTGTCATGCCCGAAAACTAGGTTTTTGTCAGAAAAAAACTGAGAGCGTGCAGCGCCACCTACCGGCTTACGTTTTATCCAAATCGGGCCAGCCATTTAGGAGGAGAATTATATATATAAAGATATACATATAATGTATTGCTGATCCCAAATGACATTATGGTAAGGACATGTTGCTAAGTGAGCGATTAAGGAGTACACTTACTATGTATAATATTTATGATCACGTTTACCTCGGCCCCAATAAAAACAATAGTTTACTTTTACGACCAGAGCAAAACTGAGGAATACATTACGTTGACATACTTGAATATTATGAAAAACAATTTACATTTCTTGGAAACTTTGCTGCACATATTTTCAGAAAAAAGAAATAGAGGTTGATGGAGTTACTTATCACAATAAATACATAGTAGGTAGGTAAGTAGGCGCTACATAGTAGGTATTAAACAAAGTCGCTTCCCGCTGTCTGTCCTTATGTATGCTTGATCTTTAAAACTACACCAGGGATTTCGATGTGGTTTTTTTAATAGATAAGAGTGATTTGAGAGGAACGTTTATATGTATAATACATGCATAATATAGTAGTCATGTCATGTCATGTCGTAAATAAACGCATTTTTTTTGCGCTTACATTCCAAACGCTGCGCGCTGGCCGAACCAGATACGAAACAGATCAAATTAATGTACTACATCTAGTATTTTACATCTTAAAAAGGTTTACAAAAAAGTTCGCGATGGTATTTATGTCTATCTCTTAGGGATAACCCACAATAACCATTTTTTATCCTTACATTTTTACGAAAAATAGCGGCTTATTCACGAACGCATCAATCCTTATCCAATTAAGTACCTTAAATACATTGTGCATTTAATATAGATCAATATGCCCCTTTACAGAATGTAATTTAAATGAATATTTTCGAAAATATTACAGATTTAAAATGCAGAGACATAGCGGTTACGGTGGTACCATTGCACCCGTGCGCAGCCGGGGTGGGTCGCTAGTTATATATATATGTCGAAGAAGTCAATAGTACGGAAGCTTAAGAACGAATGAACGAGCTAAGTGAAAAGTGACACATGTCACTTTGACAGAATCCGCACTGACGTTTGCACGAACCGAACAGATAAAAGTGCCGACCGCAGAGGGGCGGTGCTCTTTCCTGTGTCGGCAGTCGTGGCAACAACATCGTCTCTCGGAGACTGTTTCACGGCTCGTTGTGTGAAGTGAATACCTAAAGCTTGCATTATAATAAATCAGTTGTATGATCTGGAATAGTTTGTTTATTGCTCGATACCCAGCCATCGCCCACAAAACAGAGTCCCTGGACAAAGCTTCAATGATGATCGGCATCCTTGCGCCGACATATATATATATAACAATTGCTCTAGAAAGAATAACCTAACGTTAAAGTTTGATGATATTTCAATCCTCGTTTGGCCTACTTTCTTTAGACCTTTTATTATCATAGAAATCCTACATCAATGATATGGCCAAACGAGGATTGACATTTCATCAAATGTTACCGTTTCAACGATCTGACCAGTTTTAGTCAGCCATATCATGAAGAAAAACAGTTTATTCACGCGAAATGACGCAATCTTAAAACTAGCTAATGAAGTGATCAATTCTAAAATCCGGCCTCGCCATATATAAAGAATGCAATTGCGTAACTATATCATCTGAGGCCCGTGGCAAATTAATCGAATGAGGCCCCTGAAAAATCGTAACGTTGCGATTTAATTATAATCTTTTTTTTTAATAGGTTGGTTTACTTCTTTTGAGCGCACGGTCTCGCAGACCGGGGGGCCCTGTTGGTCCGGAGGCTCGTAAAATTTTGCCAGCCTTGCCACCCTATAGTTTCACCACTGAATAAATGTTACATTTTTTTTTTATTCTCGATAGGTTTGCGCTTGACCGCCATCTCACCTAATGGAAAGCGACGATGCGGTCGACGATGGAACGCGCTTACCTAGAAGTAACCTATTCACTCTTGACTTAAAGATTTCCGGGTTGTAGCTATCAGGAAACACAGATTCCGGCAAGTAATTCCACTCCTTAGCTGTACGCACAATGAATGTGTTCCCAAAACGTTTTGTGCGTATAGGTGGAATGTCCACCATGTACCGTTAGACTAATTAAAACCAATTGTATTTGAATTTTCTGGTAGCATTTTCAAGAGCGAATGGGTTAGTTTTTTGCCCAGTATTATTATATCTTGTGATAACCGGCTTTTGTTCAATAATATCACTAGTTTGGTTTATGTCTCAGGTTCTCGAGAACCTGTTTATATTTTTGGAATATTGATTAAAACCTAATAACTAAAAATACTCATTCACTATGGAACTACAAAGAGTCACTCACTTGCGTCATTTCCTGGTATCACCTGGCATTTTTGCTGAACTGGACCTATTTGGCGCCGCCGTGAGACACACAACTTTAGTGTTCTTTTTTAAATCTTAAGTAGAAACTAAATCAATTCGTCACATTATTTCTGGTTGTTCTCGTCTGGCTAACGGAGAGTACTTGCATAGACACAACCTTGTGGCCAGGGTTATCCATCAGCAACTTGCTCTGAAATACTCTCTTGTGGAATCGGAAGTGCCGTACTACAGATATAAGCCCGACCCATTTCTTGGTCATATCACTTTGTACTGGGATCGGTTCATCATCACTGCCAGGACTATTGTAGCCAATAAGCCTGATATAGTGGTGGTGGACCGAAGCGAGAGGTGTGCAATGATTGTTGACATATCCGTTCCGCATGACGAGAACCTCGTGAAAGCCGAGAAAGATAAACAAATCAAGTATATTGACTTGGCTCGCGAGGTTGTCGACATGTGGGATGTGGACTCAGCGATCATTGTACCGAGAGTCGTGTCAGCCAATGGCTTAAAAGCTAAGAGCCTCGACCAACATCTTAGGAGGCTCGCGTTAGGCGGCTGGATAGTTAGGAGGTTCCTCTCTTACGAGTCCTGGTTTCTTTTGGAGTTTTGGTTCTTTGAACTCTGTTCCCGATACCGGTGGGCTACTATTTTTTATATTTTAATTTTTTTTATTGGAATATTTAATAATATAATATATATGATAAGTTAAATGAATAAACGGAATAATAATAATAAAATTAATTCAAATTATACAGTAATTCAGTGAATATAGTTTTTCTTAAATCTTTAATAAGTTCTCAACGTGTTCTATGCCTGAACTAGGTCATCCTGTGTTTCAGGCGAGATTGTGTTGTTGCGTCTACACTGTGTGTATCAATTTCATCACCTTCCTGTCCTTGTCCCATATAACTTGAAATCGGCGCAGCTGGTTTTTTTTCCATTCATTCCTGACACAATCATCTATCTTTGGCCTCCCTCTCCTTTCATCCATCTACATCTGTGTGTGTCAAATAAAATATTCATCTTTTTTTGGTTTCTTTTTATTTAACTTTTTATTATCTACTAGCTGACCTGACAGTCGTCGTTCAATAAAAAGCTTTATGTAATTTACAGTATGGATTGACAGCTCACCCTCATATAGGAAGTTGTAGTATGTAGTTATAGTGTTTGTAGTATGTAGGAAGTTTGCATGTTATAAAGTAAATTTTGTTCTTTTACGTTTTTCTGCGCAATTTTTTCAATGTCCTTTCCCTAAGAACTTTCCTAAGACTTCAATAAGTAGTTAAAAAAAAACAACCAAATTGGTCTAGTCATTCTCGAGTTTGCAGATTCGTTTTTACTCAAATACTAGCGGTCTCGAAAGACGTAAATACTTTTTCCAATATTTGTCCTAAGTCACGTTAAATTATAAGTTTATTTTTTTAATTTATAATCTGTACTATAGCTATATACTATGTACTTACTCTCTATGTGGGTGTATGTGTGTGTGTATCAGTGTGTATGCACTATGTACAATAATTGATTACAGTCTGTTATCATCCCACTGTTGGGCAAATATCTTCGCTACAACTAGAAGCTCTCTCGGTCAAAGCCTAGTGCGAACCATTGTTATTAATTTTACCTAGTTAGACCAAATCAACAACAATGGCGGGAGTAGTCGGTCCCGAAGCATTTCGGCTGATTCAGCTCTAAGACAAATATACACACACAAACACACACACAGTCACACATCAAGATGTCGTCCAGTCGGTTCACTTTAAGGTGATGGCACGTGAGCACATTCGCAGGAAGTTGGTGTAATCATCACAGCGTTGATTTATTGGATTCGTTTTTCATAAATAGATTGTTAATTTGTA
This sequence comes from Mythimna vitellina, assembly GCA_949316375.1. Lineage (NCBI taxonomy): Eukaryota > Metazoa > Arthropoda > Insecta > Lepidoptera > Noctuidae > Mythimna > Mythimna vitellina. Next base: position 17,354,621 of record OX438697.1, read on the forward strand.
TGTATGTATCTAAGTATATATTTATTATTGTATTTCTTTACCATTTAGCTGCACCTACCATATTTTGATTCTGCACCACCCTAAGGTCGACAGGTAGAAAATGCCTAAGGCATTAAGTCCGCCTTTGTACAGTGTTTATTACTTGTGCATAAAGTTTTAATAAATAAATATACAGTTTACAATCACAGAATAGCAGTCTGTCATTATCACATTTAGATTTTTATTAAATGTCAATCATTGACTGATCAACAATGTCGATCGATTTCTCCTCTCTCGCAATACTTAAGTAAGATTTTTAAGAAAAAGTTAGAAATTCGTAATGGATAATTCCAAAAAAACTTTTCTTATCTGTGATCGATCACTTTCTTATAAAAACTTATTCATGTTTCGCATTAAAATTGAATTGACTCCAGTCACGAAATAACATGAGTTTTACAAAATACTAAAAAAACAAAATCGTGAGCAGTTCTTGCTCGTTACTTGTATGTGGACCGCTAGTATTTTTAGGCATGACATTGAAAATTAAATTAAATTCTAGCCATAAACATATTACTATATTATATACATATATACATATATGTATATAATATAGTAACATAGCTATATTATAAAAAATACAGAACATAAATAAACCAATATATAACTCTGTTATTGCAAAAAAAATAATAACGTACCAAACTAACATATATATATTTTTTTTATTACTCTCGATAGGTTCGCGCTTGACCGCCATCTCACCTGATGGAAAGCGACGATGCGGTCGACGATGGACGCGCTTACCTAAAAGTAACCTATTCACTCTTGACAAAAGGTTTCCGGGTTGTAGCTACAACTTTGCACTTACAATTCTAAGTTCATCCGAAAATATCATAAGTAGTTCGAAGTAAACTGACTTAAAAACGACAATTTCATATGTAAAGAGCTAATATATAGGCGTTCTCTCGTTTTCTCATGGATCTCATCATCAGAACTAGATTTTGATCAATCTGGAAGAATATCTTTGGAGATAATCAATAATAATTCTAAATTGGTTCATAAGAGACGAAGACCTGAGGTAACAAACATAAAAATAAATAAAACACAACCGAATTGAGAACCTGCTCCTTTTTCAAGTCGGTGTTTCCCGATAATTTTTTTTTCTTATTTAACACCGACTTCCGAAATTAAAGTTATTTTGATGATTTTAGTATTTTTTTTTTAGTGATGCCGGTTTTTATTTTTTTGTAAAAGCATATACTCTGAAAAAAAAAAATTGCAAATCGGTCCATAAGCGACGGAGTTCTGAGGTAACACACATAAAAAAAATACAAGAGAATTGATAACCTCCTCCTTTTTTCTAAAGACGGTTAAAAATGAAATACAGCAAAAAAAAAACTGTAAAACGAAAACTGTGAGAATTACTGTCAAACCAAACGGTTCCTCAAAAAACAACACACTATGTCAAAAATTGCTAGCTACTTTAACTACAAAAGATATTGCGCAGTATATTCATGAAATAATTTATTTACTAGAGCAAAATCTTTCTTCTATAGCTGGTAATGTGTGGCTATTAATCTAAAACCATTGTTATACTATGATAACACGTTGCTTGCTGCAGTAACTGGGACGTTAAGTGTTATTGAAATGTTATATGCATAGTAAATCTACCAATATTGAAGCTTTGTATTGTTTCTAAGATAAGGCATCTTGGGACTGTAGATATTCGTCTGTGGTTTTTAAATTTTCTTCGGGCATAGGCAGTCACAAACATTGAAGATATATTATTATTTATGCATTTACATATCTCAAGACACTGTGGTCCTAGACCTTTGGAAGGCGTATGAGGAGGCAATAATAATAATAGATTATATCAATTTATTATACCACCATACAGTTAAAATGAGATAACAAATAAAATCTTCTCAATTCCGCCATAATCAGGTTTATTATTGCATAGGTAAATATGCTCCCTGGCTCTTAGCATATTTACCTATATCAAAATAATAATATTAACATAAACCTTCGTTCGCTCACTACCTAAAGTTACGGACACATAAAATAAAATTACGCTATGTTCGTCGTGCGTTTTGCTTCATTCAATTAGCGATATTGTGAAATATATATATTCCCCTGTTCTTTACCTGTACCCTTCATATTGAAAATAATATTTTGATGCGCTTCATTCAAATGTTCATCTTCAAGTGAAATCACACCACATTGACACATAGGTTATTGAAATCGTACGCAAGTGTTCGCTACTATCGCATCCTGACTTTGCTTTGCTTTGACATCCTGAATAAACATCCCATTGATATCTTTGTCTTCTTTTACAATTCCTTCCATTCTTGTTGTCAGACTTATAACATAATCAAAATCAAAACTTATAACAGAGTTGGACATAACAATATATAGGTCGATTTTCTAGTCCCATCGCCTGTACCAAATTTTATACTCCAACCGAGGAAGTTCTACCTTACGCAATTTTGTTTCTTCTGTACAATTTTGCAATCCTGGCTTTCAAATAAGCGTAAGGTGTGAGCTAAATTTATGTCACCGGATAATTATAAATAACGTAAGTTTATGATAAATCGCGTAAAATTGTAAACTCTTTACTTTCCAGTCGACTTAAAAACAGTTTAACATCAAATATGGACGAGATTAAAATTTTCTATAGAGAATTTACACTCCTGCGAGATTTATTACAATCTTGCGGTGTTTGAAGTTATGCGGTAACGGTAAAATACTTAAATAGTATATTTTAGCTTTTTTTTGGGAATTTATAAAATTATTATCTTCTGCCAGCGGCTTCACCCGCGTGATAGTAAAAGATTATTCCAAGGGAACATACTCCCGGGATAAACAGTATTCCATGCTATTCCAGGACATGATCTTCCCTTGTACCAAGTTCTATCGAAATTCGTTCAGCCGCAACTTATTCAAGCTCGAAGCTTGAAGAAGTAACAAAAATACACACTCATTCAAACTTCAACCTATATAATATTAGTGAGATGTGTTGAATTTTATGATAAATAGCTTTTTGAGTTCTTATTTCAAACCCTGTTCCCATCTAAGGGTTCTGTTGGTTCAATCAGCGTTGTTCTCAATAGTAAGTCACGCTCGTTCACGCAGGAGGGCATTAGGGGTGAACGTCCGCTTGTTTGTCATCGGATTGTGATCTGCACCGTTTTTGCTCAGCATCCGTAACGTTCGGGCGAGCCGTACGTGACTTGGTTGTTACAAATGTTAACGACTTTGGCTAATTGAAATTAGCTCAGTAAATCTGTGGTCCGTTGAAGCTGAAGTTAAGCTTTGTAGAAGAGGGATGGATGGAAACTAGAGAATTATCCCAAGGGAAAAGGAAAAATACTTCCGGGATAAGAAGTCCTATGTCCTACTTCAGGACATGGTCTACCCGGCTGCCTTTCAACCAAATCCGTTCAGCTGTTTGGGTGTGAAGGGGTAACAAAGTATTTATTTAATATATTAGTGTGATACTGTCTATTCCTGTGGAATAAGGTAGGGTTTCTCGGGGTCTAGTCTATCTGAATGCAGAGGAACATACATAGAAAAAGGCCGAGGCATATTGTTTTTTTTGTTCTTGATTTTGGACATGTTAGGAAAACTTTTAAATTCAGTCCTGTTAATAGAATTTCTGACTTCATCAAACCAAGCACCTTTCGGCTTATTTATATCATTGATATCAGTTAATTCAAATCAGCCCCTAAGACGACCAACTGACCGTTAATTCTAATTGTGGATACATAAGCCTTCAGTTTATTACGCATTTATTAATAATTAAGAGTTTTATCAATTAATCATTTATCTGTAGGCATTTCATTACAATATGCTAATGGGCAAACAAATTCGAACAACTACGTTGATAACATAAATAAGTTGGTTTGAATGAGTTTATGTTTTGAGGGTACATCACTATTATTGTAAGTTTAAAATTTAATAATACACCTATTAATATTCATAAAGACATAAAATATTTCTTTTTGTGGCTGAAAAAAGTCGTTATACAGTTGTTTACTTTCCTTACTTGTTATACATTTCCCACTGTTTAATAGTTTCTGGAATACGGTTAGTTCCTAAGTTTCACACATTGAATATTTTGAAGACACTGTACATCATTTCATGTGTTTTGATTTGGCAACCAAAACTAAGCCAGTAGGAAGCAAAACAATAGTCTTTAACAGAAACGGTTAAGCCTATCGATTAAATCCGCCATTATTTTATTGACTGTCAGTTGGAACTAAGAACACTTATTTAAAATTTAAATTCCAATCTCTTTATTCGCTTATAACCGGTGATTTGAATTTAGAACGCAGCTTGTAAATAAAAAAATAAGTAAGTAGGTTCGTATTCAACTCAGAATAACAATATGAATTTTGCGAAAATTCGAATTTCCGTTTCGATGACTTGAAAAAAGAATATGTAACCGGCATGTAAAACGGCTAATTTTTCCTTTTGTTTAGAAGAACTGTAGGTACCTACTAGGTACGGTACCCACGAAAATGATTGACCTATTGTTGAATCGCGGAACGAAAACAATGGGCGATCTCAGAAACGGGTATTCAAACGGCACAAATCTTAAACCGTTTAAATAACAACAAAGAGCAATATCCGATAGAAGGTCCAGCTTACCTGCAAACTAACTCCGCTTTACCGTTAACACTGTACACTGACACTTAAACACTTAAAAAAAAAACAATTACACGACCGTCGACCACCGGTTGCGCCAACCAACTACAGCAACTCAGCAACTTCGCATTCGCGCTGCGAGTTGCTCAGATAAGTGATTCTAGATAGTGCAGTAAAAGTAAAGGCGAGCGCACATGAGTTCACTGACGTTGATGGAACGTATAAATATTGAACGAACCGTGTCGACGATCTAAACTAAAGCTACGCATAATTTCTAGGTCAATTCACTTTGTTTTGTTACAGTTAATTTTGTAGTAAGTATTCTACGACAATTTCAAATTTCATGCAACAATAATGCTGTTTCCCTGTGTAATTATTACTTTGACTTTAGGACTTATATTTTGGACATAAAATATTTTTTTTACAGTTCTAATTTATATTCTGACATTAAAAATTATCCTAATATTACTGTATTCAATTAAAATTGTAAATGCAAAGGTAAACTAAAGACACATATTAATTTATTTATTATAATTGATCGATGATTCGCATGTTCTTAACTTTTTTAAATATTTCTTTCCTATTTCTTTCTTTAATAAACCTATATTTATTTCAAGGAAATGGCAAAGCTCAAACTTGGACATTAATTTTCTTGTCAAGTCAACATAAAAAGACAAGTTTACATACTAACTTGATCTTTTAAAATAAAGTCATTAGTGATTATTGATTAGAAAACCATTAAAAACGTATATTTTAACAATGCAAATAAAAATTACTATAATGAATTCAGAATCTGTGTGAAACATGTCAGTCTTAACATTTGAATTTAAAATACAGTTACAACTGTATTATTATTATTTGACATTTAAAAATGGTTTTGATATCTCGAGAATAATATCCGTGTTTAGGCGAAGAAACCTGAAAATCACTCATAATAAGCTTGCATCATCATTTTTTCAACCAAATCTTGTATTTGAACAAAGGAAAAGTGATTCGTCCGTCATCATCATCTTTTTGCCCTTGTCCCGCGTTATTTGGGGACGGTGCAACACGTTTTTTTCGTCCATTCTATCCTGTCAACCGTCATACTATCACTAACTTCCTTTTCTTTCATATCACTGTTCACACAATCCATCCATCTTTTCTTTGGCCTTCCTCTCCCTCTCCACCCATCCGTTCGTCAGTCTGAACTAGATTTCTAAGAACTGTGTAATTTTTATTTCCAAAAATATGTTTTAAGAAAAAAAATATTCACGTATACTTATATCTATACCTGTATATATACTACTTTTTATCTATACCTGTCCTCTAGAAGACTAAATAAATAAAACCGTTCAAATTAGTATTTAGTGCCAGCGAATAGTGTAATTTAGTTACGAGCTACATAATCAGAAGATTGAAGTGGATTCGCCTTAATAGAGACAATAAGAAAAGTGCTATTGGACACATTCTTAGGGGCCTAAGCGATATTCAGCACACGATATTGAGACTGTCTTATTTTTTGTTCCGAATAAGACCGGTCTAATCCTTATTACACTACGCGACATCGACTATGACTGTTTGAATATCGAGTAGTATAATAGACCAAAGTCAAAGTCAAAAGTTTTTTTATTAAACATAGGCCTACATTGGCACTTAAAAAACGTCAGAAGCTAGTGCACGGTTCCAAATTTGTCATTTCCTATGGAGAAGAACCGGCAAGAAACTCCATGGTTACTCTTTTAAAAAAAATTGTTGTTACAATATTTCCATATTACAGCATAAGTAGACATTATGTAAGGACAGTGTAGACTGGTCAATATTGTACTAAAAAGTACAATAAAAATAATCATAATATAACCCTTTTATAAACCCTTTAGTAAAGACAATTTATTGGTTTAGGATATAATGAAAATTACTTATTAGTCTATATATACCTACCTAAGGTTAGATTGTAGTATGATCCATCTTTTATATGTACATACTCTAGAATAAAGGACAAAATTGCAGTCCAACAGTGAGTCTTTCTTGCCACGGCCTTAATATTCAAATATGTGAAACAAATTGTCTACAATGTTTACTCATAGGTAATTGGGTACATTTAATTAATTAAGCTTGAAGTTTTAATTTATAACTGTAGATACAACTATGGTAATGAGTATTGGATACAGTTATTAATTCAGAGTACGTCAAAAGCCGAGAACGACCATTTTGGACATGAATATGTCCGGTATTTATAAATTGGGCAGCACACTTTAAAATACTTAAGAAGACTTAAAGAAAACTCCACAATCACTCTCGGACCGCACACAAAAGAAACAGATGAACAAAGACACAATGCTTGCAAATGTTAAGCATTATAGCGATTCATTAAAATCAACCGACTTGATTATAAAATTAAAACACTACAACAGTAAAACGTTGCTTGTTGAATAATCTGACAAACAATTTGAATGTCTGCATGTATCATCATCATTTGTCCACTGTTGGACATAGGCCTCCACCAAGCGTCTCCACAACGACCGATCCTGTGCGTCTCGCATCCACCGCATTCCCGCGACTCTCACTAGGTCGTCGGTCTACCTTGTGGGCCTTCCAACGCTGCGTTTTCCGGTCCGCGGTTGCCACTCTAGAACATTTCGGCCCCATCGACCATCCGTTTTACGAGCAATGTGCCCTGCCCACTGCCACTTTAGATAGCGATTCTTCGGGCTATGTCGGCGACCTTGGTACTCCTGCGGATATCTTCATTCCTTATGCGATCACGCAAGGAAACTCCGAGCATAGCCCTTTCCATTGCCCTTTGGGTGACTGTAAGTCTTCTGATGAGGCCCATTGTAAGCGACCATGTTTTAGTCATCACTGGCAATACGCACTGGTTACTTTCTTACGTTATACTGCATGTATATTAGTCCGGTTTTTAACCGATTAAGGTAACTATAAGACGTAACATCGTATGGATGGATTGTGTGAAGAGTGATATGAAAGAAAAGGAAGTTAGTGATAGCATGACGAGTAACAGGGCAGAGTGGAAGAAAAAAACGTGTTGCGCCGACCCCAAATAACACGGGACAAGGGCAGGAAGATGATGATGATGATGAAGACGTAACATCGTATTTTTATCTTTCGTACTAAGTTAACTGTATTATGGTTTGCAATACACATATATCTAGTATTTGTACCGAAGCCCATGAGCCATGATTGCCCTTTGCGATAAGACCGCCCTTTGTGCTCTTTGTTTTTGTATATGTTTATCCTGTCCACATTATGTTGTGTATGTATGAGTATAGAATATATAATATATTTTTCTGATTCTGTTAACTGCCAATAGATCAAATCAAATCAAATCAGTTTATTGCAAACATGTTGTACAGTGGTTGGAATAAAAATAAAAGTTTCAAACATGCACCCTGTAAGATAGATAGATATAGATGTGTAGATTATATACTTTTGCATATTATAAAACTTGTGATTAGCTCTTATTGTTTTCTTTGGTTATTGAAGGTGATTAATTAATGCAAGCTTTTGTGCACATAACGGTGAATTATATATGGTAACTTTTACGTAAGTAAAAAAATACATTTCACGAATTATTCTAAAAATAAAAACTAACTTTCTTTGTTCATATCATACAAAGAAAACGAATTATTGCTAATGACTTATCTCATTTGAATTTTAAATGCACATACTTCATTCGTTACATTCGTTCATAATAGACAAGCGAATAGAAATTAGAGCGCAATGAATTATGAATTTGAGATATTGTTTAGAATTACTAACCAAGGTAGGTTCAGAATAATAATTGCGGGCTTGTTCAAAATTAAAAAAAAATGTTCACATAGGCCTACATGGGCACTTATAAAATGTCAGAAGCTAGTGCACGGTTCCAAATTGGTCGTTTCCTATGGAGAAGAACCGACAAGAAACTCTATCGTTACACTTTTAAAAAAAGTGGTTGATGTTACAATATTTCCATATTACATTATTAATAGATATTATGTAAGAACAGTGTAGATCAGTCAATATTGTACCTTTTGGATGCAATAAAATAATCATATTTAAAAAAAGTGAGTCGTAATAGGAAGTAATCTATGAATTCGTGTAGTCTACAGTGTTCTCGCATTCACATTATAAAAAAAGAAGCTATATAAAAAAGCAAGCAAAATTTAAATAATTACAACTATCAATAAATGAGATGTTAACAAAATAAATTATTAACGAATTTAAGGTAGTTGAAGACTAAATAATTTAAAAAATATTACAAAAGTAATGTGTTCTAAAGAGTCACCGAGGCCCTGGAACGCTAAGAGCAACTGAAGGACACAGATAGATTTAAGTCAGTAATTATTACACGGAAATATAAATAAAACTGTATGACTTTTACCAACCACTCAAGGAGTTCCGTTTACAAGCTTGTGCGAATTGTAGGCCTATAAAAGTCCGAGAATCACTCTATCTCTCCCCAGAGTACATAGTAGGAGAAGTTATTTGGGATTTCTTACCTAAAAAAAAGTCGATAAACTTTCAAAAATAATTCAAGTTAGTTTCGATCTATCACTACCAACTCAAATATCATCTTTAGCTTTGTGTTTTTTAAGTCGATTTTAATTATCGATTTAGATTAAAAAGTTCATATAAAAAGTTTGGGTTGTAATGGAACTTGAACCATGTCATGTTTGACATTAAGTTTGTTGTCCCAAAACCTGAAAATTATCTGGAATTATAATTCAAGTAGATATTAGGTATCATATTGATACAATACAACATGTCATTTTGTAAAAAGACAAAGAACAGAATTTTACAGGCTACATTCTCAAATTATTGATGCTTAAAATTGAAAACAGATTCTCGAGCTAGAGTAGAATTTGAATTTGACAAAGTACCCAATTTTTAAATCTTAATTGAACAATCTGGGGTTGATCCCTTTTAAATGGATTTGAAAACACACGAAACATATCCAAAGTATTCCACATTGTTTTGAAGCACAATATTGCACAATTAGCAATGCCACGGAGTTTTCTCCGAGCTACGCCGACCAGTACGGTCGATGACTCGCCCGTCTACCGTGAAAAATATACCAGCTTTGAGTAAAAACATGTTTCTTTAATAACAACAATACTATCGAATCGGTAAACCGAATAAAAACAAGCATAGTTACCTACTAACTTATAAAGCGAACCTGTCTTATCGCTAATAGTTTATTTCACCAGAACGATAATAAACCAATCATAGTGATTTGTAGTGTGATTTGTGTGTTATGCGTACTACGTTACTACAATGAATTAAAATTTATACAAATCTGATAACCAGAAGTAAACAGTAAACTTAGAACGATAAGGCTAAAATTTGGCCAAACACATTAATATTGTAACCATCCATACAAAGATAAAAAACTTTTTACAAAAAAATAATAATAACCGACGTCACTAAAAACAACAGTAAAATTTGCAAATCGGTCCATAAACGCGGAGATCTGAAGTAACACACATTAAAAAAATAAATAAAAAAACATGCAGCTGAATTGATAACTTCCTCCTTTTTTTTGAAGTCGGTTAAAAAAGAAAGTTTTCGAACTGGGGTTCCGTACTATAAAGTGAAAAAATACGTTTCTTATCTACTCATTTAATTTAATTTTCCTTATTAAGCGTGTATCACGAAATTTTGAAAAGATGAAATGTATTTGAACGTCAAGCTAAAATGCCTAAAAACCAAAATACCTAAAAGTGCTACATAAAACCTTTATCCACTTATGACTTATTATATATACATCTTAACTAATAATAAATATTTAACTTATGACTTGGATTATTAAAAAGACACAAAGTAGTATTAATAAAAGTAACGTAATGTAATTTGCATACTCGTATATGTTTAGAGTTTAGACCTATGCAAATCGCCAAACATTCTGTCAAATTTACTTATTTCATTCTTCAGCAAACAGATCTAGTCAACGGTTTTATTCGTAGAGATCATTGAATGATTTTAGTATAAAAATTGGAAAAATCTTAATTTAAGCGTTCCACAAATCGATATTTAAACCATAATTATGGTATTGGTACTTGGCACCAAGTAAATCAAAGGTTATTAAAATCACAAGTTTGTACCTACAAGTTAATTTTGTAAAAACCATAATAATAAACCTTGTACCAACCACAAAGAAATAAAAGACTCAAGGAATCCACCTCAAGACTTTTTACAGCTTAGGTATACATTAAATCATTAGTACGATTGACGTCATCAACTGAAGATCCCGGACTCCAAACGTGAGGACATGTTGAGAAATAGTTCTCAGAAACAATACCTACCTGCCTTAAACAAAGAAACTGATTACATCTGGTATTTATATTTAGGCAGGAGTTCAAATGTTAAAAGAAATCAAGGTAGATATAGATTAAAAATAAAATCAAGGTTTCCTAGCGATCCAGTAAGCGTCACGTACAGTCGCTGAACAGTGCTGTATTGGACAACAAACAATATAAATCTGGCTCGACTTATCCTCCAGCAACGGGGTGTGAGGCAGATCGATGTCATCTCTCCGAAACTGCTGTGATAAAAGATGTCGTTGAGGATCTGAATTGGAGAGGGCTAGGCATGAAAATCAGTGGCGGGTACATCACTCACCTTCGATTTTCCGACGATGTAGCAGTCATGGCGGAGACCATGGAGGACTTCAGTAAATGCTTGATGAGCTCAGTAGAACTTGACAAAACATTGATATTGAACATTGACAAAACAAAAGTCACGCTTAATACTCACGTTACACCTACTTCTATCAAGATCGGAGACTTTACACTCGAAGTGGTAAACGATTCTCCCAGAAACGGATGAATTAAGCAAGTCTAACTTTGAGAAAGAGGTCAATCGTCAATTCCAACGTACCGACAAAACCCGAAGAAACCAAATATCAGTGGCAGCGAGCGTTGTGACCGAAAGGTTCTGGAGTGGCGGCTACGTATTAAAAGTCACAGTGTTGGTAGATCTCCCATATGCTAGACCGATCACTTGATGAAGGTCGCGGAAGTCTACTATATGTGAGACGCACAAAACCGGTCGATGTTGCGACACTTGGGTTATGTCCAGTAGTGGACTATCTTTCAGCTGAAATGATGATGACGAAAATGTGCCGATGTGTGCTTAAGTAACTGCGAGCTAAATAGCACAGAACTGACATTTTCACACACAGGTATTTATATGGTGATTCAGCAGTACACAGTTAGACTGCTGCTCATAAAACGGTGATGGAAAACATCACTTTTCAGCTCACGATGTATTCCTTCACCGAATCAAAAATTCAAAAACTTATGACTTTCACCAAACCGCACAGGGCTAGCGAGGTGGATTACGGCCCCTTCCCTCGTAGAGACGAGGCCTGAGTCCCAGCAGTGGGAACATTAAAAGGCTAATTATGCTATACACAGTTAGAATACGACACCAATGTAGAAAAAAAATTAGAAAATCCTGGAAAAAAAAAGAAAAGGCTAGGGAGATGACATTTTTTAAAAAGTAACAATTCTTTCAGGTTCAAAATCCAACATTTACACATCCTGCTGTTGGTTTTTCTACTCACATCGACTTACAATCTATGACAAATGACGGATATTAAGAGCATAGACATAGTTTCGCAGGTCATAAGCTATTAAACTCATTATATCATGGGAAACGAGAAAATCTTCCGTCATCGCGTGCGTACGCGCACTATTGTTTATTGAAGATACGAAGTACCTAGCTGATGACACCGTTTTATGTATGACTAGTCTAGTCTTTAATGAGATAACGTATAAAACAGACTAGTGTGTCTAAGGCGTAGCAAAAACAAGAACTTAATTTAAATGTTTGTTTTCGATTGATTGTGACACACAAAAATTCTGAATGCTTTGTAAGTTTTCCTTTTAAAACTTGGCAAGTAGGTATTTTTTTTTTGGTGGGAAAATCATCTAATAAGACATTTACTGACTAAAAACCCACACTTGTTCCTTCATTGCCTTTCATACCAGGGCTAAGTCTTCCTTTCAGAAGCAGACCCTTGACCCCAGTGGGCTTCGACCCTGCTGGGCCCCTACGGTTTGCTGACATCTCCTTGAGGCGCGCGTGGAACAGTACGTGCCGTCGACGACTTGGACTCGATTCGGACGGTTATCGGCGGTCAGACTGCGAGCTACCCATTGCTCGCCGTCCGCAAGCCCGCGCCGGCTGGAGCGTGAAAACCATTGCCTTGCGCGTGCACGTACGACATCCTCCTTTGCTTGCATTACTGCTTCGCAAAAGGAGGCGACCGCCTGCCACTCCTCCTGTCTCCGGACCATGGCCTGTACCAAGGCCCGGCGGAGATCGCCGCCGCCAATATAACCCACGAGGACACGGCGGTGGCAAGTAGGTATCAGAATTTTCTTGGAATATTGATTGACCATAGTTTCAGAGACAGATGACCGACTAGTTTCTATTCTAGTTCTTGAAACCACATATTTTTTTCTTATATTTACAACTGTTAGTACCAACGTCATATTCATTCATCCTTTTTATTGCAATGACGTTAATGTACGTAGTTTAAAGATGAACTGTTTTCGAAGGTCGATAAGTGCTTGTTAACCACAGGCGACACCGCGGGCAAAGTTTAACATGCCACAAACGCCAGAAAGATTTCCTGTAAATGTTTGAAATAGGGATTCCCCATGCGTTAAGCAAAAATAAAATATTCCTCAAGCTCTCTCTGTCTTTGAAAACAGGGTTACCAAATGTACTGATTTTTTTAGGTGGGTAATCGGCAAATAACTTCTTCCGCTCTAAATGGCGAGAGGGTGTGTCAGACTTTTACTGACTAAACCCACCTAAGTTCCTATACTTCCCTTTGAGTTCCAGGGCTACGGTAACTCTTTCGAACATTCCCGCAGCCCTCCCACGTTGATTTAATGTTCCGTAATATTTTAGATGTACGTTTATTGAATTATAACTTACGTAATGCTTCGTTCGTTGGTTCTAGAGTGGCGACCGCTAGAAGGACCTGACGACCTGGTGAGAGTCGCGGGAATGCAGTGGATGCGAGACGCACAGGATCGATAGTTGTGGAGACGCTTGGGGGAGGCTTATGTCCAACAGTGGACGTCTTTCGGCTGAAATAATGATGAATTATGAATGTTTCAACAATACGGTAAACCAATTACAGATCATAACGTCTTTAAGGTTACCAAAAGAGGTACGTACGAGTATATTGGAGCCCAGTGTAAGCTAAGAAGCAGATACTAATGAGAAAAAGCTGGGTAAGTGAAAGTCGGACTCGCGCCTTGAGGGTTCCGTACAAACCTACCTATAAAAATAGTCTAATTCCCGTATCCGTCGACTTAGAAGTTTGATTTTTTTACAGCTTCAAGGGGCCACAGACTTTATTATATGTTTTTAATGTCAACTTGATACGTCCACGCGTTTCCGAAATAAAAGACGAACGCTGCGTTAAGCTGGCGACCACGCGGGCACCCGTCGCGGAACGTTGCGCGTGTGTCGTGTGCGGCGGTCCCCGAAGCGGAAACCAAATTATTACCTACGCAGTGTTGCCAGTTCAACTTTAACGGTGTGCATGTAGTCGTGTCGAAGGAAAACTTAATGTATTATTACTTAGCAAAAAGCACGGACGACGGGGCATTTTTGTATGGGACTACAACCACTTAACGCAGCGTCGGCCCAAAGGGTCTTGACAGACAGACAGACGGTCAACAAAGTGATTTAATAAGGGTTCCGTTTTTTTCCTTTTGAGGTAATAAAGCTAAAATTGAAAAGAAAACGTATAATTTTAAGTGGATCCCTAAGGGAAGTATATTTGGCCCCATGCTAAAATAGCTAAAACTCATGAAAATATAAATAAAGCTTTATTATAAATAAAAATCCATCCTCATTATTGTCATCTTCATTCTGAAATCATTAACTATCTAGTTTTTTCACGACTATTATAGTTGTACCGGATGCAGCTTAATGGAACTTAACAATTTTCTGACGAAAAATTGTTTTAAACAAAACTATAGTAATATAAGTTAAAACGCATTCAAATATTAAGTTGTGTTATTTCTTACATCAATTATTTACGATTGCATCACAGGGGTTATTAGTTAATTAAGTACATTTACTTTACAATAAGTATTTGTTCTTAACTAACAAAGATAAAACACAAACAAAGATACTAGAAAGCATGACATGTGTAGTGAATGGCGCAAATTTTGTTCATGACGCAAAAATAATTAAATATTTGTATTTAGTTTAAGTAAATAGATGGTTAATTGGTTTTATTGTCCTATCAAGAGACACAATGTTACCAGGGCTGCAGGATCGTTCGGCTGCCGGCTTAAAAGTTACCACCCACTAGACACAGCCATGCCGCCAAGAGATCCGTCGTGTTCCGGCGTGATGGCTGGTGAAGCCGTATAGTGGAAGATGGGTCTGAGCAGTTGTGTTGCGATGTATACCGGGTATGATGCGACAGCTGTTGGTGTGTCGGATGTTTGATCGTGGAGGGTAGCGAAATCCGAAGCACGGTTCTCCACTGGCTGACTACATTTTTACACTGTATGAATTGATTTGATTGGGTGGTGACTTTGTGGCACACATACAATCAGACTTGTATTCTAGGTTTTTTTGGGTGGGAAAATCATTTAATGACATCCCCCGCTCTTGGGCGGAGCAGGAGAGCGTGTCAGACTTTTACTGACTAAAAACCCACTCCTGTTCCTTCTTTGCCATTGTTCCAGGGCCAGGGGAATCTCTTTTGTGTCATCCGTGGCCCCAGTAGACTTCGTCCCTGCTGGGCCCCTACGGTTGCTGACATCTTCTTGAGGCGCACGCGGAACACTACGCTCTGTCGACGACTTGGGTTCGGTCCGGACGGTTACCGGATGGTCGGACGTTGAGCTACCCATTGCTCGCCATCCGCAAGCCCGCGCCTACGGTGGCCGGAAATCGGGATCGGAATCCCAGCGGCTAGGGTGCGAAGACCATTGCCTATCGAGTTTAAGTGCGGCTGCCTCCTTTGCTAGGTTTACTGCTTCGCAGAAGGAAGCGACCGCCTGCCACTCCACCTCGCTCCGGCCCATGGCCTGACTTGTATTCTATATTATAATCCTAATTTGTTGAAATGAATACATTTTAATACTGCGTAGATGTTGTTGCTTCTGGCAAAATTAACAGGAAAATAAGCATAACATAAAAGGCAATACCAAGAAAACTGGGCAAATGCGAGACGGACTCGCGCACTGAGGGTTCCGTACAAATTTGCCTATGAAAACTGTTCAATTCCCGAATTGAGTTACGAAGATTTTTCCGAAACGCAATAAAAAATATTTTTTTAGTGACGTAACTACAAAACTTACAGTTTTCTGTTCACTTTCAGTTGATTGTTTCCTATATTTGTGCTATATGGCCTTGCTTCATGTCAAATTTCAGGAATCTAGATAAGCGGTAGGTACCCTATGAATTTTGATTCCCTTGAGAGTGTCGAAATACACGTTTTTTGCGACATAAACGGCCGTATCTTTTTTTTTTCATAAACTCAGAAGTTCGATTTTTTCCCAGCTTCAAGGGACTGTAGACTTGAGTATATGGTTTTAATTTTAACTCAACACCTCCACACGTTCCTGAGATAAAGGGGGTCTTGACAGACAGACAGATGGACAGAAATACAGACAATAAAGTGATCCTATAAGGGTTCCGTTTTTTCCTTTTGAGGTACAAAACCCTAAAAACACATAAATTAACATAGATAGGTATTATTTAGGAATTAAATATGACTATTAAGGAAAAAACATTCTGCAGCTCCGGTTTACCTGCGTATTGGAACCTGTGCAGGTATATTGCCCTGCTAGAAAAAGAAAAAACAAGAGTTTTAAAAGCATATTCAAAGAAGTTTCGGGATTGTCGATTGTTTGAAAGATTTACCATGGAACGGGAACGCAACTGAAGGAACACAGGTAGACTTTAGTCAGTATAAGTCTGACACTCCCTCTAACTACATCTAGAATGGTCTTAAATGGAGCTTAACCATTCGGATACCGTAATTAAAGACACAATAGAAAGACAATGAGAGAGGGAATGACTTAATGACTTACTTAACAAAAGTAACGCCTCTGACGGGAATCACCAGCTGCTTTCCAAGCCCGAACTCACTGTTTCCTCAATTAACATTGAAGATTTCTCAGAAAACAAATCTCACCATCTTTCCCAGCTATCCAGTCCACGAAGTGTGACAATGACTTACTACCTCAAAAAAAATAGTAGCTCAAAAAAGTGATGATCGACAACCCTAAAAATCGTCAGAAGTAGTAATTAAAAACAGGCAACAGCCACCCAACTTCCAACGTCAATGCTACGTCAAAACCTGACGGAAAATGTTTGATAATCCTCAAGTAATGACGTAGGCAAGACTACGGTTGTCTTTAGGAGGGTCCTTTTCCTCTCGCCTGCCGTCAACATCGAGCATGGTTTAACCTTTCAAATACCGTATTAGAGACACAATAGAAAGAAAATGAGAGAGCGAACGCTGGCGTTCGCTTGGGGTTTATTGAAAGCTTGATCGAAATGTTTGACGAAGAGGCAATGCAAAATAAAAGACATAACGCCTAAAAACTCTGTTAGCATTCCGTAATTCCGTGTTTTACTCGAATATTTGACAAAACTTGTTCCAGGAAATACCTGTTTTTTTTTTAAAAAAAACCCCTAAACGTTATTCAGAAAAATTGTCATCGTCATTCAGAATATCGATTAAATGTGCAAGGCTTCTATTGATGTACTTTTAATATTTCTATGAGTACATTATGGAGGGCCAAACGTAAAATAGCAGATTTTCAGAGGTCTTTACTAGATTAGTTTTAAACAAATTTAAGTTTTGATTTATTTATAAGCCTAGATAATATCTACAAGATAGCTGTGTACCCAAAATATCTAGAGAAAGATGTGTAATAACATCATAATCACGTAAGAGCGGTTGTATGAAAATGTACCTCGAAAAGGATCTTAAATGTTTTCGTAAAAAGCCCGCACTCCTTGACCTCCTAAAATTCCCTTTGTAGATAACAAGAGATACAAGATTCAAGCTTGTGTAACCTTTAGTTCTGGTGCGAGATGAATCAGTAAATGCATAGGTAGGTTTTAAAGAGCAATTAAAGCTTAAGACCGACTGACAAAAGCATTACGTGTTTTTTTTTTTGTTGTTCGTCATGTGGGGTTCAGGAATCCAGTATACAGTTTTAAAATTACACACAATACAAATAAAATGCATTTTAATTTTTCTCTTGAAGAGATACAGAAAATAACTGTTGTGTAGGGAGTATGGGAGAAAGTTCCAAAGACGCACTGCTGTGACAAGAAGTAGTTGTCATAGCAGTTGAAAGAGTGACGCGGACAATGAAGGACAGGATAAATCAATACAAGATGGTGTCTGTGCGTGAAAGTAGTTTTCTCCATACAAACTTCCAACCCCCGTTTTACCCCCTTAGAGGGGTGAGTTTCGTAAAATCCGTTCTTAGCGGATGTCTACACCCTATAAGGAACCTACCTGCCAAATTTTACGTTTGTAGGTGTTATAGTTCTGAGATTTCGTGATTTTTGAGATTAATCAGTGATTGGTATTTCGCTTTTAAATATAGATAGATAAGGATGCACATACTAAAATGTGACGTCACTACCATTAGGTTACGCGCGTCCAAAAGAGACAGCGAGATGTACCCACCACGCCTACACTCTTCTTTATACTAATATTTGAAAAATGTTAATTGCTGCTTAGGTGGAAGTGGGCAGGGCACACTGCTCGTGGAACGGATGGTCGATGGGGCCGAAAGGTTCTAGAGTGGCGACCACGCACCGGAAAACGCAGCGTTGGAAGACGTCCCACAAGGTGGACCGATAACCAGCAGTGCTATTCTCTAAGAAAACAGCCTTGAGCGCAGCGCTGACCACAGCGTCGAAATCCAAATAGGAATTGGATTTGTATGTGATTGGAATGTGTCTATTTGGATTTTGTCGCTGCGGCCAGCGTTGCGCTCAAAGCTGTTTTCTTAGAGAATAGCACTGCTGGTGAAAGTCGTGGAAATGCGGGCCGTTCATTGTAGCGACACTTGGGGGAGGCCTATGTGGACATAGGCCTCTCCCAAGTGTGACAGTGGACGAACTTCGGCTGAAATGATGATGATGATAATGAATTGCTGCTTCATTTTATGACCAGTTTAGATGCTGCTTCGAGAAAAAAAAATGTTGTTATTTGTTGTTTAGTACAAAATATTGAACAAAAATAAACACGTGCAAGTATCCAATTCGATGCACATTCCCCGTAATGCAATAAAAGGGTCTACCTTTTATAGCAGAACTTTTTACGTCATAATATTGTTTTGCATAACAACGGATAGCATAAACTTCATTTCGCAGAAAATCATTTCGCATACACTCAGTTGTCATACATTCAAAACTCATAATTTTGTTAGTCAGAATCATCTTTAGGCATAATGTTTATATCCATAATAATTAAAAAGCAGAATCATCATATCGCAGAAAATTCACAGTCAGAATCGTATTTTGGCATACATTTTATATCGATAGTTATAAAAATATTGTCTGCTTGGATGCATGTAGCATGCAAACAGGCATACAACATGCAAGCAGGCATGCAACATGCAGCATGCATGCAGCATGCATGCATCATGCATGCAGCATGCATGCAGCATGCAAGCAGGCATGCAACATGCAGCAGGCATGCAGCATGCAAGCAGGCATGCAACATGCAGCAGGCATGCAGCATGCAAGCAGGCATGCAACATGCAGCAAGCATTGTTTCTGTCACGGCTCCGGCGCTGCGGGGTTTGGGCGGCGCCACGCGAGCTTATCGTCACAGATGGTTTTAACGCTCACCACCGCAGCTTCGGCTTGCTGGCCGGCTTCGCCGGCCAGCCTCAGCCGCGGTGGCGGGCCTTCAAACCACCTGCTCCTCAGCTCGCGGGCCGCCCTACCCCTCTGCGCCTACGCGGGTTTAAATTACACTCTAGGGGTAGGGCAGACAAGACTGCGTAAAGTCGGTTTCGCAGCGATTCGTTTCTGTCACAAAATTTTGCAGCACAACGTATTCTAATTTTTGATGCATACATCTATTTTAATTTTTGATGTTCAAATATGCACCCATACCAAATAATCGTATCTCTAAATAAATGTTATGCTAAACAAAATTATGCATAATATTAATTATGGCAAAGGTAATTATGCGAAACAAAATTCTGCCAAGATAAAAGTATGCCATTGTAAATTCGGACACGTAAATATTCTGCCAAACAAAAGTTATGCTAAATAATTTTTATGCCTTAAAAATATTCGATTAAATAAGATTATGCCATGTCAGTTATGCCAAATAAAAATCGGAGTATCAAGATTCTGCCAAATAGAAGGAACCCAAAAATCACTGCATGAATCTATTAAAAATAAATTGTATAAAACTCTCCGGTAATAAAGCTTTGTCGGTACTGACTTCGATTTGGAGAATTTATACGATTTTTGTTACTTTTTTACACCTAAAGTTGCGTTAAAATCATCAAAAAAAACAGAAACTCCTAACTTTTTAAAAGCTTTTTTTTTTTGTTTTTCGTTTTCCGCACAGACAAAATTAATAACAAGATAAAACCATATCATGTTTTATCTTGGATGTACAATGTCAAACTGTGGAGTAATACCCCCCCAAAATTATATATATTATATTATATTTTAATTATTGGAAAAAAGTATAGACCAGAGTAACCTTAAAAGAGTTGCATATTTTTGCGCAGTTTTTATTATTTATCTGAAACTAGACTAAGTGTACAATGATTGAGCAAACAATATTTTACAAGTGTAAATACAGATATAACAGTCTGTTGTAAAGATAAATGTGCACATTATCTTATATGATGTATTAAATAACATTTTAGTAACGCAATTGTTTGTACAGTCGTCATTAAAACTATTGAGAAATAGAGTGTATGAATACTATTTTTTGCGAGCTCTATGAAAACTTCTTCAAACAATCCGCAGCCGTCAGCCCTAACTAGCCCCGTAAAATTTTCTGTCATCTACACAACCAACCCGGGCTGGGTCCTTACCGAACTGCTGGACGGCGAGCTACCCACAGATCGCAGTCTGCAAGCCCGCATCTACGGTGGCTGGAAATCGCCCTGCGACTCTCGACGCTATTATATACTACCTGTCAGCAACATTCTGCTGCGACTGGAAATGGTCATTATTTTACTGTTTTACCTTACATAGCTATACTATTTTTTTTTAATTAGCCTATTGTGTGTCACACTGCTGGGCAAAGGCCCCTATCTCCTTTCAAACTTCTCTGTCGAGGGCGATTCCTGGCCAAGCCCGCCCCCCGCGAATATTATCATCACACCACCTTCATCGCAGTCGAGTGACAATCCTCGCCCACCTATCCGGGTGCATCCCACGTGCGTGACGACGTGGCCAGCCCATTTCCACTTCATCCTGACTGTTTTTTCCCCAACATCTGTTATTTATAAAGAATATTAATACACTACACACACTACACTACTACACTTTGGTGCAGGCGCGAGACACACAATGTTAGTATTTTTTTTTTGTCTTGTTAGAACATGTTGTTTCTACATTGTGTGTATCTGTGTACGTGAGCCAAATAAAATATATCTTTCTTTCTTTTTCTTTTCTTTCAATATTATAAAGAAGAATGATTTGTATATTTGTCAATAACGAATTAGCTCAGTAACTTCTGGACCGATTTTGAAAAATCTTTCACCAGTAGAATGCTACTTTATCCTTGAGTGACATCGCCGTCCGCTCGTCCTATATGGACCGCGCCCGAGTCCCGTCGACGACTCGGGCGACGTCGCGCGTAGTGTTCCAGAGATGTCAGCAAACAGTGACAGAGTGTCAGTGTTTAGTGACATCTCTTATCGGCAGGGCCGATGCCTACTAGGGCCAAAAGGAAAAGTATGAAAAGGATGCTCGTGGTCCGATGACCTGGTAACGGTTGCGGGAGTACGATGGATGCAAGACGCACAGGACCGTTCATCGTGGCGGCACTTGGGGGAAGCCTATGTCCAGCAGTGGACGTCTTTCGGCTGAAATGATGATGATGACTCGTGGTCCTAGAACGCCAAAGACAACTGAAGGAACATAGTTATGATTATATTCAGTAAAAGTTTGACACATCCAACCTGTCCACCCTAGAGCGAGAGAAGCCATTAGATTATGTCCCGCTTCAAATAAAAACCAGACTGAGTAGCAAAGGCTGATAGGCATATATTTCCTACTTTCACGCAGGCGAAGCCGCTGGTAAAAGCTAGTTCCGATAAAAACCCAGGCCAATAAATAGAAAATATATTGATTTTAGTACAGTTTCCAGTGCAGTATGTAGGTAATATGTAGTAATACGAACGTACCGAGTAATATTACGATTTTATGCCCGTTTACCTGTGGGCCCAACCTCAGCCAATCGTCATTGTTTAAACGGGGTTTCTCCGTTAACACAATCGCTAGGAAAGGCGATTGGCCGAGGATGGGCCTAAGTATAAACGGGGCATTATTATCTTATCATATGAATACAGTGACGGACTAAACACGGAAAAACGACCAAAACTCAAGAAGACAAATGCGGAATGCGCTCAAACTACTATACAGCATTACAAGAAAAAAGCTAATATAACTACTAATTCACATCTTAGAACCAATAGTATTTATCCGAAGAGGAAAATACATGTCCTTGGAACCCAGCAAATTACGGGCTTAACTACACGCCTACTTGATCTAAGATCTAATAGTTCATACGAAAGGTATTGTGTAGAGGGAATGTTAAAATACAATGCAATCTCTCAACAACTGTTAAACACAGAGTTGACATGTAAATCTTGGGATAAAATTATTATTTGTGTAGGAGAAAATGACTACAACCCTACTATTATGCTAAATGAATTATATATGTTCATAAAAAAATATAAAATTTGTCCAATTATTGTGCTAAGTGTATTGGAAAATAAACATCTAAATGTAAAGCTACTAAATAATAATTTAGAACTAATATGTAAAAATAACGAAAATTGTTACTTCTTACGTACTCATAGCAATACTTGTCATAAACTGAACGTTCTGATCGATACAATTGACTATAAAAGCAAATACCTAAACTTTAACAAAAACCCAAATGCTCAGGCAAAATGCTCCGATTTGTCTACATATTTTAATACAAGCCTAGACACAAAGCCTACTTACCGACCAAAAAGATCATATAACTTTAAAAGCACGACACATAATACGTTTTTTCGCAGGTACTAGTAATACTTTACCTACAACTAAAACGTTCAGTGATCAGCCACATATAAGCATTTGTGATAATGAGTTAAGTAAGGTAAAAGACGTTAAGTCCATGGACATAATTAATTGTCACTCAATAAATGTTCTTCATCAAAATATTGCAGGCTTAAGAAGTAAAAGAGAACTTTTAGAGATTGCAATTGACTCATTCCTAAAGGAGAAGTTAGTTATTGACGTAGTGTGCTTAACGGAGACTTTTATTAAAGCGGGTGAGGAGAGTAGCATTGCCTTAAATGACTACAAATTAGGAGACTGGTACTCAAGAAAGAATAAAAAGCGAGGCGGTGTTTGTATATTCTGCCTAAATCACATTGACTACAAAATACTGACGCAATTGAAAAAATATGCCTCTGAAAATGAGTTTGAGTGTTGTGGTATTGAACTTTTGCAATATAACATTATAATAATAGCCTTATATCGTACGCCAAGCTCAAACCCCTTTATTTTCCTACGTAATTTAGAAGTAATGTTGTGCAACCTTCGAAATAAATCAAAAAAACAACTAGTGATAGTAGGTGATCTTAACATTGACATTTTGAGCAAAAAAATCGATAGAAATAAGAAATGTATAGACGAATTAACTAGGATTGTAAATAATTTTGGCTTAATATTACATATAAAACAACCAACAAGAAGAAATTCATGTCTAGACCAAATAATAAGTAACTGTAAGGATGCAATATGTGAGGTCATACCGCTGGGACTGTCAGATCACGAAACGGCTCAGATGATTTCCATACAAATCAACAGTAAAGTTCCGCCTCTACACTTTCGTATAATTTATAAGCCTGATTTTAGCGCCGAAAATAAAGAAAAGTTCTTTAACTGTATGTCAAACTTAAAATGGACAGAAGTTTTCTCTGATCAGGAAGCCAACAGTGCGTTTAATCAGTTTCACGATACACTTGTCTTGTTCTTTAATTTGTGCTTCCCTAAAGTCAAGATAAAAATCAATCTAGTTAAAAAATATGCAAAATGGATTTCCAAAGGTATTAAAAAATCAACTAAAACCAAAAGGAACTTGCGTTTTAAATACTACTTCTCATCAGATAAAGAAAATAAATTAAAATACTTAAATTATAACAAATTACTTAAAAAATGTATACAAAAAGCACAAAAAATTCATAATTCTAATTATATAACTAGAGCTAAAAATAAATGCAAGGCGTCATGGGATTTAATAAAACATTATTCCAACAATAATCAAATTCAGGAGTCAAATATTAAGGAGTTAGAAACTGAAACCGGATCACTAACAAACCCCATAGACATTGCCAATTATGTAAATGACTATTATATCAATATGACGAATAATGATTTTGACATTAATGCTAATAATTATGACATTGATCCTATTAATTCTAGTATGTTTTTAATGCCCACCAATGATGACGAAATACAAAAAGTAATAAAATCACTCCGGGATACAAACTCAACAGGTTATGATGAAGTACCTACAATAATTATAAAATATATAAGTCCTATTATTTGTCCGGTACTAGTACATTTAATAAACTTGTCATTATTCACGGGAGTGTTTCCTGAGAAATTGAAAATGACAGTTATTAAACCAATACATAAAAAAGGTAATAAAAAACTTGTTGATAATTACAGACCAATAGCTTTATTGCCTATATTAGCGAAAATCTATGAAAAGGTCATGCATACGAGATTAATAAATTTTATCGATAAGTTCCAAATTTTGAAACATGAACAACATGGATTCCAAAAAAAGAAATCGACAACCACAGCGGCATTTAACTTAATTAACCTAGTTACTAAAAATATTGACCAGAAAATCCCGACCACTGTTGTATTTTTTGACATGTCAAAAGCCTTTGACTTTGTATCGCATGAGCTTCTACTAAAAAAATGTGACAAATATGGAATACGCGGTAAAGCAAATGCATGGTTAAAAAGTTACCTTACAAACAGATCGCAATTTGTAGAAATGACTATGGATGAACCAAATCAAAACGGTGAAATAAAATTTAAATCCGAATTGGGTTACAATTGTACAGGTGTTCCACAGGGCAGTATTTTAGGTCCCCCACTCTTTCTGTTATATATTAATGACCTGACAGAAGTAACTGACTATCCTTGCATACTCTTTGCGGACGATGTGTCCTTAATTATCCCTAAAACTAAAGAAAACTATAATGAAGAAATAAATAGCACCGTAAGAAAAATAATAACTTGGATGGAAAAGAATAATCTTAAACCTAACATAGATAAAACCAAATATGTACAATTTCTTAACAAAAACTGGAATAAAATTAATTTAAACATAACGTATAATGATAAACAAATACAACAATCAGATAGTATGACTTTTCTTGGGATAGTTCTAGATGAGAGGTGCTCCTGGATTGGTCATATTGATATGATATGTGGAAAACTCAGTAAGTTTGCTTATGTCCTATGGCGTTTATCTAACCTAACAAGTAGACAAGCCACATTACAGGCTTATCATGCTTATGTTGGTTCAATACTGCGTTATGGTATACTGGTATGGGGAAACTCGGTGCATCTCGGAAGAGCCTTCATCGCACAAAAGAGGTGTATACGTGCGATTTGTAACGTAGACCCACTCACATCCTGTAAACCATTGTTTAAGAAACTTAGAATACTGACATTAACTGGTATCTATATTGAGGAAATATGTAAATTTACTAAATCTCATCCTGAGATGTTTGAAAAACTGGGAGATAAATGCTCGTTCAGAACTAGATTTCCTAATAGGTTGATTAATCCTAAAATGAAAACGGACCTATATAGGAGAAGTTGCTACCCAATGTGCATTAAAATTTATAATAAGGTTCCAGACCGATTTAAGGAACTTCCAATGGTCCGCTTCAAAAGAGCTTTACGCAGTTGGTTGATTGAGAATCCCTTTTATACTATAAAAGAATTCCTTCAGTTCAAATTTAATTAATAATAATTTGTTTATTTTTACTACAACTGAAATAATATTTAATTAATTACCTGTAACAAATTTTTGCATGTCATTATGTTATGATTAAATATGTTAAGCTACTATTATAACCATTGTAAGAACTTTTATAACCATATTTATCTGCAAATAAATCTTTGACTTTGACTTTGACTTTGACTTTGACGTTTTAATCCACAACAGCATTAGAATGAAGTACTTACCTAGAACTCATGATCCATCTGTCTATGCTAAATGAAAGTCATAGATCATTGTGACGTGAGGATTGTACGAAAGAGTTACCTGGAACGTCAATGGCAACTGAAGGAACACGGGTCAGTTTAAATCCGTAAAAGTTTAACACACTCTCCCGCTTCACTCGCGAGCGGGGGAAGTCATTTGATGATTGCTCACTTCAAAAAAAAAAACATATAGAGGCCGTGCCACGTTATTCAGTCTACGACTGCTGATACGCGGTCTACACCCCAACAGTGGCGTAGCTAGGTGTGGCGAAGTGGGCCCTCGCCTACGGCTTCGCACCCAAAGGGGCGAGGTCTCTTTAAGAACGAGGGTTTTTTTTTATAATTGATAGGCTCGCGTTCGACCACTATTTCACTGATCGAACACTGGGTTGTCATTTTCGAATTTATGAAAGAAAAAGGCCTCGCTGATGTGCCTTCGCCTACCCCCCACTCTGAAACATCGTGAGGAAACCAGCATGTCCTAGAACCAAAAATTCAAAGATATGTGACATCCATCAACCCGCACTGGGCCAGCGTGGTGGATTATGGCCCATTCCCTCTTCTAGCGAGGAGGCCTGAGTCCCAACAGTGGGAACATTATAAAGGCTGATTATGCTTATGCTTGTCGTGGGAAATCATCAAGTAACTTCTTCTTTTACTAACTAACACCCACCCAAGTTCCTTCAGTTACCTTGCCTTTTAATTTTCATAGCCGGCTAACTCTTTCAATTAATCCCGCGGCTTGTTTATCATACCTCCCGGTAGATTAACTGTTAAACGAATAGAATAATGGTATATTCTTTCCTCAAATAATAAAAACAGGTTTATCAACATAGTGACGTCAGAGAGCCGCATGCGTTGTACCTACCAACATCACGCGTTGCATGTAAATAAGTATGAGGAAGGAAAGATAGGATAAAGCCAACCAGAGGAAAATAACGATGGCAAAAATAAAGTGAAGTTCAGACGTCTGCGCCTATATTTAGCCTAGTCGGCTGAACCGGGATAAAATCTACACAAATATTCTCCAGCCCCCCTAGCCAAGTTAGGATCGTTTCGTTTGCGTCGAACGCCTCGAGTAGGCCACACCTCCGATTCCTTTGTTCTGACGTCATCTCAACGCTCAGTCACGTGGTCAGAACAAAGGAATCAGAGGCGTGGCCTTCCCGAGGCGTTCGACGTAAACGAAACGATCGTAACTTGGTTAGGGGGGGCAGGTGTCTGTCAATAAACAAGAACACAATTAAAAGCTACCCATAGTTTAGTTAAAGTTTTGTGTAACTTTGATACAGCAATATTTGAAATACCTTCCACTAAAACAATCTTCCAAAATAAGAAAAAGTACAGCATACCTGCTATACTTTTGCTCATATGTTGACCACACGTGAACTAAGGCTTTCCGTAAGTACATTTAAAATTGTTGAAAAACATCGCACTAAAATGTCCTCGATGCAGATCCATTTTAAAATGAGAAAAAATAATTTGATTTGGCTCTCGAAAAAATGTGGAGAAAATATCAAAATTCAAACAATGGTATTTTTACTTTTAAATAACCAAAGTTTTCAAAATAATTACAAGTGGCCAGTGCCTTATAAATAAAAACTTTTTTTCGCAAAACTTTCTGAGTGGCCTAGTTTATGACATTCTTACAAACGAGACGTTTACAAAATACCACCCTGATCAAGATTTTGTAGTGCTTTGTTCTACGTGAGCAAATCCGTAGAGCGAACACTAGTAAATTAATTAATCTATAAAATGTTAATTTGTTCTCTCATGAAAATTACAAAAGTAGCATCATCAGCATGACCGTGAAAGTATGACGTCTATTAGGATTTTGGGCATGTTTATCGTGCTCACTGCGGTCGATCCGCGCTGAATCCGCGCATGGGACTAAGGCTAAGAACTCACGACGCTGTTTTCATGCCGCCGCGGATACGGGCCGGTAGCTTCTGTAGAATCCAAATATATCACTGGTTTATATAATTAAAAAAAAAAAAAAATACGTAAAAAATCAAAGCACATTTCACGACTATTTTACGCGCGCGGTATGCGCGGTTTTTCGCGGCTCACGCTGTACCGAACCTTGCGGACCAAAGTCGCCCGCAGCCTCGGCGGTTGCGCCCGCACGCTCTGCGGTTGGTTGTCGGGCGACCGGGCACCAATTATTTTACCGCCCGTCTTGCAACCGCATGTCTTGCAATAGTCGCCCGCCAGCCCCCTTAGCCAAGTTACAACCGTTTCGTTTCGATTCTCTTTTCGTCGATCGCCTCGAGTAGCCTCCGATTCCTTTATTCTGACGTCATCTCAACGCTCAGTCACGGGGTCAGAACAAAGGAATAAAAGGCGTGGCCGACTCGAGGCGATCAACGAAAAGATAATCGAAACGAAACGGTTGTAACTTAGCTAGGGGGGCTGGTTTGCAAAAAAAAATCGCAACGGCGGCGGCTGCATAACCGCGTAAATCTGCGGTCTCGTGAGTTTTGAAATAAAATTGCTGTTTCCTCAACCGCGACGGGCGCAGGTTTTTTTTTTAGGAGGGAAAATCATCTAAAGACAAATCTCGCTCTTGGGCGGAGCGGTAGATAGTGTCAGACTTTTACTGACTAAAAACCCACTCCTGTTCCTTCTTTGCCTTCATCCCTGAGCCCCGGGTTTCGCTTTCACACTACCCGCAGAGCCCCAGCACCCGCAGCAGCACCCGCGGGCGCAGGTGAAAACCACCTCGTGAATTCTTAGCCTTACCATGACATGTTAAAAGGTCAGTCGTGCAAGCGAGAGAGAGGGATGGAGCTGTATACACCTACGCACCCTATATAGCCCAGCTCCATCCCTTTAACAGTTCAGTTTATGTCGTAAAATATGGATCGCTTGAAGAACACGTAGTAGCACCGCAGGTTTGACTAGAACATACATAGGTACTGTCGCACTCTTGGGGACCGGGACTTATCTACAATGAAATGCTTTAAAAGCTTTCTACTTCTATAATACTTTTCTTCAAGAATTCAAAATAAGTACATCGCGCTACAATGGTTATGTCCGAACTGAAAAAAACTAGACATTTCTTTGTTCTACTCAATTTTTAAACCTATTCTAGATCAACAAAATATTTTACTTGCCAGTTCGTTAACCTAACTCATGCGATCTCCTTTCGATATCACAGTACCTACATGGGAAAAGGTGCAGTAGACTGATTGATTGCCTTTGAGCTCTATCTCACCTGATGGTAAGCGATGATATGGTCGACGATTTAACCAACGTAGTAGTTTGGACTAATGATGTAACGGAAGTGCTTATATCAAAACCCGATTTGGATATGGAATTGTTAATATGTTTTATTGAAATCGGAACCGAAATCGGAGGCGGAGGTGGAGGCAGAAACGTCAAATGAAACACAACTAAAAACTCGGATAAGTATAAAGTAAGAGCGAACTCACAACGTTCCAAATACGAAACCAAACATTAATGCTTTGTGTCGTCGTTTGAGGCACGGGGAGAGAGAGGGAACTTGTTTAAACTTCCGATAAGAACCGAATTACCGAAATCGGAATCGAAAGTGCAAAATCGGAAGTTCCAAACTTTCAGAATCAGAATCGGATCTCATGCAACATCTCTGGTTTGTAGGTACCATGTTCCTTTCCCCTATGTTTGCGATGCGTCTACGTCTTCTCAATAGATAATGAACTGAAAACAACCTTGGGGTAGATACTATCACCAAATACATCGCGCAACCATGTTGGTTGAGCTTAAATATTTTTATCAAAAATGTTTATCATACATCATGACGTGTTATTTACAATTCTTGACCTAAATATAACGAAAAACCGTTAATTATAATGAGTACTCATTATATAAAATACCGTGTGTCGTTGTAGCTAGCATTGCATAATCAGCTTTATAATGTTCCCAATGCTGGGACTCGGGCCTCCGTATTGGCAAGACTTTTACCCAGGTAGGGTTTTTTTTTTATTGGGTGGGAAAATCATCTTATGACAAATCCCGGTCTTGGACGGAGCGGGAGATAGTGTCAGACTTTTACTGACCAAAAACCCACTCCTGTTCCTTATCTGCCTTCTTCCCAGGGCCCCGGGTTTCGCTTTCACACTACCCGTGGCCGCAGTAGGCTTCGCCCTGCTGGGCCCCTACGATTTGCTGACATCTCCCTGAGGCGCGTGTGGAACCTACATTTCTATCAAATGTTAGCTCATTGTACCCAGGTAGGGTAAGCACTACAGAAGAAAAAAGATATCCCATGATTGTCACTAGAGGGCTCTAATATAGTTTCAATACAAATTGATGTAAACGTGATCGAGTAGAGACGTCAATAAAAATTACACTAAGGCCACTGATAAACCACAGGAGACGCCGGGAGTCGGATGCCGCAAGGCGATCTCCGGCCAGCGTAGGCGCAAGCTTGCGGAGGATGAGCAATAACTCGCGGTATGCCGCCGTTTGCCCGAATTTTATTTGTCCTAATATCATTTGCCATAATAGTCAACAGCCATAATATTATACGACGTAATATTCATTTGCCCTACTCTTATTTGCTATATTAGTCACGTGCTAGAAGCTTTGTTTCCCATAAAGTCACTTACCATAACATCATTTGTCATAATCATTGTAAGCCCTAATTATCACATGCCCTAATTATCACATGTCCTAATTATCACATGTCCTAATTATCACATGCTATAATTATCATATGCCATAACATCATTTGCCATCGACATTGGGTATGTAACGGTTGTTATATCAGGAGAAACTGGATGCAATCGGGACTTTAGGGCACTCCGACTCGGATTGGTTAGGTTAGAAGTTATTTTTTCTTAAACCACACAGAAGTAGGAGCCCCGCGAAGCGGAGCTCCGTCAACCAAGCCCACCATCAACCATGCATAGAATATTTTAAGGTTTGGCTGGATCTATTCGCTCGCTTCGTTCGCTCAAACGACCCCGCCATCCCCTTCGTGGTTATTTTTTTATAAACCACCCAGAAATAGTTATTAGACAAATATTTAATTATTATGGCATTTAAATGTTATGTCTAATAATCATTATGGCGTTTAAATATTATGTTTGATAATTATTATGGCACTTAAAAATATGAAAAACAATACGTATGGCACTCGTATCTTATGGTATCTAAGTTTCGGGTAATTATCAGTATGTCATATGTCTTTTAGGGCAAACAAAACATTCGGGCAAATGAAATTCGGTTAAATGAAATTCGGGAATATGATGATTATGGTATATAATCTTCGGGTAAACAATAGACAACCATAACTCGCCGTCCGACCGTCTGGTAAAGACCGAGCCCGAGTCGTCGACGGTGTGCCACGCACGCCTCAGCGTTATCAGCAAAACCACGGGAATATTTGATTATCAGTAATTTCACGAATAGTCTCTTCAAAAATTTCACTGATAACAATAAAAAGATAATAGAGGTCCTACCATGAGATCTCCAATGAAAGTAATATAAAAGAGAGAGAGGAACACAACACAAGAAACTTGTTTACAAGCAGCGCAGCAGCCAATCGCTTAGCCACTGCGCTAGCCGTGCTGTTACGGTAGAGCAGGCTCCTTTAAACCAATAAAATAAAAGGCGAACAAAGTTGTCTGTCTGTTCCGCCAGGGCTCAGACGTCGGGGAAAATGGTCCCGCGCCGGTTGTCTGACCAACAGATTTATAGACAGATTATATTGTACAGAAGTCCTATAAATAATTACAGGGGCGCCGACTCCGTGGGTGCTCGGGGGCTCAAGCACCCATGAGAAATAAACTATAATTATAATATTTCCTGATAATAATAACTAGCTTCATTTTTATATAATGGTTTCATTTTACATTTTTATCAAACATTATTAGTAATTAAGTACGCACTATGTAAGTAGGACATTTATTTATTTTTCGATCGATCAGTGTGCATTCCTCTTCTCACACTTCGCCACTTTTTCGAGTTCATCAAATGAGCATGAGCACCCATGAAGTTTTCTAAAAGCCGGCGCCCCTGCTTCTCAAATTACCTCGTAGTACCCAAATTACACATCATTCACTTCAGATTGACGTACTATCATTTTATTTCTGAGAACACAATTATGTCTACATTTTCCAACAGATTACTTAACACGTCATTCAGATAAAACACCGTCCTGTGTATCATCGCTGTTGACTAGGATTATCGTTTTAACAATGGATTAGGCTGTATCGTTAAAGTTATGCGGGGAAATGGGATAAACAAAATCATACGAGAATTTAATGACGTTATTCAAATTATTACTATGAGTTTTTTATGCCAAAAGTGTTATTAACCTTTTCCGAGCTTGTTGACTCGGATCATATTAGATTAGTTGCGTAATTTTGAGTCAGTCTGTAAACTTTTCAACCTAATTACTTCTCGATCCATCTAATAGTGGAAAGGCGACAGCGACTATCGCAGCCCAGTGCTGGGCTGGCGGTAAGTCCCCTCTTTGAGGAGGGGCTGGAAAGACCTCACGGCGTCCTCACCTTCCGCATGACGCAGGTTCTCACCGAACATGGTCAGTTCAGGAAGTTCCTGCTCGACTCCGCTACGAATCCGCTATTCGTACGGAATTAACGTCCGGGTGTCATCACTGTGTGGACCGCCTAGAGGACACGATGGAGCACACGGTAAAGGTGTGCAGAGCATCGCCGTTTCCTCGTGGGGGAGATCGGCGGCAACGATCTCTCGCGCCGGGCCTTGTTACAGGCCATGGTCCGAAGCGAGAAGGAGCAGCAGGCGAACCCCTCCTCCTGACTACGGCGTTAAGTTTTTCGTGGTAACGTGCATTCGTTGTTATGTGTTTCGGATTAGTAAACTTACGGTAACGTGTATTTCGATGTTACACTTTTCTGAATTATATAACACACTCTATTTTGACTAAGTTCAACAAAATGGATGTCCGCTATTAGATAAAAACTAAACATGTTGAATATAGCGCCGTCCAGATAGTCGGTAGGACCGAAAGGTTCTGGAGCGGTGACTGTGTACCGGAAGACGCAGCGCTAGAAGGCCATCAATATGCACTAGGCACAGAGTAGGTACTATTTTATAGCTGGCACTAGGTAGGTAATGAACTGGCGAAGGCCGCGGGAGTCTGCTGGATGCGAGATGCACAGGAGCGGTCGATGTGGCGAGATTTGTGTTAGGCCTATGTGTAGCAATGGACATCTTTCGACTTAAATGGTGATGAATGAGCGATGTAGCAATGGGGTAGTGTAATTAAGTAGATAGGTTTCCACCTACCTAAGCGCCGACGCTGCGTTAAACGGGCAACCGTGCGGTCCCATACAAAAATGCTCCGTCAAGTTGACCCGCGCGGTCACCCGTTGCGGTGTGCCACGCCCCGCGCCCGTTTTGCTACGTAATAATATACTATAGTTCTCCACCGACATGACTACATGCACACCGTTAAAGTTAAAACAGCGACACTGCGCAGGAAATAATCCGGTTTCCGCTATGGAGACCGTCGCATACGACACAGGCGCGACGTCACGCGACGGGAGCCCGCGCGTGCGCCCGCTTCACGTAGCATTTGGCCCCACTAATAATCAGAGATCCAGAGATCGGAATAGGTTACTACCTAAATAAATAAAAATTTGAATTTGAATATTTACCTCAAGTTCGCGGAAATAATAAACAAGAGTTAAAAATACCTCCTCTAAAATTACGTAGGTAATCATATCTAAAATCACATAATCATATCGTAACCATCCTACATGCGATTAAATCCCAAGATTTAAGAATTTGAACTAAATTAATAAGTATCTACTTACATTGAAGAATCTTAATATATTTTAGAGTATCGTACTAAAACTATTTAATTAAAACAAAGTTATAATTTAAAAGTTCTAATATGAACTCTAATTGTATTCAAATGCAATTCAAAGCGCAATTAGTAATTTTCAATTTCATAAATCGGGATTTTATCGACCAATCTCTGATAATGCTGAATCATTCTTTGTAGCGCCAAAATTCATCATAGTAACGCCATGGAGTAAGCATCCTATTTTAGGTAGGTACAGGGGGTTCCCAATCATTAACAAATATGCTTTGGTTCTGTCCAATAATGAGTACTTGTTTAATTAACGGTATCTTGCGTAACACATCCTAATGAGGATAAGGAGCTCGAAACGGGGGAAACCTTTATCCCCATATGTAACATACGAGGCCCAACAAGTGAGATAAACGATAGCAATGAAGGACTTTCCCGTTTCCCATATTATTATTACTAGCTGACTCGGCGAACTTCATACCGCCTAATAACTTCACATAAACCATCTACTAAATAGTCCGAACAAAGCCTAAACATTTGGTTTGGATAGATGAGCCGTTCTTGAGTTATAAAATTACAACGAAAAGTGGCATTGATTTATATATATAGATATGATGTAAAAAGTGTAATGAAGGTAAGGTGTAGGTGTTATTTTAGGTGGTAAGGTGTTACTTGTAGACCTTACCATATTCTGGAGCCTATTCGGGAGTCGCATATTGATTCCCGGCCATCGTAGGCGTAGGCTTGCGGACGACGGGCAATGGGTAGCTCGCTGTTCGGCCATCCAGTATGAATCAAGCCCGAGTTGCCTCAAAAACATCTCAGCAAAGCTCAGGTGATCTCTTCCCATTCCATCTCGCCTCGTACCATGGCTTAAACCAGGACCGAACGCCAGAGGTCACGAGGCCACGGCGGTGCTCTGCCCAAGCGGGGCAGACTTAAGTGAGGACTCGTGGCGCCTCTCTAACCACTCCTCAAAGACCGGAGTTGTCGCCACGATTGTGGCGTGCCCGGCGCTAGGTTGAGGTAATCGCTGTCTCCATCCCGCCTTGAGATCACGCCGGAGCTGTCACCCATGTCGCGATTTTTCGCGGCAGATGGCAACGCAGCTAAGATGCCGCTAGTATTGTAGATGTACGCAGCCGGATACAATTTAAATACTTTATCCATCATACATAGATCATTATAGTCAGATCACTATAACGTGCCGTTACGGCTTTTTTTTATTATTTTTTTTATTGGGAGGGAAAATCATCTTATGACAAATCTGGCTCTTGGGCGGAGCGGGAGATAGTGTCAGACTTTTACTGACTAAAAACCCACTCCTGCTCCTTCTTTGCCTTCGTCCCAGGGCCCCGGGTTGCCGTTACGGCTTGGATTTTTTTACTTCACGTCTCCAGTTTATTCGGGCACCACATGTTCCCAAATAAACTGAAAAAGTGAAGTAAAAAAAATATTCAAATTAAACACAAAATACAATCAAAAAAGAAAGATTTATTTACTTCAGTAACAGTCTTAATGTTAGCTCTTATCGTAAACCCTACGCCCCACCCGAGGCCGCAGGAAGATTTCGGCTGTCCCCAAACTTCACGGCTAAGTAAGAAAGTGCCTTCTGAAATTCTTGGTGAAAAATAATCACACACGCTGCAGCTAGCCCACTGAGACA
Source organism: Mythimna vitellina (assembly GCA_949316375.1). Taxonomy (NCBI): domain Eukaryota; kingdom Metazoa; phylum Arthropoda; class Insecta; order Lepidoptera; family Noctuidae; genus Mythimna; species Mythimna vitellina. The sequence goes on from OX438697.1 coordinate 17,390,188, forward strand.
AGTCTCGGGGTTCCGCCGCAGTAATGTACTGTCCATTGACTAGCACACTATGAATATAACAATCCGGTTCCACACAAACCCAGCATTGTAACATCAAGCACTGAAAACCTGCCGATCTTTGAGGAACTTAGCCTGTATGATCAACACTGCGGCCCTAAGAACCCCCAAACGAAATTATAATTAAAAGTAATAAAGACTATATACAAATAACAAAATCAATTAAAAAATTAAATGTTAAGTTTCATTCTTTTTCTTTAACTATTTTTGAATGAAATACCAGTGAATACATTTTTTTTTAATTTACTAATAGCATCTGTTTAAATTTGAAGACAAAATCCCAATATTTTTGGGTGAAAACTGATAAATACAAAATATATACAATCAAGTATTGTAAGCATTAATTTACAAAATCATAAGAACACGACATATTGACGGAAAAGTAATGATGTTGCATCTTATCTATGTAATACTATTTTCATATTTCTATGCTTCGTTTGCAATTGATAGTATTTTTTTCAAAGACAATGTTTTTTTTTCAACTACTATTCCATAGATGAAACAATGAACTACTTTTTTGTGGTGGTATTTGGCAGTTATTTTATTTTTTAAATGTCATAGACGGTCGTGCGATGTAGTAAAATAGCGTGTTATTATTTGTTATTCAATTATTTATAAATCGAGATCTGCAAGGAATTACATTGTAACTCAATTTTGAGGAAATTTTAAGTTACTAATAAACTTTTGCTATATAAAATGCAGAATGCGAATTTCCTAAAAGTGAGTTACAATGATATTCTTTACCGGTGTCGAGATATACCTAAAAATCAAACGAATATCAACATTGCACGTCCAGTAAATCACATACTCATTGAAAAGTTATCTTTTTTTTTACTTTTGTTTTATTATTTACAAGTTAATTCAATAACTTTTCAATTAATAATTCAGAACAGATCATTGATTCATCTTAACATAAACTTTATTGTTATTTTTCTTTTCAAACAAATTTGTTTTTTTAGGAACTTTTTTTACTCAACTAATGTTAAAAAAACAAACCTAGAAAACATACATAAAAAGTTATACAAGGATTCTTCTTGAATGAAATCTTCTGATTATTAAGACAGAGATGGACGAAAACTCTTTCTTAGAGGGTATTGTAGACGAACGCAATGACAATATGGTGGAGATGATCCAGTGTATTGAAGATTATATTGTTCAGTTCTTTTTTTCTTGATAATTGTTTTTGTTTTCCTCGTAAGTCTTTCTTGAACACTCTAGTCATTCAATTCATCTAAATATTCTTAGATGGTATGATAATTTCAAGTTGAAATTGATTTTCAGTTTGCTTTTTATTAAACTTCATCTTATTATGCTTGATATAACTTGAGCCTCTTTGAGTGATTTACTGCATTTTCAAAAATATTTTAAGTACAAGTGTTGCTCTTCCATTCTTCAAATTCAAACATAATTTTCTTGTGCATTTTCAACATAGTTTTTAACATTTTTCTCAAACACTCGCTTTCTAATTTTCTAATTGTGTAAGTTTCTCATTCACCTAACAATTCATATTTTCCTCACTTCGCGGCAGTAAAATTCCACGGATTCAGTGAGCATAAAAACTCTTTTCACTTATCCATAGATAAACTAGACGACAAGAAGTCATATTTTTAACTAAAAAAATAGTTTACTCTTTGTAACTAATATGTACACTGGCACAGCCTCATTAAGATATTTTGTGGTCACTTGACGAACGCTTCAGGAGGGATCTTTCCTTCTGTGTTTAGTTGGTTGAAGACGAATAAGGCTCGTTGGAAGTCCCATCCTGTTTGTTGTAGGCAGCTGGAAAGAAAAAAGGATTATTGCTTAAAACTCATGTAGTTAAATAATTATGACACATGTGAGGATTAACACATGTGGGTTATTACACATTAATCTGTCTAGCCTTTTCATAACAATGTTGGCATCGTGTGCTAGTCTATCCACATGCAGATTGTATTACACTAGCTATCCCCCAAGGTTTCACCCGCGTCGCTGGTTACTGCTCCGAATATACACGGTGTCTTTGAAATCGACGCACAAAACAATACCACGGATCCACTACATGGATCCGATGATGATTTGTTTTTCCAACTCTCCTTTCGCAGGTGGAAATGCTGGAAGAGATTTCTTTAGAAATAAGCATCACCATTATTATATTCTTCTGTTTCCTACTTCTTTTCTTTAATTATTGTATGCACATAAATTGTTGAATAAATAAATGATTCTGGACCCCCAGTGGTATTTTTTTTTTTATTGGGTGGGAAAATCATCCAATAAAAAAAAGGTTGAATTTTTTCGTCGGCTTGCGTCATGAATCTGGCTATTCCATACAGAAAGACTTTTTCAATCTCAATGGTAATTCCAGAGATTTATCATTTATTTATTAAAACTTCATGCAACACAAAGGTACAAAGTCGGACTTAATGCCTTAGGCATTCTCTACCAGTCAACATGATGATGACATTTGATGTTATAATCAACATTATCATCATCATTTCAGCCGAAAGACGTCCACTGTTGTATATATGCCTCCCTTCAGATGTGGCCATAACGACCGGTCCTGTGCATCTCGCATCCATCGGATTCCCACGACCCTCACCAGGTTATCGTCATATAACATACCACAATGCCTCAAGACGAAAGTATGGTCGTGCGTGTGGCCAATGATGACACAATGGGCCTCATCAGAAGTTTTAAAGTCAGTCAAAGAATCCAGAGATAAACACAAGAAGAACTCTTTGGCAGTTTCATTTTAGTATATTAGATAGAGAGTAGTCATAATTATTATATAGAGGTCATTAATGTAATTTTGCCTGGTATGGCATTGCCCTCTACAATTGAGTTTGTGCGTAACACAACATCTTTAGGAAAGATTGGTTGTTAGTCTTTGAACTTCTTGAGTACCCGCTATCAAAGATCTACAAATGACAAATAAACCTAAATAGTATTCTATTTAGGGAATCCAATCCCGCATCAAAATCCCAATCCCGCAAGCCAGCGGGATTGATGTCTGCGGATCCCGCGAATCCCGCGGGATTGGCAGGATCGGTATATTTTGTTTTATTTTAAGGGAGATATGCTCAAAGATAGCCCACAAAATACAAATTGTGTTAAGTTTTTGCATTTTGTGGGTCACAGTACGACTTCGACTTGCAAAATGCAGACAATTTGAATTTCGCAGAAGTAAACCATATAAATAATCAGGTACCATAAAATAAAATATTTAACGTTTCGTCTTTCAGATTTAGGAAGATTTAACTTTAGCGAACATTGAGTACGTTTCTTTCCTCAGATTTAGGACTCGCACATAACAAAATAGAATTTCAAAATTTATTTAGCTGTAGGTAAAATAAATATTGAAAACAAAATTATTTTTCACAAATTCTACAGAAAAGTCACGAGTTCCATGGAAAGTTGTTAAATCACTTGTTAATGAGGCTGTACTAGGTCTAATAAATAGGTCATCAGAACAGCCCGTCGAAATATGGGTTTAGAACCCATATTTCTTAGGTAGAAATTCAACCCCGCAAGTGTGCGGGATCCCGCATGAGTAATCCCGCATTTCTGATCCCGCAAAAAAGGTGCACAATCCCGCAGGATCACTTGCGGGATCATTTTAATAAAATTTTAAACCATAATAGCCACCTCTGGATACCCTTTCGAGAAATTCGATACAGTATTGATGATAATTTACTGTATTATTTATTACAGAAACTCACTTGATACTCCAATGGTCGTTCATGCCGGTCTGCTGGCTGAGCATGGTGAGCATCAGCTTCTGCGTGTCGTCCTGTGAAGGTTGTGCGACCATGCCGGGTGTTGGCGTCGGCGCAGGTGTCGGTGGAATTGGCTCAACTACTACGCCTGTTGCGAAGGCTTTGTCCTCCTAAATGGTAAAAATATTTGTTATAGATATTGTTTTATTACACACATTTTACAATTCGAAAAAAAACAAAATATTTTTTTATTTCATATAGCATATTAAGCCTTATAATGTTCCCACTGCTGGGACTCAGGCCTCCTCTCTAGCAGAGGGTATTTGCCGTAATCCACCACGCGGGCCCAGTGCGGGTTGGTGGATGTCACATGTCTTCGAATTTTTGGTTCTAAGACATGCCGGTTTCCTCACGATGTTTTTCTTCACCGTTTTGAGAAAAGTGGTGATGAAATAAATTACACAAAGTAATGCGCCTGGCTGTATTGTTTTATTAATATTGTTTGAAAAATAAGAATGATCCCTCAATAATAATACCTTTGTACTTTCTATCTGTATTTGTTCTTTTCGATTTAAGTGTGTACATAAATAAATAATAGCCTACGGTAAATTATTGAACACGTAATTAATCAAATAAAAATACGATATCTAGTCAATAATCAATAATTATTATTTTTGTTTTTCAATTTTTTGATAAATATCAAAAAAAAAAATTTGAAGATTCAAGATTTTTTACTAGTTCAATAAGAGGTCTACATATCAGGTTTAGGGGCCGCCCCTGAGCTTGGGGCCCCGACTAGCCCTTCGGTAGCTACGCCAGTGATTGTCAAGCTTTTACAATAACTTCCGGAAACAGATAAATACCAAGATTCTCACCTGTTCTTTAGTAGTATTTGTGATGAACAGCATATCGTTGATAATGCAGAACCCACCGCCGGCGTTCGGCACGATCACAAATGTGCGGTGGAACGAACGGATGGGGTTTCCGCTTGTATTGGTCTCCTTGTAAACGCCGTTCATTGTTAGGACGATCATGGCGGGCTGTGGAAGGTTAGAGAATGTGTCAAAATTATGGTGAATTAACGAGGAAGGAATAAGTATGGATTTCTTTATTACCAAATCGCTGATGTAAGTGACAACCAATATTAAGTTGACCGTTGTTTTTTTTTATTATTATTGACACGCTCGCGCTTGACCACCATCTCACGTGATGGTAAGCGATGATGTGATCGGCGATGGAGCACGCTTGCCTAGAAGTAACCTATTCACTCTTGACTTAAAGACCTCTAAGTTGTAGCTATCAGGAAACACAAGAGTCCGGCAAGGAATTCCTTTCCTTTACTGTACGCACAATATATATACAGTTACTTATTGGCCTAACTTTAATCCGCGTTATTTTAATAATGGGAAAAGTTTAGAGGACAATATTTTGTCTTAATGAAATAATAATTATTCCATTTATTCAATTACTTACACATATCGATTACATTTTTAAATATTTCTTAAAAAAAACATAAATAACGCGCCTCAAATAATAATTATTATTATTATTTGAGGCGCGTTTTCATGAATGTTTGAGATCGTTTTGAAGAATACTAGAGCGAGCCGCGATTTTTAAAAAGTAATTTTTCAATGTCTTCAGTTTCTGATTTTGTAAATTATATTTATAGTAATTATAAATGTTTTTGTTAATTTTTTAAGGTTCCGTACCCAAAGGGTAAAACAGGACCCTATTACTAAGACTCCGCTGTCCGTCCGTCTGTCTATCTGGCACCAGGCTGTATCTCATGAACCGTGATACCTACACAGTTGAAATTATCACAGATGATGTATTTCTGTTGCCGCTATAACAAAAAATATTTCAACAGCTTAATTTTTTTACTGACTGACTTCTTGCCCTTTCAAAAGTACCTCTGTGGCTTATTTCTGAGACACCCAGTATAACAATTGTTTTTGATGTAATTCACTTACCGTAAACACAAGTAAATCTACAGCGAATCCCATCAGGTCGTGGGTTGTCTTCGGCAGGTCTGATAGGAACGAGACGACCTGCAACCTGCCCGCGCGCAGGTATCGTCGCCGAGATTCACGCTCCGTGATACGCATGATATTACGGCTGTTTGTGATGTACGAGTTTAGTCTGGAAATGAAAATATAGATGTTTAATAGACTGAAAACTAAGGGCTGAGAAGATTGGGATTTTCTGAAAAGGAAACTCGTGGACCTAGACCACAAAGGGCAACTGAAGGACACAGGTGTGGTTTTAGTCAGTAAAGTAAAAGTCTGACAGGCTATCTTGTTCCACCCTAGAGCGAGAAATGTCATTGGATAGTTTCACAGATTAAAATAAAAGAGCAAATGAAAAATTATGTCTACTTTGCTACTTAAGAGAAAAAAAGTAAAATGAAAAATATTCTTATTTTCGTTGCAGTAAGTAAAAACAGCGTCAGACCCTAGGAATCTTTAGAAATTATATTGATAATAGCGTCTTCCAGCGGCTTCGTCCGCGTCGAAGTAGAAAATATATGCCTACGTCACTGAGTGATAAAGTAGCATTGTAATTGTGTAAGTATTTTTTAAATCGGTTCAGTAGTTTTTGAGTATACTCAATACAAATAAAAATACAAATCTTTTGTTAATTATAAAAATTTGTATAGATTTTACTGAACAAGCAATAACACGATATTGTCTCAGTGTAAAGCACATTTTAGAAAGACTAATTGAGGTTTAACAATATTTGTAATCACATGTCTCTGCTACAATAGAAATCAAAAGAATTGATTAAATTTTAACAACAAATAAATTTAACAATTTATTGTTTAACCTAAGTATATGCAGAATTACGTACAGTGCAATCGTAAAACTTTGGCCTTGGGGTATTACTTTGGGCCAAGCTTATCAACCAATACGAACACAGGACAATGATCGTTTACTGTTTCTATTGGTTAACGAATTTGGGCCAAAGTTATAACTCAGAGCCAAAGAACGACTTTACTGTAAGTAAATTCTTAAACGCCGTCAACATACCTTTGAGTAGCAGCATTTCGACTGTCATTCGTCAGGTAGCTAGCAGCCATAGACATCGTCGCATGCTCATGATAAGCCTCAAGCAGCGGCTGCCGTGACTCGGCGTCATAAATCGCGAAGTACTGAGTAAGAAACTCGCGGACTAAGTCCTGGCCTGCTGGGTCTACCAAGAATGATTGCTGGCGAGGTGGGAGATGCACGTCTTCTAGGACATCGAAGCCGATGGCTGGGGGCAGGTCCACTCCATCCTGTTAGGTATTATTGATTTGTAGTGGTGAAATGGAGAATAGTAGTAGGTAGTAAAGAAAACATTAAGATGTAGTGGTGAAATGGAGAATGGTAGTAGGTAATAAAGAAAACATTAAGATGTAGTGTTTCTCTATCCATTTTATTGAAGAGATTGTAAAAGATGATTTGGTTTTTTTAGCCAGCTTTTTTTAATGACAGATAGGTCATAACACTTACTTATTTGTTAAAGAAATAAATAGCGTTTGTTATAAATGTGCTTATGTTTTATGAATTTTGGGTTATTTATTACCGCTATCTCACCCGATTTTAATTTTGATTAGTTGGGTGTTACATCATATGTCTTAGTATAGCCATGTAAAGAGGAGGGATGAAACGCATGTTACTTAAAGAGTTATAAGTATACATGTGGATGAATGGCGAGGGAAGCCAAAGAAAAGATGGATGGATTACGTGACAAGTGATATGAAAGAAAAGGGAGTTAGTGATAGCGTGATGGATGTCAGGACAGAATGGAAGAAAAAAACGTGTTGCGCCGATCCCAAATAAAACTGGACAAAAGTAGGAAGATGAAGATGATGATGGTTGAGTGTTGTAAATTGATTCAACCTTTAAAATTTTACTTTTATTCGCTATGACAAACGCACAAGTAAAACCGTGCATTATCACATATTACACTGCAGTATATTGTTAGAATACAAACATATATATGTGTCAGAACTAATATTTGTATAACCTACTAATAGGTAGCTGTTCCGGGTCTGATTGTCTTGTGTATGTGAGTTTATAAGTTTGTGAACGCACCCACAATACAGGAGTAAGTCCTGAATAAATATATTATTATTATTATATAGTAGTGTTAACGCCATCTACTGGCATTACCAGAACAGCATAATTCATTTTATAATGACATTTTAATTAGAGATGGGGTTGTATTCGGATTTTTTTTTCATGTTTTTTTTTCTTTTTCTCACCTTTTAAACCTTCGCTAGACTATCTTGAATTTATTTAGACCAAAATTGGTCCAGCCGTTTTGAGTTTTAGCGAGACAAGCGAACAGCTATTCATTTTTATATATATAGATTACTCGTATATATTATTAAAAACATTTTTTTTAATAATATAGTTATTCCACGAAACCAGAAAACTTTTCGTTTTTAATTGCTATAATCTAGTGCTTGAGTGCGATCCAAACTGATGGTAAGTAGTAATGCTCCGATTTACTTGCGCATTGTCATAACCAACCACGGCCAACCAATACTCTACCAATTGTTTGTCAAGTACAAGAACACCTCTATCTGGCTGGCTAACCTGTGACACAGCACATAGTATATTTAAAATACGAAGAAAAAAAAAACCATTACAAAAGTTACTTACCAACTTGGTCAGCTTGGGAAACTTCTTCCGCACATCGCTGGAGACAATAAACAATATGGCAATGGCATGAAACATAAATCTTTCTGAAACTCAAACATTTTTAGTTTCAGTACTATTTAGGGTATTAATAAGACAAGCTATTGAACGGGTTCACGGAAATCTATCATCCAATTCCGTAACACTTCGTTCACAATCGTTTAAACTTTGACAAAGCAAAACACATCGTTTCAACTGGTTTAGACATGACGTTTCTGTTAGCGTTCGCACCAAACGCTAAGCACAAAAAAATACATTCAGCCAAACATAGAACCTCCTCCTTATTGAAGTCGGTTAAAAATGTATGGCAATGACATTACCCGTCACGGCAATTGTGACTTCTCCATAGGTAATGTCATTACCATACATTTTGAACTTCGCGTTTGACGAGTACGCTATCAGAAAAGTAATTTGTCTAAAAATACAGCTATCTGAAAACTACTTAACAGATACATCAATGCAATGTATTTAGTTGAATTGTCAAAACGAAAACCATTGTGATAACCAGCGATTACGAAAATAGAGCATCGCGTTGTTAAACTGTATTTATTACAACGCTAGCACAAATATGAATAATTAAAAAAATAAATAGAACACGAAGATTTATTTTTAAGTTCTTTAGCTTGTCTAATTTATACCCTATAGACAACATATAACAATAAAACATATAATAAGACGTTTCTTTGACTGATTTATAGTTGCCGCCTCTATTTTTAATGTTCATTAATGTTTGCATGCCTACAGTTCATGTATTAAGATTTATTTTTACAAGGAAAAAATATTACACTGATAAAATCACAGATACCTAGCTACTTATGAGTTTTACCCCCAATTTCTTAAAGTTGAGAATTTGAGGGTTTCTCAAACTCTACTTTTGTCTGAAAGTCGTGTCAAAATTTGGCATTTAAGTAGGGTTTGAGACATGCTTAACTCAATATACTCAATTGAAAAGCCTGCTTTTAGTATATTACACATGTTTGTATCTATTACTTATCTGTGATTTTATCAAATATAAAAAAAAACACTAAACATTTAATCATTAAACTTCATTCATTCAGAGATTTGAATAAAGTCTAATTAAATATTTAACTGCTCAATGTGTTATTGAAAGTACAGTCAGGGAAGCTAATTGTTTAGCAGCTTGACATACAACAAATATTTGCCTTAATAAAACCATTTCATACAATTATGCCAAATCTATTTTAATTTCAATTTACTACTAATTTAAGTCGACATGGTAGGCGCCAGATAAATATGCGATATAGTACATTGACCTTTTCCTGACAACTCTTTGCGGGTGAAAAACCAATAAGTTTTGAATCGTTTTTCATTACTAAAAAATGTTAGGGATCATTACAGATGTCGACTCAGGACAACTTTATGTATCGATTTCCGTTTATTAAAATATTGCTGATAATAAATGTAAGCTGGTCAATGATCGTTATTGCAAATTTATTTGGCGCCTACTATAGACAGTCTGCCAAGCAATCATATTCATTGACTATACACACTTGCGATAGTTGATGATGATTCCTCGATAATGTAATGTTTCAAGGAGAAATGCTATATGTAATATAAATTTCAAAAGTTGTAGTATGTTTTTCAAGTTTATATTACAGTTGAATATGAGTTACACAGTAGCTTATATTACCAAAATACACTCAAAATAAGAATGCAAATCATAAAGTAAAAAGAAAAATTGCCTAACAGAGGCTGCAAACATAAAGATTCTTCAAAATAGAATTATTTATGCATAAAAATTATAAGGTAAAAGCGCCTGGGCAGTCCGCGAAATTCATTTTTTTTTTTTAGTTTTTTTGCCTTTTTGCATGTCAGTGTCAATAGGGTAAGACGAACTGAGAGGGTCGTATTGGTGATTTTGATAGTTATAATTCATATTTCAACCAAAAATCAACTTGAGACTGACCTGTAAAATGTAAAAAAAACTAAAGAGAATTTGAATTTCTAGGGCTACTTTGGAGCTACCCCCTTAAGAAAAATCAACGTGTGATAATAGTCAAAGAAACGTTCGCAACTTATACATTTTCTAAGATCATGATAATTATATAGGACATCCTTTTTTCTAAACGACAATTGCTTGACCATACGAAAAATAATTTAATTAAAGTATCGTATTTACGCTATAATGTTTGTCATTTTCTCAATTCTCTTTTATTTAAAATAGATCAAGGGTTATAAATTGTTGTATAATTATATTTTACTTTTGCGTGACAGCAGGGTTAGACAACTGACTTTTCTGTTTGCGTTCCCACCAAACGCTAAGTACAAAATGAATGGTAATGACACTACATGCGGAGAAATCACGTGACAAGTGACGTATGAAATAATGTCATTGTCATACATTTTTTAATAATAATATTGTTCGGAGATTCCTCTCTCAGGAGCCCTAACCTGGGCTACTATTTTGTCTATTTTTAAATGATTTTTGTAATATGCTTTTTTTTAAAGAAATATTTAAAAATGTAAATAATATGTTTAGATAGAAAAAAATGGATAATAATAACTTTATTTAACCATTGTTACAAGTATTTTCTTAAACATATGTATAACATATTTGCATATCGGTAACTGAAGTTATATTTTACCAGAATTATTACAATGGCCCCCAAACTAAGCGGATTTAGTACTTAGCGTTTGGCGGGAACGCCAACAGAAAAGTAATTTGCCTAAACCCGATAATTAAACGAATATGCCACCGTCACCCTTTTTGTACTGATCGATTGTCGATAGAATAGAAGAATGTCCAGATACTTTATACTTCATGCACAGAATACATTTCTTTATACGCAAGAAATGATCACGCAAGCAGCAATTCAAAGTTACCAAAAACCGTGATGTAAGATGAGATAACGTCACTGACATAACATTGCATAGATATTGAGCAACCCAAGTATAGATAATATTAATTCAGTATTTCTGGTACATAATACGCGTCATAAGTCTACAGGATGGAAAGTTGAACGTTGGCGAAACCAATTTATATTCTACGAAAAAACTGTCGTTTGTGAAGTCCCGTGGCAGAACCGGATTTCAGACCTAATCAAAAGCGGGGGGGGGGGGGGTTAATGGATATTTGATAATGATTGTTTCTTAGATAAGACATCTAATATCATGAAATTTTTATCAATAATGAAAATGACCATTAAATATTTTCGATTCGTAATAAGAGGCCTTTTTCTATGATAAGTTTTTGTAAAAATCCATAAAGTTAATTAAATTTAAGATATTTTGTAGAAAGAGCTACGGGCCCGGGCGTGCCCATGTTCACGCTAAGTATAACGCTAATTTCAAAGACTTTAGTTAGAGACATGAACAGCCAAAATTAAGTGGAGTTTGAGGCAACAGTTAAATAAAATAGATTGTCCAATTTTCACAAATAGCATTTCATTAACTTAATAATGCCCCCGTACACTAAAAACAAAATACACTAAATAAAATTGATTTCGTCGCCATCTAGTGAGAATTTGACCACTCTCGTGCCCAGAGCTTTTCGCTTTATGGTTAATCACTTCAAATGATGGCAACCCTATTCAACTTTCCACCTTTTATGCAATATTTAAACATTCCTTTCATGACATGACATATTCATCTTGCATTCAAGTTTATCGATAAAATTATTGTATATTAAGCATAATTTTATGTTATTTTATTCTGTAGATCGTTGAATCTGCGACCGTGTCCGCGACCTAGATTTACCTCTAGGTTCGAGAAAGGTGGTGGCAGTTCTGAAATGTAATAAAAAAACAGGAGCAAAACAGTCTTGGTAAAGAAGGGACACTCGCGAACGGAAAAGGTTAAGCAGTTTCTTTTCACACATTCATTATATTGTCCAAAATTCCTTTGTGCTGCGCAAGTTGGGTTAAAACCTTTTCATTTCGTCAGATTAAATTATAAGTTTAAAAGATTAGTTACAGTTCTGCTCCTATTTGAATAATTAAACAAGTCACTACAGAAATGTTGTATCGACCAAGGAATTAAATATTGTTTGAACCATTTCATATTTAACCCCTCTTTCGCACGAATACCGGTTAGGATAGTATGAGATAATACTCGAAACGGAAGCCTGTAAGTACATTAGCAGTAAGTTGAAAATACCTTGTTTTTTTTTTACATCGGGTATAATAAGATGGTTGCTCGAGGGGTTAAAATAATTGTAAATAATCCCCCAAGATAGTCTGTACTCTCGCAAACAAAATATTGAGGTATTTTATTGCCCCAATTAAGACGTATGTCGTCTTAATTGGGTCAATAAAATACCTCTCATACCTATGCTGATCACAATATTAAATAAAATAAGGACTTATTTTTCTCCATGTCTGTCTCAACACAGGCCCTAGCACGCGCTCCAGTTGACGACCTAAACTGAATTGAAGGGATGGAGCTATATAGGGTGTATAGCTCCATCTCTCTTTCTCGCTCGCACGCCTGACATTTAACACGTCATAGTAACCCTAAGATTCCCATTTACTTCTGTCAAAGAAACCCACAAGTTCCCAACCCTCAAAAGTATACCACAAGTGAAGTTTTCCACCAATATGTATGTTCGATAACACTACCTGATGTAGATCTCGTGATCATTAAACCTGGTCAGCAAGGGATTTCCTTTCAGGTACAGTTCCACCAGCGGCAAGGCCTTCAATGGCTCCAGGGATCCGATGTATGGAATCTAGAAATAAAAATAAAAAAAATATTTATTGCAAATGAAAACAAAAGGCCGTTTCAATGGTCTTCTTTACAAAGATTGGTGATTATCCTATCATATCATCCAGAGTCGATGTCTGGACTGATCGGCGGCGGTAACCTCTCGCGTCCAGTCTTGATTCAGGCCATAGTACAGAGCAAAAGGGAATGGGGAGCAGCCACCTCCTGTGATGTAATAATTTACGGAAGGCGGTGGCGGAAACTGTAGGAGAGGACATCCTCACGCTGGGCGCTTTCTGGTCACTGAAAGCGTGGGCTTGCGAACTGCAAGCGCGGGCTTGCGAACTGTAAGCGCACACTTGCGAACTGCGAACAAAGCATAGCTCTAAACTGTGATAAAGACCAGGCCCGAGTTGATGGCACGTTGTCCTACGCGTGCCTCAAAGAGATGTCAGTAAAATACACAGAGCCCAGTTTGGCCCATGCCCGTTAGGGCAGCGGGATTGCTCGAAAGAGTTACCGTGGCCCTGGAATGCAAAGGGCAAGTGAAGAAACACAGGTGAATTTTTGCCAATTAAAGTCTGACACTCCCTTTTGCTCCAGCTAGAGTGTAAGAAGTTATGTGATGATTTCCCACTTCAAAAACAAAAATAAATAGCTATCTGGATATAGAAATGTGGAAGGAAAGGAGGCTTTTGCCCTATTTTAAGTTTAATACAGTCCTCAATATCAAGCAATGCTGATTTTTAACAGGTTGCCATTAGACTTAAAAAGCATAATTTACATGAGCTTAATAAGTCAAGACTCAAAACTTTCTAATTGGAGAAATGTCTCTATTCGATGGATGATGACATATTCACAATTTGATAATAAATATGATATTAAAGTGAGACTGATTTATATTAAATTTAGCAATTGTTTTGTAATGTTACTGACTTTTTTATTATCTTTGTTATCTGTTTTATTGAATTATATAACAAATACTACATGTGTTAGTTTTATAATTTTAATTAATATTTTTTTATTTATGATTTCATTTCAAACACAATGTAATTTTTTCATGAAAATATATTGATTGATATTGCAGAATAAACAGACTTATTTTACAAAATAAAAAACAGGTCATTGAATGAAGATGCAAAGGTAAGTGGAAATAAAAATTGACACAGACACTAACTCAAAAAGTTTGCTAAGATATACATGGGTCATCAAAATGGTTGTGATTAAGTCAAGTATCGTCCATACAGTCACTAACACCTTAGATCTACTACAAAGCGTAAAGGTTCAACAGTTCACCTCACACGATTAGTCGACACCGGCTCAGTAGCCAAAGAAAATAAAAATCCTAGTTCTTTATTAAAATTACTTAAACTTACCCGGTTATCACCCATATACAGGATCTTCAAATTCTTAAGTTTTGTAGCGAGGATCTTCAAATGCTCAATGCCATGTAGTTTGTTGTCGTTGAGGTTTAATGCCTCAAGATCAGGAATGTTTTCAGCAATAATGTCAATAGCAGCCAGCATAATAACTGGGCGGAATAGGGCACAGAAGATGTCCGCCAGTTCTGTCAAAGTAAAAAAAAATCATTAGGCAGGGGCAATGATTTCACTCCTAGCACGAGCCATGGCTATCCCCAAAATGGTTCTGAGGTCAGCTCATGCTGACAGAGTGGACTGTCCTTACATTATTCACAGCTGTAATTGGTAGTATGGTGTACTATAGAATAAATTACATCTACAGTGCCAAAAGTTAGTTGAAATTATCAATAAATGTAATAAATGTGAGGAAATTATAATATAACCAAATAAAATCATGGCTTCAAGAACTATAATAAATATATCAATAATTTATTATATATCAATAAGAGAACCATAACAACTTTAATAAATAATTATAATTTATGCAGATAAACAGAGCAATTATGATACCAAAAGTTATTGTTGAAGAATTGTTTTAAGGATTGTTTCTTTGTCAATGTCTTCACTTTTAATATTTTGTATGACCACCATTATTCTGTAGAACTGTTTTAAGTCGTCTAGGCATTGATTCTACAATATTTTGTAATATTTTGATCGGTATAGTCAAACATATTTCAAGAATTTTATTTTTAAACAAATTCCTGTTGCATCTTATGGAAACAGGGATTGTGCGGTCTAATTCATCCCAAAAATTTTCAATGGGGTGACCTTGTGGGGCATTCCAGTAAGTCCACTTCGTATCATCAAAATATTGCTTAATTATCCTTGCTGTATGATTCGGATCGCTGTCTTGTTAGAACTTGAAAATCCAACCTAACCCCATTGCTTCAGCAGATTGTTTTAAATTGTCACAGAGAAAATTGCAATAGATCTGTGATGTCATTCTGTCTTCAATTATTTGCAGTCGGCCCACACCATGCCAAGAAAAACACTCCCAAATCATAACACTCCCACCGCCGTGCTTTACCGTTTTTTTTTTTACGGTCTGTAATCATCCTTTGACTTCAGAGCGTGTCAGACTTTTATTGACTAAAACCACAACTGTGTCCTTCAATTACCCTTTGCATTCTAGGACTACGGGTTTCCTTTTCAGAAATTCCAAATGGTCCTAGCTAGCGGGCATCGGCCCTGCTGAGCACCTACGGTTTGCTGACATCTCTTTGAGGAGCGCGTGGAACGACTGGACGGCGAGCTACCCATTGCTCGACGTCCGCAAGCCCCCGTCTACCGTGGCTGGTAGTCGGGGTCAGAATCTCGGCGGCTGGGGCGTCAGGAGATTCGTTCCATCACGCGTGCGGCCACCTCCTTTACTAGCATTACTGCTTCGCAGAAGGAGGCCACCGCCTGCCATTCCTCCTCGCTTCGGACCATAGCCCGACTATCTCTGTAGTGTGATCGAGGCCTACCTGTCGGACAGGTCAGGATAGGACATTATCTACCCTGGTCACTAGGGAGAGTGATATCGTGCGGTGTTCCGCAGGGATCGGTACTTGGATCGGGTACAACTACGTGCTGCGCGGCGACCTGCCTGACGCGGTCAGCGTGGTCTGTCAGCGCAGGGAGAGTCGTAGGTAGCAGGCGGCGGTCAAACTAACGACACGCGGGGTTGCGACAGTCGTGTAGAGGATGCAGCAGTTGGGACTTGAGGTGGCACTGCACAAGTCCGTGGCCATGTGTTTTCATGGCCCTCGGAACGCGACACCACCGGGTTCCCAAATAACGGTAAGAGGGGTTCGCATCGACGTCGAGTCAACGATGAGTGCCATGTTTTACCGTGGGCTGCAAGTATTTGTTGTTGTCAACATACAGTTTGCCGATGTCGATTTCCAAATAGTTCGAACTTTGATTCGTCGCTAAAGACTACTTTCTTCCTAAATTCTATTGGCTTATCCAAATACTTGCGAGCAAACTCCAAGTTTCGTTTTTTATGGATCGATGTTAAAAGAGGTTTCTTGCTGGCAACGTTAGACTGGCCTGTTGGTCTAGTAGTCAGTAGCCCTGACTGCGATGTCGGAGGTCGTGGGTTCGATTCCCACCCAGGACAAATGTTTGTGTGATGAGCACGATCATTTGTTCTGTGTCTGGGTGTAATTTATCTATAATATGTATGTATTTAGAAATATATCAGTATGTTTATCAGTTTTCTAGTACTCATAACGCTGTGTAAAAGTTGTAAAAAAAAAAAAAACGTGTTACGTAAATTAGCATCATGCAGGCGTCGCCTGATGGCGATGTAATAATTTACGACCTACTATCAAGTATTTTCCGAAACCGAGGTTCCTGCATAAATAATTTTCCCATAGCACCAAGGTTTTTCAATTTTTCACAGTCACACACAAACTTTGTTCTTTCTTCCATAGTTAATTTCCGCTTCATAGCCATTATTAATTCAAAAATAGTCAAATCACCTCACAATATCTAATTATTAAATTTAAACTACCCACACTGGCCAAACAATATTAATAAATCAGTTTAAAAGTTTCCTACTTCAACTGACTTTTGACACACTCAATTCAAGTAGTGAGCACATACAACAACAACAAAAAAACAATATGAATATCGGGAAAATCCCTACTGTATGTATTAGAATAGTGTACCGGAACATAAATGGTAAACAGTTAATTTATTGAAACTGAGTATTTTAGAATTTATGTGACATCATTGTTAAGGTGATTCAACTAACTTTCGGAGGGCACTGTATATACCACACCATTATAATAAAGCAGCAAGTTTGTTGTAAATACCTATTTACAGCATACTTGATAATGGGAATAAAGCTCTATCCCCATTATGACGACAATGAAAGTTTGTATGTATAGGTATATGTTTGTTACTCATTCATACTCAAACGCATGAAATTGATTTAACATTAAATTCTTCTTATTCCGTTGTGAAAATTTTCTATGTTTACACAGGTTAAGTCACTAATAAACAAACTTTTAGTAACAAAATGGTAAAATCTAACTTTAGTTTCAGAACTTCGTCTTTGTTGTCAGTTACCATTAATTTTTTGCCTGTGACTTCAAAAATAAGTTTTAATTCAATTTAAAATAACTTTGTTATTATAACAAGAAAATTGATAACTAAGAAATTATATGATATTCAGAATATAGTATTCATTTCAAAAATTAGTTATTATTAAAGACTAAATGATTTCTTACCTGGATCTGCATGAAACTTGGTCAAGTCTAATGCCTTAGTAGTGGCATTGTATCTCTTAGCCATAGCCAGCTTCATTTTTTCCTTCATCTCAGCATCAATGGCAACACTTGGTACAGCATTTCTTACAATCACCATTAGCTTGAAACCATCTGACATAGTAATCTTTCTATCAGCATGGAACAGCTTTTCAGCAAGCTTAACATCATCAACATAGAAGACGGCTGCATTTCCATTAATCTTGTAGTAGTGTGGAATGAAGATGTCTGGTGAAATGTGGCTCAGAAGTGTCCGTAAAACCACATCTTTCTCATGTTTAGCTCCATATGGAATGATAATCTGATACCAAGGCAGTGGCCCAGGGATGAACTTCTTCTTGATCATTCCATGACCTGATCTCGGTGCTGGGGAGTTGAGACGACCTCCGCGGCCTCTAAATGCTCGGTTGCGGTGAACATGAGGGCCTCCAGCAGTTCCAGTCATATCAATGTCGTCATCCAACAGCAGCTTCGCATTGTTCCATTTGTTTTTACCTTTGTTTGTACCTGGTTTAAAACTAACACGCCGTGTGTTACTGGTGTGCATTCTGTCGTCATGTTCTGTAAATAAAGTTAGTGTCAATACCTTTTATCTTTTTTTTTACTGCATAGTTGACTAGATTCCTCTAGTCAACTATGTAGTAAATAATTATGAAAAAAAAATAATTAACCAACTTATTACAATATTGTATCGCAAAAGAAATGCTGCCCGAGGGGAAATACCACGAGCCAATTAACAAAGGGAAAAAACAAATCACGTTTAGTGAAAACACTTACCAAAATGCTCGTTTTTGAAATTTCTAACTCTTCCTCCGTTTTTAGGCATCGTTTTTTGATTACGCTGAATGATGTAAAATTAACACCACAGTCAGTAAAATAAGGTTAAAGTTATGACGCACAACGCGTCTCTCACTTCTTATACCACTCCCTTATACTTGCACTGTATTAATTTATGCAAACTTCCTCAAATGGATATCGATAGCAATAATCCGATGTTTTCTTGGTTTATGAGAAGGAAGGCTCACAAATTTGCTATAAATTTTACACGATAACAAGAGAAACGTAGAACAAGAACATGAAGGGAACTATTGAATGCAATTGAATGAAACTTCTCATTCACTCATTTGTGACTTGAGAATGACGTATTTTTACAGATAATAAATTAACAAAGTGCAGAAAAAAGGAACAGTAAAAAATGTCAAACACAGAACACCCCAAAGCCCTGATATAAGTCAGCGTGAATCTTACCAAGTAAAACCAAAATAGATTAAGCAATCTTCCTACCCTTCACCCTACAACGTAGGAGACAGCTTCCAGTTTAACCTGTTACAGCTAAACACACAAGTATTTACTCACCAGCACTCACCAGTAACGAATAAATAAACTTATATAGGTACCACTTTCATAATTTGAGTACACACGCATTAAATAATTAATTATCAACTAATGTTCTCGTTTAATTTCATATTCTATCAGATGTAGGCCTTTCGAAGAAAAATTTGTTAATAGCATCTCACTTCAGAATAGTTAGTTAAGTACCTACTTTCATAATTATGTTGACTATTTGCCTACACGCTGGTACATAATTAGGAGATTAGGTATTTTGCTGACTGTTACAAAACATAGGAAAGTACGGTACAAGTGCGAGCGAAGGGAGCTTAATAATTTTAGCTCTCCACCTCAGAAAAGGCAAATTTTTTTTAAGCAGTGATTGAGTGAATAGCCTTGCACAGAAACAGCAGATACTTTGCCAGCTTATGAAAATTGATTGCATTTTCCCAAAGATATTTTTGACAGATTGCAACTACGATGGGAAGAAATTGTCTCTCTGACAACGAGAGCCTCCTTAGATATTGTTCGAGACTCTTAGCTATTAAGCCATTGGCCGTTACGACTATCGGCACAATGATTGCTCCATCCACTTCTCACATGTCGACAACCTCGCGCGCCAAGTCAAGACATTTAGTTTGTTTATCTTTCTCAGCTTTCACGAGGTTCTCGTCGTGAGGGACCGCTATATCAACGATCATTGTGCGACGCCCTAGTCGATCTATCAGCACTATATCAGGCTTATTGGCCACAATAGTCCTGTCAGTGATGATAGATCGATCCCAACACAATGTGACGCTGCCATTCTCGAGAACAGGGTCTGGCTCATACCTGTAGTACGGTACTTCTGATTTCATAAGATTGTATTTAAGAGCAAGTTGCTGGTGGATAATCCTGGCTACAAGGTTGTGTCTATGCAAACAGTCTCGAGCAAACAAAGAGAACACCCAGAAATAATGTGTCGGATTGATTCTCCGGGCCGGTGGCATGCCCGACAGATGTCAACCGTACCGTCCTTCACAATGTATTTCCGGTAGTTGTTTGTTATCATAACTTCGTCCATAATTGCAAAGACAAAACTTTCGGTTTCTCCAAAGAGATCACCAAAGCGCAGCCAGGATACTATTATTATTCCATTCATTTATTTTTTATACATATTTATTACATTTTTAAATATTTCTTTAAAAAACATATAAATAAAAAAACATTTAAAAATATAAAAAATAGTTGTCCGCCGGTGTCGAGAACAGGGTCCAAGCTACCGGTGGTTAGGGCTCCAGAGACAGGAACCTCCTCACAATGCGAGCCGTATCGAGGAGTTCTGCCTTCTGTATCAGGCCCTTGATCCAACCGCGCAACGACAGCTTCGACAGATGGTCGTCGAAGCTTTTGGTTATAAGGCCATTAGCGGTCACGACAATCTATTATTATTATTATCAAGTCTAATAGTAATAGTTCACTAGTTTACCATTAGAATGCGGGTGCAACATATTCTAACGTTTTTATAGTATTTGGCAGTAAAAGTATCGAGTCAGCTTTCTCGGAAAGCTGAAAGAAGGTATCCAAAACTACATTAAAATTCTCTTCCATTTTACCGAGATCGCGCCTGTTCCTATGATTTTACATATTTTCCAGTTGTGCAGACACGTAAGATGCCAAACCACACCAATTTTACATCACAATATCCAATAGGAATCAATTTGCGAATGGATAGTTCTTTAGGGACAACATTTTCGAAGTCAATATTCGGTATATTTCTGTAACCAACTAACAAAACGGCATGTCATCTTTTTTTTTGTACAGTTTAGCTTTATCCCTTAGTGGAAAAAATGGTATTTTTCAAATAATTGCTGTCTAAGTACAAAATAAAATTATTCAAAGTTTGTTCTCCTGATTCATATAGCGCATCTGTTTGCCATTTTCCGGAACAAAATGGTAGAATTATTATACTGGAGTTTTACAAGTTTGGAAAAAAGTTTTACAAGAACTTTATTTTTATTGTTGAGTGCACTAAAAAACTTAAAAAATGTTAAATAACTTTTTCTTTGATCCTTGATCTTGTTTTGTAATGTATCGTATTTTTTTTTCTTCTCTTCTCTTGTATTTCTATCTTTAACGCTCACACTATTACACTCGTTTTTTACTAAGTTATATTAGCTGTAAGTTTTCTTAAAATTAATAAAATAAATAAAAAGTAAAAAGATAAAGTTTTTCTATGATATGATCACTGATATTTTTTTTCACAAAAACATATTATTGTTGTTGTCTAAATAACAATTATTTTCTTAATACAGAGCCCATCTACATAAAGTTTTTCATTTTTATTTCAGTTTCTGATTCATATGTTACAAATTCTGATTCATCTGGACACAAAATATTCGAATGCCAATATCTTGAAAAGTACTTTTTAAAAACGAGTCCCTCATTCAAAAATAATTATGTTATTTGGGATATTTATTTTCATATGAAAATGTGTAAGAGAGCTAAAAGTGAAATTAAATTGTGGCTATATGGAACAGTTGAAGAATCAAATTACGACGAACTACCCGTATAATTAAAACAACAACTGAACTTCACACGAACAAATCTAATTGCATATAGGACAGATATTATAGGCATAGCTAAAATATTGAATTAAGCTCTCCACGAAACCTTCATCCCTAAAAATGTAATGAATGAATGAAATGAACTAAATTATTGAATTTTATTTTTCAATACTGGCAATACTAAAGTTTTTTGGTCTATGACTCGCTAGTACACTCCGATACACGCAAGATTCTATTGATTTTCTAGTTTTTCTACCAGAAATCGGAAAGTTATTTGAATTTTTACTGATATTGTAATGGTTATTTCTCTAAAGTCATTAGTAGCATAAGATATACATATTTGAAGATTCATTTGTACGGATTCCTGTTCCAAAACAAAGAATCAAAAGGACGTTCGTCGCTAAAATTCAATTTATTTTCTGTATGAAATCAGAGCGTTTAAAAATAAAACGACCATAGACAATATTCGTGTGCATTTCGAGTCTGCCATGTTTTGTCCTATTTGTCGCGCTTGATCAACGCGTTCGCGTTTACTGTTCAAAACTGTTATTTTCTGAATGTATTACGGGCTGTGTTTTGTTTACAAATAGTGTAGTTATTGGAGTTGTAATTATACTGTTTAAACTTTTGATCAGGCAATCACTTGGATACTTGTGAGTGCGACAGTGCAGTTCGTATTTCATAAAATTTTATATTCGTTTGCTGGCCATCAACTGTCTGCATTCAGAGGCATTCCGTCGTAATTTTTGAAACATTCTAATCAGTATAAGTGATTTCATAATATTTTGTCGGTCCTGTCTGTGACGCAACCCACGTGCACATATTATAGCGAGCATCTCATGCACATTTGTTATTATTTTGTTCGCGAGTTCGATTCGGAGCAGTGAGGATCGGAACGGCGAAGGGAAACCGCGTCGCGCGTCTTGCTCGCTCACGTCGCGTTCGGTTGAATTCATTAATTTGTGGGTAATATTGGACGGTGATTTCTAATCGGGTGTGAATTAAATAGTGCGGGATAGTGTTGTTGGTCGATGTGATTAGGTGCAGCGCACATAGCGCACACGTGACACAGGACGAGTGTTTGGGTGTCAGTCGGCTGCGGCTCGCGGCGCCGCTACAGTCGCCTGCAGTGCGGAGCGCGACGGGCGTTAGAGGTGAATCACCGCTCGGTGCCGTTTTGATCGTGCTTGTTTACCCGCGTGTGCATAAGTGCGTGGAGCGGAAGTGCAAGGCATGTGCGCCGCGCGTCGGCGCCGATGACATCGCCGTCCGGGGCGACGGCGTTTTGAGCGCGAGTGTGTGATAGCTATGTTCCTTGGGTTATGAGTGTGTGACAAAGTTGTAGTGCGCTGAGGACACTGGAGCCCCTAGACGGAGTTGGGCCCGCCGGGGCGGCCCTGGTGCTTCTCGGGGCTCCTCACGAAGGCAAAATGGCTGCGTGGAACCGCCACCACCATTTCAACATGCTCATGGACGAGAATGCCAAAAATAAGTGTAAGTATAATGATAACATTCGAATTTTAGAAAACTTCAACAGAAACCAAGATTCAGTAGTATGTAGTCACAAGACAAGTTTTCCTCCTTGACAACAGCATGATTCCAAGCATATACATTTCACCACATTTACTCCAAAACAACTATATCAAAATAGATAACACTCTCATTAGATCTCATTAATGTAAGTCATATGGTATTTTTAGTTGACTAAGTAAATGCTATTGAATTCACTTAATTTTGCCTCAATGCACTTACATTATTTTGTAAGGTAGTTGCACTTTTTGCTTTAGTTGGTTGAGTAGATGAATTATTGATCACCAATGCATTATTCAATTATGTTTACATTAATATGTCCAACCTTATTTTTATCTTCTTGTACCACAGATAACAAAAAAAATTAAAAAAAAAAAAACATCTACCTTCTTGTATGCAAACAAACTATACAGCAAGCATTGACCCCTGTTTTATAAAAAAAAAATGCATTTTCATAAACCAGTGGTCACATGGGTATTCTTTCATTGAACCTCAGCAGATTTGCTTCATAAATTAGTGGATAAAAATAAGAGCAGCCAATCAGATCACTGGAGAAAATACTACATGCTTTAGAAACATAGGTAATAATGTCTTGTACCTATTAGTTTGCTAAATTTGAGGGGTTTGTTCATATAGCACAAGAACACCATTTACATTAATACCTATGAATTTTATTTTTTTGTCAAGAATTTTTTTATATATAACATACAGTTGTTTTTACCTGCAGCTGATTATTATCAGAACATTGAAGATAAAGACAAAGTTTCTAAACTCTAATGCTCATTCTCTCAACTGTGTTAAATAAATCCCTTTTGATCTTACCCCAGGCTGCAACAATCCAAGTGAATCAAATCACATGGGCCCTTGATTCATTGGACATTACACAATTTTCCATGTTATGACCTCCTTTAATGGTACAACAGGCTAAACAAATGTAGGTGAATAAAGCCCTGTAGGTGTACATTGTTGAATGCACACAGCCCTCTGTGACCCACCTGTAGGTATGAGTACATCCTGCCCTACATCCCTTTGACCTCGATATTCCACCGACATTCAGTTGAGTTGCACTGTTTTCCAATACAAACCCCCACTATTCATTTTACACCTGAAACTTAACCATTTAAGGGCCGCAATAAAACCTCTTATGTAAGATTCCCACTCTCAGTATTCCGTATTTTCGAAAGCAGCGAAACCAACTCAAGAGTTTCGTACACTGACATGAAAATACCACGCCGTAATTAAAGTGTTAAAATTCGGTGTCCTACATTTCGTAGCCATCAATCAACAACAATAAATAACATAAGCCGCGTATGCTACAAATAACCTAACAACAAATTATTTTTACATTTTGTAAATATTAAATTGTTTTATGACATAATTTGGACTTTATTTTGGGGCGAATTATGATCGGTCCATATAGCCTCGACCCTAAAACTGTTTAACGCGGCGTCGACCTCCCCAACCTTTAACCTAATTCCGTGTTCAACCCTCGCAGATGGGTGCTTGCTGCTTGCATTGATGCTTTTATTAGATAATACGACTTTACGTCTTTGGTAAGAGCTTATCAAAGGCATCGAACGAGCATATCGATCATTTTATTTGACACTTATGTACCTATGTTATTTAATTACATTCCATCGTTTAACAACATCGATTATTGCAATATAATGAATTCTGTAATTAAATAACGATCTCTGTAATATCAAACAGTAGTTTTGTCAGTATGATGACCCGCTTTAAAGTCGGTAACACCTATATTTTATTCGACTTTCCGGTGGTGATGCCCGCGACTCTCACCTCCCACGCTTTTGGCACTCTACCGGAGATCGTTGCATTTGCCAGTTCTAAATAACACAAAGACTGTTCTTAATACCCAGTTTCTCGGAAAATCGGGACATGTTACCCCGGATTTAAATTAACATTTATAGTTCAATAATTTGCACAATATCCAATTACGCAAATAATGCTGTACAATAAATAAGTGCTGCTAAACCGAAATAAACGTAAATGTACCGAACTTATTGCAAAATTAAGTGACTAACTTGATGCCATTTCATATTTCAATATATTCAATAAATCATTCACAAATAAATATTTAATGCGCACACTTTTTGAATATTTTACGAAAAAAAAAAGAAACTAGGTGGCCACCTTGGCAGCTGTTAGCACAGCTGAGGGGTGAACGTTCTTTGTAAATAATCATCAGGGATTTCCGTAGAAGCCGTTTGGCTAAATGCGAAATCTTCCTTGCTTATAAGGATAAGGATGAAGACTTCAGATAAATTCGCTAACAACCTATTTGAGATTCATGAATACGAAATAAAACATGCTAATTTATCTCAGAATGTTTGAGGAAACACAATTTTAGTAGAATAAATTAGAAGGAGCGAATTTGTCCCGTGACATAAACATTACAGTTAAAAAGAAAAGTGGACACAGCGACAATGTCCAAAAAAATCTGGGGTACTGAAATGTCGATGAAAATTGTAATGCGGTGGTCGGACCACAGCCTGGGATCCGAGTGCCAAATATTTACGTCGGTCGTTAGTGCCGGAACCATCGGCGGTCTCGCATTTTTTCCGCCGCGATCAACTTTCATTCACTGTCTGAAAGCTGTTGCTACGCGGATGCTGGCCTCACGGTGCGCTGTCATTAAAACCAAACGCTCGTGCACCGCCGTCATGTAGATGATATCGTGTTGTTTGGAAAGTGCTCGCTTACAAGACTTACATTAAGTATTTAGTTTTGTACTTTGTGGCGATACCGCCTCGCTGTTTACAAGATTATGAGAATAAATTACTGCCAGATTGTGAATCAAACATGAACGTCGTAAAGTTGCGTTATTGTTTGATTGCCAAAGTTCAATCAAGGTCACACATGATGATTTGAAGAATTCCTATAACTTTTAAACGTTGTCTTTAACTGTTGAATCGAACGGTATCTGTAGAGTGTACGAAAAAACTATAAAAAAAATAATGTGTTCACATGATAACGAAGCCGATTACTAACCAGTTACTTACACGTCGGTGGGAGCGCAGTCGGGCAGCCTCACGAGTCATGCCGGCCGGTGAATGGTCACCTTTCTCCGACACACAGTCTAGACGACTTCGTTTCGACCCGTGAATGAATTTCACATTGGAATGCGGAACGACGATTTATCGTTCCCCACCAAAATTGTCTGTACGCATTGTGCCGGTGAAATTGTCTCGAATAATTAGAAATTTCTTAGGTCAGAAGTCGTAATAAAGTAACATTAAGCCCAGGAGAGCGGCGCGTTTTAATGAAATTCAGAGCAACACGAAATTAAGTTAACGCGATTGTTTGAACAAGAAAGATATTTGTCAATCATCATGCTTTACAGGCAGTAATTCCAGTGCTACAAAAACTCGATGAACACGGTTAATTACGAAACATTTCCGTCAATACACTCATTCGAAATATCTGAATTGAACGAGTTAATCGGGGTAGTAATTCATACAAGGCAGACGAGGACAATACGCAGGCAGCGTGCAGCGTGGGCAAAGTGTGTGTGGGCATTCAGGTACCCTATGCAAATAGTTAAGATTTCTCCGGCGGGCTAGTGATCGCGCCCCATTATTTCTGCAACCACAATTTCATTGCGCATTAACAAGGTATTTACATTTTAATTCGAATAAGTCTTGCTTAACACAATCGACATACAGATTCCGACTTATTAAGTAAATATCCTTATCTATCCTCAACAATTAAAAACGCTGTCTCTGTAAAAATCTTGATCTTTAGAAAGTGTATCCGATATCAATAAGGTAAAATCTGAAAGTATGTACACGCTATTCCCACTCAGTGCTTTATTATGAGGAAAATAAATTAAGTATTTTATTATAACTATGGTACGAAGTTGACGAAGTATGACGGAGTCAGCCCTAAAGTGCCCCTCGGTGTCATCGACCGACAGCTAAGGTTTTTGCGCGTCCAACGGTGCTGTTATTTTAATAATTGAATGAGTATGGAAAGCATTATGACTTAACGGTAACTGGATGAATGTGTAACGTCTGACGATGACTCGTTTCAAAAAGTTTACACTCACTTTTATTTAGTAAGTATAATAAATAAAAAATAAACCAAGTGATTTACTTAGCTAATTACAATAAGAAAAGTTTTCTACGAACAGTTTTTCCATCAGCCAGACAAGTCGATTAATATTTTTATCAGTTTATCCGCCAGTGCCAACTGTGACACGTTTATTTATTTTGCGACCTTCACACTCGAGTGTTCATTGCCCTTAGCTCGACTTCCTGTTCGAGGTCTTTCAAGACCAAGTTAAATTGATCGTCATTTAACGGATATCAGAAAGCAGTCTTTAACTTGGGGGTAGATATAAAAAAATGAAGATCAATCTTGTGACCTTAAAATCTGATTAATAAATTGAGTAATTGGTTCAATTGTGAGTAATTCCAGTATCTTATTTCGTATCATAACATTAAATATGAACAATGAGTAATGCCGGTGTCCGTTTTGGTGGTGTTGCGCTTGCGCATCCCCATCGGGCCCCAGCGTCGTTGACCGCCGGCGGTTTTTGCACATTGACGCCGCAACGGTGGCCGCTTGCACAATCTAGAACGACACACTTATCTCGCTCGGATGCTGGACAATGGTCTGCGTCGGTGTCTTGAGATCTTAAGTAAATTGCCCGCCGAATATCATGACGCATTTAATATTTGAATCGAAGACGTTGGGACCCTACTTCTTGTTTTGAAGGTTACCTCTGCATAGTTCGATATTTTCGTCTTAAGAGGGATAAGAATAGGTATACAGTGTAATTTAGGACAAGTCTGTAGTTATGTTAATTACTAAAGTACACGACATTAAGTTAATTAAGTTTGCTGCAATATCTAAAGGACGGTAAATGCATTATAGAAGAACCGTAACCGATTGAATCCCGACTTTGCCAAAGAGTAGTGCTTTGCTTTGGATGTTATGGAAACCGGGAAAATGCCGCAATACAAAAGGTGCCTTCATAAACTTATTCGTGGTTTGAAGCCAAACCACGGATACTAGCGATTAATTAATATTTACCAAAGTAAATATAATAACTACTGGCGTTACAACAAAGCGAAACATCCGCCACGGCCGAGCTCAAACGAAAGTTAATTAACGATAATCGGTGTTATTGTTTTCTGACAATCTTTATCTTGTTTGACAGACAAATTCACGAAATCGCGCTAAGTGATTTGTTGGGATTTACGAGTTCAAAACAATTGAGTGAACTGTAAAAGACCCTTCATTCCCCGAAGATTAGCCGAACCGAACGAGACCGCACGCTTTTTGGTAAATAACTCCAACTGCTGAACAGCTGTTCATCCTAATTACACAGGAGGCGTAGTTAATTCATTAATTTCTTTGGGTTAAATCCTTTGTGGGAAATGGTCGTAAATTAAACTAGTTATCTTTACGCTCTTGTTCCAAATGGGATAAATAGAGCTGTAAGAGATATTATCATGTCTAGTTCTTTACTCAGTGGGTTGCTAACGCACTTCTCTTAGTCGCTGTTCCAATAAACAATCTACCTAAACCAAGGAATATGTTATAGGTATATACAACTTATCACAGCCGAAAACGCCAAATGTCATTGACAAGTCAAGTTCAACAGCACTCGTATAGATTTTGGGGTCCGATCCAATCCATCGTTTAGCGTTCGATAAGATACACGATCGTGTATCGCTTCCTTGTATCTGTCTATTCTAGTGTTGTGTTCGCAGTCGTTGCGTTTGCGCCGCGTCCTTTACATTCTGTAAGAATCAGAAAGAGATAACACGACAAAGGAAAACGTTTGGCTATGTGTGGATGGAGCGTGAGGCAGTAACGGCGCGGGCGCGGTGTTTTCGCGCACGTTTCGCCCCCGCGCGGGCCCCGGGTGAACGGCCAGACAGGCGGGCGGCCGGCCGTTAAACCTGCCTTGGACCCGTCCTGTGGCCTCGCGGACTTCGCGTGCTACCATCTGCAGCGCGCTTGCCGCACCGGCGCCGCCGACGACGTTTGTGACGACTGACGATGTGACGCTGACGCAATGACAGCTCCGCGCTTCTATTTTTAATTAATGACATCCAACTTTACGATTACGACCTTCGTGCTTTGAAATCTTTTTTGATTTGTTGATTTATAGTCAACTGTTTCTTTTGTTGGCTTTGTCCTAAACGTTTATATACCTGCTTAGATTTTAACTTTCGTTTACTAACTAATAGAATGGAGAGTTGATAGGAATTCACAGACTCACGAGTATATCTTGACACTTAGGTTAATGAATTACACGCTTGAGTTGTTGTGTAACTTATGTTCTTTCTTCAAATTAGTCATTCGCATTAAAATAATACGCGAAGTTTCTCGAATAATAACTTAATGGCGCTAAATTTCGCTATGAAGTATATAATATTTATAAATAATTAACATAATACTACTTATAATATACATATTTTACACACATATACACGCACGTTAACAAGATTTATAATTGTAATGTAATGTAACCTGGAACTTTAAAATACAGGTCGAGGCCTATTTAGAACCTCGCAAAATTACTACATAGGTATTTCTTACCAAACTACCTGTCGACCTAAAATTCTAATACAATGTTGTTATCTGTAGAGATAAATAAATATTTTAATTACAAATAAATGAGGTCCACTAACAACAGTGTAATCGCTACCACACTTATGTGACGCAAAACTAATCAATAATGTTATTTATTCTTTTACTCAATCGTCAATAAACACCTCTGTTGCTACTCGCGGAAGAAGTGTTCGATAAAAACAATCGCAAATACAAGATAGTAACCGTGGAATTTAGCATTGTTTACTAATGAGAATGATATGAATATGTCATGATATAAATAATACAGATTACTTATACAATAAGACGTCCCCATTCGTTATCGCACACTTCATTAAATGGGTCACATTCTGATGCATTCGATTCTATTTTCCTCTCGGGCCGAGCGTGCGGGCCAAGGTGATGTTTATACGCCGCGCCCGCCGACCCAGCCACTATGAAAATCTACTGGATGCATTATTCTTCTGCCTAAGTGCTTAATAGAATACTCGCTGAATAATTCACAAGTTGAAGACGGCTAATAAAAGCGTGCTCGACAAGACGGTGGCGGTCGATATGTAAAGAGATGAGATCTATTCAGGAATAATATCGTGGTTGTTTACGGTGCGGCTCTCGGTTGGATTGCGTCGCAACGGTCGCTAGTTTGCCCGCAGCTCAGACGGACGCGATGGGGGGACACAGGTGGGATGGAGCGAACGTCTGCGTCGGTGCTTTTTCATTCTTTGTTTGCGTCGAGGATTTGCATACAATCGGAGAAATTGCGTGGCTGGCAGCAGCCGAGAAAGAAAGAATTCGTGTAGTTTTATGCATATGACTGTTCGAGTTGCGGATCCTGTGTTTTTTCCCCCCTAATACTTCAAAGATATTTTTGAGTAATCGCTAGTTTCGCTGCGGGCTCCTGCTCAAGTTTATTCCTCTCAGTAGATCTTTTAAAAGGATTTCTTGCAGGTTTTATTTATTATACTAATAGTTACAATGAAACGTCAGCTTAGAATCCTGTTTGAAAAGTACAATAACGTAAGTAATAATTACTCGACATGAAGATTTGATAGTAAATCGTTCACCGATAAGCATGGCTCGCGGTCGGTCAGTGTATAGTTTACCGACTCGTTTGTCATCTGAATCACGTGGCCTTCCGTTCGGTTATTACTAGCAAGCATTGGTTTCGCGCGTTAGTTGTGGCGGGCTGGTCGCGCCGACATAGCGTCCTTATCGACGGAGACGTGAAGTGCGCATCAACGCCGCCACGTGTATAAACATTGTTTCACAACAATAACACGCGGGTGACGCGGGCAAGGACGCCCGACGATGCCGGCCCACCGCTTACCGACGCATTGATTCTCTAACTACGTTCTGTGCTCATCCACAAACAAATACTCAAGTGTCCACAGTTTTAGACAGTGAAAAAACACGATGAGCGCATTCACTTGTTTACTTCCACTCCGGACGAGGATTTCTTACGATGTTTGGATTGCTCAAGTGCTTCTTTGTGACTTAAAACGCTAATTTTGTGTTTATTTTTTTGTGTAGTGCAATTTACAATTTAGTTTAGTGTTGTGTAGTGATGGATACCTACTACGAAAGTGAACCTGGCAATCGTAAGTTTCATATTGTTATTGTGCATAGTGCCCCGAGTAGCATTGCTACCAGTAATGCGTCAAGGAGATCGCCTTAATGGATTCCTCGAAGTCTCGACACGAGAACTGCGCAGTTACATCGAACTACGATCGGCCATACATTTTACTTAAACTTCCATGACACGGTTTTAATGCGACCTTGTGCTTAATAATATCAAATTGAAGTTCTTACTGGACCCACTACAAATTGATTTAAAGCTCAAAACAGCACCAGAAACTGACTGTCCCTATAATGGTCAATTTGTAGATAAATCTGTTCTAAACACAAAGTTTAAAGTTGTTAAATTTGACACTTGATTATCACATGATTTCCCAGTATATAATTATTAGGCTGAAATTTAAACAATATTAATTAAAACAATACAATAGTACGGTATGTGGACACAGGGCGATAAATTAATTACACTGAAAATTGCAATTGCGGTTCGTAAACAGCGGACGGTGGTATCTTGCACCTCCCACGCCAATCTACCGGAGGCTAGTCACATTCCTGACATACCTACCACAGGTTGTCGGCCGGCAGCGCGGCCGGTTCCGAACGTTTGCAGCACAGCGATGACGTAGCCGCGCGTCTCATCCGTTCGTCGGCCTGATACCTTCGTCACACACACAGCCTTTCCACACCTCCCTTCGCACCACAACGATCCGATCTCCAAGGGGGAATACGACCTTGTCGCAGAGGTCTACATAACCTGGACGCTCTTACTGCGCAGTTTAAATGCAATCTTGTTATAATATCACCGATCGTCGTCGCTCGTGTACAGAAATCGCGTGCGCTTTCGCCGCGTGCCGCCTTTCTATGCCGAATTGTCATATGGTCCTAATGTATTTATCGTTTGTATGTAATTTATGTCAAGAAAAGGGAAATGGCGTTGAGCAATTTTGTCATTGGCAGAATAATCAAATTGAAAAATATGTGTATTGTCCTGACATGGGAAGAAAGTGAATTTGGAGGGTATCAATTTTTAATAAAGTTTTTTAATGTCTTTATGGAAGAACATGCTTGAAGAGAACAAAGATGAATACACTTTGTTAGATGTTCAGTCGTTTTAGTACGGAACTAAGAATGTTTGTAATGCTAATAGGCGGATGCGGCCTGATTTTCAATCGGAGCGGAGTCGTACATCCATTCATCTGAGCGTCCGGAGAGCTGAGTTATCCGGATGTAGATAATTTTAACATATTTATGTATGCCACGAGAATGTTATTGGTTTAACGATTCTGTCATACGTCTTGGAAGATGCATTCTATAGACTACTAACGCTACTCTTATGTTCGATTAGCTAAAGACTGACTATGGCCTAGATATTTACTAATTTGCCGTCATCCTTTCAATGCAAACATGTTTTTATTATGAATCATTACGAATATTTCTCTATTATTACTCCTTATAAATTAAATGATAATTTTATGTATTTTATTATAATAAGAGATCAAATTCATAAAATAAAATGATGGCCAGTTGAATTAAAAATCACCAATTAAGTAATTTAAATATAAAATGCAGAAAATTGCGTCTTTAAGATTCGTTTTCAAATCGTAATATTAATCTCACAACATAAAATAATTGTATTTTGAACCTAGCATGTCTTACAGTTTTCCCAAATCAGAAGATACTATTATCTGTCAAGGGGACTTAGGGGTCAAGATAACATGTCAAAGTGCTTTGTGGTACACTATAGAACAAAAATAATCTAAAAATTTGCCAATAAAGTGTTTAAATGATAAATGGAAGACTTTCTTCAATATTTTGGAATTCAAAAATCTAATCATTTTCATTAATTCTTTTCTACTGCAGTCCTCAGAAGTTCAAGATATTGCACTTATTGTTATTCATCACTGTCACTTATCGCCAGTTTTAAACCTACACCTGAACAAATACAGTAAATGATGTGTAGTTCAAAATTTTATCGACCCTTGACCTGAATATCCCAACCGGCATCTACTTAAATGCAAATCATTGTATTAAAATAACATGTTTATTTGCACCTTGTCAAACAAATACCCCAGTTCGCGAAACCATTTTCGCACACAACAGTACTCATTTCACAATAAACTACGCAGTTGCATGCTCGTTGATGCACATGTGTGTGTGACGATAACATTGCGAATGCGCGTGCGCATACGTACTTGATAATAGGCCTGATAGCCTACCAATATTGACGCTACGTTTGTTTGATCGTGTGACTTTTTCAAACTGGTTAATATTAACTCAAAGTTAAAAAAACTGTATTTGTTTAGGCTGTACCTATATGTTTTATAATTCTTCATATAATATAAAATCTTGAATGTAGGTTTTTCATTCCCTTTAAGCGCTCGTCTCGATATTTTCTTTGACCGACTGCTTGGAGCCCTTACCAATTACGATCTTAATGCACCCTGAGTGCAGACTGAACCTCGCTAATCAAAAGTGAATGGTAGAGCATCTAGCCTTATCCTGATCTATTGATTGTTGCTACATAAAAACCTAAAACTAGTGAGTTTAGAAAATTCTAAAAACGGTGCAACAGATCAAATAAGAAACTCAAAGGTAGCCAGCAAGGCCAAAGCCTACGAGGACTATGGGTTGGCTTCCGAAGGCAAACCCGGGGTCCTGGAATCAAAGCAAAGAAGGAACATAAGAGTGGATTTTAGTCAGTAAAAGTCTAACATGCCTACATAGAGAGAGAAAGCATTCGATGATTTCCGTCCTAAAAAAAGGTGTCAGCATATAAATTAATCATAACTGCATTCTTTATTCATCCGATGCCTCTAATCGTGACGGAAATTAGTTTACTGTGTCTCTAGTAGGCCTGTTATATATACCTTGATGCAGTAGTTTTGACTATATTTGTTTCGACTTTAGTCAACTACAAAGTTGCTTAGGTAACGACTTTTTGTCTGGGGATAATACAGTCATGTTTTTCAACTGACAGCGCAAAAAATCTGTTAAGTGCCATAAATTTACTTATAACCCTTCGTTCCCTTTCGCTGGTAATTACCAGCGAAATTACCCCTTTTTGGAATTAGCCGTACAGTGCTCCTGTAATTCCAGTTTATTTCGACTCGATTCCGAGAGAAACAATGTTACCAGACTTACAAGAACTCATTATAAGTATTTTTATAATTCAAAACTGCTATGAAATTTTTTATATCTTGTTTATGCGACACCTGTTGCGTCAATTAAACGAAATGGCTACTGAAATTAGGTCTAATTTAAATAGATACCTGTGTACGTCTACGTAATGAGAACTTGTGAGACGTTCAACAAACTTTTCGCTCAGCAAAAGTACGTAGCGAGCCTCGAACGTCGTTGTTTTATTATGAAATGTCACGTCGTACCAGACGGTACATAAATAAGACTAAATTAACTTGTCTGCGACCTCTGGATTAAACACGATAAAGTTCACATTCACACCTTGGATTACATGTTAAAACAAATTCGACTCTAACAATATATTAAGCAAATTTTGATTAGTATCTCTCTCACTGCCATCTCTTAACATTTTCAACTCAATTCGACCGAGGACACTTTGTTTTATGGGGTTTTATTTTATTTGGTGATTTAATTTTACGGGTTGAAATGAATTTTTTATTGCCAGAAGACGTTCATGATCGAAATTTACGGCCATTAAGACTTGAATTAGTCGCGTAATTTTGTGTGAAGTTGTTTTAAACTTGGTAAATCCTGGAGAAAGTTACATTCTAGTTACTTCACGGATATTATATAATCAGTTATTTTCATTAAATTACTTACAGTTTCCTCGATTCTCTGACAAATATCACTTTTGCAAAAATAAAAGTTTTTGACATGCATTTGAATTTAAAATATTTGAAGGAAAACATAAATATTTTAAATATAAAAAGTAAGAAAATGAGACAGCGACGATCCCACCGCAGGTTTCAGACATGTAGAAGCATCCCCGGAGGACAGTCCGCTATGAGAACTTCGACGATACGATACTTAGCGACTAGTTCTACGGCTTTGGTGGAAGCAAGCAAGGATTCTTACAAGCAACTTAACATGCTGTAAAGTTTAAACTACATTGTTTTGCTGTCTCTAGATAATATGGAAATTGTAGCTTAAAGTAAACCGTAATACTAAATAACTTTACGACTTTAGGGTCTCACTAAGCATGAACCACCACCAATGAATTTACAATCCAGTTCATTAATGACTGTTCCAAATTATCCCATCGCTAATAATATCGATTTCTAACGTGTTTCCATAAACACAGAGATGACGTCGTCCATAGTCCGTGAAACAAGTCAATCCGGAATGATTCATTCACCTTTAGCATACCTACCAAGTATTTGGATCCGGCAGTATGTGGGCGGCAATCAGGTGAATAAAGCTTGTTCACACGGCAATTTGATCTATTACGATATCAGATTGATTGAGATGCGACGCCCGCGCCGTCTACTGAACTAATAATGACCAAGTTTAATACTGGTTCTTATAGAATTATCACCGTGAATGTCCGACAAATAGATCGCTCCACAGTTTACACAAATTTTAATATCATCAAATAAATCAAATTGAGGAATAGGTTTAATATTAGTTTCTTACCGAACATCCGTTTGCGTATTCAAAATAGTCCAGTAAATAATTGTTAACCATTGACTATTTATTAGCTGAAGATTAGTAAAGTATTTGCTCTAACGTATGAACAGTCAATGCAGTCAACCGTTGTGTTTGATATAGAAGTATTGACGTCGGTGTTGTAAACTTGGAAAGTTATTTGTCTAAAATTTATATAAAGTCAACGTTTATTTTAAGGTAAAGATGAGTTTATTTGAAGTCGACTTAGTGGATTACCATATTAACCGTTTGGTAAGAATTTCGTGACATACAATATTTAGCAAACTTGGAGTTTTATATTAGTCTAATACGTTGTTGTTCTGATTTTGCAGGGATTGAACCTTATTTTAGTGTTCCTTTTTCATTCAATCGATGTTAAGGATGTGAAGTGTCTCACGTATGTGGTTGTAATGTATGTGTTTGTTGCAGTGGGCGTGGTCGGCGGCGGCATGCCGGAGGCCGCCAGCGGCGAGCGGCGCCACGTGCCGCTGTACGGGAGACTGGTCGCCGAAGACCAGCTGGCTTCCATGTCCGCGCCCTCAGACATTCAGGTGAGCGCCACTGTGCGCGACCCCCGAGCTTTCTGCTGCTACCATACCCCTGCTCAGGTAAATGATGCACGAGGCAGTTTGGGGGACTAACGTCCTGAACACAAATCTAACTTTGCTACAGAACTACAGCTAGAGTCCCGGGTAAAAAGTTTAATTATCATATATGAGCGCTTCTGAACCCAATTTCATGAGAAGCGTGCTATAATGCACTTGCATATACTCAAAGTTTTTAAACCTGTGACCTCCGCACGCCACACCTATTGTTTTATTAAAAGAGCCATTAACCACGCGCGTCTAGACATTACGCGCAAGTAAATAAATTAGTCAGTAAAGTGGCACTAATTACGTACTACAACTAAGTTCTCTTTCACTGAAATACTAGTGATGTATTTAGTTAACGTTGAATACCAACTGGCTGCGATCGATAGATACCCCTCGTCTAGACTGGGTTAATTAATAAATGTGTCCGACTAGTGTTTCGCGCGAAAATATTGGGTTTCCTTATATTGTCAGAGTGAACAAGTTTCAATACAAAACAGATAATCTCTGATGTGCGCTGCGAGTACGCCTAGTGACGTTCACAGTACCGGGACTAACGTATGGTTATTACTGACAGTGATTGCGTTAGGGATATATTGTAGGTTTGCCTCAGGTGTGAACCGATTGTTCAACATTTTATTGAATAGATGTTTATACAAACCGTCTCGTGTATTAAGGCGTCTACGTGCGTCTCTTACTTAGCTTCATGAATGTTATGTTAATTTTGTATTATATCCTACCTTTTATGTTATCTATAATGCCGTTAATTTTTTACACTTTTAAAAGGAGTTTTGGTGGAATATATTTTGCAGATTTCACCTTAACGTGAGTTCAAATACCTATGCTTTGTTTTGTTGTCTGTAGTGTAGTAACATCCAAATTGCCTGCAACGTCCTTGGCTTATTGCTTTTTTGTCAGCTTTTCATGTTGGCCTTTTATTAATGAATACTTCTCGCTTGCCCAGGCTATGCAGGCCCGAATACCACATCACTTTCGAGACCCTTCGACAGCACCGCTAAGAAAACTCAGCGTAGACCTCATCAAAACCTACAAACACATAAACGAGGTAAGTGAATATCTCATATTTCAATTATGGGGTTAAATAAAATGTAAAAAGAACTCTTCTGGCACGTGTAATACCGAATGATATCACAGTTACAGTAGGTAGTCGATAGGACATCGAATAACAATCGATCATCGCATCGAATAACATCCGATTGTTCGATTAATCCGGAATTAACCGGCGTCATCTGCGGTTATTAATTTACTTACTCCATACCATATATGCAACCGCCATTGTTGATTCTCGCTCGAAGCTATTAAACTGCCAGTACTTTCGTAATTATTGTTTACATGTCGTATGCGGAAATTGCTCATCACCCTTGCATTATGTTTTCATTTTTAACCCGTTGTTATTTACAATACAGTGTACAGTTCATTGCTCGTTGCTGTTTTGAAAGCGATCGGTTCTGTTACAAGCTACATCCCACAAATTGGCAAAGAAGGCGTTGCAGGTACATACCACGCGTTGTCAGTTCCGTCCGACCTTTTTCGACACGGTGGGCGAACCGTTGCTAGGAGGCGGCCCGAGGTCGCGTGGGAGCAGATTTATTGCATCGTAAATAAAAAATTCTCAATGAACTACTGACTGTGCTCTTCAATGAAGCGGTGACCGGGTTAATTCTGGTACCATATGAATATCGCAGACTCGATTCGCAATCTGGTCTGAATTTACCTACGAGAATTGTGTAGTGCGCGCTTTTATAGTTTCATGAATTTTAGATACGACGTTATTTATATCTGCAGGCATCTGCTTGCAGTGCAAGTTTCAGCATAATGAAACTAATGTCCCGAAAAATCGCCACACTTAGTGGCAGTGGGGCACTTTGCTAGCAGAAAAGATGCTCGATGGGGCTGTAATATCTGGAGTACCGACCGCGTATCGAAAGATACAGCGTTGGAAGGCCTCCCACAAGAGGGTCGCGGAAATCAGTTGGATGTGAGAAGCACATGACCGGTCGTTGTGGCGAGACCTATGTCTAGAAGTGACGTCTCCCGGCTGAAATGATGATGATGAAAATTAACTAGTACAGAATCATTTCATTACTTAACTTCTGGATCGATAAAAAACGTAAGAATGAGTATACCAGTCATGTCTCAGCCAGTCGAAACATTTTCGTTTAAATGATAAATGTTAATGAATGCAGTAGCCGTCTGCCCCTGCACTTTAAACATGTTGTTTAGAAGTCAATCATGCCGTCACCTCACGGCCGCACTGCGCAAATGGGCTTCGTTCTAGGAAAACGATTTCCTTGCTACGCAAATGATTTCTTTTGCCATCGAAATCACGGCAGGTACGAGAATACTAGCTCAACAGTTACTGCTGTAGCGTAACTACAAATTAGATGTTTTGTTTAAATGACAATGTATCGTTTTTTTTTTTCATTCGATGTGTCGATCATTTTTCGATGCGTCGATACCATCATCATCATCATCATCATCTTCTTGCCCTTGTCCCGGGTCAGTGCAACAATTTATGATCTGCAATTCTCCACTGTTAACGGCAATGTATCAGTTTATCGATATAAAACGATTGATATACTATTAATGACCTTTACAGTCACGTGTAAGTTTTCACTGCGGCGTTGGTCTCTCGCGCAGTAAACGCGGCGTCACAGTTTTCCTTTACACGAGCCACAAATGACGACACGAGAAACGTGGAAAGTTTGACGTAGTTGAAATTGTTTTCTAATATTGTTTCATTTAATTTTAAAGATGCATTTGCTCTTTCTTTTGTGTGGAAATAACGTCTTTCCTGATCAGTGTTAACCTTTACACTTCAAGCTTATCTCAAAGTATTACTATAGCTGTAACAGTTCACTAAAATCGTGATCGCTTCGTCGTTATTACTGATAATGTCATTGATAATTAGAATCTTTTTGAAATATCTAACAGCTTATCAAAGGTGGTCGTGTAAAGTGAATGGACCTCACACACTCCGTATGGTTCAATAGATCACAGCATATTACTAATGATAATACTTACATTATCTTCTTAATTCATTAAACCCCCCCCAAGCGAACGCCGGCGTTCGCTCTTTCATTGTCTCTAATTACGGTATTCGAAAGGTTAAAGAGAATCTTACATTTATTTCTACTCGCGTAAATCATGAAATATTCAGGCGGAACCAAACATCATAAGCCGTATAAGGATGAAACATTCTATTTACAGCAGCACAAACAAAGCCCGTATTTAAGATCTAAAAATAAGATTAACAAATCAGTGTTCCAGGGAGCTCGGAACACCTTTATTTTTATCTAACTCAATGACAAAGGAAAGACAGCGATAAAATTAGTTGACGTCACTCAATCTGAATGGTCTGACCATCTGATTTTAAGGACTTGAAAGCTCCTTAATTTTGAAAGAGAGCGTACTTTAATTGCTAATATAAATTGAGTGAGCTTGATCTCCAAGTTTTTGTTCGGAACTTTTATAATCCATTTCCAAACATTTACTAGTGGCCGTTCTGAAGCGGCGGCAATTAATCTTAGTATACGGGCGCGACACGTGGTGTCTCCCCTCGCTTTCTATTTATTTTCGGACCTGATTATTAATAGAAAATATTCTATTTGCGTTTGTAAGGTGGTCATTGCCCTATTTGGTGGTGTGTTTACATGGCGCCCTGCCAGATTCGAGACGCGTCGTGTGGGAGTAGAAGGTGCACGGGTATTAGGAGTCTTAGAACTTGCATGAGCTTGGCTGTGATAAAGTAGGCTAGGAAGCGGAAGATAAAACTGAAACGGTTTTAATCCTTTCACGCTTGAAACAGCGCGGATTTCAAAAGACGATTGAAATAAAAAAAATGTGGGAAGTCCGTGTTTCTGATTGTGTTGCGTCGTTACTTCCGAAAATAAAGTTGTTTTACACTTTTTAGTGTTCTTTATTTAGAAGTTGGTTATATTATTTGTGTATTACTTAAGTTTTTTTTTTTCTTTTCTACTTTTTAGTTTTTGTACCCCACAGCTAAACCTAAATAGTGTGCTATAGAATACTAGCTGACTTATCAAACGTTATTCTACCGTATAAATTATCACCCACCTCCATATTTTTTCTTTGATATGGTAGGAGGGTAAAAATTTTTTAACGACCTACCAAACCACATACCTACCTTATCAAACCTACCGAATATACAAAAAAGAATTCGTTAAGATCGGGCAAGCCGTTTCGGAGGAGTGATGAACACTGTGACGCGAGATTTTTATATATTAGATTACCATTTTAAAGCTAGAGTTCATCTCATAACAATTCCATTATGCTCTTATACGACTAGGATATATTGTTTTATTACGTAGTACCGTTGCCCATCTTCTGGCGTCATCATCAGATCAGGTTGATGGTACCATTATTGACAGAATTATTAATACTTATTGTTTTCCTCATAGTCGCTTTAACTAAGTATTTTAACTACGCCAAGATTAGATTATCTTTGTGTAGTTCCGTTGGCCGTCTGTGGTCTTCTTCATCCATTCCATTTCATTATGTGTCATTTTCTGAATGCAAATGCTTTATCTTTTGATGAAAAAAATCAAAATCTATATTTAGGGGCTATATTTCACCGGGACACCATGGCGGCGCGACCAGTTGCACCGCCATGGTGTCCGTAAGCTACCGAACTAGAAACCATACAGAAATCAGAGTCGCTACATCACACTGAGACAGTATTAAAATGGACCTTAAGTGCACGCGTCCGAGTTGGTCGCGCCGCCAAATTGGTTGCGCAACCAAACGGACACCAGTAACTCTCTATAGAGCTGTATACATTTTGTTGGTAGCGGCGACTGGTCGCGCCGCCATGATGTCCCGGCGAAATATAGCCCTAATAGTATTTGTTTAGTTCCATTGATGGATTCCATCACCAGAACTTGATGACAATCGGAATAATCTGGAAGCATAATCCTTTTAAATAAAAAAAGATTTTTTTTAATCGGTTCATAAATGGACCTAGCTCTGAAGTAAAAAACATAAACAAAATATGTTCAACCAAATTGAGAACCTCCTTGTTTTTTAAGTCGGTTAAAAAGAAAAACAGCAAGTGATCTCCACTTTTATATGTAGCATGTAAGGTCGATATAAAAACTAGTTGGCAACTGAATTTCAATGCATTCTTCGTCTCGTATTGCAATTTTCAAGCGCAATACACATGCGTATTTTATTGGTTTACGTAATACATTTACGCAAGTGAAGCCGCGAGCTAAAATAGTTGAGTGCTATTAATGCACTGGCTTGTGCTAAATCTGGTCGTTTCTATTGCGCTGTCAATAACGCGTAAACAAAGAAATTCCACTGTGCTGATGCTAACTGGTCAATTTATAAGGCCAAGTCTGACGCTGCTTGCTGTAACCGTTTTTTCGGGTCAAGCAACGTCACTTCCCGACGTTTTTTTTTTCTATTTCTCGGAACTTGATTTCTATTTCCTCTACGCCTCAACATTTGTTTCGACTTGATGAACGACCAAAACAAACTGGACGTTTCGTTGTAAATTAGACTCAGTTTGTTTCTCCTGGCGCCAAACAATTTAACCAATAACGATTTGTTTATAAATTCCCTTTTTCTTCAACTTTTTTTTTTGTATTAGAACCCTTTTCCGAGAATCGTGAAGAAGAACCGCATAATTAAATAAATAATTGTAAAGTATGTTTGTGTTTGTCAGTCGGTAAATAATCTTGAATAATAATATAATCAGTGTCTGTTTGTCGGTAGTTGTCTATTAATATCACATTGCGGTTTCGCTGGCGAAGTTATTGGTTTCAAATGACCCAATTGCGTCATGTTTTTTGCATTCCGCTGACGGACAATAGATTTGTACATTTGCTTCAGTGAAACTCAGATTGACCCGAAAAACAATTGTCAATGTTTTTCTGACACAAATTATGCGTAAATTATGCTATTTCGTGTTGTTAACTTATGCATAGAAATTCAACAAGAGGTCTTTTTGTTACTTAATTTAATTTAACGCCTTGTACAGTCGATATTTATCTAATTCAGTTTCATGTAGCGCAATATTTTTTTTTATCTGAACAGGCATCGCTGTAACTGTAATGAATCAAAACACTAAAGTCGGAGCGTTAGCTAACCGCATACAATACCTCATCAATACAGTCTCAAATGGAGCATGTAACGCTGTGTGAAGCAAGGCCTGTCTGCACTGGATGCAATAGGCGACAATGACTAACGCCTGCGGCCTGTGGGCGAATTTCGCAACGCCGACCCGTCGATGCCAATACGAAACGAGTCAAGGAGATAGGCAATGCTTTAAGATCGAAATCACACTGTACAGTTAACCACTGCGGGTTGCCTTCTTTTTTATCCTTATCTCGGGTTTAGACTGATCGAACCCAACTACGATTAGATATATGTACACTGATTTCTTCGAATCGATATTTTATCAAACGAATTGCTTCATCTCTGTGACACGATCGAAAAAATAAAATTCTTAGAATATATCTAAATCCACACTAGAATGACGTGTTTGCTTGTTTTTTAAAAGACCAATGAATCTGCTAATGAGTAAACATTTATAAAAAAGTTCCTACACTTGTTACATACGCAATGTATGTAACATTTTTCCGTCTGTACGCACATGGAATTTGTGTAAAAACCCCGCGTCACGAAGCACGCTTTCGCCCCATGAATATGATCGTGTTGATACGACACGAATGGCAGAGCATCAGCTGTTTGAGTTATCTGCTTGCAATTAATTGCGATATCGCCCATTCATAGCGGCGGTTAGTTTCACAAGAAAGTGTTCTGTTCTCTTCTTACATTAAATAATAGCTGAGGTAAAAAGTTTGCTATTCAGTCATGGAAAGATAGTTATTTTATCCTTATAAATATTTTGATGATTAGGCAAAATTGATTTTTGATAAGATACGCTACTAATAAGTTGATATATTTACAAAGGAGATCTTTTATATTGTTTGGTACTCGTTGAAAACACCGTACAAGCCTGTTTCTCTAGACTAATCACGAGTACACGTCGAGCAAACAGTGTAATGCAAACGGGCCGACTAAAGTGAGTCAAGGTGAGTGTACGACGTCACGCTTATACTGTTGCCACCCGGATTATTGTACACGACCCGGCGCCGGCGAGGTGCGGTCTACGGTCTACCTACTCTTGCAAACTCTCGCACTGTTTCCATCAAGACAACGCGCCCCAACTGCCAAAATGAACCCACAAGTACTCACGAGAGCGCACAAAACGCTCTGACACAGACGGCATTGTTTCGACCGCTTAGCGACAGATACATACCATGTAGCGTGCCATACTAAAATAATATGCTGTACCTATTATTATAATTATATGTCTGACGGCTCGAATAGATTACCTGCAATACTAAATGTGTACGCTGTGAGCCGCTTACGACGCGAACGATATCGTTCGTAATTTTTAATTAACATAATTACTTAAACATTTCCGTGTTAAGCACTATATTACCACGTGACTGATTTGTTGCAAACAGTTTAAACAGAATATACATGAAAATACGAATACGACCAATATATAATTACTTTGAAATTAATTTGTTTAAGTACATCTTGTTTATGAAAATGTTGTTTGGAATTCGTATAATTTCATATTATGAATCACGTATTTTTTTTACTAAACCACTTTTTTACCAACACAAAATACTCTAAAAATAAACGTTTTTGGCTATTAAAATAATTTTCTGATTGAAAGGAATTAGAGCAACAGCATAAAAGTTTCGTTATACCCTGTCTATACGGTTAGTAACCGGCAGATTGCGTGTGCAAAAACAATGATCGACATTTGTTACCAAAGGCCTATTACGGAAAAAGCGCGTTAAGCAACGAACAATAAAAGTTTTCGCGACCTCCCCCGAAATATCGCTTCAGACTGGAACCCCGGTTGCTGTGCGGGTGTACTACATCGGAATTTAGCGGGTGGTTGCGGCCACGTCCCTGAAACACCCAGCCGATCGGTGCCAAGGTGTCCGA
The DNA here is from genome assembly GCA_949316375.1 of Mythimna vitellina. NCBI lineage: Eukaryota > Metazoa > Arthropoda > Insecta > Lepidoptera > Noctuidae > Mythimna > Mythimna vitellina. The sequence goes on from OX438697.1 coordinate 17,434,759, forward strand.
CGGGTTACTAATTGCGTGTTAAAATTTACTTGACATCGCTCAACCTTCGTCGATAGCCAGTGCATCGAGAGCTGCGTCAGCTGCTAATTTATTGTCGTACACAATAAACACAGAGAGATCTCATGAAGTTGGTCATAATTCACGTTTTACTCGGAAACGTTCACGTTTACGTTTCTCAGGTGGTCCTCTGCTTACAACCTTGTCACAGATAACCCCAATAGCGAAGTATTGAAACTTTCGCGGGAATGGGGACGCGACTTGTCACCGCCGACTGTAGTCGCTTTGTTTAATTAATGAATCGTAGCCCGTTATTTTCTTTCATGAATGTTCGGTCAGTCTAAGTGATCGATTACACAATATTTCACTTAACGGTTGAATATGCCTGTGGTTTCATACGCTAATGATTTGACCGCTTACAGGCACCAAAGAAAACAAGGCGATTAAAAAAAATACATTGTCGACAGAGTTACAAAATCTTTTCATAAAACTTTTAAAAACATTTTAACTCATATTCGAATTGTAGTACGGTAATTAACTTGTTTCATCGTTAACTAATTTAATTTTACCAAAAATAAAATAAAGTCATACCTACATAATACAATAGAAAACACACCTGTAACATTCACAGCACTAATGATGATGGGACAAATACATAGTTTATTTATATGAACACAACAGGCGTGTCGGTGGCACAGAGTGTGTTAAAAACTAAAGTCCTACATGTGTAAGTTAACGGTGTTTACTGTGAAATGTATGTCACGCCCATAACCCGCCTGATAATAAAGTGTTTCAAGGAGACGATTAAGTAACTATATGACTTATTACACACTTGCGTGCACTATCCAATGCGACGCCAACACTTCAATTCTATCATCACCTATATAAGAACTATTTTTGAATCTCCTTTTCTCTCATCGGATTTTCTTATACAGTCAGTACCTTCAGAGATAAAATGTCAATCAATTGTATAATTTACCCAAATTAACAATACGTAAAACAATTACGTAAGTAATAATCTTAATTCGTATCATTCGTTACGAAACAGCCATAAAGTGTAGCCGTAAAAGACATACGAAGTTACACCAGTAATTAAATACCCAAATTCAACACCATAATTTTCTGCGGTTTGCACAAGGTAAGTTGAAATAAATTGTACCTTTCATTATCATATGGGGAAATAAATAACGTGTTATTACAACAAATAATACAAAACGTCCGGTAAGGTTTCAATAATTAAGTTGAGGCGTGTACAGACTAACCAACCTACGCTCTATGGGGCCTTATTATAAAACAATCGATTATTTCCCCACGTACTAAATGTTTCATATTGAATGAGATGATATCATTTTAGCTATTATACGAACCTCACGTGAACATGCGTGAGCTTACTATGGCTACTGAAATGCACAGTCTTGAGAATATTACAATAATGTTGACAAAGAAATTAGTGATTATGACATTCTGCCTGTCTTGACAATACGCACAATGATTATATTCCACTTGAAGGAATTACCATTTGAAAACAACCCGCTTTTATTTCACCCCTGAAATAATGTCTTCATTCAATTTGGTGAGAAATATAATTTGTCGTCCCTTAATTTATAATTAATTTCTAAGTTTGTTGGATATTATTGTGCTGCCACTCGCCGCTAATTTAGGATTTTTGTCTCGAGAACAAGGGGAACTTTGTTCTCTTAATTTTCATGCAATGCTTGCTAATTACTTACATTCATTTTGAAAAATCTGAAACGAAAATTAGACCTTTATCGAATCATTCACTCATTTGTCTTTCATGATTCGTTCAATTCATTTCGTATACATAAATGCTGATTGTAACTCAATAGACCACTTTTTAATACTCATCATCTATGTAAATATGAAGGCAAATAGCGTTTTTACATAACATTGAGTTACACGTGGCATTACAACGACATGTTCTATAATTGTGTCATTGTATGTTACAATGTTAAGAATCTCTGGCTCGCGTTGATACGTCGACATAAGGACTATTGCATTAAAGAATGATGTGTGGGAAAAATCTATGAGTATAAAGCTAGAACTACATTAGACCGACGCACACGTGTAACACGCCTGATTTGTGCGTAGGACGACGTTGCGTGGCGTGTATCTAGTGTAGCTCTACAAGTCTAGTTTCCATATAAAATGTATGGAGACCGGCGCGCCCAGATCGGCGTGTGTGGCACACGTGTGAGCTAGTGTAGTTCTTCCTTAAAAGGTTATATCATCAGGGATGTTATGGAGCTCCGAAACTAACGGATCATCATCATCATCATCATCATTTCAGCCGAAAGACGTCCACTGCTGGACATAGGCCTCCCCCAAGTGCCGCCACAATGAACGGTCCTGTGCGTCTCGCATCCATCGTACTCCCGCAACCGTTACCAGGTCATCGGTCCACCTTGCAGGAGGCCTTCCAACGCTACGTCTTCCGGTACGTGGTCGCCATTCCAGAACCTTTCGGCCCCAACGGCCATCCGTTCTGCGAGCAATGTGCCCTGCCCATTGCCACTTAAGTTTGGCGATTCTTCGTGCTATGTCGGTGACCTTGGTTCTCCTGCGGATATCCTCATTCCTAACTAACTAACGGATATTCGAAATAAAAAAATATCCGTAACCGTAACTGGAACCGATATAAAAGTTTCGGATAAAGACGGAGTCTAAATTTAAGGTTAAACAAATAATAATAATCTGGATTAAAAAAAAATCAAATCTTGCTATTTGTATTTTACCTTTATAATTTAATAATTCTCATATCCGTAACCAAAAGAAGCGGATAATCCGAAATATTTTCATATCCGTAACTGGTATGAAAGGAAGCGTTGGAAGGCCTCCCACAAGGTGGACCGATGATGATGGTGCGAGACGCACAAGACCGGTCCTTATGGCGACACTTGAGGATATGTCAAACAGTGGCCGTCTTTCGGCTGAAATGATGATAACCGTATCCGTATCCAGATCCGAAATTACATGTCCATAACATCCCTCGTTACAATGCAATGTATGTTTATATGTGGTACTTCGACTTTCCTCCTTCACACAGTAAGCGGCTTTTAGCAGAATGAGGTTTAACCATTTCAATGCTTAATTGACAGGTTGGTAGCCTTATCTCTTATCTCTGCAGCACTGCAGATTGACCTATTTCCTTCTAGCTCCTATTGTATCTAATATTATTGTCTGACGAGCAAATGTCTGGTTTTTCTCTCTTAAATAACAATGCCTGTTTAGTAATTGGATTGTGTCAGGGACGATCGGGCCCAACGGTGTACCGTGCTAAAGCAGATTATTCAATGTGTTAGAACTTATCAGTATGTTGCTAAGTGGAGATTTCATTGTCTGAAATAGTATATTGTATACCTATCGATTACCTTGAAACTGATTATTGTTGCTAACTATAAAATTACTGAATTGTTTGTGGCTTGAAATAGTTTTGCGTAAACAGAAGTTTATCAGTTAAATACCGATAGTTTGCGATATTGATATCGATAGTTTGCGATATCAAAATCTAAATATTGTTAATTAGTTTCATCTTTTACCGACTAGACAACATCTAATCAGTGTTATTTCTTGTTATGTTGTATTAGTGTAAGTAGAAGGCATCACAATGCCCTCTCCCATACATCCGTGTAGCGCCATACTCGGATGCAGTGCAGGTAATCACGTTTGTACGGTTACCGGCAATTAGCCGCCTCTGTTTTCTAGTTGGCCGTCACTTCTAACTGCTGCCTGTTCGTTGTTGCTGTTTGGGGTTAGAAACGAAAATAAAAAAAATAGGTAGGTACATTTCTGTGATCGCATACGTATTTTGTTGACAGTACCAATGTCAACGTGATGTGTGGTCGAAATGGAGCTTTTAAAAGTCAAATTTAAAATCTAAACTAGACGTTACATCGAATTTTTTGTTGTATAAATAAATTTGATTACTGCACTTAACTAAAGCACTCTTATTTTGATTGCTAAACAAGACGGTCTAGCTAGGACATCAGCGGCCACTTTCAATAACGTTGATTTTACGATGATTACTTAGTTGCTAATATAAATGTTATCTCGGCGTTTCCCTAATAAAATAAGTCTATTAGTGGTGCTGTAAAAGGAATGAAACTGGGGTGGTAAACAGAGCCATCCTCGTTTAGTGCCTCTACAGTGAGCGTTAATCTCGTTTTTCGCAATTAGTCGGCGGCAGCCTCTATTGCCCACCCCGGTGGGGGTAAATACGCTTCATCTTTTTTACTTTTTTGTTTTATATTTCTTTTTAAACAGAGTATTTTTATGTTGAACACATATCGGCTGTGTTTCATAGGTTTTTGTACGATTTACACTGCACTTGTCATTGAGAAACTGGTTTCGTTCCAGCCTTACGAGTATATGAAGACTTTAACGTACCATTTCATAGAGAATAATATTTTTGCATCCCGACATTTTGACATTGAAACTCCGTGAATAGGTTCATTTCATCATTCTGTTAAAGCGACGTTTAGATTTTCAGAACGTTTAAAATAATACCTCTTTTGGAAAACTAATATTAGAAATAATCGCGGGTTCGACAAACTATTGTATTACACGAGTGCGGGTCACCTTCGCCTCCAGGTCATTGATGTCACCTTGTTTCGAAAACTTGATTGGCAACAGTTATCGCACACACAAACTTACTGACTTTCATTCATCATTGTTTTTTCTGCGTTTCATTTTCATTCTTAAGTTAACGCGTTCGTGAATAATATCACTGAGAGAAATCGCATATCAGTTGGGTAACAGCACGGAGATACATTGCTCGTGTGTTCTACTAACAAAGAATGACTTGATTTCCTACATGATGCATGTAACATATTAAAATACTAATTATTTCTTATGCATACAAGAGTGTTATTACTTCATATTTACCTCGAAATATCCTTCAGTCAAGTAGGTGATTAATGTAACTTGTGTATTCATTCTCACAGTCGGTGCATGCAAGGCCGCTTACCCGACGAATGAATCAGCTGATCCCAGTCACTGATTCACTGCTTCACCGCCGCACCGCACCTTGCATTGTCTATCAGCTGACTTTGATGTACCCCTACTAATATAGACATTTTCAATTAAGATTTTCTACACTTAACTCCTTATTCGACTTCTTCAATATGTTGCTTGTCTAGACGGTTTATACTTTGTCTAGTCCTCAAAAGGCGTTGTGGTCAACGAAGCGAATTGTTTTAGAATTCTGCAGTTTTCGTGGAAACTTAATTTAGAAATGTAACTTTGAATTTAATAACAGCTTTTGTTATAAAGCATGTTTATCAAACTTCATACATTATACCAGTATAATACATATGATTATAAATTGAGAGAGCAAACAAACGATTATGGCGTTGTAAATGGTCACAACAAATATCGCAATACAGTTCAGTTCCGTCCAGTGTTAAATACGAAAATAGGTTTGACCTAGCTGTTGTAATCGCGTGGGATTGCGGATGTGTCACACGGGTTTACCCAACCGGAAAAAACTGGATGTAATGCTGGAAGCTGTTACCATAGTAATGATGACAGTAAAATGCGTGGTTTTATATAAATCGCTTGATGTGACGCCTGTCAGACTGAATATAAAGCAGTAAGACCTAGAAGGCTAGAACGTTAACGTAGGGGTTGTTAAGTCCCACCGAGGCATAACACGAGTCTAGATTAAAGGACACTAAAACAATGGATTTCCCATTCGCAGCCGGCGCTCAATGAGTCAGCTGATGTAGCAATGGCCTCAAGTGAGTCATTGCTGATCTCAAACAGATACGAATGTGCTCGTTGGATACGGCATGGTGACCGAATCAGCTGTCATCTGCACAGTGAAAGCTGAATATGACGAAACTCATATTTGCAACTTTAAAGACTGCATAAATATGACTTGATTGACTAGTTCGACGAAATGTCCCTGCAACGATTATGAAGTTGCTTCATACAGATTCACGTTTGGTTTTGAAATGTCTATTGCGCAAGACTTCTTTTATGACAGCACTAAGAGTTTTTATAAATTCCATCTTTAAGGGGGTGAAAAGGGGAATTTCGTTCGTATGAAAAATCTTATACTTGAAACTTAAGTAAATAACATAGGTTGTCATCAAATAAATTGCTGTCGTGTAACGCCGGGGCAGGCAGCTAGTCTCTACTTAATTTAAAACTGAATCGCTTTACGTGTCTGTCGGTTTATTCGCTAACTTCTTCTGAATAACTCCAGTTTTAACTAATAAAAAATTAAAAAACAAAGAAGGTTGTGTGTATAATTTGCAATCGTGCGAAGCCAGAGCGATTTGTAAGTTAAAAATAGAAAAACAAAACCCATGAAAAAACTTTTCCTGATAGTGAAACCAAGTAACAGTTTCCTGAAAATTCATAGTTTAGCATATCCATTTTTTAGTTTGACAATTTCGGACATGCTCGTCCGCAACAGGCGTCCTTGTCATTAGTGACGTAGTTGAAGCGATTATATGGCCGGAGCCGAATGATTGCCTCGTTAATTCCCTAACTTGCGTGTCACCGATTTATTTTAAATAAACTGCAAAAACTGGAAAAATCTTGCAATAATTTAAAGGTGTCAGCTGACAGGAAATCGCTGATTTGTTCACGGGACAAAGGCATCAAGATTGATGTGATTGTGATGTAATAATGAAGAATTGTTTCGATAAACAATCGGTTCTATGAAATGCAGGCTTACGCAAGTTTGACGTAATTAACGGACGCAGCGCGAGTGCGGTGTGACGTTGGGAGTCGCGGCCGCCTCTGCGATAACCACCCACTCTCGATTTCGCGCTGACGTCGCTCGTGATAAGTTGATGATTCGCATTTTGTACACTTAGGTAACTAGATTAGAGCAATGGAGCTTAGGCAGACGGATCATTTATCAAACAGCGGACATTGCTCCTGCACGTACGTGCGACAATTCTTACTAAATGACACATTGCTTAACAATACTGAAAACCAATTATGACCATATGAATATATTTAACCCTTTAACCGGCTACGTCGGATATATCTGACCAACACTTTCGGGTTTATTCCGCCAGGGTCGCAGATAAGACCGCCTTTGTACCCATAGATTTAAGTTACCTAGTGTAAAAGTTTTGTTACTACTTTAGTGTACAATAAAGTTTATTCTATTCTCTTCTATCCACGACCAAATACTGGATCTCGAGATTGAGTACCCAGTCGCAAATACCCGACCCTGGCGAATAGAACGCGAAAACAATCGTCGGACCAATCCGACGCGGGTGGTCAAAGGGTCAACCATTTTTTTTTGCTCAGTAATTATAACATTTTTTATTGATTGTCCGATCAAAGTCAAGTGCTTGAACTAACCGGGGAAAATTCACCTATCTGTTTGTATAAACATCCGTTCGATGCGATATGTGGAGATCACCTTTGCTATAGTTAGCGGTCAGAGCGATGCCTATCGGGCATTGCTCTATTGACTACAACTTATAGGTAGGTTGTATACGTCAAACATATTAGTATATAGATTACTGGGCTACGGGATTTTTTGAAAGATTTACCAACATTGTAGGATTTAGGCCGTAAAAGTCTAACACTCTCTCCACCCAAAAAAATAGCATCATAAAGTACTAAAGAAAGAAAAAAAAACGTTTATTTGTGACTCACGCAATCGTATAAACTAAAGATACATAATAAAATAAAAAAAGGTATAATCAGTGCGAGACCTAAAAGGCACCTAACTCAGCATATACTAGCTTACTCAAAAAGGAATACACCGAAATCCTTCAAAGTAAAAAAACAAATAATGTCTAACTTGCTTAACATTGAAAGTAAGTAAAGGAAACAGAAGCTATTTTAAACGTCTTCTCAGGGACCTTAGTGACGACTTGTTCTGCACCAGTATGGCGACCTTAAGACGACAAATGGCATAAACATTTTTCAATGCTAGTTAACTACTCTCTTAACTAATTAATTGACTTTTATTTACTCTCTCTTTATCGATGTGTTTTTTCTTCTGCAAAATAAAATATTGGACAGTGAAAAAAGATACAAGAAAAATCCAACCATCTAAAACTTGTGTCCAGGCCCACAAAGTGCATAGACGTGCGCATCATGGGCCTGGATGACTCCGTTAGGGTGGAAGAGGTGGTGGCCGCCGTCGTCAAGGCGGGAGGGTGCCAGGCCGATCAGGTGCGGGCTGGCACCATCCGTGCTGACAGCACGGGCATGCGGGCCGTTACGGTCAGCTGCCCCGTGTCGGCGGCCAAAGCCATCACGGCTGAAGGCCGTAGGCTCTTGGTGGGCTGGGTCTCCGCGCAGGTAAAACTGCTGGAGCCCAGACCTCTGCGGTGTTACCGCTGCCACGTGGGGCACCACGTGGGGGCCCATTGCGCCGCGGAGGTGGACCGCAGTGACCGCTGCTACCAGTGCGGTCAGGCCGGTCACAAGGCCGTCGAATGCCGTGCAACGCCGCACTGCTACGCATGTGCGGCGGCAGGCAAGCCGGCCGACCACCGGGCTGGGGGCAGGTCCTGCGACCCCCCCGCCAAGGCCAAGGGCAAGGTACGGAGGCCCATCCACCCGGACGTACTCGCCGCCGCAGCCGCCTCCTTGGCTGCCGCCGCTGTCGCCGCCGCACCCGCCGCGGCAGGGCCCTCACGGGGGGCTCGGGAGGAGACTGTAATGGACTGTCAATAACGACCCCATTACGTCTCCTCCAGGCGAACATCAACCACTGCGCCCCCGCTCAGGATCTGTTGCTCCAGAGCATGGCGCAGTGGTCGATCAATATCGCCGTGGTCTCCGAGCCGTACAATGTCCTGCCCAGGGGAGACTGGGTGCGGGACCTGGACGGCTCGGTGACCCTAATCTCGTCGGCCGCCGCCGGTACCCCGACCCTCGAGGCCGTCACGAGGGGACGGGGTTGCGTGGCAGCACGGTTCGGGGACATTGCAGTGGTAGGCGTCTACCTGTCCCCGAGCAGATCTCTCGGCGATCTCCACATCTCCCTAATGGAGCTGAAAGCCGTCGTCGCTGGGTTTGGTTCCCTCCCCGTGGTCGTTTGCGGGGACTTCAATGCCAAGAACTTGGCTTGGGGTTCCCGGCTCACGAACCAGCGGGGTCGGATGGTGGAGGACTGGGCTCTGGAGACAGGCCTGGTCGTCCTAAACCGGGGTTCTGTCCCCACGTGTGTGCGGATGCGGGGTGACTCAGTGGTGGACATCTCGTTCGCCAGCCCCGCTCTGTCGCCGCGTGTCGTCGACTGGCGCGTTATGGAGGGGGTGGAGACGTTTTCAGACCACCGGTACATCCGGTTCGACGTCTCCGCCCAAACCTCGATTGCGCCGGTCCGACGGAACCCTTGTGGTCCGCGGTGGGCGCTGAGGCAGATGGACCGGGAGCTCCTCCTGGAAGCCGCGACGGTACAGGCCTGGGTGCAAGCACCGGACAGGCCTGTCGACATAGACGTCGAGGCAGAGTGGTTCCGGGAGGCCATGTCGCAAATTTGCGACGCGGCAATGCCCCGAGTCCCTCCAGGACGTGCTCAGCGCCAGGTATACTGGTGGTCGCCGGAGATTGCGGCACTGCGCAACGCGTGCAATGCCGCGCGACGCCGGTATGCCAGATACCGCAGGCGCCGCATCCGTCCACCGGATGCGGAGGCCAGAGAGGCGGAGCTGTACGAGGGATACAGAGCGGCAAAGCGCACCCTCCGAGCGGAGATAAGGCGGGCCAAACTTGAGGCCCGCAACGTGTGGCTGGGGACTCTGAACGGGGACCCATGGGGACGCCCGTACAAGTTGGTACGGGACAAACTCCGCCCCTGGGCTCCCCCGCTGACGCAGAGTCTCCGGCCCCAGCTCGTGGAGGGTGTGGTGAGCACTCTGTTCCCCACGCGAGGGGAACACTCTCCCCCGCCCATGGCTCCGCCACCAGCGGTGTCCGACGCGGACCACGATGGCGACGACGACGACAACGTTCCAGAGGTGACCGAGGTAGAGATGAGAGTGGCGGTACGAAGGCTGAGTGCCAAAAATACCGCCCCAGGACCCGACGGCTTGCCTGGGAAGGCATGGGTCTTGGCCATGGAGGCTCTCGGGCCTCGACTAAGAGGGCTCTTCAGCGCATGCATGGAGAGGGGCCAGTTCCCACTTCGCTGGAAGACGGGGAAACTGGTCCTCATCGCGAAGTCGGGGCGCCCCGCGGACTCTCCGTCCGCGTACCGGCCCATTGTGCTGCTCGACGAGGTGGGCAAGCTCTTTGAAAGAGTAATTGCAGACCGCCTCGTCGCACACCTAACACGGGTGGGGCCGGATCTGGCGGACGGCCAGTTCGGCTTTCGCAGGAGGCGCTCCACGGTGGACGCCATCATGTGCGTGCGAGCTCTCACGACAGGGGATGCAGTGGCCCAGGGCAGGTGTGTCGTGGCGGTGTCTCTGGACATCGCCAACGCCTTCAACTCCCTGCCTTGGAGTAGCATTGGGAGGGCACTCCGGTATCACCGGATGCCCGACTACCTCTGTCGTGTGGTCGAGGCGTACCTGTCAGACAGGTACATAACCTACCCCGGTCACCAGGGGGTGTGGGAACGTCGAGAGATGTCGTGCGGTGTTCCGCAGGGATCGGTACTAGGGCCGCCCTTGTGGAACATCGGATACGATTACGTGCTGCGCGGCGACCTCCCTGACGGGGTCAGCGTGGTCTGCTACGCAGACGACACGCTGGTCCTGGCGCAGGGAGAGTCGTACCAGGCGGCGGTCGAACTAGCGACACGCGGGGTCGCGACAGTCGTTGGCAGGATCCAGGAGCTGGGACTCGAGGTGGCATTGCACAAGTCCGAGGCCATGTGCTTTCACGGCCCTCGGAACGCGCCACCACCGGGTTCCCGGCTAACGGTGGGAGGAGTCCACATCGGCGTCGGGTCAACGATGAAGTACCTGGGACTCGTTCTCGACAGCCGATGGGATTTCGACGAGCATTTCCGACGTCTGGCTCCCAAACTAAATCGGACTGGGGCTGCTCTCTCGCGGCTCCTGCCCAACCTTGGGGGTCCAGACGCCTCCTGCCGGAGGCTCTACGCGGGGATCGTTCGGTCCATGGCCCTTTATGGCGCGCCGGTGTGGGCGCCGGGGCTGCGGAAGCAGCCGGCGGCCCGGCTGAACGCGTGCCAGAGGGTCATGGCCATACGGATGGTACGAGGATACCGGACGATTTCCCGCGAAGCGGCGAGCCTTCTTGCTGGCCAGCGACCATGGGATCTGGAGGCAACAGTCCTTGCACTCATGCACGAACGGCGCATGGAGATGCAACGCCGGGGCGAAACTCCGCTGCCGCAACAAGTCGCGGCATGGCGGACAGAGTTCCGGCGAGTTCTCATGGTGAAATGGCGACAGCGACTGTCGCGACCCCGTGCTGGGCACGCCACAATTATGGCGGTAAGTCCCCTCTTTGAGGCGTGGTTGGAAAGACCTCACGGCGTCCTCACATTCCGCATGACGCAGGTCCTCACCGGACACGGTAAGTTCGGGAGGTTCCTGCACCGGATTCGTGCGGAAACGACGCCCGGGTGTCGCCACTGTGTGGCCCACCCGGAGGACACGGTGGAGCACACGGTGGAGGTGTGCCCCGCTTGGGCAGAGCAACGCCGTGACCTCGTGGGGGCAATCGGCGGCGGTGATCTCTCGCGCCGGGCCTTGGTTCAGGCCATGCTCCGGAGCGAGGAGGAGTGGCAGGCGGTCGCCTCCTTCTGCGAAGCAGTAATGCTAGCTAAGGAGGCGGCCGATCGCGTGAGGCAACGGTCCTTACGCTCCAACCGCCGCCGGGATTCCGATCCCGATTTCCGGCCACCGTAGGCGCGGGCTTGCAGATGGCGAGCAATGGGTGGCTCGCCGTCTGACCGTCCGGTAACCGTCCGGACCGAGCCCAAGTCGTCGACGGCGCGTATTGTTCCACGCGCGCCTCAAGGAGATGTCAGCAAATCGTAGGGGCCCAGCAGGGTCGAAGCCTACTGGGGCCACGGGTAGTGTGAAAGCGGAACCCGGGGCCCTGGGACGAAGGCAACGAAGGAACAGGAGTGGGTTTTTAGTCAGTAAGAGTCTGACACTATCTCCCGCTCCGCCCAAGAGCGGGGATGTCATTAGGATGATTTTCCCACCGAAAAAAAAAAAAAAAAAAAAAAAAAAAAAAAAAAAAAAAAAAAAAAAAAAAAACCATCTAAAACTTACTCTAAACGACGTCAACACAAATGATGTGTTGCAAAATAATCGAGTGGTTATTGTTTATGGAATGTAACACACACCGAAACGTGGAAATTATCCTCATAATTAAGTTTGTTGATCGGGCAACTGGTTTTTACCAATTTCGATAACTGACAATTAGCATTCTGTGCCGGCAATGCCTGCATCCGGCTTGTATATAATATTATCAAATTATTTAGCTGGCAACAAAACAATTTACGTGCAGCCGACATCCGGTAGGTGTCATTATTACCCGGTACTAGCTCAGCTCAATTAACGTTTGACATTTAAACTCAAAGGGCGTATTGTTGGAGCGCCCTAACCATTTGGTAAATAAACAGAGACAGTACCACTGCTCACTTCTGTTAACAATTACTTCAGAAGTTGTTTTCCTATCATTATTATAATTATTTTGAACTCAGTCCGGTGTAACCCGTACAACTTCCTTTTTTGCTCATGTTGTTCGACGCCCACGGAGGAACAAACGGAAGGTGTAATACTAAGGAAATCGTCAATCCAAATTGGGCACAGGCCTTAGCTCTATGGTCGATTGAACTAATAGTTATTGTGTTTTTAATCTTAGTATAGCGAATGGGCCTGTGTGAACAATGCCACACATGGCCAAACATCCGGTCTGTTATCGCACGAAAGTTCGATAGAAATGTTGCACGCACTATTCTTTTATGAATGGACATGGTTACTTTTTTATTTGTACTCGCATTTCCTCTACCTTTACAGTTGCTGCTCTTTGGCTAAGTCCCTCTTTTTTTCGCAAACCAGCAGTCCTCTGCAGTTTCACCCGCGTCTTTAGTTATTTCTTCGCTCCTATTGGTCATAGCGTGATGTTTTTACCCTTATATATAGCCTTCCTCGATTAGTAGGCTATACAACACTAAAAAAAATCCAATTCAAACCAGAAATTTCTGAAATTAACATGTCCAATCGAGGAAACAAACTCTTCAGCTTTATAATATTACACACCTCGATATCAGTCAAAAAAGTAATGATAACAAGCATGACATTCAATGGAGACGAACTCGAATTTCATTCAACAATCGCGTATGTGATAAAATAATCTAAAAGCAGTGAACTTTAACTACTTTAGTTACGAGACAACTATTATCTTAGTTTTGTTGTTAATTCACAGCATCTTTTACTCATTCGTTCATGCTGCTGTAATAATTTACAAATATTTATCATGAAAACATATATTAAAGTACTGGCATCATATTATCAGTCACACAAATCGATATTATTTATCATAACAAGTGGCATTTATTGTTGTTGGCAAATCCTTTGTTGCCAAGCACCTCGGTTCCGACATGGCATTTAGCAGAGCCAATAAAATGTCTGCGTCACACAATAGATTAATGACATTGTCGGAAGCGCGGTTCTAGATCTTGCGAATCTAGTCTGTTACCAAGCGAGGCGGCCGGATGAATGGCAGTCTCCATGCGCGTGAGTGGATTGCGCAACGGCCGGTGACGCAACCTGTCGCGCCTGCGCGGACCGTTGCTTGTTAGTATGCAAAATAAGTGAAATATTCGTGTCGGCCGGCCATGGCATGCGCTTACGGTTTCGCTCCCTAGATGTGCGTGTAATTGTTTCAGCGTGAATTCGTTGTCGTTTAAGGTCACCTGATTTTCCTTTTTTTTTCTCGTTAGCATTGTTTGAAAACTCTATCTGATTTTATGGTAGGTTAGCGGTACAAAGTACAATGCTGAAAGGACGTACACCTTATTATAATAAATCCTTGGCAAGATTTGTACCGTTCTGAGTTTTGTATTCATTTCATTGACTCCGTAAAGTTTCCAGGTATACACTTAGGTGTCTATAGGTTTCTTCCTACATACATGCCTTCCGACTTGAAGGAGAATTCGCACGACATGAAGCTCAACGCATCGTTTCGAGAATGTTGAGTTTCCACGACTTTCACTGTTCACTGGTTCGGGAATTTTTATTAGTCATTTCAACTTCAATAAATTGTTACAGAGCTTTCCACTGCGTGAAAAAGATATATTTTGGCGACTTTCGTGATTCATTGTTTCTAAACATTAAAACATGTGCTTTATAGAATTAGCGATGTATCGCAGCACGTGTACGCTAACTAATGGTAACCTTGATGTTGTTTAGCTTCACACCCACAGTGATCTTTGTATCATTCATTGTTTCATAACAACTTTCTTTAATAGCTTCGGCATGTTGAAACATCCATAATTTACGAATTACAGCTTGTTATTTTTAATTAATTACATTTAAAGCTGAAATATTGTCATTTATTTATATTAGTTGGAATGTATTTTCTAATTTGTATGTTAATTAGCTTTGGGCTGAGTAGTTTTGATAAACTTGTTGTGGAATGTGATACGAGAATCCGACAATAAGCTAGTGGTCGTCTGATAACTGTTCTGTAAGCACTGCCGAGGTTATGACACAAGCGGGCTGTGGAAACTTTGCTCATTAGCCACGACGCTTTCATGAAGGATAACGCGCCGCGTCGCAATGCACACCAAAGGTTTCGGTATTCGGCCCGCGGCTCCTCGGCTTTCGGCCAATTGTTGCGTCGATACTCTCTAACACTTCAATGCCAGGTGTCCTAATTAGATCAACTTTATCGCTTTCGTTACAGGCACGGCTTTTTAAATGGCTGTAGTTTAATTGATTCTTAATTGACCTGTAAAATTACATTGAGGTTTATAGCGCTGATGAAAACTTTGAGTTTACCTTTTGTTAAGGTTTATTTAGCCTTCTATTCTCGTACATTGTTTTCTGTACTTCCAAACGTCAATGAAGTTTAGAGTGCGTAAAAGGTTTTCGAAAGATGCTACATATTGTCAGTTGCGAGAAAGTTAGTAAATCCGTTACTTTACGTGTCCTCGTCACGTCAATTCATGTTCCTCTGACAGTTTCACGCTTCAACGAGCAATATGTTGTACAGGCGAGCGTCTTCGCTTACTTTCGTTGAGTTATTAACAACGAAATATTTTTGAATAAATATTATTTGTTGTGGGTATAGAACAGACTGATATATCTAGTTTTGCTTCCTTCAAAATTAGAACATTGATATCGCCGTATTAGTGGTACAGATGAGCACAAAAGTTTCTCCTTGATTTAAATGTGTACTAATTATAGACTAACTGTAATTTTCAGTTTAAAGATGGACATAGTAAATAGAAGTCGAATTAAGTTACGCCATTTATTTCACCCACGTTGACACTACTTAGTGCGTATTTGTGTGGGAACTTTAATAAGTGGGTAGTTAATTAAAACACTAATGTCTTCACTGCTTTTCTCGTAATTAGATGGACATAAAATACAATAAGTATCTATCTTCATGTTACACTATTCACATAGAACAAATTTTAAGTATTGTGTCTGTGAGTTGTAACAAAAACAAGTTTAATAACCTCATGGTCGTTGCCGTTTTCGGGGGCCAGGTAACAGATTACAAACATCTTGCGAGGAACGGCGACAAATCAGCGCACCTCAAAGGACCTACCTGGAGTTACCTGACAGAAAAAAAGACCTTGAATAAAAAACGTCTATTCAACAACCCTTGCTATCATATTCGAAGGTCACTTTATTTGATATACGACGTGACTATCAGGAAAAAATCTGCACCAAATTGGCTCGCCATAACACAAAAATATTGCAAAGGAGACCGATGCATTCCGGGAACTGCATTGAAGCGTAGTGTATAGGATGGGCGATCCAACTATCTGGCGAGCCACCACGCGATGTTGTGCCTTGCTACGCTTTTTGTAGGGCTGATATTCGGCTACCGGCGAACAGACGCACGGTGGGGCGTTGGCCTGTTGAGAATGTTTGCCGCTGACCTAAGTGGTCAATAATGATCTGTTATACAGTTTATACTACGTATTTTCTTTACTGTTTCTCGATAATGCGAGAAGAAGTATTATTTTAAGAGATCGCGATACTTTGATGTAGTGATAGCGGTGTATTTTTGTATCTTTCTCATATTAAAACGAAGCCATTGCTGTTCTTACCGCTCAGTGTAATTAAAACGGCATCGCAAGCGAACTTCATTATGAGACTTAATCAGTGCACAGCAAGACAGTTAGTTACCTTAGGTACTGAAAAGCGAGTACGTAAAATAATAGTTTCGCTTTTATGAGCTTATTATTCAGAATTCAATGCTTGAACATTGTCTTCAATTAATTTGACGTTCTCGTAATTAATAGAGAAATAAGCGCTTGTACCGGAAGTAATTAATTAGCAAAAAAATCAAATGAACATCTACGTTGATATGATTTAATTTTGTAATCATACGGGATCTGTATGCACACACACTGTGTAATTAAATATTCGCGCGAATGGATATAGCAGTTTTGTCATCGTCTGTACGTGGGTAGTGCAGTGCGTCCTAGATATTCCGTGCTGGGTGGTCGGCACTGGTCGCCGGTCGACGTGAATTGTTCTCGATTCGCTACTTTTTACCTGTACATCGTCGGGTGCAGTCAGCCGAGATTGCTTTTAAACTTTTAAAACTTGGAATATTTTTACTTCTTTCCTACACCGATTAACTTAGTCGGCCAGTCTGTATTGCAAATGAAAATAGAGCAATGAATCATAAATTTCGTTTTGGCGCCATCCAACTTGTAGATCGTTTTGCTTTTTCTTCATGAATGTACCAAGTTAAGGCTAATGTTTTATTGTCATGAGTGAGATGCTTAATAACTGAACTGTGGAGCCGTACCCTCCGGGTCCGTAGACCAATGTCTATATGTGGGAGGACCGCTGCGGTCCCCTGAGTCTCTGCTTATATTGAGACCAATATCAAGATTATTATTAGTATTTGCTTGCCGCAGTCTGACCTGAATGGATCTCCAGTCGGTGGTTCATAAACAAAAAACAAAACAGTCAGTTTCTAACGTTGGTTGACGGAAGCCTTAGCTTTTTCGTGATTTTATTGAATTTCTTCAGCAACTCTTGCCTAGAAGTTAATTGGTTTAATAATTAAATAATAGTTAAATGTTTACTTAGCAGCATGTTACTATGCCGACGTATATTTCGTTTCGTAAATGTACTTTCTTCCTCTTTATATTTTCCTGTTTTCTCAAACTGTGTAAGGTTTCGTTTGAAAGGTAGACTTGTTGAATTGTAAATATGTTATACAGATGTTGTTCTTACA
This sequence comes from Mythimna vitellina, assembly GCA_949316375.1. NCBI lineage: Eukaryota > Metazoa > Arthropoda > Insecta > Lepidoptera > Noctuidae > Mythimna > Mythimna vitellina. The sequence continues at coordinate 17,452,123 of OX438697.1, forward strand.
AGTTGTTCATGTAAAAATATGTAAGTACTAACTTTTGCCTGAGATTTTACACGCGTGCATGTAGATAATATTAGGAGTTAAAATATGAAATTGTCGTTTTTTAAAACGGCTTTGCTTTGAAGTGTTATATCTTTGGACTGACTTGGAATTATAAGTTCAAATAAACTTTATATTAAAGGTATTTACGTTATTCTTTTTGCAAAATTAGGTATTTATTGTTTTCTTTATTTTTTTGTACAGATATAACACTTCAAAGCGACCCGTTTAAAAACCGGCTAATAAAGTACTTTAACCCCTATTATAATATACTTATAATTATCGTAAGGGATAATATATTTGCGGACATGGACTACCCCTTTTATGCAATTCGTAAAAACACAAATTGCAAAGTGTACCAATTTTCATTCAAATCCCTTTAGCCGTTTTAGCGTAAAGGAGTAACAAACACAGACACATACAAACTTTCGCCTTTGTGATATTAGTGTGATGCGACACAGTAACTTTGATATTTCTAAAACAATATTATGGGTATATTTTATTACGTTCTCAAAAAAGACACTGTATCTGGACAGTACCTACGTACAAAGCGTTTTGGGAATACATTCATTGTGTGTACAGCTAAGGAGTGGCATTCCCTGCCGGAGTCTGTGTTTCATGATAGCTACAAACTGGGGGTATTTTAGTCAAGAGTGAATACATCACTTCTAGCCAAGCGTGCTCCTTCGTCGACCACATCATCACTTACCATCAGGTGAGATAGTGTTCAAATGCGAGCCTATCCATATAAAAAATACTCCTAGGTACTTACAAATATCCTAAAATGTAAACCTGTAAGTTATGCAAACGTTTGTTGTATTATTAGTCTTTTATTTTTGTCTACTTGACAAATATTTTAAACAGAAACAACCTATAAACGACCTTAAAAACCCTCGAGTCTACGTCACTATGACCTTTACCCACAAATCGTCTGTGTAAAGCTCAAAACATTATAGAATACCTACTTATTAATTCATTGATAACATCATATTATGGAGATTTTCTCGCTTTTAACTCTCTCTGAACAACAAACACCCACCCTTAACTTCTCAAGGGCGTTCAGATTGAAATGGATAACAGATTCAAGTTAAAAATACTTTACCTCGTCTATATTTAGCCGAATTCAAAAATGCCCCTGATAATAAACAAAATAATACATACTAATTTATGTAATTTCATATAGTATTATACGTTTCATTATTATGATTTCAGCCGAAAGATATCCTTTGTTAGACGTAGGCCTGTGTGTCTCGAATAAATCGGATTCCCGAGAGCCTTACCACGTCATCAGTCCACCTTGAGGTTCCCAACGCTACGTCTTCCGGTACGCGATTGCTACTCGAGAAACTTTTAGCCTCATCGATCTTCTGCTCTGCAAGCAATGTGCTCAGCCCACTGCCGCGATTCTTCAAGCTATGTCGGTAACCTCCAAGGGTCTGATTCTGAAAGGAAGACTCGGCCCCGGTACGAAAGGCGACGAAGGAACAGTAGTGGGTGTTTAGTCAGTAAAAGTCTGACACTATCTCCCGCTCCGCCCAAGTGCGGGAGATGTCATAAGATGGTTTTCCACCGAAAAAAAAAAAATAAAAAAGTCGGTAACCTCAGTTCTCTTAGTAGTTCTTTGCGGTCCCGAGCTAAGACTTTAACCCTTATTCCTATCGTTTCGGAGTCATAGCAACATTCTTTTCTTTTCTATGTTAGATACAATAGTCCCCCACCCGCACCCCTAACTTAATAACGTCATGAATTCATGATAGAAATAGACATCGGATTGGATCCGAGTTAAAAATAACTTGTCTGAATCGGGACACGCGATCCACGAGATGCGTGGGCGTTGCTATGGGTACCAATCTGAGGTAAAACCTATTTATAAATGATAAATAGAGGGAAAAAAACGTAATTTAGGTGGGAAATCATTCAATGACCTCTCTCGCTCTAAGGCGGAGCGCGAGGGCATGTCAGACTTTTAATGACTAAAACCCACTCCTATGTTCCTTTTTTGTCTTCGTTCTAAGACCTCGGGGTTCTCTTTCCCATGGTCCCAATAGCCTTCGGCACTGGCTGACCCTGTATGATTTGAATCGAAAAAATATAGCTCAATATGGCCGGAGCTATTTGGGTCTTTAAGCTGATAACGTGTGATAAAACTAAACCGGAAGTTTTTATCATTCGTTAATGAGCAATAAATAAATATTTTGATATTAATTATTAACTATTGACAAATCATTAGCGGCAGTGATATAGAATGTTTGTGCTACAACATCCTTATGGACATAACCTATGGAACTTTCTATCTACACTTATTAACACAATCTAGGAATATAATGTATTTTTTTTACCGACTTGATAAAAAGGAGGTTCTCGAGGTTGTATTTCTTTTTTTTTTATTATTTGAGTTTAGAATCCAGAAAAGAAATGTGCAAGGCACAAACTGACGTTTAAATCTTTTTTAATATGGCCAGTACTTTTAATGTTATGGTACTAAACCTGAAATATCCAAAGACAGTGTTACCATGTGTATTCAGTCTCCATTTCCCTGCAACTAAGTACCTTTAGACTTAAGCATTGAGGAGATCATCCACATATGTCATATAGCCTGAATTTAGGGATGAAATTGGGGTCAACATTGATCGTCACCTAATCCTATTTCTCGTTTCACGTGTTGGCTGTGGCGCGTGGGTAGCGAATGTAGGCTTAGCTTCCGATTCCGCTAACCGTGCGTCATGCACTCGAAGCCGTGACGTCGACAGCTCATTATAGATAGACGTATAGAATATAGATACTTTATTGTGTACCGCACTTCAGTTACAGCAGCGTATTTTGTTCAAGATAAAGCGTCACGGAGCTTTAATTTTTTCACTAGTTTTTGCCAGTGGCTTTGCCCGCGTCTTCAAAGTCAAAAGTTTTTTATTTCACATAGGCTTACATCGACACTTATAAAACGTCAGAAGCCAGTGCACGGTTCAAAATTAGTCGTTTCCTATGGAGAAGAATCGGCAAGAAACTCCATGGTTTATTTATTTATTTATTATATTCTTTATTGTACACCAATATATATATAAAAGGACACTAAACTAAAACACATACGTACATACAATGGGCGGCCTTATCGCATTCCGAGATCTCTTCCAGGCAACCTGGAATGGACAGTAAATTGCCTGGATAAGAAATGGGGCTGTCATTGGTGTGACAGAACCAGCATTAAACATAATATATTATAATAGATACACAAATACATACATATGCTATATAATAGATACATATATAACCATTGAAAACTATAGACAGAAATATAAATCATGACTATCGATACTCACAGATGGTTACGCTTTAAAAAAATGTTGTTCTTACAATATTTCCATATTACAGTATAAGTAAGGACAGTGTAGACCGCTCAATTTTGTACTAAAAAGTACAATAAAATTAATCATAATAAAAAGTGAGTCGTAATAGGAGGAAGTAACCTAAGAATTTGCGGAGTCTACAGTGTTCTCACATTCACATTATAAAGAGGCTATATAAAAAAAGCAAGAAAAATAAATAATTACAATTATCAATAAATGAGACGTTAACAAAATAAATTACTAACGAATTTATGGTGGTTGGGGTCTAATAATATAAAAAATATTGCAAAAGCACTGTGTTAGAAAAAAAAAGAATAAAGTATATATTACAACAAATGTGGAGCAGTTAATAGATACATTTACACAATATTATGAGTTAGTCTTAGTAGAAAATTATTATTACCAAGAGAAGATATCTACTATGTGTATATAACTTCAAACGTTTTATAAGTGCCCATGTAAGCTTATATGAAATCAATATTTTGAATTGAATTATGTGCTATTCCAGGACATGGTCTACCCGTGTGCCAAATTTCATTCAAATCTGTTTATTCGTTTCAGCATGAATGAGTAATAACATGCTGTGTGCATGTACGTATACATACATACAAGCATTTGCTCTCATAATAATATTATATATAGTATTAATATAATATGATGTGTTTTTTTATCTGATTACGATTTCCGTTATGCGCTGAAGGGACGATATGATTCATAGAGATTTTTTTAGGCGTGGTCGGGGTGAGCTGGCATGATTTTGTCGTGATAATTTTGAAAATAAAGAAGGATGGGCATACTACCCAGTAGTAAGATGGTATAGAAACAAATAAAGATTTTATACATTTTAGATCGGATAAAAATACTGTAAACATGCAACAGTAATAAAGTATTGATCTCTATGTGCTCCACATCCTTCGTTTCGGACGACGCTGGTTGAATTCTAATAAACAAGAAAAAGCTAGGCCTAGTTTATAATAGAACGTCTTAATAATTTATTTCGCCTCGTGTATACCTCTCATTCTTCCATACATTTCCTAATTTACATAACGCCTTCCTGTAATTGATAGTTTGCTCAAATTATACGATCTTACCGGCTACGTTGAAGCGTTTCGTACGAACTACGAAATAACTATACGTTATGTTCCTAGGCGCACAACATTAATTACAGTTATGTCTCCTCATTGGCAGCTTGTAATTTGTATAATGACGTCATTATTCCGCCTTTTCTATTTTTAGTGTCGAGATAAAACAATAATTTTGTTGTTTGTATGATTACGTACCTTTGAATAAACTTATGACTTGCTAGCGACGCGCCCTTGCTTCGCCTGGTGTTAGAAATCTTTGAAATTTTCGACTTTTCTCTGCTATAATATGCTTGTAATATACGCATAAACGTTCGTCATGAATAAATCTGTCTATTGGTAAAAACCGCATGAAAATCTGTACAGTAGTTTTTGTAGTGTGACAGACGGACGCAGTAGGGGAATTTATTTTATAATATGTATGTAGCGAGTATCAAGATTTGCATTAACAATGAAAATATGTGGTATTAACATTAGTTACATTGAAAAAGTTATGCTCTTTTCTTCGAGTGGGGAATAACCAGATGTAAATTGCAAACACAAGCGCCTTGTTTGATTTTTTTTCCTCAACTAAATTTATTCATTCCGAGCTATTTATAACGCAACGCATATAATGGCAGCGGTCGCTGCCTTTAATGATACCAACGAAGTGTTTATTAATACGTCCATGTATAGACAAAGGTTTTTTTTTTATAATATTTATAGGTCCAGACTACAAACTAAAGATAGATTACCAAAAACTTAACCAGTTCGAAGGCCTTGCAAATTCACGATTTTGTCCAACAAAATCCATATATATATTTTTATATAAAATGCCTTTCAATAATTAAATACTAAAAACAACATTCGTTTGTTTACAAACGTTGTCATGTTCAAACGATTAATCGTCAGTCCATCGATAATTTTATTTCCGTTCACGATTATATGTTTGCGGAAAACTAAACCAACCTAGGGTTTTCAGCCGTTAATGGTTTCTGGGAATTAAAAAAAAAACCCACAGGGTCTGATAATACTGCGGTTTGATTACCTAGAACTGTGGAGGGGTGTTTATTGAGTGCTCGATTGCTGACTACGACATACAATAAATAGATACAGAAGGTCCATTCGACGAACGATACAAGCGCAAACGTCGATCTCATGCTTTCTCAAACCAGTCAAGTAGTAGTTAACTACTATTTAGTAATCGAATTACAAATTACGATTAAAAGTAGTTAACTAAATGTAGTTATGATTACATTTAACTTAAACTACAGCAATCAAACCACATGGAGTAGTTGTTAATTTGATTGCTGTAATCTAGTAGTTATAATTACTGATAATTTGAGTACTAAGAACTTATATTTTGCAATTAAATAAACAGGTAACGTGTTGGAATTAATGATTTAACAAAACTGATCTGGCTCTAAAATTAATAAAAAAAAGACTGGAATCTGACTGTATAAAAAATTCACGTATTTACATTCATGAATAAGACGAGGTTTGAAGTCGTAGATGATTATGTAGGTATTTATTTATTTTTACATATAATTATTGCGTTGATTCACAAGTAACCAAAAAATCGACCTTTCAATGTGTAGTTACAAAAAGTAATCTCGTAATCGTGATTACAACTACAATTAGCAGTTAGTAATTAAAATATTTAACTAATAATTATAATATCTAATCGTAGTTATTAATTAGTAGTTAGATTACATATTGCCCAAAACTAATGCTCAGTGTCTCACACTCTATCTAGTGCGCACGTCTTCGCTCGTTGCATAGTGTTAACCTTCTGTAACAGTCTATTTTGTGACTATGACTTATCAATACCGAGTTCCGATTACTATTGACATTACACAGCGTGATTCACTATAAAAGTGAATCTTTATTGCCTTTTTGACCCTTTCTCTTTGTTTACAAGCTGCTCCACTCGGCCGGATATTATTGTACCCTAGAATTCCCCATAGTAAAAATTTTATAGAGGTTTTTTTAATACGATTTTACGTGTATTTGTGTGATTTTGTCGTCGTAAGCTGTCGATGTCAGTTATCATAGGATCCTTATAAAATACTGACAGTTTAATAAATTACGTTTGACTTTTAACCCTTTTATCCTGTTTTCATTCTCTTCGGTCCAGAGAAATGACTGGTGATACCTCTATAGAAAATATAATAATATTATAGACATTCACAATACATTCCGATGCCGTTAGTTAAAACCTACTAGGGAATCCAATCCCGCATCAAAATTGCAATCTCGCAAGCCTGCGGGATTGAAGTCACCAATCCCGCGGGATTTGCGGGATTGGTGACTTCATTATATTTTAAGGGAGGTGCTCAAAGGTAGCCCGTAAAATTCAAATTGTCTTAAATTTTTTTTTAATTTTGCGGGTACAGTGCCACTCTGACCTGCAAAATGCAAATAAACTTAAGACAATTTAAATTTCGCAGAGGTAGACCGTATAAATAATCAGGAACCATAAAATAAAATATTTAACGTTTCGTCTTTCAAATTTAGGAAGATTTAACTGTAACGATCATTGATTACGTTCTTTTTCCTCCAATTTAGGACTCGCACATTACAAAATAGAAATTCAAAATTTATTTAACTGTAGGTAAGATAAAAAATTAAAAACAAAATTATTTCCATAAGTAGGTACAAATTCAACAGAAAAGTCACGAGTTCCAAGGAAAGTTGTTTAATCACTTTTTAATGAGGCTGTACTGGGTCTAATAAATAAGTAATCAGGACGGTTCGTCGTCTAAACCCATATTTCTTAGAAAAAAATTCAATCCCGCATGAGGAATCCCGCATTTCTGATCCCGCAAAAAAGGTGCGGAATTGGATTACCTAGAACCTACATATTGCTCTTATCTGAACGTTATTTCCCGATTGAAAATTACAAGAATTCTTATAGGAACGGTCTATAAGAATTCTTGTAATTTTCCCTGTGATTAAACTCTAACCATAACAGTACGAAAAAAAAAATACAACTGACTTCAATGTAAAAACTTTAATTTCGGAAGTCGGTGTTTCTAGAATATTTAAAACCCATTTATTTTTTTGATTAATTTTATTTATTTTACACTTTCTAGTTAACTTAAAAGTACCCTCATCCAAACTTAAATAGTGTGCAAGTTCTATAGTGCCACATCTACATTTAATCATTAAAACATGACAATTCCAATTAACCAAGCCCCGGTTAGGATACATTGTTTTATTACGGAGTTTTGTGTATAACTTATAGCCAGGGTGCATCTCATGACGATTCTAATAATCCCAAACACGGCTAGGTTAGGCGCCCGCGCTCTAAATAAATTTACATTTATTTATTATAGAGTTCCGGCGCCTTTCTTCCGGTTTCATCATCAGATCAGTTCGATGTCCCTCTCTTCCTTCAGACAGTTATAGACTATACGTATAAACAAAGCAATTTTACTTGTTACGACAGTTCTGCGATAATCCTTTGAGGAGTTCCATTCCATATCTTCTAATTTTATCATCAGATCATAACAATATTTCTATGGGACTAACTCAGAAGTTTAACACATCAATCAAAAAAAAAAAGTTTAAAAAAGGTTTAAAATTTACAGAAAAATCAGTGAACATACATTTAAAAAAAAATTCATACAGCCGAACATAGAACCTCCTTCTTTTTGAAGTCGGATTTTCACCGATTATAACCATTCATCAAAATATGCTCTTAATTAATCGTGCCACATGGAAAAAGATATTTGTTTTTAATGATCGCGGCATAACAGGAAAACCAGAATCCTTCTTTTTCGGTTTATCTGCTACATTTTGCCACGGGTTTTTACGCTTGCGACAGTGGCATTGCTTATATAAAATACGGAATTAATTTAGTGAGCTACTTAAAGGGCCAGGAATTAACCAATATATCCCATCGTTTCATCGGACTAGCTACTTGACTTTTCCACTATAATTAAATATTATTTTTCTGCACATATATGTCTATTGATCACACATGTATGGTGCAATGAAAACAAAGTCTGTGATAACCCCTTAAATTCTAGAAAGTATACATAAATTAGGCAGATTCCAGTAACTTCTATTCATAAAATGACTCACACCTATCACCTTTTAAAGTAGGCAGCAAATGAGCCTTTGTACCTGTTCTGAGTGCCTAGTACGAGTTTGTTTTACGTTAACGTGATCTATGGTCAGTGGGCGCTCCGATTGGTCCGCTCGAAATTCTTAGCCAATCAAAGAGCCAAACGCGGTAGACGTTTCATTATGACGTTTTATTTCACGATGACACGTTTTACGTGCACGTGCACTACAATTTTCGTATTGTGATCAGATGCCGCGTTTCTACGCGCGTATAAAAAGTAACTCAGTGTAAATGATTCAGTCAGTTATAAACATGGAGCTAGATAAAACGGTTGTTGTGGCTTGCGTACCGTCGATAAGAACGTAGTAAACAAAGAGAAAGAGCTTCACAAAATATTTCATCCAGTTTCTACGTTTTATATTTCTATTCAAATAATCTAGAGATTGCATATGGCTATTCTTTTATAAATTCGTTGATAAAAAGGTCTGTATTGAAGTTACCACGCTCCAATTCGAACCAAACGCCTCCGATCGCCGCGGACACGCGCGTAGACTAGACGCTAGGCATGTGTAACTCTTTACTGAACCACTGTAACGAAAAATTTTAGTGTTCCGAAAGATTAGAACATCAGTAATGTTTTAAATGTATCATTTGGAACAATTGGAACACTGATATACTCTTTACTTTAAGTGACCAGCAGTCTTTTTAAAATTCAAATTATAACGTAAATAGTGTAAATATAATTAATGACCTGAACTAAAAACATATGCTTTAAAGTATTCTCAAATCAAAATTCAATTAAATAAAACTTTTAGTGTATATACGCAACGTAACAGATCACGATACATAACAGTCAGTGTCTGTATGTATCTTTTGAGCCGTTGTTCCAAAAGTTCCGTTTGTATCTTGTGAGTCGATGTTTTAAATGTACCGCTTGTATCTTTTGAGCCGTTGTTCCAAATGTTACGTTTGTATCTGGTGAACCCATGTTTCAAATGTTCCGTTTGTATCTTTGAGCCGATGTTCAAAATGATACATATCACTGTTTCGGAACATTTCAGTGATTCAGATGCAAATGCTCCAATCGCAAAAATGACACACTTTTCCCACGCCTAATAGACGCAGCAATGGGCGTGGCGCCCGAGTTACGTTTTACGTGCGATTGTAGAAACGCGAAAAAGCATCTGCCTCCCCCTAGCCAAGTTACAACCGTTTCGTTTCGGTTCTCTTTTCGTTGATTGCCTCGAGTCGGCCACGCCTACTATTCCTTTGTTCTGACCACGTGACTGAGCGTTGAGATGACGTCAGAACAAAGGAATCTGAGGCGTGGCCTACTCGAGGCGTCAACGAAAAGAGAATCGAAACGAAACGGTTGTAACTTGGCTAGGGGGGGCTGGACGCGATGTATGTAGTTATACATAGTATCTCTAGAATGCGTGAGTGACTACGCGCGTAAAACGCGTCATCTGGTCAGGCTCTAAAAATAGCCAGCATTGTTGTCACATGTAGGTATGTTGTTTGTACACATTAATATTCCTGTTTTCGGGAAACACTCACGTTCGATTCTGTTCAGCCTGAGTGCCCTAATGAAACCACCACAGTGCTTAGGTATAGGTACCACAGGCCGCTTGTGCACGAACTACACGAAGTTTTACGACAGGTTCGATTTTCAATTAATCACTTGATCATCCGTCAAATGTTTGAAAAATCTTTTTCACATGACCAATTTCTTATAGTTATAAATAAAACGTTGCAAATTTATTCGTTATAATTATGTCGTCTCAGCGGCTATAAATCGTATTTTTGACAGATTTAGGCTGAGATTAGAAAAAAGCCTTCTTAAAGTATGATATTGCTTCTCAGATTAAAACAGTAAAATTCGGTATAGAACACACTCGGTCTTTATGGGCTTTCAGAGCACAATACATTGTCAGTTAAGCTTACTTTTTCCACCAATTCGCCATGCATCTTGGCAGCAATTTAACAGTCTTGTAAATCAGGCTGTCTCAGTTCGTTGAACAGTAATTCAAACAAAGTCTAGACGAGTCAATAGCTAAGATATGTAAATGACCTGTGTAAGCGCACTCTTGTAAATGTTGTACACGTCTGCTTAAATGGAGACCACTAATTAGGTCAAGATTATAGGTGTTAAACTTTTACCCATAAAATAAATTGCCTAACACCGCTGATTTTGCCCGCTGTGCAAATAAAGACCATCTGCTCGCAACTGTTACAATAAAAGTTATAAAAAGCTTTAATTTTTTAGCATTTTGAATAATCTGAACAAGTGAACAGCCTAATACTCATTTACTCCTCCTAACCCTCATCACCAAGATACTTAATACCATTGTGATTTCAGCTCTAAATGTCGCTTTAACTTTGAAATTAACCCTCTACGTATGTGTCGATTAGATCTTAAAGCCTAATATTATAACCAACTTCTTGAAGGACTTGGAAGTCTTAAACACTCGTTTGGATCTGAAGTATCTAATATTTAAATCTTCATGGAACAGATGTATTTCATAACGCTCGAGGACATAGGATCAAGACGTAATTTTGTACGATGAAAGCGCCAAAAGCGTGACCTTTCCCAGGGTCGCTTTTAATGGAGATTTGTCTGGCCCAAACATGACCTTTGCACGGGTAACCTCTAACGATACATTATTAATGTCTTTGTATAATAAATACTGTATTTAGTTCTACTCATTTTGCAACGGATGAGGTTTTTTTTTTCGTCACTTAAAGTAAACAAACTATTTATCATTGGCGACAGCAATTTTATCTCTGATTGAATTCACAGAACAACTGCCGGAACGAACAGCATTGGGATTTTTATTTGCTCGTTGCATTTCAAAGTAACAAGGAAGCTTGAATCAGAGCCATAAGGATACAGACAGATTAGTGATTCATATCCTTACGGAGAACACGAGCCCATAAATATGCTTCTGCAAATCACCGTCTAAAAAAATCCGGATGATATCATGTGACTTTCAGTCAAACCAGCTCATGAAAGCTTTTCCGCAGCGGTTATTATTATAAAGAAGCCCGCATTATCTAATCACACTCATTAATCACTAGATTTTCTCATCCTTGACACGGTTACTTGATATTTTAAAATACTCTCAGTTCCGTTATGGCAGCTTGTAAATTCAACACGGGACCGCAGCGGAGGGCAACGCGTTAATATTTCACATACCCCTCTATTGCTTCTAAACTATGAAAGGAAAAATGAAACCACCGCTAAAATTTTCTCTACAAACTTATATGTACATAGGTCTTTTCTTAATTAATATTCTGCGTAATAACAAGGGGCGTGCGTGGGAGTGTGTCCCATTTTGTAACGAAATACTTTTATTTAGGTTTTTTTCCACAAAACTTGTTACGAATGTTGATTACCTACATCTGTTTAGTTCCGAGAATAATTGAATATGTTTTGTATTATTAACATTTTTTTTTTTTTCGTTTCAGGTATGTACCTATTCTGGTGACTTCGATTCGTCATTGGGTTGACGTAAGTGCAAATATTTATGTAGATTAGTTTACAACCTTCACAGGACGTTTCGAGACGCCATCTAGGTAGTTATAGGTCTTCGTCATAAATACATAAAACAACAAGGAAAACTAAAATTCTTCCTCATCAACCCGTATAAATATTAAAAGCTTCACTTTTCATGGAAGGTTGTGCGGAAATGTGTAATCGAAACGTTAAAAAAAAAACACGTGCGAGCGAAAAGAAGACTTAGCTGTGTGTTGATAAAAATTATCATCATACAAAATAGCAATTGACAACAACCTGTTGCCATAACGCGTAATCAGCACGTAGCGTTGATATCGAAATTCTTTTAAAGATAATTCGAATCGTTTTATCTCGATGCCGCTTCAATACAATAATACATCATTGGAAGACCGTGAGTCATCAATTTTTATCGAGTATCGACTAGCGCCACACCTAGTTTCGTCGGCTATACTTTGCACCGGACTCCGCCAGCATTGGAGTTTAATCTTGTTGATTACAGAAGTAGACATTACAAAATAATCACTAAGTGGATTACCGGCGTCCGTCTGTGTTTGTGCACTACTCTGCACGGGGTGGCACGGGTACGTTCTATTTGTTATACCTACTCCATTTTTATTTTTACTATTTCCACCATTGTTTAAATTTTATTTTCAGTTTGTGCCTTCCATGGTTCGTGCATTTAGCCAGTGTCAAGTTTAGACAGTATTAAATTTTCAGTCACATAGTTTTTTATTGGAAGGCGGGTGTATCACATTTTAATATTTTTGCACTATTTGGCAGCAGAAAATGCAGCTTCTCTGAGGTTGTCCACGATAGGATTCACACCTCTATTTTACCGATGTCACGTCTGTTTCAATGATTCCACATATCTAATTGTGCAGACACATGATTTATTTATTTATTTACAAGCACTTGTACAACGTTACAGAGGATGTCCAAGGCGTTGTACAGTAGAAACTTACAAACTAAAAAAAATACATTTAATAAAAACAATAATACCCTAATAACAAATCCATACACATTGAAGAAGAAAAAAAAAGATATACTAAGCTAATTGATATACTAAGCTACACCAATTGGTGTAGTAATGAGTAGCAGGCGGTCGACTCCTTCTGCAAAGCAGTAATTTTTGTAAGAGGCCGTACGTGCACGCGCGAGGGCGTGGCCCTCACACCCCAGCCGCCGGGATCCCAATCCTGATTTCCGGCCATCGTATGCGCGGGCCTGCGGACGGCGTGCAATGGGTAGCTCGCCGTCCGATCGTCCGGTAACTATCCGGACCGAGCCCAAGTCGTCCACGGCGCGTACTGTTCCAGACGCGCCTCAAGATGTCAGCAAACCCGTAGGGGCCCAGCAGGGTCGAAGCCTACTGGGGCCAAGGCTTCTGAAAGGAAGACTCGGCCCTGGTATGGTCAGTAAAAATCTGACACGCTCTCTCGCTTCGCCCAAGAGCAGGGAATGCCATTGGATGATTTTCCCACCAAAAAAAAAAAACACCAATTTTACATCACAATATCCAATAGTCAATTTGCAAATAATTAACAGCCACTGAACTTCACTCGAAAAAATCTCGCCAAAAACCCCGCTGTGCACTTTAATTGATTACTTGCAGTGTTTACAAATATGTATACCGGATGGTAAACACGAACCAATGTTGATTTTTAATAAAATACCATTTGTTTTAATGTTGTAAACGTAAACATCCTATTGTAATAAATGCCATAATTCAAATAGGTCATGGTATTTATTAAGTGTTTTTAAAATGCAAATTGAAATCCGTTGCAATATTAAATTTCTTTCGTAAGGTTTTACATTAACATCAAGTTAATAAGCAAGTTATATTTTTTTTTGCCTGGGAAATCATCAAATAACTTCTCCCGATCTGGGTGGGCGAGTGAGAGGGCGAGTCAGACTTTTACTGAATAAAACCCTAGTGTGTTTCTTCAGTTGCTCTTTGCGTTCCAAACACGGTAACTCTTTGTAACATTCCTGTAGTTCTAGCCTAATGATCATGGTATCCATTTAGTACCTCCAAAATTGTCCCTCTGTGGTAACCCTTTCGAAAAATCCCGTAGTCACTTATTGGGCCTGTTTCTAGACATGGTGATACCATTACGAAATATGTACTCTCAACTTTGATAAAATACTAGCGACCCGCTCCAGCTTCACACGAGTATTACAAATCTTTAAAACTCGCGGCTTTTCTTAACTATAATATGTATTTATTTTACATCTAAACCTTCCTCATGAATCACTGTCTGTTGGTGAAAACTGCAAACTACCTCTTTATAATATTAATTTGGTTTAAGTTTTTTTTTATTGGGTGGGAAAATCATCACTTTTGGGCGGAGCGGGAGATAACTTTTCCTGATTAAAAACCCACTCCTGTTCCTACTTTGCCTTCGTCCCAGGGCCTCGGGTTTCGCTTTCACACTACCCTTGGGGTATAGGTGTAGGTAAGGATTACTTCTATGAAAAGAAATCGCCAGAATTCTTTCATTACTTTATTCAAGAAAATATTATATAATTTAACCAAATCCTTAACACAGCGACAAGTCAACTACTTGAGTAACATCCAATATAAAAATAATAATAACTTGTGATTACAAAGGTTTTTCCGCATGACATCAAAGTTTAAACAAACAATAATGCGAATAGAATTGATAAAACAAATATAATAAAAAAAAAACTTTTTTTTTCCCGATTACTCACTGTATCTAGCTGATAGCGAAGTTTATTGCATCACGAGTTTATAGCGTGCTCGTACACGTGTACCAGTACTACTATTTTTAGTTTTGTTTACTGTTACTTTATCTATGTTGTACACTGTGACCCAGTAATGGCTATGCCAAAAAAAAAATGTTTGACACTAATTGTTGCTTGACAATGTCCTGATGGTCCCTATTTCCCCTTCCTTTTATTGTTGCGATTTAAAAATATCTATTCTACTTTACCACTTTTTTAAGACAATGTCCTGATGGGCCCTATTTCAACTTTCTTTTATTGTTACGAGTTAAAAATATCTATTCTACTTTACCACTTTTTTAAGACAATGTCCTGATGGGCCCTATATCCCCTTTCTTTTATTGTTGCGAGTTAAAAATATCTATTCTACTTTACCACTTTTTTGAGACAATGTCCTGATGGGCCCTATTTCAACTTTCTTTTATTGTTGCGAGTTAAAAATATCTATTCTACTTTACCACTTTTTTAAGACAATGTCCTGATGGGACCTATATCCCCTTTCTTTTATTGTTGCGAGTTAAAAATATCTATTCTACTTTACCACTTTTTTGAGACAATGTCCTGATGGGCCCTATTTCAACTTTCTTTTATTGTTGCGAGTTAAAAATATCTATTCTACTTTACCACTTTTTTAAGACAATGTCCTGATGGGACCTATTTCCCCTTTCTTTTATTGTTGCGATTTAAAAATACCTATTCTACTTTACCACCTTTTTAAGGTATGGGGTACTCCAGGAGTCTGTCAGACTCTTACTGACTAAAACCACACAGTGTTCTGCAGTTATCTTGGCCACCCTCTACGATCACGTAAGATCGCAATCCGCAGAGGCGCGCTTGGATCACGTCGCACCACCGTCTCAGGCCTATCACTGTTCAGGTAACAGAATTCTCAAGTCAAAAGTAAAAAACGGAATTCTTATAGGATCACTTTGTTGTCTGTCCGTCTGTCCGTTTATCTCGGGAACGCGTGAAGGTATCGAATTGAAATCGAAGCTGTGAAAAAAAATAAACTTCTAAGTTAACGAAAAAGGCAGTTTATGTCGCAAAAAACATATAATTCGACACTCTCAAAGGAATCAAAACTCATAGTTTGCTTCCCGTTGCCTTGAACCTTGAAATTTGGCATGAAGCAAGATATTATAGCACAAATATAGGAATAAATCTGAAAACTGTAAATTTGTAGTTACGTCACAAAAAATACCTTGTTTCGATTCGGAAAAATCTTCGAGACTCAATTCGGGAATTTAACTATTTACATAAGTTAGTTTGTACTGAACCCTCAATGAGCGAGTCCGACTCGTACCTGCCCAGATTTTTTTTAACAAACTTTTTGAAATTGCTAGACTTTTGAAGAAATAAAAAAACAGGCGATGAATGGTTGAAATGTCGATCACCTTAACGTTCGCAACATTTTAAAAGCGACCTGCTTGTTACATTTGATTAATGCTAGCGTTAAAAAAGTGTACCTGTAAATAGATTTATTGCATAGAAACTCATTTGACAAATAGTAACATTCGCGAGATAAAGTCAACTTGCCAACTAGCTGGAGTGCCTCCAGATTATGTGAACTGTGATTAACGTTTATTATTATGTTACATCTATATAATAAATATTATGCGTGAGACATTTTTATAAAATTTATTGTAGGGTAGTTTTTTAAAGAAAATCATGTTCACATTTTAACATATATTAAAAACGGACATTGCCTGACGCGCACATTATATTGACTTACGCAGAATGATTCAGCGAAATTACTGTTAGGCGCCAAAATTAATCTTATCATTCATGGAAACTAGTTCATTACATATCAACCTGCGACGTCAAGGCGAACCTTACCAGGTAACAGGTTGAAGATAACAAATGTATTTACTCATTGATAAATAAATATATTGCAGTACGCCGTGCTGCAAACTTTGTTTACTTGATAAGCGGACGATTGCAACCATTTTGTAATGCCGCATCCGACTCACTGAACAGAGTAGCTTCATGTCGACCTAGAGATGCATCCAATTTAAGAATTATCTTCAAATTAGAGAGGACGAACAAGTCAACCTTGGATAAAAAAAAAACTGGTATTCATTCACTGTTAATCGGTATAATCATGCATAAATGCCGTGTCCGGAAGCCGCCATTGACAAGTTTGTACAAATTGTTTAAAATTTTCCCATAAAAATGTTGTGTCAGTACATAAATTCTTGAGTTCCATACACGAACGATGATACAAGAGCCGATATTTCCGAAGCACGCGTGGAGTATTCGCATTCCTGCTTGGCACAATAATGTCGACGCTTCCGATCCCGTCTCTATCCGTCTTCATAACAATGAATACGTCCCGACGTTACACGTTGAATTTCCCACGTCTCTGATGACGTTACCATAAGTAACAAGTTGTAGCGAAAACGGTTCCTTCTTAGAAACTGTGAGAAACTCGTATCTCGATGTATCGATACCAGCCGGGTTATCTTCAGCCCTGTTTATATTGAAATTTAGTTGAGTGCCTCTTTACTAAGTTATTCGCTACCCGCTTTTAGCTTGAACGGTAATCCGCCGTTCGTCAAACCGCCCCGGGGAAATTACGTGCCACCTAGCAATTCCTACGCGTAGTGCTACTAGAAAATGTAATTAATTTCATATATTTATTATAAAACAATGAACGCTTTCAAACGTCTGTACTTATACGGTACATGTTCACATTTCTTTACACAAATACATAAGTTTTTGTTTGATGGTGGTTTCACGGTACGCCTTATTAACATGAAAAACAATTTTTTCTCGACTACTTCTTCCGAAATATGTTTTACCGTTCACTATTAAATTACAAAAAAAAAACCTCATTAACGGTAGCTAGCATTTCCCAAACACCTGAGTTGACAATGAAACGAAAGCCGATAGCGTCAAACAGTCGATTTCTGATAATTAAACATGTCACTGAATGTCTGAGCCGTTGATGAGTTGAGATGCCGCGGACGGCACGCTTAAGGCCGCAATTATAAAAGAAAATAAACAAAAAACGTTGTTCGATAGGCCTGGTGGAGGGACACCTGTCTCTATGGAACAGGTTTGGTGCGTCGCCGCCGCACCGCTCGCCTACAAACCGTGTGAATGGAAGTGATGAATCTTCTCATATGTACCAAAACTGGTTTCGGTGAGAATGAAGTATAATCACATTTTAGGATTAGGATAATTTTTTGTTGCAGATAATTGAGCTATTATTGTATTGTTCTGTTGTCTTGTAACCCCAAAACGCCTGTAGAGGAAGCACAGCTCAATTGACTGAAAAGAAATAAACAACAAATAAGACAGGGCGTAATAAATACATCCAGCAACGTTTTCCACATCGCCACAGCCATGATATAGAGGCACGCGTTACTTTGTGTCCTCGCTCGATCATTATCAATCGTCCCTAGACGCAGGTCCTGACGAATTGGAACTCATTGGTCCTGTACCAAGACGGACCAAGATTAGCTGCTTTCTATATAGAATTTAGTTTTGATCAAACTTACTAAAGTTCTAGATAGATTTAGTTATAGTTACTAATATCTACTTCCTATGGATTGGTATTTGCTACACGTGTAAGTACGGTAATAATTCAATATAATGTTGTTTGTCGGATTAATACGGCTCAGGTAATTGTTAGACAAATAAAAATATTTTTTGGGTTGTTATGTCGATATAAAAGGCATATCAGACTGTTATCGACAACAGAAATTATACACATTACCGGTATTTTTACGAATCTTTACTTTTTCATGATCTTCATCCACCTGCTAGACATAGGCCACTCCATCCTTGGGCCAACCGTATTCAGGTTTTATCAGCAACTAGACGAACGTTTTTGTGCATATGAAAGAACGGTACAATCCCGCAAATGATTTAACTAATACACGTCTGCATTTATATCCCATTGTGAAGCCAACAACCATTGTAAATGCACCACGTAGTAAATATTTTCATAGTCACAGTAAATTGCACGTGCACAAAGTGAAATACCTATCGTCGGGAATCCCCCGGTACGGCGCCGAGCCATGGCGTGATCGGACTTATTCCACCACCGTACACGAAACTTATGGCTTCGGTTGTAAAATTTAAATAAATATTAAGTTCTCTATTTGATCGCGGCTAATTGCCATTGTTTACGAATTATTAGAACGAATATGTTCGTTCCTCTTTTGAATTTGTGAATTATGAAGTGTATTTAGCGGTGAATTGAGAATTTAGAGTGAAAGAGTGAATAGTTGGTTACTTCTAGGCAAGCGTGCTCCATCGTCGACCATCATCGTTTACAATCAGGTGAGACAGTGGTCAAGCACGATCGTATCAATTTTTTTTTTTATTTGCCGTGTATAAATGACTACATATAAGTAAAGCCTCACAAACACTTAACGACTATGTTAGAAAGCTTCAAAACCTAAAAAAAAACTGTGAAGCTGAAGTCATTATGTGCTGATTTATGTAGTCTTGCTAAGCGAACTTTAAACTAACCTAAACTGCTTCAGTTAAGTCTACTTGCCTTTTAATAACAATTTTTTTATTATGCCTTGTTAACTTTTTATTATTGCAGCTTCAGTATTTGCACATCTGGCGCGTATTTATAGAAAGAATTAACCTGCATAAGTGTTATCTGATATCACGTGTGACTAACGTTGAATAAGTCGCCTTGTTAATAATTAAAATTATTTGATAACCAATAAAATAAACTTAAAGTTAATACAATTGGCAAATAACTTGTAACTAGTCGCGAAAACGAATCCTTTCGCGATAACTCCCACAGATATAAAATTGTTAGTAATCAAAGAATTGAAAATTTTTTCATCGCACATAACGATACAATATGCAATTGTTGCAAAAAGTCTCGTGCTGTATAAATATAATAATCGGCGAGCTGCTAGTGTAGTGTAGTACGTGCCGACGACTAATTATGCCACTATTTCCCCTTATTCAATATTTACATTAATTCCTTTCCATGGCAATTGTCTTATTTATCTTTGATTGAGTTTTGCCACCGCTGTAATTCGCAATGTCTCTATAGTCACTATTCAAATTGGAATGTTCCGTAATTACTATAATCCCGGTACATTTCCGAAGTGACAACAGTTCTATAAATAGACTCGAAGCTAAATGTGTTGGAAATGACTATAACCTAGACATATCCCTTCGGCAACTAAATGATTTGTTTACTAACAAAATCTTTTCGAAAAAAACATAATGCTAGGAAAAACGTTATGCCTCGTTTACATGTGGGCCCAGCCTCGGCCAATCGCCATTTTTTCAACGGGGTATCCCCGTTTACACAATCGCTAAGTATGTCGATTGGGCGAGGCTGGGCCCACGTGTAAATGGGGCATTACAAAATCGTTTAGGGAAATATTGTGATACCTATATCTGTTTAAAAATAGCAACAAAGGATCAATAAATTTACAATAAAGGTTCTATAAACGCCTTATAATTACGTGCTACATGTTTAGGTAGGTAAATGTATTAAAATAGATACGTCACGTAAATAAATGTTGAACACAATTATGAGCACAAGCTTTTATATGCGAATGACGACAACAATGCATAACCGTGCGACTGTACCAGTTGCATATGTCACCAACAATACATGAGTCGTCGTCAACAATTGCTCAAGCGATATAACAACTGTTTATGTATTATTTGACGATGACCTGAACGGAGGAAACTAATAATTTAATCAAAAACATAGCTAGAAGCAACGATTATGGTGGGAAGTAATTGCGCCGATACAATCTGGACGCGATTCGTTGCTGCCTTGTTGTTGGACGATAGATTTTACTATTGTTATGGGCCACCGATTGGTTACTTTCTTACGTTTATTTTCGTAAAACTAAAAAGAAATCTTTTTCTGAAACCAAACACAAAATTAGTTATTAAATGAAGCATCAATTGGCATTTTAAATATTGATAAAAGGAAAAGTGTTTTTTTCTTTTTTAATAAGAAATCATCCAATGAGTTCTCTCGCTCTTGGGCGGAGCAGGAGGGCGTGTCCGACTTTTACTGACTAAAACGCACTCTTGTTCCTTCTTGTGGGGGTGTGTTGGGAATGTCTCGCTAACTGTTTTGTACACACGTGCTCTAATGGGCGGTGACATCACATTTCATTAAGTGCATCCTTAATTCCTTACCTCCCTACTTGATAATTTCCCTTCCACCACATTTGAAAGGTCTACCTACTTAATATTGGACGAATTAGAAGAATTCTTTTTATTAATGATTTTGAATCCGTAAATTTTTAGAACAAATAATTAAAAAATAAAAGCGTAAAGTCCCCATTTGGATAGTTAGTTGACCCCACAAACAGGTTGACCCCCACTCTACCTCATACCGATATCTGAACTTGGTCCTTGGCTTGGTTTGATTGGTCCTTGGTGTTGACTTGGTGTATTTATGGCAGTTTTTATGCTGTTTTTAGAAAACGAATGCTATTTTACAGGGTTTTATTTAATTTCACCTGTCCCGATGTTTGTACGTCTGTAATCAAATCTTGTAAATTAAATTTTATGCACTTCCGGGTTACCGATTGAGCTGAAATTTTGCATGCATGTCTAAATCAGATGACAATGTAAAATTATTATGACATGAAGCTGATCCGATGATGGAACTGGAAGATGGCCATAGGAACTCAGATAACCCTATCGTGTTTAAGCTTTTTGGCATGGTCTTGATGAGTATTCATTATATATGTATATACCGCACTATAAGAGCTTGCTATGAAAAAATATTTTCATTGAAAACTTGTTTTATTTGTCGTTTAGTGTATTTGTATATACAGGAAAATACCCAATTGCACCGAGACAGTTTGGACGTGAGTCGTTGCTGCCTTGTTGTTGGACGATGAATTTTATTACTGTTATGGACCACCAATTGACTCGGGCGCGCCTTACCTATTGTAGTTTAGGGCCTCAATCTTGACTTTACGAGTTTTAAATCTGGATGTAACTGTACTGTTTTGACATTTTGATTTGTTTAGAGGCTACGCTGATTGATCAAGTGGCAAAGAATACATTGTTGCGCCAAGTTGCCTTTGATTAGTAATGTTTGCCGATTACGCTATGGAAAGTAATTTTAGCAGTAGGTATGAAATATTCGTTCATGACTAGTTTAAAATAAAAACCGTAAATAACTTACTTTTTTAATTTCGTTACTTATACACACTTTTTTTTTCTTCTTTTGTGACATTGTTTTTGCAATGTTTGTACATTTATACATCTTATTTATTGATAGGTTTATGGATAGATATGTGAGAATACTGTAGACTCCGCAAAGTCATTTTTATTGTGCTTTTGGGTACGAAGTTGACCGGTCTACGTTGTCCTCTCATATCTAATAATATTGTAATATATAAATATTGTAGAATCAATTTTTTTTTTAAATTGTGTTTCTTGCCGGTTCTTCACCATAGGAAACGACCAATTGGAACCGCGCGCTGGCTTATGACGATTCATAAGTGCACATGCAGGCTTATGTGAAATAAAATATTTTTTAGCTTTTGTTTAACTGAGGGACGATTTAAAATATGATTAATGGAATAAAATGAGGAACTTATAGTGTAATGTCAATGTAGTGTTGCTCCAGAAGTTTTTTTTTATTTGATATAAACCAGTGCTTGACTGCGATCCCACCTGATGGTAAGCAGAGATGCAATCATTGATGGTGAGGCGCACTAGTTTATTAGAGCCTATTCACTCTAGCTTTGAAGACACCTAAATTATAGTTGAACGGGAAGACCGCAGCAGGCAAATTGTTCCAGTCCTTCGAGGTACGCGGTATAACGACGAAGCGAAACGCTTAGTCCGGATTTACAAGTATACATCATCATACATCCGATAACTAATGTCTGACCGTGAAGACTCTTAATGCTAGTATACTCCTCAGGCCTACCGCCCATGGACTGGACGCGTTGCCACTTCTTCGACGGTTTCATAGTTTTTACCCGACTACGGCAAAGCCAAAAGAGGGTTATGATTTTGACAGGCTATGTATGTATGTATCTTCATCTGTTCCCTCATAGCTCCTAATTTTGCTTATCGGAACTCGACATATGAGGTATCGTTAGAACCGTCTTAATTGTCCGCTGAACATAGGCTACGTGACGTGTCACAAAACGATATGACGCCCTCTAGCGGATAAAAAGAAACGTGTTAAAAATAAAAATGGAGATAAATACGCCGTGTTTAACTTGTACATTTCCAAAATATTGCTCAAATTTATAGTGATGCCTTCTGGCGGACGAGAATTCATGGTTAAATTTAGCACCAAAATTGTTTAAATTAAAAAAAAAGTAAAAAACTAAAACCCGACTGACTACGACAAAAAAAAAAAAAACGACGCTGTAAAAGTATGAAACAAGTAGTTTTCATACTTCGAATAGAACAAAAAGAAAAACCGTAGTCGCACGTTATTAAAGTTTTTCGGTTGGTAGGTACCTATAGTGTGACTGCGGCTTTTCTTTTTGTTCTGTTCGAAGTATGAAAATCTTGTTTCATACTTTTTCAGCGTCGTTTTTTTTTTTGTTGCAGTCGGGTTTTAGTTTTTTACTTTTTTTTTATATGTAAGTTTAGAGCTAGAGCGTAATGACTAATACGCGTTTATGAAGCTACGCGTCCGTCGACAGTAGGCCTTAATATTGTTTATCGTCCCAAAATAGGGTAACGTGTCACGGTACTGTCATTCAATATCCCAGCACATCGGGGCTTCTCTTCTATTCTCTTTGTGTAACCCAACACGGGTGTTAGTCTATAATAACCCGATACTTGATTCGGCAGCTTTTATTTTTAACGTGAAATATCATCAAATGACTTTTACTGACTAAAACCCACAGTGTTCCTTCAACTGCCCTTTATTGCGAGGCGGTAACAACAATCCGCAGCCCTGGCAGGCGTCGGCCCTAATTGGCCCTACAATTTTGCTGACATTGTTTTTGAGACGCTCCTGGAACACAACGCGCCGTCGACTCGTTATCAGACGGCGAGCTACCTACGGCTCGCAGTCCGCAAACCCGCGCCTACGGTGGTCGGTAGTCGTCCTGCGACACCCGACGCTCGATTCGACAGCTAAAACAACTATCAGATACCAAACAAGTATGGCCGGTAAAGAATAAAATGTAAACAAAAACAAAACGCAATGCCGTCTGGTATTGCGATGCAGTTTTTTTCAGTCCAATAATGACGAGAAAACGATAAAATGATCGCATGTCTATCCGTAACCGCGCGCATTGTAATGACTTCTGAATAAGTATAGCGAAATATTTAATCGAAACAAATTCCAATCCCTTCACCTCTTTGAGAAAACCATCTTTGGCAGTAGTTTTGTAATTCCTTCGTCGTTCCATCATTGGACCACCAGATGTACGGCGATGCGCCACCGATATATGTATACCGGTGTACATACAACAAAGTTTTGGGAACAAATTCATTTTGCGTACAACTGAGGAGTGGAATTCCCTGTCGGTGTCTATGTTTTTCGATATTGACAACCTAGGGGTCTTTAAACCAAGAGTATATAGGTTATTTCTCGGTAAACGCGCTTCATCGTCCACCACATCATCGTTTTACCATCAGGTGAGATAGTAGCCAAATGGGGAGCCTATAATAATAATAAAATTATTGACTCAAAAAAATATATAGGTAACAAACTTTTTGAAGCCCTGGCTCCTGAGGTCGGTAGCAACCTGTGTTACAGGAGCCAGTGTCTTCACCCAGTTGGATATGTTACATTTGATCACATATTCATTTATACATACTTGATAAAAAAAAAGAAAAAACATGGGAAAATAAAATAAATGAAAGTGCACGCATGCTCTAAGTATTTAATGACTTAGCGTATTATGTGTGTGTTTATGTGGGTGTGCACGTATGTGAGTGTGTGTAGATGTGCATGTGCGATAGCATGTTTATGTATGCGTGTGTGTGTGTAAATTATTAATATAAAAAAACAGCAAAACCGTGACGTCTGAACCTCGCAACTAAGTGGGCCCAGGCGTTTAGTGGACAAACACTCGCCCCCGACCCAAATTGGCCCTCACTTGTCACACTCCACAACCGTATTCACACTTTCTCGCGTGACTAGCAAAAAATAAATCTGTATAACTCGCCCTTATTGGCACAATTAGCCGCTAAGTAGGCCGCTTAATGTATCGACATCGAAACTGTGTTTGCTGTTCATATGTTATTCGGGTGTTAGCTTGAACGTTTATTATTGTGGAGGTGGTTCGCTCCTTTTGTGTGATATCTTCCTGACTAAAATGTTTTGGCTATGCCTGTCGGACAGGCTATGTTAAACTGGTGTTCATAACTCTTGGTTGTTCTTTTGATATAGGATATTATCAAATATCTTCCGCCACCCGGTGTGAAAGGAGAGTTTTACCCTTTTTTACGCAGGCTACGGTAACTCCTTCAAACAATCCGCAGCCCTGACAGCCGTCAGCCTTAACTGGCTCCGTCAATATTGTTGACATCTCTTCAAGGCGCGTGGAACACACTGCACCATTGAATTCCTTTGGGGTTGGTTCTTACCAGACAGCCGAAGGCAAGCTACCCATGGTTCGACGTCCGAAAGCCCGCGCCTACGGTGAACGGAAATCGTCCTGTGAATTCCGCAGCCCTGGCAGAAACACTTTGTTACCGTCTTATAACCTTTCTCAAACATCCAAATAATCCTTAAAAGCGGTCTGCAGATCTCATATAAGATTTAAACTAGATAAACCTTATCTATTACTCAGCCTCCTAAACTATCCAGTACAGAAACTAGATAAGATTCTAAAGCGTTTTACTTGTTGTTACGTTAATTCAATACGGATCGTCTGTTTCTAGGCCTTTTGAAATCTGTGCCAAGTGTATCGTCGAGAATAGATGCATTGAATGAAATAAAGAGAACAAACCGAACATAATATGATGTACAACAACGTTTGATAATATCATTTACCTTGGAAAATTCTCCTTCAATACATATTTGTAGAGACGAATGTGGGTATCCCGGAATTTGTGAGTCAATCATTTTGTTATTTTGTTTGTTTTCAGTATGATTTAAGCAAACAGTTCATTATTATTCAAGTGTCAGATACAGACTGAATAATCCTATGCGGAATGTTGGAAGTTTGGAAAAAACGGACGCATTATTCCTTTGTTTGCACAGATCGTATAATGTTTTGATTACAAAGTGCATACTTGCAAAAAACTGAGTAGATGCGAAACCCATTCTACAAACAACTACGCGAGGCCCCAACAAATTCGCTCATCGGTATATTTATAGACAAACAGGATATATTAACAGTGCGTTGACATCGGGACACAGGTGCCAGATCAATTCATTTTTAGCATCGTAATCATCAATTACTTACTTAAATTATTCATACTTTGATAAAAACCTGTTTGTCACACATCTTCAGTAAATACATACAATGTACAGGCATCGGTACTTAGCTAATCTGGCTCTATTAACACGTGTATATTGTAATACAAGCTGCTACCAGCGATTTCGCCCGCGTGATAGAAAAAAATCCCAAGGAAACATACACCCTGGATAAAAAGTATCTTATGTGCTATTCCAGTACAAGGCCTACCTGTGTACCAAGTTTCATCGAAATCTTTTCAGCCGTTTGAGCGTGAAGAAGTAACATACTTACACACATACTCGCAACCTTTCGCCTTTATAAAATTAGTGTCATACATAGCTGTTTTTTTCAACGTTTTCCTTCATAATGTGTAAATTATTCAAAGCGGCTGTTTAATATCCTAACTTCAATTAAGTTTTTATTACTTAATGGGCTACTGTATAATAAAAATTAAACTAAACTTAGTAATTAAAAACAAACACTAATTTAATAATATAATATTTATTTTTGTAATAGTTTTGACGACAAACACAACGTTACATTATCCAATCCACGTTTCAATAATTCGCATATTTTTATAGGTGTATTAAATTTATCACACGCCAGTAACCTATTACGTTTGGATAACAGCGGTTTTATCGGCTTGCTCTGTCACTGGGCGGGCTTCTCGCGTCCTTGACTCGGCCGGGTCGTTGACGCCGGCGCTGCGGGGGCCAGCCCTACATTATGCACACGCGACTGCCTCCGCTCCCTTCTGATCGTTCAAGACGTGCTTTGGCGCCGTAGACACGCGTCATACACGCGGCAACCGAAGGGCTATTCAAACGAATAAATGCAGCTATTTTTTTTATGCTTACGGCAATTTGAATGAATCAGTCTCGTCAAAGACGGGTTATTGAAACTTTGTAACTTTGAATTTCTTTTTTGTGACGCGCTAAAGCTGAAGTTCTGATAGTAGATTCCTATTTGAATGTCAGTAAAAATAATTAAATTGATATTTTAATCCGATCATGATAATCTTACCTTTAAAATTCAATCTAATTAGTATCTGTAACCTGTTTCATTTGAACTACAAACGAACTTAACCGACCATCAACTATTAAAATTCTATTTGATTGCTTTTTAATCCTAAAACTCTCAGAATAAAAGTCGATATAAATAAAAGCATTTCTCAACAAAACTTTGACGCCGACAACATCAAACCCGCCGAGGACATGCACGTAAACAAAAACAAAGTTGCCGCTAATGTCCATGTTCATTGACGTTCACGTCCATAGACGAGGATTTCCCGAGGCGAATCTCTTCCCAGAGGAAATTAGCTTCTTATGTTTCACGCTTTCCTCTGCCTGCGGACAATTGAATCTTCCTAACGCAAATTGATATTTTTTTGCGACACTCCGATTGCCCGATGCAATTTCCCAGCGTCTGGCCTCATCTACTTCGGTGCTTCGTGAATCAAAACTTGCTTAATCATTCTCCGTACAGTTTTTTTTTTCTTTCATACATCTAACCCACATCTGTATAACGGACTTGATCGGTTAGCAATTTCATTTACTGAATTAAAAGCTTTAAAATTACCGTAGTTTAGCACTAACATACTTTTCCAATATTTACGACAGAACAAGAGCTTTCGAAGTATTTACCACCTATTACTTAGAATTTTTCTCTTGCTACATCTAAAAGCCAAGAAATATTAAACGTTCAACATAACATTTCCACTTCAGTAAATTGTACCAAGTCAAACACCATAAAAGTGTGTGTGTGGAACTTTGTGTAGACAGATAAGTTTATGAGTCGCCCAAACTTGGTGTAAGCAGCGAGGTGTCGAACAATAGAAATAAAACTGTCGGTACTTAATTGTTATTAGTCCCACGCAAGTCGTCATGTTTCATTATTTGTGATAACTTTGATTGTTCTCATTTTGATTGTCTTTGGGTGAAGCCAATGAGTTCCACGACCCCCTTCGAACGTCGCATTCGACGCCAATGTATTTGATCAATGCTTGTAATGTTGGTATGTACCTCGTTTTATGGTTCATAAATATTTTTTTGTTCCGTGACCCGTCTCAAAAACCAGAATAACCATACGATAATCGATTCAGTGCGCATGTTACGTGTTTCAGGGACCCCATAAAGCTGTGTTTCCGCACTGCGCCTATTATAACTGTTTTACGACTGCCGACTAGGTATCCTCGGCGCATGCACGTATATTTCCACGGAGGGTTTTCGAGTACACCAATGTCTCGATGCTAAACGTGTAACGGTATAATCGCTCTCGTTTTATAGGGGTTATATTCGGGGTAATTGCGCCCCGCCGCCCCGCGGCGCTCCTACCCTCGGAAATGCTCGGCTAATGCCGCCACTTCAACATGTTGCAATACATTCTTCTGCGACCAAAACCACTCGATTTCGTGAAATAAAAACAAACCTAAAACGAGTGGCTTTTGATCGCGTCTGGCTGCCTGACGACAATAATTTAGTTTAATATTTGAAATGGGAGTTTCGAATTTCTAACCCTTTGTCGGCGACTTGTGGGCGTGTAAACGTCTGCCTGTATTTATCGCGAATAGATCGTGCTATAATGGCTGTTACAGCCGACAGTGGTACTTGTTTGACCGTTCGCGCACTATATCAAAGTGATTGCTGAAACATTAGGTCGGACCGCGGTCAGGTCGCCCTCGTCTAGACGACTACTAATTTTAACTCAACCTCCTGCCGATATTTTGTTAATCCAGTCGATAATGAAATGTTAAGTACCGTATTGGGTTTTCTCTATACGTCATCTGAAACAGTTTTTTTTTTTTTTTTCAAATTGTTTTTATTTTACATACGCCTACATGGGCTCTTTAAAACGTCAGAAGTTAGTGCACGGTTCCAATTAGCCGTTTCCTATGGTGAAGAATCGGCAAAAAACTCCATAGCTGCCCTTTTTCTGCATCTAAAAATAACTACAAATTTAAAGTTTTCAGTCTTTTTCCTATACTTGGGCTATTAGACCTTGCTTCATGCCAAATTTCAGGATTCTAGGTGAACGGGAAGTACCCTATGAATTTTGATTCCCTTGAGAGTGTCTAAATACACGTATTTTACGACAAAAACAGCCGTATCTTTTCTTTGGTTAACTCAGAAGTTTGTTTTTTTCACTGCTTCAAGGGACCGAAGACTTGAGTATGGTTTTAATTTCAACTCGATAATTCCACACGTTCCCGAGATAAAGGGTCAGACAGACGGACAACAGACAAGGGTTCCGTTTTTCCTTTTGAGGTACGGTACCTTAAAACAGTTTCAGTAGTTAATCATCACTCTCGTACTCTTTACTCCAGCTATTTGCCCTTATTCCAATGTATCTAGTACTGTTAACCCAAAGTATTTTCTTCATCCATACGTCTCTATTTTCTGTTATCTCAGTAGTCAAGTGACTCCCTTCCTAAGTCCTAGTCATAACATTTCTCATACAATCGTATAAGTAACAAAAGACAGCCACTCCGTCGTCCGTTGAATTATATTCCTGATATTAAGTAGAGGTTAAGGGAAGTCGGGTAGCTATTCCTGGAATGCGTATTCGGGAAGGCCAGTTACATACACGAAACAAACGGTAGGGATTACGCACATCGCATTAGCATATAATGGTGTTATTTGCATTCGGCCACTGAGGCTTATTTTACGCCCGTTTATTTTTCAGAAATCCAACCCGTTCACTGCAGCACAGTAATTTATGCAAAATACCGCACATGATTGGACGGCGGCAGACCCCTTTTTGCCTTTTTAAGCCTCCTCGTTTAATAGTTTGGCCGTAATATGTGCCGACCTGACGAATTATGTGGTTGCTTGGTCAATTTTTCAGATTGATGGCGGTATGTGTTATTTCTTTAATTTACAGCTCTCGTAGTGACAGACCTTGTTCAGTTATACTTCCTTATTCGATTTGTCACACTTTTTAACCGTTCCAGACTTAAACAGGAAACAGGTAATTGAAACAATCATTTAGCAGAGAAGCTACCTTCTTACGCTCAAATTCAATAGTTTTTTTTTATATATTTCTAGGAATAAATTAGTAGTGAATAAACCCGCAAAGCTCAAGAATTTTAGTGCGAGCCCGATGCCATCTCGAATATCGGAGATGCTTCTAGCTGTGTACGCCCGACACGCGGCCCGGGAAAGAATTTCAATAAGTTGTTTTCATTTGCAAATTGCGCGCCGCGGCGACACCTAATGGAATAGGAATCTAGGGGGCCGCGTGCCGGCGGCCGCACCAGTTCCGCTTATTGGATTATAAAGAGCTCTTTCGATGCGTTCTCGCTTACTACGATTTTTTTTCGATTAAAGAGATTTGTTTTTAAGTAATTTAAAAAGGTTATGTGCGTCGGAATTGCCTAGCCTAATTCCGACAAGGCTGTTCCATCATCGGACCAGCAGGCGTACGACGTTGCGCCACCGGTACATGGGCGGACTTCCCCACGACCTATACGCACACGTTTTAGGAACACATTCATTATGTGTACAGCTAAGGAGTGGAATTCCCTGCTGGTGTCTGTATTTCCTGATAACTACTACCTGGGAATCTTATTTATTTTATTATACAGAAAGCTCACAAACAAATAAAAAAAATTGGTAATATTATCAAATCGCTAATTACAAGCCTCCACACACATATAAAAATAAAAAGAAAGTACACACAAGTCAATTAATTACTAACGAGAGAAGTTAATCATCGAAAAAAATCTGTGCCATTTGCCGTCGCAAGGTCACTGGTGCAAAACAAGTCAATATTAAAGGTCCCTAGAAAGTCTATTGAAATCAAATGCACTCCGTAGTGAAAAACCATTTTCATATAATTGGTCAATGCGAAAGGTACTCATACTCTCTTGAGATCACTTCTAGGCAAGCGCGCTCCATCGTCGACCACATCGCTTCCCATCAGGTGATATAGTGATCAAGCGCGAGCTTATCAAAAATAAAATAAAAAATATTCCCCGAATCTCCTGTCTCACCGGTGTCAAGCTCCTTGCTCGCACTTCCTTAATGTTTACTCTATTAATTTTCAAAGACTTGTGGCGCTGTTCGTCGCATGATGAAGAAGGATCTTTGTGAGGAGGTGCGCTGGTGAAAAATGCGAAGGCGTTATTAGACTCCCGGGGACGAATTGGTATGCCGAGGGCATGTTCCGTTCGACCGCCATTATTCATTTATTCATGGGGTTCATGTACTTAGCACCAACGAGAATTTACTATGTATCATAGTTAACTAGATATGTACTAAATAACAAAAGTTATTGGTGGTTCTGAATACCTTCCGTGTTCAAACGATTCTGTTTCCACTAAATATATTATTTAAATTATGGCTTAGTAATTGGTAACTCTATCACTTAGTTTAAATGCCCGGAACTGTCACTTGGAATAACTAACTTAAGACACAACTTAACGCCTTAAGACACATGAATTAAACAATGAAATACAACAAATTTTAGTGAAATTTTAATTGGAAACTCTTGTTACATGTAAATATTATAATCGAATGAACAACTTGCACGAGACTGAACAAGCCTCATAGAAATGTGACAATTCCTCATAATAAGTTTGATGACAAAGAATTATGAAAGCGTCAATAAAATTACATTAATTCAATATTATTTGAAGAACCGTTCAATTCCCAGAAAATCAATCTAATTCATCATCCAAGTCACATAATAAACCTTTGTTTACCTTAAATAATGATGAGCACAACCAATACATTTGAGCATTATGCAAATACGTAACGGTATTGGCCGTGCCAAGGAACGCGGAAGCATGTTTTCCAATAAAGCGAGCAATAAACGCATACTCGTGGCCATCGATGTACTCGTATGTACTGCGCGAGCGCCCATGGACACATTCCAACTGACCATTGAAAGGGGTTCACCTAAAGACTGGGAATGACTAACACGACATTCGCGGAATCCTAGGTGGAAACCTGGGAAAATCCTTGATACTAAATTAGCCAAATAAATTGAACTCGGACCGTATCATAACAACACTGAAATTCTTGAAAATGAAAGGTCATTGGCAAAGTTAAACGTCAAAATCGATGCAGAATGTGATGATAAACTACAAGGTATGAAATGCAGTCATGCCATATTTTCCGCTAATTGAGTTTTGAGAAGGAACTATTGTCATGTCGACGACTAGTTGGTTTCTTTTTGTTATTTAAAATTTGGCCGCACATTTAATCTGAAAACTAAAAAATTTGGAGAACTAAATTAAGCTTTGTACATCTAGATTATTGCTGAACTGAAACAAAATATAATATCGGACATAACTATAGGAAATCGTAGGTGCACGGACCCTTTTCAGAACATACGAAATACGAATCTTACCGATATTATAAAGAGGGAAAGTTTGTTTTGTTTGTTGAGGTAATCTCGATAACTGCTCAATTGTTTTTGATAGTTCTTTCACAGTTCGCCAACTTGTTTCGTTCCCTTCCCTTTGAACACAGGGTGCGAAGTTGTTGTTCGTCGCGATTGTGTCATATCTGTGTGCGATCTACAAACAAATTGTTGGGAAATGTTATATTATAAGCTGGAATTGTTACGGAGTTTATTTGATTGTCATTGGTTCTATTACCGGCCGCTTCTTCGATTCTGCCGCGTGCGGTCGCATTCCTGCTTTCTTTCTCGCTCTAGTAAATGACGATTGATAATTGAAAGCAAAGGATAGAAGCATAGGAAAGTGCGATTCAGTGCGGCTGGACGTAGCTCAATCCTAATGCAATAAATACTTTTTTGGGAGAAATAGTCCTCAGATCTACCTGGCGGTTGGATGTTCCTCAGATATCCACGCGCATAGCACTTAGCATCCGACATGCGTTATCATCACAACATCATGTTTTTAGCCGAAACACGTCCACTGTTGAACATAGGCTTCCCCCAAGTGTCAACACAAAGACCAGTCCGGTGCTTTTCGCATCGCATCGGGTTTCCGCGGCCCTC
This sequence comes from Mythimna vitellina, assembly GCA_949316375.1. Lineage (NCBI taxonomy): Eukaryota > Metazoa > Arthropoda > Insecta > Lepidoptera > Noctuidae > Mythimna > Mythimna vitellina. The sequence goes on from OX438697.1 coordinate 17,485,215, forward strand.
GCCAGGCATCAGTCTACCTTGTACCTCTTCACCCGACAAACGCTGCGTCTTCCATTAGCATGTATGTGAAGCAAAAGGAGTATGTAAGGATCGTAGCAGGTGGGGTTAAGTAGTTTCTACTAACCCCCTTGAGATAGAGCGTGGATTTATGTATCTATTTTGAAAGATCTCTGCTTTACATCTAACGATACTTAATGATGTAACTTAAAAAGAGAACGAAAAATATTCGTTCTTTCTTCCATGTCAATAGAGCATCAAACAAGTGCATTTCTCAAAGCAATTTATTTTTCATAGAATAAATGCGGCGGTATCAGAGAGCCCTCGTAAACATGTCTTCAATAAAGTCTCGGAGTGACCCGTGCTCGCCCCGGGCACGACATTGTTCCCCGGTTTATAAAATTACCCCGTTAAAGGAGTGCGCGGCTCAAAGGAGTCTTGTTGAAACATGCTGTACTTGTATGGGTGTTGCGATATACGTAAGTACGTGTATGTTTTTGGAAGTTAGTGTGGAAGTAAGGCTTGCAGGATCCTCGTTTTTACAAGTCTTCAAGTTGTCATATTCATGTTTTTGTTTTCTGGACTTAGGAATATTTCCAAAGTAAGTCTGCAAATATTAACTTTTTGGAAATTTTGTATTGTTTCTCATTTTAGATCATATTTGCGACGTTACTTCTTGAGGCAGTTCTAAAACCAAATATTAAACGTAGTAGAACAATTTTAAAAAGTCAGCTTGTGGGTGTCTTATCACAGTGGATCACATATTCCGATGTCTTTCTCATCAATTTTGTCATTTCCCTTAAATACTCGAGTCGGAGCTCGTTTAATAGGCCCAAATTATATGTGAAGGCTTTATTCGCCGGGTGATGTGTGTAAACCAGCAACGTGTGCGCCCGATAAGTATTCAATACACGTTTCCACATAAATTAACCAACAGGTGTGTTCTCCCTGAAATGAACATAAATAAAAAACAGATCAAGCGCGAAATGGCAACATTCGCAATAAAGGTTCCAATGCTACACGACTTTATACAACCTTACCTTTTGAAACGTGTTCCGCGGGAAGCTACAATTGACTATATCATTTCCAAGCCATTAAAAAAAGCTGATCAAAATGTATTTATTTCTTTATCCGTAGTAAAATTAACAACAACATTAAACACCCATTTCAGGCCTTTAAACACAGACTGTTTTTTCACGATTTATGTTATTGAACCTTAAAAACAGATGAGAAGTGCTAAACGTCGCGCGCTCCGTACCTTTATTTATATTTAGTGCCTTTATTTATACCTGGTTCGGTGTATGCTAATGTTCCGAAACGGGATGTAGACTGACTGAAATAGCTCCTTACTTGTCACGACAATTCTCCCTTAAACCAGCTTCAGTGAACCGGTACCGTTATTCCGAGCTATTTCAACAAGCAGACTGCAACCAAAATTACCCGGCGATTTTGTTGTTGTAATCGTAATAGATGCACAAAGTTTCAGAAAATGTTGGACCTCGTCTCACCGCCAGCTAGGCTAACTGGCGCAAAGTTTTGCTAAGAGAGAAAAATTGCGTAGTTTTAATCAAATTATAAGTTGCTTTGGGTAGCAGTTTCAAACTGGACTGTGCTTTAAATCTTTTCATAAAAAAGTATAGCTATCATAGCTTCTTCATGATGAGAGTTTCTATTGAGTTCATTATTTTTTTTTTTATACTCCCTCTATGCTTTTTTTGTTATGCTGCATATCCACACGCGGTCATAAATACACCGAACTGTTATCAAATTCATATTCAAGCAATTGAAGCAGTAATCCATAAATATGCAAAAAACAATCGCAGCTCAGTGTGCGCCGTCTTGTTCTTCGTCTAATGCTTCTTCGTGACCTATTTCTGAATGGATATAAAAGCGCATTTTAAAGACCTCTAGAACTATTAGAAGTGTTCTGAAGACTTTCTCGAAGACGTTTGCGTGACATTTACAACGAGTGCTAATTGTCGCTCGACGGTTGCGGTTGTTACGGGAACAGACCTGTATCGAGTGTACTTTGCCGTGGATTTCTCTTGTCTACATCTGATTTGAGCCGATGCAACTTTCGCTCCAGACACGATCTGGTTTTAACGACGTTGTCTCGCAGCCGACTGCATTTCTTCCTTTAAATTCCACGTACATTGTTTCGTTTTAAATGCTTTTGTTGTTGCTATGTCATATAATAGTAATTTTTAATAAGTCACGTATTTTGTGTACCTACATCTAATCGGAACGCCTGCAATCAATTTTGATAACTGTTGACTTCGTGTTATAGGTATGAGTTTAATTTTTGATTAACATCATTATCAAGATACCTAATAAGCTCGGTAACTTTAAATATTAAGCTTGTAGCAGTAGTGTGAGCATATAAATGTGAACTTCGATCGAGCGGTTACTGCTCGATCCAAACGTTTCGTCAGGCGTTGCCCAATCGGCCCAGAATGCAGTCCCCGGTGTCGTCTGCTTGTCGAGTAAACTGATCCGTGGGCGTACTCGTGTGCCAACAAAACAACACTAGCAACAACTCTGAGAAGACAATCTCGTTTAGATTTAAAATCATAACATTTATTGAAATCAAACTAGTAAATTACAACCAATTTTAACCCTTAGCCAATCAGTGTTCATCGATACTTTATTCCGCTTGAATTGCTTATTAATTCTTTTGTGTTATTTATCTCTGTGAGTTAAAAATCATAATCCAATCCGCACTTTTTCACAAATCGATATCCATAATTAGTTCCTGTATGGTAATAGAGGAAAAAAACACAATATTGTGTTAAAAGGCCACCGTTACGGCTCATAGGTCTCACGCCAAGCTGCCTGGATGGCTATAGTGTTTAGTTATTTTAATTCGATGCTAAGTTTATAAATAGATTGGTTGCATCGCCTTCGTTACTTCGTAGTAACCAAAGTAACTCGCTTCTACAACTTGCCTGTCCAGTGTCCGGTTATATTTCTGGATACTTTTTTTTTCTCTTAAATGGCCCTTCACTTCACAATATGTCGTATAGATTGTAAAATTTATTTATTTCTGTGGTATTTTAACCGGGGTGTGTGTTTTGTCTATTTTATCTATATTTTAATTATGTTTTTTATTTATTATATATCTATAACATCTGTGAGCGACCGTGGCATCATAGTGCGACCTAATTGAATACCAGCGCTATAGGTTATTTATCGTTTTTAAAGATCGCGTCATATGCTTAGTTACTCACCTTTTTGGCTTCGCATTGATTTTTATTTTATATTTGGTTTAATTAAGTTACAAGTAAACATTTTTTCTTCCTTGTTGTTTACGCACAGTAAAAAATCAATCGCTTATAAGAATTGTTTATCATTTTATTGCCGATAAATAAAAGTCTCTTTAATCGGAACATTCCGATTTGGACACTTTAGTTGTACAAAAAGAATTTCAATATAAATCTTGGTCGTTATTACAAAATGTTAGATTGTTTGTATTTCTAAAGTGGCTATTTAACGGATCGTTTTACGTTGAGGTAGAATCGAATCTGAAATAGATTTAAATGGATTTTTATAATTGGAATAGTCGGTAAGGCTTGCGGCTGTCGATAGTTACCCAAACCGCGGATATTTAGTAGTTTTCCAAGTTTTCCCAGTTAGCGATATTGTGTTGGTGCGAAGTTCGCGCCGGGTCGCCCAGGGCGCGTCTCTCGCAATAACGTTTTCTTTCCCACAATCTTTGCTTGTGATAATTTAAAACGTGTTTGCATACCATCGGGGCGGAAGAGGGCGCCCTGCCCTTAGGTCCACAACAAGGACGGGCTCGTAATAAATGTTTATCGATATTAATTTTCGAAAAAGGAATTCCATTAGATTCGTTCAAGATTCTTACGTTGATAGAAATAAAAGTTATTTTTAGCTGTAGAATGATTTGCACAACTTGAATGAATGCAATTTTTATTTCCTTGAATCACAGCTTCTGAAGCAATCCAAGATTTATGATCTTGAATCGGATAATTAGTGTTAATACATTCGTTTATCTGAAATACAGGATGTTATGAATCATTTCGGTGAATAAACAAGCAAGTAATTTGTTTGAAATAAATCATGCATAAGTAAACACAGCGTCAAACGTCCACTTTTGAAACTGAAAATGTGCCAGATTTTTTTCTATAAATCTTCACAATAAAAAAATTAAATAAACCCCAATTCTCTTTCATAAAACGTCGTGATCATTATAGCAAATAAACAATATTTTATATGTTCGCTAGTTTCTCACAATTTAATATCTATCAAGCGTGTTATATAGCTATTGTCTTGTTATATATGTCCGGCTAATTGGCGTGGATGGTGGGGACTGGCGTCTGATCAGTTGCTAGGACGCGTGACCAAATGCCGTTACCCTACCGAAGACCACTACTCATTCCGATTTGATGAGTCTAACTTGATTGACTGCACGACCACATATAAAACCTGATTATGTGAACATATTTTTTCGAGAAAATAAGGCTCGCTCTAAGCTGCGGGAAATTGACATGTCTATGATCTTATTTATGTCAGGGATATCAAACCGATGTCATTCGGAACTGTGAAGACTTATTTTGTTACTGTATTGAATTTAAGCTTGGACTAAAGATAATTAAACCTTAGAGGCTTAAAGTCTACCACTATTAATAGTCTACTTTGAATAAGGAAAATCATTATAATCCACGTAGCGTTAGTAACTCATTCCTATTTCCTGTTTTGTCTGTTGCTACTTCCTTTCTGCTTTCTGTGACGCAGCAACGAGAATAATAATGCACATGATTAAAAGTTATCTAGCGCATATGATCACAACCGCTAATCCATACCAAATTCAATACCGTATAGCTGGCATCGTATAAAAACGAGTTAATATTCAAACTGATGAATAAACCATCGGTGCATGCTAGAACATGCAAAAGAAACGACGTGCACTCGATATCTGACCTTTGACAGAATTTAATAAAGTGCACGCGAGTCAAAACATTATTAGAAGCAATGTTCAATACATTACCATAATTAAATAGTCCACGGAGTGAGCGCGACAAAGCTTGTCCACGTGACAATTCCAGTAATAACTTTCTCATTGTCACTGGCCGACCAGGACTCCCTCGCATAAGTTTATATTATTATAATGGAACCAATGTAAGCTGTGTACCCACTGTATGCGGGCGCGTCGCTGCCTACATAAATCTCTAGTGATAAATTAGACAATTCCATAAGATAGGGTGCACGCGCCCCCCTACGGCCCACATGCAGAGAGGCCGTTGGGATAATCGACGGGACTCATGCAATTTGGCATAGTATTTATCGTCCCACGTGTGGGTACACTCTTTTATGTTACCGGTCAATGTTTTGTTGTATAAACTTTACGAGCTGTAACGTTTACAAAAGGTTGACGGTGATGAATTGATGTTTGAACGCTTTTCTATTTTATTGTTGTTGCGATACGTACTTTCGTCACTAATGTCTGTCTTTTTACGTCTTCAACGCTACGTCATCAAGTGTGACGTGATCTATCATTCTATTGTGTTAAAGCAGGCTGTATATCATCTCGTCAAGTATGTATTTGAATTATGATAAACCAGACTAACATTTTATCATACTCCGATGTGAAGTTCCTATCGTTTTGATTCAAGACAAGAACGCTTGAACCCATACAATGTGCTCACTCTCAGAATGTCTCTAGTTTGAAATACTTTTTATCAATCACAATTGCGGAGAAGCCATCGAAGCAGTTGTTTTCAAAGTTCGAGCGGGAGTCAACAATCTCTATATCGGCCATACTCGAGATGCGCAAGTTTAAGTATTTAAAGACTTTTGATACAAACTTTATGACGACAACAACGATATTAAACTTGGTAGTGACAAAAAATAATCTATACAATCTTTGGAGCCGAGTGTTTCTAGAATTATTCAACCTCTTCTAAAATTAAACATATTCACAACATTCTTTTACCACAGGGAATGTTATACCGGGACAAAAACAAACTAGAAATAAACAAAAATTACATCACATCGCGTTCCGATGATTCACGACGCGCAACGTAACAAAACATCAATTTATCGTGAAAAAAAAATCTTTCACAGCTAAGCTGACCCGAAATAATAGCAGCTATATAGACAGTAGACGTCATTATGGTGTTCGGTACGTCAAAACACGCCGATGTTGACGACCCGAATGACTTGCATGATTCGCCCGGCCATCTCATATCGATCCTGCTTCGCCCGCCAACTCACTTCACAGTTTTATACGTCAGAATAAAAACCTGTGTATTAATAAAATATTTTTGTTTGTTTCAGGTATGACACGCAACTAATAGTCATTTTTTTGACGCTGACACGTAACTATGAAATTTCATCAATTTGTAATATAAAGAATTGACTCTTCACATTTTATTATTATTCGTATGTAACTAAACAGCAGAAATTGACAAGGATTTATGTAATAAATACAGTCGTATCCCCCCCAAAAAAAGTATCTACAAGAGAAGCCACTCGACTTTATTAAAGCCAATTATCATAAATCAGTAATGAACCTCACGAATACGTCATAGGCCCTATTTGACCGATATCGATCCCAAATTCAAAATTAGGTCGATGTTTGTTACCAACCAATAAACAATCAAACAACTTTCATAAACTTCTTGGCAACACGTTTCTGACGTTCAGAATCCGAATGGCAAATATGATCCAAAAAGTATACTGTAATGTAAGACCTTGAAGGAACATGGCTAGGTTTTAGTCAGTAAAAGTCTGACACTCCCTCTCGCTTCACCCAGAACGGCAGAATTTATTTGATTTTCCAACCTAAAAAAATTCTTTTGTCGCTGATTAAATCTATGTCTTCTATATAATAGAGAAACTGACTGACTGACATTTCAACGCACGGACGGAAATACTGGGACTAGGAAAGCAAAATTTTGTTCGAGGTTTCCTTTTATAATGTAAGCGGGTTTCTGAAAATTCAACTTTTAAAGGGGTTAAAGTATGTTGTATGGAGAAATTTACTTTCATGCGGGCGAAGCCTCTGGTAGAAGCTAGTCGAAAAATATTTGCAGAGCACGTACCAAAACGAATTCTAGACTTTATTTGATCCCTTAATAGTACTCCTGAAAGCAGTTACCTAGTTCACGACATCCACAAATATATTTTTTCCGTCCCTTTAAGATTAACTAGGATTGCATTGATTCGCTTCGTTATGCGAGATTATTTTGGCCGCGGCCGTCACGTGGGCACCGCTGCTACTGCTAGATATTTCAATCAGCCGGTCAAGGAACTATTACATTGCCACCGCGCCACCATTATCTTGGCCCGGAGATTGATGACCCAATATTGCGATGGACTCCGATACCCATACATACAACACTTTACATATACAACAGCCTAATAAAACTAGCAATACGGAACGCGTAATGTATGCCAATAAAATTTACTTCTGCTATGACCGGTGTTGGACTATTTATAGATAGCAGTAAAACAAACTAATTTGATCTAGATTTCATATTTTTATTTCGACGATTGAATTGCTCTGATATGAAACGATCAATTATATTTGTCTAATCAATTTTGATTTACGTGATTATTTTCTAGTCATTGCCCTCTTCTTTGTATATTGTATTTGTTTATGTCCCGGTATTGACAATTTGATTCGTGTTAGTATTAAAAAGGAACTGGTTTTGACTGGGTATTCCCTCGCGTGATATTTTGTTGTTCCGTTTCATTATACCATTATTTAAAGATAAATGGCTGATATCAATCTGCAGACAATGTTTTCTTTTTTTCAATGTCTTTAGTCGCTTTAATACGTTACTAGGATGTCCATTGTCGTCATAGAAGAGCATTGTACTTTGAGACAATACTGGAACCGATTTGCATGGAAGCAGATTAATTTTTGTTTGAGATATCCTTAGAAATCACGAAGTATGATGTCAAAGACGTGAAGTAAATGACAATGACAAAAATGCACCGTTCGGTGATGCGACAAATTCGCCTCTCTATTCGAATAAAATTGATGGGAAGGCCAATATCGTAAAGCGAAACACGGGCGTACACTACGGAACGACTATTTTGAGACCGTATCGGAACCCCGATCTATTTGATGGACTCGGTAGCGTGGTGAGGAATAAAACCCCCTATGCATTGGACGCTAATCATGTTATGTGATCTAACTTTAGTGTTTTGAGTAATTGGGGATTCCCGAAATGTTTTCTAGACCCGTTTTGTTGTGACTTGTGTCCTTTTCTAATAGTACTAGTACTAATAAAGACTATGTTATAGTTTCGTGATGTAAGTTTATCGATTCTCTTTGCATAATTTCCATGTAAACTAGATAGGAAGTGCGCATGATTAACAACACAATCAGTTACAACTACTTATCTCTGAGAGCAGTGTACGTTACACTATAAAAATGTATATTTGCAATATACCATTTGAATTTCAAACCGTCATAATGAAGTTAGCGGTAAAGTGGGAACAATTGCGCACGCGCCGGCCAAGCCGCTGGCGCCGCAACGCTCCAGTTGCACTGTCTGGGCATCCAGCTACCAGACCAGATACATGATTATACAGGGGTTACCACAAGCTTTTTGCATGCTAAGCCAGACACATTATTATCGAGTTGTTATGTTATGACTGACTGTCTTGCTTGCATACAGACGTGCAATTTGTTGGAATTACAAATTGAAAGAGTTTAGACTAGCTATTCATTGGAAACATGTATTCGTTAGTCAGCATCGGTTATTTAAGACCACACCTGAGTCACGTGCTTGCAAATGTTGAGCAGTTGTTCCAATCTTTTCCATTTCAATTTTAAAACTAGTCAGAAGAACATTCTCGGAAAGTTAAATCATTCTTGTTTAAAATACAATCTGTTTTCGCAATAGTTTTGTTGTCAAATAATTCTTCGGCGAACGCCAGCTACTCCCGTGAGTCATACTTTTACTCTAAAAATACGCTCCAAATTAGTTTAAAATAGAAGACCCCTGTGAGCGCTCGACTCGCTAATCTAAATAAAGAAATTATCAGTTTAACGTTTGCTCCACTCATGTCGTGCGCCCGATGACGGCAACTATTTGTTTTCGCTAATTATATCGTTCCTGCGACTAGACTGTGAGTTACTGCCATGATGACCTACCTAAAAAATGTAAGATAATTTGTGAACATCTGTGGTATCTAACCTTCTGCTTCATTTACGTGTTGTCTAATATAAACTTGGCTAACTTGCTTATTTTTCTAAAAGAAATCAGTAATTATCAGTAGGTCAAAACTAACAAATTCTGAAAGTATTTTACTTACGTTTGGACATCTGCATGCCTTGTAAAATCAACAACAACTGTGTCATTCGTTCTTTGATTGTGTGTCCAGACCTAGCGAATGCGCCTCCGCTCGCGAGCCGTTCGCAAACTGATTGCGAACTGCGCGATTTCATGTTCGTGCGAAGCCCCTGCGCCGCTCACGCGCAAGCTACGTGATATACTCGAGTGTCGCTGGAGGTGCACTCGAGCCTTGCCGGAACTGCACTAGGGCAGGGCAGCACACCAAACTTAGGCTGTTATCGCACGCGAGCAGCACGCGCGCAGCTCGCAAGCGGCTCGCGAGCGGCACATTTGCCAGGTCTGGGCACACCAAGAAGAACAAAAAATTAAATGATATTTTTTTATCTTGTCTTACCATTCACTCCATTGGGAGATTAAACTGTATTATAATTAAAGTGCATCAGTATTCAGTATCGTATCGTTACATTTACTATCTCTATTTTCGCCCCGTTATTTTCGATCGACAATTTCCTCAGTTGACCCTTTGCAGCCGGATGGACCACCTGACGGACATTCTCGGGCCGGCACAGACATATAAACACGCGCTATTATTACTGAAACAAATCAACTCTTGTGTGTTTACGTCTCTCATTTTTCGTAACAATATATTTTTGTTTCTCGCTGACCGCATTACTGTTTTAATGGACTGGAAACTGGAAAAAAACTGTCAAAACGTCTGTTTGAAAAAAATACTTTTAAATATTTTCTCAACCGCGAAGCAAGGCATCCCTCAATTAAATGAGTGGTTAACGCGAGAGTTTACAATCTGGCAAGTTTCCCCACTTGTTAGTCGACTTCGCAAACAGTTGACACGATTCGTCGGCCAAGTTCCGGCCCCCTTATGCACTTTTTTGGTCTTGAAATGCCGCCATGGAAACTTTCACATACCCTTCCGCTGTCGAACTGCACGTGGACGTGATAACGAGTGAATTTTAAATAATGTCATTTGATACACATTACCGTTCATTCGCTAAATATGTTGCGGTATATCAAACGCGAATATGAAATAATTAACGGCATTCTTCAAACACCAACCGAATGCCGACTCTATAAAAACTTAATGATTAAGGCAGTTCGCTGAGTCTCAGTTTTCGGAATCGATCTTCGAAAACCCTCATCATCTTCGAATAATTTATAATTAGACAAAGGTGCGCACCGATTTCGAAGGCATTGTAAGATAGGCGATGGGTCATACAGAGGGCACAGGTCGGCTAGCGACCTTGCGGGTGTATTCTGAGCGGCCGCGAGAGCTATTTCGGCGCGTCGACATCGATCCAAGCTAGCTAACTGGAGCAGCCTCATTGGCACCTGAAATGCATCAAGCTACTTCAACGATTGCGAGATCGACGTCTTCCAACCACGTGAAACCTGCTGATGCCAATGCCTGACCGCTCTTGTCTAAATTTATCTTTCACTATAACGTATTTTTGTGGTGAAAATTCGTGGTCAAGTGTCAAAGGCACAAGTTTCAGACGACACAGCATCATATTTTGATACAGCCTCTGGAGAGTAGCGTTTTAAGTCTCAACTTTGTATGGTTGCGAGGTGTTTTTTTACAATGTAATTGGCGTGAAACTTGAATGCTCGGCGACAATGGAATACTCGCTTATTTTTGGCACGATTGTAGTATTAACCCGGTAACAGAGTGTGGCGGTGATATTTAATTATACTATTACGTACCGCGTACGTCAACAGAGTCTGGTGGTGACTGGGGACGGTATCGTGACGTTTGCTTGACTACACATGATCGACCATGCAGTCTGTTACGTACTTGTTTTGTACGATAAAACGTTTTGTTGCTAACCCAATACAGCCTGTGTTTAAACACGTAATTAAACAAACCGTAGAGGTAACCGTGAAGTGTTTCAATAACTCTACGTTATTGTAATACCTTGAAGTTGGGTAGGTATCTGAAACGGCATACATTTCCATCGTTAAGTATGAATGCCCTTCCAATTTATTACTATAGATTGAATCAGTTCTATTTTAAGGCAATTAAAATCGATTCAATCGACGAAAATATATGTTGGTTATTTTTAACCAATAATAGCTTAACAACTAAACTTCTTTCACAACTAAATAATAAATGTAAAGTATGTGTAGTAAAAAATGTTAATCAATCTTATTCGCAGTTCTGAGGTAGATTGCTCAAACGTGTCCATTAGGCACAACACCTCAATGCGATTCATCGGTTATCGGTCCCAGGTTCCCAGTGTAACCTCATCAACGCAAGCTAAATTACGATAAGATAGTATGACATTGGCCAAAATTCTCTCGTTCACTTGAGTGGTTCGTTGGCTCAAGGTGACCGGCGGGTGCGTTGACATTCAGACGCCTTTATCAGACCAGGCGGGTTCACGGCGCGCCTATGTTTATTAGCGGCCGGGCTGCCGACTGCTGCCGATACAAACCCCCCCACAATCATCTATAAATCACACGACACGTCATTGCTATCGCACCTAATCAAAACAATCGTATTCCTAATAGGCAGGATTAGTTCTTAAATCGCCCTTTATCGTTTGTATTGTTCTCTTTCTTGCTGATTATATATGCATTTTGGCTAGCATCCCGTATGCGACTTTCATCCTCACAGACCACGTCTAAGCATAATAAGTTCAGCTTAGACGCACAGTCGTCAGATGAGGAATTTATCGTCATTTCATTTACATCGAGCACATTGCATAATGATGTGATAACATTATACACGTCTAGTTAGCAACGGTTGTATATTATGCATTTCTATTTTAGTGCACGGCTTGAAGGCCGGTTGCACCGAGGCATCCGTCACTGCGGAATTCACCATCGTCTTGCCTGCAGCCAATCTGTCGGTTAATAGCTCGAATTGTACGTTGCACTGCGAACCGGTGGATTTATTGACCGATATAGCCCTCGCTCGATTACACGCCAAAGGGTAGACGACCCTATTCGAGAAGACAAGACTTGAATGTCCGAATCTTGTTGTGTACCAATAATTGATTCGGCTGCCTATTGTCGAATTCGAGGATAGCTACTACCCTACTTGATTATGTTTCGATAATCTAATAGAAAAAACCCGACCCAACATGGCAGTTTCTTCGTTTACCTTTTGACGAAAAAATAGTAAAGCTTTAACCTACCTTCTTCGGAATTAAATCATTAGTTCGTTTCTCGAGGCTTGTCGAAAACGTGGTTCGATCTTGCGTCGTAAATCGCTGCTGTCTGCGCCTCAATTGCGAACTAACAGAGGCAATGATTGAGTGCAGCAAAGAACTCTATTAAACCCGAGATGGTATCTCAATGCTGTCACGTGATCCGATCGCCTGCGGCCTATTCGAATCGCTGCACGATTCAGTGTGCTCATAGCATCCAGTCTCCATTGCCATTGCGAAAACGACTATATCAGCACTAATGCTTAATTAATATCAGCGTCTTGAATGAGAAACGTAAACAATAACTAGTGTGTTTCAAGCGTTTCCCACGTGTAACAACAATTAAAGATACCGTGATCTGTGACATTTATTATTGTTTACATTTCTATTAATTATTTATTTATATATACAACGTTCCCTTTATCAACGTAGTAAGGATCTTGGGAAGCGTTGTAATATATGGTTAACTTCACATTAAAAACCCAATTTCTTATACACGTCAAGATTCAACAATTTTTCTCGTACGAAAACACATTAATCATAGCAATAGCAACAAATCCCAATATGTTTACTTGACAACAACTCTCGGTTGTCTTCGTCAACACAGCCGGCGGGCGTCGGGCGGCGAATAAAGGAATAATGGAAATTATTCGCCGCGTCGCGACCCGCGAACGGTTATCGATGGAGGCAATTTGCCGAATAAATGGCCCGGTAATGATTGGACCCCTCCCGGCGTCGGTAACCACTCTATGTGAGGTCTGTTTGCGTACTAACAGACTCCTTGTACATTGTCCGTGTGCTTGTGGGATGTTTGAGAGACGCCGGTTGTTGGTATGTCAAATAAAAGCTTTTTAAACGGCTTTGGCTTGTATTGGGTGATTACGAACTGGAATACGCGGATATATTTTGCTGAAATGTCAGGATTTTTCAAGATCTCATCAATCACATCGACTTAGTTTAGGGGAGACATTAATTTGAGATATTTTTGTTGACATTCGGGATTTTGTTATGAGTACAACAAATTGTTTTACGTCTATTAGGCAGGTATTATTTAGGTATACTCCCCTTGAAATAATGGCCATTCCTATAACCCATAAAAATCAATGCCGTACTTGTCACTAACGCATCGTGTTGCTAATAAGGGCAAACAAACAAATATTGAATTATTATTTTTTACTTTGGCCGAAAACTGAAATTGATTAGGCAATTATTTTGCAGACTTCAGTCACACCGTTCCATAACATATTGTGTAAGACTCATAACAATAAAGTAACGTTGAGTAATAACTAACTAGCCACAACTTAAAGTATTTGTTTTTAAGTATACTTGAAACAAAAACTATAATCGTTCTTGAATCACACGTGTAAGCTACAGAAATAGCTATTTTCCGCGTAGATACTAGCATTAACCAGTTGGTTGAAGCGATCATTAACTTTTAGTATCTGGCTGTATTACCTATTCCGCTTTATACAATTTATCCAATAATATATTAACTTAATAAATAAATCAGCTGACGCACTAAAGATATCACACAATTTGTGCTGAGTCTGATTTTACGTAACTTGGATTGATACTGAAATGGCTTTCACTTTCGTGGTAACTTTGTGTACTCGTATCAAAATTTACTAAAAAAAAACAATCTAAAATTGAAAACAATTTTAATCTCTGTTTGCGACCGTACGGGGGTGAAAGGGATTTAAGTTTTCAACGAGTGTGAGCCGTCCCGAATTACCCTCCACATAGGTATTTAATATTTCAGATGTAGAAGTTTTCAAAGAATTAAGTGGATAAAAATAAACTGATTACTTTTAAACTTTTATTAAACGGTTAAATCTAAGTCCATTCTAAAACATTTTTTATGTGGATAAGTTCGAAATTCTGAAAGCTTGTTCACGGTTTTTTTTGTAGTTACACTTCGGTGTAAGCTTGGGCCGGCGCCACGCTAACGTGGCAAAATATCTTGCCGAGCGTTTTGACGTTAATTACGGTGCACGCACGCTGCGTCACACTTCGCCCTCTGACCAGCCGACCATGTTTAATGTGTTTCCTTATTTGTACACCCCGATAACTTCACGCAATAAAACCAATTTTTGATAAACTTCCAAATATTGGGTTTAAGTTTTTAAATAGGTATTTCACACCTATTAATTAAGGACCCAAAGTGTTAACAAAGCTTTTCAGCCCCAAAAAGTTATTAAATATAATTAGTGATTGATTGAAACACAATTTGCAGCCGAAACCGAATTCGTAACGGTATGTTCGACTGCTCTTCTATTTTCGGACGTTACCGAAACTGAAAACGAAACTAGCGTGGTAACAGAAAAAATGACGAGAAATAAAAATATATTTCGACATAGTTATTCCTAACTATATTTCGATATACTTATGCTAAAATGAATATTTATAACTTCCAAACAGTCAATTTTTGGGTAGCTATAGCACGCGCTCAAAGATGTTACTTTCGGTCGTGCCGAATATTCGGCCACTTTTTGGCCGTAACCGAAACCTGTTATTTTGGCCGAAACTTCAGTCAGTCACTACAAAAAGTATAGCTAAGGAAAGCATTAATGAAATGATATATTCCTAAAATTAATTTACAATTATCAAGACCCATAGGTATGTGCATGTAATCGGTACCGCACAATGAAAATTGAATTCCGTTTAATCTGAAGCGGATGAAATGAAATTCTCTAAACAGCGTGCTCTATCTAGGAATGGCCGGGATGCTCAGTTGCGACGACGCGACGCCTCTTATGCATTTCCTTTATTTATGTAGGTACGTGTGTTTACTCAAACGTACATATCTAACGTTTGTTTATGTACACCATCGAACAAAGAAAACCGCACGAGATTAGTGCATATGGACACTGTCTGAATATCTTGTGATTTTTCAGTTTAAATGTCCCTTGTGTGGTTTGGGAATGCGCCATAAATTCACAAAATGTTCTCGAATACAGTGTACAGTGTGGCGTAGACAGTTTGAAAGACTAACTGTATCGATAAGAATTGGCGATAATGTGTGCTGATTGAGCGAATGAATTGGGTCATTTATATCTATTCTGATAAAGCAAATCCGTGATTTAGCATTTTAGCTATCTTTTACAATGATAACGATATGAAATTATTTACAACATGTAAACATTGTACTTTATGAATTAATTGTCTAATAAATTAACTCCCATTGAACTAATTAATAAATTTTACACAATCGAAACTCGTTAGTAGTTTCTAAACAAGTTACGAGGCAGCAGCGAAATGTAAAGGATATATCTTACAAACAGTTGAGTGAAATATGCTTTGAAGATTTATAACAGAAGACTCTTGGCGCTACAGCTATTAGATGACGCCAGAAATTCCCGGAATTCAATTCACTATTACAGGGATTCCTAATATTTTTTACACTGCGCCTCCCTTTACACGTTCTAATTTTTTTGTGACGCCCTTGTAAAAGTAGAAATATGCGAGTAGATGTATAATAGCATAAGCATAATCAGCCTTTTAATGTACCCAATGCTGGGACTCAGGCCTCCTCTCTAGGAGAGGGAATGGACTGTAACCCAACACGCGGATTCATTGCGGGTTGGTGAATGTCACATGTCTTCGGATTTTTGGTTCTAGGATATTCCGGTTTCCTCACGATGTCTTTCCTTCACCGTTTAGAGAGCAGTGGTGATGAAATAAATTACACAAAGTAATGCGCCTGGCTGGGCTTAAACACGCGACCTACAACTCGTAAGTCAGGGCCGTTACCACTCGGCCACCACTGCTCACTAAGTAGTAAGTAGAATAGATGTCTATTATTAAAAAATCCTTCTTGGGAAACGTCAAATCCAAAATTGAATCACATTGTCTTTATCGAATCGTAATTTTGGGCTCATATCTCGAGATGATTCACACAGCTGTTCTTCCTCGGTTATTGAAATTGCCTGCGACTTGAACGTAGAGGTTTGCGAAGCCTCACAGACAGTGTCACGACCCAGGGCGTAACGACGCAGTTTGGGAACTCCTGCCCTATTAGCAAACGGTAGGCGCTACTCCACCAGATATTATTTACCGGTTATGCCTACGAAACGTGTAATAGACAGACATAGCGAAATATACCTCAAAACCCCTCTAAATAGCATTAAACGTACAGATTTCTATATTAGTGGTACTCTTAGAAAAACACGGACATTTACTGCTAAGGTTTTCCCGTATAATTAAGTAACATTTACAAACCATCTTACGATATAACTATCATAATATGAGGTAAACCTCCGTAATTCCGTTTCATTTAATGTGATTAGATGAAACATTACAAGTACAAAAATAAAAATAAAGCACAAATGGGAAGACTTGGAGTAACGACCAAGATGTGTATCGAAGTGGAGTTGTTGCAATTTTGTGCGATTTATCTCGTTAATCTTTATTTTTTCCGCCAACTCCACCACAGAGGAATGCGGATCGTTTGCGATTCCGGAAAAATGCCCCTGTCAACGACCGACCACCCGATATAGTCCGGACCCGTTATATTAGCCGAGTGATCGACCTGGACTCCTGCCACGATCCCGGCGCCCCAGCTAATTATAAACACTCGCTCATAGAATAAACAATTCCATGCTAATACCACCAAGGAATAAAATTGCTTACACTAACAAGAGTATCACACAATTAATGAGCTGTTGGAACCTATTCTATATCGCGTATGACGCGCTAATTGCTACAATTCCAATACATTGACTTGTTAAGGCCGTTGGGGTCGATAACTCATACATTCCTGTCAGTAAGTAAATATTATGCTTTGATGTTTTTATTTTCGTAACAGAATTATTATCACATCCGAAACATCTGTCCGTAATCTAAAAACTTAATGGCCCCGTCATCCGAACTGACTGAGATTAAACGCAGCTTTGTGTTCAACAGGCCTAAAGACTATTTCTATACTGCCGAAAACTTTTGCTCTTGCTCGTGAGAGATATGTGTGGAGTCCCAAAGTGGCTCATGTGGGCCGCGCGTCAACTGCCCAAAACAACGAGGTCGGTCTTTATTCACGAATGCGGAATCGTCTACTTGAGCTGGAGAATAGGTATCGCAGCGATAACGAGCCAGTCGTGTCCTCGCAGCCGATTATTGCGGTTGCTACATCAATATATTTGTTCTCGTACATTTAACCGCTGAAAATATAATTCGCATTAACAAGAACCTCGTCGTGCGCTCTGCGGAGTCAGGTGTCGGTTTGGTATCTGCGTCTAGCCTTGCGTTTAAAACTGTCAAGGCGAGCGTGGAGGGAGTGCATCGTGTGGCTTGTAAACTGTTTAGCTTGTAAACTCGTAAGTAGTGGTGCAGTGACCCATCAGCCGTGCGTGAAGACGGGACGATGGTGCGCAAAGGGGAGAGGTCCACCGCCACCCTGCTCAGGACTCTGGCCGACACGCTCCGCTGGCAATCTCTCCGCGCCGTCACTTTGGTCCGTTCGGTAAGAAACAACAACACGCTTCAACGCATTCTGCGATTTAACTAATAAAACTTTGAATAATTTTAATCGAAAGACATAATAAATAAGCTTACGTGTGCCGTTTTCTAGTGCTGTAATTCTAATTATCCTTTATGTCTATTATTTACAATACCCACAGGTGTGTACAACTGTTTGCAGATGCTCGTTATCGCTGTTTACGCTTACTTCTCGGTTTATTGACGTCACAGTATTGTATAAAAATTGCGAGGAAATTCGATTTATTATCAGATAACCGATAACTCGTATGCTGGTTATATCGATATTGACGTGTGGTACTTAATGTTTTGACATGTGCTCACGACGCGTCCGTGTGACCGTCTCGGATAGTTCACGTGCGTTTATCGGAATCTATCGCAATCTCTGACCTCAAGGGCGGAGATCACATTGCGTAAACAAGCGCAGTGACACCGTGCCATATCATCCGTTACCTCCGATGCACTCTCCATTACAAAAAGCAGGTCTGTGTTGTAATTTATTGTATTCTTTTAATCACTATTGCTGTGGATTTCACGTTTATCACTTTGTTGATCAACACAAATAACGTTTTTAACTTTAAAAAGATCGCGAAAATGTCTTTTTTTACCAAAACAAGCCCTGAATGTCAATAAACATGAACTATAAACAAACAAAAGATTTTGGCACTCGGACACATTCACAAAAAGTTGAAACACAAACCAACGAACCGATAAATTAGGTCAAATAAACGTCCAGTGCGATGCATATGTAACCTAGAACGTTGAGCGAATTGTCGCATTTTGTTTACATGTATACATGAGTATACGTAATACCTACTGGAGTACATAGATACAGGTGCGACGTAGACATTCGGCCCGGGCCTTGCTCTGACCCAGTTAAAGCTCGCCATTTCTTATCTATTCTACTAGATGCAGTGAATGTCCAGTCTACAGAGAACTTTGCTTCTTTCCTTGTTAAGTCCTGATGTGCAAACTAGTAATAGTTTGAACGACATAATTTTGTCTTGGAAGTTTGAACAACTCGCAGACAGCGTTGTTATTGCATTGCACCACTCTTGCCAAGCAAATGTAGAAAAAGATCGCACCGCAAATATTAAGTCGGTTTCCAAATGTTCACTAAGACATTTGAAATTCTTTAAAACTTTTAAAAACTATCAGAATAAAAATCAAAATATAAAAAGCGGCGACTCGCCCCAGCTTCGCACGGATGTTGCAAATTTTCGGATTTTCTTTACTATGATGAACATGTATTACACAACTGATCCTTCTTCATGAATCTCTTTTCTATTGCTGAAAACCATGTAAAACACCGTTCAGTAGTTTATCGCGAACAGACTGACAGACAGACGTGGTGGGAGACTTTGTTTCATAATAATCTACAAGGTTGAATACCACGTTAAAGTCCTGTTGACCATTCCAAAAAGTCCGATGGTGGACCTAAATAGAAATGTAAAGGAAAGGTTTCCAAAGGCCCCAATTTCACTAGTGAAGTATTTTCAAAGTTATTTCGTAACTACTAAAATCAATTCGAGTTTAAAATAGAAATTCTGTGAAATGGAATATTTAGCTATACTCGTTTTTCTTAGATCCTAAAATAGATTGTTCTGGTTAAAAGCTAATTTAGGTCGTCTTTTTTGCTCTCACATTAATTTCTGAAGATCCTTTTATTTAAGTCAACAACTTACTCATCACTGCATCCTTTAGAATTTCCCAATCTTTGCTTCTGTATGAACATATGTGATAAAATCTCAAATCTATAATTCAATCGGTAACGTAGGTACATACAAGTGGTAAATATAATAATATTAATAAGTGAAAACAGTAATATTCCTACCCTGCTAGGCAAAGTAAAATTTTAAACAGTAGGAAGGGAAGAGCGCTTTACTGAGTACAGTGAGTACCTAAAGCAAGTATTTAAAATTTTTCCTATTTTTAACTGACTTCAAAAAGGAGGTTCGATTTCTCGGTAACTTGTGAACCGATTTTTTTTTTTGGTTATTTATGCTTCCAGGTTAGTGGTTTGTAGTAGAGTCCGAGTAGAAATATTGTTATGATCTGATGAGGATCTTCGAAGATATGGAACGGAACTCATAGGGTCATCGCAGAACTGTCGTAACAAGTAAAATGGCTTTGTTTATACGTGTAGTCGATGACTGATTGATAGAAGGGGGAGGGGATATATCTAACTGATCTGATGATGAAGTTGGAAGGTAGGCATCGGAACTCTGTAATAAATCAATGTATCCTAATCGTGTTTGGGATTATTACAATTGTCATAAGATGCATTCTGGCTATAAGGTACCACAGCAAATCTGATGATAATTAGCTGAAGGGTACTTTTTAGTTGCGCTACCACAAATAAAAAGTGTAAAGAAACTTTTTACAAAAAAAAAAAACAACCGACTTCAATGTAAAAAAAAAACACAAAAAAAGTACAAAATAACTTTAATTCCGGAAATCGGTGTTAAATAACGAAGAGACAAAACTATTATAGAAAGTCGGTTGTAATTTTTTGTTAGAAGTTTATTTTATTTTATATGATCTGTAAAATATTTATTTCCGTATAAAATATGTGTAAGTCTATTTACTAGCTGTCTCCCGCGTTTTCACCCGCGTCTTTGGTAACTGAAAACGGCCTATAACCTTCCTAGATAAATCAGACATCTAACACTAAAATATTTTTTCAATTCGAACCAAGTAGTTCCTAAGATTAATGCATTTAACTAAACAAACTCTTCAGTTTTGTATTATTTCTCTCTTCAGTTTTGTACTGTTTTGATTTTATTTTTTAGGTTCTGAGACGCCTTCACGTTCCAACCAGACCGGGATAAGTCTTTGGATGATTTCCCACCTTAAAATACTAAAATCATTACCGTTCCTGCATTAGATTTGGCAAATGGTCGCTCGAAGCTCGTATTCTTCCGCTCCTAAGGTTGAAGGTAATGTTGTAAGAAACTATACCTTGCAGGATTGCTTGAATAAAGGGTGCGTTGATGCGTCAAAAGATCTAGGTCGATTAATATGACAAAACGTATTAATGATCATATAGTGCATATTCATGCGACCTACTTGTAACATCGGCTATTAGTCATAGAAACGTGTCAGATTCGTTGCATCAAAATCTCTGCAATGGTTCTACACTTCCTACACGATGACTGGATCATAAAGGATTGTAACCATCTGGTTTATCATTATAACTAATTGAGTAATGAGGTGAAGTCCTTTGTCTGGATGATAACTTCATACACTGACTACTAACGAGCTAATAAAGAACCTCTTTTTTTACGTGGGAAATCATCAAATGACTTCTTTCGCTCTGACTGGAACGAGAGGGAGTGTCAGACTTTTACTGACTAAAGTCAGTCTCTAGAACTGATCGCAGGTTCGGTTTCGGCCAAAAATACTGGTTTTGGCTGAAGCTTCGGTTACGGCCAAAAAGGGGCCCAATCTTCAACTCGACCGACACTAGCGTCTTTGAGCTGACGGTCATGATAGATACCTAAAAAGTAAAAACTTGATATTTTATTTAAAAAACCCTTTTTATTAAACTTAACTTTTTATTAAGTTTAAACTTTGTATTTTATTATCTTTATGTAGTCGTCGTGGGCAGGGCACGTTGCTCACAGAACAGAGGGTCGATGGGGCCGAAAGGTTCTGGAGTGGCCACCACGTACCGGAAGACGCAGTGTTGTAAAGCCTCCCACAAGGTTGACCGAAAATCTGGTAAAAGTCGTGGAAATCCGATGGATGCGAGACGCACAGGACCAGTCGTTATAGCGACACTTGTTAAGGCCTATGACCAACAGTGGACGTCTTACGGCTGCAATGATGATGATGAATCGTCGATTTATTCGATTTAGTATTTTATATAAGTTATAACTACACTTTTTAAAGTTATAACGTTATATTTTGTCAGTTTTACTGTTACTAGCTGTCAATTCGATTGCGGTTTCGGCTGCAAATCGTGTTTCGGTCGGTAACTAACTAAATCCCACCTGTGTTCCTTCAGTTCTCCTCTGCAAGGGCCACGGTAACTATTTCGAACAAACCCGAAGCCCTAGCGGGAAATAAAGATCTCTAACATTACTTTATATTTTTTTTAACCATTAACATTATCAATGTGTCACGTACATATAATATGATTTGACACACTCCGTCTGTGAGTATGCTTTGCATTATTATCATCACCATTAGTCGGCATTCTCTTCGAGGCGATGGGACTCAGCTGTTGTGGCGGCGTCTGGCTGCTATTAATAAAGCTGTTAGGACCGTCACATAGCAACAGACTCCTGTCTAGTGTGTAGTTAGACTGTAGGGAAATTTTGAGACTGGCTTTTAAAAGTTTCATGGCTTGTTGTATTGTTATTTCAGTTGTTGAACATCTGAAACTGTTGTACCAGCTTGTGTGGTCTCGTTTGTGGAAGCAAAAGTTTATAATTTTTGCCTACACGCGTTTGTTAAATAACTTTTTACTGTTTTGATTGTTTTTGGGACCTAACTATATACGTATACGACATTCTTATAAAAACTGACTTCACAGCATCACCAAAAGAATTATTGAACTTTTAACAATGACTATACTCGTCAACATTACCTTTTGCAGCTACGCTTTGTTTAAAAAGGATAAAATGTCTGATATGTTCATTATGCTGCGTTCTTCCGGCATGCATGGCCCATAAACTATACTTTAAATGATCCTGTACGGGTATCGTACCTGGTCGCTTTTGGCCTGAAAATTTGCGAACTGTTACCTCATACACCCTCTAGCATTTTTTTTGTTATTCAGACTCTTTATTAAGACTACAGTATGAAGTGGTGAATGGCATTTGATGAATATTTTGCGTGGATCTCGTGAACACCCACCATCTTTAATGTCAAAGTGTGGGTGGGAAATTTATTTAGGTGGCCACAGCTGATATATTAACTAATTTCCAACATAATCTTTAATCCAGAAATATTTATTTTATTCCTGCACAGTATGTTTGCAATAATTTATTGCGATAAATCTATCGTTCCTGTAATAGACGTTAGGAATGCTGTAAACTTCCGAACAACTTTATTTAATCTTCGGTCTCTTTCTGACAAAATTGTCGCTTTTAAATTTGTTTCAAAACTTCATTTACAACTTCCGAGATTCTCCGCACGGTTCATGATAATTCTGACTTTCTTGTTATGTAATTCGAAGGTCGAAATCTGTCGAGTTGTGAGAGCACACTTCGTGAAAACTGTTTCGAGTATTGTACCAAAATACCATTAGTTGGAATTAAAAACCTATTTGTAGCATCTATTTGGATGTGTGAATGAGCATTGTAAGAAACAGAACTCGTTTCTCCGATACAAAAAAGAGCGTACAAAATAGCTTAAAGCTGTATAAAATTGCAGCTGCAGTGTGTGTGCAGGGTTGATCAGTGTTCGGTTCGTTATCGTGGCGGGCAGCAATACATTGGATCGGGAGCGCAGCGGAGTCTAGTCGACGTCGGCGGCGGCGTGCCGTATCGCCGGAGCCGCCATCCGCAGAGATGACTATGCTCGCTCTCATTCATTAGAGGGGCGGGAGGGCCGGGGCGCAAGACGTCGCGCGCCGCCCGACGATATCGATTTTGTCCCACTCTCCCCCCGCGCCCGGCACACACCCCCGCACTCAGCATCCGACCTCGAGTGCTCTCCTCTCGCGCCTACCGAACAGAACACCTCCGACAGAAACTACGCCTTAACGACATGAAGCCACAGCTCAAAATTCCAATCCTGCACGCCAGCCTGACGTCCTCCCGCCGATCCCTAATGGACCCTCCGGCCGAAAGTCACTCGGTCGAGATTACAACGACGCCTCCGCCGTCCACGCCGTTGGAAAAAATAAGCTTTTTGTTACAATTAAAATGGTAAATCAAACCAATTTTAGTAATTGCGAGGTCAAACTTTGAAGTGGCGGCGCGCGCTGAGGGCGGGCTTTTTAAACGCGTATGATTTTTAATGGGCGCTCTTGTTCTTGCATAGTTGTATGACGGACTGTCGCGAAAATATCACCTAATGTGGAATGCGCAAGTCCAATGCGACATCGTATGATTAAAATATTAGTTGGAATACCTCGATGGCGAGACTTGAAGGATTTATCTACTCCCCAACGGTTTGGTTACTCGTCACTGCACAGTTTGAGCTCGTTGCTCTCGCGGATGTTTTAAGCTCAACATCCATCTAACCAGAGCCAAAACGCCGATGATAAATTCCTATGTATTTTTTTTTCTGACTTTATTTTGGTTTTAAACTAGGCTACGTCAAACTTTCATTAATTAACTTATGTCATTGAGAGACCCGTTTATTTCCATGACGGTTATTATGACAGCGTAATGACGTTTACATCGAATGTAATTAAACTGTACTCATTAACATATGACCTATATGAAAACAAAACAATCACCTGTTTTTTTATTCAATTACCTACCTTACATAACAGTTGCATTTGATGACTTAAAACATGTTGTCTTAACTATATTACTGATGACATTGCAAGTAACAACTGCAAAAGTATTTTAATTACATACCCACACAAGTATCAATGTCACTAGAATACTACGAAAAACAATCTATAAAAAAAAATGCATTCTTTTCTAGTTCTATGTATTTACGTTATAACCTTCATTGATAGTCCGCCCACATGTAAAGCAACCGTGCACAAAACATTTATACAGATAAAAAAAAAAAAACAATGTACTATTTAGTTCACCAATCCCTGATCTATGAGAGAACAGAACTGTTGCGGTAGGTCTCCGTGATTATGCATCGTTTTTATTACTAATCACACCGCTTAATACTGACATTATCATATATAAATTGCGCAGAGCAGCTTTTTAAAACGCAAAGGTGCATCAGATCGTTGAAAACTTAATGGCGCTAAATTGTCAGGCCAAATGACTTTGGTTAAAGAATTATTGAGAGCCGCTTAATTTTTTTGTTCAACGATTACGCGATATCATCATGATTATTATGTTGGTCTTGATCCATTACTTTTGTGATATCAGTTAGCAAAACTTCAGCACCTGCTTCATGTGTTCTTTTTACTTCTCTACTCTTCATATTTATCAACACATCTGCACGTGTGCCTTCCCCATGTGGATATTGTTAACAGACACAAATTGTATCTGATCAGATGTGATCTCAGATTACTAATCAGACTTGCCTAACCAAAACATGTATAAAGATAACAACAATCGATCAGAATACTTGACAGCAGGATAGTGTCTGGTCTCTACGCCAGGAATGAAAAGATAAATTTAATTTTCATAAACATATCCTTTTTTAGTTGAAAATAAATAGAATATTTCATATTATGTAAATACAAAATTTAAAATACAAATTTAAGAAGCATCATATTGGGTGACACAATGGCCGACCTTATCTAAGAAACGAATCAATGAATGTTAGAAAAATAAAACCCGAATTCCATTTTCATATTTACTTAGAAGTCTGGTCCTTATAGAATACTTACGTGACGGCAGGCACGCAGCAGTTTGCTACACTGGATGCTAAGCAGCAAGACACCTAGCAAGTCAAGAAATATTTTCCACGAGTGTACCTACGTAAAAATTCGCCCGGATTTCCCAAAACCAACCAGGAAAAAGACAATGCAAAAAAAAGTAACCCGTAACTGACTCGCAAGATTACTTTCATCGCGGCTGATCAAACGGTTCAAGACAGTACAAAAAACAGATATTCAACACGCGAAGCCGCAGATAAGATCTAACATAACGCATCGGGTCAATCGCCGGCTTCGGTGACTTCAAAAAATTACGTCATCTCTGAACAGATGCACTTCTTTAAGACAGACTGCATATGAAAACTTCGTATATTACTTTTAAAGCAAATAATTTATCGTCATGATAAGTTCAAAAAGCCAAGTTTGATAAAAGCGTCAGGGAGAATGAGCAAAAATAATCGCCCGTATAAAATATCTTCAATACCTACTATTAGATGTCAATAACCTAAAAATCCACGTGCCAATAGAGTCCAATTTTATTTAAATGATGTTCTCTAACAAGAGTCGTGTAAAGGTATAGGTAATTGCTTGCTATTACAATCATAATGTTCTTACACCCACGCTTACACCCCTCGAGAGGCAACAAGACCCTTCAGCGGCAAAACTACGAGCCTCTAAAGACCCTTATTAGATATTTTGGGAAAATATATCGTCGTTTTGTATTCCTAGAACTGGTAAAGGTTACATTGGAGAGGTCTTATCAGCTAGCATTTAGTTGCTAGCTAGCTAGGCCAATATGTCAACCTTCTTTGGGAAAAGGATAAAAAATCGTTGGTATATTTAAATAAATGTCTGTCAACCTTGGTGGTTGATTCAGGAACACCATCAGTCAAAACTGGTTAAGGTCGCTGACCAGTAGTCGTCTCGCTGATAAGTTGGCTAAATAAAAGAACTGTTGTCTTTCATCTTCTCTGTGTTGACTGCAGATGATTTCTGTAATAAAAGTTTTCTCCAAAGCTTCTTTGTTTTTTAAGAGGGATGCCATTAAATAACATCTCCCACTCTGGGTGGAGCGAGAGGGAGTGTCAGGCTTTTACTGACTAAAACCCACCGTGTTCCTTCAGTTGCCATTTGCGTTCCAAGACCTGGGTAACTCTTTCGAACAATCCCCTAACTATGGCAAACGTCGGCCCTAACGGGCTCCCTCAAGCTCCAAAGCTCCTGGAAAACATAATCTACCCAATTGCGACGCATTTCTTCCTTATTTGTCCAACAAAAAATGAAAACACATTTTACGAAACAGTTTTGTTTAGAGAACATCCAAATGTTTGTAATAATAAACTTGCATTATGATTTATGAGTCCGCCGAGGTCGAGAGCTCCTACATCTAGACGTGCTTAAGAGCTTTTGAAGTCGTTATCGAAATGCTTGAGTATATACACACAAACAGAGTACATCTTCATTACTCCTTATCAAAATATTAATGTCACATTATCGTTTAGAAAGTAACTTATTCAATTAGACTGTCATAAACGTATATCATAAAATTCCTACTGTCAATTTGTTTATCAACTATGTAAACATAATAAATATGTTCGATGCATATTATGTATTTATTAATGAATAGTATCTGTTAGCTCAGTTATTATGGTAATACCCCATCAAAGGCGTCTGCCCGGACCTGCCTCAACGAGGGGAACGCTTGGGGTAGGTTATGGTATTGCACTCGCCGATTGCAAGGGTTGTTTTGCATAAGTATACCTCTGCATATAGTTTACAGCCCTGAATGTGTCTGTCTAACCGCTGGATTTATGAATGCTGCGGTGCAATTATGACGTTTCGCAAGTGTGCGTGTGTATGTTTACGCTGTTCCGATTGCTGTGCTAACTTTTGATATACGTATATATAGAGTAGCCAGCCTTTCGGTATTTTATAGGTTACATTTTGGAGAGTGTGCGCGGGAATTGCATGACTTGATTCCGCCATCTCCTTTCTACCATCGGACAACCCGACGAACAGCGAGTATCCACCCTTACGTTGTTGAAACTTCAACGGTCCGGACTAAGCGTTTCGCTTCGTCGTTTATACCGCGTACATCGAAGGACTGGAACAATTTGCCTGCTGCGGTCTTCCCATCCAGCTATAATTTAGGTGTCTTTAAGGCTAGAGTGAATAGGCTCTTAATAAACTGGTGCGCCTGACCATCAATGATTGCATCTCCGCTTACCATCAGGTGGGATCGCAGTCAAGCACTGGTTTATATCAATTAAAAAAAAAAAAAAAAAAAAAACGTACCTCAAACATTTTAACTGATTTATACACATATTTGTACAACGTTGTTTTCAATTATCCTTCTCACGGCCGCTATAGTTTGTTATAAATTTTAAATCAGTTATCTAGACTGGTACCGAGTTGGAAATAAACAGAGATCGATATGGCTCCGGCGACGAACGAAACTTTCCTGGGCCTCTCGATGTTTTAGGATCACACCTGAAACGTTTTAGGGGAACATTAGAACGGAGCAATACGACATCTTAAAACTTAGGCGAGTACCTGTTGGATTTTTTTTTCGCCGGGCCGGGTTATCCGACAGATGATTAAAAAAGCGTGCGTGCCCACTTGACGCACAGTGTTAGCTTTTTTGCGTGTGTGTGCGGTGGCACTAATGAAACGGGCCCCGGCGTGCGTCGTGGCGGCCTACGTACGCGGGCCTTGCATTGGGTCGGGTCAGTGAACCTGCCCGCCCACTATCGGGGTAAATATGCCGAATGCACACAGATGCGCGCGCCGGCCCCGCGCCCCCTCCCCCCACCCGGCCCGCTCTTCGCCGCTGCACTCTGCACGCATACATCCCCGACCCCTCTTAAAACTCCTAATTGATTGCACAAATTTTCTCGCAATAACTGTCTTTTTATGGTGTTAATGATGTAAACTTGCGCAGTTCCACCGCTTTAATTGATACTCGACGACGTGATAAGTTGTAAACCAGAGTACCTAATGCGCGACGAATTCTCATTTGCATATCACCGCGGTGTCGTCGGCGGGACTATGAAAAATTAATTAACGTACGGAGTATCCTCTTTTTTGGGATTTCGTGGCGATCTTTAGCTTTCCGCTGCGATGGATAACCAGTTAAAGTTTTTATTTTTCGAAAAACTTTCATTAATGCGCTTCATGGCCTTTTAGTCTACATTATGAGGTACTACGAGCCTACGAAAACACCGAATGTGGACAATAAAACAAATTAGTCTTAAGTTGATCTTCACTTCTCAAAGTTGATTCAACATTTTTATTTCCGCCAGTGTTTCCTTCGATGAAATCGTTCGACTGAAATCTTTTATTCAGCATTCATTAGTTTTTATTTAGCCAAGATCAAAAGCAATCGGCGTCTTGGCACGAGTTTACATAACTCTGGTACAATCAAAAGAAAAAGCTCCAGACGATCTATTATAAGTGGATATGTATCATGTATACCTACGAGAGAGAAAAATGTAGACAGCTGTGTGTTTTGTTATAGAACCAGAATAACTTGATAGCGCAATCGATATACCGATGATTCAAACATTACATCATCGAATGCATTCGGATGATATCACGGTGACGTCACGGCGCAATGCGTATAAATAATAAAAATGTTACGCGTCCGTGTGATGCCAACATCCCTCCATACACACAATAAATACATGCAATAAAAATCGCATAGAATTGCAATGCCATCATAAACGCGCCCGTTTTGGCATGATTGTCGCACAACGCGGTCTTTTAAACATCTTGACCTATTCAATTGTGTGATACATTGCTTATTTTATGTTTCTATGGAGATCTGCGACTGAGAGCAAAATATTGTCATTGTTATTCATGCAATATTCAGGAAGCAAAATACCATATTGTGAACATTCAAAAGCATTGCATTGTTGTTTTAGAAATCGACCACATTATTATCTTTGATATTATGACAGCAAAGTTACTAACATTAACGGATTTTTCGTAATGAAAAAGCTGATCAGAATGTACTGTACATATACACAAAAGAACACGTTAAATTACATCGGAATTTTCATTACCTACGAAACATTTTCGCGCAACTTTTCCACGTGGTGGTAACACGGTTGTATAAAAATAGGCGCCTTAATTTTTCCAGCCAGAACAACATTTTCGGGAGTTAACCAAATAATAATTAAAAGGATTTTAATGTAACAGGTGCAAAGTTTTACTTTTTAATGTTTGTAAGTTTTATATAAAAACTGGCAAGGTTGTTTACTCCGAGAACAGGGTATCTTCTCCTCGAGACTAAAGTTCGAAGAACTACTAATTGCAAGTGCAAAATAACAAAGTTTTAATTGATGTTTAACTTGAATGGCAATAACTATTGTAAAGTGCAACAATATTGTTGCCCATTAATATCTCAATGAGATATTGCTTTATTTTCTCTTGGGCGATTTTGAGGGGTTGTCAATTTTGGGTTGACTGCATGTTATTTATTAGACTAGCATGATTATCTTGATAGTGTTTCTAGTCGGCAAGCATCACATATTTTCTAACCCCTTTTATCTTCTCACATAAATATTAATCGAAACCACCAACATAAACACATCTACATCATCAAACACTAAGGTGTATTCGGCTGGAAGCACCAAAACAATCTAGAGCACACTGACAGCTTAAAATACATTCATAAAACATTAATATTTTTATTGAATAACAAAACATAACAATACACAAACCAACTTAAACCCCTATAAAAACTCAACCACAACGAACAAACCCCCATTACTTTTAGTATCGACATGTCGTAAAAGTTTTATTGGCTTAAATCATCGCGACCCTCGGTGCTGTGGTCTCCAGGAAGTGCATGCCAGCATGGTAATGTGAATAATTAGGATACGCAGTGGTGCACCGCTCACTTCTCATTGGTCCACCCCTAATTGAATAACTGACGATATACAGAGATTTAGGGCGGCTAGATGCGACAGTGTATTTGGTTCGGAGATTCGGTTTTTAAATAGAGAATCGGCCCGCCAGGGTTGCGGATTTGTTGGAAAGAGTTACCGTGGCCTTGGAACGCAAAGGGCAAATGAATTAACACAGGTGGGTTTCAGTCAATAAGTCCAAGAGCGGGAGAATCAACTTTCAGTAAATTAGTCATTTATAAAACAAAATACAATTTTTGAAAATATATTTTAAATTCGCTAAGTCACGCTTTACGTATTTTTATAAAGCTTGTTTTCTAATCATATATGAGGAAGACCTTAATAGCTGTTCATTAAGCTTTAACAAGCCCTGACCCATTTTTTTCCATGTTTACAGAACATGTAGGTTGATAAGCTACCTATATTGATACATCGTCTATTTTACAATGAAATGTGTAGCAAATGATAAGATAATAATTGGTTTGATTTTACCAATTAAATCTGATATGCCAATCTATTTTTTTTTTTCGATACTCGTAAAACAGATTTCTCCGTTTATAGAAACGGATAAATCTGTTTTGACGTTGCTCATTTTGATGTTAAAGATAATAATGTTGAAGTCTCTAAATTTTAAACTGCTTTGCATTTATTGAAGAAAGCTAACGCAAAGCATTTCTATACTATATCGTTAAGAATGATATCGCGCCCTCATCTCGGCCGAAATCGCTCTATAACAATAATTCAAAATCCAAAATGGCAGTATTGTAAACCAACTTCCGTCAGCAGCTTCACGTGAAATTAGTATTAACCCATAAGGGTCAGCGCAGACAGAGAGGAACAATTCTCGCGCGATCTCGGACATTTTCTGACGGATCGCATATGCTCGAGCATTCGCGCGACCTCGAGAACCTGCACGAGTAAACTGTTCTGGGTTACCATTCTTCCGCTACTGCGCTACCACAATTTCGCTTTTGGTGGAAGAAGAAAAAAAGAAAGAACATATTAATGAAATAAGGCGTCGGAAAGTTTAAACACTTTGAACGTTCTCCCTCTTTGAACTCAGTGACAACTAGGGCTTTCAAATACCGGATTTTTTTCGATATCAATACCGGTATTAGTGTGATCAATACCGTGATTACGGTATTGAATGCAAGTTCACTTGCGATATTAACAAAACCATTAATATATGTTTTTATTTTCAAATCAGTCTATCACACAACGCCGTCTAATCTCAAGCTAAGCAGAGCTTCTGTTATGAGTTCCTAGACAAATGATTAACATACTTATATATTTCTAAATACATACATATTATAGATACATTAAACCCAGACACAGAACAAATGATCGTGCTCATCACACAAACATTTTCTCCTGACCTCCGCTATAGCAGTCAAGGCCACTAACCACCAGGCCAATAAGCCAGTCAAATATTATAGTTGTTTTCTGAAAATAACCGATTTTAAAATAAAAAGAGGAGGTTTGCAGGAAATGCTGCAATCGCATTTACTGCTAAAACAATTTCATAACATAACATTACACCTGAATGCTCTGGAGGGGTACCGATGATGTGTAAAGTTCACTCTAGTATGTCCTCAATTCACTAATTATGTTCAAATTTCATGTTATAAATTCGCGCGTAACTTTTTTATAGACCAAATTTAATGATTTGTTTGTTTTGGTTTAAGTTATAAACACCGAATTTTTTAATTAGAAAATCCAAGTAGTGGATTTTGACAAAAAATCACTCCATAACTTGCTCATTATTTAATTTTAGCTATGGAGTACCACGATTTAAAAGAAAAAGATAAAACAAGCTTTTTTTTTACAAAAAATCGACTTCATGAAAACGATAACTAATAATTAACTTTCAAGTTTGGAAGTCTGTGTCGAAAAACAAAAATCAATACCAGAAACATTGACTTTCCAACAATATAATATTGAATACAGCTCAATTTTGGAAATCGGCTTAAGCGAGGTGCGACAGGGTCTTTTTTTAGTCTGGGACTTCTCCCGTTCTAGAATGGAGCGAGAGGGCTGTCAGACATTTACTGACTTAAACCCACGTATGTTCCTACCTTTTCGTTTTAGGACCGCAGGTTTCCTACTTAGAAATTCCCCGTTGCCCTTGCAGGCATCGGCTCTGCTGGGCCCCTACGATTTATTTGGCATCTCTTTGAGGCACGCGTGGAACATTACTCGCTATCGACCACTTGGGCTCGGTTCATACCACACGCGTGGACGGTGCGCTTGTCGTTCGCAAGCCCATGTCTTCGGTTGTCAGGTATTGCCCTGCGCCTCCTGACACCCAGGGCATCTGTGGTGGCGCTGGGGCATAGGATGTCTGAGCGGGTACCGTATGCTCTACCATGTTCTCCGGTTTATAACCACAATAGTCACTTATTGGTGTTTCTTTTGCCTGAATCCGAAACAGGAACCTCCCAAACTTGCCATATCCGGTAAGGACCTGTATAATGTGGAAAGGGCGGACGCCCTGGCGCCCCTCCAGTCGCTTTTCAAAGAGGGGACTTACCGCCGCCATTGTGGCGTGCTCTGCGCAAGAAGGACTACTAGACATAGAGTAGGCACTTGCGCTTGCAAAAATAGGTGTAAGAGTAACATCACATCTTAGATTATAACACATAATACAATTTCCTGCTACTTATTACAACAAATCGCAATAAAATATACAAATTTTTCTAATAGGCTTGTCAATACCGTGATTAAAAAGACCAATATATATCCGTGATCACGGTATTACGGGATCCCGTAATACCGGTATTGAAAGCCCTAGTGACAACACTACGCGTTATACGTACGCCGCGGGCGCCGACTCGACGCCGCGCGTATCACTCGCGCGCGGGGCTTCCCGCGTATCTACGAGGACGCGTGAGCATTTTTTTAGTCAGGTTCAAGCGTATATGCACTGTATTCTAATAATTTTAAAGTCCATTTTCGAGTGCCTTAATAAAATCCTCTCCGCTGCGCTCCTCTCTGTCTGCGCAGACCCTAATAAAATAGCTTTATATCAATCTGATGTATTACACTAATAATATAAAAGCTAAAGTTTGTAAGCGTGTATTTTTGTTATTTTTTTACCCTCTAACGGCTAAATGGATTTCTGGAATATCATATAGGATATTTTTCTCTTGGGATTATTTTCAATTATCATGCGGGTGAAACTGCTATCATCAGCTTGTAAAATATATATTGTAAAGTTAATCCAAATCAGTTCAGTCGTTACAGTTTGAAAGAGTGACAAACATATTTTCGCCTTTACAATATTAGTGTGATAGTAGGAATGTAAAGC
This sequence comes from Mythimna vitellina, assembly GCA_949316375.1. NCBI lineage: Eukaryota > Metazoa > Arthropoda > Insecta > Lepidoptera > Noctuidae > Mythimna > Mythimna vitellina. Next base: position 17,518,808 of record OX438697.1, read on the forward strand.
AATATTTTCAAGCTACGCGCTACGCGCTTGGCGTTCCGCGCTACGACATCTAGGCGCTACGAAGCGCTACAAAGTGCTACGCAAAGCTACGCAAATTTTTTCGGCCTACGTTCTCTCTATGACGTCATGCTACGCAAGACTTAAGCTAGAACTACACTGCGCATACGTGTGCCACACACTGGCGACACGGGCGCGTCTGTCTCCAAAAATTTTTTATGGAAACTAGATTTGTAGAGCTACACTTGATCCACGCCACGCGACGTCGTTCTACGTACAAATCAGACGTGTCACACGTGAGCGTCGGTCTAATGTAGTTCTAACTTCATAGAAATATCGTTTATACACCAAATATGATCGACCTTGCTTGTATATTTCTTTTTATCTATCATGGTCAATATTATTTTTCTAATATAAAAAATTAATCATATTTTTTAATACTCTTGAACATTTTACTATGAACTCTACTGCAAACATAATTTTTACCCTTTATAAAAACGCGAGAGTTAAGAATAAAAAGACAAACAAAACTCGAGGTCTCATAAATCAATTTTGGCAAGACCAATTCTTTAATTTTTCATACGAACTAAAGTAAATTTTGTCAACATTACGACACAAACAGTGTGTCAAAGGCAACCAAGCATGGGTAGACACGTTTCTGAATTATTCGCTTCCGGATTAACGGAGTATTATCTCGCATAACCTGACATATTTTCTAGTAGCTAACATATTATTTTAGCTACATTTACACTTATCTATTTAGATAAACATATGAGTTTCCGTATTGTTTATACAGTTTGCGTCGCGCCACGCTTATGAGTTAAGACGTAGTTAGCAGATTTGTATCAGGCTTGGTTTTGCAACGACAACTTACTACCTGCAGGTTGTGCAAGTTGTGCTCTTCGCGTTTCCATCTCCGGCCCTGTTTATTAGATAGTTAACCGACGACCGAATAGTGGATCACGTCTCACTATCAGGTGCGCTGCAAACAAAACGCTCAATAGAGGCCGGGTTAAACATGCACGACGGGTGTACGGGTATAATTAAAGTTTAGGAGACGCTCACGTCGCCCGTTAACCTCGTTATCGGGCGCTGGAAGTGGGTGAGACGCGGTGGGGAGGGAGCCAGCCTCGGGGTTGGGGGGAAACGGGGAAAATCAATGACAGCCGCCGCGCGCCGTCTCTCCCCGGCCCGACGCGCTCATCTCGCGGCCACGTGCCGCGGTCACTGGCCTGACTCACCACACCATCCTCTCCCATAGCCACCATCATTTGTCTCCGCGCATCCAAGCCGTTGCCCCTCCACCAATCAAAAACCCGCATTTAAAATTGTTACTCGGAACTATCATTCTTAATTTGAACGACCAATAAAAAAAAAATCAAATGTTTTTAGCGTACGTACGTGTTATTCAGATGGCCGGAGCAAATCAAAGCAAATAGCTTGACATCGGTCAACAAACAAACAGTTTAGTCGAACAGATAAGTGTGCGGTTGCACGAAGCCTTGCCAGTTGTTGGGGGCGCTCGGTCGCCTGTAAAACATACAATGTAATATGTAGGTCGCTGTCAGAAATTTGGGTTATCGTTTGGCCGCGTCGATATGCGACACTTCCGTACCACCGCGATGCGAATGCTATGCACTCGCTGATATTATTGCTATGTCATGATTCCGTGTTACGTAATACCGGCTTCTGAATGCCAGCAGTCATGTGACGCACTCTGACGCGTCAATCATATCACGCTTTGGCTCCGTCATCGTTTCAAGTATTAGTATCTGACAATTTGACAACCTTCCATCGGACGTCCCAAAACTTTTTTAAATATATATTTCCGTCAAGTTCCTGAAGTTACCGAGCAGTGGCAAAACAATGAGTCATATTCGGGGCGAGTCTCGCGGTACCTCGTAAAAATCGGTAGCAATGAACTTCCTAGTCCCAAATCCATGCGTCGGTACCTCGTCGTCGGCCGACAGTCGGTACAAATGTTTTATATAAGCATATCGCGACCCGTCGTCGATCAATGTCAACCGCATATTTGGGTCAACGTCCGTCAACCGAGAATTCCCGCGTTTGCCTACTCTTCATTTCCTATAACGCATACGATCACAATGTACAATGTTCTGTATTTAGATATACATACACTTATATTTCTGGATGTAAATAATATACGATTTCCTATGTATAGTATAACAGCTGGAAAGTCCTTATATTTTTCAATTATAAAACGTTGTTCACACATGGAATTAATCCTATATCGCGGCCGCGTTCACAAACACGTAAACTCACATACCTACACAAGGCACCGAGACCCAGAAAAACTGCTTGTAGGCCATATAACTATTTATTCCGTGTGGGAATCGAACCTGCGATTTGCAGCGTAGAAGCCAATCGTTCAACCACGGTACCAATCGTGTCGTCATATTGCCCTAGGGATGTAGGTGCCTTGATTATAATTACTCTAGTTTTGCTCGTGAATCTCATCTATTTTATTTATATATCAAGAGATTTTATTTATCTCCTCAACTAAGGTGACCTTGTTGCATGTCTCTGTGCAGTTTTGTGGAAAGCAAACTATATTCCTAGTTTTTTTCGGAATTAGGTGATAGGTGATTTAATTTATATGGATTTTGCAACTATCCCTTATACGGGATAGATGCTCTAGAATGTAGAAGTTCGCAAAAAACGCGAATACTCCGGAAACATCAAACATATATAATATATATAAATATATATTTATATAAATTTGTAAATAAAAATAAACCAAAGTACCTGTCAGTTTTATTAATATAAAATTTTTAGCTTTTTGTAATAGCTCTTAAGCTATTATTTTATATACGTATAAGAAACATCTGGAAACTATCCGGGTTTTACCCTTTCTACTCATATATAAATTAAAGTTTGAAGATATGCAGATTGCAAATAATTTTGGATTTTCATTGAACCTTAAAAACAAAAATCTCTTTACTCTGTTGGTAAACTGCCAAAAAAAAAAATCTATGTTGTCAAAATTGACAGTCATCAAGTGTGCGAGTCTGCAAACCATGGTTAAATAACAAAAATGTAAAAAAAAATCCATCCAATGATTTCATAATACATCTACAAACATTACTACATTCACCAAAAAACTGGGAAATATAACTTCGTTGCAGGTGAAAAATGAGGTGATCCACGAATCTCATGCTTTCTCTTTATGTCATCCTGGCTTACCATATCTTTGGGCTGGTAATGAAGTCTTTCTTTTGTATTGAATTGCGACAACTGCTATTTAACATCCATATCAACCAAAAAACATATACTGTTAAATAATCTTACTTTACTCTACTTAATAGTCTAGGACGACCAAAAGAACATAACTGCAGTAGTACCGCAAGCTTTTAACGCAATCCATTTTACGACCTAAACTGAATTGTTAAAGGGATAGAGCTATATAGGGTGTATAGCTCTATCATTCTTTCTCGCTCTCACTTGACAATTTAACATGCCCCTGTTCCAAATAACAGTTCCAAAAGACGAATACCAATACTCATCTCAACTTTTTTGTCCTCAGGTATATTACGCGAAGAAAAAGCGGAGAGCGCAACAGTACCTGGGCGAGGATGGCTCGCACAAAAAAGAGCGGAAGTTATATAACGACGGCTATGATGATGATAACCACGATTACATCATCAAACAGGGCGAGAAGTTCCTCGACCGGTATGAGATCTCCTCGCCGATTGGGAAGGGATCTTTTGGACAGGTGAGCCTCTAAACCTTTTCTAGTAATCTTCCGTATTAGTCTTGTGAAGTCCTCTGTCTCATTTGCCATCAATGGAGACACAACCGTATATCTGGATCTCCTGGTTAAAAAATCCTAAGACATATCCGAGGTGTGTGACAATTCTGAAAATTTTAGCAATACTTAAATATATCTGTCCGTACGTAAACCAAAGTTACTGACATAACCCGAAGAATCGCATAACTTAGTGGCAATGTGCCCACATTGGTCGCAGAACAGATGACTCGTAATGGAATGCAGGGCCTAAAGTTACTGGATTGGCGACCGCGTACCAGAAGACACAGTGTGGGTAGGCTTCCCAAAAAGGTGGACCGATGATCTGATGTGAGTTGCGGGAAGCCGATCGATGCGAGACGCACGGGACCCATCATTGTAGCGACTATTAGGGGAGGCATATGTGAGACCGTGAACATCTTTCGGCTGAAATGATGATAATAGTAGTAGTTATTAATTTGCTCATTTCCGATAATCAGCGTTACAAAGACGAATATAATGTCATCATCATCATCATTTCAGCCGATAGACGTCCACTGCTGGACACCACTCCCCCAATGTCAACAATGAACGGTCCTGTGCGTCTCGCATCCATCGGATTCTCGCAACCTTCACCAGGTCATCGGTCCACCTTGTAGAGGGCCTTTCAACACTGCGTCTTCCGGTACGCGGTCGCCACTCCAGAACCTTTCTGCCTCAACGGCCATCTGTTCTGCGAGCAATGTCAATTCCCCTGCCAATTGCCACTTAGTTTGGCGATTCTTTGTGCTATGACGGCAACCTTGGTTCTGGAATATAATGTATGACTTATCAATTGTTTTATAAACGTTCTCAGAAAAGTAAATACATGAGTAACCGTTGCACTTAGCGGTCAAGTACGTGACTCATACAGTACATTGTAATAGTTATCATGTTATCAGTATTAAGCTACTTACAGTCAGATTACTGAACATAATGAGTTTCTAACCATTTCCCATGTAGTAAACATAGATTAGGAACAGTCCTGTAAACTCTAGGTTACCTATAGGATATCGTGTCGATGTTTACTCAGAAAAGATGATTAATACAAGGCTGTAGTAGGGTTCCACGGAATCAGTATTGAACCTGAAACGCCACTTTTGAATTGAAGCTACAACTCTTCTCGGTTGACGATAAATATAAGCAAATATTAGAGGTTCTTTCGAAAGATTTACCTGTCAATTCTGGGTGACGTCTAAGCCAAATAAGAACTTTAATGTAATATGCCACAGTTCGTTTTTTTTTTCGGTGGGAAAATCATCTTATGACATCCCCCGGGAGATAGTGTCAGACTTTTACTAACTAAAAACCCACTCCTGTTCCTTCGTTGCCTTTCGTACCAGGGCCGAGTCTTCCTTTCAGAATCAGACCCTTGGCCCCAGTAGGCTTTGACCCTGCTGGGCCCCTACAGTTGCTGACATCTCCTTGAGGCGCGTTCGCTGAGGGTTGAACTACACCTGTCAGCATTTAGTTTGACTTTCCAATGCTTCTATCCTTTTGAGCGTGTTACCGACTGCGTCGTCGATTCCGCCGCGTGTGATCACAGTCTCTCTCTCTTTCTCGTTCTAGTAAATGACGGTTCTAAGTGACAGAAAAGCCCTATTTGGCTTAGCAGTTCCAATCAAAATTTAAATGTTACAAAGGTGGGGTGGCAGGTGCGATCCCTGATCTCATACGTGTTTGTCTCAAGTTTGGGACAATTTTGGAGGTACTAAATGGATACCATGATCATTAGGCTAGAACTACAGGAATGTTACAAAGAGTTACCGTGGCATTGGAACGCAAAGAGCAGCTGAAGAAACACAGGCAGGTTTTAGTCAGTAAAAGTCTGAAACTTCTTCTCGAACCACCTAGAGTGCGAGAAGTTATTTGATGATTACCCACCTCAAGATAAAATAGTCTTCCACAGTATTCTAACCTAACCAAAGGCAAGAATTTAGAAATGGGCAATCAGGATATCTGCTATATGCGCTCGCTGTATTTCTAGCCGTTTCCCCTTGCCACTTTTTTTTTACCGACATTTTGACAATTCAAATGTGCCTGTAATTAGTCTATTTGAAATAAACGTTTCTGATTTCTATGCCTATTGGGTTTTCTCATTGGTCCTTCATAGTAAATAAGTAAAAATAAAATACATTTATTTCTGACTATATAAGAGTCATATAATGTTAGTAACACTTGTCTTATAAAGATTCTAAATAACACGGGAAAAGGGCAAGAAGATGATGATGATTATTCAATAAAATGATTATACCAATGTCACAATTTTAGAATAAAAACAAAAAACCTTGCAATCGCAAATCGGATTGGCGCACTGAGGGTTCCTTACAAACTTACCTTTGAGAACAGTTCAATTTACGAATTGAGTTACGAAAATTTTTCCGAATCGCAAAAAAGTTTTTTTTTGTGACGTAACTATAAATTTACAGTCTCAAGATTTTTACTATGATACTTGTGCTATGAGACCTTGCTACATACAAAATTTCGGGATTCTAGGTCAACGGGAAGTACCCTATGATTTTTGATTCCCTTGAGAGTGTCGAAATATACGTTTTTAGCGACATAAACGGCCGTATCGTTTTTTTTTTGGTAACTTGGAAGTTTGATTTTTTTCACAGCTTCAAGGAACCGCAAACCTGAGTATATGGTTTTAATTTCAACTCGATACCTCCACGCTTTCCCGAGATAAAGGGTCTTGAGAGACAGACGGACGGAAAACAAAGTGATCCTATAAGGGTTTCCGATATCATATTTAGAATTATATTATGTAACATATATACAAGCATTTAGATAGAATGGAAGAAAAAAACGTGTTGCGCTGACCCCAAATAAGATGGGACAAGGGCAGGAAGATGATGATGATGATGATATACAAGCATTTGCTTAGTTTGAGACACAATACCACGATACATCACATTTACTTGGCTAATTATAAGTCACCTGGTGAACTGTATAACCTAGCGACAATAAAGATTAATTAATTCCGTTGGCTGCTTTTTTACTTATTATGGCATAAATAACGTCCACCGTATCAGCAACATGCCTAAAGCACAGCAGTAACACGGCGGCCCGTCCAGAACCTTAAAGGAGTTGTTATATTGTGCGCAAAAATCAAGAAATACACTTTTCAAACAGACTTATGTCTACGCGTGTTACTAATGATTGTTTCTCAATTTTACAGGTTGTGAAAGCGTATGACCATGAGGAGCAGTGTCAAGTAGCGATAAAAATAATTAAGAATAAGAAACCCTTCCTAAACCAGGCACAAATAGAAGTCAAGTTACTAAAAATGATGAACAGAGCGGATCCTGAAAATAAGTATTATATAGGTGAGTTTTAATTTTAAACATACAACATAATTAATTTAATAAAAACATACTTAATTTAATCTTGTGAAAAAATTCGTTTCACTGACATTACGACAGATTTAACAGTGTCAAAAAAAATCTAGATTGTTAGGATGAAGCAATTAAATTGTAGGATCATAAAACAGTAAATGTAATATATGATAGAGATGTGTTTATTCACACATCTAATCTGATTATCGACTTTTAGAATTTTGGTGACAATTTATAAGGAATTAAATAAGACATGACCTATTTGCTTTTCTTGCCTAGATTTGAAAGCCACAATTTCATATTTTGATTTATTTTAAAATACAACACAAAAGTTCCAATGCTTTACGTGTAATATTATAATTTATTTATTAACATGTAAACAATAATACACAATTCACTTATCAATACATATTCGATAAGTAAACATACGATGATTCACTTTTATGTTATGTTTACTTTTCCAGTCAACATGTGACTATCTTAGAGCAAAACTAAAGTAATATTATTTTATTTACTCTCATTATCGTTAAGTTCCAATTATGAAGTCAAAAGTCCTTATTTACAGAGTTATTTGTGGAGAAGAATAACAGTAATAAAATTAAAAAGTTTTTATTATAACACAGTTTTATAAAAAGCTCGATCAAAGAGATTTCCAAGTTATAACTATTTTAAATAATGTAGACAAGAAGCTTAGAAAACTCGAATTTCGCGGGCTACCCTGGCGCTTTAAACTTATGAGCGTTCACTCTGAATTACGCGCAATTTGGCCCAAAACCATGATTTTCAAGCCCGTTTATATCCATTAATGATTTATTGTACGAACATGTGATTTACCAATAACATTGGGAAATATTCTTGTCTAAATAGTTATGCAGAATTTTATTTAAATTAATAGCACGTTTGTGAACTATATTCAGATATGTAAAGAGAGTTTTTTTAATTTGCCTTTCAGAGTCAATTTCGAAGCTAGACAACTTCTACAGTTCTCATAGAATTAATAAACAAAAAATACAAAACAGTAACTGAAATCCTTAACAAAATAGTTATAGAAAAAGATTTATTGATTTAGTTCACTAATTAAGAAAATTAAAATAAAAACATTTTCAAATTAATAAGAAATTATGCGTAGATAAAATGATCATTTGCACTGATTTAACTTAATTTTATCATTATAATAATAGCTTATTCTAATAGAAGAACATGTGTTTCAAAAGTACCTATTTTAACATTTGACTTAAAATGGCTTTGCCAATTTTTTATAAATATCACAAAACTCGGCGCGCGAGCGTGATGATGAATATTGTTGGGTGACTGAATTTGCGACGATTGTGCGCCGATATTTATGGTATTTTTTAAATATTCGTTAAAAATTGATAAAGCTATTTTGAATCAAATTTTAAAATGTATATTTAGAACAAAATGTCCTTCTATTATATTATGCTATTATTTTAATGATAAAAGGAAGTTAACTCAGTGCTAATGATCATTATATTTATCCATAATTTCTTAATAATTTGAAAATGATTTTATTTTAATTTTCTTAATTAGTAAACTAAATCAATAAATCTTTTTCTATAACTATTTTGTTAAGGATTTCAGTAACTGTTTTGTATTTTTTGTTTATTAATTCTATTAGAACTGTAGAAGTTGTCTAGCTTCGAAAAAGACTCTGAAAGGCAAATTAAAAAAACTCTCTTTACATAACTGAATATAGTTCACAAGCGTGCTATTAATTTAAATAAAATCCTACTTAACTATTTAGACAAGAACATTTCCCAATGTTATTGGTAAATCATATGTTTGTACAATAAATCATTAATGGATATAAACGGGTTTGAAAATCATGGTTTTTGGGCTAAATAGCGCGTAATTCAGAGTGAACGCTCTTATGTTCTCGACTTAGAAAATTACATTTATTTTTATTCAACCAACCTGGCCTGGCCCTATAGATAGTCCGAAAGAAAACCCCGTGGTCCTGGAACGCAAGGCAAAGAAAGAACATAGGTGTGACTTCAGTTAGTAAGTCTGACACACCCTCTCGCACTACCCTAGAGCGTGAGAAGTCATTGGATGATTTCCTTGACGACCTAAACGACATTTTTCAACACATAAACAATATTTTGTAAAAAATATTTTAATTTAATGAGCGAGTTCCGCCGAAAAAAGCCCTAGTGTGGCCAGTATTGTCCATGTTAGTCCACGGTATGATTCACTTCTTTCCATAGAGAGGAGGCCTGAGCAGTGAATGAATATTTATTATTTATTTATTTATTTATTATATAATTTATGTACACACGAATAAAGAAAGAAGATACATTGTGATAAAAATTGTACAAAGGTACTGCTTATTTCCAATAAGAAATTTCTTCCAGCAGACCTGCGAAAGGAGAAATAAAAAGAAAAGTAGACAGTAGTGTGTAGAAGTAATTGAAGAAGAGAATGTGAAATCTTAAATTAAAATAATAAATACTATACATACTATACTATATATACCTTTACTAAAAATAAATACAAAATGTATATACATATATAATAACACACTAGAGAGGAAAGATAGTGCTCTTTTACTTCTAATATAAATACAATATGAATATGTATACATATATGTTTATTAATGAGTGGTTCTTCATTTTTCAGTGAAACTGAAATGCCACTTTATGTGGCGGAACCACCTGTGCCTAGTGTTCGAGCTGCTGTCGTACAACCTGTATGACCTGCTTCGCAACACCAACTTCAGGGGAGTCTCGCTCAACCTGACGCGCAAGTTTGCGCAGCAGTTGTGTACAGCGTTACTATTCCTTAGTCAACCTGGTAAGACTTTACATATGTTTTTTTTAACCTATATTGCTAGAAATTTGCCCCAACTGTAGACATTGACAAGACAAAGACAGCTTAAATCTAGCAAAGTATGATAATTCTGCAAAGAGCTAATAGTTTTGAATCGTTTTTTAGAGTGATTCTCTGATCTATGTCCAATGTGGTGTCTTTATAAACACATCGATACAAAGACATCCGGCATGACGTCAGTCACTAAACCGCTGAGATCTGGTCACATTCACAGCAACCGAACCAAGAATTTTACGAACTCAATAACAAAAAGAACGCTGAAATATTTATCGAAAAGCAAAACAATTACTCGACCCTTTATTTTATCAAACCCAAATTCAGTACGAAACTGATGGAAGCTCCGTTTAATAACACAAGGCTGTCCCGAATTCCATTGTCAAGCAAATCTCGATAAAATATCTCTTATCTTCAACTAATACCTCTCTCTTTTGTATTCCAGAACTAAATATAATTCACTGTGATCTTAAACCCGAGAATATACTACTATGCAACCCGAAAAGGTCAGCCATTAAAATTGTGGACTTCGGGAGTTCGTGTCAACTAGGTCAAAGGGTAAGTCTGTCTCTACTTTATAGTCTAAAACTGTATTTTTGTCTAGAATTAGCTTGACCGTCATGATGGACGGTCACTTCCCATATCTTACATCTAAATAGTTATAGAAACTTGCGACCCACTGATGCCCCTCAAGTTGAAGGGCCAAATTTACAAGTCTGTGATAAGACCTGTCATATTGTATGGATCAGAATGTTGGGCTGTGAAAAAGATGGATGAAAAAAGATTACATGTAGCGGAGATGAGAATGTGTGGTGTGATGAGAATGGATTAAGTGAGAAACGAGTATATTCGAGGAAGTTTTAAAGTGGCGCCAGTGACTCAAAAGTTGAAAGGAAATCGTTTGTCTTGGTATGGTCATGTGAAGAGGAGGGATGAAACGCATGTTACTAAAAGAGTTCTGAGTATACATGTAGATGGATGAAGAAGGAGAGGGAGGCCAAAGAAAAGATGGATCGATTGTGTGACGGGTGACAGGACAGAATGGAATAAAGAAACGTGTTGCGCCGACCCTAAATAATATGGGATAAGGGCAGGAAGAAGTTATAGAAAGTTGCTACCTAATTGCTACTAATTTTTAGATAACTGCTACTCCCATTTTTTAAAATTAAAGGTAAGGTGACTGGCCATTCTGTCATCAGGATGGCTGGTTACCTATCTAGTGAGGACAAAATGCGCAAATGAATAGATTTTTTTAACTAGTTGTTGCTACTAAATCTTCGTAAAATATGAGATTTTTTTTATTTTATTTAACAATTTATGTACACACAATAACAAAAGAAAAGAAGAAGGAAACAGAAGAATGGTACAAAGGTGATGCTTATTTCTAAAGAAATTTCTTCCAGCATACCTGCGAAAGGAGAGTTGGAAAAAATAGAGATGTAGACAGTGTGTGTAGAAGTAAAAGGATATGAATAGTGAACATTTTGATGGTCACGAATTAGCTTAGTTATTTGTCTAAAAAAATGCCTTTGTAGTCAAAGCATGTCAGTATTTCAAATTTAATTTAGGTGTAGCTGTCAGGTTTAGCCAGGGTTAGCCTGAAGGTAGATTACGTTAATTTTTTACTAAACAGTCTTATTTTTAATCACAAAACGTATAGGCTGAAAATATTCTTGATGTTAACACTCAAAGGAAAAAAACCACTTGCTATTTTATTTGAAACCCACGCATTCGATTTTAGACACTAAATAATTATACTATCATTTAAATATCTAAATTCTATTAAACTATTCACTTTATAGTATTTTAGTTTAATACTAAAACAGAAATTGATAAGAATTTTTACTCTGAATGACTGTCTCTAGTCCTAATTTTAATTTGTAAGTACAAGTACGTAGAAATTCAATAGAAGACACTAAATTATTAGAGTGCACCTAAGGCGTTTCCACCAATTTATACAGTCGATTGCCGTACCACGCTAATTGCTGAGATAAATCACATCGGGGTCGTGTGATTCAGTGGTAGAAGAGGCCAGGTTATCGCCAACTCTCACACATTTATACTTAAAACGTTCTCATAGTAATACTACCTTCGACAACAGACACAAATTAGAGTACAATACTCTATATTAGAGTACGATTGGTAACCTTAATTTTGGCTAAGATGGAAATATTTGGAATTTGCATGTTTAAATGACACCTTTCCAAACGTATAACATAGATAACGTATTATATCATATTTAGGTACCAATGATAACCTTTGAACTCCGGCAAGCTAAAAACATGGTATTGAATAACTTTTTTCTTTTAAACACTTTCACTACCTTCGACAACAGACACGATTATTGTGATGGATAATAAATTATTAAGGAGTTTGAATTGAGGTTTTTGATGAGTCTCCACAGACAAGGATAATCAGTGGTAGTATGCCTTTGGTCCGCCGGAAAAAATAGGGAAAAAAAAAATCATTCCAACTTCGTTGTTTATGTGATCCTCCGATCCTCGAGACTCGAGAACTATGGCGACACAAGTCCAAAACCCGAGCTAACGATACTGATACAATTTCAAATTGGGGGAACCCAAACACTGACTAAAGAATCGAACCCTTGCACGTGATAAAAATAGACAAAAAAAACTTTAAAAAAAAACTTCCCTCACTAGGAATTACTCTTGTATCGTGGGTGCGTTCACAAACATGTAAACTTACATACATAGGACTCCCAGACCTGGAACCGTTATCTGTAATCCATAGTTTTTTTTGTGTGCGGGAATCGAACCCTTGACACGCAGCACAGGAGCCAATCACTCAACAGCGCCGTCAGACTAAAAAATAAATACCTACTTAATTGAGTTTTAATTAATGGCGATTCAGAATTCGTATCGTTCCTTCCTTAGGACTCATGAATGGAAGTATTTTTTGCCACTTATTACACTGATTAGGTCCGATATAATTGTTTCCTTTTATTTATTTCGTTATCAGTCCAGTGGGCCCGCTAATTAAGGGTCATGGTATGGACTTGACCCTTGTTATCTTTCTTTAGTTTGTTTTAATTCTTGTGTCAATTATTTGCTTCTTACATTTTAATTGTATCGAGATTTGTTAATTTTACTGACATTGTTGAAACAAAATTTTGATCAGTTAATTAAAACTTGATATTGATATTTTGGCTAGGGTCACCACCTTTTTTGGAAGAAGTAGGTATTCTGATTATGGAGTGTGAAATTAAAAGTAGTATAAGGAAAAAGAGTTCATAAATAAAATTGTTTTACTTTGTGAGAAACAAATTTGGTGTTTTAAAATACATTATATTATGACTATCGAACAGTTTTATGAAGCCATGGTTTTCTTTTACCGCCACCATTGTAATAATATTTCAGTAAAATATTGAAATGGCGAGATTTCATGCAGTTGAATTCAAATTCATAGTCAAAAATAAATAGAATATGTTAGCGTACTCTATTGGGTCATGAAACACCCTGCAAATTAGAGTACAATACTCTATTTTACAGTACGGGTGGCAACTCTAATTTAGGCCGAGATGTAAATATTTGAAATTTACATGTATCTTAAATTATGCATTGTAAATGACCTATGAATGCTTAATACCATTTAGCAAAGCAATAGCAACGATGCTTTTGACACCTTTCCAAACGTATATCATTAAGTATAAATCACGGTTAGGTACCGATGATAACCTTTGAACTCCGACAAGCTAAAACATTGTATTGAATCACTTTAGGACTTCACTAACAATTTGTTCGATGAAATTAATGCGTGGGTGATGAATGGTGCCCTTTCAAGATGCTTAAAATGTCAAACTTCTACATCTATAACTGATTCTACAGCTCAACATCGGATACAGATGTTCAGCCTATTTTATATAACTCGTTAACCATTTATGCTTAAGTTTTTTTTTTCTTTTCGCATGGTTTGTGCATGTAGCCAGTGTCAAGTTTAAAAAATAGTTTTTGATACGAAACAGTTAAATACTGTATGTACAGAGCATGTTGCGATGTCACCAAATAGATCGGATGGAGGCCTGATGATTGTGATGACTAGTCATCTACACAACATTAGTTTTAGTATATGCGAAACCTGAAACACGTGTCTAGTATTTTTATGTAAAGAATCTGTGCACAAAATTTCATAACTGTACGATGAAAAATCACGAAGTTACAAGCTTGTTATGTTACGTGGTTGGCCGCACAAATACATGATCACCGACTGAGGGGTTGTTTTACTCCCGCATCCAGCTGTGCGCTAGTGTCTAATGACTCCTATAACCTGCCGTGACCTGTGTTTTACCCAGTGTCGGTGGTGTCCAACTTCTGACCTTTTTTAAATATATTTGAAAAAAAAAATAACATGGTGTAAAAATATTGGAATCGATTCAGTTACTGATTCTGAAAAAACTATATTCAGGTTTCGCATATACTGAAAATAATGTTGTATATATTATAAAAGGCAAAGTCCTGACTCACAGACTCTTAGCCCTAACCTTTGTACCTACACCTCTGAAATTTTGCACAGATGTTCCTTTTATGATATATACAAAGAATAAGAAAGAAAGGATTTTCCTAAACTCTCCCCCTAAGGCGATGAAACGGAGGTTTGTTTGAAGAAACATACTTTCACGCGATCGAAGCCATTGGTAGAAGCTAGTTGATAATATAATACAAGCGTACAGCTGCTTCGTCTCATACAAAGAAACGTGACAGCCATAAGTAGGGTTTTTTGGGAGGCAGGTAGGCATTTTTTTCGTGTTCGGGCCCGTCCGGCACAACTCCTGACGGCGACGGTGTTAGTATAACTTTGAATGAATATTATTACAGTCCCACCAATACTTTTATTTTAAAGTAGTAGTTTTTTGCACTTTAATTATTTATTTATTTATATGTACTTTATTGCATACCAAGTTACAAATTTAAAACATTGAATTGTAATACAATAAAAAACATACAATTGGCGGCCTTATCGCACTCGGCGATTTCTTCCAGGCAACCCAGAATGGATAGAGATTGCCTGGACACAAAATGGGGTTGCACTTGGTGCAAATATAAAACTAAACAAAAACTTAATACTAAAATAGATACACATATACATACATACAAAATATAAATATATAATCAAGAGAAATAAGTGATGAAACGAAGACATGATCACAGTGACAAGTATTGATCCTTCACAAGCCTCTTAAATACAGGCAGTGTTTGCGTACGCTTTATTGCCACAGGCAATGCATTCCATAGACGAGCGGCCTGGACAGTAAAAGACTTATCCAGGAAAGTAGTCGTATGGATTGGCATTTTAAGTTTCAAGTTATCCGATGACCTAAGAACTTTCATGTGGGAGTCGCAAAGAAATTGGAACCATTCTTTGAGGTAACGAGGGTTAGAAGGGGAAAAGAGCACGTTATACAAGAGGGAAAGAATATGAGCATTACGGCGAAGGCGAATCGGCAACCACTTGAGTTTAACACGAAATTCAGAAACATGGTCATATTTACGCAAACCGAATATGAACCTTATACAAAAGTTTTGAAGTCGCTCAAGTTTATCCAGTTGTACTTCAGAGAGGTCAAGATAGTTGGCATCAGCATAATCAAGGATGGGTAGAAGAAGAGATTGTGCAAGCGCAATCTTGGTGGCAGTCGGCAGAAAATTGCGTAGTCTTCTCAATGATCCAGCAGATGCAAATAACTTGCGGCTAACTTCTTGTAGTTGGGCAGTCCAAGAGAAATTCTTGTCGATGAATATCCCCAAGTTCTTAACTTTCTCGCTAAAGGGAATTACACACTTTATATTATAGCTGCAAGTTTTTCAAATTCTTAATCACACTTATAAAAGGCAATAGATTTGAGTGTGTATGTTTGTTACTCCTTTACGTTCAAATTGTTGGCACACGGTTAGACCATGCTCTGGAATAGGATATAGGATTTTTATTCTGGGAGTATATTCACTCGAGCTACTTTATACTTTCATCCGGGTGAAGCCACTTTCGAAAGATAATATTAGATATACTTGAAATTTATTTGATTAAAATGAATAATAATGATTGTTTAGGAAAATACACGATTACATCAGTAATAGGCTCGCGTTAGACCACTATCTCACCTGATGGTAAGCGATTATGTGGCCAAAAATGAAGTACACTTGCCCAGAAGTAACCTATTCACTCTTGGCTTAAAGATCCCCTAGGTTATAGCTATCATGAAACACAGACTCCGGCAGGGAATCCACTCTAGCTGTAAGCATAATGATGAAACCCTGTGCTAAAGTTTTTATTGTTCCTTTCTTATGTTCCAGATATACCAATACATTCAGTCGAGGTTTTACCGGTCGCCGGAAGTACTGCTCGGCGTGCCGTACGATCTCGCGATAGACATGTGGTCGCTAGGCTGCATACTCGTTGAGATGCACACCGGCGAGCCGCTGTTCAGCGGCGCCAACGAGGTCGATCAGATGAACAAAATCGTCGAGGTTCTCGGCATGCCGCCTGATCATTTGTTAGACCAGGTGAGAAGGGACTATTTTAGTTGTTTATTTATGACATAGATACAAATTACAAATCTTCCTTTTTTATTGCTCTGTCTATTACTGAAAACCGCATCACAATCCGTGATGCGGTTTAACAGTTAGCGGATAGTACGGTATGTATTTATTTGTTACACATACAATTATGTGTTGGTTTTACAATTGTATCGTTTTAGCGTGGCAATTTTTAGGCTCTTCGTAGAAACCCTTACAAAATACTTTTACCCATTATATATTTATAAAATGAAGATCACGAGAGCTGATACCGACGCATGCTATGGCCGCGGGAATATTCAAAAGAATTACCGTAGCCCTGGTGACACGTGACGCTGGCTAGATGAGTATGTACAATGTCAAAGGATGACAGTGGGCCAGTGGTGTAAACATAGGAATATAGTACGTATCCTGACGAAGAGAAGACACATCCAGCCAGAGGAGTTTTGGTGCGAAAAGTTCATTTCAAGCTATGTCTAACATGTAAACAACACAGCTTGAAGTGCACTTTTTACATTACAGCTTTCCTCGTTTCATCTCTTCGCTGTCGTCGTGGTATGCCTGGGGCCGTAAACATCGTGTAACTTAAAGGATTCAATCTTAGGGATTCCTATAACTAGCTGGATCCTTTATTATATTTCCTATTAGTTGAAGGTTTCACCCACGTCTTTGGTTACTCCTCCGCTTCCCTGGGTCATGATATTAAATAGCCTTTAGTATACATCATGAATCTGGCTATCAAATAGTTCTATAGAATAACACTATAATATTATGAAGAGGTAATAATAATAAGCTGCAATTTTGAACACCTGCGGAATAGTGAGAAAGTTCATGCAGATAGAGAATTGATAATGAAATTTCTCATAACATCTACACTACACACGCTACATTGAATTGGCTTGGCCCGTAAATGTAGCTAAAAACTAGTCTGAGAGCTAAGTGTTTCTTAGCTCTACATCCATGTTTTCCCAAAATAATAATAAAATTCCACAACTATCACAACATCGTCTAGTCACAAGCTAAGCAAAGCTTGTGTTATGAGTACTAGACAACACGTACTACAAATTATAGATAAATTACACCCAGACATAGAACAAATGATCGTGCTCATCACACAAATATTTGCATAGCATAGCATAGCAGTTAGGGTCACTAATCACTAGACCAACAAGCCAGTCAAAGGTAAAACCTGTAAGTGTGTATCTCTGAAACGATTGAACCGATACTGAAAATTCTTTTGATAATATGTAGCTGCACTATTCCTGAGTGATATAAGGCTATAAATCATTTTCGAGTTTTATTATCACGCGGTTGAAGCCGCTGGCAGAAGCTAGTATTAATATAGATGCCGTTTTCGGTTTCATTGTTTGTAGCAGGCAACTTAGTGTATATCAGAGATAAGTTAAGACTTACTAAGGGTAAGTTATAAGTTGTCTACACCATAGTTTTCTACGTTCGCAGGCACACAAAACAAGAAAATTCTTCGACAAATTACCAGCGTCAGAAGGCGGTGGTTACGTTTTAAAGAAAGTCAATGGAAAGGACGGGAGGTAAGTGTTACTAAATTGTGATATTGTTTAGTTTACTGTTCCCATACGAATTTCAATGGTTAAGGTATAATTTTATATTTTTCTAAGAGAGTTGAAGGCTTAGAAAGTCTTCTGATAAAAATAATGACTTTTCCCAGCTTAAAGGGTACTAGTACCATCTACCCAGTCTGGCAGAGTACACTGGTCTATGTCTGAAGGATTGTTTTAGCGAATTTTGCTATACCTAAACACCACCCTCACGTAATCACTTCCAAACTGATCACTTAGGTGTCTGTCCCCACATGCAGTGATCCGTCATGGACTAAGTATGGAAATCAAGTTCCAATATCAAACCCACTAGGAGTCACTAGGAGGATTCTTCAATCAATATCTTCCTTTTCGTCTGTGGACATACACGCTTCGACTCTCGATCCTCACTTTCATATATTTGTAGTCTTAGTATATTTACTACAAGTTTTATCTCAAAGGTTATTCAATAATTCTTGCGACTCAATATTGATGTGTGCAGCGGTTACAGGAAGTACCGGCTGCCGGGCACGCGGCGGCTGCACGACATCCTCGGCGTGGAAGGCGGCGGGCCCGCCGCGCGCCGCCGCGGGGAGCCAGGACACTCCGTCTCCGACTATCTCAAGTTTAAGGTCAGTGCCATCACATTACTTTTATTTGGGAACTTCAATGTCTCTCCGAAGGTCAGAATGTTACAGACTTGTATTCCAGGGCTACAGGATTGATCGAAAGACTTACCGTGCCCAGCTGAAGGAACACAGGTGGGGTTTAGTCATTAAAAGTCTGACGCTCCCTCTCGCTACACCCAGAGTGCGACGAGTCATTTGATGATTACCCACAAAAAAAGAAACTTATTTTTGAAAGTGCTTAATTATTATTTATGTTGCAATCTTTACATTTAAAAAGTTAATTAATGTTATGTAGAAATATGTGGCATTATGTGAAATTTTAATACATATTGCTACAGAGATACATTAAAATAAAGAATCCTAACCAGAGCTTAACCTATGGATATGTATAAGTATAAAGGGAATAACGGAAAAGTTTGTTTATTTTCGATATTTACAGACTACTTTATGAGTAACTTCTTATTTATGTACTTGGATAAATACCCAATAATCCATTTTATAAATGTATAAAAAGCTCAATATTGTATAATCTATGCAGACGCTATCGTTTATCCTATATGGCGCGAAATCACGCGCGAACGCCGACGTTCGCGCGGGGTTTGAGTGGATGCGGAATCCACAAATAACAATTTATCTTAATAACACTAGATCTAAGAAACACCGGGTGTTGGTTATAACCAATAAAAAAACCAATAAATAAAAATGATCCACCAAAGAAAATTAGAAAAGGATATTGAATTCGGGCGCCAGGTAGTTCACCAATAAACTAACCGAAAATACCTAAATGGAAGAGATAGAACCTTTAATCTGCCGGCGGTAGGCTTATGTGGGAAAAATAAAATAAGGATTAAATTTTTGTCTTTTATTCCCCTGTCCGTAGCTTCATGACCAGGTTTAGGATCTAATGTTAAACCAGGACCATAAAATAATGGTGGCACCTAACACCAATTACTTGATGCAGAAAAAATATAAATTGAAAGCGGATACCCTGGCGCAGTGTTTTAGGCTGGTTCGAATAAAGTGGACTGTGTTGTTGCGATGTAGAAATTCGCAATTTTACGTGGCCTTGCAAAATGTGACTTATGGGCGACGGAAGCAGGTTTTGGGCCTAGGAAAATTGGGCTAGGAACGCACACTGACTTGGTTTCATCCGTCGAAGCGAAGGCTTGATCATGGCTTGATGAAAGCTCGAACTGCCTCCACGCACTTGCAAATTCACCATGATGTTCGTAACATCAGCTAGGTTTTAATACTCTTAACAGTTCGTAAATTGAAATATATACGAAAATATCAAGCTCCTAACGCTTCGCACACATCACAGAGGTTCTGACAAGAGTGAAGAGTTGTTTTTCACAGAAGTTTCCCGAACGACAATGACAGAGCAAAAATATCGAATCAGCGTGGGAAAAGGATAGATATATATAGGTGGGATGATTTTACATTTTGCAAGACACGCAACTTCTACCCTACAATTGGAATTATAAAAGTTATGAAACCCAACAAGTATAGAAGGTGATATCATTGCATCTGTGCTATTTTATTTAAAAAAAAGTAGTTGAACATCCTGATGAAAGATTCTCCCACAAGGAGATTTTGGTTGAAATCCATTAAAAAAAAAACTTGAAAAGAAAGCTCTAAGACAAACGCAAGACGGCTGGAACAACATTTTTAATACGTTAAATTAGCACGAAAGTTCTACATTACAAATACGCGGTCGCGTGGCGCTTTCAAAAAAACTTACCGCTTATATTGAAAAAAAAAAAAATGGCTCTAGGACTAACCACATCATATTGTGACCTTTTGGCGCTGCAAAAGGTCACAATATGAGCGAAAATCACTAATTCTGTAAAGACATATGACTCGGGAGAGACAAATTCGAGGACCATGCGGACAAATCATGAAAAGACAAAAATAAAATTTTTACTGAAGAAACCATTGTCGGAATTTTGCGAAAATTGCTTCCTTGACTGTTTTAAACTAAAGATATTAATATTGATGGACAAATCATTCCTGTCAAGGATAAGGCTAGGTTTCTGGGAGTAACTTTGTACTCAAGATTGTCTGGGATATTGTCCACATAAACAACACTGTCCAAAAATGTAAAATATTTGCCTGCTCAAAGCCACATTGGTGCGAAGAGTGGCACTGTCAAAATTGACAGCTCACTTCTTTCGCTAATATTTTTCGACGTCAATTAAGGCATACTTTCGCATGAATTATTCGAAAATCGCCTAACGAACTAAAACATGTGGCGAGCGAAAACGACTCGTTACACCAATGACAGTCCACCTTGGGGCAATGTACTCCTAAAACATATGATTTTGTATCTGAATAAAGCAAACCAGCATCTGAAGGTAGCTCACTTGTGAAGTGTCCTATTGTATACGGACGGGTGACATAGACGCGTATTTGTCATTATACGCTTGGTGTAAGCCTGCTTGAAGCTTACATACAATACTATGAAACTCGTCGACGAAGCGTCAACGTCGTGCTGTCGTGTCGTTGCAGCACCAAGTGTATAGTGACGAATACGCGTCTTTGAAGCTACGCGTTCGTAGACAGTAGGCCTTAATTAATCATACCTTTAACTTTATCTTATAAATACATGTACAAGTATTGTGAAGAGCGTCTGTGTATCTTGTCCTTATAACAAGCAATATTTGTGACCCATTTCCTAATAATATTCCTAATTATTTCCAGGACCTAATCCTCCGCATGTTGGAGTACGACCCCAAGCAGCGCGTAACGCCGTACTACGCGCTACAGCATAATTTCTTTAAGCGGACTGCTGACGAGTCCACTAATACACAGCAAGCACAGTCGCATCACCAACACGGTTAGTTCCACTTACATAAATACTTAAAATTCTTAATATATATTCTCTAACTAACACAAGGGTTTCCTGATCATAATAGTGACTACCCTTATCAAAAACATAAGTCTTGCCATCCCCCCAGCCTTCTGTTTATAATTAATAATCAATTTACTAACCTTTTAACCGTCTACGTCGGATATATCCAACACTTTCACGTTTATTCCGCCAGAGTCGTACATCTACAACCAAATACTCTATCTCGTAAGCTCTACTATCACCAAAAAAAAAGAGCTAAACGAGATGGAGTACCCAGTCGCTGATACACGTCCCTGGCGAATAGGACACGAAAACAATTGTCCAATCCGACGCAAGCAGTTAAAGGGCTAATTGTAATCTATGAAAGTCTAGATTGAAGCATATTGTTTTGGTCATCACTTAATCAAAATCGAATATTGAAAGAACCATGATTAGATCAGAATTTTGATATCACTTATTGAGAGCATCAGGTTTAATTTTAACGCAATATGTGCAAATGCGGCAATATTATGTGCAATAAAACAATAATAATAATATGCGCAATATCATGGTTGACCGGTAGACAATGCTTTGTTGCATTAAGTCCACTTATGTACCACTACTGTACATGAAGTTAAAATAAATGTTTATTATTAACTCAACGGAGCCCTAAGATCGTGATTGTTTCTAATGATGTCATATAATTGTGTAGTAGTAAATAAGACTAATATGATCATTTCAAGCTTCTGTCGTGTTCTTTGCTAACATAAAACGCTTCTTCATTTCATTTTAAGTGATTAATGCAAGTTTCAAGGATGTCCACTGTATGAAATATGTGAAAGTAACGCTATTACCAAAGTTATTTTTAAAAGCAGACATTTTAAATATTTATTCTTTTGGACTAATAAAATTAAAAAGTATTCTTGACAAATTACTATACCAACGGGTACCTTCCCGTGGTCGAAAAAAAAAGCAATAAAATGGTCTGCATTTTGAAGAGAGGCAGTTAGAGCCTTCCCTGGCCAAAATCATCACTCCCCCTTTACATCAATGGCCCAGTAATGTCCATCGTGTGTGTACATTGTTAACATTGGCTATGTTGTGGCGGCAGATGGCCCGTCGGATCCGCGATGACTAGAGCGGTCCGGCGGCCCCGGCCCGCGACACTAGCGCCGCCACACTAGTGCCTATCGATATCGTGCCAGGTCTGCCCTCACTCTACTCACTATCGGAATGTTATGCGCCCCCTCCGTAGCATGCGAGCATGTCGCTCACGCATGGCTTATGTGTACCTGAGATTTGCGACCATCCTTTACGACAATCATCTTTATCAAAAAGTAGTGAAAAATGTCACAATTCTTGGCAATAATATGATTTTTCGAGAGGCCACGAGAAACCATCAAGAATGACAAAAAAATTAAAATTTTGTTGCCCGTTAAATCTCTTTTCAAATCTTTATAGAGACAGATTTTGATATAATAATAATCTTGCATAAAATGCGCACTAGTATCTGACAATAATTGACCATTTAGATGTGAAATAAAATATTTTGAATTGGATTGGCCAGGATTGTCGTTGCTTAAAAAAATAAATAATAAGGTGAAACCCACAAAGGTTGGCTGCAGATCTCGACTGTTTGTTTTTATGTTTTCCATGTGTTCCTTTATATCTATTTATTGATAACAAAAAATATATAACCGTGTATCGTATTGTATCTCTATTATTTCATAGTTTTTTATAGCAACACCCTACTTTTCACTTTCATAAAATTATGAATGTTCTTTTTTTTTGTGTCAACACTCGTCGAGTGCACTTTAGCGGTGTGCCCGGCGCAATAGATTTTTATTTCACCAACCAAGCCATATAACCGAATGAAATGTTTTAGGTGATTTGTAGAATGATTAGAATACAGGCGAGGTACTTTGCAGAAACTTGTCTCTTGTTTACATACATTATTTTCACTTTCAGTGCGGATAGACCTCTGAAGTTGAGATTTATAGAGCGAAGTCAAAATTTGGCATTAAAACAGCGTTTCATATGAATGTGAACATAATAAATTAGTTAATTTTTGTACGAAACGCTACTGTACTAGTTAGCCCAGTCAAAGTTCGCTCTATAAATGTTGAGTGAGTTTCTGTGCAGTATGAAGCCTGTGGTGGCGTGCAGGGTAGAGCCGTGAGTAAAGTGTGTGTTCTGTGCAGTGGGCGCGCGCGTGTGGGGCGTGGGCGTGGGCGCGCACGGCGCGGGCGCGGGCGCGGCCGAGCGCATGGACGTGGAGGCGGCGCGCCGCTCCGACGAGCTGCTGGCGCCCGTGTGTCCGCTGGCGCACAGCCCGGTGGCCATCCACTAGTGTGTGGCGAGTGTGCCCCCCCTGGACTGAATCCGATATTTATGATTCTATATTTTTATTTAATACGATAAGTCTGACTGTAAAGAAATATTATGGTGACGATTTGTTACGTTGTACCGTGTATTTGTATTATTTGTTTCTTGATCGCTTCACCGACAGTACTTAGACAACGTCCCGTGGACCGAGTGGTCGCCGACGATCCCGTTCAACGCATCCGGACGCATCGAGGGCATCAGAGCTAGGTTTTTTTATTGTTACGCGATGCATATCAAGGACGCAATATGGTAGAAAATAAATATTGTATATAAAATTTAGGAAACCGACTAATCGATACAGACTGCGACAGAAACTGGATAATCTATAGTTTAGTTACGATCTATGCTAGTTAGGCTTTCGTTCGGTTTATACTATCGCAAGCTTTATATTCTTAAAGTGTCGGCAACTGATGACTGAAATTCAAAGGGCCAATGAGAATTTGTTTATACAAACGAAGAAATAGATTAAGTATTTTTGTTAATGCACAAATTGATTCGACTCGACACAATTACACATACACACTTAAATTATTTAATTAAAACTATGCCCTCGCATTTCAGAGTTGTTGTATAATGTAAAAATGTTTTATTTCCAATGTATAATGCTTGTGATTTAAGTCTCAAGTGTTTCATTTAACGCGTATAGGTTACTTTGATCCATTGGAATATTCAGACGATGTGTAAAACAGAGAATAGTGTATAGGTAATTCTATAAAACACAAAATGTACTTGTAGGTTATGAGAAATGTTGAAACATATATAAAAATTTGGGTATTTCAGATAAGAGTTAATAAATTGAATTAAACTGACTTGTTCAACCTTTTTGGATTTGAATCTACAATAGACTAACCTCATTGCAACAGACTGGTTGAAACTTTGTAAACGGAGATATTTTGTATAGCATACACTGAATCACTGCCTTATTGTGCCGGAACTTTTTATGTGTAAGGCCCGCTACTAATTAACGACTTTTTGGTCGCTCGATATTAAATAATCAAATTATTGTCAATATTTGGTTATTGATTTTGTTGACTTTTATTTGTGGAGATAATCTTAAATTGCATTTAAGATTGACGAGAATGTGGATGCACACATTCTAGATAAAGGTTAGCAAATATGATGTATAATATGAGGAATGGGTGATGATGTCATCTCTTGTTGTAGATACTACTGACTATGTGTACAGTTGTCCATTGACTTGAAAGATCTTGTTAGTAGCGGTCCTGGAGCATAGCTCCTTTATTCTGATCAAGTCGTGATATAGTAAAATTTTTATGTTGAATTATTTTTAGTTAAGAATTGACTGAAATGACCATTGTTCAGAATAAAGCAGCTATATGTGACGAATTGCAACTGATAGCAAATTATTTCTTATCGCAAAAGTATTGTTGCGAGTTTTTATAAAAACCTTCCTAAAATGGGTTTATTTTTAAACAAAACACATGTATGGTACAGCTATTCGTTTACATGAAGCATTAAAGTATTTTTCTACATTTAATTTATCTAATAATACGTGCTATCACTTTCGTTTCATTGTAGATTTGAATCTATTTCTAATCTCGCTGTTCTGTATTATAAATTTTTGAAATATCTGTATAATATTTACTGTAATACTTTTCTGCTTCATGAGATATAGGGTTGTTAGAAAGAGTATAAGGAATAAGTATGGGATACACGTTTAATTTGAATAATGATAGAGCAATAACGAAGTAATCGACAGGCAGGTTTCCAAATGTATGTAAAAATTATTAAATTGTGTTCATCAAGTGTACCTAATTGTAATATACATTATTATAATTGTTTTAATAATTTAGTTCCTTTTAACTTGATAACTATGCTAAAATAGATGCTGTATCCACCGTATAATATACAGTTATATGGTTTACTCACTGTAACACTTGTGTATAACTTAAGAGAATTTTAATTTAATTTTGTGACATACCTACCTTGTTATGGTACCAAGTTGAGGAAATCTGCCGTGACAATGTTTATATATGACAAACTAGTCGGGATGTTAAGTGATAAAGAACACGTAAAACACCAACCTTTGATATAATTCTAACTAAATCCATTACTCAAGGATGGCCCTAGATGTTTGCGCTTGAGTATGTAATATACTATACTATTTATTTGTACTGTGACAGTATGGGATTATATGGAATGTGTGAGTTGGCATGTGGTGGTGCGCGAAGCGATGAGCTAAAATGTTTATTTCCTATCGGATTGTCAGTTCGCAGGCACTGTAACAATAAAAGGATAGAGCTTTATGTCACTAAGTTTTGTATTTTAAATCAATAAACGATAGCAATTGACCTAATTATTTTTATTTTCCTTTATTTGTTCCTTATGCCCCTATTTTTAGTTTGCGCCGGTTCCAGCACCCTGATCTGAACGTATTACTATTTGTGTATACTATTTAAAAATAAAAAATGACTCTCATAAGAATTGTACAGTTGTGAGAAGTGGTTGAAAAAAAAAACCTGAGTATTAGAAGAAAAGCGAGAGGTGTGCTTGAGAATGAACTAGTGAATGAGAAGAATGACTGTAGTTGAGAATGAAGCAGTGAAACGTAGTGGTGTGAGAAGTGGTTGAGAAAAAAGAAACAGTAGAACAAAAACGAGAGGTGAGCTTGAGAATAAACTAGTGAATGAGAAGTATGACTGTAATTGAGAATGAAGCAGTGAAAGTGGTTGAAAAAAAACAGTATTAAATGAAAAGCGAGAGTTGTGCTTGAGAATGAACTAGTGAATGAGAAGAATGACTAATTGAGAATGAAGCAGTGAAACGTAGTGTTGTGAGAAGTGGTTGAGAAAAAAGGAACAGTAGAACAAAAACAAGAGGTGGGCTTGAGAATGAACTAGTCAATGAAAAGAATGACTGTAATTGAGAATGAAGCAGTGAAACGTAGTGGTGTGAGAAGTGGTTGAGAAAAAAGGAACAGTAGAACAAAAACGAGAGGTGGGCTTGAGAATGAACTAGTGAATCAGAAGAATGACTGTAATTGAGAATGAAGCAGTGATACGTAGTGGTGTGAGAAGTGGTTGAGAAAAAAGGAACAGTAGAACAAAAACGAGAGGTGGGCTTGAGAATGAACTAGTGAATGAGAAGAATGACTGTAATTGAGAATGAAACAGTGATACGTAGTGGTGTGAAAAAAGAAGCGGAATATTAGAACAAAAACGAGAGGTGTGCTTGAGAATAAACTAGTGAATTGTGAAGAATGACTGTAATTGAGTATGAAGCAGTGAAACGTAGTGGTGTGAGAAGTGGTTGAAAAAAAAAGAATCAGTAGAACAAATACGAGAGGTGTGCTTGAGAATAAACTGGTGAATGAGAAGAATGACTGTAATTGAGAATGAAGCAGTAAAACTTAATGGTGTGAGAAGTGTTTGAGAAAAAAGAAACGAAGAAAAACACGACAGGTGTGCTTGAGAAGAAAAAGAAGAGTGACTGAGGATAAAGCAGTGAAATGAAGTGGTTGAAAAAAAAACTGGGCAAGTGCGAGTCGGACTCGCGCACTGAGAGTTCCGTACAAACTTACCTATGACAACAGTCCAATTCCCGAATTGAGTTACGAAGATTTTTTCGAATCGCAAAAAAAAGTTTTTTTTTGTGGCGTAACTACAAATTTACAGTTTTTAGATTTTTTTTCCTATACTTGTGCTATGAGACCTTGCTTCGTGCCAAATTTCAGGATTCTAGGTCAACGGGAAGTATCCAATGAATTTTGATTCCCTTGAGAGTGTCGAAATATACGTATTTCGCGACATAAACGGCCGTATCTTTTTTTTCGTTAACTTAGTTTGATTTTTTCTCAGCTTCAAGGGACCGCACACTGAGTATATGGTTTTTAATTTCAACTCGATACCTCTACGCGTTTCCGAGATAAAAGGTCTTGACAGACAGACAGACCGACGGACAACAAAGTGATCCTATAAGGGTTCCGTCTTTTCCTTTTGAGGTCATCATCACCCAAAAAACAAGAATAAGAAGAAAAACGAAAGGTGTACGTGAGAATTAGGTAGTTAGTGAATTAAAAGAATTGAGAATGTAGCAGTGGACAAAGATAATTTGCTTTTTTAATTGTTTTTAAAGTTGGTTGCAGTGAAGTTTGAAATCATTCATCTATAGTTATTTTAAGAATTAGAAAGATTATCTATAATAAATTCAAGACCCTTCCCCACTCGACTATCGTCAACATCGAGCATGGTTTAAAAGCTTGTTGCTTCATCTAACGCAATCCAACGCGATGTTTGATGAAGAAACAAAGCCAAAAAAGAGAGCTAAGGCCTGAAAACTGTTGGCATTCTGCAATTCCGTGATTTACTCGAATATTTCACAAAACTTGTTCCAGGAATTACGTGCTTTTTTTTAAGTTTTTGAGAAAAGTTGTCATTCAGAATCTCGATTAAATGTCTAAGGCTCTAAAATGCTCTATATGTAAAAAAGCCAAAGTTCACATAAAATAGCAGATCAGAGGTCTTTACTGGATTAGTTTTACACAAATGTATATTTTGATTTCTATAGAAGCCTAGATAATATCCACAAGACATCTGAAAAAAAATGTGTAATAACATTACAATCACTTAAGACCGGATGTATGAAAATAGTGTTGGCCGCTCTTAAGTGTAGATTAGTGTACTGTGTGCTTGAGAATAAATCAGAGAACGACAAGTTCTGTGCTTGAGAGTAAAAGAGTTAATGATGAGTGGTTTATTAATGCTTGAGAATAAACCAGTGAATGACAATATGCGTTTCCATTGACGCGGAGCTGGGCGGAGTGGAGAGGACCGGATTGTGAATTGGCTAGTAACGGTGCTCGAAATCTCGGCATCTGCGGAAACTGTATAAGTGGAGCCGAGTAGAGCGAGTGGACTTGCAAATAAAACAAATGAACACGCGCCCTCGAGCCGGGCAGAACGGATTCGAGCGGAAGGCAGCTCAATTCCACCACGCCCCGCTACACATCAATGGAAAATCTTGCTACTTTTCGCTGCTGTCCTCCGTTCTGCTCTACCCAGCTCCGCTTGCAGTGGAAACGCACCCTAAACCACTGAAAGAGGAGAATTTTGAGGAGAGTTTGGTGTACACAACGCGTACACAGTAGAATTAATGAAGTGGCGTGCTTGAGAATAAACCAGCTTGCTAGCCGAGAGTGGCTTACAATAGATCCCAAGCAGATTGAAGGTGTGATCCCAAGGAATAAACAACGGAGCACGGAATATATTTTTTGCCTTTTCCAAAGACTGTTCAGTCCTGTGCCGTCGAGCTAAATCAGGACATCCGTCAAAATGGCTGTAGTTAAAAGTATGGATTAGAATGATCGGTCTTAAGAAAAAGATGAATAATAAAAAAGTAATGTGGAGATGGATGAAAAATAACAAGAAATGAAAATATTATGAAATAGACTTTCAGGTACTCATTTATCATCAATTCAGCCGAAAGACGTGCAGGTGGGTATGTGTGGTTGGGTCAGTTAGTAAGAACCTTTCCAAGTTTCGCCACAACGGCCGGTCTAATCTGCCGTCGCATTGATACCTACATCGCCGATTAGCAAAGGCGTAATGTGGTAGAGCTTGCGCGACGCCCCTTTAATTGCGAGGCCGTGGATGAGGGGCCGCTTCATCCACGCTTAGCTACGTTACTGCCAGTACGTCGTCGATATAAGTGAACTGGAGAGGTGGTCTTATTTACCCTTCACCTGCTGTCGTCAGGTTGATCCACTCAGTACAGAGGACCGTATATGGTTGTTCTAAACAATTAAGTCCAGATTATCCTTCTCGCCCATTGATAAGACTAAGATACTGATGTTTAGCTAACTGCCTGGCCGTAAGAACCCTGTCATGCATAAGCAATCAAGCAGAGTAGCTGTGAAGATAGTATGAATCGCGGATTTTTTTTGCGACACTTGTCCGACATATATATAGATTCGACTACATCAAAACAAACTTACCACGCGGTCAGTTAGAACTATCTTCGTAAGTGGTCGTGTATGCGAGAAATGAAAAATGCCATTTTTAATGGTGAATGAAGGCCTATGCATACGTTCAATTATTTTTTCTACTGTCTTTGCTATTTAAATCTACCTATTCTATGAGAGTAGCATACGGAATAGAAAAACGTTAAATCTGTTTACTATAATAGCACTAGATATCGCTCAATGGTCGCACCTAAAGTATTTTGATTTCAGAGTGGAGGCGAACGTAGGTGTTATCGCGGGCGCGTGTTATTCAAAATGTATGTTGTACACCAGTTGCCTTCATAGTTCTTGCGTAAGTCGCGCGTCTGTATGAGGTGGGCGCGGGCACGCATTTTGATTCACCCGCCGAAATGTCGTCATGGATATCAAGACTCATAGAAGACGACACTGTGTTTGGCACTGTGAACACGCAGACGCCAATACCTCTTCGCCTGCGCAGTGCGCCCGCCCGCGCCCCCGCACTCGCTAGTGCACGTGCAGTCTGATTGACCACAAAGAAGATCGAACTCAATTAATAGTTTTTGTAGCTGGGAACATTATAATACCGTCACATCACAGTGACACTGACAGAGGTTACTCTGTTAGTGTCACTGTCAAATGATTATTGACAATTGCTCCGTTCCGAATTACGTCCAAATCACTATGATTGCGTCAAAAGTTACTCCGAAAACCTGTGGAAATGTCTCATGATCACAATTCAGCCGTGCATTCGGCTAAACTGGAAGCCGACCCCAAGCTAGGAAAAGGCTAGATATAAGTAGGGAGATGATGAGCAACATGACCACGATAAATTAATCTGAAGTGACCGCTTTATGGCACTGTAGTCGCTTAAGTTAAAATTGTAATGAATTGGAACGCACTAAATGTTTGTTTGTGGAGGATTGTTTTTGGCAGACTTTTTAAATATTTTTCATTGTAGAACTATGTAACTGATTGAATAAAATTTTACCTTATAATCTAAATATAGAATGGCAATTGTAAATTGTGAATCTGACTCAAACTGTAACCGTGGTGATGGTGATAGCATACATGGAGAGGTATGTATTTAGTTTTGTTGTTTTCTCTAAAAAGGATTTGTTTCTTCTAAGAACTTCTGTTCTTGTTCTGTGCGTTTCAGTCAGGTTTTTTTTTGTATATCGGGCTCATGTACTCTGTGATCGGGCTGGTGTCCGCAACTCCACGTCTAAAGGGCCGGTAAAGGTAATAATATGTAAAGCGCGTATTTTGCATACGGTCAAACTTTGCCTGGTGGTTTGACATCTTAATAGATTCTGATAAAGCATGGCATGTGGGTCAACTATGACCAAAAAATTGCATACCTGGGATTTTTAATCTGGTCATACAGTTATAGCACCAGACAAAAGCTTAACTATATGAGTTTAAGTTTCTTTGAACAGTATCAGTGATGTCTAAGATTCACTCGCATGGCAAAAACTCGGTAACTCTTACTAAAGGTTTTCTTGTTTAGTTTATCTACCCCTGCTTCCATGATGATACAATACTGCAATATAAGATTTCCTCTCCTGATATATGTGTGAGTAAATTTTTTGTAAAACAAATATTTTCAGACATGGTGATACTGGGTACCTCTTGGAAAGAATGGAGTTCCAAAGGAGATGGACTGAATTGATAAACTTATTGAATAATAAGTCATTTGGGGAAACTACACCTGTTAAGAATTTGGAATTGTCAAAACAAAGCACAATTTTTTATTATTAACCACTATCTCACGTTAACAAATATACTTGGCTAGAAGTAACTTATTCACTCTTGCTTTAAACACAAGGTGGTAGCTAGCAGTAAACACAATTGCAGGGAATTCCACTCTTTAGCTCTATGCGAAAATATGTTCAAATTAACCTTTCGAGTACCGTAGAGATATAATGAAAGACAATGAGCAAGCGAACGCTGGCCTTCACTTGGGGTTAAATGAATTAGGATAGCACAACCCTCTAATCTGTTTTGGACTTTTAGGCCACTCTCCGCAACCAGCACAAGGTCATCGGCAAACAGCATACACCATCCCTGGTTTATGGTACCTCTTCCCGAATGTCCGACATCAGAGCGTTCATTATCATCAGGAAGAGGTAAGGGTTGAGAGCTGACCCTTGAAAAAAAACTACATATTAATGCAATTATTTCTATAGGTGCTTTGAAACTAGCAATGAAAATCAGCATCTTTTTATTTAAAAAAACAACAGGCACGACATTATTGCCTTTATATTTGAAATAATTCTTTATTATAATAAAAAAATTATAGAACCAAACTGATGTTGCAGACAACTACGCATGAAAAATAAAACAGAAACAGGGAAATGATGACACCAAGCATAAAAAAGGATCAAAACATCAATGATCGGAGTTTTATAGTTGTTGAATTGACAATTTTGCATTCAGCTGATAGTGTTTTCATTTGGAATAAACCATATTTATAATAAACTAGCAGTCCAGGCAAACATTTTCCTGTCCAAAAGCTGACAGCTGGCATTATATCAGAAAAAATAAATTAAGAACCTGATTGTAGCGCCACCTACCGGGTCCAGTTGTATTTTCTAACCATACAGGGACCCACTTAAAATACACAATATTACTTTCAAATTGGTCAAGCCATTTAGGAGGAGTTAAGTGGCAAACACACTTAGAGAAGAATTATACTATATATACCTGAGCAAACGGTGGAGGTGTGCCCCGCTTGGGCGGAGCACCGTCGTGTCCTCGTGGAGGCAATCCGCGACAGCGACCTCTCGCGCCGGGCCCTGGTTCGGGCTATGGTCCGAAGCGAGGAGGATTTTCAGGAGGTGGCCTTCTTCTGCGAAGTAGTAATGCTAGCGAAGGAGGAGGCCGCACGCGTGAGGGAACGACTGTCTTCACGTCCCAGCCGCCGGGATTCTGACCCTGACTATCAGCAACGGTAGATGCGGGCTTGCAGATGTCGAGCAATGGGTAGCTCGCCGTCCGACCGTCTGGTAATTGACCGAACCGAGGCCAGTCGACAACAGCGCGTAGTGATCCATCCACAGTAATCACAGAGATCCGTAGTGATAGTGGTTTTGGTCAGTAAAAGTCTGACACGACCTCTCGCTCCATCCAGAGCGCGAGAAGTCATTGAATGATTTCCCACCTTAAAAAAAAGGTGGCAAACGCACTTAAAAAACAAGAATTATAAAGATTTATATAGGTGGTTCAATTATTCAAATGAATTTTTGAAACTAAATATGTGTAGGTACTTGTTTGATTATTCTCATAATTGAATTCTTAAATTGAAAATCTCATAATTTAAAATATAACAAAATATGATTAACTAAATTTTATATAGTTTAAATGATATATTTTTTTGTTCATGGAAAGTATTATTTACGCAAAAAAAAAAAACAGCTGCTCAACAAGAGAAAGAAAGTGTGTACTTCAATGATTTTAATTTTATTTCAAATAAATAGAATTAAAGAAAAAAAAAATAGTTTTATTCAGTACCTACATAAGTTGCTAGCTTGTATTTTTTTTACTTTGTGTGTTCTGCACATACAGAAAATCATGAACTGCAGGAAATTTTACATTTCCTTACAGCGCAAAATGTCCACAATTTGAAACTAAGTTCTATTGTCATGATTGTTTCAGAACTTCATGACACATGAAGTAAGCACAGGAAGATGATGTAAAAATCCTATCGATGGAAAACTTAGGAACCCTAGAATCTAAGACCCATTTATTAAATATTAATCTCTACTGAAAAATATAAGTTAATGTAAAAAGTTCAATCAAATTATTAGTAATGCTAGCGAGAAATAAGTTGAAAGAAGATCGACTCACTATCATGAAAATTGATTTGCTATTGCAAAAGTTACACTGCACTTCAGTAAACTAACAACATGCTCTGGTAGTGATAAGTAATTTCGAGGGCTTCTGTAACTGCTCCGATAGCCGTGATCGTCTAGTGGTTAGGACCCTACGTTGTGGCCGTAGTAACCCAGGTTCGAATCCTGGTCACGGCAGTGTCATACACTGTTACGGCGGAGCTTTACTTTTGTATAATTAGTGTTGATTAGTTTAATTGAAATAGTGTTCAGATATTGTTTTTTTTTTGTTTTAATCCTAAATTACTAGAAAGGAATCCTATATTTATATAAATTACTTTTTTTTTCTCCAAAGGGCTATTAACGAAAAAAAATGTAATATTAATCTATGTTACAGAATTTATTAACAAATCATTTGACTTTTAATTTAGCATTCGATTTGTTTGCATTTATGAACAGTCATGAATCTTCAATACAGCGCCATCTAGCTTTCGTTACTCAATTGTTAGTTTACGAAAGTTCACCAGAGTCCATTGACACCAAGCCCCACATGTATTTATTGTTCAAAATACGATAACAGATGGCGTTACGGGTATTTGTTTTGGTACAACACACGCCGCAGCTGTTCGCTATCACAGAAATCCGTGAGAGAAAAGGAGTGGTGATTAGGTCTGTCTTTGCCTAAAAAATACGTTTTTTCTATGATTCATTAACATTTTGTGACTGGTGACCGTTATATGT
Organism: Mythimna vitellina; assembly: GCA_949316375.1. Classification (NCBI taxonomy): domain Eukaryota; kingdom Metazoa; phylum Arthropoda; class Insecta; order Lepidoptera; family Noctuidae; genus Mythimna; species Mythimna vitellina. The sequence continues at coordinate 17,553,207 of OX438697.1, forward strand.
GCAAGTTAAAGTTGTTCTACATGTGATATATTGTTCGTAGCGTCGAAAAACATCGCCAAATAGTGTAATTAATGATGTAAACGTTGGTTATGACGTTTACTACGGTGTATTTGTGTGTGTGTGCGTGAGTGACAGCATTGCCGACGACCGTTGAAGCGAATCTTGTAACGGCATAGGTACCTATTGGATGTGAATGCTGTTTTCGGTAAGTTATATTGTTTTGATGATGTTAGACCTAACCTATTTGGCTCATGCCTGCGTTGAGCGCTCTATATAAGTACTTATATATTGTTTGACCTCGATACGCGGCGCGATCTCGTTTGCTATTTCCCTTTGAAAGGCAATTTCTCGCGTTAGTAATTTTTTCTGCACCGACCGCGATGTTTCCGCACGAGTGTTCTGTTTGATTAGCTAATTTATAGTTACGGCTGTAACGATGTAAAATAAAAAATAAGTGGTAGGTAGGAAGTATAAATCTGTTCGTCTTATCACCTCTATGCTTTGTGGCATAAGGTTGTCTGTTGTGTTATCGACAGCTGATTTTATTTGTTGCGGGCCGATTAATGTTTAGTTTGAGGAAGCTGTCTAGTTTGTAGATTGTAAGTTAAAATACATATTAAGTTAATTTAATTAGGTGCTTATTTCCTGTTCTGTAACTTTGTAATGCAGGCAGCGTTATAAAGTTTTACCCGTGTTCACTTACCTGTATCGAATCGACCCCACATGTTGAAAATTGATATTTTTAGCGGTCTGAATAAACCGGCAGCCAGTGCGTCAACACCTGTACGTGGTACCTACTTAATTAAGAGCTACCATTGAGCAATTATAACAGTCCGACTAATTAGTTCTAAATTAACATTTATTAGAAAAGAACGTAGGTGATTCAAAACGTAGTTCAAATGCATTTCGACTTGATTTGTAAGTACCTATTGAAACTTGAAATGAATCGAAGCAAAACTATGCAAGCAATATAAATTAAGTCTTAACATACCGGTACCTATTAGTAGCAAGAAATTAACATTACGGGTCATGGAACCCATAAAATCATAGACGTGACCAATAATCAGACAATCTACGTAGGTAACTAGCTATAAACAAAACTGATTTAAATCAAAATGATTACCTATTTCTATTTTTGTTTTACATTGACTATCAGAAGTAGGTAGGTAGCATATTGCTGCCAATTAAGTTTCTATTAGATACTAATTGAGTGCCTGTTGGAGACAGAATTATTCATAGCATCAATCTAGCCTTGTAAAACATGCACGTAAATAGACATATTAATAAATAGTGAGAGGTAGGTACCTACCTACTTAAAATATAAAGCAGTAGTTCCCAATCTTATTTTGTCCTGGGCCCACTTAATGCAGGTATGTTTAGAAGAAAATGCAAAATTGTGTAGGTATTTATTGAAAAAGTAATCATACCTACCTACACATGTAATTGTAAATTCATAACTTGTAGCACACCTTAAAGTATGTTTTCTTTGAAATCAAAGGTAATGATTTCATTTGACATTTTCAATAATTTTCATCCCCTAAGGATAAAAAAGTTTGGACCCCCGTTTATCAAAACGGGGGTCCAATTTAAAAAAAAAATCTTATTAGGTTCGCGCTTGACCGCTATCTCACCTGATGGAAAGCGACAATGCGGTCGACGTTGAAGCGCGCTTACCTAGAAGTAACCTATTCATTCTTATTGGTTTGGAGAAATCTTTTTTCACGCGGGCGAAGCCGCTAGCAGGAGCTAGTTGATATATATATATACTACGTATCAATGTTACTCAATTTCAGTATGCTCAACTGAAGAACATACTGAAATTTTGAACCTTTCGTGAATCATATTTTTTTAGCTTTTGTGGACGACCAGTCATTAATCTGCGGACCAAATGATTTGGAACCGCTGAGATAAATAAACCCAAGTAACATCGATGTTTCAATCCACATTAGCGACGCAATATTCCTAAATGATGTAGTTATCCGTAATAAGCAAAAAGTTGAAACTGGTTTTTGATGCACGACGGCATTTGATGATGGCATGCTAAACATTCGATCAGATCTCACTTTAGGATCTAACCAGTTTTATTTACTCGGGTACAAAAGTATCTATTGTTTTTGTTATATTGCGTTGCGTAAGATATCCTTGATAATACACGTAGCTTTTTCAATCAAATTTGGGATTTAATTTGTGTTACCTACTCCTTTTTTAAATATTACTATTTTCCATTATTTCTTATTATTAGCTTATTTTCCGTAGTCTAGTTCAAAGAAACGGATAATCTCTAAGAGTAGATATTAATAATAAAAAAGATCTAGCTTCACCAAATCCAGATCGCTTCAGTAACTTCTTTAATAGCCTCTTTAATATCTGGCGATAAAACCTTTTAATTTATCGGCATTAAGGTACTCCTCAAACTGGATTTGAGCCTAGTTAAATATTAGTTGAAAGCTGTTGGGGCCGAAAGGTTCTGGAGTGGCGACCGCGTACTAGAAGACGCAGCGTTGGGAGGCCTTCTACAAGGTGGACTGATGACCTGGTAAGGGTTGCCGGAATCCGATGAATGCGAGACGCTCAGAACCGTTCATTGTGGCGATACTTGGGGGAGGCCTATGTCCAACAGTGGACGTCTTTCGGCTAAAATTGATGATGAAGAATTAATCAATTTTTTTTTTTTGAGTTCTTAACTTCTTCCACTCTGGGTGCAGTGAGAGGGAGTTTCTACCTGTGCTTCTTCAGTTTACGTTCCAGGGCCGTGGTGACTCTTTCGAACAATCTAATATTAATAAAATATTATTCCTTTAGTTCAAAACTGAGTCTGAGCAACGTTTCTAATATTGAATAAAAAGCGGCTAGAAAGGACCATCAATGAATCGTAAGGAGGGCAGGAAGATGATGACTGAGGCACGTTTTTTAAATAGGGGAGAACCAAGGTTACCGACATAGTGTGAATCAAGGTTATCGACATAGTCCGAAACTCCGAAGAATCGCCAAACTCAAGTGGCAGTGGGCAGGCTACATTGCTTGCAAAACAGATAGGGCCGAACGGTTCTGAGAGGCGAGCTCGAAAGGCGTTCCACAGGGCGAACCGATGACCTGGTGAGAGTCGTGGAAATTCGATAGATGCGAGACGCACAAGACCGGTCGTTGTAGCGATGCTTGGGGGAGGTCTATGTCCAACAGTGGACGTCTTTTGGCCTAATGATGGTGTTGATGATAACTAAGAAGATATCTGTGCGCTGAGTGCGAGTTGTTTTTACATTAACGCGATCGAAAGGTTTAATGCGTTTAGCTCTCTGATTGGTTAATGGCATCCAACTCGACATGCATTTTCCCTGTTTTTCATATAACCGCTCTTACGCGATTATGACGTTATTTTATTACACATTTTTCATTAGATTTTTTTGGAAACACAGTATCTTGTGGATATAATCTAGGCTTCTATTGAAATCCATTTATAAATTTGTGCAAAACTAATCCAGTAAAAAAGACCTCTGAAAATCTGCTATTTTGCATGAACTTCGACACTTCATAATTTACTCAAAAATTAATAAAATCAAAAAGGTATAACAATAGAAAGCCTTGCAAATTTAATGAAGATTCTGAATGACGACAATTTTTTTCGAAAACTTAAAGGGTTTAAAAAAATCACGTATTTCCTGGAACAAGTTTTGTAAAATATTCTCGTAAACCATTGAAATACCGAATGCTAACAGAGTTTTCAGGCGTTATCTCTCTTTTTTCGCGTTGCTTTTTCGTCAAACATCGCGTTGGATTGCGTTAGGTGAAGTAACAAGCTTTGCAAAACTATGCTCGATGTTGACGGACGATAGGCGAGTGAAAAAGGACCCTCTTAAGAGCTTGAAGCGGGGCTAACGTAAAACAAACTCACAATTAGCACTCTGGTTAAAATAAACTAACAACAGAATAAGCAGCTATTTCTATACCTAAGTGGTACCTGAATCACCTGTTGCCATAAACCGTCAATTTTGTAATAGACCGTGATGACAGGTGCAGTCGAACCCATCACACACAACATGAGTGGCACTTCCAACAAATCTGTAATTTACATACCGTTTAACTTCATTCCCTATAATTTACGTAGGTATCTGAGTTACGTCCACGTGTACCTGGCTGTTTAACCTTCATAGTCATGAAGTTGAATACCTACCTTTAATGTGTTGTTATTTCTTGATGTTTGATTATAAATCTGACTCATCTATCACCAGTTTTTTTTAAGTCCTTTTTGATTTTAGTTTCAACTAGCTTTTGCCCGCGACTTCGTCCGCGTAGAAATCGAAAATGGTTTTATTAAGTTTTTTGAGATACGAAAATATGAAATATTATTTTTTATCTTCGTCGTGTGTGGTAAGTCCATTGAATTGTATGGCGAGCGATATTGTATCTTAAGATAAAATATTATAGTATTTTAGCCGTGTGCAGCGCCCCTTAGTGAACTCCACTGCGGGTGACGTAACCTGCGACAAACTCACTATTTGCTGTTGGTACAGTAATCGGGTCTAGGGATCGAACCGCAAAATTAAGTTTGTTTTTTATTGTATATACTTTTCCAGCCCAGGATATTAAAGAATAATTATACCAAGTTTCATCGTAATCGAACCAGTAGTTTTTGCGTGATGCCTGAACAAACAGACAGACAGACGAAAATTTTTTAATCACATTTTTGGGTTCGGTGTCGGTCTAGTAACACTGCCATTTATTTTTTTGATATTTTCAATGTACAGAATTTTAACTTCTACAGATTTATTATAAGTATAGATAAGTAATAGATTCCATTATTGGTATCGTGTTACCTAGTTCCTTCATTGTGGACATCCTATCTAATCTCCATACGTATGCATAGGCCATGTAAATTAGTGATATTCATTTGGGACAATGCTAGGCAGATTGATTGATTCTGTATCTATCTTTTTTCAGTATCATAATCTACAGCCCGACTTCGCCTACCACATACACCACGGGCATAGGCCTTTCTTTTTCTTTTGCCAATCTCCACTTCCCTGTGCCACAGCTACCCAAGTTCAACCCGATGGCAACACTATCGTCTACCCAATTAATCTATGATCAGGTGCCCTGAATTAAGTTCTGTGAGTTTAGTATCACTAATACAGTTTTATTCTGCTGATAGAACCTTTATAATATTTTTTTAAGCTGTACGCTTAATTACTGAAGACTACGAAACACTTGAAGCTTCGTGTCCTGCGTAGTTTAGCCAGCATCCCCCACTTTCAACATTCTTAGGTCAGTATCTTATGTCTTTACCTCGTCATGAGTTGTTCCCATCCACATCAATCAGCAAAGCTAACCCAGGAACAATGGTATATATATTATACTAGCTTCTACCAGCGGCTTAGCCCGCGTGAAATGTTTCTTTATACAAACTTTAGACCCCTGTTTCATCCCCTTACGGGCTGAAATTCGAAATATTTTTTCTTAGTGCTCGCCTACGTCATAAAAGGAAACCTTGTGCAAAATTTCACGCTCCTAGTCCCAGTAGTTTCAGCTGTGCGCTGATATCTCAGTCAGTCAGTTATTCCTTTTATATATATAGATAGTAATGTGTACCTATGCAAGTGTTATTGAGCCACGTCTCCACTATTTTTCCATCACCGAACGAATGCCACGCTTAGTAGCTAACTGCGTTTAAATTGTAAATATGTATGAGGCTGAAGGTCAATGCTCTTGGACCAACTGCTCTAGGGTTCGCTAATGTAGTATTATTGTATACATTATATGCTCAAACGGGTAATTATAATCATAGACAGATGTAAGATTTAGGTATATATCCAGGCACCTAGCAGAAGCATCGACAGTAAAAATGAATTTAGCATAGCATAGTCAGTCTTATAATGTTCCCACTGTTGGGACACAGACCTCCTCTTTTAGGAGAGGGAAAGGGACGTAATCCACGCGGGCCCAGTGCGGTTTGGTGGATGTCACATGTCTTCGAATAAAGAAAAATGTGAAGGAAAACATCGTGAGGAAACCGGCATGTCCGAGAACCAAATGAATTTAAATGATGATAAATGCAAAACTATCCTATATGAAACATATCATACACACGCTCAGCGGTTCTTTAATTTAAAACCAATACCTATTTCATTTCACACATTTAAAAGGCAATATCATGGCTATAAAAATTTGTCACTCTCATAAAATGAAAACCATGATTTTGGTCGCGACTTGCATTTTAACGAAACTAGTTTTATTGGAATTCCAACGTTTTGCATTTACGATCACTATTAACTGTTTCAAATAACTTCGATGCCGTCATTTATTTCCAGTTAGTTTGGAGTTTTTACTGCACCGCGCACCGCTGGATATAGTAATTACCTAAATTATGTAGGTTTACTTTCAACCTACGCGCTTAATCGTTCGGTGGGAAGACGAGTAGGCGGCAGTGTAGGCGAAATTATTGCTTGTAATAAGAATTGTTTTACTGATTTATTATACTTTACAACCAAAACCCAATAAATCAACTTTTTGCACAGTAAGACTCAAAGAACTACAACCTATATTCTAAATCCCACCAGAAAAAAAAATACTGGCCGATAACTGCTGAAACATCAAATAGTGACATTCAACAAAATTCAAAACAGGAAAAAAGTCACCAAAAATAAATTTTGTCCTCAATTTTTCAAAAAACGGCAAAATTTTACGTACCCAGACTAAACGTGTTCAAAATATCTTTAAAAGTTTGTTTAAGAAACTGACAGTGACGATGGCAACTAAAAGACCTCCTTTCAGAAAGGCACGTGAACTAGGCGAAAAGACCGCAGATCTGCCAGAAGTGGCCCTAGCTGCGATCGCGTCATATAAGAAGCAGAAGGAAGTGGCCGACTTCGTCAATTTTCTACTAGGAGCATTGGAAAGAAACGCGAACTGGCTGAATACAATCGTTGGACGGCAGAGCAATTTCAGATGTGCACTTATGGTCGGTGCCGGCCCAAATCGCTTCCAACTCCAAGAAATGATATACCCCTCGGGAGGCAGCGACATCAAACTAGAGGTAGAACTGAAAGAGTCTGAAGATCATGACAAAATCGCTATTGCTGCTTTAGTTAAACTTACTAATCTAGACTTGGAGCACCTTCTGAGGTACATAAAGACACGCTTATGTGACAACACCCTTCTGCGCGAAGATCTTATGAAAGGCAAAGCGTTGGGCGTAAGTTTTGCCGTATTGAGACCCTTTTCCGATAAACAGTACCGTGTGATGGAACGGATCGTTATCGGGAGTTCCATGAAATGTGTCGTGCCTCCGGTCAAAAAGCGGCGACGGGACGAGAAATTACTTACTGGACCTCCTATCAAGAAGACCAGAAAAGTCACATAACAGACGGAACTAAAGCTGCAGGATAAAACATTTTCAACAAAATGGACAGTCGTTATGGTGTACCGCAGTGTCATGTAGCATGTAATGGTAGCAATTTGGGTCGACTGTAAAATGCGAAGCTCACAGTAAATTATACTCATTTTTGCAATGATCGTTTCCGATTACCTATGATGGATGAGGGCGCATTTGTGGCGAAACGGCTACTACATTTTCACGGATATTCATTTCTTTTTACCCTTGCAATATGCCTTGTTATTACAGAATTAAATGCAATCAAAACCCACATTTTGTTATTTTACACGTGGATGATGTTATGCTGACGTTAATGGTGATTAATTAATTGATCCATTAATTAATATGTTAAGCTAAATTGTTTACGAATGATGTTGAAAGTAAAGAAGGAGAGCGTAATTAGATTCTGGTGTTCCCTTTCGTTAAACTGTGATCGTTTTTCTTCCCTCGACGGAGCGCGTCCGACTTTCAAAGATCAATATCTGTGGAATCAGGGCACCGTGCGCGGGCTAACTTACAGCCACAAATCCTTCCGCCTATAACTTATTACAATAGCACTCGGCGTTACGCAACTGAAGAGTGAAACAATAGTTTTTCCCTCTCCGTGTGAGCTTCTGAAAATGGTTAGTTGGGAAGTTTTCGATCTGCTTATCGGCGAACATAAATCAATTTGAATCATGGAGGCTGCGTATAAGTTGGGTCGCTTCTGAGCCTTTTTTCAACTTGGGACCGAGCATACAGATTAAGGGAAGCCTGACCATTGCGTAATTGGCGTAATAGTAGTTTGATTTATCTTATCTCCGTACTTACTATATCTACCTCATATTCTTAAAGAGGATACTAAGACTTCTATAGAATTTCCATTCCTGCTGTTAACTTTTCAAGAGGCAACTGGGGCATAGAATCTAGTGAAACTAAACAGCTCATTACGTGTGTACTTAATTAGTGTACCTATTAAACCTATGAATTGTGAAGTAGTAAAAACTTTATTACAGTGTACTGCTCGCAGTTCGTTAGAAAGAAAATTGTGTGGCGGCACAGCATGATCGTGAATAATATGCCTATGTAATAAATACTGCCTTCTGATAGCCTACAGCTTCACAATAATTTTCTTCAATACGAGTATGTAGTAAATGCTGTTCCACTTATTTTCGCAATTCTCTCTTCATCATGACTTGTAACGGTATTAACAGTTACTAGTAAAGAATGAAGAAAAACACTAACCTGTTTTTTTTTGGGTGGGAAATCATCAAATGACTTCTGCGGCTCAGGGTGGAGCGACAAGGAGTAATAATATAATATTCCACAATTATCACCCAACGCCGTCCAGTCCCAAGCTAAGCAGAGCTTGTGTTATGGGTACTAGACAACTGATAGACATATATTTCTAAATATATACATAAATAGATAAATTACATCCAGACACAGAACAAATGATCGTGCTCATCACACAAACATTTGTCCTGGGTGGGAATCGAACCCACGACCTCCGGCTTAGCAGTCAAGGTCACTAACCACTAGACCGACAGGCCAGTCAAAAGGAGGAGTGTAAGTTTACTGACTAAAACTCAGTGTTCCTCAAGTGGCGAGGGCCAGGGTAACTTTTTCGAATAATCCGCAGTCCTGGCAGACATCGGTCTTAATTGGCCCCGTCAATCTTGATGACATCTCTTGGAATCGCACGTCGACCCGGGCTTGGTTTTTACCGGAGGGCGAGCTGCCTATTGCTAGCCGTCCGCAAGCACAGTGGCCGGGTATCGCCCTGTTATTCCCATATCCGAGGCATCTTCAGCTGGAAACAAACACTAACCTAAAGGCTGCTTACACATAAACAGTTTTATCGTTTGATTTAGGCAGTGTCGAATTAAGCTACATAGCGTTGGGGCCTCTAGCAAAAGTCAACAAAGTCACAGTCAGTGGGCACTTATAAAATGCCTAGCAAATTCTACCAAATGGCCCTAAATGTTCATAAAATAATAACGAATAAAAAATTCTTTAATTTATTTTTTAGTCAGGCTCCTTACGTAGCGAGGGATCCATAGGCAGTCGCCTGTACGGTCTTTATGCAATTGTTTAGGGTTAATATGGTACTTGAGGCCCTACTACGAGGTTTTGACGCGATCTATGTTACGACCTTAAGTGAACCATTAAAGAGATGGAGCTACTCGTATACAACATTATTTTTAGTTTATGCGAAACCTGATTTTAGATTGTTCAGAATCAGTAACTGAATGTATTCCAATAGTTTTTACACCATGTTATATTCTTTTCCAAAAATATTTACACACACACATGTTGGACACCGACACTAAGTACAACACAGGTCACGGCAGGTCATAGCGGGTATTAGACGCCAGCAAACAGCTGGGTGTAAGTGCAAAACAACCCCTCAGTCGCCTGGACGGCCCGGTGACTATGTATTTTTGCTGACATAACAAGCTTATAACTTTGTGATTCTTCATGATAAAGTTATGAAATTTTGCACGTAGATTATTTGCATACAAATACTAGACACGTGTTTCGGGTTTCCCATAAGTAAAACTAATGTTGTGTAGGGTGTATAGTTCCATCTCTGTTTCTCACTCGCACGACTGATATATTAACACATCATGGTAAAGCACCGTACCAACTAACCCTATCTTTGCTTGTTCTTATTCTTCGATGCGGGACACATCCCAATGCGTTAGGCCCTAAGCATTTGCTACTATTTCTATATGGCTGATCCGGCACTGGAGCTAGGTCTTAAACGAAACGAACCGTTAAGGAAAGATCTTTAAAGCATCCTTTGTTCGCAATATTTATGAAATGTTGTGCAGCTATAGACAATCGAGTTTGGGGAACGAGAAAGAATTTTAACTTTGAATATCTTTTATTTGAACATCGGAATTTTTGGGGAGAAGTCTTTGGAAAGATTTTATTGCATCCGTCAGTCCTTTTCTGTAAACAGTGATGTACATATGTAATGTATACAAAGTGTAAAATAGTAAAAGCACATCCTGAAAATAGTATGTTCAGAACATCTGTGTTCAGAACCAAGAAAGGATTTCAGTTTTTTTTTTTAAGTTGTTGATATCGAGGTATTTTTTTTATCCTAAAATAATTCTTGAGTACCTATCGTTGATAGATACTCAAGAATTATATACCTATGGCTCTGAAACGTGGTCGCTTACAATGGGCCTCATCAGAAGACTTAAAGTCACCCAAAGGGCAATGGAAAGGGCTATGCTCGGAGTTTCTGAACAGCCAGCCATACTCTTTAAGTAGCGTTCCACCATAATTATTTACCTGACCTTTCTCACAAAGTACGGAAAAATAAAAATGTCAACAGAGTAAACACAAAAATATGTGCAATTGTTGAAAGCGTTTCTTCAGGCGGGTCCCGAGAGCGACATATTACATTTGGAGTGTCGTCACAAGTGTCGGAAACAAATGTCGAGTGTCGCCATGTCTGTTGGTAACATGATGCACTGTTTCAATGATATACGAATTTAGGAGAATATTACGACTTGTTTTTTGAAGGGCGATGAGTAATGGACTTTTAAAAGGTGTATTTTGGTTTGTTGCTTTTGTACTAGTTACGTTAAGTCCGCAATGTTTTTGAAGATATTATATATTAACCGCAATTAACAAAACCCTAGGGGCCCAGCAGGGCAGATGCCCGCTAGGGCCGCGGGGAAATTCTGAAAAAAAAGACCGTAGTTCTAGAATGTATATGGCAATTGAAGGATACAGGTGTGGTTTTAGTCAGTAAAGTCTGACACACCCTCCTAACATGGAGCTAGAGCGGAAGCAGGCATTGGATAATTTCGCTACACAAAAAAAAAAAAACTGTAAATACAACTAATCGCGACTCGCCACAGTTTCGCACGGGTGTTACAAATCTTTGAAATGCTCGGCTTTTCTATACTACAATATGTTAACAAAGTACGCCATCGCGTTTGTCAAATAATTGTCTATGAATACATTTAAACCTTCCTCATGAGTCACTCTATCTCTTAGTGAAAACTGCATGAAAATCGTTTCAGTAGTTTTTTATTTGACTCACGCGATGGGGTACTTTGTTTTATAACATGTAAGAAAAAAAACGTATATCTTTGTTCCACAATAAATTAACCGTTTATTCTCAGTGTTTGCATAAGTTCTCACTACAAAGAACGAAGGCGAGGAATGAAACTATAAGAAACTTAAAAGTGTAAAAATAATTTACGAGACCACTAACACTATTAACACTGAATGGTAGAAGAATTTGCTGAGAAAAAAATAAAACCAAAACAAGACAAGCCAATGTTCAGCGACGTATATTTAAAAAATGTAAGACCTCGTGTAAAGTATTAAAAGGAACCCGCAAAGTTTAATACCGGAACATCCCAGCGACTTAATACAAAACACCGGTGAAAAGAAAGTACGAAATTGTGGAACGAGGTAATAACAATTTTATAAGAACAAATAAATGCATCTACGATGCCGCAGGGCATAAAGAACCTTCATAAAATGAAACTGCTTTTAGGGTTAAATTTTTATTTTAAACATAGAAAGGGATTTTGATGGCCCTCCCACGTCGTTGGGCCGCGTTATCTTTAGATTTAGAACTCACGCAATAATAATACGCAGTTGAAATGGTGATTCAGGGCGCCATCTCATACTGAGTGGATGTCCTGATTTAGTGGTGACATTCTCATAAATTATTGTGATGAAGAAGTGTTATTAATGATTGCCTTTGATGCAAATGAGCAATTCGTTATGCGTCTGTTTTAGATTACTGCCACTTCAGACTTCGTGCGACTTTTAGCTCAGCTTAACAAATCATTTTCTGGGAATGTGTCTGCGAAAGTTTAACGACTGTATTTGGACTAAAACATGTGAATAAAGTTTTCCATATCTACCTAAATATGTACATTATTTTCTGGCTTACTTCCTAGATCGTTTGAAGCTACTATATCAATAAACAAATTCACTCGATACCATAGCAAAGAAGACAACAGTATGTTTATGAATGTAACAATGACCTTTGATCTATTAAATGATAGCTGTAATGAAAATGAAACCTAATTTTTAAATTGATCTGGATTTTTAAACGTAATGACATGTTTTTAAATAAAATGATAATTTATTTTTCTTTTTCATATAATAAGGGTTTTTATTTATTTATATTAAGGTACTCCAACGACTTATTTACTAATTACATATTACAAAAAAATTGCTTACATGTTCAGGGTTCTGTATGGCAAAAAACGGAATCTTATACGATCACTTGGTTGTCCGTCTGTCAAGATCCAATTTCTTAAGAACGGAGGTATGAAGCTGAAATTAATATCAAATACTAAGGTCTGCTACTTCAAGTAGTAGTGAAAAAATCATGTCCGACACACACCTGGCCAGTTTAAAAAAATAAATAAACTGATAAATAAAAATTTTAATTGATTTACAAATTGATACGTATACCATGTTAAATAATTATATTTAATGTGTTTGTATGCCGAATTGTAAAATGTGGCTAAGTCAAATTGTATCTTAAGAACTATTAATATAAAAAAAAAAAATTACAAAAAAAAGATAACCGACTTCACTAAAAAAAACACTAAAAGGATCAAAATAACTTTAATTTCGGAAGTCGGTGTTTCTCGGTATTATTTGTATCTTATTTAACACCGACTTCCGAAATTAAAGTTATTTTGATCCTTTTAGTGTTTTTTTTAGTGAAGTCGGTTATCTTTTTTTTTGTAAAAAGTTTTTTATTTCACACTTTTTAGTTGGGATACACTTATAAACAGAGTATCTATTTCTCATGACAATTCCAATTAATCCAAACACGACTAGGTTACATTGTTTTATTATGAAGTTCCTGTGTCTACTTTCTACCTTCCGGCTCCAAAATCAGATCAGTTCGATAGTTTCTTATAGCCAAAGTGCATTTCATGACAATTCTAATAAGCCCAAACACGGCTAGGTTACATTGATTAATTATGGAGTTCCAGTGCCTACCTTCCGGCTCCATCATCATTATCAGATCAATTTGATGATAGTTTTTTCAACGGAACTATTCAGAACCATTAATTTATTTGTATTATCATAGTCGCGTAACTATCTTCATTGTGATATCTATGCGAGTATGAAGTTCCGTTGACCATTTCTGATCTTCTTCATCAGTTCTACTTCATCAAATGTTACTTTTTGACTGTAAATGCTTAAGTTCTCGATGAAAATACTAAAATCACTACGCAGTTGCCTATAATATTTGAGGAGTTCCCTCGATTTCGCAAAGATCCCATCATCAGATCCTGACTTGGTGACTATGGGACCATTTGGAAAGTATACCCTTTCTAACATCAAATCGGTTGGCAAGCGACGAAGTTATGCGCGAACAAACATAAAAAAAAATACAAACATCCGAATTGAGAACCTCCTCCTTTTTTAGAAGTCGGTTAATAATAATATAATATCACACAACGCCATCTAATCCCAAGCTAAGCAGAGCTTGTGTTATGAGTACTAGACAACTGAAAAACATACTTATATATTTCTAAATACATACATATTATAGATAAACTACACCCAGACCCATTATTGTATATTACCAAATCATATCTGCATAATAAAACTTCTATTTAACCTTTTGAGTAGCGTAATTAGAGACACAATAGAAAGACTATGACTGAGCGGACGCCGGCGTTCGCTGGGGGTTTAATGAACTAAAAAAAGAAACACCTTCCCCCAATTCAGTCTCATTTAAAACTGATGATCTATATACATATAATAAAACAGTAAAATTATTTTGCGTGGGTATTAATTGGCGCAAAAACTACTGAACCGATCCTATTCAAATTTTGCATACATAATCCTTATAGGTCAGGGCAACTTATAGGCTATAAATTATCACGCTATTTGCTATGGGGGGTGAGCAATAATCCAAAATGTCGGTATTGAACGACATTTTCCGCGAGTTCGATCCCCAGCTACAGTTAAAAATGTTGTCATTCTTTTATCTTATTTTTTTTTATAATAAAATAACTTTTACCATTTTTTCAAAATAAAATTGACATTTCTATTCGATATCTTCTAAATATTTTGTAAAAACTAATCAAAACACATAATAAAATCAAAGCGGCGGGTAAAATCACGTACTATAATGTTACATTATTCCATTTAGCTGCATATTTAACTTCTGAAACGAAAATCATCACGCTATCATCAATAAGGAGCCAACCAGTTAATTATGACGTTTATATAAGAACGTTTATTTTGAAACTGAATCATCGAAGACCGTAGCGCAGCGGTTTCATATCTAGACTTGCATGTAATGGAAAGGTTGTTCGAATCCCATATGGCTCTCGGAGAAGTTTTTTATTTTATTTTTTTACCGTAAATAAGATTTTTTATATATTTTTGCATGCTTACATTTATTTTTTATATATCTACGCATATAATATATCTGTACATATATAAGTTTTTAATTGTGTGCGTATCCCGCAAAATTTTTGAAATCGATGTAGATAACTTTTATACATTTAAATTGTGTGTAACTTGATATATTACTATTTACTTAGACTTTGTTTCATCGCAATGAAACAACGCATATGAAATACAAACAATTTTCAAGTATTGAAATATGACACCACACGCAATTCAGATACTCGCAACGCCATCTAAAGACTCAATGTAGAAATAACGATGACAATGACATTTGAACTTCTTATTAAATTTGATAGATGGCATTGTGGTGTCAAGTCAAGTGGCTTCCAAATTTTCTTTCAAAATCATCCAATGACTTCTCCCGCTCTGGTTGGAGCGAGAGGGCGTGACAATCTTTTACGGACTAAAACCACACCTGTGTCCCTCAGTTGCCCTTTGCGACATCTCTTTGAGGAGCGCGAGGATCACTACGCGCTGTTGACGACTGGGCTCGGTCCGGTCAACTACTGGACGGCCTGATGGCTAGCTACCCTTTGCTCGACGTCCGCATGCCCGCGTCTACCGTGGCTGGTAGTCGGGGTCAGAATCTCGGCTCGGCGTGAGGACGTTCGTTCCCTAACGCGTGCGGCCTCCTCCTTCGCTAGCATTACGACTTTGCAGAAGGAGGCGACCGCCTGCCATTACTCCTCGCTCTGGACCATAGCCCGAACCAGAGCCCGGCGCGAGAGGTCACTGATGCCAATTGCCTACACGAGGACACGGTGGTGCTCTGCCCTTGCAGGGCACATCTTCACTGTTTGCTCCACTGTGTTCTCCGGGATGATGGCACCTTCCGGCTTAATAATTGTGTGTTTTATTATTTGCAGTCACTGCTTCATATGAAACGGGATCGAATGTGTTTTTCTGATTACAGTTCGACAACGTATGATGTATCTCAGATTACTTGCAGTCTTACATCTGGACGTTACCTCCTTGCAGTGAATGGTGACCAACACTGGAACAACCCTCTGAGGGAGGCCAGGCTCAGGGATAACACTAATCGGCTGCTACATTTATTTACCGTAATTTCATTGTTTTATGGATATACAAGCTCAGGACTGTTGTGGGGGTGTTTCAAACGGTTTCTGTTCCGGGTTCGGTTGAAAGTAACCTGATAATACCATTTTGCGAATCGCCCGGAGAACCCGGTGTAGCATGCGGTGGAGGTCTATCCATCTTAGGTGAACCACCGTGTCCTCATAGAGGCAATCGGCGTCAGTAATTTCTCGGTTTGGCCATTAATATGCGAGTTCGATTGAACAGGGATACACGTGCACAAGATTCCGCCGAAATTCATTCATAAGTTGGAGACTCTTCATAGGGTAGTTCCTACTATGGAAAACTTTGTCTGATATACGGGGACGTCAGTTAAATACACACCAAAATATCCTAGGTAAATGAACAAGTATATAATATCTTTTATTAGTTAACCACCACATTACCCAAGAGCATAGCTTAACAATAATCATAATACACGATCTATGGCTGCTGGTAGATTCAATGTACCCAGAGTCACCAATTACTTTGGTGTCAGAACAATAAAAAACAGAATACCATTTCTATTGAACAGTCTGCCGGCAGACATAAGGAGTGAAACAAGCACAAATAGATTTAGACGCAAATTAAAATTATATTATTTAGAAATGTAGTAAGTACATTTAAGTATGTCTAGAGACTCACCGACCCCACATTCAAATCATTGCAATGGTTTTGTTGGGCTTATCTCATAATTTACTTACCTTTTTGGAATAATAATAATAAGAAATTCTAACGCCCAAAATGATCAAGCTGCAATAATCAATGCAAGCATGCTCTCGCAAATTCTTCATAAGTATTGTTGTGGAAGAAGATAGTTGATGATGATGGTAGTTTTTGGATTCACTTAAAGCTTTGCAGTATCAGTTCACGTTATCCAGCTAAAGGTCGGTGTCCCGATTATGCTCCTTCGTTTATCTCTACCAAAGCTGTCTAACTGCTTAAACTCTTCAGTGAAACATTATTGAGGCGAAAATTCTTATGGGAGGTAACTGTTTCGAACAATCTTGCAGTCCTAACAGACATCGGCCTTAGAGGGCCTTATTCATTTCCTGACATCTCTTTGAGTTGCGTGTAGAATACTACGTGCTGTCGATTCAGGATTGCCTTGACCAGACGGCTGTACGGCATCACCGCAATCCCGTGTTTGCGATGGCTGAGAATTGCCTTGCTGCTTTCAACACCCGGAGTGTTACTTGCAGCGACAGCTGAGAAGTCATGATGTCCTATCCCTCATAGTTTCAGCCACCTTCTTTGATCGGAGTGCTTCACTGAAGGAGGCTACTGGTTGTCATTCTCTCCACCAATCGCTCCCATGAGGACACGGCGGCGCCGGCGCTCCGACCAAGCGGGACTGACTTCCACCGTATGTTCCATCGTAATCTCCGGGCGATCCGCACAATGGTGAGACCCGAGTGTTTCTTCCCGCTGAATTCGATACCTTCCGAAACCCCCACATCCGGTGAGTCTGACGCCTCTGTAGCCACTTCTCAAAGACAGGCATTACCGCTTCGATTGTGGCGTACTCACTGTGGCGAGGGGTTAAAATCATATAATGTTGTTTTACCAGAATATAAACCAGAAACATACGTAAACTAATGCATTTTCCCTCGGGGTAGACAGAAATGCCAACTGCTACGACCCATACCTTCATGCTCTTTCTATTCATTAACGTTCATATATTTGGACCTGGACGAGTACATAACATATTTCCTGAAAGAAATTTGCGTTTTTACCTTTAACCGTTTTATGTTAAAGTACAATAAATAATTGCGATGCTTTTGGAATGAATTGCAAGCACAGACTGATTTTACAGTTTTACGAAATTAACGCGGACGAAGTCGCGGGCAACAGCTAGTCCGTAATACAATAACTTTATTTCAATTACACATCAATAAGGATAGTTGTTTACACATCCAATTACAAATATGTCAACTTAATGTCCCCTTAGTGACACCTTTGAATTTAATGGCCATACAAATTTAACAATAATGGGCATTAGTGAGCCTTCCGGCGTGTTCGAATTAATTTGTGACTGATTTCCAAGCAATGTTTTTTGATGAGGTAAGTATAGGTTGCAGGACGCCTTATTTGTCTAGGGGGCGTCGTTCAAGTGATAATGATAGTATTAAAATGTAAGCAGGCTTTTTTTACTTTTCATTATAAAAACAGCGTCTATTTGAGCGTGATAATGTTTTTTGATGGTTCGCGTCACTCTAGCTATATATTATAAAAGGAGAAAGTGACCGACTATCATCGCATAGCCAATAGGGCCTAGGACCGCAAAATTTTGCACAAGGTTTCCTTTTATGACGTAGGCGAGCACTAAGAGAGGATTTTCCAAAATTCTGTGCCCTAAGGTGATGAAATGGCGGTCCAAAGTTTGTGGAGATGCCCACTTTCACGCGGGCGATGCCGCTGGCTGAAGCTAGTTTTTTTTTCGGGCGGGAAAATCATCTAATGACATACGCGCATTTGGGCGGAGCGAGAGATAGTGTCAAACTTTTGCTGACTAAAAACCAACTCCTATTCGTTCTTTACCATTTTTCCAAGGCCCGTGTTTATAAAAATAAAATTCTTCATACACTATTCCTTTACGTGTCGGTAATTTACATCTGAAAAAGACACGCCCTTTCACTCCACCCTAGAGCGAGAGAAGTCATTTACTGATTTGATTGTGCTCATCACACAAACATTTCTCCTGGGTGGGAATCAAACCCATAACCTCCGGCATAGCAGTCAGGTCCACTAACCACAAGACCAACAGGCCAGTCAAATCATAATCGGACGGGATTTTTGTTTGTTTAAACGCGTTGAGAATCGCGTGTTTAAACACACGCCTTCTCGCTCCACCCTAAAAAAAGCTACACAAAGCTAATTTTATAAACACCTTAATTTTCGAAGTCCGTTTTATCCCAACACTTCTCCCAACTACATCCTTTGCAATAAACAAGCACTTCACGAGATCCTCCCGCATGATGTATAAAACTCGTGTGGGTAGTTAAAAACCCGGCAATACGCAGCTGTCCCCGAGTAATTCATCGTCCCTTAATCCACCTGCTTCCCTGGTACCTTGCTTTATGGGATGGGCATTGTTTGATGTGTTTCGTTCAACGTGCTATGGCTATGTGATAACGGGATTGGCGTTTTTAAAGCTTTTAGTACGGAATTTTTTTTTTTTTTTTTGGTTCTAATTTATCTAATTACTGGTCTCCTTTTAAGGTGTTTCCGTTTTTATAATACTAATAAACGCAATTTTCTTTCTTTTCTTTCTATCTCTTGCTTTAGGGTGGAGCGAGATGGTATGTAAGGCTTTCACTGTCTAAAATTCGGGGTATTAGGGTTTTTTTTATTGGGTGGGAAAATCATCATTATGACAAATCGCGCTCTTGGGCGGAGCGGGAGATAGTGTCAGACTTTTACTGACTAAAAACCCACTCCTGTTCCTTCGTTGCCTTCGTCCCAGGGCCCCGGATTTCGTTTTCACACTACCCATGGCCCCAGTAGGCTTAGGTGGCTTAGGTAGGTGGTATTAGGGTTTGAATTTGAATTTTAAAAACGTCGAAAATCGGAATAAGCTATTACCATTAACGTAAACCTATGATTTCAGGTCTATATTTTTATAATAGTTTTATGCCTAATTATTTTTGTTCTGTTTTAACTTCGTGTATGTACCTTTATTTGTAGTTTATTGTAGCGACTCGTCCCAGCTTCGTACGGGTTTTAGGAATCTTTGAAATTCTTGGTTTTCCTCTACTATGTATGTTGATTAAACACATGAATTTCCTTATGAATCACTGTCTATTGATGGAAACTGTATGAAAATTCGTTCAGTAGTTTTTTGAATTTATCACGTTCATTCAGATAGACCAACGCGGCGAGGGACTAGCTTCTGCCGGCATATATCGCTCGCTTGAAAGTAAAACATTATCCCAAGGGAACGTACTTCCTGGAAAAAAAAAATGTTCTATGTCTTATTCCAGGGCATAATCTACCCGTGTGCCACATTTCATTCAAATCGGTTTAGTCGTTTGAGCGTGAAGAAGTAAAATACACACACACGCATTGATTTAAACTTTTGCCTTTATAATATTAGAAGAGCTTTTGCCTTTATGAAATAAACTGTGTCCTCTCATTTCGAAGTTCTCAAGTTTAATAAATTGAATTTTATTTTTAAATTTAAATTAATTTTTACACATTTAAATAGAGTAATGCAGTTGACATGTGAAGTTTATTTTTATTCATTTTAATAGAATAGGTTTAGGTGTTTAATAATAATAATATAATTAGTCATAATATCTCTCTACGTGCCTAACGTCAATTACATTTTGATTGCGAACGACGAGCATTTGGTAGCTCGCCGTCCGACCGTCCGGTAACGGTAACGCGCTCCTCAAGGAGATGTCAGCAACTGTAGGGGCCCAGCAGGGTCGAAGCCTACTGGGGCCAAGGGTCTGATTCTGAAAGGAAGACTCGGCCCCGATACGAAAGGCGACGAAGGAACAGGAGTGGATTTTTAGTCAGTAAGTCTGACACTATCTCTCGCTCCGCCCAAGAGCGGGGTATGTCATAAGATGATTATCCCAACGAAAAAAAAAATACATAGTTTAAAAAAGTGAAATCTTAATCTACTCTATTCCAATCTTCGCTTTGTACTCATATCCATCCACATTATCCTTTTCTTCAAAGTGTACACACATTACTTTTGTATCCTCTTGCTCGAAAGTGTAGCCGACACATATAGGTAGCATAATAAATTCATCGAAGGATCTGCCTTTTAAGGGCCCACCAATTTCATCCGAATACTGCCCTTCCCCATTTTTGATAAACGAGACGCTTGATCGAACCTCTGTCCGTAGAAGGGGTTCTTTTTTGATAATATCTCGTCACGAGACAAATTTGTTCGTGATGTAAGCCTAACTGACCCTTTAGGAAGATAAACCCTTGTTGGGCAGGACAGACGTATGGGTGATGAACGATAAAATGTAGACTAGCTAAAGCAATATGGAGAATATGATTTTGGACTTGAAATATTCTAGATAAGGTTAATACATAAGCCAGGCAGCTTAAAAAAGAGTTCGGCATGATCAACCCCCCTCTTAGGGCCGATGCCTGCCAGAGCTGCAGGACTGTTCGAAAGAATTGAGACTGCGGTCCTGGAACGCAAAAGGCTACTGAAGAAATACAGGTGAGTTTTAGTCAGTGAAAGTCTAACACTTTCTCGGTCTAAATCCTTTGATGATTTCCTGCCTAAAAAAATACATGATCTGTTTATATCAGTCAATGTTGTGTTTTAAATCACAATTCTGAAAGACAATATTTCTGTTTTACTCCGTAAATAAAGTTTCCTTCGCACTGTTTCCTAAAGCCAACTTATACCGCGTCAACTGATCTATTTTCCATAACAATATGGTACGCTAGTGTACATGCACCGTCCGCAATCCCGTCACCCATAAAACATCCAAACTTTAAATAGGAAGAGAGACGGGAAAATCGCGGCAGTTTTTCATGGAAGCAATAAATATTATTAGATAAATATGTATCATTGTCCCGTGTCATGCGCTGTTTCGAATCTTCGATATAAAGGAAAGGGGAGAGAATTCAAATAGTTTCGAACAAGAGCCGAGGGCTAGTGACTTGGCTTCGTGCCTTCAAAGAAATGTTCGCCTTTTATGTTACGTGTCAATGTGCCGTTACATGTTGTTTAGAAATAATATATCTTCTATTTGACACACGCTCACGCATGAGTTTGAGTTATAACAAATATCAGAATTGTGCTAAATATAATAATATGTATTTCTTTACCGTAAATGTTTCTTCTAAATTTCCATATATGGGAAAAATTAACTGTTGGATAATGCAAACAACAGTGGCATTAAAATAAATGTAGATTAGTCTTTTTTGTACAGTCACGTTTTTAATTAAATAGAATTTATAGGCAGTGAACGTAACATTATGCAAGTCACATTTTCACATGTGACTTGGTCGACTTTATTGCTTTCACGTATTACTTGCAAATGGCGCCCAAATGGGTCTCGGAAATATTATTCAACATTTTAAAGGCATGTTACTTTTAAATAAGTAACATGTAAAATGCGTGTCACATATTCCAGTCAGCAGATGTTATATAAAATATATAGAATTTATAACTTGACAAAAACAGATAAATCGAGGGCCCTGGTGTAATTTATGTGCGGAAAATAAATCTGTAAGCGGATACAAGTTTATCCGTCCTTTCAAAATAAGGGTACATGGCGCAGGTCCGCTCCGCTCGGAAGTCGGATGACGAATGTCCACATCTTTGCCCTGGGACGGGTTATATAATGCGTAAAATTACTGTCTTCAACTATCTTCATATGTTTCGCGTATAACGTTCTCTTCTGATATATGTTTATTTATTTAAGCGTGTATAAATCACTTTTAGGATGCACATATATTTTTAGCGTGAGCTCGTTACGGCAAATGCCGTTTTATTTGAAATGGTATGAGCTGTTGGATTTATTATTCTTCTCGAATTTGTAACTTTATGAGACTTGTTAGGTTTTCAAATGGAATTTGTTAGTGAGCTTTTCAAACCTGTGGAAATATTATGCTACATACCTTTTTGTTGCGTTTCATTAAAACCTGTTCATGTTGAGAATTAGTGCTTAACTTTTCAAACCTTATTGCTTAACTGTACAAAGGAATTTAAGAGTTCTTGCGATGTAAGTACGGTCGTAAAGTGTTCCAACTTTAGTTCCCATTTATAAATGCTGTAGTGCATTCTTGAAGCTCCTGTTCGGTATTACAGTATCTTTAACACCCTGTGCCAAAGGCCCTTTACTACTCTAGTTTAATTAAGAAGTAGTTAAATTTCTGTACTGGACTTAGCGACAGTCATTGGCACACTTCTTACTGGTGCCCAACACGGGACTACTTTATTACGCGTTATATTTTAATTTTCAACAGTTTTTGTTAGTTGTAAAAAGACCTTTAACACTTTACCTGAAATAACTGTCATAAATTAAACATGTTTCATATTATGAGGGTAGTCCAAAATTTCCCACTTCTGATGTTTAATCTTGAATCTCCCGCTGAGACGGTACTGGCATGTGGATAGTTGAACACTGGTCACGTACGAGTTACTCGCCTTTAATTAAGCGGTGATTAAAGTTTAACACTGGGCTGGTGGAGTAGACTCGCCAGCTCGACTTGTGGCTCAACGCTCCTCCATTCTTTCATTAATTGTTGTTTACGCGGTGCATTGAATACAAAAACTTTAGACAAGTGTTTGTTCTGTTTCATTAGATGCAATCTCTTTTGTCGATACTGCTACGAATTTATACGAAGACTTTTTTAGTGAAGTACTAGATAAAGTTTTGACTTTGAATTGCTTACTTTAAAGTGCCAAAGACTCCGAAAAGAATAGAATATCCATTTGCTTGCTCAGAATTATCAGAATATTAAAGTATCCTTATGAATTATTTTTGCATGCAAAGATAGATGCAGTTCATCATCAAATATATATATATACTAAAATTGATACACAATTATAATTTATCTGCTAGAAAATCCGACACAGGGTAGTTACATTTGTTTAATAGAAGAGCAGTTAGATTATTATTTAAAAATTGTTACTGATCTCTCTTTTATGAAATTAGCAATATGGTTAAAAATAGCCTTAGTGAAATAAAAGATTAGAAATCAGAAACGTTTATTTCAAATAGACCAAATACAGGCACTTTTGAAATGTCAAAATGTCGGCCAGTAAAAAAAAAAAGTGAAGCTAAATGGCTCGTTCCAAAACGTAGATCTCTATGGAGAAGAACGTGCAAGAAACTCCATGACACACTTTTAAATCATATTATAAATTACATAAATCTTGGTTACATATTCCTTGTTGCTTCTTATATGTGAAAATGAATATGAAATATAGAAGTTTCTATCAGGCAATAACTCTTGTAAGGTCTGAATTAATTAATTACAAAGAAGTTATGGACGTTCAGAAACACCTAATTACGTATGATGTATATTAATAAGAAGATATTGTAACTCAAAAGGCACAGAAAGACTAAAGAAACTGGGAGGCCTCCCGTTTAAAATATATTTATCGTTTACCTAATTAGCCATTAGAAGGTCCCTTTTTCCTGAGAAAGCAATTAATTTACAATTATGTACGAAGGGCTGCACAAAGTCTTATTAAATAAAATGTTTCAAAGACCGCTCCCCCATTAATTTCGGGCAATTTCTTTCTCAGACGAATCTTTAATTATGAAAGATTTATAATTTCTGAAAAATTTTTTTTTACACCTCTTCACGTTTACTTTCTTTGCTTTATGGCTTTGATTTAAGTATTATATTAATGTCTTACTAAGATTTTACGAAACAATTTAATTTACATTATTTTTGCATTTTAGGAAAGCTTATAGACTTTATAATAACAAGAATAAATAACTATATTGCTAAATGAAAAGCAATGAGCACGATCATTTGTTCTGTGTCTGGGTGTAATTTATCTATAATATGTATGTATTTAGAAATATATAAGTATGTTTATCAGTAGTCTATTACCCATAACACAAGCTCTGCTAAGCTTGGGACTAGACGGCGTTGTGTGACAGTTAAAAAAAAATTACAAGCTTATACAAATAATTACAAGATTATTTACTTCTAGTATATATATATCATATTATATTTTGTCGTCCAATGTTTTAATGGCCAACTGTCTCTTTAAACATATACTTTCCACTTACCATCTCACTAGTACCCAATAAGACTAAACGTCCCAACTCATTAACTCAAACTCTCCATAATTACGTCGTCGGTATAATATTCAGCCGTTTCTAGAAGCCTATAGTGAATATAAAATGTTCAATCATGATCTCCAGCATCACTTACCGGCCTCATCTTAGTGGCCATAGAGCAAGGAGGCACCTCACCGGCCGCTGCTAAATTTTTACCAATCAAACGAGTCACACTGCTTTTTTAGGGTTCCGTACCTCAAAAGGAAAAAATGGAACCCTTATAGGATCACTTTTTTTGGATTGTTGTACGTCTGTCTGTCAAGACCATTTATCTCGAGAAGGCGTGGAGATATCGAGTTGAAATTAAGACCATATACTTAGGTCCTGCGGTCCCTTGGAGATGAGAAAAATTCAAACTTTTGAGTTAAAGAAAGAAAGATACGGCCGTTTGCGTCGCAAAAAACGTGTATTTCGGCACTCAAGGGAATCAAAATTCATAGGGTACTTCCCGTTGACCTGGAATCCTGAAATTTGGCGTAAAGCAAGGTCTCATAACACTAGTATAGGAAAACATAAAAAAAAGTAAATTTGTAGTTCTGTCACAAAAAAAGACTTTATTTCCAATTCGGAAAAATCTTCGCAACTCAATTCGGGAATTGAACTGTTTTCATAGGTAAGTTTGTACGAAACCCACAGTGAAAATTCCGACTTGCACTTACCCGGTTTTTCTTTTTTTGAGTTGGGAAACCATAACTTTTCCCGCTCTGGGTTATGCGAGAAAGTCAGACTTTTACTGACTTTAACACAACTGGGTTTCTGCAGTTGCCCGTTGCGTTCCATGGCCACGATAACTCTTTCAAATAATTTTGCAACCTAAAGTCACAATGCTATGCCTGTGACAGCCCTCCGATACACAGGTGTTTGTTATGAAGGTCAAAAAAACAATCGCTCAAAGTAAATTACTGGTATTCAGCTGTTAGACAGGAAGCCAATTCCAAGATAGTTGGTAAAGGATTGATTGATTTTAAAGCAGAGCTCATTTAGTGAGGTTCTACGGTATAAGTTAGCTCGGAAAAAATGTATCGCAAAGTTTTGACGTAAGACGCTTACAGCTTTATCACCATAAAAAAAAAAAAAACAGTTGTGTCTAACACAAGATCTTATTAAAACTAAAATTGCATATGAAATAATAAAAAAAGACCTGTCCGTGGACATAAAAGAGCCTAACTCAGCATATGTTGCAATACCATCAAACGCCTGTACAAGTACGCGTATTAAACTTGTATCCTATCCCTTATTCGGCAGTACGCATAAACGGAGATAGAGAGAGACGGTAGTTATTAAAATGGAATACCGAACTCCAGATCCAGATCGCGTCAGAAATGAGGATATCCGCAGGAGAA
The DNA here is from genome assembly GCA_949316375.1 of Mythimna vitellina. Classification (NCBI taxonomy): domain Eukaryota; kingdom Metazoa; phylum Arthropoda; class Insecta; order Lepidoptera; family Noctuidae; genus Mythimna; species Mythimna vitellina. The sequence goes on from OX438697.1 coordinate 17,579,183, forward strand.
CCAAGGTTACGGACATAGCCCGAAGAATCACCTAACTTAAGTGGCAGTGGGCAGGGCACATTGCTCGCAAAACAGATGGTCGATGGGGATGAAAGGTTCTGGAATGGCGACCACGTACCGGAAGATGCAGCGTTGGAAAGCCTCCCACAAGGTGGACCGATGACCTGGTGAGAGTCGCGGGAATCCGATGGATGCGAGACGCACAGGACCGGTTATTGTGGCGACATTTGGGGGAGACCTATGTCCAACAGTGGGCGTCTTTTGGCTGAAATGATGATGATGATGATGACCGCAGTCCACTCTTGTCGGGTGTCTCACGACACCTCAAGTTTTCTTTCTGGCGCTTCTAAACGCATTCCATACTCTGTGTTAAAAGCCCACTTTATCTTAGTATTTGAATTTTTAATAAGGATAAAGTCAACACGGCTTTTTATACGCGAAAAATGTTCGTCAAATATACGCCTAACGAGCGTCTCTGGTGGAGTGAAGGTAACGGCGTGATGATGAAGTAACTTTACATTTTTTCGATATAAAATATGGTAAGTTTGTTTCTGTTAGTTTTTGTTGGAAATTATCAAAACATAGTAAAGGTGAAGCTGAAAGACTAAACTTTTCATAATAAGGGCGAGATATTTATAAAATCTTTGTAAGTAAAAATAGTGTAAGGGAGAAGGCACTTTGGAGAATTAAGCGCCGTGTTTGTATAAAGACATATAAGAGGTTATGGATAAAAGAGTTAGTATGGGACGCTTACTTATTTTTTTATTTTATTATTTATGTACACACAAACACATAGAGAAGACAGGTATCATAATATAAAAAATTGTACAAAGTACTGCTTATTTCAAAAAGAAATTACTTCGGTAAAGGAGAGATTAGAAGAGATGTAGACTATAGTGTGTAGAAATAAGAAAAGAAAAGTTTGTGAAATCTTAAATTAAACTAATAAATACTTAAATAACTATAAATACCTTATACTAAAAATAAATACATAATATATACATACATATATGATTATCACAGAAGAGAGGAAAGATAGTGCTCTCTTTTCTCTCTTTTCTGTTTTTACCGGCAATAGAATTGTCCTCCATTACATTTTACGTAATAACTTATCAATTTTTCATTAATATTCTTATTATTTCGTTACCAAATTAAAATGTACCACTATAGCGTTATCTATATTATTAAAAGGAGAAACTATTGGTACTAAAATTGTGAAATTTGGCACAAGGTTTCATTTTATGACGTAGGCGAGTACTAAAAGGATTTTCCAAAATTCACCCCCTAAGTGGTGAACGGGGTTCCAAAGTTTGTATGGAGAAACCTACCTGCACGCGAGCGAAGTCGCTGGCAGATGGTAGTTATGACGTAAAATTGTTTTCATATAACAATTATAGTAAGTTAAAAAAAAATCGTGACATAGCGGTAAAATACCACTCCGTAATAATCAATTAGTGTGGAGCAATTGTAGGCTAAAAAGAAGAACGATCCAGCTAATGTTATATATCACCTAATTGTTGTTTCTTTAAATTAATTAAATTAATTAATTGTGGAATGAATCCAGCCAGCGTTCTGGGCACTGATCTCGTTGACAGCGTCGTGGATGAATTTTTTGATGTCCGGTTAATTATTATACTCGTTTGTCGGTATTTTTTATAGGTTTTTATATATCTATTCATCATCTTCCTGCCCTTGTCCCATCTTATTTGGGGTCGACGCAACACGTTTTTTTCTTCCATTCTATCCTGTCAAAAGTCATACTATCACTAACTTCCTTTTCTTTCATATCACTGTTCACACAATCCATCCAACTTTTCTTTGGCCTTCCTCTCCCTCTCCACCCATCCACATGTATACTCATAACTCTTTTAGTAACATGTGTTTCATCTCTCCTCTTTACATGACTATACCAAGACAAACGATTCCCCTTCAACTTTTCAGTCACTGGCGCCACTTTCAAACTTCCTCTAATATATTCATTTCTTACTTTATCCATTCTCGTCACACCACACATCCATCTCAACATTCTCATCTCCGCTACATGCAATCTTTTTTCATGCGTCTTTTTCACAGCCCAACATTCTGATCCATACAGTATGACAGGTCTTATCACGGACTTGTAGATTTTACCCTTCAACTTGAGGGGCATCCGTGAGTCACAAATTGTTCCAGTGACCTGTCGCCATTTCATCCATCCTGTATTGATCCGATGTGATACGTCTCGGTCTACCTCGCCATCTCCTTTTTATATATCTATTATTGTTGTAAAATAGTTGTTTACTAGTTTAGTTGTTTGTAAGTATATAATAATTAGTTAAGTATTAATTAAGGATGTAAATTAAATTTACTATTATAAATAAATACTTGAAGTTCTCTCAATCTTAGTTCGGTTTTCGTCATAATTGCTATATTTTAAGTTCTCTTAATTAGAATGATTTCTTATGTATCATAGTATTTATTAGTTTATTATATTAGCATATATACGTATTTTATTATTATAAGCCACTTAATTTAATGATACTACATTTTATTTCAAAAATATCTGTTGCACACCTACCACAGTGTTGTCTTTTAAACCCAATGGTTGACTGGTAGAGAATGCTTTGTGGCATTAAGTCCGCCTATATACCACCACTGTACATGAAGTTTAAATAAATAAATAAAAAAGCTTCACATTGTTGAGCTAGCTTAATATTTTCCTCTTTCGTATCTTCGAAAAAAGTCTACAATTCGTTCTCTTTCGATATCTTCATCAATGAATCTCCTTAATTGAGAAACTCAGTAATTACGTTGACTTACCAATTCATTCGCTGTTCACTCGCTCTTTCATTCACTCGTTCACTCACGTTGCACAAGAGGAAAAAAGCTGAAGAAATATTGGATTTCTCAGGGCGCGAGGTTTCAATCGTGGCTGTATTTAATTAAGAGGAACCCATGGGGTTTCCCTGTTACGGGTAACGTAGAGATTTTATTTTGCTGTACCGTCTGGTGAGGGTATTAAGTAAATAGTGTTTTTAACTGCTGTGAATAAGTGTGGGATGTTGGGTTAAAAATCGGATCTAGGAAGTTCTTTGTTACGATGCTATATTCAAGGTAATTTGTTACCTAAGACAAGATAAAGAATGCTTAAGGCATTAAGTCCGCCTTTGTACTTTTGTGTTGCATGAAGTTTTAATAAATAAATAAATTATAAATAAATAAAGATAGTAAAAGATTTTTTTGACATATTTCAGTTTATTGTTATTCTGTACTTATTCCTAATGGAATAATATACTATGTTCGCCCAGAAAACGTTAAAGTTAGTTTATTATAAGCAATTGTTGGACAGTTAGAACACAGCTCGAAGTTACAAACATCGTCAAGTAAGACACTAGCATTATTTTGTTTCTAAACTTGTTTATATCAGTCCAGAAATATTGTTAGTATTTCTGCACTGATGTATTCATATTCAGAGGGTAGTTGTAGGTCGCGAGTTCAAGCCCAGCCTGATGCATTACTTTGTGTAACTTATTTCATTAGCACTGCTCTCAAAACGGTGAAGAAAAAAATCGTGAGGAAACCGGTATGTCTTAGAACCTAAAATTCGAAGACATGTGACATCCACTAACTCGCATTGGTCCGCGCATATCCACCATAAGGGCCCAATGGGAGTTTGTGTGTGAAGTTTGAATGCGAGTTACGGCCCATTCCCTTTCCTAGAGAGGATGCCTGAGTCCCAGCTGTGGGAAAATTATAAGGTTGGCTGTGTGTTCAGATTTTGCCAACTTCTATAAAACGGTCAGGCAGAATTTATACTCTGGATTAGGTAGTTATGTTCTTGAGCCCTGACCTACCACATTTGTGTTTATAATGCCACTCAGTAATTACGCTCCATAGTACATTTTGAGCGCTCGGCGAAAGAGCGGGGATCGCTTTGCGCATCGTACACATCAGCGAGTCAATCACTGTACAAGGATTGCACTGCCCGCCCCCGCATCTCTTCTCATACCACTAAAGAGACCCGATATTTCACTTCTGCGTGCTTCTTCGCAAGTAGCACTGTAGAAGTCATCGCTCAAAATCCGTGCCGGTATCTGTACTTTATGTTTTCTATCACGACATTTACCTAGTTAAGGTCTTATTGTCATGGTTTTACCTTGGCCTTTTTTCGATATAATTTTTTTTCTGATCCCTCTATTCCTTTGCTATTCGACTTTATCGGTACACTAGCTGTCCCACAAGGTTTCACCTGCGTCTTTACTGCACTGCTGGTTACTGGTAACTGCTCCATTTTTAAGGGCCATAGCGTGATGTTATATATATGTTATGTTTTTTTTTATTGTGTATCTTTAGTGTATACCATTGTGTGAGTCACAAATAAACGTTTTTTCTTTCTTTCTTTCTTATAACCTATACTATTACGCTTTCATCATGAACCTGGCTAGCCCATTAAGAGTTTATTTTTTTCAATCCGCCTAGTAGTTCCAGAGACAATCGCGTTTAAAATAAATTACCATCATTTTTTTTAGGTGGGAAAATCATTTAATGACATCCCCCGATCTTGGGTGGTGCGAGAGGGCGTGTCAAACTTTTACTGACAAAAAACCCACTCCTGTTTCTTCTTTACCATTGTTTAAGGGCCCCGGGAATCTTTTTCACATATTATGTATACTAATAATAAAAGTAACTTTGTTTCGTTTTCACGATTAAACTACTGCACCGCTTTTGATGCAATTTGGTACGGTACGGAGTAAACTTTAACCAAATGGAAGGACATTCGGCACGACTACGGTTACTTTTTATCTGGCTTCGACTTCGCGTCTGTAATAACCGACATTCATGAGGACGAAGTTGCAGGCAAAAGCTAGCTATTATATACACTAGCTGTTGCCAGCGGCGTCGCCTGCGTGATAGTAGAAAATTATCCCAAGGGATCATAGTTCCGGGATAAAAAGTATCCTATGTGCTATTCTAGGATATAGTCTACCCGTGTACAAAGTTTCATAGAAATCCATTCAGTAGTTTTTGTGTGGACCGACGCACACGTGGCTACGCCTGATTTATACGAAGAGTCGCGTCGCGTGGCGTGTATTTAATGTAGCTCTACAAGTCTAGTTGCCATATAAAATGTATGGATACCGACGCGTCCAGATCGGCGTACGTGGCCCACGTATGCACAATGTAGTTCTACCTTAAAAAAATCCACACAACCATACATACAAACTTTCGCGTTTATAATATTAGTAAGATATTCAGTACCTACCTATAGATGAAGGGTATCTATCAAGTATTTTTTAAAAGAAAGAATGAAAAACTATCCGTTATCGTGGACTGATTTCTTTGAAAAGATATCAATTCCAGGTTAACAAACATTTCATCTAGTTTTTCTCTCTTCGAACAAAACCCTGGAGAACTCCAACTAAAAGCACAAAAGCTTCATTTTCAATAAATATAGGTTAACTTTCAACCACGTCTAAATTACTATCTTTTATGGGCAGTTTTTTCTGTGCAAATTGATTCTCCGCGTCTGTTGTCTTTTGCCCAGGGGATCTCTGAGATTAATTCAGTCGGTTGCATTGTGCCCAGATATGAATGATTGTTGCCCACTCGGCTTAGATGGGCAAACTGTTTCGCTAACTAACGCCCCTTTTGTTCTGATTGTGTGTTTGTCGAGGGACCTCAAACGATGTGAGGTTGGAAGTATATCAGTTCTATTGTTGAGTAGTTATGGAAACAGGTATTCATACAAATGTAAGAAATGAAAGATTGTCTGTGTATTTAATTTGCATGATTAATGTCGTGCTAATATGATACTGCTTTTGAAGCGTTCTCTGCATGGTTCTTACAATATTAAATAAAATGACAAATGGTATCAAAGATTTAAACTTTGACACAATTTAACCCTTCGAGGGCCGATTGTACACACGTCATAAAATTTTGGTCCCTATATCTTCGTTTTTCCTAGAAAAATCCAGAAAAAGTTATTTTATTTTTTGGTGATTTTGAAGTAAAAACGCGCAATTACGTAATAACAACACCCCTATACGCGCGAGGGGTTATACGGAAACATAATAAATTTTAATTAAAAAAAGCTGCTATACCATTGACAATTCCTTCTTGACAAAATGTTAGTAACTAAACTGATAATTATGTATTATTTCATGATTAAAAACTTGACTAATTGATTGTATTTTTAATGTTTCTAATAAAAGTTAATTGTATTTTTATTTTTATCTAAATTTTCACATATTTGTTTTGTATGTCATCATCAATGTTGACTGGTCTGTTGGTCTAATGGTTAGTGGCCCTGACTGCTATGCCAGAGGTCATGGGTTCGATTCTCACCCACATGTTTGTTTGATGAGCACAATCATTTGTTCTGTGTCTGGGTGTAATTTATCTATAATATTTATGTATTTAGAAATATTTAAGTATGGTTATCAGTTGTCTAGTACTCATAACACAAGCTCTGCTTAGCTTGAGACTGGACGGCGTTGTGTGATAGTTGTATGAATATATTATACTATTATATTAATGTGAAATTACGACAGGAAACATTTTAAAAACAGATTTTTTGACCCGTCAAAGTATTCACAGAATATTCAACAACGACGCTAGGGTAAAGAATTATCTATGAACAGTATTTTAGCATTTCATGACGGCCTGTATTTCCCATATCGAAATACAAGGGAAAACGGATTTAGTAGTAATAAACATGGTCATATATGGAAATGACTGCGATTATCCTTATAGATGGTTAGTATGGCTGTAACTTTCTCAATTGAGATCGATTCTACGAAGGGATCAGGAAATATAAGAATATTTTGCTAGAGAAAATAAATAGTGGGAAGGAAAGGAAGATTGAAATCCCCTCGACAGAGACGAAGGGAAATGAGTGTTTTTAATAAACTGGAAGCTTTCAGGGTTTTAGCGGGAGCACAAATTTATTGATAATATCCTGGGGCTTTATCGATATTAATTAAGTGTCGCCTATGTCTTTTGCAGACTTTTCTATGTTGGGATATTAATATTCGACGATATCGAATATTTCTTAATATTAATTTTATTCGTAATTTGCTTTTTCTTGGAGCTTCGTTCTCGAGACTGAAAGGCCTCGGTGGTAAAGTAGGCGGGCTTGTGTGATTCTACAAGAATCTTGCATACTTTGCACTCGTTGTCTCAACTTAAAAAAAAAAAAAAAACTGAAAAGAGGAAGTTTCCACAATTCCTCTTTTCAGCAAACAATTTTGCCTACTCATAATGCTAGTTTCGATTTAGCTTGTACTGCCCTCGGATGCATGTCATGTTTTTAATCCTGTTTTTTTTTTCGCATCTTGAAGCTTGAAACTTTTAGCATTAGGTAAGCTCGTGGAAAAATCAATACTTTATAGTTTATTGGAACAATGAAAAAAAACTATCAATACTTACATACGGACGAAGCCATACGTTTATACTAATATGTAGAATTTGTGAAGTTAGAGTCGGTAGAGTTAGGCTGTGTAGATTCAGAAGCTTGGCTCCTACATTTCCACAGAGCAAACCTTATGTGGTCGTCTTGGCAACATTTCACATGAAATGTTTTTGGTGGGATTTTATTAATGCGCAAATAACTTTGTTAATTGGTTTCGAAATTAGGTACGCCTTAACCGCTAAACCAATCTAAATGAAAAATAGACATGAATCTGAAGAAAGATTTAAGATATTCCTTATCAACTCCACACGGGCGAAGCCGCGGGCAGATGCTATTTTTAAATATACGTCAATATGAAGACGGAAATAATTTTTCACAAAATCCCTGTTTTTCAAACTCACTTTGATTGAGTTTCTACTTTCGGGTTTTCGATGGTAGTATAATTAAGTGCGGCCAACCCGAGACACATTTCCATACAACCGCTCTTACGTGATTATGACGTGATTACAAATCTTGTTCTAGATATTTTGTGGATATTATTTAGGATTCTATTGAAATCAAAATATTAGTGTAAACCTAATCCAGTAGACTTCTGAAAATCCGCTATTTTCTAGGTGAGCCTACTCTGTACAGACATTATTTGTGTCCCTAAATTTATAATTACTGGAATAATATTGGAATATTACTAACATTAGTTATAAGTTAACTTCTTGTTACTAACTTTTATGAACTGTTTTGTCTGAAATAAAATATTTTATTTAGAAACCTTGCACATAATCGAGATTCATAAAAATCGAGATTTTGAATGACGAAATTTTTTTCCAAAAACTTTTAAAGTTTTAAAAAAACACGTATTTCCTGGAACAAGTTTTGTGAAATGTTTTCAGTAAATGATTGAATCACCGAAAGCCAACCTAGCGTTCAGGCGTTCTCTCTTTTTTCGCATTTCCTCTTAATCAAACACTGCGTTGGATGGAACAATAAGCTTTTTAACCATGTTCACGTTGACGATAGACGACTCGGGAAAGCCATCTAATATAACTTCGTGTATAAGCTCTCAAGAAGTTCTTGATTCTATCCCTATTTCGTGAAACGTCCCAGTATCCTACAAACGATGTCAACAACTACACTACTTTATCCGTCATATAACAGATCGTCTATGTAATTCTATTCTAGCTGTATTAGTTGTCCCTTTTGTACCCGCTGGGACCCAGGTGGCCATTGAATTGTTTCTGCACAAAACCATTTAGTTGCTTTGAACTGGACACTCCCTGAAGGTTCTGTTGCTATTAACTAGTTCCTTATCGTTTGTTTGTTGTACCTTCTTATAACATTTGTCTTAATTTTTCCGTTAGGACCTTCTTTATGGGAAACGTGAATTGTTTTCTTTTTATTCATGATGTCCATTTGAGGTTGTGAATGCTTTATTTCTTGAAATGTTTCAGTTAAGTGAATCGTTAAGTTGTTGATAGAATAGATTTAGGTGCCAGGTAGTTTTGCTCTCCAAAAAACGGTCCCTTTTCTATAATACTCGTAGTTTCCTTCGAAAAATAAAGTCAACTACAAACATGGTACTCAAGAAATGCTTGATTTGGGTCAGCTCCTTTTAACAGTTGAAAATTATTAATGGTACGAACCTTTTCAATCCTACATCCTAAAACTTTTAACAGCATATTTCCTCCACAATACAGAAATGGTCCATCATCCCGACCTTTCTTTGCCTCAATTTCTTCATCCAAGTGCTCTCAGGTACACATATCAAAATAAACTGCTTCAACTTCACGCCAGCCGAAATCACATCATTTCTGAGTACCGCCGCCGTATTAATCTTGAGATCCTATTCATCTTGCCCCACTTTAGTTTGAGAGGTCGAATGCTTTCTTCACGTTTTCTTGTGTATGTGTATAAATTATGAGTAGCTTATTCAAAAGTTTTGTTAGGAAATTGGTTGTAGTAATCAGTGTTGATACTACTTTATCAAAATATGGCTTCTTGAACACTTTAAATGATTTTTAATCTACCTGTGTTGTACAATACGTTCCAAATAAGAATAGGATCGATTGCCATGTTGTAACGTCTCGTCATACTGTCAAATCGTAAGAAATTGGGCAAAATTGAAGAACTCAAAGATGAGCAAAAATGAATAACTGGATTGTGATTTTTTTTTCGTTCATAGATCGTAAGTAAATTAAATTTTAAAATTTTCTTGTTTTGCTCACCATAATAATTCTTCAATTTGACAGTATGATGTGACGTCACAAAATGGCAATCGGTCCTATTCTTATTTGGAACGCTTTGTATGATTATTTTTATTGCTATGCCTAGTACATGTATTTTGCATATAAGTTGTGTTACTTTTTTTGATGGAAAATAAAGTTTAGTCTATTCTATGTCCCAAATGCTAAGAAGTAGAACGGACTATAATTATTATTTTTTTTTCTATATTAATTTTATTAGCAAAAAATACAAATTAGTACCAAAAAACTGTCACACAATAATCAATTCAAAATTTGAACCTTGACTCTTAAACTAGGATGATCCATTATCTTAGGAGGCCGTGTCTTTACATAAATAGTGGATTTAATATACTGCACATATACTATTATTGTAGTTGGCAGTGGTACCTCACAATAAGACTAAATTATAATCCAATATTGATAAATGCTTCAGCTTTACAGATACCAAAACGCAATTTATTCTATACCGCATTCTGATTCCTGTTAGCTTTTGAATGCATTCCCCAATCTATTGTGGGATATGATTTAAACGACTCTCATAGAAACTTGTCAATGGATTTGAGGGCACATCCATTGTGGCGTCTTTATGTAAAAGGATGCGTTTTCAATGGATTTTTTGAACGATTTTAAATCCAATGGGATGAATTTTAAATTGAAATTTGATGTTGTGTTTTTGTGGTGAAGGGTGGAAGTTATTTTTTATCATTTCAATGTGATTTAGGATATTTTGATGCTGTGAACATAAGTTAACCGGTCCTCAATGCATATTAAAGTCAGTACTTGCTGAATAAGTTTAAATTCTAAATTTAAAGATATGAATTACATTTTAAATAACTGTCCATGCTCTTCTATTATTGGCCTCGTATAACTCCTGAAAGATGCAGATCATTGTGCAGGATGGGTAGCAAGGTAGGTGACGCATGTCCTGCGAAGACATACACAGCATTGAGTTTGAGATAGATCGAAGAACTCATTTGACCAGATAATTTGTGCCAAGTCGGATTCGCAGTCGGTTAAAGGATTTCCAGATTAGCCAATGCAGTTCGTGTCCTCAACGCGCATGTCGACTTCTGCACTGTCTTTCAAGGTTTTTTTTTTGTAATTGATATAAACCATTGCTTGACTGCGATCCCACCTGATGGTAAGCAGGTATGCAATCATTGATGGTGAGGCGCACTAGTTTATTAAGAGCCTATTCACTCTAGCCTTGAAGACACCTAAATTATAGTTGGACGGGAAGACCGCAGCAGGCAAATTGTTCCATTCCTTCGATGTATGCGATATAAACGACGAAGCGAAACGCTTAGTCCAGACCGTTGAAGTTTCAACAACGTAACGGTGGATACTCGCCGTACGTCGGGTTGTCCGATGGTAGAAAAGAGATGGCGGAATCAAGTCATGCAATTCTTGCGCAGACTCTCCAAAATGTAACCTGTAAAATACCGATAGGCTGGTTACCCTGCGGTTGTAAATCTCATAAAATAGTGTGGGCTCTTTAAACGTGCTGGTATAAGTTTCATGCCGAATGTGACGGCCGTCTCCTTCCTGCTTTCACTTCTCAACGCGTATCATTAGCGCTTAAGAAATGGACATACCATTTCTTAGGCGTAGGCGGAAATATACTACACTGGGCATGTGAACACTCCAGTCGAAAAAGAAAGATATAGGTCGGTTTGGCGGAGAACCTAGATGTTCCCCAGCCAGTGCATGTAATGCGGTGAGGAAAGTTGTTTCTAGTTTATTTACCAATTTTATTAATTATTTTAGACATGGTTTCAAGTAGAAATAAATAATGTGGTTCAATTTAATCCAAAAACAGAAATAATATTAATAATAAAAAATAAAAAAAATATTCCACAACTATCAAACAACGTCGTCTAGTTCCAAGCTAAGCAGAGCTTGTGTTATGAGTACTAGAAAAGTGATAAACCATACATATATTTCTAAATACATACATATTATAGATAAATTACACCCAGAAACAGAACAAATGATCGTGCTCATCACACAAACTTTTGTCCTGGGTGGGAATCGAAACCACAACTTCCGGCATAGCAGTCAGGGCCACTAACCACTAGACCAACAGGCCAGTCAAAAGATAATTGATAGCTGTGAGAAGAGTAGAACTACAAATAGGTTTGGAACTTTTTATTCTATCCAATGGAGATGAATTAGAAAGTCCCATTGTCTTGTAAATAGAGGTAACAAATCTACCTTGTAAAGAGTAGTTTCAATGATAGTAATCTAACTATAATAATAATATCCCACAACTTTCATACAACGCCATCTAGTCCCAAACTAAGCAGAGCTGGTGCTTTGAGTACTGATGATGATGAAGTACTAGATTCTAAATACATATTATAGATAGCTTACACCCATAAACAACAAGTGATCGTGCTTATCACACAAACATTTGCCTTGAGTGTGAATCGAACCCACGACCTGCGGCATAGCAGTCAGGGCCACTAACCAACAGGCCAGTCAACTATCTCCAAGTCCCATAAAACCGTTACTAACACCAATAATAATCGCTAAAGCTTCTGAAACACTTCTAGTAAGAATAATTTGATCAAGTCGTGGACGCGGTGTCTCAATTAGTTCTCAGTTAACAATGGTGAAGTTTTTACTTCGGAACTTGGACGGTCGTAATTCGGAAAGTTTAATGGTAGGTACGACTAATTATATCGGATTACCGGTGTCTGTGACGTCGAGGCTTGTGATTTGTTTGTTCTATCTGATTTTCTATCGTTTGTAATGCTATGGCTAAATTATTGTTTGAAAATTCGTGTCGCGTTGTCGCGATTAAACCATCGTATTCAGCCCCCCCCTAGCCAAGTTACGATCATTTCGTTTGCGTCGAATGCCTCGAGTAGGCCGCGCCTCCGATTCCTTTGTTCTGACGTCATCTCAACGCTCAGTCACGTGGTCAGAACAACGGAATCGGAGGCGTGGCCTACTCGAGGCATTCGGCGCGAAACGATTGTAACTTGGCTAGGGGGGCAGATATACGCGATGTTGTCGTCTATATCAGCGATCAGTATAGAATCTTCTTACCTATAACCTCATATTGTAATAAAATATTTTTTTATAAAAATTTTGTTTTTTTGTGGGATGGGGACCTGGTGATTTATAATACTTGCATTGCATGCCTAACTCAGACACCATCTCCTCACATTGCTAATTTTAAAAACAAGATATTATGTCAAATCTAGAATAAGTTTATCATTGTGAGGAGAAATAAATAATTTTATTATTATTATACTAGCGATGAATGGCAATTATATGCCAGAGACAATTTTATTCGTATAAATTATTCGTGTTTGCTCGAATACTTCGTGTGTCGACGAATAAATCGACAATATTTACTGGATAATTGAATAGGGAATCGGTTAAGTATCTTTTACACACATTGATTTTAAATAATAGAAACATGTTTCATTTGCTCATCATTGTAGTTAGGTTGGTTAACATTAACAAATCTAGATCAAAATCTATTTAATTTGCACATTGCCAGTGGACCATCTGGTACTCTATACAATCCCTAGAAATTGTATATATTACCTAGGTAAAGTATGTAATGGACAGTAATAGTCATAATATTTCATACATTGCCTGGACGCCCCAGGTATTCTATACATTGCCTATGTATTATAAAGAATACGTGAATTATACAGATTGCCGGTAACATATATATCTATATTAAAGTTAGTTAAGTGTTTTTATTTAAATACTTAACATTAAGTTACCAAAGTCTGTCAGTCTTTTTTTTTAAATATTTTTTCAACGATTCGTAAAAAAGTAGCGTATTTTTTTCATAATAGCGTTTCATAGATTTCCAGCATTATTGAGCAGGCAGACATTATTTTTCATCCAAGCTTTACGTAACAAAAATCCAAGAAAAATCTAGATTCAGATTTTAATATTTCCAATGCTCCAGCTCTTTGCGGGCTTCAAACAACCATTGTGTAAATCCCTCGGACGAATGATTTTATCTTTGTCTCCAAAGTAAATAAGAAGATGGAGTTTCGCTTCCACGGGTTCCCCTTCGAGATCTGATAACCATCTGTTTTTATTGGATTTTAAACTTTGGGCTTCTTATTTTAAAATCAATTTTGTATTAACGATTGGGGTTCTTTTGTACTTATTCTTTTCATTGGAGAATTTGTTCGGGCTTTGATTTCGTTTTGTACTATGGAAGAATTATACTTATGTGAGAGACGTTTCTAGAACCTTTTCCCATCTGTTCTGCGAATAATGTGCCACTTTTTTTTTTCTTTAGGTGGGAATATCATCTAATGACAAATCCCGCTTGGGCGGAGCGGGAGATAGTGTCAGACTTTTACTGACTAAAAACCCACTCCTGTTCCTTCTTTCCCTTCATCCCGGGGCCCCGGGCTTCGCTTTCACACTACCCGTGGCCCCAGTAGGCTTCGACCCTGTTGGACCCCTACAGTTGCTGATATCTCGCGTGGAACAAAACGCGCCGTCGACGACTTGGACTCGGTCCGGACGGTCGGACGGCGAGCCACCCATTACTCGCCGTCCGCACGCCCGCGCCTGTGGTGGCCAGAAATCGGGATCGCAATCCCGGCGGCGGTTAGGTCGTGAGGACCGATGCCTCACGCGATCGGTCGCCTCCTTTGTTATTGCCCTGCCCACTGCCACTTCAATAAGGCGATTTTTCGGGCTATGTCGGTAACCTTGGTTGGCCTGCGGATATCACCACGAACACGACTACGACCATGACCGCGTACCGGAAGGTCTCCCACAAGGTGGAACGAAGACCTGGTGGGGGTCGCAGGAATCCGATGGATACGAGACGCACAGGACCGGTCATTATGGCGACGCTTGGGGAGGCCTATGTCCAACAGAGGCGTCTTTAGGCTGAATTCATGATGATAATAATGAGAGACATTTTGCTAATTTAGAAAAAAATAGTACTGGAAAGCCAGGCAAGAATATAATACTGTTAATTATACTTTCAAAGATCTTATCGCAATGGACGCTAACTAGATTTAGATTAACTGAAACGTAATTAATAAATTAACAAGCTAGACATTATCTAGAATAAGATCTATATAAAACAAAACTCATTGTTAAGCGTTGAACCTTTAATTACAATAGAGAAACGAAATGGAATAAAAACCATGTCCCCCGCTCACGTCTTTGGTTACTGCTCCGCTCCTATTTCTATTTGACTGGCCTGTTGGTCTAGTGGTTAGTGGCCCTGACTGCTATGCCGGAGGTCGTTGGTTCGATTCCCACCTAGGACAAATGTTTGTGTGATGATCATGATTATTTGTTCTGTGTCTGGGTGTAATTTATCTATAATATGTATGTATTTAGAAATATTTAAGTATGTTTATCAGTTGTCTAGTACTCATAACACAAGCTCCGCTCAGCTTGGGACTAGACGGCAGCGTTGTGTGATAGTTGTGGAATATTGTGGAATATATTGGTCGTAGCGTGATGTTATAATGCCTGTAGACTTCCTCGATAATTGAGCTATCCAATACTACAATATTTTTTAAATTTCGAATCAGTAGTTCCTGGGCTTAGCGTGTTCAACCGAACCAACAAACAATCTATTCAGCTTTATGTGTTAAGTATAGATTTCTGGGACATATAGGTATACACATTAGTGCCCGTTTTCATTAAAACTAGACGACACTTGAATAAAAGCATAATGGTGTTTGATTTTGAACGCTCGGTTCATTTCTGAGAGTTTAAAATCAAAGAATGTAATTGTGAAAACCGACATAAAGCCAATGTTTGTTTTCACTATTGCATTATTGGATAAATAGACTTTTCTTTTGAGATGGAAAAATCATCTAATAACTTCTCCTGCTCTAGGGCGGAGCATGAGGGCGTGTCAGACATTTACTGACTAAAATCACACCTATGTCCCTTCCGTTACCTTTTGCGTTCTAGAGCAGCGGTGACACTTTCGAACAATCCCCGCAACATGGTTTAAGTAAAAGTCTGACACTCCCTCTCGCTCCATCGAGAGCGTGAGAAGTTTTTTGATGATTTCCTACCCTCAATAAAAAGGGTTTTAATACATCACTAGCTAGTAACAGCGATGGAACGAAATGAGTCCCTTGAGTCTAATAGCTGTTAGGAACTGTATCTATAGACAAATGAAATGAATAAAGATGAGCAGCCTCTAGTAGGTAACAACATTCTCGATGGTTTTCACTTGTTTCACTGTTTTCGATAATAACCTGCCTCTTTGGTCAGAAGAGCTGCTGCTAAGAGTCCTAGTTTCATTACCTCCCTAGCCCTTTTTCAACTAGCTTGGGATCGGATCCCAGTCTAACCGATTGCGGCTGAATATATGTGTACCTATTACCAAGTCATCGGTCCGGTCCACCTTGTAGGAGGCCTTCCAACGCTACGTCTTCCGGTACGTGGTCGCCATTCCAGAATGATGGAGTCCGATGGATGCGAGACGCACAGGACCGTTCATTGTGGCGACACTTGTTTTTTTTTTTTTTACAGCTATCACACAACGCCATCTAGTCCCAAGCTAAACAGAGCTTGTGTTATGGGTACTAGACAACTGATAAACATACTTATATATTTCTAAATACATACATATTTTAGATAAATTACACCCAGACACAGAACAAATGATCGTGCTCATCACACAAACATTTGTCCTGGGTGGGAATCGAACCCACGACCTCCGGCATAGCAGTCAGGGCCACTGACCACTAGACCAACAGGCCAGTCAAACTTGGGGAGGCATATGTCCAGCAGTGGACGTTTTTCGGCAGAAATGATGATGATTATATGTGTATTAGGCCCCTCGCCCCCGGCAGCTTTTTGTAGCGATACTGTCGTCGCTGAAAGTCTGAAACCGCTCGGCAGCCGGAGTCTCGGTATGTTAAGTTGGCCACCCATCCGCAGACAGACCTCGGCAAGCGTTACTTTGGATATCGAACCCTGCAAAGCTAGAATAATCAGCCTTTGAATGTTCCCACTGCAGGGACTCGGGTCTCTTCTCTAGGACAAGGGAATGGGCCGTATACAACACGCGGGCCCAGTGCGGGTTGGGAGATGACACAATTTAAGTCGAATTTTTGTCTCTTGGACATGCCGGTTTCCTCACGATGTTTTCGTTCACCGTTTTGAGAGCTTAGGTGTTGAAATAATTTATAAAAATTAATGTACCTGGCTGAGTTTTAGAACCCGCGACCTACCACTCGTAAGTCAGGGCTGCTGCTCCCTGGGCCACCACTGCCACTAAAGCTCAAATATCTCAAACTAAAAGCACACACACAAATTATATTATTACACACACACACACATTACGCACATTATATTATTATTTAATGTAGCTACAATATCAGGTTCGTTAAATCATACTACACAGTATTAAACTAGTTTCTCATACGTTAAAAGGGGCAGTCAAATGTAAGGGTACGAGTGTACTTGTTCAAAGGGTTCTAGTTCATAATGGCTGACCCTTGAACTCAATACATTATTAGAGAACGGCGAGTAACGCGGCGCGACACGTGTAGGGTGGCGCAGCTGACTGCTGGAGATCTTTTTTTTTTTTGTATGGCCTCTTGCAAGTTAAAAAAAGTTTTTCCTAAAATAAAATGGCATATGCTTGAGAAGAGTGACTGTGCGAAGAAGTTCAGGGAGCGAGTGGTGGACAGAATGATAGAGATGGGAGACATGAATGATCGAAGTATAAATGAAAGCTGGAATGAGATTGCTGAGTGTATTAGACAGGCAGCGAAAGATATTTTGGGAGAGACGAGAGGAAAGGGTACAATAGATAGGGATACATGGTGGTGGTCGATAGATATACAGAATGTGTTGAAGGAAAAAAAGAGGAAATTTAAGGAGTGGCAGCGTATAGATCCGGAAAACACTAGCTTAAAGTCTGCGGAAAAAAGTGATTATGATGCTTTAAAGAAAAAAGCCAAAAAAGCCGTGGCAATAGCGAAAGCAAAAGCACAGGACCAATTATACGATACACTGGATAGTCCGGCAGGCCAGAAAGATCTATACCGGCTTGCTAGAGCAAGAGAGAGAAATGCGAGAGATGTTTGTCAGATAAGATGTATAAGGGATGAAACTGGAATGATTCTATCAGAAGATGAAAAAATCAAAGAGAGGTGGAAGGACTATTTTGAAAGACTGATGAATGAGGAAAATAACTGGAATGGGATTTTAGAGAGCAAACCAGTGAATGTGGGTTTAGTGAGAATGATTAGTATGGATGAAGTCAGGATAGCTGTAAATGGAATGAAGAATGGTAAGGCAATTGGTCCAGACGGAATACCAGTTGAAGTGTGGAAGTTGCTGCGAGTGGATGGATGGATGTGGTTAGCTTTGTTCTTCAATAAGTTGTTGCGGGAAGAAGCCATACCTGATGAGTGGTGCAACAGTTCCCTGGTGCCCATCTTTAAAAACAAGGGTGATGTGCTTGAATGCAACAATTATGGAGGAATAAAGCTAATGTCACATACTATGAAAGCCTGGGAGAAAGTTATTGAAAGAAGGCTGAGAGAAGAGAGTGAAATTTCACAGAACCAATTCGGTTTTATGCCTGGTCGGGGTACAACGGATGCCATTTTTTCTATACGCCAGCTGTGCGAGAAATACAGAGGTGCGCATAAAAACTTGCACATGGTATTCATCGACCTCGAAAAGGCATACGACCGGGTACCTCGTGAGGTTCTGTGGTGGGCCCTTAAGGAGAAAGGTGTGCCTGGGAAGTATGTGCAGTTGATCCGAGCGATGTACAGTCGATGCAGTACCCAAGTCCGGTCTACAGTGGGCACCACTGGCAGCTTCAATGTGGCGGTCGGCCTACATCAAGGGTCGGCTCTCAGCCCTTACCTCTTCCTGATGATAATGGACGCTCTGACGTCGGACATTCAGGAAGAGGCTCCCTGGTGTATGCTGTTTGCCGATGACATTGTGTTGGTTGCCGAGAGTGGCCTAGAGGTCCAGAACAGATTGGAGGTGTGGTGGCACAGACTGGAGAGTGTTGGCCTGAAATTGAGTAGAACCAAAACGGAATACTTGTTCTGCGATTTCGGTGGTCTCTCCGGTCCTATGCCCTTAGCTCTCGCTGGAACGCCCATACCAATCTGCTCCGACTTTCGGTACCTCGGGTCGCTTATCCAAGGAGATGGCGAGGTAGACCGAGACGTATCACATCGGATCAATACAGGATGGATGAAATGGCGACAGGTCACTGGAACAATTTGTGACCCACGGATGCCCCTCAAGTTGAAGGGTAAAATCTACAAGTCCGTGATAAGACCTGTCATACTGTATGGATCAGAATGTTGGGCTGTGAAAAAGACGCATGAAAAAAGATTGCATGTAGCGGAGATGAGAATGTTGAGATGGATGTGTGGTGTGACGAGAATGGATAAAGTAAGAAATGAATATATTAGAGGAAGTTTGAAAGTGGCGCCAGTGACTGAAAAGTTGAAGGGGAATCGTTTGTCTTGGTATGGTCATGTAAAGAGGAGAGATGAAACACATGTTACTAAAAGAGTTATGAGTATACATGTGGATGGGTGGAGAGGGAGAGGGAGGCCAAAGAAAAGATGGATGGATTGTGTGAACAGTGATATGAAAGAAAAGGAAGTTAGTGATAGTATGACTTTTGATAGGATAGAATGGAAGAAAAAAACGTGTTGCGCCGACCCCAAATAAGATGGGACAAGGGCAGGAAGATGATGATGGCCTCTTGCAAGTTAGCCGGTGAGGTTGTCGACTACTTAACTGAACTAGCCTGTGGGGGCCTTAATTAAAAAAAAGCCTCTAGCCAGGGCTTACAAAACTTAAAACTAAACGCTAAGGGCACCTCGTTTTTTTTAGGTTGGAAATCATCCGATGACTTCTATCGCTCTAGGGCCGAGCGGGAAGGCGTGTCAGACTTTTACTGACTAAAACCCAGTCCTATGTTCCTTCTTTGCCTTGTGTTCTAGGACCCCGGGTTTCCGCCCAAGAGCAGGGAATGTCATAAGATGATTTTCCCACCGAAAAAAAAATACCCTGTTCCGCATAACTTTAAAAATTCAATGCTTAAATTTTCTTGAGGAATGGTCATCGCATTTCGCTTCGGATTTTAACTGTCATGGTGTCAAATTGTTAAAACCAGATGTCGGAATTAGGTACAGTTATTTCAGTACTTATACTGATTTCGTACAGCGAAAGAATAAGGTGGACATGCCTCAAATACCGAGATAAATTTTAAAGAGCGGACATTTTTTTATGACACTATCAGAAATATAGCAGAAAAAAATTTCTTCCTGCATTAATGACGAGGAGGACGAAGTGTTTAAATTTGTTAACCTCACCTCAGTTGACGTAGAGAGATCTATTTCAATGAAAAATACTAATAAAAATTGTATGTTAATTATCTTTGTTTTATCTGTATTATCTATCACTGAGGTTTTTATTATTATTTATTAGTGATATTGTTGGCCACATGGGATTTTACATTAGAAATTCCGGGAAGATTCATATCAACCTTTCGATGCAAGTACATGAATAACTCTACTTAATTCCGTCCTCTGGTTATCACACTAATATAACAAAAGCGAATATTTATATGTATTTGTGTGTTAGATGCTTCTTCACGCCTGAACGGTTTTGGATAAAATATGGCACACGGGTGAACAATTATCCCAAGAATATTTTTCCTTGACATAATTTTCGTATAAAACTTTCGTATAAAAGTAGAAAATAATCATAAGGGTAGAAGAAAGAAGTCGAAAGGTCGAAAATAATTTGTTATAATAATGTCAACTGTTCTTTGATATTTTTTTTACTACACTGCAGGATACCACTCGCACTTCCCGTCTGCATACAGCCAACGTAATAATAATAATAATTGTCAGAAAGTTCTTACAAATAGACGAACACGAAATAGGTCTACTTCAGAACGCATCCTCCACATAACACACCACACGCTACATTTACTTGGCTTGGCCCGTAAATGTAGTTAAATACCAGCCTAAGAGCTGAGAAGTAAAAACAGAGACAAAAATAATAATAATATAATAATAATAAAGATAATTTATTTCACCATAAGCCTCTCATTACAAAATTATAGACATTATTTATACAAAAGCTTATTAGCTTAGCTTATTAATAATTAAGGTTACCTGCGCTTTAACGCACTGCCTCCCAAACCAGGTGTATGTCCCTGTGGCTTAGGAGTCAGAGATCCTAGTAGCAACAAACACACACACGTAAGAAACTGCCTTCTTCTGAGTTCCTTATAACTCGTCAGCTTTCAAAGTGAAGCGCGAACAGCCACCTTCTGGCTCGTTCTGTCTATTTATTTATTAAATACTTTATGCACAAACGTACAGCGGCGGTCTCGGAGCGCGGGTCTATTGTGCATATCATCCATCGCAATCCATCATACCAGAAAAAAAGGTATTTCCACGGTCCACCTGTCTTATCGATTATATGATGTGCTTGTCAATACCCATAGATATAATTGATACCAAAATGAAGCTTGTTAAACGTTCTATGGCGTGCGAAAATTGGGTCGATTCAATTTTGGACATCCTTTGAGGGGCCTTACCATGACGTGCTAAAATGTCAAAAAAGTTCAAGACAAACAGGGACAGAGCTATACATTCTATATAGCTCCATCCCTTTAACAGTTCAATTTAGGTTGTCAAATGGATCTCGTTAAGAGCTCGTGGTCTAAAAATCCTTGTAACCAACCTTGTCCATTAAACGTCCATACGGGAACATTTATAGGACTTCTGTACAATATAATCTTCGGTCTATAAATCTGTTGGTCAGACAACCGGTGCGGGTCAATTTTCCCCAACATCTGAGCCCTGGCGGAACAGACAGACAACTTTGTTCGCCTTTTATATTATTGGTTTTAAGAAGCCTGCTCAGTACACCGTAACAGCACGGTTAGCGCAGTGGCTGAGAAACTGACTGCTGTGTTGCGTTTCGCGGGTTCGATTCCTACTGATCGTTGTTCCGAGTCTGGGTGTCTTGTGTATGTGAGTCGTACATGTTTGTGAACGCACCCATGATAGGTACAGGAGTAATCTATATATATAAAAGCGAAATAAAACTCACTGATTAATCACGAAATCTCAGAAACTATAAAACTAACAAACATAAAATTTGGCAGGTAGGTTCCTTATAGGGTGTAGACATCCGCTACGAACGGACTTTACGAAGCTCCACCCCTAAAAGGGGGTAAAACGGGGTTCCAAATTTTGTATGGAGAAAGTTACTTTTACGCGGGAAAAGCCACTAGCAGAAGCTAGTTCCTAATAAAGCAGGATCGAAGCCTACTTGGGCCAAGGGTCTGATTCTGAAAAGAAGACTCGGCCCCGGTACGAAATGCAACGAGGGAACAGGAGTGGGTTTTTAGTCAGTAAAAGTCTGACACTATCTCCCGCCCCGCCCAAGAGCGGGGGATGTCATAAGATGATTTTCGCACCGAAAAAAAAAAAAAGTTCCTAATAAAAATCACAGCATATTAAGCACGGAAAAAACAAAGCCTTATAACGTATCAATGGTGTATCATCATACGCTGTTATAACCCATATGCTCAACGTTTCGCCTCCTGGGGGGACAGATTCGGCATGCATGCATATTTTCACACACCATAACACATACTCATTTTTGGACATTCACACAGAGTCGGTTCATAAAACATGTGACATTGTTTTATTTTTCTTTTTAAACTATAATAATGCTTCATTATATCTTATTGTTATGTTGAACATGTTGCTGGTGAAAACAGATTTCCGCTATTGCTATTACCCTCATGGAATCACTGGCCCCCAAGTCACAGGCTATAAACCTAGTTTGGGGACCAGGTGATAATACTTTCTGCAAATTATATTGTATCTTATTACTGAACCTTTGTGTACAATTTATTGAAATTAAGTTATTATTATTATTATTATTTTACTGGTGCAAATTCGTCCTCATTTATGGTTCCTTCTGTGCATGGCACGCGACAGCGTTGGTCGGTGACAGAATGGTTTAGTGCCTACTAGATCGCTTTGTTACCGACCAACACCATCTTGCCTTTGAACAAACGATTTTTTTTTATCTGACACTTTCTTGGCACGGTCAGAGTATGATCATGGTATGGTACAGTGGAATGGGTAGAGTCCTTTATACGTCAGTTGTAGCCAGATGGCTATTTCTTTTATATTTTCTTTATAATACAGCGTATTGGGAGAAACTAAACGAAAAGAAAAAGTACTTGTTTCGCTTGTGGTTAAGCCACTTTAGAGTTTTTTTTAGTAAAGTCTTCGAAATTGTAAGTTTGAGGAATAAAAGGATAGTTGGGAGCTCGTGAAAAAGTATTGTTTAAAGTGGGTCTTTTGTTTTTGACGAAATACTTTATGGTAGTAGTTTTTTCACTGCAATGTGTGACTAGAATAGAGTAGCATTAATCACTCTTTAATAGCACACACACAATAGAAGCTACAAGAAATCATGATCATCATCTTTTAAGCCGAAAGACGTCCACTGTTGGACATAGGCCTCCCCCAAACGTCGCCACAACGACCAATCATATGAATCTTGTATCCATCACATTCCCGCGGCTCGCACCAGGTCGTCGCCTTCCATCGCTGCGTTTTCCGGTGCCATGGAGTTTCTTGCACGTTCTTCTCCATAGAGATCTACGCTTTGGAACGTGCAATTCACCTTCAGTTTTTTGACTGACCGACATTTTGAAAGTTCAAAAGTGCCTGTAAATGGTTTATTTAAAATAAATGTTTCTGATTTCATTAATCAGCCTTAGCATGTTCCTCAGCGAAGCTTGCCGAGAAGACCGACTCGATACAAATGCTACAATTATTTTTTTAATGATATAAACTAGTCGTTGACTGCGATCTCACCTGATGTTAAGCAGTGATGCAAACGTTGATGGTGAATCGCACAAGTTTATTAAGAGCCTATTCACCCTAGACTTGAAGACACCTAAATTACAATTGGACGGGAAGACTGCAGGCATATACTACTAGAATGTGCAATATGTGCATTCTAATGGAACTCAAAGAGACTGTAAAAACGAAATACTTCTAAATTTGTTTACGGCTATATGTACGGAAGAAAATTCAACCAGCAGCCATAGTCAGATACACAATAACTTGTGCTAATAGAAAACAATGCTTCAAAAACTGGCCAAGCGCGACTCGGAGTCACGAAGAGTTTCCTACTACAATATTAAAATCGAGCAAAAAAACGGCGATAAAATATCGTTTCTTGTATGGGTACGGTCCTTTAATATTTTACTTTTTTATTTTATTTGATGCCAAGTTTGCTGCCATAGCACGAAGAATCGCCAAACTTAAGTGGCAATGGGCAGGGCACATTGCTCGCAGAACAGATGGCCGTTGGGGACGAAAGGTTCTGAAGGTGCGTCCGCGTACCAGAAGACGCAGTGTTGGAAAGCCCCCTACAAGGAGGACCGATGACCTGGTGAAGGTTGCGGGAATCCGATGGATGCGAGACGCACAGGACAGTTAATTGCGGCGACATTTGGGGGAAGCCTATGTCCAGCAGTGAAATGATGATTATATTTGTTACTGTAGCGGCAATAAAAATACACATTCTGTGAAAATTTCAACTCGACCTCTTAGGGTTTTACAGCTCGCTGACAGACCGACAGATAGACAGACAGACTGACGGACGGTCGGACGAACGGACAGGCAACGGAGGCTTCCCGTTGGCACCCTCCGGGTACGAAATCCTACAAAGTATTAAATGAATTTTCTTTTTTTTCTTTCTCTTTCTCTAACCTAAATGACAAATGTATAAAGACTAAGAAAAACCGATAGGAATGGCATTCAACGACTTTGTAAAGGAATATTACAGTACTTTCTTATAGCTATCTCATCGCTTGGAAGTCGATGGAAACCCGTTCGTTTAAGTGGCCTATTACAACTGCGCAGTACGGCTAAAAGTCTTATTGTTGCTACGTTGCTGTGTTCTTAGTTTATCTGATTTCACATTCCTCGTTTTAGGATTCCGTGTCTTGAAAGAATAAAACAGAACCCTTATAGGATCACTTTGTTGTCCGTCCGTCTGTCAAGACCTTTTATCTCAGGAACGCGTGGAGGTATTGAGTTGAAATCAAAACCATATACTCAATTTTGCAGCCCTTGAAGCTGTAAATTTTTTTTTGAGTTAACGAAAAAAAAGATACGGCCGTTTATGTCGCAAAAACCGTACATTTCGACATACAAAATTCATTGAGAAGTTCCCGTTGACCTAGAATCCTGAAATTTGGCATGAAGCAAGGTCACAAGTATAGGAAAAAAATCTGGAAACTTTAAATTAGTAGTTACGTCACAAAAAAAAAACTGTTTTTTCGATTTGGAACAATATTCGTAAGGCAGTTCAGGAATTTAACTGTTTTTATAGGTAAGTTTGTACGGAACCCTCAGTGCGCGAGTCCGACTCGCACTTGCCTGATTTTTTCCTATCGATTGACTAGTCTAGTAGTTAGTAACCCTGACAGCTATCCCGGAGGTCGTGTCTTCGATTCCTACCTGAGGCAAATGTTTGTGTGATGAGCACGGTCATTTGTTCTGTGTCTGAGTGTAATTTATCTGTAATATATATGTATTTAGAAATAATTATATTAGTATGTTTATCAGTTGTCTAGTACTCATAGCACACGCTCTTTTGCTTAGTTTAGGACTAGATGGTGTTAAAAGATTCAAAAGGTTCAAAGAATTTTATTTCAAATAAACCATTTACAGGCACTTTTGAAATGTCAAGAAGTCAGTCAGTCAGAAAAATACGATGCTAATTGCACATTCCAAAGTGTAGATCTCTATGGAGAAGAATGTGCAAGAAACTCCAATTCTTCTCCATAGAGATCTACGCTTTGTTGAAAGTTGTGAACTTTTTTTCAACTCATCCGACCATGTGTAGCCACCTTAGGGCGGAATTCACCAGTAAAACGAATCGCGTTTTAACGTTTGGCTCGCATAATCGCGTTTAGCCGCTGTCACTAGTGTCACTTGTAGAAATACAACAAAAGAAAAATACAGACAAGTGATACTAGTCAGACAGCAGCTAAACGCGATTATGCGAACCAAACGTTAAAACGCGATTAGTTTTATTGGTGAATTCCGCCCTTAGTTCTGTCGTTGACCTCGTTTAAGTCGTGGAAGGCGCACGCGGTTGTTTATGCTGATCAGGAAAGGAGGTTTCGCATCTCCTATGAAGGAGCGCCACACTGGCACTATGTTTGCGATGGGTCAAGAATACCGAATTTGGCCAGTAGGTTTCTGCAGCGGTCAATCTAAGTCCGCAATCGGTTCAGAGATTTCTAGATTGGTCCCTGTGGACACACGAACTGTCATGTTCTCCGTACTTTAAAAAATATATTGAATACCGTACTTAGTAATGTTCATTCAGGCAAATCAGATGATATATGTTTTATCAAGTTACGTTTCACTAATTTTATATGGTTCAAGTATGTTAGGAGAATCAATGAGAATGAGAGCAGTGGTGGCCGAGTGGTAACGGCCCCGATTTACAAGTTGTAAGTCGCGGGTTCAAACCCAGCCAGTCGCATTACTTTGTGTAATTTATTTCATCACCACTGCTCTCAAAACGGTGAAGGAAAACATCGTGAGGAAACCGGCATGTCTTAGAACCAAAAATTCGAAGACATGTGACATCCACCAACCCGCACTGGGCCTGCGTGGTGAATTACGGCCCATTCCCACTCCTAGAGAGGAGGCTGAGTCCCAACAGTGGGAACTTTATAAGGCCGACTACGCTATGCTATGGTATGTTAGGAGAATGACCATCGTACTTTAAATAGAAATCTTTAAGTCAGACCTAGAAAACTTGAAACCACTGTATCTGAAATAGCGGTCAAGGCCGAGATAGCTTTTTAGAAGTAACACTTAAGCGTCTGCATACGAAGACATTTCTAACAAGAACTAAGTCTGTAGTCTAGTTTATTTGTTAGAATTGTAAGACACCACATCTGGGACGGCGAACGCAAAACGCAACTAAACATAGACGGGTGGGTATAAGTCAGTCAGTCTGACACTCCCTCTAGTTCCACTCGAAGATGGAGAAGTTATTTTGCCACCTCAAAAAAAAAAATGAAATAATTGCTCCCGCTTTAGATGTTAGACTTTTACTGACTAAAATCCATCAATGTTCCTTTATCTGCCCTTGAAGTTTTTGAACCACAGAAACACTTATACGTTTCCGCAGCTTATATATAGCTTTGTAGCGTCTGGTGGTAGTATCTTATACATATAGGAATATTGTTGAAGCTAATAAATGAATATGATTTTGTTCATATTTTATCGGTTTCCATTTCTCATAGAGAAACAATGCAAAAAATGGCTATTCTAGCAATTTCCTTAAATCAAAGTCACATAATTCTGGCTGAGCAGGCCGCGACTGCTGCCCCCTCTAGCCAAGTTCCAACTGTTTCGTTTCTATAATTTTTTCGTTGACCGCTTCGTATCGGCCACGTCTGCGATTCCTTTGTTCTGACGTCATCTCAACGGTCAGTCACGTGGGCAGAACAAAGGAATAGGAGGCGTGGCCGACTCGAGGCGATCAACGAAAAGGGAATCGAAACGAAACAGTTGTAACTTAAATTCTTAATTCTTTATTGTACACAAAAACATACATAGTACTCGGAGATACAGTTTATGTACAAAGGCGAGCTAACTCAACAATGAGTTTTCTCCCAGCAAACCTTTGAGTTACAGAGTGAGAACACATTCGAGGGTAGGAACCAGTGCACAATATAATCCTTGCAATAACTAAATCTAAAACATAATTATATTATACATAAGCCTAATATATAATTATAATATAATATATATACATACTAACTTAACTAGGGGGGCTGAGTTAATTTCTTCCCAAAAATCGAGAAACGATAGCGCCATATTGATTTAAGGACCTCAAATACGGTACAAACATTTACACATACGATGAAGTAGGTACTTATCACTGCCCTATACAACTTCACTTCAATTTCTCATAAACACTTACCTAGTAACATCATTACGTCCTAATAAATCTCAGTTTATTACTTCTCTTCTAATAAAGCCTGCAACATTTTACGGACCCCGTGAATTCCCGTGTCCTAGCTAAGTGCAGTGGGTGATTGGAACCGGTAAATTTATCGGTTCTTACTTACGTACGATACAGAAGTAAAGAGTACAATAAATCCTGGTGACGTATTAGAGTGGTGACGTCGCACTGAGGGAAAAATTCGAAAGTACCTATGGGATTAATCTGGGAAAGGATTGAAACGGAGATTTTTAGTTTTAGTACGGGTTTTATAGTAGGGTTTCTTTGATAAATCTAGTTCGGTACCTAAGTAATGTGCAGGTTTCTGTGCTACATTTTTTTTTTTTTTTTTTTTTTTTTTTTTTTTTTTTTTTTTTTTTTTAGGTGGGAAAATCATCCTAATGACATACTTCATACTTTCCACGCGCGCCTCAAGGAGATGTCAGCAAATCGTAGGGGTCCAGCGGGGTCGAAGCCTACTGGGGCCACGAGTAGTGTGAAAGCGAAACCCAGGGCCCTGGGACAAAGACAACGAAGGAACAGGAGTGAGTTTTTAGTCAGTTAAAGTCTGACACTATTTCCCGTTCCGCCCAAGAGCGGGACTTGTCATAAGATGATTTTCCCAACCAATAAAAAAAAAATATATATATACATTTAGTGTTCATATAGCTCTTCAGCTCAAAACGTCTATGTTATCAATATCGACCCTGAAAGAACTAATTTATACACAGAAGATACTTCCTCAGTTTTTATTTTAAAACTATTAACCTCGGAGAAAACTCGAGCTCGGATAAACAGGCCATTCCATTATGAGAATAGCTGGCACAGATGCGGGTCGAGACTGTTTCACGAGAAAATACTCCAATGAGCTACTAGCTGCTACTGAGCCCGTTCGCCCGCGGCTTGCTCACAGTTCTTTTGTCCGTTCAATATCGAATATTTCTTTCTTTTTCTTTGCCAGATATTCGAACACTATCCACAAAGAATGCTCGTCTAATTTCCTTTAAAATTCATAGCCTATTCAGTTCCGCGTCATCTTTCCAAACGTTCAAGTCAATACCAAAGACCGTGGAGCGTGTCCTACGGCGTTCCTCGACAATGTCGTAAACCTTCGGCTAATTTCGCACTGCAGAATTTCTGCCACTAATAAGTCTTCGTGTTGTTCCAAGGCGGGGTGAATTTGCGTTAAATTATAAAGCTTATTAACCATTGTTCCCCAGTGTGTCGTAACCTGCCGCAATGAAATACTCCACTGTAGGTACGTTACTCTATCCAAGTTTCTCCTTGACTTCACTTGAATTATGTATTTGGATACCTAAGTATAGCGTGAGATTTTGATTAATTAAATTCTGAATGCGACATTTTTCTTTGTCTTCGTCTGCTCGTCTAGACGGGAGTTATGAGACTCATTTCATCTTATTTGTATTAAATTCTCAAGGAATCGCAAATTATTTTGTCTCTTGAAAGGTGTAATAGCATGCTTTGGGGACAGTAGAACCTCGGAGCTTTTTGTGTTGTTAATAGGAATTTACAAACTTTTTGTTCCAACACATTTTATTTAAAAAAAAAAAATTGGCAGGGATATACGAATCGTATGTCACGATGACAATTATTCATATTATTTCTTCAATACATTTACTAAATTTTTTATATTTTATTTAAATGCAAAAATAATTAAATGGAAAAATCAAATAGCGAATCTTTCGAAAAACAAGGTTCCGGAGACGAGGGTGGTGGTAACCAAATAGATGAACAGCCTACAACCTCAAGGGCAGAAAATATTCCGGAAAGGAATTCGCACAATATGAATGATTTCAAATCATTGGATTTTAATTCTGCTGATGAAGTTAGGTGAGAAATTGGAACATTATTATCCATGAACTTGGCACATTGTGAAGGTCTCATTTGCAGAAAAAATACAATCACTTATTCAAATTTCAGGCAAGCAATGAAGGCTGTTTTAAACGGTCAATTACCACCGCAATCGTTTTCAGAAGAAGCTAATCAAGCTCGAATGAAACACCTAAATAAATCAGAACCGGTTGAAATTACCGAACTGTCAAATAAAAAGCATGCCCACGACTTACGAAAAACTGTTCAGCGCCAGGTCCAGCAAAACTTATATCGCAAAATGAAGTCTACGGCCAAGAGTAATACGGGAAATGCTCTTCAATCTTCGGTGCTGAAAAGACGTGGAAGGCCAATGAAGGCAGGCCCTTCTAAATCCGTTAAAGTACCTTCAGCCAGGAAATCGGTATTGTATATCGGGAAATTATCTAATGTTGTCCAATTTAAACGCCGATGGGCTTCGGAGAGTGCGTCTGATGCGGACTCTGTAGTGTTTTACTGATGATTTTTGACTCTGTGTTCGTTAGGTAGTATTGTCTTATTAAATTAAAATTATCCTATTGCATTAAAGCGTTTCTTTGTTAATAAATTGCGGGATCAAAGATTTGTTTATCAGCTTGAGTGGAGATCGTTTATGTCGGTGTATCGGTGAGCGTGCTATCGTATTTCAGCAATCTCTTAGCGGATCGTATCATATCGGAAATTGAATTTCCGATTGGCTCTCGACTGCACAGCAGACTGTCTGTAATGGATGGTCCCGCGGTCCCTGTTTCGCGGAGTTCATGAGAATGATAGATAGAAATACTTGGAGGCGTATTTCAAACGTTCCGATGTGGAAATTGAGGAATATTGATGTAGTCCCTTCTTCGTTTCTGTTTATTTTACTTTTTTTTTCAAATAAATGCTGTTTATTTTGGCGATTTCAAAGCGGTAGGTTTCGATTTGGACTGTTTATTGAATAAAGATGAGGTCACGGTTGAAGGACTGTCAATTTCCTTATAGTTTGTTCTGGAAAAAAGTTTGTTTTTCATTACCCTCGAAAGAATTTGAAAAATACTTCCTACCAATGAAATGGATCACTACAATTTAAATGTTATAACAGTTAAAGCGGCAAAACAAGGTAGCTGCGTTCAATTCACTACACGTTAGTGCACGGGACGCGTTGTTTGTACATGTTTTGACAGGTAATGTAATATGTAGTGAGAGATATTGAGTTTGAGCCAAGCGGTGTTGACGGCGTCGATATTGATGTTGACATGTTCGAAATAAAACGTGCTGCGTCCTCTAGATAAGCCATTATTTGAACATGTTTCACTGGAGCGTGGTTCAGAGAAAAGATAGATACTGTCTTGTCACTAGATTCAATAGGTTTTTATTTTTAGCGAGGTTTCTATGGAAATCTTTAGACCAGTTTGTTTGTTTTTGTAAATATTCTCGTTATCCAGAAGATCATTAGAGTCAAAAGTATTTATTTGTTACACCATACCCATGAATATGGCACCTGGTGCTTATTAGAAAATATCGATTCTAAAGACCGATATGTTTTTTCCAAATTATCGGCAACTGTGTTAGCATAATTTGAATTATTGCGTATTAAACCTAGGTACCGTAATATGTTGTTTTTTTATAGTTTTTCTTTTAGTTAATAGAAAAATGTACCGTTAAAAACTAAAAATGTTTGACGAGTTTGACAGTCTCATGGATGATATTTTTAGGTCACTAGAAAATAATATCTCTCTATCAAAATTGTCCGTAGATGTGAAGGGCAGTTCATCTTAATTAGTTTTATTCGTCTTTGAGAATCGCTTGGAAATTCGTTCATCCCGTTGAGGGCTGAATTTTGGAAAACCCTTTCTTAGTGGTCGCCTACATCATAAAAGGAAGCCTTGTGCAAAATTTCACGTTCCTAGGCCCAGTAGTTTCGGCTGTGCGTTGATATGTCAGTCAGTCAGTTTCTCGTTTTATATATATTTATACCAACTATGCATATACGGCCCCGGTGTTTTCCTCCTTACTGCTCCAAATCTCGCTCAAGCTTTCTACTTCAATTTCACAGGGTACTAATGACCTTTGTATTCGTCCCAAGTTCCTGCTTACACAATCCCAACCTTAAACACTTCCGTTGACAAGTACAGAACTTAACACAGCTTAATAATAGCTCGCATACATTACAAGAGCTAAGTAAGTAACTTATCGCCCATCTTTCTGTCCCTTGGCACGTTTTACAAGGAAACTACATGCAGCTGATGAACTCGCCCAATGCTATGGACCTTTACGTCGGGTCATTCCGCAATGGAAAATCAACTTTAGGTGTCTTGTTTTAGAGTTGGTTTTTAGATGGAAAAGACAGATTTTTGACAAGTACATCGTTCCCAAAATGAAGTCCCGGTAGTGAAATGTCCTCTAATAATGAACTATGACCCCTGCTCCTAATCTGAGGACTCTGGGTACAAGTTTAAATTACATGGTCGGCCTAATTTGGACCCGTCACGAAGTGGACAACGTGTGTTAATCGCTGGTTTTATTTATATCATCACGCTGCGGCTCTCAGGAGGGGTGGCAGAGGGCTATGATTAGACTAATTGGAATTTAGGAGATTTTGCTGTTTCCTGCTCGTGGTGAATACACAAAAATTGTTCGTTGTTTAACTGTGTCTTGTTTTAATTTATCTTTGATACTTTCATAATCAAAATCTCCATAAAAGCATTCTAAAAATGCAACAATTTCGCATTTTAAGCGACTTCCAACAGGTAGGACGTTTCGTGGGACGTTTTTTACGATTTCCTACGCGTATTTTTTTACACTTTTTCACCGATTTCTCGGTCAATTATATACCAGTTTTTTGATCTGACATTTTCCAGTATATTAGACTTTTTTTTCTGAATATCTGATAAATTCATACTCGGAAAAACTAAAGTCAAAAACAGCAGAAAAAATAATTTTCGCTTCGTTGATGTAATTGCTGTATCACGTTCCAATATTTCGAAACTAAATAAATAAATTTTTCTAGACATTTAGAATATGTAGACCGTTGCAAACATAACATGACGAAATGAAGTTTTATGGACCCGTCGGATACTCAATGTAAGTGCTTTGGCCCTGTTCAGAATATGAGCCACACGTCGGAGTGCCTCAAGTGCCCATACATTTGCACTTTGGAGGACTTAATGTATGTCACCGATGCTGCAATTAACGTAGCCACTTCATCATCTTCCTGCCCCATCTTATTTGGGGTCGGCGCAACACGTTTTTTTCTTCCATTCTATCTTATCAACTGTCATACTATCACTTCCTTTTCTTTCATATCACTGTTCACACAATCCATCCATCTTTTCTTTGGCCTCCCTCTCCCTCTCCACCCATCCACATGTATACTCACGGAATGTACAATAGGAAAAAAGCGTTTCATCGACTCGAAACTAAAAATGTTGATATAATATTTCAAATAGATGAATGATGTATGACAGTTGACAGGATAGAATGGAAGAAAAAAACGTGTTGTGCCGACCCCAAATAAGATGGGACAAGGAAGATGATGATGACATTCCGTAAGTGTGTCCGTGGCATCAGAGTGGGTTCTACCAGAATACCAACCGTACGTTATTTTTTTTTAATATCGTAGCATATTCTGAGGTAGGTCTTTTTAGCCCCTCGCACAGATTTTTGATCAATTGTATTTTTTTATTTTATTATCAAGTATTTATTATTTGGTTTAAATAACTGGTGTGTGTTAGGTAAAAATAAACATTTTTTCAAAGAAACTACTACAATATTACCTACTTGTAAAACATTGCATAAAAAAACGTTAAAAACTCTCTATTTACCCTTTAGAGCTTGTATTAATAATAAATTAATTAATGCATCGCTCGCAACTTGCGAGACGGGGCTGCAAACTTGCCTCCACCGGGACCCGAGGCCCCTGCTGTGTGTACGGGGCCCCCGTACATGTGTACTGTGTGTTGTGTACTTAAGGTTTCTGTGTGTGTTGTGTTTCTTGTGTTTGCAGTTTTCCATACATGCTTCATAAAGTGTGTTGTGTCGTGGAGTTTAATTTAAAAACGTACCAAGTATTTTTGTACTTTTATTTAATTGCATATTATTATTATGAAGTAATAATAATAAAAATAGATCCTACCAATCGGGGGTTGTTCTTGGTTGCACTAGCATAGCGCGTACAGGGATAATCGCCGGTTGTTACCACGTTCTAAGAAAATTGTCTAGGGCCTCTGCGGGTTGGCTTCGGCCCCTCGTATGCCTTCCAAAGGTCCAGGCCCTCGGAGTCCTGAGATAAATAAATATATGACAAATAATAATAAATCATTGATGATCAGGATTCTTGGCCCACAGACTAACATATAAAAAGTAAATACAATTTATTGTTAGTAAATAAGACATAAGACTATGGTAATACTACACTAACACTTCACACTGAACTACATACATTTACTTCGTGCTTAACTAATGATTCATACTAAAACAGAAAAAAATATATATGGAGGGCTGCGATAAGGATCGAGAGAGTAAAGCAGGAACTAAGTTAGACCGACGCACACGTGGGCCACGCCTGATTTGTACTTAGAGTCGCGTTGCGTGGCGTCGGGTGGCGTGGATTTAATGTAGCTCTACAAGTCTTGTTGCTATATAAAATGTGTGAAGAACGCCGCGCCCAGAACGGCGTACGTGGCCCACGTACTAATGTAATAATACGTGGTAATGTAATAGTGCGTGGTATACGTATATGTGTAACGTAATGCCCTGAAACGCAAAGAAAAAACTGAAGGAAGTCAGGTGGGTTTTAGTTAGTAAAGCTGACATGCCTAGCTGACTGAGGAGATGAAAAATAACTTCTATTACTAACAAAAGCCCACCTGTGTTTCTTCCGTTGCCCTTTTCTAACTTTCTCGGAGCCCACTTAAGTATGTATGTACGTTGTATAAGTGTAAAGCAAACATCTGAAACACTGACAAGGCAAGACCAAATAGTCAAGAGCGAATTTGCTAACTCAAACACTACAACACGCAATTACTCATTAGTTTGTCTTAGCAAATTAATTCAACATGAAATCAAATCCCTAGCAGGTGCTAAATCCCACTTGGTATACTTTCGGCTTAGTGTCGCCACATATGGGCCACATGCCACAATCACAAACGCCGCCACGAGAAGCTAGAAGCGGCGACAAAGGAAGCTGAAGCGCGCGACAGCCACTTGCGGCCGGTGGCTGCTACTTTTATTAACCCATACTCGCAGTATCATAATGAACTCTGACGAAGAAGGTTTGAATGCGCGATTGGCGTTTTTTATCGGCGTTTAGTGGCCAGGAAGCGAGCAGCGGTGATTTGTAGCGTGTGGCGGCCAACGGCGTCAACAGTGAGCGGCGAATACATATAAAATGTATGAGAACTATAGGAAATATGCAGGTGGCGGACCTTAGTGGCTGAACGATGCAAGCATAAATGATAAATGATATTTATTTTGCAAATAGGTTTTTAAAAACACACGTAATTTTTGTTGTCAATTTAAACTAGATGAAGCCGGTGTTTCCTAGCTGACTACTCTCGAAACAAACTCAGGAGTCAAAGTCTCTTTTAAAGTTGAAACATTGTAATGGTCAAATTATTTGTTATTTTATTTCGATAGACTATTTAATGTCCGTGTGATCATTGGCATCTCAGCAGGCCCTAACACAATATCAGCGCTGCGTTATTTATCGTTTTAAATAACGCAGCATATGCTGAGTTAGATGACTTTTTGGCCTAATAAAGGTTTTTTCTTTCTTTTTTTTTTCAAATAACAGAACTAATTTATGATGTTAATGGTTTTTATAAGCACTAGGTACTGCCAGTAACTAATAGTAAAAAATATTCCAAAGGAACATACTTCCGGGATAATAAGTAGGTATCCTTTGCTTTTTTCCAGGACATGGTCTATCTGTGTGCCAAATTTATTCTCTATCTACTTGACTGTACTGGTGGTTTACATGGAGTTTCTTGCACATTCTTCTCCATAGAGATCTACGCTTTGGAATGTGCAATTAGCATCATTTATTTTTATTTTTCTGACTGACTGACTTCTTGACGTTTCAAAAGTGCCTGTAAATGGTTTATTTGGAATAAATGCTATTTTGATTTTTGATTTTGTTTAGTGGTTAGTGGCCCTGACTGCTAGAGCACGATCATTTGTTCTGTGTCTGTGTGTAATTTATCTATAATATATATGTTTTTAGAATTATAATAAGCATGTTTATCAGTTGTCTAGTACTTATAACACAAGCTCTACTTTGCCTGGGACTAGACGGCGTTGTGTGAAAGTTGTGGAATATTATTTGTGATAGTTGTGTAAGTACATATATATATATAATTTTTGCTACTATTCGATACAAAAAAACAAAATACTTTTGCGAGTTACCACACTGAAAAAATCACCTTAACACTACTTCCAAACCGAAGAATAAACCATAACCTTAGCATAAACTCTCGCACCCACAAAACCAACGAGGTAACCTATTATAAATCATAGCTACAAAAAACTCCTCTGTCCTATTTTCCTGTTCCACAAAAAAAAAACCCTCCCTTCAAACTATTAAACGATCCGTCTGCACCAGGATTTACGTCTGATTGTCTTCCTTATTACGAAAAAAATACATCCCCCGTCTTATGCGGGGTAATCAGTTACCATGGGGCACCATAAAAAATATTCCATCATGTCAAATAAGGCGTATTTACTCAATACAGCCATAGTAGACTTTTTCACGGTATGAAAAATTGTTTACGGCGACAGCGACACGCTTGCGACTTAGGGTTCCGTTGTAAAAAACCCTAATTTCCGTGCACCCTTTCATTTATAACCCGGCAATCTGGAGGCCCTGTAGCTTATTTATAGGGGTCTCGGCCATTTGATGGGTGGGAGTCAGAATGTGTAATGATAAAGCTTGTAAAAAAATTGGGTAGACTTGCGATTTTGTAGTGCGATTTTTTTTTTACAAG
This sequence comes from Mythimna vitellina, assembly GCA_949316375.1. NCBI lineage: Eukaryota > Metazoa > Arthropoda > Insecta > Lepidoptera > Noctuidae > Mythimna > Mythimna vitellina. The sequence goes on from OX438697.1 coordinate 17,615,692, forward strand.
AGCGTATATTTTTGTTTTTTTAGTGGAAGTCATCATCATCATCATCATTTCAGCCGAAAGACGTCCACTGCTGGACATAGGCCTCCCCCAAGTGTCGCCAAAATGAACGGTCCTGTGCGTCTCGCATCCATCGTACTCCCGCAACCGTTACCAGGTCATCGGACCACCTTGCAGGAGGCCTTCCAACGCTACGTCTTCCGGTACGTGGTCGCCATTCCAGAACCTTTCGGCCCCAACGGCCATCCGTTCTGCGAGCAATGTGCCCTGCCCATTGCCACTTAAGTTTGGCGATTCTTTGTGCTATGTCGGTGACCTTGGTTCTCCTGCGGATATCCTCATTCCTGATTCGATCACGCAAGGAAACAGTTAATTCCAATTAGTGGAAGTAACTTTGATTAACTCAGTCGAAAAATCAGTATTGAAAAGTTTTTAGCGTGTTTTGAGCTTAGTGAAATTAATTTATAATCTGTATATAATGTTTATTATATCTTTACTAGTTGCTGCTAATGCGTAAATGTAGAAAATTGTCTGAAAAGACCATAATTCAGAGATAAAATGTCCTATCCTATGTACTATTCCAAGACATGGTCTACCCGTTTGCAAATTCCGTCCAAATCCTTTCACTCGTTTGAATGTACCGAAGTAACAAACGGAGACTCACAAACTTTCAGCTTTATAATATTAGTGTGAAGTGTGATTCTGCATAAAATATGGCGTGAAAGGGACCTAAAAATTTCTTACTAAGTACTTACTTACTAATTTCTTACTTTTCTTTCTTATTATTTACTTCTTTTTACTAGATAACTGTGTGAACATGTGTACATCACACATACATACATATATTTTTGCTGAGTTAAGCTCGCCTTTGTACATGAACTGTCTGTATCTCAATATTTTATGTTATGTTTTTGAGTACAATAAAGAATTAAGAATTAAGAGAATTAAGAATCAATATCTGCCAAACGTTTTCTGAAGTATTTTGGGTCTAGAATCTGCGCCCAAGCGCTCGTATAAAACATAAGAAATCATCTTAAAAACGGTGAAATTTTATCCAAAACTGCAAAATTGGCAATCTTTGGGCCCATGGAGAGCAAACAATTACTAGAATAATACAAATAATTTCAATAAAAACTAAATATACATATACAACCTTAATTTTTCCTAATTTTTAGGGCCAATAAACCCCCTTATGGACCTCTATGCTTAGATAAGAAGCAAGCACCTCAAGGAAAGACAAAGGTTATATTTTATCTGGCTTCGACTTCGCGTCCACTATAACCGATATTACTACTACCGAAAACCTAGTCGATTAATAAGTCTTTCATTCAACCAGTAGCACTTGCATTTGTGTCATTCGCTGTAAGTATGGGTGTTGTAAGACGTCCTAATACGACAAAATTTCGCGACAACACAGTCGCTCGTCTGTATTCACGAAGCATCTTCATGTAGTACCAACTTTACGAGTGTTAGTTTGGCTGTTTGGCCGTCACGATGATATGTTATCATCGTTCGCTATTTTTGATGCCTCGTCCTCAGACCCGGCACCCCTATCTAACCCGGTATTGTGTCGCGACTCATAGATAACCCCCTTGTAAGTGGTTCTTTTCGTCACGTCAGATTCTGACGAAGAATGGATTCGCTTTTATGATTTTGTGTTGAGAATAGTGAAGTCGTAAAGTGAAGAATGTGTGGAAAGGATTTTTGCGAAGCCACCTACCTCATATGGATATATGAACCCATTTTCTCCTCTTAACGTCAAGGTGATCAGGGTCCGTGATAGCTTGCTTCAATGAAATAATAGAAGGGGGAACTACGGTCGTCATGAGTGGCTAGCCAATTGGAAGTCGTACTTACTTGTGTATATGTAATGTCACTCGTCATATTAACAATCACATTAACATTATAGAGGCGAAAATGTGTGCCTGTGTGTTTCTTACTTCGTCACGTTTGAACGGATTTAGATGAAACTTGGTAGCAAGTAACTCAACAGCAAAATAAATACACCATTAATTTCTAATTAGTATAAATACTTAAAGAGCTTATTAGAAAAGGTCTTGTTATTATCTAAGTAAAGTCTCAATAAATAATATTCATAAACAGCAAAGTTATTAGCGTGTGTTTATATTCCAAAATGTCACTTTATGGAAATATTGTACAGGCGATTTGATTATGAATGAATAAATGACGATCAAAATGGAAAAACACTGCGCGTAGTATTTTCTAGTAGCAATTGTTATGAATGGTTGATTCTATTATGAATTTACCAATTAGGACAAATTTTCGTAGACAATTTTGGGATTTCGTTTTTTTTTACTTTTGAGTACAAAAATAAGATATAAATAGAGATATATGGATAGCGTCCCAGTTTTTTTGTACTAATTAAAAACTAAGGGTGTATAATTTTAATGTTTTTCTGATACTAGCTTCTTCCAATGGCATCAGCTGCGTGGATATTAAAAAATGTCACCAGGGATAAAAAGGTTATTATAGTCTATTAGTTCTTGCCAGTGGCTTTGCCTGCATGGAGGTAGAAAATGGTTCTAAAGGAACATAAACCCGGGATAAAAAGTATGCAACGACTTTACTGCCACTAGACGCCTCATGCTGAGGTGTGCGCGCGGGGAGCGGAGTACTGCGTTATGATTGGTCGAGACATCAGATCTATAATCATATGTGTTGACAGACATGCGTCGCCTATTATTAGACGTCTAGTGGCTGTAAGGTCGTTGAAAGTATCCTAGGTCCTTTACCAGGACAAGGTCTACCTGTGTGCCAAGTTTCATCGACCAATAAGACGTTTAAGCGTGAAAGAAAACACACACATACACTTACTAATATTAATTACACTAATATTCTAAGGGCGCTTTCAATTTATGCGTACTGTAACCGGCTGGCTGCCGCACGTTTACCGTGCCGCAGCCGGCCGGTTGCAGTACGTTAGCAGTCCGTCAACAAGCGCCTAAATTGAAAACGTATCTGGCTGCCGTGTGTTTGTAAGTCAGTGATGCTCTATTCAACCTCGCACTATTAAACACCGAATTGAACACGTGGTGCTTACGACGTTGCCATCCTGTTGTCGACCGTTCGCCGCACGGTTGCCGTACTGCGCGTTTTGTATGAAAAATACGATCATCCGTACTCAGTACGACTAACGCACAGCATCCGCATCACAGCAGGCCGTCAAAAAACGCATAAAGAATAAGGGCGCTTTCAATTTATGCGTACTGTAACCGGCCGGCTGCCGCACGTTTACTGTGCCGCAGCCGGCCGGTTGTACTACGTTAGCAGTCCGACAACAAGCGTCTGAATTGAAAACGTATCTGGCTGCCGTGCGTTTATATGCCAGTGATGCGCTATTCAACACCGAATTGTACAAGTGGTGCTTGTGACGTTGCCATCCTGTTGTTGACCGTTCGCCGCACGGTTGCCGCACTGCGCTCTTTGTATGAAAAACACGATCGACCGTACGCAGTACGACTATCGCACCGCATAAATTGAAAGCGCCCTGAAGCTGACCAACCCGCACTGAGCCCGTGTGGTGGATTACGGACCATTCTCTCTCTTAGAGAGGAGGCTTGAATCCCAGCAGTGGGAACATTGTAAGGTCAGCTTTATATTATGCTCTATAAAGCTGCTTACGAGTTGTAGATCGCGGGTTCAAACCTAGCCAGGCGCATTTCTTTGTGTAATTTATTTCATCACCACTGCTCTCAGAACGGTGAAGGAAAACATCGATAGGAAACCGGCATGTCCTAGAACCAAAAATTCGAAGACATGTGACATTCACCAATCCGCACTGGGCCCGCGTGGTGAATTACGGCCCATTCCGTTTCCTAGACAGAGGAGGCCTGAGTCCCAGTCTTGGGAAAATGAAAAGGCTTATTATGCTTATGCTATATAAAATTTACACTCAGCAGTAGCATGGTGTTAATTCCCTGTTATTTGATCTGGAATTTCTCAATTGCAGCACTAAGTCTGGATTTTTGCCCAGTTCACCGCATTAAGTTCGTCCAACATTTTCTCATCATCTAATGACTCCTGCTGGTCTGGGTGGAGTGAGAGAGTGTCAGAATTTTATTGATTAAACCCACCTGTTTTCCTTTTGTTACCTTTTGCGTTCTAGAGCCACAGTCACTCGAACAATCCCTAACAACAGACCTAAGTTCGTCTTATATTGAATTTAAACTTATCTAGTGTAATGTGAGTGCTATAGATACTCTTCTTTATCGTGAAAGCGTGATAAACTGTTTATGTTATTAATAACATTTCGTCATCATGATTATCATTTCAGCCGAAAGACATCCACCAGCAATCCTCACCAGGTCCTCATTGGTCCACCTTGTGGAAGCCCGTGCAACGCCTTCTGGTTCGCGGTCACTCCAGAACCTCAACAATGCTTAGTTCTTTAAAATTCTCTCAATTTAACGCTAAAGTTTAAATCCTCGATGAATTCTAAAGCCATTCCTCACTATGGCTAAGCCGGACTTATTTAGTCAATTTTTCCTTTTTTCGCAACAATATATTAAGTGGGACCTTTTCGCGAAATCCGTTCAAATTACTCGCACCCTGTATACAGGGAAAGAGGGAGGGAGGAGGGAGGATCACCCCACGTATTAAAGAAGGGATTTTAATTATATTTGGACTTTAAAAAAGTGGCCTCGCAAAGTGATTGTAGCGTGTTCTAAAGAAGTTGCTGATTTCGAAATTAGGTCGTTTTTTATTGTGTTTGTGGGGTGTGTCTGGTACATCAGTTGTTGAAAATTAATGAATAATACGGCACTAAATGTTTCGACACGGTTTTGTTTTAGTATAAAATTTTAATCACACTGATGTTTTATAATGGTGAATGTTTATATATTATTATATGTGTGTTTTTTTTTTAAATGATATAAAGTACTGCTTGACTAAAATATCATTTGATGGTAAACAGTGATGTGATCGATGATGGTGAGGCATACTAGTTTATTAAGAGCATATTCACTCTAGCCTTGAAGACACCTAAATTATAATTGGACGGGAAAACCGCAGCAAACAAGTTGTTCCAGTCCCTCGATGTACGCGGTATAAACGACGAGGCGAAATGCTTAGTCCGGACCGTAGAGGTCGAGCGAACTAGTGCTTGACTGCGATGCCACTTGATGGTGAGCAGTGATGTGATCGATGATGGTGAAGCGCATAAGTTTCACACTAGTAGACCATATGCTGTAATACACATAGGATACTTTTTAGTTCGGAAGTAGGATAATTTTAACTTTAGGAGGTACTGATATATCAAATATTAAAAAATATGTGGTTCAATTTGCAAATTGAGTTACGAAGATTTTTTTTTAAATCGCCATTTTTTTTGTGAAGTAACTACAAATTTACAGTTTTCAGATTTCTTTCCTAAACTTGTGCTATAAGACCTTGCTTCATGCCAAATTTCAGGATTCTAGGTAGGAAGTACCCTATGAATTTTGATTCCTATGAGAGTGTCGAAATATACGTTTTTTGCGACATAAACCCCCGTACCTTGTTTTTTAATTAACTCAGAAGTTTGATTTTTTCATATTTTCAAGGGACCGTAGTTCTGAGTGTAAGATTTAAATTTCAACTCGGTGCCTCCTCGCGTTCCCGAGATAAAGGGTCTTGACAGACAGACGGACAACAAAGTGATCCTATAAGGGTACCGTTTTTTCTTTTGAGGTACGAAACCCTAAAAATGAGGAATATTTGCCAATTCAGTAAGAGTAGTGGTCAATACCCGCGTGGTTGTTCTAAGGACTACAGTGTCTAGGGACATTAAGTGAGTATGAATGAAATTACCTATTTTTTTCTGCCTTCTCATTGTCTTTCTTTTGTCTCTAATTGCGGTATTCGAAAGGTTAAATCGATTCAGTAGCCGATTCGCTTTTCGCTATTTACTACTTAGCACTTAGCACTTACTTGCATTTATTTTGTTATATATATTTTGTTACGTATATTACGAAACCCCCCCCTTTTCTCCGCTTTCGACACTATTTATCTACATCAGAACCTTATTGGACATCGTTGGTCAAACAAAATGTCTTGTGTACGCGTCACTGTCAGAGGGTAAGCAGTTATGACAGCCCAGATAAGACTCGGACAGCCGGGTTCAAGATAATGTCAGTTTGGTCCGGTTTTGTCTTTTGTGGTCATTATGGACGTTTTTCGTAGAATTTTGTTGTTACGTAATATGGTAGAAGTTCAGGGTCATTTGTGTGAGAGAGCTTTCTACAAATAGGTACGTTGTGTCTGTTTTGTATGAACTATATCTATGTCGATTTCGCGGCCCCGTAATAGCGGTTTTATTTTTATATATATACACAACAATGTATAATAATATATAATACAACAATAACTATTCAAGATTTTTGTATTTGCGAGGCCCTTTAAAAAAAAAACTATTGTTTTTTGTAACTGTCAAATATTTTCGTGACATAATTTCGATGACATACACGTTTGAAATCGTAAGTTAGGGTCAGTTTCGCGATTTTTTTTTATTGTACCAACTAATTTATATCATGTTTTGATTTTTGTCCGGCAGTTGGTCATATAGTCAATTTTAATAAAAATTATTTTTCATGGTGTTCTCTTTTATATTTGTGGATTTCCAGAGGTTTAACAAAATTCAAAATTAGTAGAACCTGGCCTTAAATTTTGAAGGTATGCGGTAACGTCATCAAAGTCCTGCAAACCTCCGTTAAAAAGACCAAAGGGGTGTTATATAATAGAATAGAATAAACTTTATTGTACACCAAAATAGTAACAAAACACTAGGTAACTTAAATCTATGGGTGCAAAGGCGGTCTTATCGCTGACAGCGATATCTACCTGACAACCTTAGGATGTACTGTAAGAACTGGAAAAAGAAAAAGGGGGTGGTCTGGGTCTGGGGGGGTGTTATATCTAGTTCTGGAACGACAACGGGACTTTTTTTTTATCCCAGGACTATTTTCTGTCTATAAATTTCGGTTCGGTAAGAGTAAGTCTGTTGTCATTTAACCTTATTATAGAGAAAAGATATTTGTTCTTGTATTTTTGTTTCTAATGAATAAATACAAAAACTGGGCAAGTGCGAGTCGGACTTACGCACTGAGGGTTCCGTACAAACAGGAAAGGTAAATTGCGGTTTACGATTTATGACGTACTCGTATTAAAAAAAAAACTACTTACTAGTATATTTTTTTAGTTTTATCATTCTCTTATTTTAGAAGTTACCCGGGGGGGGGGGGGGGACGAACATTTTACCACTTTGGAAATCTCTCGCGCAAACTATTCAGTTTAGAAAAAAATAATATTTGAAACCTCAATATCATTTTTGAAGACCATAGAAACCCTACACGAATGGGTTTGATAAAAAAAAATTTGAGTTTCAGTTTTAAGTATGGGGAACCCCAAAATTTATTGTTTTTTTTCTATTTTCGTGTGAAAATCTTAGTAGAATTCTACTTTATCACTGACTGACATGGACTATATATTTTCTACTATCACACGAGTGTAGCCACTGGCAAGAGCTAGGCTATAAAGTACAAAGCATGATGCATATTTTTCAAAACAATACATTTCTCAACTTCACCTTTTGACTTGTTCACTGTATCTTGGCCCACCCTCTCCTCATTCAACTTCACCTTAACTACTAAATCATTATTCATAGAGTTACCAAGTTACTTTTTATCGCAAAAACAACAAACTATGGCAATGTTCTTCAGGAACTTTAATCACAAATACAAACTATTATGGCTAAGTTCAATGCCTCCTATGTGTCTTTCTGCTGAGGCGATTTAATTCTCGATAACTTGAAGGAAAACTTAGCTAAGTTGTAAGTTACTTGCTTAGGTAAGTAAGGTTGGTAACTGTTGGTTCTATTGCGAATTTGATTTAGTATGAGATTTTATTTTTTAAATGAAAATATAAAGTTTTGTCAAGGAACCGTATGTTCCTAGGGTATCCTGTGTGCTACTCCAAAACATGATCTTTCTATGTACAAATTTTCATCCAAATCCATTCAGCCGTTATTGCGTAAAGGATTGACAAACATACACACCCACACGTCACACATTCCATTCTTTTAACCGTGAATATATTATATATATATTCTGTGAACCGCATTAAGATTTTCACACGAAAATAGAAAAAAAAACAATAAATTTATATTACTTAGAACTGAAACTCAATTTTTTTTTCATCAAACCCGTAAATGTGGGGTATCTATGGATAGGTATTCAAAAATGATATTGAGGTTTCTAATATAACTTTTTTCTAAACTGAATAGTTTGCGCGAGAGACAATTTCAAAGTGGTAAAATATGTGTCCCCCTGTAACTTCTAAAATAAGAGAATGATAAAACTAAAAAAAATGTATGATGTACATTACCATGCAAACTTCCAACCAAAATTGGTTTGAACGTGATCTAGTTAGTATTTATTTTTTTAATACATCATAAATCGTAAACCGTAATTTACCTTTCAAGTTTGTACGGAACCCTCAATGCGCGAGTCCGACTCGCACTTGCCCAGTTTTTAATATTCGTTTCTATTTACTTTTTATCGTTCCCAGGGTTAAAATGAGCTGCATCAAATTACTTTTAAACCAAAGGATTTTCTAACTGAATTCTCATTAATGGGTAGAAAAAACTATCAAAGAGAATATGAAGCCTCAAGAGAATAGATAAAGTTAATGAGATCTCTTCATTGCGACTACTAGATTTAAATCTATTCGTTTTAATAAGATCAAAAGAAAGGTTTACTACTTTAATACTTTCTCGGATGCATTTTAAATAGTATCCGGAATGTTTGCATGGGAATTGCAAGTTTTTTCTTTCGAACGAAAGGAAATGTATTTTTGTTTGAGCGTTTTGCTGTGCTTAAGTCTCAGATATACCTAATAGGGGACAGAATGTCCCCCAAAAATAATGTGCAATGCTGTCAAATTGTCCAATAAAATGTCCCGTGTCACGTGAATGTGTTGTAAATTTCTGGGACAAGTTGCGGGACACTCGGCAACGTTCTAGCATCGTGTAGACATAGCGTTGCGTACGTCATGTAGACTTAGCGTTGCACGTCATGTAGACGTAGCGTTGCACGTCATGTAGACGTAGCGTTTCACGTCATGTAGACATAGCGTTGCGTACGTTATGTAGACTTAGCATTGCACGTCATGTAGACTTAGCGTTGCACGTCATGTAGACTTAGCATTGCACGTCATGTAGACTTAGCGTTGCACGTCATGTAGACTTAGCATTGCACGTCATGTAGACTTAGCGTTGCACGTCATGTAGACTTAGCGTTGCACGTCATGTAGACTTAGCGTTGCACGTCATGTAGACTTAGCGTTGCACGTCATGTAGACTTAGCGTTGCACGTCATGTAGACTTAGCGTTGCACGTCATGTAGACTTAGCGTTGCACGTCATGTAGACTGACGCCTCCGATTCCTTTGTTCTGACCACGTGACTGAGCGTTGAGATGACGTCAGAACAAAAGAATCGGAGGCGTGGCCTACTCGAGGCGTTCGGTGCGAAGGATATGATTGGAACTTGGCTAGGGGGGCTAAGCGGACAAACAGACAGACGCGGATAGCGACTTTGTTTTATGCTATCTTAAGAAGATAAAGATGTACTTTCTGGTTGAATTTGCTAAGCCTACAGAGTATGGTATGTGCAAGTATGTTAAACGGAACAAAAGTGAAGGTAATTAATAAAGAAAGTACGTAACAATGAAAGTGGTCAATTCTCTCGAGTCGTGATTGTTTGTCCAGCGATAATTAATTATAGTCTTGAATGCTTGTCGTGTGTACACGATACGTATACGACCCTGCTGGGCTCTCTCTTTGAAACGCGCGTGGAACTCTATGCGTCGTCGACAACTCGGGCTCGGGCGGCCGGACGGCGAGTAAATTACCCATTGCTCGTCGTCCACAAGGCCGCGTCTACGGTGGCGAGGGTCGCCGTCAGACACCCTACGTCTGCTGTCGCGGTGGCTGGGGCGTGAGGAGGTCTGTTTCCTCACGTTCCGCTGGTAATTGCGACACGTTGGTAATTGTTACTGTTAGGTGATCAATAAATCAGCCTAGCCTTTTCCCAACTGTGTTGGGGTCAGCTTAAATACTGGAATTCAGTTGCTTCTGGTCAGACTGGAGAACAGAAGCAGCTGAATCCGAGTATTTTTCATTGAGGAATAGACGTTGTAGAGTAACTTGATGCCACTGGCATTCTTCGATGAGTAAATCGCAAAGCAATTTAGACGGAGATGTTACAATTTGGTAACGAATTTACAGGTCGATTAAGCGGCTAACGAGTCGAGTGTTTGTGGTGGATTGTTCGTGAACACATCGCTTTTACAGTCGCAATAAATTAAGCTAGTAGGATTTCTGAAAATATGAAATCTCGGAGCCGATTTCTGAATTGAGAATTTGAAATTCTCAAACTGTTCCTTAGTCTGAAAGCACGTCAGGGAATTTCTGAAAGGGATAGCGCTGTCCTGGACCGCAAAGGGCATCTGAAGGACAAAGGTGGGTTTTAGTCAGTAAAAGTTTGACGCTCTCTCACTCCACTCTAGAGTCAATTAGATGACCTCAAAAAAAGTCTGACGGCCCGTCAAAATTTATCATTAATAGGTCTTATCTCTAAGACCTCAATTCAGAAACCGTTACTCAAACTTTATTCGTGCTAAACTCACACTATACTCTATTCAGGGAGCCGTGAGATTAAAGGTAAGCAAACCATTTATAATTTTACTAAATTATAGACCACGGATTCTGCAAAGATTTGCATAGAAATGTGACATTTTGTCATCAGGCGCGTTATAATCCGCCATCTTTTTCACATTGATCAACTTTTTGATACGAGATATTTTCCGTTGAATTCTTGTTACTCGTTGAAGAAAAAGCGTGCAAAGAAAAAGCGTGCAAAGAAAACGCCAATGCATTCAAAAGAAAAGGAGACTGTTATAAATGTATTCAAACACGTCGAAGAAACTTGCTCGAATGTACCTACATTGTTTTCTCCGTTTACATTTTGTCTCAAGCCCAGCTGAATAGGGTATAAGTTGTAGTCAAAATTTTTCGTTGACTACCTTTCTATTGTACTTCCACAAGAAAAAAATTGTTCATCAATATCTAATACATTAACAGATATCTCATATGTCAGAAACCCCGCCTGGCCGGCCACCACATATACCATTAAGATAAGAAACAAAGCTAATTGATGAGATTCAATAGAAAACAATAACGCACCATATCTTGATTTACTGAGAATACTTAGCGACGTGAGAGTATCAATCAGACATAGTAGACTGCTAATTAAAATTTTGATTTGAAACGAAGTTGTGCTTGCTGAGGTTCTCATATCTATTCGTAAACCAGCTCTGTTGAATATGGATCTCCAAGATTCAGCTAAATTTAACAGTCGATTGGAAGAGAATATTTCCATGATCAAAAGTATGCCGGCTTGCGGACGGCGAGCAATGGATAGCCCGCCGTCCGACCGTCCGGTAACCGTCCGGATCGAGCCCAAGTCGTCGACGACGCGTATTGTTCCACGCGCGCCTCATGGAGATGTCAGTAAATCGTAGGCCCAGCAGGGTCGAAGTCTACTGGGGTCATGGGTAGTGTGAAAACGAAACCCGGGGCCCTGGGACGAAGGCAAAGAAGGAACAGGAGTGGGTTTTTAGTCAGTTAAAGTCTGACACTATCTCCCGCTCCGCCCAACTTGGGCTCGGTCCGGACGGTCAGACGGCGAGCCACCCATTGCTCGGCGTCTGCAAGCCCGCGCCTACGGTGGCCGGAAATCGGGATCGGAATCCCGGCGGCGATTGGGGCGTGAGGACCTTTGCCTCACGCGATCGGCCGCCTCCTTTGCTAGCATTACTGCTTCGCAGAAGGAGGCAACCGCCTGCCACTCCTCCTCGCTCCGGACCATGGCCTGTACCAAGGCCCGGCGCGAGAGATCGCTGCCGCCGATCGCCCCCGCGAGGACACGGCGGTGCTCTGCCCAGGCGGGGCACACCTCTACCGTATGTTCCACCGTGTCCTCCGGGCGGTCCACACAATGGCGGCACCTGGGCGTTTCTTCCGCACGAATCCGGTGCAGGAACCTCCCGAACTTGCCATGTCCGGTGAGGACCTGCGTCATGCGGAAGGTGAGGACGCCGTGAGGTCTTTCCAGCCACTCCTCAAAGAGGGGTCTTATCGCCATAATTATGGCGTGCCCAGCACTGGGTTGCGACAGTCGCTGTTGCCATTCCACCATGAGATCCCGCCGGAAGTCTTTCCGCCATGCCGCGACTTGGCGCGGCAGCGGAGTTTCGCCCCGGCGTTGCATCTCCATGCGCAGATCGTGCATGCGTGCAAGGACTGTTGCCTCCAAATCAAGTGGTGGTTGGCCGGCAAGGAGGCTCGCTGCTTCGCGGGAAATTGTGCGGTATCCCCGCACCATCCGGATGGCCATGACCCTCTGGCTTGCATTCAGCCTGGCTGCCGGACGCTTTCGTAGCGACGGCGTCCATACCGGCGCCCCATAAAGGGCCATGGACCGCACAATTCCTGCATAGAGCCTCCGGCAGGAGGCGTCTGGACCCCCTAGGTTGGGAAGGAGCCGCTTGAGGGCAGCCCCAGCACGATCCAGTTTGGGAGCCAGACGTCGGAAATGCTCCTCGAAATTCCATCGGCTGTCGAGGACGAGTCCAAGGTACTTCATCGTCGACTCGACGCCGATGTGAACTCCTCCTACCGTTAGTTGGGACCCCGTTGGTGGCGCGTTCCGGGGGCCGTGGAAGCACATGGCCTCGGACTTGTGCAATGCCACCTCAAGTCCCAACTCTTGGATCCTCTCCACGACTGTCGCAACCCCGCGTGTCACTAGTTCGACCGCCGCCTGGTACGACTCTCCCTGTGCCAGCACCAGCGTGACGTACCCCCGTCAGGGAGATCGCCGCGCAGCACGTAATCGTACCCGATGTTCCACAGGGGTGGCCCTAGTACCGATCCCTGCGGAACACCGCACGACATCTCTCGCCGTTTCCACTCACCCAGGTGACCAGGGTAAATAATGTACCTGTCCGACAGGTAAGCCTCGACAACACAACAGAGGTAGTCAGGCACCCGGTGATACCGGAGTGCCCTCCTAATGCTACTCCAGGGCAGAGAATTGAAGGCGTTGGCGATGTCCAAAGACACCACCAAGACACACCTGCCCTGGGACACCGCATCCCCCGTCGTGAGGGCTCGCACGCGCATGATGGCGTCCACCGTAGAGCGCGCCCTGCGAAAGCCGAACTGGCCGTCAGAAAGATCCGGCCCCACCCGTGTTAGGTGCGCGACGAGGCGGTCTGCAATTACTCTTTCAAAGAGCTTGTCCACCTCGTCGAGCAGCACGATGGGCCGGTACGCGGACGGTGAGTCTGCAGGGCGCCCTGGCTTCGCAATGAGAACCAATTTCCCTGTCTTCCAGCGAAGTGGGAAATGGCCCCTCTCCATACATGCGCTAAAGAGCCCTCTTAGTCGAGGCCCGAGTTCCTCCATGGCCAGAACCCAGGCCTTTCCAGGCAGGCCATCGGGTCCTGGGGCGGTATTCTTGGCACTAAGCCTACGTACCGCCACTCTCATCTCTACCTCGGTCACCTCTGGAACGGTCTCCTTGGTGCGAGGACGTTTGACAGAGTTACCGTGGCCCCGGAATACAAAGGGCTACTGAAGGACACAGTCGCTTCATTCTACCGGCCGGGAGAAGGCATTCGATGATTTCTGACCTCAAAATAAAGCCCTCTCTTTGAAGAGGTATTGACCGGAAAGTTCCAGTCAATATTTGTTCATCGCATATTGACTTATGTATGGTGGTCAATACATTATTAATAGGTGTTGCGGCGTAGTTTGGAAGAGATTCTTGTCCAGTAAAAGTTGGTAATAAGGCGAGTTGATTAAGTTATCGATTGCTGTATGTACTAACAAGTAATACATAAATAGCCAAGAGGCTGGATATATCGTAGTGTAGGAGAAGGTTATGAATGATCGAAATTCAGTTTGCCTATTGAGTGATCCAGGGAAGACTGTGGCAAAGTAAGCAAGTGCTGCCGTGCACAGCCAGGCACAAGGGAGACCATTTTTCAGTCTCCTTGGGGATGTGCCCCAACATGCGTTGTACAGGGTCTCCTGGGCCAATACCCAGGAGTGCCTTGTTTGTGCTGATGGTCTCTACTCTCTCGGACTTATCCACAAAACTTGGGCGCTCTTTGAAGCTTTCTCCCCGAAAAAAAGGTACGGTATGTCCCACACGACAGAAATGTAATCCTCATCAAAGCGAGGTTAATAATACAAAATCGTAATCGTTCCTGTAAGATCGGCTGATTCGAGCCAAGCTTACCCAAACGAGTGTTACATAGAAAGAAAATACATTTATTTAGCACACAGGTAAAATATTTTTTTTTTAAAAAAAAACATCACCATTGGGTTTCTCACGGCTGCACCCAATAGGTACAATTTAGTATAATGCCAGACGACTACATCGCAGTCGTCTGACGCTGGTTTTATCAACTGAACCTTACTTTTGAGTGTACGCATAGCTGTGTCTGACAGCTACAGCTGAATACCCACAAAATAAAGTGCTAAGCGTGCCTAAAGAAGGTTTCACTTGACTGGCCGGTTGGTCTAGTGGTTAGTGGCTCTGACTGCCATGTCGGAGGTTGTGGGTTAGATTTCCATCCAAGACAAATGTTTTTGTGATGAGCACGATCATTTGTTCTGTGTCTGGGAGTAATTTATCTATAACTAGCTTCTGGCAGCGGTTTCACCAGCGTAAAAGTAGGTTTCTCCACACAAACTTCCAACCCCTGTTCACCCTAAGGGTTTGTAAAGTGTGTTAAGTTTGTTCAAATCCGTTCTTTGCGGATGTCTACATCTTATAAGAAACTAACCTCCCAAATTTTAAATTTGTAGGTGTAATAGTTTCTGAGATTTCGTGTTTAATCAGTGAGTGGTATTGCGCTTTTACATATATGTATGTATTTAGAAATATATAAGTATGTTTATTAGTTGTTTAGTACTCATACCACAAGCTCTGCTTAGTTTGAAATTAAATGGCGTTGTGTGAAAGTTGTGGAATATTATTATTACTTTAGAAGCACAAGGTTAAGTCCCCAATCAAACATTGAAAACAGTACCTACTTAGACACAATCCAGAGCTTGTCTCATACATACTCAGTCGTTCCGATAGTAAATCACGCACAGTGAATAGTAGGACGAGAAGAGGTTATCTGTTCAGGAGCCCGCGATTATCTAAACGATTTCACTGACTAATGTATCTGACGCTGTGCGGTTCAACCCAATTTGAGAACAAATTACTAGATAACACTAAGTATTTGTTCAAGATTTTTTTGTGGACTTGTATTTATACTACATAAATGAGCGTGGCAGTTGAGAGTTTGTCATGCTCACTCAAATGTCTCACTGATGGTGGCGCGTGTGTAGGATCATTCGGTTCTGTCGATCGTCGGTAGCGTCATCTCCGTGAACGGGCGCTGTCAGTTGAGACTGGTCATCTCTTAGCTGTGTGCTTAGCTATGTGAAAGTCTGTTTTGTTTAGATTTTTGGATTGTTTGTTCATCACGTTTCAACTAATACTATATACAATATATCTATTAACTGTCTTAAAATTGGTTAATCGTCAGAAAAAAAATTGAGAACCCGATTGCAGCGTCACCTACCGCGTCCGATTGTATTTTATACTATCCACGGACCCACTCAAATACACACAAAACATCATCCAAATCGGTCAAGCTGTTTAGAAGGAGTCAAATGACAAACACATGCACAGAAGAATTATATGTATAAAGATATTAAACATAAATATATGTATAGAAGCATTTTTTCCACAGTTTGTAAATGTGAGTACCATGGAGCTTTTTATAGTTTTTATGTTGCTACTGGACTTATTTGACATAAATGAGCATGGCAGTTGAGAGTTTGTCATGCTCACTCAAATGTCTCACTGAAGGTGGCGCGGGTGTTGGATCATTCGGTTCCCTTCAAAATGGTTGAGCTGAGTGGTGCTAATATTAGCGTCATGTCCGTGAACGGGCGCTGTCAGTTGAGGCTGGTCATCTCTTAGCTGCCAGTTGCTATTTTAATATCTATATTTAGTTTTTATTTTTATTTGCATTGTTCTCACATGATAGCAACAAGAAACACGTAACAGAGATATTTATAATTACAAAACATGATTGAAAAGTGTGTCCATGGAGTTTCTTGCACGTTCTTCTCCATAGAGATCTACGCTTTGGAATGTGCAATTAGCATCATTTTTTTTTCTTACTGACTGAATTCTTGACATTTCAAAAGTGCCTGTAAATGGTTTATTTGAAATAAAATGCTTTTGATTTTGATTGACAGTGTGGAAAAATAAGTCGGGCCCTGGAGGGAAACTATCTTAAATCCTTAAGTTGGCTCAATTTATTTAAAGGAGACATTCCTTTATTTTAAAAAAGAAACAAAACTGCATTCAAAGATTTTCTAAAACTCGCTTGCATCGCACGGGACTCAAACCAACTAAAATATTTAAAAAAGAAACACTCGCTATTTTTAACCCTAATCGATAGGATTATTATTCAGGATAAAATTTCTCTAACAAACATTTGGAGCAAAAATCAAATCAAAAAACAACAGAAATATATTTCTTTATTGGAAACGGGGTTTCCATTAAAGAAATATATTTCTGTTTTCGAAACTGGTTTCCAAAGTGGCCGAAGGGGACGATATATCAAAATTTTATCATAATAGGTAACTTATTAATCCTAAAATAATCAAGAATTATTTTTATTTATTTTTTATTTATAGCCCATTTATGTCCCACTGCTGAGCAAAGGCCTCCCTATCCCTTTTTGTAAGGAACAAAATGCTGCGCGCCAAAACTAAGATACAAGATATTGCCCGAAAAGCTGCCACTCTGAAGTGGGATTGGGCCGGACATGTCTGCCGCATGTCGGATGAGCGGTGGGCTAGAAAAGCCACTTATTGGGTCCCAATAAACGCAAGGCGACACCGCGGCAGACCAAGGCGAAGGTGAAAAGATGAACTGGATAAATACCTGAAGGACTGGCCCGCAATGGCCGAAGACAAGAATTATTTAAAGGAAAAAAAGAAATACATAGCTGAGACTGATTCAGTAGCCAATTCTGAACATATCACTTTCAGGACGTGCGTTTATTATGATACATGTTGTATGTATATGTTACAGTCCAAACCACTGTATATCTATGTCACAGTCGAAACCACTTTAAACTGCGTCAATTGATCAGAAGTAGTTTTGACCATTTAAAACTACTTTAAAATTACTATCATATATTCAAACACCTGTTTGGTTGGTAAATTTTTTTGGGACTATTAAAAAATATTTTTGGCAGTGATTCTAAGTACTTACCCAAAAAATTTTGTGTTTTTTAAATAAAACGACAAATGCATTTTTAACTTATTAAGACTTTTGACTTATTAACAATATCGGGCTTACAAACGACGAGTAATGGGTAGCTCGCTGTCCGACCGTCCGGTAACCGTCTGGACCGAGCCCAACTGTTTCACGCGCGCCTCAAGGAGATGTCAGCAACTGTAGGGGCCCAGCAGGGTCGAAGCCTACTGGGGACAAGGGTCTGATTCTGAAAGGAAGACTCGGCCCCGATACGAAAGACAACGAAGGAACAGGAGTGTGTTTTTAGTCAGTAAAAGTCTGACACTATCTCCTGCTCCACCCAAGAGAGGGGGATGTCATAAGATGATTTTCCCACCCAAAAAAAGGGCTCCATGCAACATGGCCAGGTTTTAGTCAATAAAAGGCCGACACCAGTACTCGCTCCACCCAGGGCGGGACAAGTCAGTTGATGACTTCCCACCAACAAAAAAATACTCATACTAATAATAACCATACTACTTTATCTAGTTCTAAATTTACGATTCCCATAATACTCTTTAAGATCGACAAAAGTGTCGCTACCTCGTTTAGATAATCTAGATTTTAGTGTTTCCATTTAACCACGGGTTTATTTGCTGTAAAAATGTCGTAAATATATAGTGTGAATTGCATAGAGCACAGAATAATACTGCGCCGGCAACGACTCCATTGCTGATAATGATCGTGGTCGCTCTCGGCTAAGTATTGTAGCGACATCTATATATATAAAAGGAGAAACTGACTGACCTATCAACGCATTTCCGAAACTCCCAGTAGTTTCTAGGAGCGTGAAATTTTGCATAAGGCTTCCTTTTATGATTTGAATGAGATATGAATTTATGAAATTCAACCTTAAAGGGGGTGAAAAAGGGGATTTCGTTTTGTGTGTGGCTTGTGCCAATATACTCGAAAGCTTGCACTAAAATTCAAAGTTTTTATTTCACATAGGCCTACATGGGTACATAAAAAATGTCGAAAGCCAGTGCACGGTTGGTTCTAAATTGGTCGTTTCCTATGGAGGAGAACCGGCAAGAAACTCGATGGTTACTCCTTAAGAATTAAAAAAATATTTCCATATTACAGTAAAAGTAGATATTATGTAAGGACAGTGTAGACTGGTCAATATTGTATTTAAAAGTATAGTAAAAATTATCAATAAAAGAGACGTTAACAAGATAAATTACTAACGAATTTATGGTCCTTGGGGTCTAATAATATAAAAAATCATGCAAAAGCAATGTGTTAGAAAAAAGAAGAAAAAAGTATACCTATTACAAAAAACATGGAGCAGTTAATACACAAAATACATTTACACAATATTATGAGTTACCAGGGGGCCACGTGTGCAGAAGCAGTCATTGCGTCGCGGGCGCACGCTTAACACAGCGTTGGCCTTAACGGTCGTTCACGAACTACACAAGACTAGCATCTAATAGTGCCCGCAAAGGCGCCTCGTTGCTCTATGGTAGATAGCTACGATTCAAACTGCACGGAGGTTTTATAAGGAGCCTCTTAACTTTAGTCTCTCGAAAACACTTAAGCGTGGTTTTAGAGTGGGAGGAAGTTGGTTGTCTGCGCTTTCGTGTGATGAGTACTTGCTGCGGGTTTTTGATTCTTTGAAGGCAAGATTTAGTCTCAGTCTTTGAAAATGTGAAGCTCATGCTTGGTAGACTTGATTAATACTTTCGGAATAATTTAAAACACTTAGAGTCACACACACTTAGACACTTATTTGCCTCCTGCGGTCTTCCCGTCCAACTATAATTTAGGTGTCTTCAAGGCTAGAGTGAATGGGCTCTTAATAAACTAGTGCGCCTGACCATCAATGATTGCATCTCCGCTTACCATCAGGTGGGATCGCAGTCAAGTACTGGTTTATATTTAATTTAAAAACTAGCGATGGGTCGAATGATGAGGTTGACGATTGTTCGATTGTTACTGTGATCTTGAAACTAAAGGAACACAAGTAGGTTTTAGGTAGTAGTCTGATACTCCTTCTCGCTCTACCCAAAGCGGAAGATGTCATAGATGATAACCCAATAAAAAAAAAATATGCTAAGTAATCTATACATATAATAAAACAGTAAAATTCTTTTGGGATGGTATTAATTGGCGCAAAAACTACTGAACCGATCCTGTTCAAATTTTGCATACACAATCCTTATAGGTCAGGGCAACTGATAGGCTATAAACTATCACGCTATTTGCTATGGGGGGTGAGCAATAATCCAAAATGTAGGTATTGAACAACATTTGCCGCGAGTTCAATTCCCAGCTACAGTTAAAAATTTTGTCATTATTTTGTCTTATTTTTTTTTGTATTAAAATAACTTTTACCATTTTTTCAAAATAAAATTGACATTTCTATTCGATATCTTCTAAATATTTTGTACAAACTAATCAAAACACATAATAAAATCAAAGCGACGAATAAAATCACGTACTATAATGTTACATTATTCCATTTAGCTGCAAATTTAACTTCTAAAACGAAAATCATCACGCTATCATCGTTAAGGAGCCAACCAGTCAATTATGACGTTTATATAAGAACGTCTATTTTATAGTTTATTCATCGCAGACCGCAGCGCAGTGGCTTCGCATCTAGACTTTAATGTAATGTGAAGGTGGTTCAAATCCCGTACGGCTCTCTTAGGAGAAATTTTTGTTCTATTTTGTCATCGTGAATAAGATTTTTTTATATATTTTTGCATGTTTACAATTTTTTTTTTTATAAATCTACGTATATAATATATCTGTAGAAATTTTTAGTGAAGTGCGTATTATTAATTTTAGAAATCGATGTAGATAACTTTTATACATTTAAATTGTGTGGAACGTGATAATTATCTTACTTAGGCTTTGTTTCATCGCAATGAAACAAAGCATATGAAAGACAAACGGTATGAAATCAAAGTTTTCGAGAAGTAAAATATGACACCACACGCAACTCGCAACGCCATCTAAAGACTCAAAGTAGAAATAATGATGACAATGACGGTTGAACTTCATATTAAATTTGATAGATGGCATTGCGTATTTTATGTAATTTTCTGAGTGGCAGAAGAATGGCCATCGCCCACGATTACAGTTATGGTTAAACTGGTGTTAGACGGAGGCATTTTTAACAATCCTACAGCTTATTTTTATTATATTTTTCGCATTATAGTAACAAGCTAATTGACCGTGATTATTCAAGGGATACCATCCAAAGACGATAAAAGTAAATAGCTATATGTATTTAATTATTATTCACTTTAAAATAACACGGCCACATTTTCGGAAGGGGTTACAGGGTACCTTGCGTTGGATGGTCCCCAGGTGGACCGATGACCTGGTAAGGGTCGCGGGTATCCGATGGATGAGAGACTCACAGGACCGGTTATTATAGCGACACTTGGGGAGGTCTATGTCCAGCAGTGGACATCTTTCGGCTGAAATAATAATGATGATGATGGCACCTTTTTTTTCTTTTTTTAAGGGTGGAAATCATCCAATGACTTCTCCCGCTCTGGTTGGAGCGAAAGGACGTGTCAATCTTTTACCGACTAAAATTACACCTGTGTCTATCACTACGCGCTGTTGAGGATTGGGCTCGATCCTGTCAACTACAGGACGGCTAGCTACCCATTGCTCGACGTCCGGAAGCCCGCGTCTAACGTGATTGGTAGTCGGGGTCGGAATCTTGGCTCGGCGTGAGGCCGTTCGTTCCCTAACGCGTGCGGCCTCCGCCTTCGCTAACATTACGGCTTTGCAGAAGGAGGCGACCGCCTGCCACTACTCCTCGCTCTGGATCAGAGCCCGGCGCGAGAGGTCACTGACGCCGATTGCCTTCACGAGGACACGGCGGTGCTCCGCCCTTGCAGGGCACATCTCCACTGTGTCCTCCGGCATGATGGCACCTTGCGGATTAATAATGGTGTGTTTTATTATTTGCAGTCACCGCTTCATATAAAACGGGATCGAATGTGTTTTTCTGACCACAGTTCGACAACGTATGATGTATCTCAGATTCCTTACAGCCTTACGTCGATATCTGGACGTTACCTCTTTGCAATGAGTGGTGACCAACACTGGAACAACCCTGTAAGGGAGGCCAGTCTCAGGGATAACACTTATCGGCTGCTACATTTGTTAACCATAATTTCATTGTTTTATGGATAAGCTTAGGACTGTTGTGGGTGTTTCGAACGGTTTCTGTTCTGGGTTCGGTTGAAAGTACCAGTATCAGGGTTGATATTACCATTTTGTGAATCACCTGGAGGACTCGGTGTAGCATGCGGTGGAGGTCTATCCATCTTGAGTGAACCGCCGTCTTCTCATAGAGGCAATCGGCGTCAGTAATTTCTCGGTTTGGCCATCAATATGCGAGTTCGATTGAACGGGGATACACGCGCACAAGGTTTCGCCGTAGTTTCATTCATAAGTTGGAGACTCTTCATAAGATAGTTCCTACTATGGAAAAAACATTTGTCTTATATACGGGGATGTCAATTAAATACACACCAAAATATCCTAGGTAAATGAACAAGTAATTCTAACGCCTAAAATTATCAAACTGCAACAATCAATGCAAGCATGCTCTCGCCAATTTTTCATAAGTACTGTTGTGGAAGAAGATAGTTGATGATTTATTTATTTAATCCTTTATGCACAAATGTACAGCGGCGGACTTAATGCCTGCCGGATGATGATGGTAGTTTTTGGATTCACTTAAGGCTTTTCACTATCAGTGCACATTATCCAGCTGAAGGTCGGTGTCCCGATTATGCTCCTTCGTTTATCTCTACCAAAGCTGTCTAACTGCTTAAACTCTTCAGTGAAAAGTTATTGAGGCGAAAATTGTTATGAGAGATAACTCTTTCGATCAATCTTGCAGCCCTAGCAGACATCGGCCCCAGAGGGCCCTATCCATTTGCTGAAATTTTTTTGAGTCGCGCGTAGAATACTACGCGCCGTCGATTCAGGACTGCTTTGACCAGACGGCTGGATAGCACCACCGCAATCCCGTGTTTGCGATGGCTGGGAATTGCCTTGCGGCTTTCAACACCCGGAGCGTCCCTTGCAGCGACCGCTGAGGAGTCAGGATGTCCTATCCCTCATAGTTTCAGCCACCTTCTTTGATCGTAGTGCTTCACTGAAGGAGGCTACTGGTTGTCATTTTCTCCACCAATCGCCCCCATAAGGACAAGGTGGCGCCGGCGCTCCGACCAAGCGGGACTGACTTCCACCGTATGCTCCATCGTATTCTCCGGGCGTTTCGCAGAATGGTGAGACCCGAGTGTTTCTTCCCGCTGAATTCGACACAGATACCTTCCGAAATACCCACAACCGGTGAGTCCTGCACAAAGAGAGGATGCCGTGACGCCTCTGTAGACACTTCTCAAAGACAGGCATTACCGCTGCGATTTGACTGTGGCGTGCTCACTGTGGCGAGGGGTTAAAATCATGCAATGATGTTTTACCAGAACATAAACCAGAAACTTACATAATTGCCCATGCATACATATGCCTTTTCCCTTGGGGTAGGCAGAAATGACCACTGCTACGACCCATACATGCTCTTTCTATTCATTGACGGTCATACATCTGGATCTGGACGAGTATATAACATGTTTCCTGAAGGTAATTTGCGTGTTTAACCGACTTCTAAAAAAGGAGGAGGTTCTTAATTTGGATATTTTTACCATTAACCGTTTTATGTTAAAGTACAATAAATTATTGCGATGCTTTCGGAATGAATTGCAAGCACAGAGTGATTGTACAGTTTTACGAACTTAACGCGGACGAAGTCGCGGGCAACAGCTAGTACCTCATAAAGTCGTAAATATTGATTCTTCATTTGATTTTTTTGATTCTTTATTGATTTCTTTTTTTGGAATATTGAGTCTATAAGTAAAGACACAAATGACTACTGATGATCTCCTAGCGAAAGTGATTTTGACGAACAAAACATTTTCAAGACCGCCATAACACTGCATCTTACATTCAAAGTAGAATATCTGCATCACTAATAAAAAACATATTCGTACATACGTACAAATTCTTTCACATTGAAATACATGTGGCACGTGACCACAGTGATTGTAGACCACAATTGACGAAGTTTTTATTGAAATGTCCTCTTGTGAGTAACATACGTGTGCACTTTGATACTCTGATATTTCGATAAAGTTCTAGTGAAATTCTAAGAAGTGTTTGATTTGAGAGTTAATATAGAATTCTATAGTGCTTATTATTTTTGTGCTCAAAAGTGTGTAGTCGTGTATGTGATTCGTCATTTTTATCGACGCACCAAACGTTTTGGGAACATATTCATTGTGTATACAGATAAGGAGTGGAATTCCCTGTCGGAGTCTGTGTTTTCTGATGGCTGTACCCTGGGGATCTGTAAGTCAAGAGTGAATAGGTTATTTCTGTACAAGCGTGCTTCTTCGTCCACCACATTGTCGCACACCTCAAGTCTGTTATTACAATAGTGTCAGAATGGTCTATCATTGATTTCAGAATTGTTGATTTTAACAAGTTTGGTAATGTACTAATACAATGGCGTCATTATGACTTTCCAATGGTCAACCACAGACACTCCATTTGAAAAAAAGTGGTGTAGAATGGTAATCTCGTACATTGACAAATGAATGTCTGACGTATATGGTATTCTGCTAAAATTTTAACAGTTCTTTTGATCAGTGACCTACCATTATAACGTCATTTTGCAGTCATTGCTTTTAATAAGCTCGATATTGTCATTCTCCCACAACTCTATTACGAGACCATTGACCGATCAATGATCGATCATTATGAATTAGCAGATAACGAACTTTTAGCAAAATGCAATGGTATCATGTTGGAATGACGAATTTATAAAAATAACATACTTGGGCTCCAGGTGAGATAGTAGTCTAGCGCGAGCCTACTAATAGTAAAAACCTAGGAAATGCAAGTCGGACTTGCGCCCTGAGGGTTCCGTACAAACTCACCTATGTGTTACATGGATAAGTTTGTACGGAACCCTCATCGGGAATCGAACTGTTTAAAACAGTTCTATTCCCGAAAGATCAGATTTATTCCTATACCTGTGCTATAGGACCTTGCTTTATGCCAAATTTCATGATTCTGGGTCAACGGAAAGTACCCTATGAATTTTGATTTCTCTCTGAATTTATTTTTTGTCGAATAGACGTTTTTTTGGACATAAACGGCCGTATCTTTTTTTCTTTTTCGTTAACTTAGAAATTTGATTTTTTCATTGCTTCAAGAGACCGCAAAATTAAGTATATGGTTTTAATTTCAACTCAATACCTCCACGCGTTCCCAATACAAAGGGTCTTGACACACAGACGAACAGACAACAAAGTGATCCTATAAGGGTTCCGTTTTTTCCTTTTGAGGTACGGAACCCTAAAAATAACAATATTATTATCCAATTTAAAATCCTTGACTAATAATAATATATTCCGCAACTATCACACAACGCCGTCTAGTCCCAAGCTAAGCAGAGCTTGTGTTATGGGTACTAGACAACTAATAAACATACTTATATATTTCTAAATACATACATATGTAGATAAATTACACCCAGACACAGAACAAATGATCGTGATCATCACACAAACATTTGTCCTGGGTGGGAATAGAACCCTCGACCTCCGGTATAGTAGTCCGGGCCACTAACCACTAGACCAACAAGCCAGTCATAATAAGTAATATTAAGTTACTAATAAAACAGAATTGAGAAACTTAAAAATATTAAGTGTAAATACGATATTAACATTATTTTTCGAGGAGACATGCCAGTAGGTAAGAAATTCATCCTTGTTGCGATTTTAAACTTATTCGTATCTCACGGAAGTTTTAAAAACAAATCATATTATAATAATGATGACGATCATTCGAGTAAATAATACGATAGTACTGACCTTTGCCATAGTGTTAACAAATCAAAGGAGTGGAAGACATATTCCTCTTGTTCGTAAGACAATTTAGTTTGTTTAATTATTTATGCTAGTGCTTGACTGCGATCTATTTTCCGAAATATAACCTCTTTAATCGAGTGTACTGTTTTGTGAGATATTTAAGTGTGTGTTAAGAAGTAATGGCAGCTAATACACTAATGCTACTTGTGTAGCTTCTCTTTTTTTCCTATTGCACGTTCCCTAAGTGTGTCCATGGCATCACGGTGGGTCCTGTCGCTCCGTTATTTATTGTTTTAAATATCGTAGTATAAGCTAAGGTAGGTGTCTTTTTTGGCCTCGCACTAGTTTGTGTTTTTTTACTTTGTTATTAATATACTATTTATTATTTGGCTTTAAGAGCGACCAAACCGAGATACATTTCTAAACAAACGCTTTGATGTGATTTTACGTTATTACACATCGCTGTCCAGATATTTTAGAAACACAGATATCTTGTGGATTTTATATGATTATCTTTTAAGATACATGAATTGGTGTAAATCTAATTTAGTAAAGACCTTTGTAAATCTGCTATTTTGCGTGAACGTTGGCCCTTCATAATGTGCTCATAAAAATAAAATATAAACTTCCATAGAAACCTTACACGTATAATTGAGATTCTGAGGGACGAAAATCATTTACTCGAATATTTCCTGGAACAAGTTTTGTGAAATATTCGAGTAAATGACGGAATTACCGAATGTCAACAGAGCGTTCAGGTGTTCTTTTTTTTTTCGTGTTGCCTCTTTATCGAACATTGCATTGGATGAATCAAAAAGCTTTTAATGGTTTAAAAGCTTTTTGATTCATCCAATGCAATGCCTTTCCGATTCGTTTATCGTCAACCTGAGCATGGTTGCTCAGGTTGACGATAAACGAATCGGGAAGGGCCCTCTTAATAACTTGTGTGTATCTGTATAAAGTATTAGCTTTTGCCCGCGGTTTCACCCGCATACATAAAATATAGCCTATGTCACTCAGTTATAAAGCAGCTTTCTACCAGTAAAACAAAATTTCAGTACCCTTATAGATTATTTTCTCAATAAAAGTGAGCTGAAATGATAATCATAACAATATTTGCCGCTATTTAAGTGTTGTTTTCTACCTTCGTGTATTTATAATATTCTAAATTAGCAATAATGACGTCATCAGGTCGCTCATCTGTATTGTCATTTGTGACTCATTAATCTATTGTAGGTCTAGCAACGAGAACCAAGTTCAAGGGAGTTCACAGACTATCACACTTATATTATAGTGATTACTATTATTACACATAGATGCTAACGTAGATGACGTTTTTATTTTTTAGGTGGGTAATCATCCAATGACATCTCTCGCCCTTGGGCGAAGCGGGAGGGCGTCAGACTTTTACTGACTAAAACCCACTCCTATGTTCCTTTGTAGCCTTGCATTCCATGGCTGGGTTTTCTTTTCAGAAGCGAACTCATGGACCCAGTAGGCTCATTGAGGCGCGCTTACCGGATGGTCGGACGGCGAGCTACCCATTGTTTGCCGCACGCAAGCTCGCGCCTACGGTGGCCGGAAATCGGGACCGGAATCCCGGCGGTGCCATTGCCTCGCGTGTACACGTGTGGCCTCTTCCTAGCTAGCATTACTGCTTCACAAAAGGAGCCGAGCGCCTGCCACTCCTTCTCGCTTCGCACCATGGCCCGACCCAAGGCACGGCGCGAGGGGTAGTTGCCGCCGATCGCCCACACGAGGGCACGGCGGCTCTGCCCAAGCGGGGCACACCTCTACCGTATGTACCGAGTCCTCCGGGCGGTCCACACAGTGGTGACACCCGGGCGATGCCAACGCTGCGTTGTCTTTCCAGCTACACCTCAAAGAGGCGGCTTGCCGCCATAATTATAGCGTGTCCAAATTTTATAAAGAGGTGCAAGTTTGTTTTTTTGTTTGTAGGATAATCTCTGAAAGTCCGATTGCTAAAATTTTTGACCAATAAAAACCTGATTTATACCTGAGTAATATAGGCTTTATTTTATGTACGCGGACGAAGCCGCGGGCAAAAGCTAGTATTGTGTAATTGTATTATATCTGTGGTTTTTTAGTATATCTATTCTTGTTTTTGTCTCTCTTTTATTGCACCTACCACTATTTTTCTCTGCATCACCCAAAGGTTGATTGATAGAAAATGCCTAAGGCATTAAATCTGCCTGTGTACTATTGCGTGCATAAATAATTTAAAAAACAAATAAATAAAAACACAATAAAAATATCACAATAACATTTTATTTAAAGAGATAAGATAGGACTGAAAGAATAATAATAATAGTTCATTTCCCGCTCTGACCGCTGGGGCTTCCGTTAGCTGAGTAACCTGCGTTGGCGCCGGCACTGAAGTCTACCTGTCCGCTTGCGCCAGCACCACCACCTCCAGAACCTGCTGAGAATATGCCAAGATTATAATTTGGTTATGTATTGTTTTATTATTTTCCTCAACGACTTGGACATTTCTTTTTTTTTTTTTTTTTTTTTTTAATTGATATAAACCAGTGCTTGACTGCGATCCCACCTGATGGTAAGCGGAGATGCAATCATTGATGGTCAGGCGCACTAGTTTATTAAGAGCCTATTCACTCTAGCCTATTCTCGAGACTATTGAGTCCTGCGACTTTTGAAGGCGTTCGAGGGGCCGAAGCTTACTCGCAGAGCCTTCGTTAGATGCTTCCAAAATTATAATAAACTGTATCTACTAGCGGTCCCGGAAGATGATGTGTGCCCGAAAAATGAAATTTTGTGAGAAAAAAAAATTAAGAACCCAATTGCAGCGGCATCTACCACGTCATTTGTATTATCAAACCATCCAGAGACCTACTCAATAAAATCACATCAAAAACGTTCAAGCCGTTTAGGAGGAGTTTGGTGACACTACAACAGGTTGTCCAGTAGTTTCGCCTGTGCATTGAAATGTCAGTCACTCAGTTTTTCCTTTTTTACAAAATAGATTAACTTTATAAATAAATAGGCTAACTAGACTAGATTTTCACAACATATCAATGTTGTAATTATTCTTCTTTTATAATTGATAATAGGAAACATTCGTAAATTGTACAAAAGTGTTAACATACCTCCAGCACTACCTCCAACGCCGAAACCTGAAAAGAAAATATAAAGTGTTATATAAAAAGCCATGCATTTCTTTGTAAAGTAAATATAAAGTGACACATATGTCTTCAAAATATCTTAAATTTAAGATTTGTTTTTTCTATAGTTTCGTATCAGTAGTTTCTTTCAGCGGTTGCTTCCGCGTAGACGTATAAAAAAAATATCCTATGTTTTATTCCTGTGTGAAGAATCGTCAAAACTTAAGTGGCAGTGGGCAGGGCACATTGTGCGCAGATGAACTGATGAACAGATGGTTGATGGGGCGAAAGGATCTTGAGTGGAGACAGCGTAATGGAAGACGCAGTGTTGGTAGGCTTTCCACAAGGTGAACTGATGATCTGGTGAGGGTGGCGAGAATTCGATG
The DNA here is from genome assembly GCA_949316375.1 of Mythimna vitellina. Lineage (NCBI taxonomy): Eukaryota > Metazoa > Arthropoda > Insecta > Lepidoptera > Noctuidae > Mythimna > Mythimna vitellina. Next base: position 17,644,570 of record OX438697.1, read on the forward strand.
AATGCGAGACACACAAGATCGGTCATTGTGGCGACACTTGGGGTAGGCCTACGAGCCTCGTATGTCCAGCAGTGGACGTCTTTTGACTGTAATGATGTCCTATTACAGGACATGGTCTTTCCGTGAGCCGAATTTCGTCCAAATCCGTTCTGTCGTTTGACCGTGAAGGAGTAACAGACAAACACACACACACACAAACACACACACACACACATACATACAAACTTTCGCGTTTATAATATTAGTGTGATTCTTACTTGCGCCTGCGTTACCACCTGAACCTGCGTCTTGCTGCGTGCTCTGTAAATTTATATAAGAATTAAATTAGTCATTGATACTTAGATTTCGAACTCGACATTCGCTGTAAAAAGCATGTATTGGTTACTTGGAAGGATATCCTATTTATCAATACATAATAAGACAATACTTTACAAGCATATTCTGATGCCAATTTGGAGGTATGGCATCTAACTCTGGGGTTGTACTAAACGGAGTAACATTAAAATAATACAACAATTCCAAAATAAAGTACTCAGGTATGCTGTAAAAGCACCCTGGTACATCAGAAATGACGACCTCAACCGTGACTTTAAAATGGAACTCGTCATCACCATCATTAAAAAATTTGCTGAAGCCCACGAACATAGACTTCACCGCCACGTGAATGTTGAGGCAGTCCAGCTGTTAGACAAGACGGACCTAGTGCGTAGACTAATACAATGAACAAAGTGTTTTTATCATTATCAGACTCTAAGAAAATGCTATGGACTTCTATAAAAGTTACAAAGAAAACTATTGTTAGTTATAACAAAATCTAGAACGTATAATATTAAGTCAGAGTTAAATTACTTATAAGTCTTTTAGGCTAGATTGTAATCAATTATTAAGAAATTTGTTCTTAATAATAAAGGAAAAATTATGTATATATAATATTTACCTATGTTGTATTGTATCTATGATTCATTTGTATATCTTTTTCATATTGTTTTTTTTTTCCCTTCTCTCTCTTTTATTGCACCTACCACTATTCTTCTCTGCATCACCCAAAGGTTGACTGGTAGAAAATGCCTAAGGCATTAAGTCCGCCTCTGTACCTTTATGTGCATGAAGTATAAATAAATAAATAAATAAATAAAAATAAACTTGGATTTGACATAAAGGCATGTTTGTCACTTGTTTATCAAATGCGTCTTCGCGATTCACCTAGCGTTAGAGCTGGTTTGGAACATTTTTAACCCATGAACAAAAAAGAAGGGTCTATGGCATCATTAATAGTCCATGATCCCAGAGCGATCTGACATAACTTATTTTCACATGGATGAAACCTTAGGTTCTCAGTAGCGTCTCATGTGCTTTGAATACCTGTGTGCTTATGGAGCTCGACGTTGAGGCCCCTGGGCAGGTACCAGATGAGAAAGGAAACTAAAAATAAGAGTTACTTAACTTAAATTTTTATGGCTGATTTTTATATATGTATGTTATGAAGAATTAATTATTATTATTCTAAAGTAGTGTCAAAAGTGTCAGACACTTTCAATGGACCAAAAAATTCTGTCAGACGCTTTAAAGCTCCACAAAAAATAAATGAACTTAACACTTAAATATTTTGATCGTTTTAGTGTTTTTTTGAAGTCGGTTTTAACCGACTTCAAAAAGGAGGAGGTTCTATGTTCGGCTGAATGTTGTTTTTTAATTTATGTTCACCGATTTCTCGGTCCGTTTTTGAAAATATTCTTTTTTGATTGAATGGTTATGCTTCCGAGTTGGTCCCATAGAAATATTATTATGATCTGATCATGAACTTCGAAGATATGAAACAGAAATCATCATAGGATCACAACAGAACCTTCGTAACAAGTAAAATTGCTTTGTTTATACGTGTAGTCGATGACTGACTGAAACGAGAGGGGGAATATATCGAACTGATCTGGTGATGAAGCCTGAAGTCAGGCACCGGAACTCTGTAATAAATTAATATAATCTAACCGTGTTTGGGATTATTAGAATTGTCATGAGATGCTCTCTGGACATAAGGTATTTAAGTTTGGCTAAAGGTTTTTAGTGGTGGTACCAGCACTAAAAAGTGTAAAATAAAAAACTTTTTACAAAAAAAAAAAAATACATCCGACTTCAATGTAAAAAAAAACACTGAAAAGTGCAAAATAACTTTAATTTCGGAAGTAGGTGTTAAATAACGAAGAGACAAAACTATTATAGAAATACCGACTTCCGAAATTAAATTTAATTTGCACTTTTCAGTGTTTTTTTTTTTACATTGAAATCGGTTGTATTTTTTTTTGGAAAAAAACTTATTTTTTGAACAAGGTACCTAGGACCTATGTGGCGCAGCCGTGAGACACACATTGTGTCAGTGTTTTTTTTTCTTTTGTTTTTTCGTAGTTGTCTTAAATTTTGTTTTTATAGTATTTGTAACCATGCGTGCCAAATAAAATATTTTTCTTTCTTTCAAAGTTATTTTCGCACTTTTTAGTTGCGATATACTTAGAGCCAGAGTACCTATTTATTTCTCATGACAATTCCAATTAAGCCAAACACTGCTAGGATACATTGTTTTATTATGAAGTTCCCGTGTCCAACTTCCACCTTCCGGCTCCATCATCAGATCAGTTCGATAGTACCTTATAGCCATAGTGCATCTCATAACAATTCTAATAAGCCCAAACACGGCTAGGATGCATTGATTAATTACGGAGTTCCGGTCCCTATCTTCCGGCTCCATCATCATCATCACTTCGACCATAATATTTTCAACATAACTATTCAGAATCATTTATTTATTTGTATTGTCATAGTCGCTTAACTATTTACAGTTTTCTGAGATACCTCAAGTTGCTTTATTACATTCTTTGGCGCACCACCCCAGGATGAACTGCAATATCTGATCAGTGACTGACAGAGTGCAAAATAAATTTGTTTTAGGACAATAGGGGTGACTACATGCCTCAGTATTTTAAAAATGATAAGCTTACGAATTCTCTTACTGAGTACTTAGATGCTTAAATGCTTTAAAGCTAAAGTTATCATTAATAATAACACCCAAATACTTAATTGTCTTTGCATGTTCCAACGGTTTACATGAACATTTCGCATCAAACAAAGCTTCAGAGGAGCAGTTATGTGCAATTAGATCTAAGTCTAGATTGATTTGTGATAAGTCACGGATTGAGAAAGTCAGGTATTTCGTTTTATCAACATTTAGAGTAAGCACATTTTCATAAAGTCACGTCTTCACCAAATCAAAACCCCATTGTGCTAGCTGGTAAGTCTCATTCCATGTTTTAGCAACGAATATGAGGGCAGGGCCATCTGCACATGTGATTGTTTTACTATGGAATGAGTTAAGACAAAAGAGGTCGTTTATATACACGAGAAAAAGGGTAGGCCCCAGAATACTACCCTGCGGCACGCCGTAGGTTACTGGAAGATCAGTACTAATTAACGGACCCACCTTGACACATTGAGTCCTGTCTGACAGATCAATAGGCTAAGTTGATTACCCCTAATACCATTTTTTTCCAGTTTATGTACACAATTTGCCTGCTGAGGTCTTCCCGTTCGATCATATTTAGGTGTCTTCGAGGGTAGAGTGAATAGGCTCTTAATAAACTAGTACGATTCACCGTCAACGACTGCATCACTGTTTACCATCAGATATGATCGCAGTCAAGCACTAGATTATATTATCATTAAAAAAAAAATTGGAGTTTACTCACGTTTCCAGCCATCATAACAATCACAAAAAGAACGAAGATATTCTTGAACATTTTGTTTTCAAATCTGTTAACCGTTTAGTTCCAAGGGTCCCAACAAATTGATCTAGTATCCAGGGTTGTGCGCTTTTATACAAAACTCGACCTGTCAGATATTTTTAAATTATGATGGCAAAATGATTGTTATATTATATAAAAGTGGCTATATTATGTTGAAGCAAGGACAGTTTAATTTTGGACTAGTATTAACTCGCGACTTTACCTCTTTAATCGACTTTAAAAAAGGAGGGGTTTCTTAATTCGTCGGTTTTTTTTTTATAGGTGCAGTGAAAATTCCTTCTCTGGTAGAATCGACCCGTAATAAAGCTTCTGATACATCGTCATCATTTCAGCTGAAAGACGTCCACTGTTGGACATAGGCCTCCCCAAGTGTCTCCACAATGAACGGTCCTTTGCTTCTCGTATCCATCGGATTCCTGCGACTCTCACCAGGTCATCGGTCCACCTTGTCCACACGGCTTTATCAAATTTCGGAACCTTTTGGCCCTGCCGACCATCTGTTATGTGAGCAATGTGCCTTGCCCACTGCCACTTAAGTTAGGTGATTTTTCGGACTAGATCAGTAACCTTGATTCTCCTGCAGATATCTTCATTCCTGATGCGATCAAGCAAGGAAACTCCGAGCATAGCCCTTTCCATTGCCCTTTGGGTAACTTTAATCCTTCTGATGAGGACCATCTCAGACACAGTAGGGAACAAAAGGTCCCCCAACCTGACACGCAACGCTCAATCTTCGTGACGCTGCAACATTGCCCAGATTGTTTGAAAGAGCTACCGCGGCCCTAGAACGCAAAAGGCAACTTATTAGGGTGGGTTTTAGTCAATGAAATTCGGACATTCTCTCTCGCTCCACCTAGAGAAGAAAGAGTTTTGATTTAGATTTCCCACAGTAAAAACACCTTTTAGACCAACTCCGTAGAAGTATTTTTTGTTATTGATAGGTTTGCGTTTGACGATAAGTGATGGTAAGCGACGATGGAGCACGCTTGCCAAGATGTAACCTATTCACTCCTGACTTAAAGACCCCTAGGTTGTAGCTATCAGGAAATACAGACTCCAGCAGAGAATTCTATTTCGTAGCTGTACGTACAATAAATGAGCCGGTACAGGATGAGATTTCCATCTCGTACAAGTGGCGCAATGACTCTGAAGACGAACCTACATAAATTATGCATGTAGTTATGATGTCGGTTTAGATATATAAAAAAAAATTGTGTTTCTCGGTATTATTTGTATCTTATTTAACACCGACTTCCGAAATTAAAGTTATTTTGATCCTTTTAGTGTTTTTTTTTAGTGAAGTCGGTTATCTTTTTTTTGTAAAAAGTTTTTTTTTTCACACTTTTTAGTTGGGATACACTTATAAACAGAGTGCCTATTTCTCATGACAATTCAAATTAATCCAAACACTACTAGGTTACGGTTCCTGTGTCTACCTTCCACCTTCCGGCTCCATCATCAGATAAGTTTGATAGTACCTTATAGCCAAAGTGCATTTCATGACAATTCTAATAAGCCCAAACACGGCTAGGTAACATTAATTAATGACGGAGTTTCAGTACCTACCTTCTGGCTCCATCATCATCATCAGATCAATTTGATGATTCCATTTTATTTGTATTCAAAAATTAATTTATTTGTATTATCATAGTCTCTTAACTATCTTCATTGTGATATCTATGCAAGTATGAAGTTCCGTTGACCATTTCTGATCTTCTTCATCAGTTCCACTTCATCAAATGTTACTTTTTGACTGTAAATGCTTAAGTTCTCGATGAAAATACCAAAATCTCTATGCAGTTGTCTATAATATTTGAGGAGTTCCCTCAATTTCGCTAAGATCCCATCATCAGATCCTGACTTGGTGACTATGGGACCATTTGGGAAGTATACCATTTCTAACAAAATAATATTTTTTCAAATCGGTTGGCAAGCGACGAAGTTATGCGCGAACAAACATAAAAAAAAATACAAACATCCGAATTGAGAACCTCCTCCTTTTTTAGAAGTCGGTTAAAAATACAGCTATTAATTTAAGAACAAACCGACATCCATTATTTTTTCTATGTATAGATTCTATTTCAACAACTAAACAATTGTCGCTTCCCGCCTATCATAAATAATTTTAGCGCATTCAAATAGTTTACGCGCCATTTATGTATAAAAAAAATTATAACTACTGTGTGGTCGGTGTTTTTCCACAGGCTCAACCACAAGCTCTACACGTGATCCATTTTGTGCATAATAGCATAATCAGCCTTTTAATGTTCCCACTGCTGGGACTTAGGCCTCCTCTCTAGGAGAGGGAATGGGCCGTAATCCACCACGCGGGCCCAGTGCGGGTTGGTGAATGTCACAAGTCGTCGAATTTTTTGGTTCTAGGACATGCCGGTTTCCTCACGATGTTTTCCTTCACCTTTTTGAGAGCAGCGGTGATGAAATAAATTTCGCAAAGTACTTGACGCGCCTGGCTGGGTTTGAACCCGTGACCTACTCGTAAGTCGGGGCTAATTTTATGACCTAAATTAAATTGTTAAAGAGGAGCGAAGATGCAGCTATATAGGGTGTAGGGTGTGCCATCCCTCATTCTCGTTTGCACGCCTAATATTTTAACAGGTCATGTTTTTTTTTTATTGATATGGTTACGACGTGAAAATTTAACACGCCATATTTTTGATGAAATCAAGAGTAGCATCAAATAATATAATAAAACGCATTGCTGTACGAAACTTCTAGAATGGAACTACGTACCCAAGCCTGGCAAGTTCTAGAAAAGTCCGTGTCAGGAGGGAGGTACATGTTTGCAACAAAAATGATTTATGGCCCCGCGACGCGACTGTATTGTTCTAGAATGGCCTTGAGACGTCGGTATCTAGAACTTTCTTGGCTTCTCATATAAATACGAGCACCCGACCGGAAATGAGTCAGTTTTGCTTGCGACTGCGAAACAAGAGCGATACTTAAGTGTGTGAAGTGATACCTAAGCGATAATAAATCGGAACTCTAGTGTTCTTGTGATTTGGTTATTCGTTGATTGGATAAATTTGCTATTGTTTGTGGTAAATAAAGTTCTCTGCTAGTAAACCGGCATTTAATTACTCACGTACATAACATTATAAACTAGTGCTTGACTGCAATCCCATTTCATGGTAAGCAGTGCTTCCCGAACTGACTATGCTCGGTGAGAACCTGCGTCATGCGGAAGATGAGGACGCAGTGAGGTCTTTCCAGCCACTCCTCAAAGAGAGGACGTAAGTCGCTTTTGTAGGTTTTTGTGTTTTGGTCGCTTTTGCAGCGACGACGCTCACACTGGCGCTCCATAAAGGGCCATAGACTGAACGATGCCTGCTTAGAGTTTTCGGCAGGAGGCGTCTGGACCCTCTGGGTTGGGTAGGAGCCGCTTGAGGGCAGCCCCTGTTCGATTCAGTTTAGTAGCCAGACTTCGGAAGTGCTCCTCGAAATTAAACCGATGTCAATCCATGTTTGGCCATATCATTAATGTAGGATTTATAGTGTATATGATGATATGATCATCCATTTTCGATCACAAAATAATCGTGCGTTTGGCTGTTCATATGTTCATTAATTTGGCCTGGCCATATCATGATCAAGCTAGCGAGTATGGTTCTATATCATGAAATGCTATCTTATCATGAAATAGTCGGTCATATCATGAAGTAACCAGTTCTAAAATCTGGCCACGACATATATACGACAGAAATGTGTGTGTAGATCACACATATTTCTTTAACAATACCTTCTGAATTGCAATCAGCACCGTGAAACTTGAGAGGCGCCAATGTAAATTTATGCGCTTCAAAGAGGCTATCATTTGCCTAGACGAAAATGACAGACTAGAGGATTAGATCTCTTTACTTCAATCAAGACATGAATAAGCTTGATTGAAGCTATTCATATAAGCTTGTAAGACTTCATTCAATTTTCTCTTTTTTTAAACTTGATTCTTAGAAAATATGTTTCTGAAATGGTCTGTATATTATTGTACCAAGGTTAAGCAGACGATTTCTGTCATAGAGATTACCTACGAACTCTTAAACAATAGATATATTGCACGTTTGGGTCTAACAAGGGCACATTTGTCAAAAACTTACTAAAATGACTTAACTATAGGTACTATTAAAATGCTTAATACCAAGTTTTGTCATTAAAACCTATCATATATCTAAAATTACTATCGTGTATCATTTCGTAGTCTTGCGCATTGACACCGAGTTGTTAGCGTCTTGGTTTTCTACCGGTTGCATTTCGGGGAGTGTGCGTCGGAATTCGCCAAGTCCGTTTCATCATTGGACCATAGACGTACGGCGATGCGCAACCGGTACATGGTGGACAACCCACCCATACCCACAAAACGTTTTGGGCACACATTGTTTAGAGTACAGCTAACGAGTGGAATTCTCTGTCAGAGTTGGTGTATCCTTATAGCTAAAACCTGAGGGTCTTTAAGGCTAGAGCGAATAGGTTACTTCTAGACAAGCGTGCTCCATTGTCGACCACATCGTCGCTTTGCATCAGGTGAGATAATGGTCAAGCGTAAATCAAGAAGAAAAATAAAAAAATGGAATGGAATATAACTTTAAAGACAAAGACAAAGCAGTTTTATTTCAAATAAACCATTTACAGGCACTTTTGAAATGTCAAGAAGTCAGTCAGTCAGAAAAAATTATGCAATGGTGTTAATTGCACATTCCAAAGCATAAATCTCTATGAAGAAAAATGTGCAAGAAACTACATGGACAATAGAGCTATATAATGCAGAGACTATAATTATTCTGAATTCAATAAAAAAATCTTAAAATGGCTCTCCTGAACAATTGTAATAATTGCGAATGTGCTATTGTCGTATTGAAAGTACGATATAAAGTTTTACAGGATATCTGCAAATACCAGCGAAGCATAGCGTAAGAAATAGGCCTTCCAACCACTCTAGCCTTGAAGACACCTAAATTATAATCGGATGGGAAGACCGCAGCAGGCAAATTGTTCCAGTCAATAATCCATAATAATCATAACATTAAATTAAATAATAATAATTTTAGGTAGTAGTCGCCTCTTTGGCGTAGGCCTCCCCCAGTGTTTTCCACAGTTCCCTATCTCTAGCTTTTCTCATCCAATCCGGTCCAACTTTTTTTGTAAATATGTCTCTCCATCTAGTTCTTTGTCGTCCTTTATTTCTTATTTCCTCTCTTGGTAGCCATTCTGTTACTGTTTTTGTCCATCTATCGTTTTCCATTCTACATACATGACCAGCCCAGTACCATTTCAGCAACCGAATCCTCTCTCTTATATCTTGAATTTTTAATTACTCTAATTTTTTTATTACTTTTTTTATCCGTCAGTTTGACACATAACATGCTTCTTTCCATTTCCACGTAAAATACTGGTATTTAACTGAATCTGGTTAGACTGGAAGCCGACCCCAACATCATTGGGAAAATGCTAGAGAGACAGACAGGTGGAATAAGACTGCTTAATCGCTTACCAGTTTGCAGTGTTGACAGGTCCTCTGCGTCAAGCGTATAGTCGTCTTTACTCTACGAACGGTAACGTTTTTGGAACAATCCCTGCTTTAGAGTTTAAATTTTACCTAAACATACAAAAACTTATCGAAGCCAAGCTGAATTTCGTGAATTAGCGTTATGAGATTATATCGTATGAGATTCAGGCGGAAGAAACACCCGGTTATCACACACATACACGGTAGAGCATACACTGGAGGTGTGTACAGCTTGGGCGGACGTGTTCTCGTTGGGGCGGTCGGCGGTGGTAACCTCTCGCACCGGGCCCTGGTCCTGGCCATGGTCAAGAGCGAAGGGGAGTGGACAGTGGAAGCTTTTTTCTACGAAGCTATAATGCTAGCGAAAGAGGTGGCCGCACGCCTAAGGGAACGGCCATCCTTACACCCCAGGTGCGACCACGATCCTGATTTCCAGCCACAGTAGGCGTGGGCTGGCGGACTACGAGCAACGGGTAGCTCGCCTTCTGGCCGTCCGGCCGTCCGGTAACCGTTCGGACTGAGCGCGCACCACTCGTGGTCCTGAAATGCAAAGGGCAAAGAAAGAACATAGGTGTCGTTTTATCCAGTAAAAGTCTGACACGCCCTCTCGCTCCGTCCTTGAGCGGAGAAAGTCATTAGATGATTTCACACCTCAAAAAAAGCGTCATATGGGAGACACTCACAAAAAATAAACGACATTTTTTAATTCCCCTCTCAGAGGTCCACACTACCCCGCCTCGCCACTCATGGCGCATGTTTATGTATGAAGTCACTACATATTTTATATTCTTACAAAAGTTTTTGGCTCTCTCAACGTTTGTCCTTTCTCTAAGAGCTATTAACTCCCAGCAAAAGGCTGTATAATGGCCTTGGAGGGCATTAGTGAGCCCGCTGTGCTAAGGACCTTCGCCGTTCTGGCCCTCCCGGGGAGCTTCCGGCGGAGGCACTATGACGTCATATCCGCTCTCCTAAATTGCCATTAATAATTTATTTATTTTTGATGAAAAATTTGGGGGAATATTGTCGATTGATGAGTGACTGGTTGTTGTGGGCGTAATGTGAAGGACAGTGATAGTTCATTCTCACGGAATTTGAATCTTAGTGTCACACTAATATTGTGGCGTCCATTGAGGCCACACATACTGTTAACTTGCAAACTGGCAAGATAAATATACTTTTTAAAGTTTATGGTTTAAAAAAAAAGCATAGGAATTCATATTTGTAGATTCATAGTTGAAGATTGATGGGAGATGTCAACAAAATCTGGACGTAATTTTACATTAAAATATATTATAAAGTGCTTCATACAATATGTACACGAAGCCTTTCATTTACGTCTCCACCTCGACAATATTATAAAGCCGATAGTTTGTGTATGTGTAAGTTTGTTAATTCTTACCGCTCGAACGGCTGTTCGGATTTCGATAAAACTTGGTACACGGGTAGACTATGTGCTGGAATAGCAAATAGGATACTTTTTACCCCGGGGATATGTTCCCTTGGGATTATTCATGAAGTCCGCCTATGTACCACTACTGTAAATGAAGTTTAAATGAATAAAAATCAGAATCAGAATAATTTATTTGTAAACATAGGTCAGATTACAACAGAGGTGTTAAAAATAGGTAGATCTTCATTTTTTACACAAAGGCGTACAAATATATATAATTAACATTGTCAGTTTTCATTTAACTTCTGACATTATGTAAATTTTAAATTAATATTAATCGGCACATTATTACAAATTAAATTAAATTATATTATATCAGTTTCACTAAATGTCACAGAGATTAAGTTATATGCCATATTAATACTAATGTCAAATACAATATTTTTTTTTCTACCATCACGCCGGTGTAACCACTGGCAGAATCTAGCCATAAATAAGGCAGGGCTGCGATATTGTTAAGGGCGCTTTCAATGTATGCGTTTTTTGACGGGGGGGGGGGGGGGGGGGGGGCTAGTCGTACTGCGTACGGACGATCGTATTTTTCATACAAAGCGCGGTGCGGCAAACGTGCGGCGAACGGTCGACAATAGGACGGCAACGTCACAAGCATCACGTGAACAATTCGGTGTTGTATAGTACGGTGTTTAATAGCGCATCACTGGCATTCAAACGCACGGCAAACAGTTACGTTTTCAATTTAGGCGCTTGTTGTCGGACTGCAAACGTACTGCAACCGGCCGGCTGCGGTCCGACATGAAACGTCTAAATTGAAAGCACCCTAAGAATAACCGTGGTTTTAGTTTTTAGTTCCAGGACTTCCCTTTTCCTTTTGGAAGCCAACCTGTGACACTCTTGATCCACCCAAAGCCGGAAGAGTTACTGGATGATTTTCCACCTCAAAAAAAGTACCATAAACAGCCAGTTTTACTTTTTTTTTAAATTATTGATAGGCTCTCGTTTGGCCACTATCTCACCTAATGGTAAGCGATGATGTGACCGACGATGAAGCACGTCATTTTACTTTTTATATTATAATTTTCCTAAATATTACAAACTTTTTACCTGTAACCTTCGATTAACATAACATTTTTCGTCCGAAAACTTTCCAAACCAATTCTTCAAAACCCAAAACACGCAACAGACATTGAGGAAACTTTCAGCCAAAAACTAAACGTGAACCGTCTTCCCAAAACAAACTGTAAAAGGTCAAACTATCGAACAACTTACCACCATTGTATCGAAGAAATAAAATATACCATGCTAACTTTTGTCGGCAGGTTCACTCTTGTAAGGGTTTTCTTTTTAGGGTTCCATACCTCAAAAGGAAAAAACGAAACCCTTATAGGATTACTTTGTTGTCCGCCTGTCCGTCAAGATCCTTTATCTGCGGTCCCTTGAAGCTGTGAAAAAATCAAACTTCTGAGTTAACGTCAACAAAAAAAAATACGGCTGTTTATGTTGCTAAAAACGTGTATTTCGACACTCTCGAGGAAATCAAAATTCATAGGGTTCTTCCCGTTGACCTAAAATCCTGAAATTTGGCATGAAGCAAGGTTTCATAGCACAAATATAGGAAAAGATCTAAAAACTAAATTTGTTGTTACGTAACAAAAAAAAAAAAAATTGCAATCCGGAAAAATCTTCGTAACTATTCAGGCATTGAACTGTTTTCATAGGTAATTTTGTACGGAAGCCTCAGTGCGCGAGTCCGATTCGCACTTGCTCGGTCTTTTTTAATGATATAAACTAGTGCTTGGCTACGATCCCACCTGATGGTAAGCAGTAATGCAATTGTTAATGGTAAATCGCACTGGTTTATTAAGAGCCTTATTCACTTTAGCCTTGAAGACACGTATATTCTATAATTATCCTGCGATATAGTATAAAAGACGAGGAAAACGCTTAGTCCAGACTGGAGGGGTTAACAACGTAATGGTAGAAAGGTGATGGTGGCGGATTCAAGTCATACCTTTGCACCCTCTCCAAAATGCATCCTGTAAAATACCAAAAGGTCGAAAATGATTTCTCGGGAATATACTGCCGGGTGCAGCAGTGATCGGCGCAAACGGCCCCGACTTACGGTCGCGGGTTCAAACTTCAAGGCGCATTACTTTGTAATTTATTTCATCATCACTGCTCTTTTTGAGAGCAGGTAAAGGAAAACATTGTAAAAACCGCCATGTCCTAAAATCTGATTCAAAGAAATGTGACATCTACCAATCCGCACTGGGTCCGCGTGGTGGATTCAGCCCATTTCTTCCCCTGAAGAGGAGGCTTGAGTCCCAGCAGTGGGAACATTATAAGGCTGATTATGCTTATTCACAAATAATTTATGTTTGATATTTTTTATATATAATTCTTCTGTGCGTGTGTTTGTCACCCGACTCCTTCTAAACAGCTTGATTCGATTTGGATGAAGTTTTCTGTGTATATTTGTGTATATTTGAGTGGGTCCCAGGATGGTTTGGAAATATAATTGGACCCGGTAGGTGACGCTGCAATCGGGTTCCCAATTCCAATTTTCAGACATCTAGTATTATTTATAATTAATTGTCTGTTTAAGAGTTGAAACGTGATGAACAAACGATCCAAAAATCTAAACAAAACAGACTTTCACGTATATAATATCAGCAGCATTTACATCGACACTTCGCATCTCGCGCCATTTCTTCAAATGCAATTCGATTTCCAGTAAAAAGTTTTTTATTTCTCGCGTATCCCTTTGGTCCATCGATCCAAGGAAATAAGCGTATACAGAACCTAATATACAATTTAAATTGTGTCCCAAACTCGTAAACGGGAGGTCCGGGGTTTACGTAAACCCTTTAGTTTTTACAACCCTCAATATTTTGGTCCTAAATAAGTTTCGCGATATGGTTTTGATGAGCGACTCACATTATTTTCTGGGTGTTGTGGTATATTATGGCCATGTTTGCAAAGCTTAGAGGGTAGGGGAGACAATATTGTTGTTCAACGGATTGTATATAAACACATCATGTGTTTTCTGAACGAGGTAAACAGAGCTTTCTTTTGAGGATCCCTCCTCAAAAAAAGCTGTCTGGTATTAGATGGTTTCCCAATCATCTAATAACAGACTTCTACTGACTAAAACCATCACTAAGGAAGTATTGAATTTAGGTACAAGTTGAATAATAATTAGTGTGAAAAAAGAAAGTTTAATGATCTTTGTCGAGTCTGAATCGACTCTAGCGCCTCAAACTTTGACCCCTGAGTTTGTTTCGGTGTTTCTTCTCAGGGTAGTCAGCTAGGAAACACCGGCCTCATCTAGTTTAAAATGATGAAAAAAAAAATTGACGTGTAAAAGTGTTTTTTTAAACCTACTTACAAAATAAATAAATATCATATCTTATCAAAAATCAAGCTGGTATTTGGCAGATCCATCCTAAAGTAGTATAGTTTTAGCTTGACAAAGTAACAAACATACCCTCACAAACTTAGTGATATATCTGCGTCTAATAAATATGTTTTTGATTGATCCATTGCCAATGGACCTTGTGTGAACTCTGACTCTTATTAGAGATTGATTGATTGACTGATTCTTATGATTGTTCATGGATAGGGTACAAGGTTTTATTTCCTGATATTGTTATGTTATATTAACCTTTTTAGAGGCAAAGGGATTATTTTTACCACCATATTTTACGACTCGAAATTTAAAAATCGTGTTCTTAGTACTAATAAAAATTCGCGTAGACGGCGCGTACTGTTCCACGCGCGTCTCAAGGAGATGTCAGCAACCGTAGGGGCCCAGCAGGGTCGAAGCCTACTGGAGCCATGGGTAATGCGAAAGAGATCCCCGGGGCCCTGACAAAAATGGCAAAGAAGGAACAGGAGTGGGTTTTTAGTCAGTAAAAGTCAAGTAATTTAATTTTATTAAGTGAAATAGTATAATGAAATTTAATTTGACTTAATGTTACTGTGTAGTTTGATTTTGAATTCGTTTTGATTTACTGTAATTATTTTTGGTTTAGTTTAATTTGAAATTTTAAATAGAAATGGATGTATTCTTACCTGAATATAAATGAATATTATTACTTTAATAAATATCAGATAAAATAAATCCTCCCTGTATAAGTTTGTACGGCAGTTTTTTTTTCGTTTGCCAAATGGTTCTAACCGTTATAGGGTTAACAGAAATGGCAGCATTCCTTGTGTCTATAATCGAGTTGTTAGGTCTAAAATACAAAATATAATGATAATAATAATATTTCACAACTATCAGACAATGCCGTCTAGTCTCAAGCTAAGCAGAGCTTGTGTTATGAGTACTAGACAACTGATAAACATACATATATATTTCTAAATACATACTTATTATAGGTAACTTACACCCAGACACAGAAGAAATGATCGTGCTCATCACACAAACATTTGTCCTGGGTGGGAATCGAACCCACGACCTCAAGCATAGCACTCAGGGCCACTAACCAATAGACCAACAGGCCTATTGGTTAGTGGCCCTGACCTGTCTAGACTGCATGCGTAATAGCGGTAAGGACATGAGCAGATTTTCGAGCAAATATGTTGAAGAGGCTTTCGCATCTATGTATGTAATTCTATTACTAAACCCTTTCTGTCTGTCGCTTTTGTAACAGAATGAGAAACATGCTCTAAAATTTACAAACCAGAAATAAATGAGAATACTGGAAATTCGCAAGGGCGTACGAGAACTTAATAATTACAGTAACAGCACAACTTCACCGATGTTAGTCTAGAATAATTAAAATATTGTACTTGTGTATGAAGGGAAACACCGGCTTCTTGCTCTGAATAATTGTGTGCTGTATGTTGTAAGCGACAGCGGAAAGTAAACTAACTAATCCGCCATATATGTTCCGCAGAAGTTTTTATTATTTTATTTATTTTGTAAAACGACTTTATTAATGAGATGTGAGTTCGTGTGACTTCTTAATACATGCCATTACAGTAAAAATTTTGATCAATACATTAAAATTAAATTTAAATCAAACAAACACTAAAATAAAATTAAATCGATATTAAATCAAATCCAGATTTAATTAAAATAAAATAAAAAACACAATTAAATTAATATTTAAAACCAAGGTAAAACATTATGTACATTAATAAAATATTACATAAAAGTTAAATTAACAAGACAGTGCAACAATAGGCAATAATCGTTCATTATCATAATAAATATAATATTAGGGTTGTTGACACACAAGAGTTTCTATACTCGTGCGTGGGACTTGGCAAGATCCTTAAATATTTCTGATATTAGAACCCTGGATTACTTTAAGTCAAGAGTGAACAGGCTATTTCTAGCAAGCAAGCTCCAACATTGACCACCATCATTGCTTACCGTCGTGTGAGATAGTGGTCAAATTTATACTTAACTATTATTATGAAGCTGAAGAGTTTGTATGTTCGAACGCGCTTATCTCAGAAATTACTGGTTAGAATTGAACATTTCTTTTAGTGTTGGATAGCCTATTTATCGAAGATAACTATAAGCTATATACCATCACTCTACGACCCACGGGAGCGGAGTAGTAACCAATGATAAAAAGCTTTCATAACTTGTGATATTAGCCATTGGTCTAGCTTGTTATTCGTAGATCTTTGGCAGTCTTTACAAGTTACACGTCAAACAGTCTGACCATCGGTCTATCCAAGGAGTATCGTGTTGCCCAGTAACTGGGTTTGTTATGCACGACTGCCTAACTTCCTAACCTGTTGAGGCTGAATACCTGTGTTTTACATGTCAAAAACTTGTATTTAGCCCCATCGGTTAGACTGGAAGCTAAGACAGATTACAGTAATATTTCATGTTGTTTATGTCCAGTGGCCTTTTTTTTAGGTGGGAAAATAATCCAATGATCTATGACATCTCTCAGTCAGACTCTTACTGACTGAAAATCCACTCCTGTTCCTTCTTCGCCTTCGTCCCAGGGCCCCGGGTTTCACTTTCACACTACCCGTGGCCCCAGTAGGCTTCGAACCTACTGGGCTCTTACGGTTTGCTGACATTTCCTTGAGGCGCGCGTGGTACAATATGCGCCGTCGACTACTTGGGCTCGGTCCGGACATTTACCAGACGGTCAGACGGCGAGCTACCCAATGCTCGCCGTCCGCAAGCCCGTGCTTACGGTGGCCGGTAATCGGGATCGGGAGCCCGGCGGCTGAAGCGTGAGGGCTCCCTCGCGCGTACACGTGCGGCCTTCTCCTTTACTAGCATTACTGCTTCACAGAAGGAGGCGATCGCTTGATGTCCAGGGGCCCTACTATGGCGTATTTAAATGTCAGTCGTGCGAGCGAGAAAGTGATGGAGCTATACACCCTATATAGCTCCATACCTTTAACAGTTCAGCACCCCTAGCCAAGTTGATAATCTGCAATCGTTAATGCTAGTCGAAAACTAATTAAATGAATGGGAATGAAATCATCTCAACGTTAATTCACGTGGTCAGAACAAACGACATAATACACAACACAACATACGCGTCACCAATTTATCGTTTTCTACAATTGGTGACACCGAGGTGTTACCGATTGGAGAATGGAATTTGACATTAAACGGTTGTAACTTGGCTAGGGGGATTAGGTCGTCAAATGGATCGCGTAAAGAGCTCGTGATAGGACCTCAAAGCTGAATACGAGGCTTCGTTTTAGGGACAGGATCTATCCCCGCTCCCGCTTGTCCCCTAGACCTCCATGGAAAGGGTAATCCAGGGCCCTTTCGCAAACTTTGTCAACTGCTTCCCAGGGAGCGATATCTGGAGTTCAGTAATTTTAACTAATGACACTTCGCGAACGCTCGCCAAAGCCTGGTTTAGGCCGAAATTTGGTGGCACAGGATAAAGGATTCCCTCTTCAGTCCCAGATTTGAGAAATTACTCTTTGTCGAGACTTTTGTGGTTGCAGCTCTTAATGAAATGTGTTGCTTTGACGTTTGGCTTAATGATGAATGTTGTGTGAATTGCATGTTGAGCGAGCTAGAGCTACAAATTTTCGTCTTAATTTTTGCGTGTTGTGTTAATATTCTGGTTGTGTGTTCAAATGCTGATGTCTGTTGTTATTTGAATTGTTTCTAGGGTTGGCTCTTGTTTTTGCTCAGACAAATATGGTTTGAATATCTAAACCGTAGTCAACCTCTAGATTTACCACTTCTGCGATGTACATCTTTGAATTAGAAACGTCTTTGCTCAATTTTTTTTGATGACTCAAAGCATAGACTCCCTCTAGAGTTCTCAGTTCCGGGACACATCTTTCTCTCTCTGTAAAGGAGTGAGATCCACCACGTGGATTGATAGATGTCACATAATTTTTAGGGTTACGTACCTCAAAAGGAAAAAATGTTACTCTTATTGGATCACTTTGTTGTCCGTTTGTCTGTCTATCTGTCTGTCCGTCAAGACTTTATGTCTCGAGAACGCGTAGAGGTATCGAATTGAAATTAAAACCATATGCTCAAGTCTGCGGTCCTTTGTAGCTGTAAAAGAATCACACTACTAAGTTAACGAAAACATAAGATACGAAAAAAGATTTTTTTTCTGGCGTAGCAACAAAACTGTTTTCAGATTGATTCCTATACCTGTACTATAAGACCTTGCTTTATAAACTTCAGGATTCTGGGTCAACGGGAAGTACCCTATGAATTTTGATTCCCTTGAGAGTGTCGAAATATTCGTTTTTTGCGACATAAACGTATTTTTTTCTTCTTGCGTTCAGCCATCCTGGAACGTAAGAAGCAAATGACGGCTAACTCTTTTAAACTATCCCGTGTTAAAAACAATATAGGCTTCAACGCTTCTATCCAATTTAATTGTTAAAGTTTAAATCCCGACTGTTCATTTCCATCATTTCTAAAGCAATTAAAACATGGTTTCTCAACTTTGTTGATCACTAGAGGCTTCGTTATTCATCGGTCGACATCGACAGTATGATAAACTTATCTAATTTGCATGTAAATAATTGTAACAGATTGAGTCGTCCGTTCCAAGGTAAATTGTATTCATTTGTATAATTCGTCCTCTGAAACTCTGGTTGTTATGTAAAATGGTTCTAATTTCGATATTGTTTCGTCTGTATTAATTTTCGCGTTTCATCTGATTTCATTCAGCCAGAAAATGGGGTTCAATTGGGTTTAACTAACTGATCCAAATTGCTTCCAGATTTGTGATTTACTTTATACAATTTTGCTGATTTTATTACTAAGATTTTTAAGGGTTCTGAAAATACTTCTATGTTACAAGTGTCGTATGGGGCGCTACGAAACACTTTCTAGGTTAAAAGTGTTCTATTTTTGCATAGAGATCTCTTAGGTTGTTAGAATTTTTAGTTTTCGTATTTAAACTAGCTTCTGTCAGCGGCTTGGACCGCGTGATAGAAGAAAATTATCTCAAGGGAACGTAGTCAATTACTATCTGCATAGGCAATTACTGTCCATTGCAAGTAGTCTGGAAAAAATCGCGGAATGCGATAAGGGCTCCTAATGTTTTTATGTGTTTTAGTTTCCTTTTGTATATGTAATGGTGTACAATAAAGTATATAATAAATAAATAAATAAAATATTCCTGTGATATAAAGTATATATGTCCTATTCCGGGACATGGTCTACCTTTGCGCCAATTTCATTCTTCAAGTGCACTAAGTCGTTTGAGCATGTACCTATTTAATTTAAACAGAACGGCCGAAGCCATTAACAACATTTAAACACAGAGAGAAGTACAAAGAAGACAAAACAGTGCAGGAGTAAGAATCATGCATACACGTGCACTCACATATGTATATATAAGTACATCAAACTTTCACTTTTATAATATTAGTATAGAAACAAAGAAAGAAATAGAGTTTACTCACGTCAAACATGGCGCATACCTCAAAAATAAAAACAAATAATAATAACGACTTATATTATAGGTGGTAGGAAAACGGCCAGCGCTCAGCAAAATGCCGGGGCTCGTGTAAGACAGAGCATGACTGCCATGGAGCAAATTGCCGTGAAAGAAAAGCTAAAACAAGCTATCATAAGCGTATCTAAATTAGTTATCCCGCATCTAATGGATTTCATCAATCTTTATCAGTGATCAATCAGTCCACCTTGTGGTCTCTGTATTACCTATATACCTGTATTACCTGTATACCTATATATTGTAATACATATAAAATTAGGCATTAAAATTAAATGTAAATAAAAAAAACACTAAAATTAAATTAAACTAAAATAAAAAACACCATTAAATTAATATTTAAAGCCAAGATAAAACATTATGTACATTAATAAAATATTACATAAACATTAAATTAACAACATAGTGCAACAACAGGCAATAATATTATTAATAGTTGAGGCACAAAGAGTTTCTAGACGCGTGCGTGGGACTTGGCAAGATCCTTAAATATTTCTGATTTAAGAACCCTGGATTACTTTAAATCAAGAGTGAATAGGCTAATTTTAGCAAGCAAGCTCCAACATTGACCGCAATCATTGATTACCATCGGGTGAGATAGTGGTCAAATTTATACTTAACAATTATTATGAAGTTGAAAAGTTTGTATGTTCGAACGCGCTGATCTCAGAAATTACTGGTTAGGATTGAACATTTCTTTTAGTGTTGGATAGCCTATTTATCGAAGATAACTATAAGCTATATACGATATCTCTACGACCCACGGGAGCGGAGTAGTAACCAAAGCTGTGAGTGAAACCACCGAGGACAGTTAGTCAATGATAAAAAGCTTTCATAACTTGTGATATGAGCCGTTGGTTCAGCTTGTCATTCGTAGATCTTTAACTTGACTTGCACTGCCTAACTTCCTAACCGGTTGAGGCTGAATACCCGTGTTTTACATGTAAAACACTTGTATTTAGCTTCATCGGTTAGACTGGAAGCCAAAACAGATTACAATAATATTTCATGTTGTTTATGTCCAAGGGCCTTTTTTTTTTAGGTGGGAAAATAATCCAATGATCTATGACATCTCTCAGTCAGACTCTTACTGATTAAAAATCCACTCCTGTTCCTTCTTCGACTTCGTCCTAAGGTCCCGGGTTCCACTTTCACTCTACCCGTGGCCCCAGTAGGCTTCGAACCTACTGGGCTCTTACGGTTTGCTGACATTTCCTTGAGGCGCGCGTGGTACAATATGCGCCGTCGACTACTTGGGCTCGGTCCGGACATTTACCAGACGGTCAGACGGCGAGCTACCCAATGCTCGCCGTCCGCAAGCCCGTGCTTACGGTGGCCGGTAATCGGGATCGGGAGCCCGGCGGCTGAAGCGTGAGGGCTCCCTCGCGCGTACACGTGCGGCCTTCTCCTTTACTAGCATTACTGCTTCACAGAAGGAGGCGATCGCTTGATGTCCAGGGGCCCTACTATGGCGTATTTAAATGTCAGTCGTGCGAGCGAGAAAGTGATGGAGCTATACACCCTATATAGCTCCATACCTTTAACAGTTCAGCACCCCTAGCCAAGTTGATAATCTGCAATCGTTAATGCTAGTCGAAAACTAATTAAATGAATGGGAATGAAATCATCTCAACGTTAATTCACGTGGTCAGAACAAACGACATAATACACAACACAACATACGCGTCACCAATTTATCGTTTTCTACAATTGGTGACACCGAGGTGTTACCGATTGGAGAATGGAATTTGACATTAAACGGTTGTAACTTGGCTAGGGGGATTAGGTCGTCAAATGGATCGCGTAAAGAGCTCGTGATAGGACCTCAAAGCTGAATACGAGGCTTCGTTTTAGGGACAGGATCTATCCCCGCTCCCGCTTGTCCCCTAGACCTCCATGGAAAGGGTAATCCAGGGCCCTTTCGCAAACTTTGTCAACTGCTTCCCAGGGAGCGATATCTGGAGTTCAGTAATTTTAACTAATGACACTTCGCGAACGCTCGCCAAAGCCTGGTTTAGGCCGAAATTTGGTGGCACAGGATAAAGGATTCCCTCTTCAGTCCCAGATTTGAGAAATTACTCTTTGTCGAGACTTTTGTGGTTGCAGCTCTTAATGAAATGTGTTGCTTTGACGTTTGGCTTAATGATGAATGTTGTGTGAATTGCATGTTGAGCGAGCTAGAGCTACAAATTTTCGTCTTAATTTTTGCGTGTTGTGTTAATATTCTGGTTGTGTGTTCAAATGCTGATGTCTGTTGTTATTTGAATTGTTTCTAGGGTTGGCTCTTGTTTTTGCTCAGACAAATATGGTTTGAATATCTAAACCGTAGTCAACCTCTAGATTTACCACTTCTGCGATGTACATCTTTGAATTAGAAACGTCTTTGCTCAATTTTTTTTGATGACTCAAAGCATAGACTCCCTCTAGAGTTCTCAGTTCCGGGACACATCTTTCTCTCTCTGTAAAGGAGTGAGATCCACCACGTGGATTGATAGATGTCACATAATTTTTAGGGTTACGTACCTCAAAAGGAAAAAATGTTACTCTTATTGGATCACTTTGTTGTCCGTTTGTCTGTCTATCTGTCTGTCCGTCAAGACTTTATGTCTCGAGAACGCGTAGAGGTATCGAATTGAAATTAAAACCATATGCTCAAGTCTGCGGTCCTTTGTAGCTGTAAAAGAATCACACTACTAAGTTAACGAAAACATAAGATACGAAAAAAGATTTTTTTTCTGGCGTAGCAACAAAACTGTTTTCAGATTGATTCCTATACCTGTACTATAAGACCTTGCTTTATAAACTTCAGGATTCTGGGTCAACGGGAAGTACCCTATGAATTTTGATTCCCTTGAGAGTGTCGAAATATTCGTTTTTTGCGACATAAACGTATTTTTTTCTTCTTGCGTTCAGCCATCCTGGAACGTAAGAAGCAAATGACGGCTAACTCTTTTAAACTATCCCGTGTTAAAAACAATATAGGCTTCAACGCTTCTATCCAATTTAATTGTTAAAGTTTAAATCCCGACTGTTCATTTCCATCATTTCTAAAGCAATTAAAACATGGTTTCTCAACTTTGTTGATCACTAGAGGCTTCGTTATTCATCGGTCGACATCGACAGTATGATAAACTTATCTAATTTGCATGTAAATAATTGTAACAGATTGAGTCGTCCGTTCCAAGGTAAATTGTATTCATTTGTATAATTCGTCCTCTGAAACTCTGGTTGTTATGTAAAATGGTTCTAATTTCGATATTGTTTCGTCTGTATTAATTTTCGCGTTTCATCTGATTTCATTCAGCCAGAAAATGGGGTTCAATTGGGTTTAACTAACTGATCCAAATTGCTTCCAGATTTGTGATTTACTTTATACAATTTTGCTGATTTTATTACTAAGATTTTTAAGGGTTCTGAAAATACTTCTATGTTACAAGTGTCGTATGGGGCGCTACGAAACACTTTCTAGGTTAAAAGTGTTCTATTTTTGCATAGAGATCTCTTAGGTTGTTAGAATTTTTAGTTTTCGTATTTAAACTAGCTTCTGTCAGCGGCTTGGACCGCGTGATAGAAGAAAATTATCTCAAGGGAACGTAGTCAATTACTATCTGCATAGGCAATTACTGTCCATTCCAAGTAGTCTGGAAAAAATCGCGGAATGCGATAAGGGCTCCTAATGTTTTTATGTGTTTTAGTTTCCTTTTGTATATGTAATGGTGTACAATAAAGTATATAATAAATAAATAAATAAAATATTCCTGTGATATAAAGTATATATGTCCTATTCCGGGACATGGTCTACCTTTGCGCCAATTTCATTCTTCAAGTGCACTAAGTCGTTTGAGCATGTACCTATTTAATTTAAACAGAACGGCCGAAGCCATTAACAACATTTAAACACAGAGAGAAGTACAAAGAAGACAAAACAGTGCAGGAGTAAGAATCATGCATACACGTGCACTCACATATGTATATATAAGTACATCAAACTTTCACTTTTATAATATTAGTATAGAAACAAAGAAAGAAATAGAGTTTACTCACGTCAAACATGGCGCATACCTCAAAAATAAAAACAAATAATAATAACGACTTATATTATAGGTGGTAGGAAAACGGCCAGCGCTCAGCAAAATGCCGGGGCTCGTGTAAGACAGAGCATGACTGCCATGGAGCAAATTGCCGTGAAAGAAAAGCTAAAACAAGCTATCATAAGCGTATCTAAATTAGTTATCCCGCATCTAATGGATTTCATCAATCTTTATCAGTGATCAATCAGTCCACCTTGTGGTCTCTGTATTACCAAGTGTCTGTCTATGCCTAAATTAGTTTATATAGAAGTCTTCAGCGTCAGGTCATTCCGCATCTATGAGTTTTCATAAATTTTCATGAGTCATCAATCAGTCTACCTTGCGGTCTCAGTCTCACCTATTGTTACCACCAAGACTATGGTGGTATTCATTAACTGTATTTAGAAACTCATCTTGCACATTTTCTTGATCTGTGTGAACAAGACTGTAATGAAAACTAACGCTTATTTTATTTCATTTCCAGATGGATGCAGACGGTGGTGTTTTGTCTGTAAGTAATACATAGATTGCTTTAAGTACAAGAAATTTCTTCAACTACAATTCCTTTGATGAACAACCTTTTCATTTCCAACTCTCATTTCCTACCTTTGTCTGTATTCCATGTTTCTACTCCGTTCGGTTTTTCAATTCTTCCGTTGTTTTTAATGTTTTCTAATAAATGTTCCATTGTTCGCGTTTTCTGATTTCTTTCTTTGTCTGTGCTTATTGTATCTAATTGGGTGGAATTGTACGGTTTTGTTATTCCTTAGGGATTTTGTTTAGTTTTATTTTTATTTCTTGAGAATTTAATTAGAAAAGGTGTTTTTTTTTTATATTTCAAACAAATTTCCAGTCTCGGGCGTCGCGTCTAAAATGAATCAATTCCAACTTACATTTGTACAAATCGAAATGTAATTTCGCTAGAATAGTGGAATGAGACGATTGGAATTTATTGGAAAACGAAAACTTTTGACTTATGATTTTCATTAGTAATTTGCGAACAAAGAGAAATGGTTTTTAATAAATCGTCGTTTAATAAGACGTCTACTTTCAAAACCATATATCATGAAGCACACAAGTTGAAGAAACAAAGGCAGTACTAAATAATAAAAAGAACAAAGACAACAAGAAAGCAATTAGCACAACCGGACACATCTTATAATTGTTTACAGACGAGAATTGGCGAGAAATTTCACCCGGTGTAATGAAAAATGTTTCCGGGACTTTGTCCTCGGTTCTTTATGGCCCAACTTTTGCGGGTAGGACTTAAATTATTTTAAGTGCGGCCATTTCTGCACGCCTTGCGGTTATCGTCTGCCCACAGTGATTAATGCAGCCAACTCGGCTTTTGAGGGATTTACACTTGGATTCTTGTCTCACTCGCTTCAATCAAGGGTGTTGGATGTTTCAAGTTTTGGACAGTTTGGATTCTCTTAATTGGTGGCTGTTTTTCATTTGCGGAGTTTGCGACTGTGTTTTGTGTTTTTGCGTATCTGGCAGGCTTTATTTCATCTGTCAAGTAAGAAAGTCGTCCATTCGTCAATCCATAATTGCATCTGGCTCATTTGTCGTTACGAGTATATTTAGCGCTATTGAAATAAAAAATCTAATAATCCATAGTTATCTATACTTATATGTCCGATTTAAAAAATTCTTTTACTAGTAAAATGCTAATTTATCACTGAGTAACATAGATTATAAATATATTTTTTATTTTAACATGGGCGACGGGGCTGGCAAAATTTAGTCTAGTCTATCTTAAAGAGAGAAAATTAATTGATATTTTCTACTAAACTGTCTGCAAGTACTATTACGATATTATGTTTTATGAAGGACTTCCGTCTGCCATCGACATCGCCTTCGTAAAAGTAGAAAAAATTAGCCGAAGGGAACTTGCTGCTGGATTAAAAAGTAGGTATCCTATATCTTATATCCAAGACATGTTTTATCCATATGCCAATTTTTTTCCAAATCCGTTCAGCTGTGAGCGTGTAAGTGCAAATTTCAACGTAGCAAACTTTCGTTTCTATAATTTTAGTATGATGTCTTTGATCTTATACCCTTACCTATGCATGAAGAATTCATAATAAGAAAGGTTATCTGTCAACACGTAGAACATTTACTGAAATGGGTTGTAGTTAAAACAAGAATAATATTCCCAGATGATAAAGTTTACAGCTTACTAGCTGCTACCAGCGGCGCCGCTTGCGATTTAGTAGAAAATTGTTCCAAAGGAACTTAATCATCATCATCATCATTTCAGCCGAAAGACGTCCAGTGCTGGACATCTGGCCTCCCCCAAGTGACACCACAATGAACGGTCCCGAGTGTATTGTATCCATTGGAGTCCTGCAACTATTACCAAGTCATCGGTCCACCTTGTACAAGGCCTTCCAATGTTACGTCTTCCGGTACGTGGTCGCCATTTCAGCATCTTTCGGCCCCGACGGCCATCCGTTCTGCGAGCAATGTGCCCTGCCCATTGCCACTTAAGTTTGGCGATTCTTCGTGCTATGTCGGAGACCTTGGTTCGCCCGCGAATATCCTCATTCCTGATTCGATCACGCAAGGAAACTCCGAGCATAGCCCTTTCCATTGCCCATTGGGTGACCTTAAGCCTTCTGATGAGGCCCATTGTGAGCGACCATGTTTCAGAGTCATATGTCATCACTGGCAACACGCACTGGTCATAGATTTTCGTCTTGAGACACTGTGGTAATATACCACGGTGTCTGTGGTGTCGGTGGACGAACATATTCCTGGAATAAAAATTCCAGGACATGGTCTAACCTTGTAACCTAGTTTCATCCAAATCCGTACACACGCACATACAATCATACAAACTTTCGCCTTTATATTGTTAGTACCACGGATAAAATAGCCAAGAAAACAAGTGCAAAATAAGCTTTCATAAGTCTTTATCTCTTAATCGTTTCATCGAAATCCGTTCAGCAGTTCCAGCGTGAATAAGTATGAAACAAACACACACATTTTTAAGCTTTTGCTCTTATGATATAAGTCTAATAGTCTCTGTAAAATCTCTCACTGAACTTCAAATATGAAGTAAGTTTGATATCAAAATTCACTGTTATAATATTCATGACAGCATTATCATCCAACGTTCGTTGTCTAAATTATTCGTTTTAATGAATTCTAATTAATGACAAAACAATACATTGTGTTGAGAAGTTTAATTGTCTTTTTATTTCATTTATTTATCATTAATACAAAAGAATACAGGATTATGTAAGTTTAAAAATAGCAACCAAAAACCACTAAGCTTTAACTTGTGCTATCATGAATCTATCTCAATATCGCAACTATACAAAATGAGTTTGTTATTTGTACGTTAATGTCGATAACAATTTGTAAAAAACTTTGGGTCTTTAAATATGCTAAAATAACTTCAAATATGAAGTAAGTTTGATATAAATTTACTGTTATAATATTCATGACAGCATTATCATCCAATGAATATCTAAATTATTCGTTTTTGTGAATTTTAATTAATGAAAAAACAATCCGTTGTGTTCAGAAGTTTAATTGTTTACGAGTCCATTTCGATTGTAGAAACATTCCGTTGTCTACTACAGTTAAGACTTTATCATCTAAGGACGGAATTCACCAATAAAACTAATCGCGTTTTAACGTTTGGCTCACATAATCGCGTTTAGCCGCTGTCACTAGTGT
Organism: Mythimna vitellina; assembly: GCA_949316375.1. Classification (NCBI taxonomy): domain Eukaryota; kingdom Metazoa; phylum Arthropoda; class Insecta; order Lepidoptera; family Noctuidae; genus Mythimna; species Mythimna vitellina. The sequence continues at coordinate 17,671,983 of OX438697.1, forward strand.
TGCTTGTAAAAATACAACTAAAGAAAAATACAGAAAAGTGACACTAGTGACAGCGGCTAAACGCGATTATGCGAGACAAACGTTAAAACGCGATTAGTTTTATTGGTGAATTCCGCCCTTAATAAACTCCAGATCGTAACTCTCTTTATTAAAGACACAGAATTAAAGGTCCAACATAATATTCGTATCAAAAGATCTACTTAGCAAAGGGTACGTCATTAGAACGGTCGTAAATCTCGTAGATATAAAACTGCAAACAAGTAATTACTGTGACCCAAAGATCTGGTACAAAAGGAAGCCAGATTAAAAACAGGGGTCTTACCGTGATTTGGTAAAATGTCAGGCAAGCGAGAGAGAGAGGGATGGAGCTATACACCCTATATTTACTTATTTATTAAAACTTTATGCACTTGTAATAAACACTGTACAAAGGCGGACTTAATGCCTTAGGCATTTTCTACCAGTCGACCTTAAGGTCGTGCAGAATAAAACATGGTAGGTGCAGCTTAATAATAAAGGAATAGAAAAGAAATACAGTAATAAATATATACTGTGGAGCGCATTCCAAAGAGAGATCGCCTGTACAAAGAAGGAGGACTGGATAAACCCAAAGCGGTGTGTGGGTGGATCATCGTAGAAGACGATTATTGGTAGAACGCAGATTTTTATTATGACCAGAGCAAAGAAATTGGATTTGAGAAGTCAAATTAGAAGGAGAAGAAGGTTTATCTAGAAAAGAAAACAAGGTAGTCAAGGCTCTTAGCGCTCTACGCTGTCGGATTGGTAACAATAAAAAAAAAAAAATTGCAACTATATAGCTCCATCCCTTTAACAGTTCAGTTTAGGACGTCAAATGGATCGCGTTAAGAGAGAGTAGGGTCTCAGTTCCGTCGGTGTCCATAGAAGAGGAAGTAAATCTGGCAAAAAACAGATAAGCGGACGTTGGGAGAACTTAATTCGAAACGCTTTTAAAGCTGGCCATAATATTTTTCCCCCGAATCTGAGATTCGTTATGTTATCTAAAAACAGGTTTTAATTAAATTTTTCAACTATCAGATGGGACAAGGGCTTACGGCGAAAAATACGACTAATAAACTCTGCTGTATCGTTTATTCGAGTCGGAACACTCGAGCGTTGATTGGCGATTCGATAAAAATAGTCAATTTAATGAAAAATCGTAAAAATCCCTGTTCCCGAATGTAAAACGGATCGAATTAAAATTTTATTTTACGTTTCGCTGTGGAACATTATAATGCTTGTATTTTTTAATAAAACGGAATTGCTTAGGACGGTTGTAAAATTTGAAGATCTCTGAATTAATAGGGGGATTTTAATTGAGTCAGAATTTGCATTATTAAGCATGATTTTATGTTTACTTCATTTGGGGAATTTTGAAGTGTTTCTAGAGTTGGAATGCATGGAAATAGTTGGAACAGTTTTTGTTTGAGAGGATCTCCTAACATTCTTTCGAGTCCTGTTTTAGACTCTGAAGTTCTCTCTCTCTCTCTCTCTCTATCAGTTAGTAGAATAATCTACGTTTTCGAAAATATTTAAATTGGAAAGTCGCTTAGTTTTTTCAGTCTGTATGTTTTATTACATCAGATTATTTTTTTAGGTGTGCATTGTCGCTTATCGCAATGTATATTATTTACTAGGTATTTTAGACTAGTGCGGAAAAGTGTGGCGGTCTTATCTCACTACAATTTATTATATTTATTGTATCAGGCTGTTCGCGCTAATGGGGGCCATTGTGCTGCAAACCCCCACGCGCGAAAATACCTGTACATATGCGAGCCATTTTTAGTAATATTTTTTTTTACTACGTAAACCTGTTCCACTCTAAAGCGAGAGAAATCATGATGAGACGGCTTCCCACCTCCCACCTCCAAACAAACTCCCAAACTAGACCACATCTTGGCCTATAAGCCAGAACACGAGACACACAGCCAAGCCAAGCCAAGCCTACCTAAAAACAAAAGAACGACCAGCCCTAAATCTCTCAAACACTTGAACATTATTAACCGCCGCCGAAACTGGTGCGAAATAACAACAATTATTAGTTTTCTTGTTTTGTTTAGCGCAAAACTTTCACACGTTGGACGTTGCTGGTAGTTTTTCTGATTTATAGACTCGGCTATTACCCCCAGTCGGTGTGCGGGACGTGATGTGGTAGTGTTAGTGGATGCTGTAGACTAGTGATGTTACGCGATTGTTGCACTTTCGGTTTCGTTGAGATATTGCTTATATAACAGGGAATTGAATTTGATATGATAGGAGATTGGATTTGTCGTTTGTCTTGGTATGGTCATGTGAAGAAGAAGGAAGAAACGCATGTTACTAAAAGAGTTATGAGTATACATGTAGATGGATGGAGAGGGAGAGGAGTAGTATAAAAGAAAAGCGAGTTAGTGATTATTTGACGATTGACAGGTCCCTCTCTATCCATCCACATGTATACTCATAAGACTCTTTTAATAATAAGCGTTTCATCCATCCTCTTCACATGACCACTATAAATTAATTGATTAGAATTCTAAAATGCCCAATTGTAATCTGTAATGCAGCAATTAGAGCAGCGGTGGGCCAATGGTGACTGCCCTGACTTTCGAGTTGTGGTAGCGATTTCAAACCCAGCTATTACTTTGTGTAATTTATTTCATCACCAATGCTCTCAAAACGGTGATAGAAAACATTGTGAGGTAACCGGTATGTTCTAGAACCAAAATTCGAAGATATGTGACATCCACCTATCCGCACTGGGCCGACGTGGTGGATTTCGGGCCATTCCCTGTCCTAGAGAGGTGTTGGTCTTGAAATATTCGAAATAGTCCAGGGAAGGTTTAACCGGTGATAGAAAATGAAAATAAAATCACGAAATAAAATTCAAATACAACGCCATCTCTAATTAAAATGTCATTATAAAATGAGTTATGCTGTTCTGGTAATGCCTGTAGATGGCGTTATCCTTACTATTAGGCGGTACGAAGTTCGCCGGGTCAGCCAGTATATTTATATATAAGCTGTATTGCGTCTACACCAGCACCATAATAATGCTGCAATAATACTCAGAAATGCGTTTTTCTTTTTTCATTGCGGCACCAACATTAATATTCCCTTTCTCTCCCAAGTGTTCCCTTGCCAATTATAACACTTCTGTTTTCCATACATGTTTTTCGCCAGCCAAGTATTTATCATACTCGGGAACTTCTTCAGAACTTTGAGTATACGTCTGCCTGCAACTTCGTCTGTGTTTTTTTATATATTTTAAAGTTTCGCGTTTGTCTTCCCGGTTTTTTTTACGAGTTTTTTTTCATTTGAATATTAATAAAAGAATGTAAGATGGAGGAAGGAAAGTTTTGTTTTGTTTCCGTTTGGAGGATTCTGATGAATTGTGGAAGTTTTTTAGTGTTTTTGTATGGTTGTGATTTAAAACAATTCAGCCCTCGACTGCATAAACTTTTTATGACTAGAACGGTAATAATAATGTTCAGAAAGCGGTTTTTTGTACTCAAATTAAATTGCAAGATGTACAATTTTCGGGCGTCGTCGAGAGTCGGGCGATTTCGGCTACCGAAGGCGCGGGCTTTCGGACGACGAGTAATGGGTAGCTCGCTATCTGCCCGTCGGGTAAAGACTGAGCCCGAGTCGTTGACGGCGCGTAGTGTTTTACACACACCTCAAAGACATGTTAGCAAACCGTAAGGGCCAGCAGGGACGATGCCCGCACTAGGGCCACAGGGATTTTCTGAAAAGGAAAACCCATCCTAGAAGTCGGTCAGTCAAAGTTTGATATGTAGGGTAGAGGCACCCTAGACCGAGATGATTTTACACTTCAGAAAATAACGTTTTACTATTTGACTGGCTTACCTAGATAAGTAAACCACCCAAATTCTTATAGACCGTATGTTTTAGTAGTCAATAACTTTACAGGCATTACTAAGTAACTATTCATGCTTATAATAATATCTCCTACACGAACGAAGATAGTCTTGAGTTAGATTTAATTTATTGTGCATTTTAAGTTACCTTCTAGTGCAATTTTTTTTTTCTCATATGTATGGTTAACCCAATTATGGGTTAAGCTCGCCTATGTACGTCAACTGTCCTATTTTATGGTCTATTATAATTGTGTGTACCATAAAGAATAAAGAGAATTAAGATTGTTTTAAGTTGTTGTATTATTATATCTAGTCTGTACTCTCTCACTGCTTGAAAGACAGTCTGAATATCGTGGAGTGTAATAGGCCCTATAGTTCCTGGTTCTAGGCCACTGCTCGATAATTCCATTTACTTAGAAAAAATGACGACATACGAACACCCGTGTGTACAAAACGACAATAAAGCGTTTTTCAAGATCACTCAAGTTGTACAGACATATGTACAATCAGCGCTCGAGGGGTTAATAAGTTTAAAGTAATCACTCATAAAAAAAATATAAACTTACTTTGTAAATTACTGAAATACTTAATTTCATAAAGACAAAATCGCTTACAAATTGAAAATTTAACAACACGCATTACCCTCATTAAATTAAACTTCATTTAAACCAATAAAATGAACCAAATTCAAATTGAACGACAATATTCGGCCAAACCCGTTCAAATAATATAAACAACGGGTTATTTTATCCGACTCATACGTAATGGGGGTCATTAAGACTGGAAACGGATGTAAAGATAACGCCAACCAAATATAATCGGTACATTTGTTTGTTGGATAGGCTTCCTATTTTATGGGGCTGTGGTTTTTGCATATTTTTGGCGGTTAATTTGTAGGACTGTATGGTTTTGTTTTAAATATTTGGAGGTATATAGGAGCGAGATTGTGGATGTCAGATAGACAATCGCCTGCGGATCGTTTGAAAGAAATAACTGAAGGAAAACAGGATTTTTTTTGAGGTGGGAAATCATCTTATGACATTTCGCGCTCTAGGGTGTTGTTAGACGGCGTGTCAGGCTTTTACTAATTAAAACCACACCTATGTTACTTCTTTGCCTTTGCAGTTTAGGATCACAGGTTTTCCTTTTGGAAGTAAATCCATAGACCCAGTTGGCTTTTCTTTTTGGGGTTTCGTACCTCAGTCGGTAAAATCAAAACCCTTATAGGATTTTTTTTTCGTGATTTTTTTCGTCGTTTAAACCCTCTCTGAACTATCACAAATATTTCAAGATCAAAATTAGCCAAATCGTTCTAGGCGTTCTCGAGTTTTAGTGAGACTAACAAACAACTATTCATTTATATATATATATAGAGATTTGCAAAACTGCAGATAACTCTTTTCACTTTGCACCCTATAATAAAATACAAATGTAGACTTAACTAGGTCAAGTGTTACACACTTTACTACACTGCAACAAAATATTTCACGAGGGTAAATACCCCAAATACCGTCCCACGTTCCCACCATAAAAATGTAATTAAACAAAATATTCCACTAGCCCTCAGATAGCGGGGGATCGTCGTGATAACACGTCTGCAGCCGACCATCCATCTTTGTCTCCCAAATCCTTATCGCTGACGACGGCGGGCCTTTCACCTTTCTTTTTTATTACATTAGATAACAATTTTGTTTTTTTTTTTTTGGGACGATGATACCGTGTCTGTACCCTAATATGTTTGAGTGTAACTGGGTTAAGTTTGAACAGTACATTAGCTAGGGTCTCCGGTTCTTTGTAACACTTGGTTGCAACCTACTGCTCTTTTTTTATGGTGGATAATCATCCGATATCTTCTCACGCTCTGGGGTAGAGTGAGAGGGTGTAACAGTCTTTTACTGACTAAGACCATACATATATGTTCCTTCATTTGCCTTGCGTTCTAGGACCACGGGTTTCCCTTTCAGAAGTCGACCCTTGGCCCCAGTAGGCTGCGGCCCTACTGGGGTCAGGCTCGGTACGGACGGCTGGACGGCGAGTTACCCAATGCTCGTCGTCGGCAAGCCCTCGCCCACGGTAGTTAGCAGTCGTGGTCGGGATCGCAGGAGTCGATCGCCGCCCATTCCCCCATCTATAAGACCATCCATTGTTGCCTTCTTAATGTTAAGTTCCTACTATATTTTTTTTATAGAACACAATAGAATATATATATATATATATGTATCTGTAACTAGGTTTCTCTACACACACTTTGGACCCCCGTTTCATCCTTGTAGGAAGTGAATTTTGGAAAATCATTTCTTAATGCTGGCCTATGTTATACAAGAAAAACTTGTGCAAAATTTCCCGTTTCTAGTCCCAGTAGTTTCGGCTGTGCGTTGACATGTCAGTCAGTTTCTCCTTTTTTATGTATATGTAGATGAACTTTGTCTTAATTTGCTCAATTCTAACACTCTATCTCTTGCACTGTCAACACTCTCATTAACGCAGCTTAGATTATATCACTCCAAAACAAACAAACATACGTTATTCAATTTCAAATTAACATCTTTAAGATCTTCATAAATGCATATCAAACATAGTCTGAAGCAACTCCACTCAGAACCTTGCTTTGCTTTGGTAAAACCCATTAAATTGTTTAATCTCAAACATTTGTTGCACATTTTTTTTTTTCGGTGCGAAAATCATCTTATGACATCCCTCGCTCTTGGGCGGAGCGGGAGATAGTGTCAGACTTTTACTGACTAAAAACCCTCTCCTGTTCCTTTGTTGCCTTTCGTACCGGGGCCGAGTCTTCCTTTCAGAATCAGACCCTTGGCCCCAGTAGGCTTCGACCCTGCTGGGCCCCTACGGTTTGCTGACATCTCCATCATAATATTGAATTTAGGCTTATAGGAGCAGAGGCTCATTGCTTTTGTGGGAAATTATTAAATTATAATTAGGATACAGAAAAAACCTCTGAATTTAACACGTGAGCTGAAAAGTTAGTAGGCTAAAGTAGGCCACGGGTAGTGTGAAAGTGAAACCCGGGGCCCTGGGACGAAGGCAAAGAAGGAATAGGAGTGGGTTTTTAGTCAGTAAAAGTCTGACACTATCTCACGCTCCGCCCAAGAGCGAGATTTGCTATAAGATGATTTTCCTCGCTGCTCGAAAGCTTGAGGAAGTGATGATGACGTCACGAAGTGGCTGCACGAAGGCTGCGCTGACGTTCTTTGTCGAGGGTCATCAGTTTGGAGGTAGGCGGAACAGAGTGTAAAGTCCCGCAAACCTCCGTTGAAAAGGGAGGATCCTCCGGCCGGACGGGTGTAATGTCTGGTGGGCAACTGCCCGATAGATTAGTTCTTATGTGTCGTCATAGATGTCGCTACATAGTAATAAATATTTAACACGTCCTGTGCAATTACGCCAAAATGATCCTGAAGCTCCTTGTCTTTAAACACAAACAATATTGATATCATCGCATAACTTCACAAAACTTCGGTATCTATCCTTCTACCAAAAGATAAAAAAAGGTGACTGCCTCAACCCTTTGTTTCAAAACTAAACTTTTTCTTTTTATCTTTTCGAAATAATTGTATCCGCGTAAAAACAATGAAATTCTCACAGAAAGAAATCTGCATGAAACCCGTTTGCTATTCAATTAGATAATGCTTTTTGTTGAATATTTAAATGCAATTTTGAATTAAAGTCTGCGTTTTATACGAAACTTTACAACTCTCCACTAAGTATGGAAAAGTGAGGTTTAAGTAAATAATACCCTTTAAGTTGGATTAAAAATGCGAGATTGCGCTCAGCTCTCGTGAAGACTAGTGAACAATAGTGGAATTAACTTTTGTTCAAGGTATTAACTATTATTATTATTTTATGCTTTTGATTGGTTTGCCTTTGACTACTGTCTCGCCTGATGGAAAGCGACGATGCGATCGACGATGGAGCGCGCTTACCTAGAAAATGCCTAAGGCATTAAGTCCGCCTCTGTACCTTTATGTGCATGAAGTATAAATAAATAAATAAGCGCCTAGATTTGCCTAGAACTAACCTATTGACTCTTGACTTAAAGACCGCTTTTTTTTTTGGTGGCCCGTGGCCCCAGTAGGCTTCGACACTGCTGGGCCCCTACGATTTGCTGACATCTCCCTGAGGCGCATTCTTGCACATTCTTCTCCATAGAGATCTACGCTTTGGAATGTGCAATTAGCATAATTTTTTTCTGACTGACTGACTTCTTGACATTTCAAAAGTACCTGTAAATGGTTTATTTGAAATTAAATGCTTTGACTTTGACTTTGGCGCGTGGAGCAATACGCGCCGTCGACGACTTGGGCTCGGTCCGGACGGTTACCGGACGGTCGGACGGCGAGCTACCCATTGCTTGCTGTCCGCAAGCCCGCGCCTACGGTGGCCGGAAATCGGGATCGGAATCCCGGCGGCGGTTGCGGCGTGAGGACCGTTGCCTCACGCGATCGGCCGCCTACTTCGCAGAAGGAGACGACCACCTGCCACTCCTCCTCGCTTCGGACCATGGCCAAGGCCCGGCACAAGAGATCGCCGCCGCCGATCACACCCACGAGGACATGGCATTGCTATGCCCAAGCGGGGCACACCTCCACCGTGTGCTCCACCGATACTTAAAGCCGCTATAACCTAGCGGTCTTTAAGTCAGCTATCAAGAATCACAGACTCCGGCAGGGAATTCTACTCCTTAGCTGTACGCACAATGAATGTGTTCCAAAACGTTTTGTACGTATAGTTGTGATGCAGGTACATATAGAAAACTTTGAAGTAGACGTTTTCAGAAACTTTACGATTCGATTATCAGAATAATGCTTTCTATTTCATATCTGAATTGATTTTACTGTAGAGGTTGCCCAGATAATGGCAGTCTTACGAGTCGTAGGTAAACGTCGCGAGTTAAACCCAGCCAGGCGATTTACTTTGTGTAATTTGTTTTATCACTGCTGCTCTTAAAATTGAGATGGACATCATATCATAGTTATATGTATAACCAGTGGGTTTATTGCGGGATGGTGCAGCAGCTTATCTGCTTCTAAGCTGGCCAGTAGTCATTGGATACAGGGCAAAGTACTTTGAGAACCCAGGTACCCTTCGTGAAATGGTCATTAACACCAACACGCTTCTGACCTTCCATCAGGAGCTGGGGTGGATCGAATGACACATTTGTCCCATCCATATGCAAAATACGCGTTTTAGACGTGGACATAAGAACACTAGACATCGCTTACCTAGAACCCATGACCTACAACCCATTGGGCCAACACTGCTCTAGGTAGCTAAAGAAGTGGAAGAAATAGTCCTTTTTTTGTATAGAGATGAACGGAGCATTGATCGAATGTTACAAAGCTTAGTTACGTACAAAATGCGATTGCTTCAAACTGTCCATTTGCTCTTTCCGGACTACTAATAGTGGAATAGATTCAGCCAAGTCTTGCAAAGCTCGCTGCTACTAAAGTTTGAGACTTGGCGAATAACCACATTTCAGTCAATATGACTCGCCCAATGTCCAGTGTGTAACTTGCTAAGAGTTGATTCTTCGTCTGTCTGTTTGCGTTATAGTAGGTACGTGTATAAATAGATACTTACCTACAAACTCATTGATTATAATTGTGGTTACCCCTGCCTCCCTAGCCAAGTTACGATCGTTTTGTTTGCGTCGAACGCCTCGAGTAGGCCACGCCTCCGATTCATTTGTTCTGACGTCATCTCAACGCTCAGTCACGTGGTCAGAACAAAGGAATCGGAGGCGTGGCCTACTCGAGGCGTTCGACGCAAACGAAACGATCGTAACTTGGCTAGGGGGGCTGTTTCTAAAGCAAGGAGCCCCATGTTCCTAGAACTGGAGGAATGATCAAAAGAGCTATCGTGCCCGTGTGGGAAAACGGGTGAAAGTCTGACACTCTTTCTTGTTCAACCCAAAGCAGAAGAAGTTGAAGCTGAAGACATGTTTGTCGCATCGGTGTCGCATTGTCGTGTTGTGCTTGTCTGTGGAAGCCTTAATGAAGCCTTATTATCTTGGGTGGGAAATTATCAAATAAAGCCTCCCCCTCAAGGTAGAGCGAGGAGGAGTATCAGAGTTTTGCTGACTTAACCCAACCCGTGACCCTTCAGTTGCCCTTTGCGATCCAGTGCCGCAGTGACTCATGTACAATCCCGCAGCTTTCTAATGAAGGCGGTCTTTACAATTCTAACCAAAACTTTTTATACAACTTCAGACTTGCAACGCTGCAACGGAATCACATCTAACCACTTTAACATCACGCAACTTTACTCAACCGACACTTGGAACTTTCAACTTTTTACACATTACAAAAGCAATATAGTCCCATTCAAAGTTCAAACATGCATAAATCACAAAGTCTACAGCAGTTCTAAAGGTGGGTACAGACGGCTGTAATGTAACATGAGTGTGGACGAAGCGCGCGCACTAACTGACCATGTACCTTCTCGCAACTGATGCGTTCCGCAGTACACTGACGCTCCGTGCACACTGTGCGCCCCTTTGTGTTCGGCGATAAAACCGACAAATGGCGGATCGCGGTGCGCACGAGTTGAAATGCTCTGGTCGTACGCGCAGTGTGTACGGTACGTGCGCGCAAGGCGTCCAAACTACGGGAATTCTGTTACATTGCATGACACATTGCACGTTGTAAACGGCAAATTCTTTCATTGCGTGTTACATTGCACGTTACATTTCGTAACTCTGTAGCCGCCTTTATATCTCACAAGTCTATAGTTTTCGAGTTCCACAGTTCTAGTCGAGTTTGCGCCCACAATGAAAGTCTTGCTACTCGCCGACTTGCGACCGCGCTTCGACTTACTGTGAATGGCCCGTCTGCGAGTTGCGGCTTATTGTTGTATGATTAAATAGCGTAGTTTAAAGTTTAGAGTGAAAAGTTATGACTTATGTATGGATGAGTTTTGTTATGAGTGAATATTTTACTCGAAAATTTTTGTTGAAAATAAAAAGCGATACTTTCGCATTGATCTAAGATTCGTAACATTTCTGAAAAAGTCTATTTTCAAAGGGGAATTAAACTTTTCTCATACATTGCTGGAATTTTTTTTTTCTATTCGCCAAAAATGAAACCTATGCCATATCTTAAAGGACTGTATGATAAATCAATAGGAAAAAGAATTATGTCTACCAGCCTTAACTAATCACAGTTAGAGACTATTTAGTATATTGCTATAGTTTGTTATCAGGCGTTATTTTTCTTAAATAAAAATAATGTGTAATATTTTAAGTTTCTCATTGTTAAAAAAAGTTTTAGTTTCGGTTTTTCGTATTAAATAGTGTCAATCACTATCACAACACTAACGCGTATCTTTTCTATTCGTTTATCACTTATTTTTTTACTAACTTTTGTGATGAAAAACTGCAAGTGTGTAAAAAAATTAACATTTAAGACCAATTTAATCTATTTTATTAATGGAAACCTCAAAATACTACGAATTATATTTCCATTTCATTATAATATAACGAAAATAGGTAACGCCTGACAAAAATATACTAGCAATGCTTCTATTCGTATCTTCGTTCGGTTACGGTTAGAGACCTGGTTTTATTTGCTATTGATTCCTCGTATTGGATTAGAGTCCAGGTTATATTTTAGAACATATAACTTAGGTTTCATTTCTGGCGAAAAGGAAAAAAGTAAAACATGCCAATAATTTGCATTGGCCTTTTCTTCATATATATCCCATTCAAAATGTTTTGGGAACACATTCATTGTACGCACAGTTAAGGAGTGTATTCCCGGTTGGAGTCTGTATTTCCTGATAGCTACATCCTGTGGCTACAACCTTGAAGACTTTAAGTCAATAGTGAATAGGTTAATTCTAGGCAAGCGCGCTTTTTCTTTGATCACCTTACTTGACTTGACTTGAGGTTAGTCATCAAAAAATCTCATTTTTAGGGTTTCGTATCTCAAAAGGAAAAAACGGAACCCTTATAGGATCACTGTGTTCGTCCGTCTGTCTGTCTGTCTGTCAAGACTCTTTATTTCGGAAATGCGTGAAGGTATCGAGTTGAAATTAAACCCATATACTCAGGTCTACGGTCCCTTGAAGCTGTGAAAAAATCAAAGTTCTAAGTTAACGAAAAAAAAAAGATACGGCCGTTTATGTCGCAAAAAATGTATATTTCGACACTCAGAATTCTAGGGTACTTCCCGTTGACTCAGAATCCTGAAATTTTGCATAAAGTAAGGTCTTATAGCACAGATATAGGAATAACTCTGAAAAAAGATTACGTCACAAAAAAATAACTTTTTTTGAGATTTGGAAAAAACTTCGAGACTCTAATCGGGATCAGTTCCCGATTGGAGTCTCCTATTACATAGGTAAGTTTGTACGGAATCCTCAGGGCTCGAGTCCGACTCACACTTGCCCAGTTTTTTTTTGAAAAATAACTTGATATTTGTCAAACTAATTTTGCCGAATTTTATTAATAGTGGTAGTTGACGCTGTACTTTGACAAGTATTAATTGCAACTGTATAAATTATATTAATGCTAATAGTTCAACCAGTAAACCTCCAAGCAATTTTAGCCTCTATTCTCCAAAGATAAGGTACAACTGAGATAATATTCCCTCAAGACGCAATTATAATATGACCGCAGTACCATGTTCACGCTACGGCTGGCCATACAAGCCAAGACACAGATTGTTACGAGAAAGGAGATTATATGCAGTGCACCAATGCGGGAACATCACTGTTTATTGAGCTAGATAATCCTATGGTAGGCTATGCGCAGCGTGTTAGTATTGTAATGTACGACTGCTAGCACGCTGTAGAGAATATTGTTGAAGAAAATTTTGATAGTGGAAGGGACTTAATTACAACGATTGAATGTAGAAAAATAAACAAAATAGCGATATGGTTACTTTATCTGTGACGTCTAATTATTAATATTTGCTGCCAAATGCAAAATTAAAAATTAGATGTATTTCTGAGTTTGTTTCGGTGTTTATCACAGGGTAGTTAGCTAAGAAATACCAGCCACATTGGATGAAAAATGGACTTATAAAAGTGTTTTTTTAAAACCTATTGGAGAAATAAATATCATTTACACCCAAATTATGTTCATTCAATGTTAAAAGTAGAGATGCACCACCACAAACTTGGTTGTTATAATTCTGGTCTAAATATCGTTTATCCCGTATTCTTGTCGTCTCATGCACGCGACAAATTACAGGCCAGTTATCTCAAGTGCAATGAAAACACAAGCGATCGCGCGCAGAATAACTATAAGTTTAATCACGCTGTACACACAAGTTACGACGTGTGCTTTGTTTCAAGCAACAGTGTTTATTTCACTTGACTATAGACAGCGTGACAATATAGAACGTAAGTGGTTAAAGTGGCGACGTGTTTTGGTGTCAATTTATGAATATTAGTGACGAAAATTATACATAAAGGCATGCAGCCTTTAATTATGTACCTAATATTAGTCATTAACATAGTAGGTACATGTAAGGCACTTTGGTAAATATTGGTTCTATGTGTGGTGTAATGTTTTTGAAGAATAGTCGTACAGTTGATCGTCGTCGATAATTACAAAACTAAAAATTGACCGCGCATTTTGTTGTAACTCCGTACTATGACCGGCCAGCTCAAGATCAAAGTATTACCACTGACTTGCGATCGACTGTACCTATAGTTATTTATTTGATGCCTTTAGCACTTAAGATTCTTACCTTACTCCAATCTGATTATTGGCAACCTACCATAGTACCTATTCAAAAGTGTTATGAACACTAATTAGAGCTACCAAGTATACGTTAATATAACTCTGCAAGCACGCTGTAAATAACGATTAAACTTATCACGCTTTGCAATTGTACGAACAAGGTAAGACGTAGATTACAACGACGCAAATCGTGTATACCAGTCTTAACATTGCTGTTTATCGGACTGGTAGTCTACGGAACTATACCAAGTGTTTTATCTCTTAATTGTATTAAAAAGAGCCTATTAGATAGGTAAATGATAACATAATTTTTGTCTGGTTTTATTAGATGTAAGTTCTCCATGTACTAAATAAATAAATAATACAAGTATTTCTCAATACTTTATAAGCATCATCACCAAAATAGCACAACAAAAATTTTTTATGTTCGATAGTCTAGTTACAGGGCGAATTTCAACAATGGATCTTAATGAATGGTTTTAATTGATGTAATTAATATTTTTAATTTGTCAAAATTAAACACTGTCATTGATTGAGTGTTAAGCCACTACTCCTCATGTATGTTATTCTGCTAGCAAGCTCTAAATAACTGCTAATCAATAAATAATAATAATGCTTTATCAAGCTGTGCGACTGTACATGCAAGTTGATACCTAGAATATAATGCCATAGATCGTATGAAGAATATCGATAATCGCTGTTTTTTTACGAAACTACAATGGCGGCAACGGCTGCAAATGGCTGGATTGTTTGAGGAACGATTTGAGAGAAAAAGAAGTTAGTGATTGGTGACAGGATGTATTGAAAGAAGAAATTAGAAGCAAGGGCGAGAGTAAGAAGATGATGAATCAGAGTATATACGAGATAGTCTCATTATAATAATATCTTTAACGCATAATTATAAAATCGGCGAAATCTTTAAAGTACTATGTTATTCTTAGCAGTTATTCTGAAAGCACGTTCTAAATTACAGGTTTGTCACGTTGCAATTGTACTTGCAAGTTAAGATATGAAAGGTTCTTAACATTGCTGTTTAGGACACTAATTTATCTATCTGGGTATCGATAATTATATTATATCAAAAAGGGCTTTTTTAAGTCAAGAGTGAATAGGTTACTTCTAGGTAAGCGTGCTCCATCGTCGGCCACATCATCGTTTACCACCAGGTGAGATTGTGGTCAAACGCGAGCCTATCAATAATAAAAAAAAATACTTGAAAATAAGTTAATACACCTATTATATTATTATAATATTTTAAGCACCGTGTTAGTGATTCTGTGAACACGCTCTAAATAACGATAAAGTTTATCACGCTGTGCAATTGTACATACAAGTTAAGGCGTGCACTGTTCTTAACATCACTGTTTATTGCTCTTGTAATGTACGAAATTCTACGAAGCGTGTTTATCTTTTAATTGCAGGTTTAGTGTTGTTTGAATTAAGAACTTTGTTATTGATTTTTTTTTCTATGTAAAAAGGCTTTGTGTAGATTTTGAGGTTTTTTTTTATGTTGATAGATTCTTAGTAAATTACTTTTGTCGTCTTAGTCTATCTAAGTTTCATTGAAATTGGTTTGAATAATTTATCAACAATCAATCATCATATATTTATTTTTCTGTTGGATAGAATCTATGACTTATTTTTTTTTTAAGTGTGAAAACTTTAAGAGCGGTCATCTGTTAAAATCACGCAGAAGCCAAAATCAATGATTTCCGACGGACGCGTTGGTGCTGACGCGATTCCGCGTCTATTATATAGTGATACTAAATAATAAACTGTAGTTTAAACAAATAAGTTACTAAAAAAAATATTGTACCATCGTAAATAGAATTAAACACCCAATGATAAAATCTAAAAAGAAAACAAAAATGCCTCATATTTTATCCTAAACTAACACGTTTAATATCTCGAAAAATAGCTAAAAATTACAGTTTTGAGATTACTTTTCTTGAATGAAAACTTGTAGCAATCGTGTTTTTTTTTAATCCTTGCACTACGTAGTCAATGTTATTATTTTTACTTCTAGTAAAATTGTTGTAAATTTATCATACACGGTTTAACTACTATCTCGCATATGCGTAGACCGTTGACCGCTAGTTTAAAAAAACGGCTTGGATAAGAACTGTTTTAATGGAAAAACTATACAACCATTTGATAATGTTTTTAAACCATACACTAGATTATGAAATTCCCAATAATATGACGTTAATATCTTATCTAGAAATTAAACACATTATTGTTATATTGTCCGTCGAAAATCATTGATTTTGGCTCCAGCGTGGTTTTAACGGATGAATGCTTTTAATGAATCTTAAGTTTAAAGTGGTTACCCTGACAAATAAAAACGATGTAGAAATGATTTTTTCAAAGAACAAAAGCATTTCAATTAAAATAATGTATGCAGCTGCGATCTACGAAACAGAATTGTATGAGCTCATGTTCGCAACATTGTCAGAGCAAGCAGTGTTCAGCACCATTCCATACACATTGACATATAAATCGCTTTATTCTAGAAAACTTTTAATTTCGAGGGAATTGTGGTCGACAGAGAGATATATTTCTTTTTATTCCACAACTATCAGACAACTCCATCTAGTCCCAAATTAAGCTTAAGTGCTTGTGCTATGAGTGAATAAACAACGGATAAACATACTTACATTTTTCTAAATACGTATTATAGATAAATTACATCCAGACAGAGATAATGATCGTACTCTTCACACAAACATTTGTCTTGGGTAGGAATCGAACCCATGACCTTCAGCATAGCAGTCAGGGCCACTAACCACTAGACTAACAGGCGAGTCAAGTCATTGGATAGTTTTCAACTTTTACGGGGCCGAAGCCGCGAAGCTAATATCAAATATATAAGTATTTTTATCAGTTGTCTAGTACTCATAATACAAGCTCTGCTTAGTTTGAAACTAGATGGCGTACTGTGATAGTACAAAAAAATGAGCACATACTCGAGTCCATACATAGTCCCGAGATAAAAATATCTTATTCCAGGACATGGCTTACCTATGTGGTAAATTTCATCTAAATCCGTTCATCTGTTAGAGCGTGAAAGAGTAACAAACACACACAATTGCGCCTTTATGATTTTAGTGTGACTATAGTGAGTTCATAATTTTACTAGATTTATTACAAACTTACAGTGTTTGTAAAAGTACGACACTTAAGGACTTTTGAGAGTCGTTTTTATCGCTTGTAGAATGTCACTTTATCTGCTGTTCTAGATTTTTCGATGTTGAAGAAAATCTAGAGTTTTGTGGTTTAAAAGTAATTTATGTTCGTCACTTTTAGACTTATCTTGTTTGAAGTTTTTAGTTCTAATTTATCTTTACTTGTAAAATGATGAAAAGTGAAAATCTCAAAAGTTTTGAGAGTTTTTGTTGATCGCTTAAGATTGATTAAAAGTTGTAGAAATGTGATTTATCTTACCTTTGAAATGTATTTTTTCTCTAAGATATTTTCTTGCATCTATATTTCAGCTTTTGAATAACATCATAAAGAATTGAATACATACGAGTAGATATTACTATATAATACAAACTGTAAATAATAATATGCAACTACAAATGCGTATAAATAGACAGACATTATGCCACATTGGTCATCAAAATATTCATGTCCAAAAGCACTATCCCTCCTTGTTTTCATTACACATATATTTTAAATAATTTTTAAGTCAGTAATGTCTTGTGACTATTTATTGCATTTTAATCCAATTTTTCCTAAATGTATATTTACCTAACTTGGGAAGAGACTGGATCCCGCAAGGCCAGGAATTTGTAAAAAGCCAAGCACTGAAGGCTCTTATATAATGCAAGATCATCTAAATATTGTACCGGTCATATGAACTGAACAAAGTTATTATTATTATTACATGGTTGTAATCGTTAAATCGTATGGCAAAAATAGTTTTCTGTTATTGACACCAGGCGGCGCTTTTACAGTTTTAATATAAATCTAGCTGACCGCCGGCGAACTTCGTACCGCTAACAGTCAGTGAAATTAGTTATTTATCTTTAGTGTTTACCTTTTAGTTAAACTAATTGACCGAGTGATAGAGAGCAATATATTTGGCAATTGCTGTAATTTTTCGAAATATTTAGATAATTTTCATGTATTTTTACGTGAATTATTCCAATATTTTAATATTTATTCTGCTATTCGGGGCAGAGACGAATATTTATTTATTTATTAAAACTTTATGCACACTTAATAAACACTGTACAAAGGGGGACTTAATGCCTTAGGCATTTTCTACCAGTCGACCTTAGGGTGGTGCAGAAACAAAACATGGTAGGTGCAGCTTAATGGTAAAGAAATAGAAAAGAAATACAATAATAAATATATTATTAGATACATACAAATTGACAATCTATTTATGAAAAACGAATATAATGAAGCAAAGATCATTAAAATTGGTTTAGCCGTTATTAAGTTATAAATGATTAACGTTTAAGTTAACGCGATCGCCGGCAGGTTTTTTTGAATAGCAGTGCTGATTCGTTGGCCAAAGAAAAGCTTAGCCAATTTTTTTTAATAACTGCAATCCCACACTAACAGTATATAGATATCAGTTCCTTTTATGATGCAGGCGAGCACTAAGAGTATATTGATATTAGTATTGTACATGGAGTGACTATCTATTTGACCAATAAACAGTCACTCCATGTACAATGTTCAATGTTCATTTACATATACCACTAATTTTGTAAAACGCCTTAGCAAGACTGGTGTCAAGATATCTTGGCTTCTATTCATAATGACGGTCAAAAGATCTACAATTGATAACCAAGATCAACGGCTTAACGTACCTTCATGACAATTACTTAATATTTCTAATAAAAATAACTCATTAAATTAACAGCATACCAACCCAAACAATACGCATCACATTCCATCCAATTCAAATTCCATTAACACTATCAATTTCCCTATTTATTTACGACAATGGTCCGACAATAAATATTAAGCGGTTTCAGACACTATTAGGGGCACGCCACACGAAAAAAAATTGTTTAATTATTTCAATGTTACGCTGGTATCACCGATAAACTTCGGGTTATATCTAGATGTGGCCCACAAATGACTGTAATTGTTTTTGTACTAATAACCCTGTGACATGCTAGGGCCTGGAAAACTTGAATTTATGTCGGCTATTCCCGTTTTTTGAGGGCTCTGTGGCGATTCGATCCCGGGGGCAGTTTTTGTGAGACGTATAATGTAGGCTGGTATAATAGAGGAATGTGTCGTTGTAATTTTGCCGTACCTTTAGCCTCCGGCTCTAGCTAAGGATGAATCATTTCCTTTTATTTTTTCGTGGGAGAAACTATGTGTGGTCGCTGTTCAGGCGTCGGGCTACCGTAGCCGCGAGCTTGAGGTCAACAAGCAATGGCTAGTACGCCGTCCAATAGGGATCAAGATCTAGTCGACATCGCGTTTTGTTTTACGCGCGCCTCAAAGAGATGTTACCAAAAATTGAAGAGGCTCAGTAAGGCCGAAGCATGCTAGGGCTGCGGTAACGTTTAAAATAGTGATCATGGCCCTAGAATACAAAGAGCAATTGAAGGAAACAGGTAAGTTTTGTCAGTAAAAGACTGACATGTCTAGTTTGTTGCATCTTAGACCGGATAAAGTAATTTTATGATTTCGTACCTCAAAAAAAAAATGTTCGTTATTAAGAACAGTGTTAGCCGAATGGTAACGGTTCTGACTTACGAGTTGTAGGTTGCAGCCTCGCAGGTTCAAACACAACCAGGCGCGCATTACTTTGTGTAATTTATTTCATCACCACTGCTCTCAAAACGGTGAAGGAAAACATCGTGAGGAAACCGGCATGTCCTAGAACCAAAAAATCGGAGACATGTGACCAACCCGCACTGGGCTCGCTTGGTGGATTACGGCCCATTACCTCTCCTAGAGAGGAGGTCTGAGTCCTAGCAGTGAGAACATTAAAAGCCTGATTATGCTTATTATTTTGCTATGCTAAGTTGATTGCAATTTACGGAGTTTTCTTGGTAACCTAGGATAGGTAACTGTCATTTAGGAGATATAATTAATGAAATTACCGAATAACAGATATTGTATACCTACCTAATATTTTTACTTAGTATACCAACGAATTTAAGTAACTATAAGAATAGTTACATTCTATTGTTTACACGATCTAAATAAACTAATTAAAAATTAATGTAGCATTAAGTTCGCCTATGTACCACTACTATACACGAGTAAATAAGAATTTACAGACTGAAAATAATAATTATGTACAAATGTGTATAAAAATAAAGAACGGGCATCGAAAAATTCATACACATCGTTGACAAAAATATAACCAATTTGAAAACATATCCTTTTAAATAAAAAAATAATTTTGCAAATCGGTTCATAAATGACAGAGTTCTGAAGAAACAAACATAAATACCTTAAACCTTAACCTTCCTTTTTGTGAAGTCGGTTAAAAAAGTGTCCAAAACCTCGGTCGCGTAATACTCATGAACGATCATAGACAGCAAAAAAAAACTTATTATAAGCTTCTAGCTGACCCAGAGAACTTCGTACCGCCATAAAGACAAAGAATGTTGTGATATCTTTTAGCTGAACTGTCAAAGGATAACGCCATCTACTGGCATTACCAGAACCAGCATAATTTTAAAAATGACTTTTTAATTAGAGATGGCGTTGTATTCAAATTTTTTTTCGTGAATTTTTAATTTTTTTCTCTCCGCTTAAACCTTTACTGGAATTTCACGAATATTTCAAGACCAAAATTAGCCAAATTGGTCCAGGCATTCTCAAGTTGTAGCGAGACTAATGAACCACTATTCATTTTTATATACGAGTATATAAAGTTTACGTTTCACTCTATTAATAAATAGGATCGATGACTGCAAGTACTCGGCATGTTATTCAAATCTGATATTTTACTACTATAACTACGTATGTTTTTACGATGTGTTTTATGGTAGAGCGCTCTTCGTGAGCTTTTAAGGCCCTTGCTCCCATTTAGTGCCATAAAACCGTAAATTTCTGAGCTTACTTCTCGGTAACGGCTAAGTTAATAGATTAAAAAAAAATATAGAATCATATATAAAATTATCAACGTATGTTTTTTTCGTATGATTAATACTTTTGCCAAAAAATAACAACATTGCATTTTTCGCTTTTTTTTAAACCTACCTCTTTCAAACGACATTGATTTTTATAAATATTTTTACTCAAAAAAATGCTAGTTAAGTGTTCTTCAGAATGTAAATAGCATATTTAATTTAATCAACATTTCACTGAGAAAATGGTTTTAAAGGTCAGCGGGGCGCTATGCGGCCGCAGGCGGCGATACGGATTAGGCGGACAATGCCACTTTCGCAAAATGACATATTGATGCAAAATGCCACATTCGCAAAATGTCTTTTCTCAAAATGATAATTAATATTATTATTATTATAAAAAAAAAAAAAAAAAAAAAAAAAAAAAAATCATCAACACTGATTTAATTATCCTTGTGAGTAAACTGATTAAGTTTTTATTTGAATACTCACCTTCGCTCATTTTTAATGTTTTTTTAATTAATTAAAATTCTAATAAAACTTAGATGCAAATGTATTTCAATGATGTTTCAATCAAAGTATCTTTTAATTTTTTTCCGCATGCTGTATTTGTAATCAAGTAGTTATTAATAAATATTTAGCTAGGTAACCTTATCCATAAAAACATAATAACACTCAAATTAAAAAAAAAGTATGGGTCCGAATTGACATTTGGACATGTAAATATGGCATTTTGCGAAAAGTCATTTTGCAGAATTGGCAGTTTGCTAATGTGAAATTTTGCGATATGGCAATTTGAGAATATGACATTTAGCGAAAATCCAGTATGTCATTTACCGAAGTTGGCATTGTGTGCCTAATCCCGCAATACGAGTAGCCAGATGTTCAAGGTGCTATACGCCTTAATATCGAAGATTCCATAAATGGCGGTTTCTTTTGAATATTAAAAGGGACGTTATTGCTACTAAAGTTTTGGTAATAATATTCGTTTTATATATATATTATTATGTTATATGTATGTAATGAGTATAAAAAGTAAGACTGGCTGATCTGTCTACGCTTGGAGAAAAAGGCTATGCGCGGGTGATCGTTTTAGAAATGAAAATAGCCGCAGGAGAACTAAGGTTACTCAGAGAATAAATTGTCGATGGTGTCAGAAGGTTCTGGTTTGGCGGCCGCGTACTTTGGTTTTTTTTTGACGTGGGTAATTACCAAATGTTTTTTTTCGTTCTAGGGTAGAACGAGAGGGCGTGTCAGACTTTTACTTACTAAAACCCACCTGTGTCCTTCAGTTGCGTTTTGCGGTCCACGGCCACGGTAACTCTGGAACATGCCTGCCATCCTAAAAGCTAACACTTTAGTATTTTTTATACTAATCAGTATCAGCTATATCGTCTAATTACAAGTTACAACCGTTTAGTTTCGATTCTCTTTTCTTCGATCGCCTCGAGTCGGCCACGCCTCCGATTCTTTTGTTCTGATTTCATCTCAACGCTCAGTCACGTGGTCAGAACAAAGGAATAGGAGGCGTGGCCGACATATATTGCATTTTAATTGGATGTTATTTTATTTTTGCAAATGTTATGAACTGGATCAAATTGGTATGAAATCATTATTGTAATTTATATTTTTGACTACACTATCCCATTGGATTGGTCTGTAATGTCTGTATGTATGTCTAATAATAAAAAAATAAAAAAAAATATTACCTACATTACAACAGTGCCTACGCGATTTATAGCAATAGGCTTTCTCCCTAATGGAACTGCGCACATGCACGACACTACCCTTCTGCCCAGCTCCTTTGGGACCAGAGTCGTGACGCTAACAATAAGCGGGGACTTAAATTAAAACAACTTTAATAACTTAGTCCGGTGCTCCACTAAAAATAAATAATGCGGAGGATAGTTCTCGAAGAATTTATTTTCTCAGTTATTTGTTCTAACAATTCTCGCGAGATTTCTTAGATTTATTATGAGACCAAATACTCGTGGACTCGGAGAGAATTTCACAGAGATGGAGTGAAAAGTTTACTTGAAAAATATGGGAATAAAACATTAGCTTTTGTCGCTTTGTCCCTTGCTACTTATTTTCAGGATGATCTCATTTCTTCAGAGATAGATACGAGACTTTCCAATGTATTTATTGCGGGTGTCTAATAACTCCTCCCACTGTGAGTGAAAAGAGAGAGAGTGTCAGACTTTAACTGACTTAATTCAACTGTGTTCCTTCAATTTCCATTGCCTTGCGGACCCGATCGAGTATACTTTCGAATATTTCTGGGGAAAAAACATATCATTCCTTTTTATTATCTATTTGAATAAAATGAGAAACTAACTGACTGACATTTCAACGCACAGCCAAAACTTTTGGGACTAGGACTGTGAAATTTTGCACAAGGTTTCTTTTTATGATTAAGGCGAGCACTAAGAGAGGTTATTCCCAAATTCACACCTCAAAGGGTCCAAAGTTTGTATAGAGAACCCTACTTTCCTCGGGCGAAGCCGCTGGCAGAAGCTAGTACTGCTATAGAGTAATCTTTATATATATAATTCTTCTGTAGGTATCTGTGTTAGTCACCTAAGTTCTCCTAAACGGCTTGACCGATTCGGGTGAAACTATGTGTGTATGTTTGAGTAGATCCCCGGAGGGTTTGAAAATACAATGAGAGGTGGTAGGTGGCGCTAGAAAAAAATTGAGAACACAATTGTAAATCCAGCTTTCGGGCAGGACTACGTCTGCCGGGAGTGGACCGCTAGTAATATTATAAAAAATGAAAGATTTGTATTTTAGGTAGTAATTAATGTACTCAAAAACTACAGAACCGATTTTAAAAATTCTTCCACTATTAGAACACTATTTTATCATTTATGTTGTATATTTTCTATTGATTTTGAGGCGTGCGAATCCGCTGGCAAAATCTTGTTTTGTGTAAATTAGACACAAAAGATATTTGTTTCTTAAAAGATACTTGACGTAATAATTATTCGGTTAATTTATTTTAAAGGACGATGCTCAGTCGAATAAATTGACCCAAAAATCATTTCCCAAATAAGAACAGAAGGACGAAACCAAAATATGAAGCACACAAAGACAGCTCAGATTCATAAGCACCGCCATTTCGACTTAATACATTTTACATTACCACATTTAAATAATTCTCTTAACCCTCTCAATGCGAGTGCTACTCAGGCGTAGCGGTTCTCGGCGAAAATCTCAAAATCGTTGTATTGTGCGTTGATATTTCAATTCGTTCGAGTCCCTAGAGCGAGGTTGAATGCTCTCTTTGTTTATTTTAAAAGGAGGATGGAATGGATGAAACAGATGGATGTGGTAGATTGTGGGGGTAATTAAGGGTTGGATGTCGGAAGATCGTTTTTAGTTGATGGAGTAGGCTGTTTGATTTTAATGCGATTATTGTTTAAAATTGGTAGAAAAAGCCTTTATAATTTCTAAAGCTTATATTCAAATTTATTTCGATTAGTTTTGTATTCACAAAATTCTCGGATAGTTAGAAACTAATATTAACTGTGGCTTATATCATACTGACTGATTGTCACTATAGTAATCACGCATAATTTTTATTTTGTATGTCCGTCCATTGGAAAAAAATAATTATTTTCGTTTACAAAACGTTAGATAAAACGGCTGTACGTTGTCTGCTAGAGTGACAGATATATTCTTTATAGTACACCAAAAATATAAATTATATTACGAACTTAAAATGAATGATAAGTGAATTCTGTACCGAAGTTAGTTTCCCGGTAACTATAACCTGAGGGTTTATAAGTCAAGTGTGAATAGGTTACTTCTATGAAAGTATGTTTTATCGCTGAGCACATCATCGCTCTTAATTAGATGAGAAAGTGATCAAACGCGAACCTATCAGAGAACAAAAATTAGAACTATTATGTTAAACCCAGCGGTTTATTAGTAAAACCCATTTTTTTTTTGTGAAAGTCCTAGGAACTTTGCCAAAGACCAGATTATTGAAAATTATAATATCTAGATTTTTGTAAAAAAATACTGGCTGAAATAGCAAGGAATTCTGTTTTCCTTTGTTACTCTACGTAATACATATATACCACATCAATTCTTTAACGACTGAAAGTGTTTTCTATTAGGAAGCGCAGGCTGCGTCTGACTGGTGATTAGATGCGCGGCCATTCTAATGAATCTCTGATCTTTTGTTGTTAAAACACTCCTCTTCTCATTCAATAGCCTAAATTGAATTCACCGCACATTCTTTCTTTAAGGCAAAAGCGCTATGGTAGCCCACAATTCAAATTTTCTTATGTTTATGCATTTTGCAGGTCAGAGTTAAGTTGTATGTTGATTGAAATATTATATTATTTCGCGGGCGTAATATTTTTATATTTACGGAATCATAGTCATTGAAATCATCAATACAACCCTCTCAGTTCGTCTTATCCTATTGCATGTTTTTTTTGTGAAATAGCCATATTTATAGCCATTTTTATTAGAATTTTGCGGCATGTTTTTGAACATCTCCCTTTTTTTTCGTTGGGAAATCTAATGACATCCTCCGCTCTTGGGCGGAGCGAGAGATAGTGTTAGACTTTTACTGACTAAAACCCACTCCTGTTCCTTCGTTGCCTTTCGTACCAGGGCCGAGTCTTCCTTTCAGAAGCAGACCTTTGGCCCCAGTAGGCTTCGACCCTACTGGGCCCCTACGGTTAGCTGACATCTCCTTGAGACGCGCGTGGAACACTGCGCCGTCGACGACTTGGGCTCGGTCCGGACGTTTACCGGACGGTCGGACGGCGAGTTAGAGCATCCCCCTTAAGTTATGACGTACTTTAATGCAGCAGTAGATGGGCTTTTTTTAACTTTTCTTCGGAAAATGTTCTGTCAGGCTCTTCTTAGATGATGAAATGCGTTTACTATAAATTCTTACCATCAAAATTGGCTGAAACCGCGATTACCATTACCCCTATTTCGATAAGTTCTTTGTAGTTTCGATTCATGGAAAGTGGGTTTTTTTTTTGGAAACAACTATATTTTCATTAAAAATAATAATAATACTTTTTTAAATTTTTTTTCTGTTTTTTCCCTTACGTTGTCGAGACTTCAACGATCCGGACTAAGCGTTTCGCTTCGTCGTTTATACTGAGTACAGCGAAGGACTGGAACAATTTACCTGCTGCGGTCTTCCCGTCCAACTATAATTTAGGTGCCGTCAAGGCTAGAGTGAATAGGCTCTTAATAAACTAGTGTGCCTCACCATCAATGATTGCATCTCTGCTCACCGTGGTGATCTCTCTCTCTCTGCTCAGGTGGGAACGCAGTCAAGCACTACTCTATGTCAATTAAATAAAAGACTGGTCAAGTGAGAGTTGGACTCACCTACGAAGGGTCCGGTACTGTCCGTAGTAATAAACGGCAAAAGATCTCGTTTGTTGTATGGGACCCTTCTTAAATATTTATTTCATATTGTTTTTTAGTATTTGTTGTTATAGTGGCAACAGAAATTATCAGTGAAAATTTCAACTGTTAAATGTCACGGTTCATGAGATACCGCCTGGTGACAGACGGACAGACAGCGGAGCCTTATTAATAGGGTCCTTTTACCCTTAAAAAAATGTTGTTACCACAAAAACAGTACGCGTGTATTTTTTAAATAAAGCATTTTAAATTGCTTCTGGTTTAGTACTTAAGGCTTCAAATATATCCCTAAGGTAATATGAAATAATTTCACGCGCAGACTCTTAGAAAATTGCCTGCAATTCACAATGCACCTGCCACCGACCATTGTTCATGGCACAAACAATTGTGTTAGAAGTGTTTTCTTTTTAAATTGTTTATGTTATTATAAAACGTGATCAGACTATATTCTTCTTGTTACACCTGGATATTGAAAAATTAATTGATAATTGTTTCAGTTTCAAACGTGCGTTCTAGACCAAAAAGACTGGCCGTCCTGTAACCGTCTGGACCGAGCCCAAGTCGTCGACGGCGCGTACTGTTCCACGCGCGCCTCAAGGAAATGTCTGCTAACCGTAGGGGCCCAGCAGGGTCGAAGCCTACTGGGGCCAAGGCTCTGCTTCTGAAAGGAAGTCTCGGCCTTGGTATGAAAGGCAACGAAGGAACAGGCTTGGATGATTTTTTTACAAAAAAAAGACCAGAAAGACTGGACTATTGATATATTTGTTGAAACCACATTTTTTAAACATCATCTTCATCTCCCTGGGATTACCCAATTAGCTTGGGGTCGGCTTCCAGTCATCACAGATGTTTCTCTCCTACCATTTCAGAAATAACTTTACTATAATTACTTCTAGACAAGCGTGCTCCACCGTCGACCAGATCATCACTTACCATCAGGTGAGATGGTGGCCAAACGCAAGCCTATCATTAATAAAAAAATAAAAAAAACTCAATTTTAAGAACAATATTTAACTGTGTAGTTTGTCTTTGGGTCCAACCATAAATATTTAGGGCCTAAACTAACCATCATATCCCTGGCCTTTTTCTAGCTAGCTTGAGATCGGCTTCCAGTCTGCACATGTGGCTGAATACCCGTGTTTTCTTTAGAGCGACTGTCTTTCTGACCTCAATAATCAGTACTGGGCAACACGATACTTCTTGGATAGACTAATGGTTAGAGTTTCTGGCGTTCAGCTACCTGTAACGACTGTTAAAGATCTATGAATGATAACCGGACCCTACGGCTATACGTGCTTTCCAAGGTACGGTGTGTCAGCAATGTCCTAGATAAACTTAGAAAAGTAGGAATGAATTGGTGGGAAAAAATATAAAAATATCAAGAAAAACAAATTCGAATACAACGCCATCTCTAATTAAAATATTTAATTGTAAATTATGAAATGAATGCTGTTTTGGTAATGCCAGTAGATGGCGTTATCCTTACTACTAGGCGGTACGAAGTGAGGCGCACTAGTTTATTAAGAACCTATTTACTCTAGTCTTGAAGACGTCTAAATTATAGTTGGACGGGAAGACCGCAGCAGGCAAATTGTTCCGGAGGGGTACGATAACTCGTCATACGGGAAAATTTTCAAAAGAAAATCATAAAAAAGCTGGTTTTTAAAACAAGAAAATCGGTCGTTTTTAACGACAGTTAATTCATAGTTTCTAGCTTCCAAGTTCTGTTCAAAAATATACATAATTTAAACATTAAAATACCTTGTTACGGGTCCACAATTAAATTTTATTGACACTATAAACAAGCCTAAAGCTTATCTGAACAAAAAATATCCGCACACTGGGGGTCGGAATGACCAATTTAATAGAGTTGATCGCGCGAGCCGTAATGTAGGTGTGTAATTCCATGAGCGGCGGCGGGTTAAGGCCTGTAGTCCCTTGAACATCTGGCCGGAGTTAAATGGACACATACTCGTACTGCTGTGCCCGCATAGAGCCCCGCTGACCCTGAAAGCAATTTTCTTTGCGAAATATTGATTGATTTGCGTACATTAAAGCTTTTTTCTTTTGGATAGACATATTTCTAAAGATCAAAGCTGTTTGAAAGGAGTAGGGAAAACAAGCGAAAAAATTTTATTATGTTATTAATTTTTCATCATCATCATCATTATCTCAGCTGAAAGACGTGTGGACGTCTTTCGGATGAGATGATGTTGGACATAGCCCTTCTCCAAGCGACGCCACAACGACCAATCCTGTGCGTCTCGCATCCACCGCTCTCCCGCGACTCTCACCAGGTCGTCGGTCCACTGTGGGGAGGCCTTCCAACGCTGCGTTTTCCGGTGCGCGGTCGCCACTCAAAAACCTTTCCGTCCTATCGACCATTTTTTTTAGGCAAAAGTATTACGAAGTTATACGAAAAAATCATATGTTTATAATGTTGTACATAAATCTATTATAAACATAGATTTTTTTCAAACCTTTAAACCTAGTCGTTACCGAAAAGTTGGCTTCAGAAAGTCACGTTTTATGGCACTGTTCAGGAGCTAGGGCCTTAACAGACGCGGACGGAACAAATGTGATGCATTCGTCAGACGCGCGCTCATTTGCACGGCTCTCGGGTCTAGTCGACCTCACCAGCAGCGTAGTGTTAGAATATAGGTGAGTTTGCGTACAGAGATTGAATAGTGCATAATTTTACTATCAGTCGGGCTTTAGAAATTGGTGGTTGTTGGTGATTCGTCCTGGTTATTGGTTTTTCGTATGCAAATTGTGATGTTTGTGGATTGAACTTGATTAATCTCTGGTATCGTTAGGCATGGTTGTAATTTTATATTCAGGATACATATATTTAGGATACAAGCACGGGATTCGCTTACGAATAAGAAAAGGGAAAAGAATTTAGTATGCGCTATAGTGTAAAAATTTCTCTCCCTGTATAGACCAGCGGAACATTTTAATTAGCTAAATGAGATACTATAAGAACTTTTTGAGTTATAAAATGCAGAACGACAATGATAAGTATATAGATATTCCTAGTTCCGTTCTTATCTCGAAACTTAAAAATATTTTTTTGTCAGTTTACTTTCGTAATGAAAATATCAACATATTTATTTTTGACACATTTCCACGTCAGTCAAACATTCTCTGAATCTGGCCTACTCTGTAGCGGGCTGTGGTACCGTCCGCACCCGCAATGTATGACCGCTCGTGACGCTATTATTTATCACTAGCTGTGCCTCGCGATGTCACTCGCAAGGGTGTTTTTAAATGAAGCATGAATTGGGCTGGCAAATGAAAAAATATTTTATCAAAACCGCAAAACAGATTTCTTTATATATTCAGCTATCTTTCAGCTTAATCATAATACCTAGTATGTGTCGTTCGCAAACTTTCAGTATGAAAATTCGTGAAGGAAATTGCTTAAATTTACGATTGACACACATTATTCTACGTGATACATTCTCTGTCTCTTGTCTACTCTGTGGCCGGTCATCACTATCGTCAGCCACGCGAAGTATGACCACCCACGCTATTATTTTCTTTTGGTGTTGAGAAATCAACGATTTCGAAATTTCACAATATATTTCAGTTCTTTTATTGTCTCGTACAGATTAAATTAGTCGTTGAATATGCAGTTTTAAAATAAAAAAATAAAAGCCTTTCACCTTTATTGTTGTTACACATTATCGACGTCCGTCGCACATTCTGTTTTTGCTCAACTCTATGGCCGGTTATAACAAGCGTCCATTCCACGACGTATGATCGCCCATGGCGAATTATTTTCTCTTTGTGTTAAGAAATGCATCAATGTTTTTGAAATAAGTACCAGAATAAATGTTTACAGTTACGTTATTATCTCGTACAGATTGAAGTAATCGTAGAATACGTGGCAATGTCGCCAGCCTTTTGGGCACACTTCCAGTCGACAGCGATGCGGAGGAGTTTTTTGATGCCATATTTTAGCTAGTAGTTTTTGATTTTAGTGTATATATAGTTTTAATTATTTAAGTGTTTTATGTATTCATTTTACCTGAAATAAATAAAAATAAGTTTAAAAAAAAAACATAGAATATGCAACTTTAAAATGTACTTGAAAGATAATCCTTCCCTGTAATTATTAACACACGTCATCCACGTTTGTCGCACATTCTCTGTTCCTGCTCTACTCTGTGGCCTGTAATAATAAGCGTCCACTTCGCGATGTATGACCGCCCATGGCGCTATTATTTTTCACATTGTTCGGCCCGTCACTGTTGACGGGTTACCTTGCTTTTATTTTGCGATTTCCATATATCGTTTCAATAAAGTATATTCCATTATTTTACGAGTTAATGCACCGTTGACATAATATTTTGTACAGTGATTTAATCTTGGTTTTAAATTAAAATTAAGGTTTATTATGTATTTCAGTGATGTAATTTTCATGAGGTTTGTGACCCATGCTTTAATAAGTATCCGTTAGGGACATGTATTAATTTTTTTAAGGAACATAAATACTCTTTGACATAATCAGCCTCTTGTGTCCCCACTGCTGGGACTAAGGCCTCTTCTCTTGGAGAGGGATTTTCTTGGTAAATGTCACATATCTTGGAATTTTTGGTTCTAGAACATGCCGGTTTCCTCACGATGATTTCCTTCACCGTTTTGAGAGCTGTGGCGATGAAATTAATTACAAAAAAGTAATGCGCCTGGCTGGGTTTGAACTTACGACCTACAAATCCTAAGTCGGAACCGTTACCACTAGGCCACCACTGCTCTCTCTCTTTTGCTTGTATTGTCTGAATGTGGCTCCTACTCGTGGTGGAGTTTCTTGTCGATTTTCATTAATTTCTTTTGCAAAATCGATCACCCAGAGGTTTGCTGTAAAAAAACTGGGCAAGTACGAGTTAGATTCTGAGGGATACGTACTAAGTCCGTAGTCTGGAAAAAAATTCCAAATTACAAAAAAAAATCTTTTGTGACGTAACAATAAATTTACTATTTTCTGATTTATTTCTATACCTGTGCTAACCTTGCTTTGTGCCAAATTTCAGGACTCTGGGTCAACGAGAAGTACCCTATGAATATTCCCTTAAGAGTGTCGAAATATACATTTTTTGAGACATAAACATTCGTATCTTTTTTTAACTTAGAAATATGATTTTTCACAGTTTCCAGAGACTGTAGATTTGATTTGAGTATATTGTTTTAATTTCAAGTCGATACCTCCACGCGTTCCCGAGATAAAGGGTCTTGACAGACAGACAGACAGACGGACAACAAAGTGATCCTATAAGGGGTACGTTTTTTCATTTTGAGGTACAACCTAAAAACCCAAATTCTGCGCTAAACTCGCCTTTGCGTATTGCATCCATTTTTGTATCTCTACATGTTTTATGTGCAATCTATACATAATAAATCTATAGAAGTTTTAGTTGTGCGCGCATCACATAAAATGTGCGAATTCGATGAACATAACTTTTATCCATTAAAATTTTGTGTAACTAGATATATTACTTAGGCTTTGTTTTATCGCAATCGGTTGACTATATCAAAAGATATAACACGTTCACTGACTGTTAGGCGGCACGAAGTTCGCCGGGTCAGCTAAGTAAAGAATAAGAAAAATAACGCTTCGGTTTCCTCACACCCGGAAAACGAACTCACCCTTTTATAATAAATAAATAAAATAAAATAAATAAATAAGCCATTTATGTAGAATAAATGGCAATTCATTTATACCATAAAAGTTTAACAAATTTTACACAAAATATATTACAAATAATAATACAATATAATTCAAAATAATAATTAATGTCAAAGAAAAATGAAAAAAATTAAAATACAATAAAATAAAATTCATACAGTAAAAAATTTAAAATACAATACAATTATAAACAAAAAAAGGACACTTATCATGAATTTTTCATGATAAGTGTCCAAAATCTATAAAATTATTTAAGTTAAGTTATAATTATTTCATTTTTTTTTGGTTTACCATTTTGATTTTATTTGAAAATAAAGTTTTATCACAGTTTGAAGTGTTAATCTCTCATCCTTTTATAATGAAATCTCAAAGTGCAGACTAACCTACTATATAGCATTAACAATACCCCTAAAGCAGTCTCCAAAAGACGTACGCAAAATAATGAGCACCTAATAGATTAACACCCCTCTAGAACCTCCAAAAATTAACTTACAATCAATCTAAATGCAAATTCATTCACAGGAACAGTCTGGTTGAAACTCCTTCATTTAATCTGCTTTGAATATTTCTTCTCTCATTTTTAATTGCCCGTAAAAACCAAAGTGCATTTTTCTCCTCGTATGAAAGGCTTCCTAATTAAAATTCTCGTTTCACCCCCTTGGGGGGGCGAAGCAGTGAGGGTTGAAAGGGGGTGAAGGGGTCGAAGGAAACTATTTTCCAGGTTGGCGTCGTATTTTCACTTGATAAGATCTGGACATGATTATTTATGTGAACATTAGGGGAACTAACCCCATCGATATGCCTCTTTATATGCGGTCGGTGTACTGTTGACCGCAGCAGTGGTTTAATTTATTTTCTTGAAGTTACGACCTG
Source organism: Mythimna vitellina (assembly GCA_949316375.1). NCBI lineage: Eukaryota > Metazoa > Arthropoda > Insecta > Lepidoptera > Noctuidae > Mythimna > Mythimna vitellina. The sequence continues at coordinate 17,704,593 of OX438697.1, forward strand.
TGTTGTGTTGACGATATTTTTGCATTTATTATGAGAGGAAGGGCTATATATCAAAGTTTTTGTTTTGTTCAAAAAAACTTTTTTATGGTGGGAAATTATCCAATGACTTCTCACGTTCTTGGTACAAGGATAGCCTTGTACCAAGTTTTATCGAAATCCGTTCAGTCGTTCGAGCGTGAAGAAGTAACAAACATTCCCACACACTCACAAACTTTTAATTATTAGGTTAAGTCCCCTCATTGAGGAGTAGCTGGAAAAACGTCACAGCGTCCTCACCTTCCGCATGAATCCTTCCTGATTCGTGAGGAAGAAACGCCCGGGTGTCACCATTGTGTGGATCGCCCGGAGGACACGGTGGAGTATACGATAGAGGTGTGCCCCGATTGGGCGGAGCACCACGATGAGTAGCTCGCCGTTCGGCCGTCCGGTAACCGTCCGGACCGAGCCTGAGTCCGCGATCCATGTGCGCCTCGAGGGCCCAGCAGAGTCGAAGCCTACTGGGACCATGGGTCAAGTGAAAGTGAACCCCAAGGCCCCGGAACAAAGGCAAAGCAGGAAGATAAATGGGTTTTAGTCAGTAAAAGTCTGACACGCCCTCCCAAGAGCGGGAGAAGTCACTGGAAGATTTCCCACCTAAAAAAAAAAACACTAACTTTCGCCTTTACATATTAGTGTGAAGTGTGATATGTTTTTTATTCCTTTCTTGTTTCAATCTCTTGTATCACTTTTGCACAAAACAGTACCAACCCACAATCCTAAAGAGTTGGATAAGTTTTTCAGTTCATTCGTTAAGTGGGCTGTGAAACAGTTATTTATTGCGTCTTTACTGTGCGCCTGATAGTTAAAGCCGTTTAAAAGGGAAACCGAATGGTTTACTAAACAAATGTATATAGATTTTGTAAGTTATTACCATTTTAGGCAGGGATTGGGGTTTGTTTTTAGAGCTGTCTTAATAAGCTGTGTTGATTTAATCTTGTTTTAAAAAGCTGTTTTTAGTATTGTTATTGACTTTTATTTTTAACTTTTACTTTAAAACTAAATTGTAAAACTAAATTCACCTATGTACCGCTACTGTAAATACATTTTTTTTCTGAGTCATTACTGTTTTTATCACTGTTGGGCAAAGGCCTTCCCCAAGTCCTTCAAGACATTTTTCTCTCGCGTCGTCGAGGCCGGCAATTTTTTTTTTGTGACGTAACAACAATTTTACAGTTTTCAGGTTTATTCCTATACTTGTGCTATAAGACCTTGCTTTATGTAAAATTTCAGGATTCTGGGTCAACGGGAAGTTCCCTATGAATTTTGATTTTCCCGAGAGTGTCGAAATATATGTTTTTTGAGACATAAACGGCAGTATCTGTTTTTCGTCAACTTAGAAATTTAATTTTTTTCACAGCTTCAAGAGCAAACTTGAGTATGGTTTTAATTTCAACTCAATACCTCCACACGTTCCCAAGATAAAGGGTCTTGACAGACAGACGGATGGACAACAAAGTGATCATATGAGGATTCCGTATTTTCCTTTTGAGGCACGGAACCCTAAAAAGAAGAAAATTGTGCACAAATTAGAAAATGACAGAAAACTACGACTATTTAACCTTTGAGCGTTTGTCAGTTCATTCAGTTTGGTAAGTCAGGACAACGTCTGTTGGGTCAGCTAGTGTTCAATAAAAATGGTTACTGAAAGACTTTGCATTGCTATAGTATGATGCGATGCTCTAAAAACAATTAATATTGAACAGGACAATATAGCGTACTCTCAGGCTAGGTACTTATTGCTTTGTCAAATTAAATTGGTTGAACGATAAACCAAGTTGTTGTTTTAATCAAATGCCTTGATTCAAACCTTTGAGGTTGAACTTTTATTCAAAGTTCGTAATTAGTGCGAAAATTCAATAATTAATGTCTTTGAAAATTTATATTTTACTCGAAGAAGGATCTGTAGAAGTAGGTCTTTTTTTATGTGGGAAATTATAATGACATCTCACGCCCTTGGTCGGAGCAAATCATGAATATGAAAACCTCACAAAGAATACTAATGAAATGTTATGCTATAACCCTCAAAATGTGTCTAGACCTGGCGAATGCGCCGTTGGCTAGCCGCTTGCGAACTGCGCGCGTGCATTTCATGTTCGTACGAAGCCCCTGCGACACCCGCTCGCGCGCAAGTTACGTGCCGTACTCCAGCGGCGCATTAAGGGCGGGCATGCCGCGCGCGGTACACATACATAGTTCAAACGCGAAAGAAGCTACGCGCGCCTCACTCGAGCCTTGCCAGAGCTGCACTAGAGCGGCGCACCAATTTTAGGCTGTAACCGCACGCGAGCAGCACGCACGCAGTTTGATAGCGGCTCGCGAGCGGCGCATTCGCCAGGTCTGGACACACCTTTAGAGAAAATCGCGTGCAAATGCAACCCATATAGGTCAGGATGTCACAAAAAGTCATAATAATTCAGATTTGGGCTTTCACCCTGTTAGCTGGGAGATGATACTAATTAATGGGATGGTGTCATGCAAAAGTGTGCCAAACAACATTATCCGTTGTTGTAAAATTACTAACTTCTGCCAGCGGTTTTGCCCGCGTGAAGTTTTAATTAATATTCTGGCATTACAAATAATACTTACTTGTACTCAATTAAAATTAACTAAAGACATATTAATAAATTTAACAAAATTCTTGTAATATTGATGATTTGCTGGTACTTAGCTTTTTTAAACTTGTCTTTCTTTCTTTTAAATATACAACATATTATAACCTATGTCACAGTGAAAGGTAACATTCTATTGGTAAAATAATTGTCAGAATTGGTTCCGTAATTTCAGAGACAATTTTGATTTATTTATTAAAAAAAAGAATATCTGTGCAGTTAGTTGTTAACAGAAATATGCAATAATAATATAAAGGTCATATAATGATTAAAATTAAAAGAATAATACTTAAAAAAATAAATAAAAAAATCATGTAATTTTTCAAATAGCAATGTAATATGGCGAGCCAAACTAATCAAACAAAAGTAATAAACACAAATCATTACGCATGATTTGTTTCAACAGTTACCAACAAAAAGCAATTAACAAATTTTGAAACACCTTCATAATGGAGCACTTGAAGCCTTTTTTCTATTAAACCTGCGTGTTTGAACTAAATCTGTCTAAACGCATGTAGTAAGATTTAGTACGTCTAGACCAATAATATGGCCGTGGAATATGAATGAAATGGCTCAGAGACCTTTCAGTTTTTACATATAACTTGTATTTCAACAAATAATAATGTTGCTTTTACGTAATTTTTACCTTCATATTTCTAGGCTGAGCTAGGCATTAGTTTATTTGATGTATGTAGGTTTTTGTATTTTTTTATTTATGTCACTGTAAATGCCACGCATTTTTTAAGTAAGATAAATGCGTAAAAACATGTACACATCAAGTAACACTGTGTTAAATGTAGAATATTATATTAAATGATATAAACTAGTGCTCGACTGCGATCCCACCTGATGGTAAGCATAAGCAGTAATGCAATCGTAGATGGTGAGTGGCCCATTTTTTTAAAAGCCTATTCACTCTAGCTTTAAATACACCCACATTATAATCGGACGAGAAGACCGCTGCAGGCAAATCATTCCAATCCATCGATGTACGTACGCAGTATAAACGACGAGGCAAAACGCTTAGTGCAGACCGTAGAGATGTTTATAATTTTTAGTTTTCGTATTAATTCAGTTGTCACTTCAGTAGCCAACTACTTTACGTATAATTGAACAAAACAACCAAAAAAACAGAAACAAAACAGACGTAAATCTCACCCACGGGGAATTAACGTGATCTAAGATTGCAAAAGGCAACTGAAAGACACAGGTGGGTTTTAGTCAGTAAAAATCTGACACGTCCTCTCACTATACCCTAGAAGAGCAGGAGATCTTTGGATGATTTCTCACATCAAAAAAGAAGTAAAGCTCTCATCAAAAAATACATAAACACGTACCTCAGTTAACGATTGTGCGCTCCTGCATAACCTCATCTTGCGTTGCGCAATATCTCTTAAAAGCTGTTTTACGAGGCCCGTTTATACCCACCCCACCTAAATAAATTAAACGGTACACCCCTAAATAGACATGCTAATTTCTATTGTTTCAAATTTTTTTTTTCCTTTTTGTGTCGCGAACGTTGCAGATGATTTGTGAAAGCATTAATGGTTTGTGTGACGGGGGCTTTATCTGATGTCATCGGAAATTGTATAGTAATAAATTGCTTACAATTACGAAAATTACGATAAGTGTTGTAGGATAACGTACTATCGTAATAAATCATATATATCTTATTTTAGGGTCTTCTTGACACTTCGCGTGGCCCAAGGAAGTTCAAGCATTGCTATACAACGTGGCAATGCGCCAGTCTTTTGGGGGCACTTTCTGTCAACAGCTATGCAGAGAATCTTAAGTGTATATATCTTCTATACATATAATAAAACAGTAAAATTATTTTGCGGTGGTATTAATTGGCGCAAAAACTACTGAACCGATCCTGTTCAAATTTTGCATACATAATCCTTATAGGTCAGGGCAACTTATAGGCTATAAATTATCACGCTATTTCCTATGGGGGGTGAGCAATAATCGAAAATGTAGGTATTGAACGACAATTGCCGCGAGTTCGATCCCCAGTTACAGTTAAAAATTTTGTCATTATTTTATCCTTTTTTTTTGTAATAAAACTAACTTTTACCATTTTAACGAAACAAAATTGACATTTCTATTCGATATCTTCTTAATATTTTGTAAAAACTAATCAAAGCACATAATAAAATCAAAGCGGCGAGTAAAATCACGTACAATAATATTACATTATTCCATTTAGCTGCAAATATTACTTCTGAAACGAAAATCATCACGCTATCATCGATAAGGAGCCAACCAGTCAATTATGACGTTTATATAAGAACGTCTATTTTAAATTTTAATCATCGAAGACCGTAGCGCAGTGGTTTCGTATCTAGACTTGCGTATAATTTATAGGTTGTTCGAATCCCATGTGGCTCTCTTGCGAAATTTTTGGTTTTATTTTTTCACGGTAAATAAGATTTTTTTTATATATTTTTGCATGCTTACATTTTTTTTATATATCTACACATAATATATCTGTAGAAGTTTTTAGTTGTGTGCGTATCACGCAAAATGTTAGAAGTCGATGTAGATGGCTTTTATACATTAAAATTCTGTGTAACTTGATATATTACTTAGGCTTTGTTTCATCGCAATGAAACAAAGCATATGAAATATTAACGGCATGAATTTAAAGTTTTCAAGAAGTTAAATATGACACCACACGCAACTCGCAACGCCATCTAAAGACTCAAAGTAGAAAAAATGATGACAATGAAAGTTGACCTTCATATTAAATTTGATAGATGGCATTGTGTATTTTAAAACTACTGGTGTTAGACGGAGGCATTTTTAACAACTTTTACTGTAACCAAAGGCGATAAAAGTAAATACCTATGTGTATTTAATTATTGACTTTAAAATAACACGGCCAAATTTTCGGAAGGGGTTACATGGTATCTTGCATTGGAAGGCCCCCAGGTGGACCGATAACTTGGTGAGGGTCGCGTAATCCGATGCATGAACCGGTCATTATGGCGACACTTGGGGAGACCTATGCCCAACAGTGGACGTCTTTCGGCTGAAATGATAATGATGATGATGGCACCTTTTTTTTTAATGTTGGCAATCATCTAATGACTTTTCCCGCTCTGGTAGGAGCGGGATGGCGTGTCAATCTTTACTGACTAAAACCACACCTGTGTCCTTCAGTTGCTCTTTGGAACATCTCTTTTAGGAGTGCGTGGATCACTACGCGCTGTTGACGACTGAGCTCAGTCCGGTCAACTAGATACCGGACGGCCGGACGGCTAGCTACCCATCGCTCGACGTCCGCAAGCCCGCATCTACCGTGGCTGGTAGTCGGGGTCGGAATCTCGGATTGGCGTGAGGACGTTCGTTCCCTTACGCTTGCGGCCTCCTCCTTCGCTAGCATTACGGCTTTGCAGAAGGAGGCGACCGCCTGCCATTACTCCTCGCTCTGGATCTCACCCAAACCAGAGCCCGGCGCGAGAGGTCACTGACGCCGATTGCCTCCACGAGGACAAAGTAGTACTCCGGTGTCCTCCGGGATGATGGCACCTTGCGGCCTAATAATGGCGTGTTTTATTATTTGCAGTCACTGCTTCATATAAAACGGGATCAAATGTGTTTTTCTGATCATAGTTCGACAACGTATGATGTATCTCAGATTCCTTGCAGCCTTGCGTCGACATCTGGACGTTACCTTCTTGCAGTGAATGGTGACCAACACTGGAACAAACCCCTGAGGGAGGCCAATCTCAGGGATAATACTAATCGGCTGCTACATTTGTTTACCGTAATTTCATTGTTTTATGGATGCACAAGCTCAGGATTGTTGTGAATGTTTCAAACGGTTGCTTTTCCGGATTTGGTTGGAAGTACCCTGATATTACAATTTTGCGAATCGCCCGGAGGACCTGGTGTAGTATGCGGTGGAGGTCTATTCAGCTTGGGTGAACCGCCGTGTCCTCATAGAGGCAATTGGCGTCAGTAATTTCTCGGTTTGGCCATCAATATGCGAGTTCGATTGGACGGAGATACACACGCACAAGATGTCGTCGAAATTCATTCAAAAGTTGGAGACTCTTTATAGGGTAGTTCCCACTATCAAGAAAACATTTGTGTGATATACGGGGACGTCAGTTAAATACACGCCAAAAAAATCAAAGGTGAATGAACAAGTAACTCCCAAAATGATCAAACTGCAACAATCAATGCAAGCATTCTCTCCCAAATTTTTCATAAGTACTTTTGTGGAGAAAGATAGTTGATAGATGATGGTAGTTTTTGAATTCACTTAAGGCTTTGCACTATCAGTGCACATTACCCAGCTGAAGGTTGGTGTCCCGATTATGCTCCTTCGTTTACTAGAGGTAAACGAGGTGCAAAGCTGTCTAACGACGACGTGACGGCCGGACGGCACCACCGCAGTCCTGTGTTTGCGATGGCTGGGAACCCACCTTCTTTGATCGTAGTGCTTCACTTAAGGAAGACTGGTTATCATTTTCTCCACCAATTGCCCCCACGAGGACATGGCTGCGACGGCGTTCCGACCAAGCGGGACTGACTTCCACCGTATACTCCATCGTATTCTCCGGGCGATCCGCACAATGGTGAGACCTGAGTGTTTCTTCCCGCAGAATTCAATACAGATACCTTCCGGAACACCCACATCAGGTGAGTCCTGCATGAAAAAAGGATGCCGTGACGCCTCTGTAGTCACTCCTCAAAGACAGGCATTACCGCTGCGATTGTGGCGTGTTCACTGTGGCGAGGGTTTAAAATCATACAATGTTGTTTTACCAGAACATAAACCAGAAACATACATAAACTAATGCAAAAGGCATTAGTTTATGTATGTTTGTTCCTTGGGGTAGGCAGAAATGCCAACTGCTATGACCCATACATACTCTTTCTATTTATTGACGTTCATACATCTGGATCTGGACGAGTACATAACATGTTTCCTGAAGGTAATTTGCTTTTTTACCTTTAACCGTTTTATGTTAAAGTACAATAAATAATTGCGATGCTTTCGGAATGAATTGCAAGCACAGAGTGATTGTACAGTTTTACGAAGTTAACGCGGACGAAGTCGCGGGCAACAGCTAGTATAGTATAATTATGTAAACAAACAAACATTTGTACAAACATCAATTTGAAACAAATATGTAGGTAGGTACTTGTTTGACATACGGATAAATCGTACCAGGTCAGGGCCTCAAGTCTGCTATTACAATAGTGTCAGAATGGTCTATCATTGACTTCATAATTGTTGATTTTGATCAATTTTGGTAATCTACTAATGTAATAGCGTCATTATGACTTTCCAATGTTCAACCACTGGCACTCCATTGAAAGAAATGGCATAGAATGGTAATCTCGTACATAATGACAAATTAATATTTGACGTATGCGGATAACTGCCAAAATTTTGACAGTTTCTGTGACCTACCATTAGAACGTCATTGTGCAGTCATTGCTTTTAATTTATTTCGAGACAGCTCGATATTGTCATTTTACCACAAAGTCATTGATCGACCATTATGGATTATCAGATTACGAACTTTTAGCAAAATGACAATGGGATCGTGTTGGAATGACGAATTTATAAAAATAGCAGACTGGGGCCCCTGGTTGCTTATGTAGTATTGCAACAGAACTCTGCTTCCGCTTCCGCTTCAGCAGAAGTGCCGCAAGCTTTTTCACTTTCGTTTCCGCTTCTTCTTCCGCAAAATTTATAACAGAACTCTAAACGGAAGAATACAGCGAGGAGCGTGGGAGTGGGGGGCGCGTGGACGACTAGACTTATCGGATTTTAAATTGATTTCGCTCGAATTCCGTGTTATTCTTGCTTCACGAATTATACAAACCCATGAAAAATGAAGTCATGTGTATATTGAAAGTGGCGTGACATTAGTTTTAGTACCGTAGACACTCGCCAACATTCGCAACGGCCGACAGCGCCAAAATGGCGAATATCAAACAAAAGCACTTTGACGGCCGCCAGTCCAGTGTGGTAAATATTAGAGGTCAGAGACTTGTAACGACTGTTAAAGATCTACGAATGACAACTGGGACCAACGGCTTTATTGTACTTGCTTGCCGAGGCACGGTGTGTCAGTAATGTTCTAGATAAATTTAGAAAAGAGCCTACGGCCCCAAGAGGCCCACGGTGACTTTTTGTAGTATTACTGTCGCGCGTTTCGTGAGCGCGCGCCAGCATCGCTAGTAACGCGCGTTTGTTGCATTTGCAAGCGCTACTAACGCGCTACAGCATCGCGACTGTATCGATGCGAACGCGCTACAACATCGCTAAAAAAAGTCGCCGTGGCCTAGGGGCTTTAAGTAACCATTATTTATAAAACAGCTAATCAGATAGCCTTAAAAGCACCAACGAAAAGCGTTTCCACTAATCACATTCCACGTGCTAGATGACAATATAAATGAGATAATAAAACACTGTGTACCAGATGAAAAGGCACAGCGCGGTAATCCTGTCTGAGTGGGACTTAACTGTCAGCCAGTGTAATTACTCAGCAGACATGTTTGTTCTCCAGTGTACCTGCAATTGTGTAGGCGATGTGAACAATGTATTGACGAATTGATTTGTAGTGTTACTTTTAAAGAGAATTAAAATAGTACATTTTGGTGGTGAAAGTTTGTCATTGCGACTGAAGCTGAATTCGCCCGAGCTGCACGCGAGGGTGTTATGGAGCCGAGTGCTACAGTTCTTTTTTAAATTCTTGATAGGTTCGCGCTTGACCGCTATCCCACCTGATGGAAAGCGACGATGCGGTCGACGATGGAGCGCGCTTACCTAGAAGTAACCTATTCACTCTACAGTGACAAATTTCCACGTGTATCAAACGATATTTTTCAATACACTTACGAAGATATAAATAAACAGGGGCTGACCAGCGAGCGATTCGTGGGGGCTGCGCAGAGACCAGCATGATACGATAGCATAAGCATAATCAGCCTTTTTTAATGTTCCTACTGCTGGGACTCAGGCCTCCTCTTTCTAGGAGAGAGAATGGGCCGTAATCCACCACGTGGGCCCAGTGCGGATTGGTAAATGTCCCACGTTTTAAAATTTTTGCTTCTAGGACATGCCGGTTTCCTCACGTAGTTTCCTTCACCGTTTTGAGAGCAGTGGTGATGAAATAAATTACACAAAGTAATGTGCCTGGCTGGGTTTGAACCCGCGACCTACAACTCGTAAGTCGGGACCGTTACCACTCGGCCGTCACTGCTTGATAAATACAATAAATACTACACTAGTGTGGAAAACAGTAAATTAAATGCCTAAAAGCAGTAGGGATAGGAGCGGGTTTTGAAAAAATATTGAACGGTTTTTACAAGCTCAGATCAAAACATGAACACTTTTCTTTACTAACTATCGATGCGTACTACTGCTTTTTGTTTTGGCCTGAGGCCTGAGTCCCAGGAGTGAGAACATTAACCGAATCGAGCTCAGTAGTGATCTGCGCGCTTCTCAAAGAGATGTCAGCAAACCGTAGGGGCCCAGCAGGGACGATGCCCGCTAGCTAGGACCGCGGAGAATTTCTGAAAAGGAAACCCGTAGTCCTAGAACGCAAAGGGCAACTGAAGGACACAGGTGTGGTTTTAGTCAGTAAAAGGCTGACACGTCCTCCCTCTCCGCCCAGAGCGCGAGAAGTCATTAGATGATTAAGAAAAAAGAAGGCTTGGGAAGATTATAAGACCGATTATACTTATAAGATGGCTTAAATGTCATTATCCAGAAGATTCAAAGACTAAAAGGGTTCAGACTTACAAAAATCCATGAGATTACTTGCCTAAATTAGAAAACGAATCCAGTATAAATCCAGCAGTCCGAAAAAAGCGAACGTTTAATACTACGAAATAAAAATCCCATCCAGTTGAATCAAATAAAACTTGTGCGAGTTTTAAGTCTAGCTCAGACGGAATTTTAAGTGTTGAACTTTCAGTTTCAAGAGGTTTCAAGCTATCAATCGAATGGATACTTTACTCAGGGTATACATTATTTATATCTTACTTACTTAACGCTTTTACGAAGTTAAGACTTATCTGCATTTTGCTAGAACTCTTTTTTATTTATTCACGTGTAATAATGAATTGGATGAACCACGTAAATAACCAATTAAGTATAGTCTACGATGAGGCTGAGGTACTTCTAACCATACCACAGTAGAACTTAGTTTAAACTGACATTATTTACGCTAAATATTACTGTAATCTACACACACACCTAACTACTCAAGTATACTCATTCACGCCCCCACTCATCCTCTTGCAGTCACCCATGCATTACATTGCACAACACAGCGAGAGGTTCTCATAAACACACTTCTACATTACTCTTCCTAATAACCAAAAATTATTCATGTTTTGTATTAATTAAATTATAGTCTAAAATACTGGCGCATAAGGGTTTGTAAAATTCTTATATCTCAGGGGGATTGGTTGCTGAAATCCGAAATAAAGGTTCTTCCTAGTTCGGATTCAGACGCTAAAACTTTTGTATAGGCACATTATCGGTCACACCGCTTCCGTGCATTTTCAACCGTGCATTTTCAAATAATTGTAAAATGTTGTACTCGTTTTTGAGAAATAAAAATTATTACTATAGTTTACATTATGTGGATTGAGCTTTTTTTTTTAGGTGATAAATCGTCAAACGTATATAAGCATACTGGGCGTGTAACGTCCGATTATAATTTAGCTGTCTTCAAGGCTAGAGTGAATAGGCTTTTAATAAACTAGTGCGATTCACCATCACCGATTAACCTCAGGTGGGTTCGCAGTCAAGAACTGGTTTAGCCTTCCAATGTTCCCACTGCTGGAACTCAGGCCTCCTCTCTAGGAGAGAGAATGGACCGTAATCCACCACGCGGATCCAGTACGGGTTGGTGAACGTCACAAGTCTTCGAATTTTTAGTTCTAGGACATGCCGGTTTCCTCACGATGTTTTCTTTCACCGTTTTGAGAGCAGTGGTGATGAAATAAATTACACATAGTAATGCGCCTGGCTGGGTTTGAACCCGCGACCTACAACTTGTAAGTCGGAGCCGTTACCAGTCGGCCACCCACTGCTCTCTGATTGGATTGTTGGATCTTTTGGTGTTGTTTTTTTTTTTGTAAGTTGTGTGTGACGTAAAAAATATTATTAAAACGAAGAGAGACTTGTACTGGCTAAAACCCACCCGTATTCCTTCACTTACCCTTAGGGTTCCAGGGCCACAGTGTGTCTTTCGGACAACCCCACGGCACGTGAATAATCTTGTACAGAGTTAAAATAATTTAAGTTTTTTAAGCGCGGTCTTGAAGTTCAGAACAGTTTAATTTGCAATCCTGAACTAGACGTGACCCACACAGATTAGAAATACATGGAAAACAGGGGTTTTATACACAGCAGTGAGACTGTATCATCAGGATGGTATTTGACAATTTTATGCTTAATTTAATAACAGACTTGAGGAAAGCAGTTCGATGTATTCCTAGTTTTTTATTTATTTAAACTTCATGTACAGTAGTGGTACATAGGCATACTTAATGCAACAAGGCATTCTCTACCAGTCAACCTTTGGGTTAAAAGAGACAACACTGTGTGTGTGTTTTTTGGAAGTAATTTGTACTTTTATACAACCGTTATCGTGAAAATATGTTATTCTTTTTTTAAACCTTAGCAAGCAAAGAATTAATAATAATAATATTCACACATCTATCACACAACGCCGTCTAGTCCCAAGCTAAGCAGAGCTTGTGTTATGAGTACTAGACAACTGATAAACATACTTATATATTTACATACATATTATAGATAAATTACACCCAGACACAGAACAAATGATCGTGCTCATCACACATACATTTGTCCTGGGTGGGAATCGGACCCACGACCTCTAGCATAGCAGTCAGTGTCACTAACCACTAGACTAACAAGCCATTCAATTTAAAAAAATGTAAAATAAAGTCCAATTAATCATGGATTAAAACTCGCACCGATAAAAAACATGGCTACGTAACATGGCTCCGGTATTTTCCGTTAACATTTATCAAATAACAGTCCTACCATTTTATTGACTTCGTATTTACAATACACCAACCAAAAATAGAATCAATGAAAAAAGTCCACCACATATTTCATTCGAACAAAAGAATTTTCGCAACAAAGAAAATGTACCGATATATTAAATAAACAAATATGCCTGAGGGGTGTTTGAAAATATTGATTTAAAACGCGCGTTTTTAACGTGGAGCGTGATGGACCGACGGAAGATCGCTTAATTTTTCACAGTATGGTGTGGTCGAATGGACAAATTTTGTACAGGTTGTTACCTCTGCTTGTCCTGTGTTTTTAATACTATCCAATATGCTGACGAAAATTGTAGGAGAGGGGTGAACGCACCTTGCTAATTCATTCTTTGGCAGGTGTAAATCATGGTGGGTGTTATCGAAAATTTTGTTAGGTGGGTGATTGAGTTTAACGTTTTAGGAAGAACTTCGTAACTGATTGTTGCGTTTCGCAGGAAGAGCTTTTCCTTTCCTAATTAAAAAGTATTTATGATCATGACTTTAAAAAAAAAAACTATGACTTATGCGTACAACTACTGATATATTTGAATGAGGGTTTTCTAAAATGACGTTGACCAGGTGGCAGCACTGAGTCGTCAGGTCCAGCCAACTGTCAATACGCTTATGTTAATGACATTAGTTAAATTGACGTCACGGCTAAATGGCGCCAATTGGTGGGGTGAATTTTCCTGGAAACCGTCATTTTTGCTGTTATAAAAACTTTAATTGGAAAAGAAAAAAAAAACGTTTCTGCAAAAAGCGCAAACTGTCACTTTCGACGTTCTTCCTGAATAGGCTCGATGTTTGTATTATATAATCATCATCATCTTCCTGCCATTCTCCCATCTTATTTGGGGTCGGCGAAACACGTTTTTTTTTCCATTCTATCCTGTCAACCGTCATGCTATCACTAACTTTCTTTTCTTTCATATCACTGTTCACACAATCCATCCATCTTTTATTTGGCCTCCCTCTCCCTCTCCACCCATCCACATGTATACTCATAACTCTTGTTGTTTGTAACATATAATGTACTCCTATATTGTTTATATATTAGAGTTTTCGCCTTTTCTTTTTTGTTGTTTATCTAAGCATGTTCAGTGACATTTTGATTTGTTCTTTCAGCTTAATTTGCAACTATCGATTACAAGTCTTTTGTATCATTTATGTTGTCTTCTTCAGCCTACAGAATAAACTTTGGAGACAATCTAACAACAAGAACATCACCATAAACTTAGTCAATTATTCCATCAAAATTATCCACCATTAACCGATTATGAGTTTATTCATAAAGACCATTATTAGTCTTATTCATCTCATAAATTTTGTTCTTCAAAACATCCCGCAATTTCTCTTGAGATGGTGTTCTTTATAGCATCTTCAAGTTTATTATGCCCGTGAGATTTTCGCTGAAGTGTCTGCATTCCGAAAACACCTATCTTAGTTTATTGTTATTATTTATGTACGTTTGTTGTTATTCTCTTTATTGCCAATATCTGGCGGCGAGTTAGAAATATTACGAAAAGTTTTGCATAAAATATTCAATGTATTTAGTTTGGTATTGTGTGAGAATGAGAACTGTTCTTAGTTCTGAATAATTCAGTTGTTTATTTTCTAAATATTCGCTTATTTATATATTCAGTCATATTTAACCTTGCGTTGTGAATGAATGAGACGGAGTTGATGACTAAATTGTTTTTCATTGCTTTTGTAATATTTGAGTCGTTATAGATATGATATACTTTTAAACAACTTAACCAATAAATAGCTTTATATTTGTTTATTATATACTTTATTTTCTATTACACCGAGAAACATAAGATATAAAACATAAAACATAAATCTATAGGTACAACTATAATTATTCAAACTGAAAATAAAGGGCAATACATACATGCCTGTTACTGGCACAAAAGTATGCAAAGCCACTTGCAGGCCACGGTATCAGTTTCCAACGCTCCCGCAGCCCTAGCGAGCATCGGTTCTACTGGGACCGTACGATTTTGACATCTCTTTGAGGCCCGCATGGAACATACTGGACGGTCAGATAATTAGCTACCCATTGCTCGTCAATCGGAAGCCCGCGCCTACGGTGGCCGGGCATCGCCCTGCGACTCCTGCAGGCCTAGCCAAGTTACGATCATTTCTTTTCGAATCTCTTTCTACAGTCAGTAACGCCTCCGATTTCTTTGTTTTGACCACGTGAGTTAACGTTGAGATGATGCCATTCCCATACATTTGAAGTTTTCTATTAGCGTTAACCACTGTAGGTTATCAACTTGGCCAAGCCCTCTGAGGTGTCTCCTGTGGCTGGGGCTTGACGATGTCCGTTCGCTTTGATGGCAAATCAACATCACTAATTGTCAGGCATATTTCAATTCTATTGCACAATATCTGTCATAATAAAAGATCGTTTACTTCCGTCACCGCTCGGCTAACCCCGATCTGTATCCGGCCTCAAATAAACGCTAGCTAATTTTAGTTTATTTTCTAATAACTGTGTTTATTATAGTCTGGTCGTTTCGACAGTAGACTGTTTATATTATCTTCTAGCTTTAAGCATGTAATTATATTTTAGTTTAATAATAGCATAATCGGCCTTGGGACTAAGACTTTCTCTCTAGAAGAGTGAGTGGGCCTTATTAAGCGGGCCCAGTGCGGACTAGTGGATGTCACATGTCTTGCAATTTTTAGTTCTAGGACATTTCAGTTTTGTCACGATGTTTTCTTTCAGCGCTACTGCTCTAAACTCTAATAATATATTTTAGCTTTATTAAATTTTCTATTACTATGTTAGTTTCACGATCTTTGCAATGTCTAATTGATTTGTTTCACAGTTTTTTGTGTTCAGATTTCTCACAATCGAATGTTACTAGCCTACTTAACTACTTTGTTTTACTATTGTCGGAGTATTTTTTTCTGTTTGTCAAGCTTTTAAAACCAATATAAAATCTAAGATTTTTAATAGAATAGAATAGGATAGAATAGAATAGAATAGTATAAAATAGAATAGAATTTTATTTTGCAATTAGTAACCACCAAAGTATTATTTCTTTAACTTGTTTAAAGAGAGTAACGGTTACTGCACACTTTCACAAATAAGTTCATTTCACGTAACCTAAATTAAGACCATCATCTCCAATTTTACTATCCCCGGTTGGATCCCTAATAAAACAGCTATTTATTGCGCAACCCAGCCACAATAAAGTCTGGCAACACCAGTACGTCTGCGAGACGTATTCAATCAAACGTCGCGAATTTTGTTTATATGATCGTACGTCTGGCAGGCTGCCTGTCAAATGTTGATGTCGTAAACTTTAACGTGAGCGTTTATCGCCCGTTTTAGATTGAGGCCGTGAAAACAGCGGGCTGGCGAAATCTGTTCTTGTTAGTAATTTGCTCTGATGTTGAAGGAAGTAAAGATCACCCAAAGGGCAATAGAACGGTCTATGCTCGGAGTTGTTAGCATGGTTGATGGTAAACGACCAAGAGGCCGCACCCCAAAAAGGTAGGCAGATCAGGTCCATTCCACACTGGACACCCATTTCCACATCGCACTTTATGACGCCAAGAAACGTCATAGATGGCGAGAGTAACAAGCTAATCCAGCGGAAACTTCACGAACCTCAGTAATGAGGAATAGGACTCGAGAAAGAGGAGGATCCTCGGAGTTTCCTTGCGTGATCGCATCTGGACTGAAAATATCCGCAGGAGAACCAAGGTTACCGATATAGCTCGAAGAATCACCAAACTTAAGTGGCAATGGGCAAGGTACATTGAACACATGGTCGATGGCGCTGAAAAGTTCTGGAGTGGCGACCGCGTTCCTGAAGACATAGCATTGGGAGGACTGCCACGAGGTGGACCGATGACCTAGTGAAGGTCGTGGGAATTCGATAGATGCGAGACGCACAGGACCGTTCATTGTGGTGACACTTGGGGTTCCCCCAAGTGTCGCTACTACGAATTTATGAGGAGGACAATGAGAGGTCCAACAGTGGACGGTTTTCGACTAAAATTATGGAGTTAATTAGATTTTTTTTTGATTATGTTTATTACTTCTTCACGTTCGAACGGCTAAACAGATTTGTTCTGGAATCTCACATAGGACACTTATTATCCTGGCAGTATGTTCCTTTGGGATAATTATCTACTATCACACGGGCGAAGCCGATAGCAGCAGCTAGTCAATATATTGAAAGACTTTTCTTAAAGTCATTCAATAATAATTTAGCGCATTTTTTCTTACCGACGTTTGAGTTAAGCAAATAAATCAACACTTTTCGTCTCGCACAGAAATCGCTCTCGTTTCTTCCCTATTCCCCGCTGATTTTATTGACCCACACTGTCACGCACCGTAATAAATCATGGCGCCACGGACATTGTAAACGGCGCTTAATTTCTCCGCTCTCCAAATTAACTTTTACTCAGCGGATTCAAGGAAATGTGTAGCCGTCTTTATAAGTTCTATTGAGTTCAGTAAGAACATAATTTCAGTACGAAATTATGAATATAAATTACACGTGGGAGTCGACATTAAATTATGTTTTAGAAGTAAATATTGTTCTAAGAAAATGAAATCTTGTACGTAATAAGAAATTCGATCTTTAGTTTGAATATTTGATGTAATGAATATTTTAACTATTACTTATACAGTGACCTTATTATGGCCCATTTTCTGGAAAATCCTGTCGAGTGCTTGCTTTGTTCATTTTGAACTACTAAATAAGTCAACTTAGTTTGATTTGGGATTGATTTTTTTCCTTTATTTTTGTTCAATATTTTATGCTTTTCAAAGAACTATCGCAGTTTTTGCTTTTAATGTATATATAGTTTTAATTAGTTAAGTGTTTTTATTTAATCATATATAATGGAAAATGAAATGATAAACTAATAACATATTTTATGCTGTATGTAGATAGATAGATATTCTTTATTGTACACCAAAAATACAATTTACATTAGGAAATTAACATTCATAGGGTGTCACAATGGGCGGTCTTATCGCTAAAAGCGAAAAAAAGCGAAGCGAAGTGAAGCGATATATGAAATAATTATCTATCTAATTACCCCATTTTGTTACACTGCTGGGCAAAGTCAGAACACTGTAGACTCCGTGGATTCATAGATTACATTTTTTAATGTAAGTACTTTTGTGTACAAAGCTGACCGGTCATTGTCCTCTCATATCTATTGATATATATATATATACTAGCTGACCCGGCAAACGTTGTTTTGCTATGTATATAATTTTATTTTATATCTAAAATTGAAAAAAAAAATTAGGGGTGGATTACCTTTAACATTTAGGGGGATAAAAAATAGATGTTGTCCGATTCTCAGACCTACCCAATATGCACACAAAATTTCATGAGAATCGGGAAAGCCGTTTTGGAGGAGTTTAACCACAAACACCGCACCACGAGAATTTTATATATTAGATTATTCATAGCAACAGTATTTTTTTTAAAGAGTTACCTTGGAGATTCTTGCCGGTTCTTCTCCATAGGAAACGATCAATTAGAACCGTGCACGATATATAAGTGCCCATGTAGGCCACTGTGAAATAAAATGATTTCAATTGAATTCAAAATAAAGTGTTTATTTTGTGATTTTCTCTTTAATTTAGTTTTCATTTTGTAATTTTCAGAATCACTCACAGTAGTGCAAGTGTTTGCAGACATCTAAATTGAATTCTTTTCATGCATTGAAACTCTCCAATACACAGTGACGTAAGGTAGACATTTCTACCTTTTGTAAATAACTACAAACCGTGTAAATCCCATCAATAAGTGCAAATCAAACAATTTGCATGGAGCACGGCAAACAGACTCGTCTGCGTTGTTCGTAGATGAAAGTTAAATACAAGCGCCATTAAAACGCGGCGCCAGGGGGCGCTGTGCTGTGGTGACAACCACTACACTACTAAAGGAATTGTACACAAATAAATGTATGTGTGTGTGTTGTTCCTATGTATTTGTTTTGTTTGTAGTGTAATGAAAAGTTCTAGGTAACCGGGAATACAGACGGTACATTTTACACGGTACATCTGACACGCCCTTTCGTTCCACACTAGAGCGGGAACAGTCATTAGGCGATTTCCAAGCTTTCCACTTGTATCTAATACTGTATCACAATAGCACTCCTAAGAATTACAACGGGACATAGCCCTATGGTATCTACTGAGTCAGCTAGCTTAACTTGCTGCTCCTGCTGGACGTCCGAATGGAGCTTGGAAATCGCCTAATGACTGTTCGCGCTCTAGTGTGGAACGAAAGGGCATGTCAGATTTTTATTGACTAAAATTCACCTATGTTCCTTCAGCTGCCCTTTGCGTTGTAGGACCACAGCTTTCTTTATTAGAAATTCCCCGTGGCCTTAGCGGACATCGGCCCTGCTGGGCCCGCTTACAGTTTTGTTGACTTCTGTTTGAGTCACGCATGGAACATTACGTGCCCTTGATGACTGGAGCTCAGTCCTTACCAAATAGCCGGACGGCGAGCTACTCATTGCTCGTCGTCCGCTAGCCTGTTTTGATGGAAGAATGAGAACTAAATAGGTATCCCAGACGCAGTAAAAGTTAGTTTACACAAATATCAGATTCGTTTTAAAAACAAGACGTTTTCGATTCAATTTTGATCATTACTTATACAAAAATGTACAAATATTTATTACAATTTATAAACCTATTTAAGTTTAATATAATTGTACATACATAAGCTTTCATCCATAAGATTTTCTTAAGAGGAGGATCATAGCCCACTAGCGTTGCCTCAGTACCAGGGGCCCAAGCCTGCTATTTTTATAAATTCATCATTCTAACACGATCCCATTGTCATTTTGCTAAAAGTTCGTGATTTGCTAATTCATAATGATCGATCATTGATCAGTCAATGGTCTCGTAATAGTGTTGTGGTAGAATGAAAATATCGAGCTGTCTCGTAACAAATTAAAAGCAATGACTGCACAATGACGTTCTAAGGGTAGGTCACTGATCAAAGAAACTGTAAAAATTTTATCAGATTACCGTATACGTTAGACATTCATTTGTCATTGTGTACGAAATTACCTTTCTATGCCATTTCTTTCAATGGAGTGTGAGTGGTTAACCATTAGAAAGTCATAATGACGCCATTATATTAGTAGATTATCAAAACTTGTCAAAATCAACAATTATGAAATCATTCTGGCACTATTGTAATAGCAGACTTGAGGCCCTGTACAGTAGGCATAGCATAGCATAGTCGGCCTTATAATGTTCCCACTGTTGGGACTCAGGCCTCCTCTCTAGGAGAGGGAATGGGCCGTAATCCACCACGCGGGCCCAGTGCGGATTAATAAATGTCACATGTCTTCGAATTTTTGGTTCTAGAACATGCCGGTTTCCTCACGACGTTTTCCTTCACCGTTTTGAGAGCAGTGGTGATGAAATAAACAGTACAGTAGGTATTCTTAGATATTCTTCAGTAGAAATAATATTCATTGAATGTTACGTTTACAAGCCTTTCAATTCACGTTCTCTGAACAGCGAATTCGCAATTCTCTGGCATTCCAATATACACACAAACAAATAGTGCCATCTAGCAAAACACGTACGAGTATATACAGTTGTGTAGTGGTTGTTACTACAACGCACACTGTCGCCTGGCGGCGCCTTTTAATTGCACTTGTATTTCTACCATTGTTTACCATAGACCAATTGGATGCTGTTAAACAATAGTGTGCCAAGCCACACAGACCTAGAGAAAACGGCGTCTAAAGATTTCATAACAATTTTAATTAAATTGTTAGATAAATATTTGCCCAGTTGTTTTTTCTCTTTTTTAATAAAATGAAGAGGGGATTTAAAGAAGATTATTATCATTATAAAGAATTTTTTTTAGTGATTTAAAACACTTTTGTATATTGTTAAACGCGTGACACATTATAAGAATATATCAATATTTCCAAATTTAACTCTGTGGGTTGACACATTATTGCTTATCTGCATCAAATTGAGCACTGTCGATATAAATGCAGGCATTAAATGTAGCCTTTTATTTTAAGGCTTAATCATGAATTGATGCCGGTTATAAGAAATTGATCTCTGATTTCAGAATGTCAATGGAAACTTTTCAATCGCGCACACCATTTTCTAAACTACTTTACTCGTTTAGTTGAAACTTCGTGCAACATAAATATGAAGCATTTTAGCGATTTTCTAAAAATCTACAGATTTGATTATAAAATTAAAACAATATAACGGCAAAACCTTATTTTTGTAGAATAATCTAAGAAACAATCAGAACATGTATGTCCGGGTTTTAATCGATAAAATTAATTTTTAGAGGCATTATGTTTTGAATACACATAAGAGAGAGAAGATTTACATATATTTTTCTGATTCTGTTTTTTACAGTAGATTATATACTCTTGCACCGTTCAGGACGCTGCGCGATATGTTCTCGTCCCACATTTCACAGTACTTCAAGACGAAAGTCTATGAACAGTGCGTGTTATCGGTAATGATATAAGGCACTTAAATGTAATCGCTCGCAATCGCAAGGGCCTTAGAATGCACCCATTTGTAAATCCATTACCTAAAGAATTAATTAAATATTCCACTTCAGCGAATCACTCAAACTGAATACATAATTAAAATTGAAACCATTATTTTGTTGCATATAACACACAATTATGTGCAGTAAATTACAGTTTTGGCACACATCCGTTGATACGTCACATTTGCGTGTACATTGAACAACACATAATCTATACGTGTCTAGTGTAAGCTGACCTGGCATTATGTATGTTTCCAATACAGCGAAAGGTCGGCATAGCGTGGTGTTTAAATAGATTGTGTCGATCGTCAGTACTTTGTGGTTTTCAGTCCCGCCTTTGTACGAAATAATTGTTCAAATGCAGTATTGAAATGTATTTGTGAAGGTTTATTATTTAGTGGGCAGCGTTGAATATAATGAGCGTCCATTATCAGCGTGTAATTAATTAGCGTGGGTTGGGAAAAAGGAAGTGATTGAAAATGTGGTATTAATAATGCGAGGTAATAGTTTTTCATAACATACGAGAATGATCAAATGGAGACGCCACAATCATGGCGGTAAGTCCGCTCTTCGAAGAGTGGCTGGACAGGTGCCACGGCACTTTGCTTTGTCTTTGGACATGGCAAGTTCGGAAGGTTCCTATTTCAGTTTCAGGCAGAAGATGCCCCTGGGTGTCACCATTCTCCGCATACTAAGGAGGTGTGCCTCACAAGGGGTGAAGCACCGTCGTGTCCTCTTTTTTAATATCTTTTATACATTTAAGGACCTTTGGTCACAGTAAGACCATGCCAGCCCCATCGTAACAAGTAAAAACAACTTTTTGACTATTAGGGCTCTAAAACTAACTAATTTGTAAACAGCGATAGCTGCGTTAGAGAGGGTTTCGGACAGTGTTCTCTGAATAAAACCAGCATCAATCAAGTTAATCTTGAAAGTGTTCATCAGCACTTCTCTAGCAGCTCGTGTCGTCGTGTCCTCGTGAAGGCGGTTAGCGGCGGCGATTTTCCGCGCCTGGCCCTGCCTCAGGCCATGCTGCGGAGTGAGAGGGAATTAGATCCTGTCGCTAGCGAAAGAAATGGCCTCACGCGTGAGTCAACGAAATTTCTAGACTGTCGCAGCCGCAGGAGACTCTCCGAGCATTTTTTATTATTATTATTGATAGGCTTACGTTTGACCACTATCATACCTCCTGGTAAGCGATGTTGTGGCCGACGATGGAGCACTCTTGCCTAGAAGTAACCTATTCACTCTTGACTTAAAGACCTTAGGTTGTAGCTATCAGGAAACACAGATTCTGGCAGGGAATTCCACTCGTTGGGAGTCCTTCACGTTTTTGAGAGAAGTGGTAATGGAATATATTGAATAAAGCAATGAGCCTGCTCGGGTTTGATCCTAAGAGCTACAACTCGTAAGTCAGAGCCTTTACCACTAGGCTATCACCATTGCACACGACAGAAATAACCACACATGAATAAACTCGTGTCCGGTTTCCTGTGGGTATTCATCAGGAAGTTTTACGAATAGTTCCGATTTTTTCGAATAAAGGTTTGTCACAAATAATTGTTGCCCTGTCATTTAGTCCCCATTGTTCTGACGGGAAAAGTCCTGTTATTTGTGCGTGCATTGTCTGACGGGTCGACAAAACAATAATAACTATGTATTGTAAGGTAGTTCCGGAATGATATGTGCGTTTGACATTTGAGTTATTATTTTTATGCGTTTTGGCAGAATTTTTACACGATGCTTGTTATCGGAAACTGTATTTTATCATCTTCCTAACCTTTTCCCAACTTTTTTTAATTGGGAAAATCATCCAATGACATGTCCCGTTCTTGGGCGGAGCGATAAGGTGTGTCAGACTTTTACTGACTAAAAACCAACTCCTGTTCCTTCTTTGCCTTCTTCCCAGGGCCCCGGGTTTCCCCTACGGTTTGCTGACATCTCCTTGAGGCGCGCGTGGAACAATACGCGCAGTCCGGATGGTTACCGGACTGTCGGACGGTGAGCTACCCATTGCTCGCCGTCCACAAGCCCGCGCCTACGGTGGCCGGAAATCGGGATCGGGATCCCGGCAGCTGGGGCCTGTTCCCAACTAGCTTGGAGTCGGGCACCAGACGTCATAGAAATCTTGCCCAAGTTGTGTTTCAAAAATAAGTAGATTCTTCCAATTCTTATTTTTTCATTACGAGATTAAATAGCACAAAATATTTGCAGCAGACTTTGGCTGGAACGTTTTTTTTTTAAATTGCGTCGTGTAAGAGCCTTTTTGGTCTTGGACGTCTATGCTATGCTATGCTAATTTTATTTTGGTTTTAGTAACTTAATAGATAAATAAATAGAAAGATGTACTCTTGATACCATAAAAATTTACAGTAGGTGCTTAAAATTAATACGGAGTAACAATCGGCAAATATTTATTTTCTGTCTTTTTTTCTGTTAAGCAGTTGGTTCTAAAAAGTACACACACTTTAACGGAACAGATAACTAAAATTAAAAGAGCTTTAGATTTTTGCCAACCCACATATGACTAAAACCACAGCCTAAAACAGAGTTAATACAAAATTCGGCTGTCTGCAAACGCAATTCGGTTGTTCCACCACAAACACTGGAGATAGGGTCTCACAAACAGTCGCACACGGCACAAAGGCACAATGGGACTTCAAAAGCCGGAGGCAGTTCCCGTAATTAAAATCTGCCTTTTGGGTTTTGAAGTCGGTTGGTGTACTGATGTAGTGTAGCATGTTGAAGAATGTGCTGGTAATTTGCGACTCGTTTTGGGTTAATGTTTTTTAGTAAAAATGTATGTTTGCGTATCGCTGAGGGATGAGTTTTTACGGTTTACTTGGACTTATTTTGGAGTTGATGAATTGAGAAGATTAGAGAATAAGCATGAAAAAAATATTTGGTATCTAACCAGTTCATTAATAAATAGAAAAGTAACTGTGAAACAATATCAAAATACAAGTAAACGAATTATAACAGTTTTTAATAAATATATCGGTTGCTCTCGCTAAGACGTCGTTTTCTATGGCGGTTGTACGTATGGGTGTGATGGACTCTGACGTAAAAGTCCATGTCTGACTTCGCTTTCTTATTAGCAGCTTTGGAGCTTTATAGATAACTTCATTGTTGATGAAGATATTTTACTTATTGCTGATTTTGATATTTTCACTTCCTTCTTAAAGTCTTCAAAAGTTTCGAATGCGATACAATAACGGGCATGATTTAGAATTGAATAACGACTTTTGCTTAAAATATCGTAATGGAAGTGCTTCTCGAAATCCCATCGGCTGTCGAGAACGAGTCCCAGGTACTTCATCAAAGTGATCCTATAAGGTTTCCTTTTGTACCTTTTGAGGTACGGAACCCTAAAAAGTAGGACTCATGCATGTGTAGCATTACTGCAACATAATCTGAAGAATCCTTCAACACAATAGCATATTACTGAAGCAAAATATTAAATGATTTTATAGACGATGCAATACATAACTCGAAAGTGGGCTAAGGCCGACATCAAGTATTAATTAACTGTAATAATGCATTGGAATGCAACTCGACCTAGTTTATATACACAAGTATACGTGCAAAGGTGTAACAAGAATATCTTGTTTACATAAAATACTTATTGTCTCTTAGCTCACAAAACCGCTCAAGTCGAAAATTGGTTGTTTCATATTTTAATGCCTTTAGATGGGGCTGCTCATTGCGCGTCTAACCATTATCACATGATATAGATTTTAGCCAATCAGAAAGCATAATTCGAAAAGTAGTGATAGCGTGCAAGTCGGCTGGCCTTTCAACACCGCACAGTTTTTTTCGTTTTCTGTAAAGTCGAAAATTGGCGGTTTTCACATTTTAATTCCTTTACATGGAGCTGCTCATTGCGCGTCTAACCATTGGTCACATAATATTGATTTCAGCCAATCAGAAGCCATAATTCAAAAAGTAGTGATAGCGTGCAAGTCGGCTGGTCTCTCAATACCGCACAGTTTTTTCCGTTTCCTGTAAAGTGGAAAATTGGCGGTTTTCATATATTAATGCCTTTAGATGGAGCTACTCATTTCGCGTCTAACCAGCATTGGTCACATGATATAGATTTCAGCCAATCAGAAGCCATAATTCGAAAAGTAGTGATAGCGTGCAAGTCGGCAGGCCTCTCAACACCGCACTGTTTTTTTCGTTTCCTGTAAAGTCGAAAATTGGTGGTTTTCACATTTGAATGCCTTTAGATGGAGCTGCTCATTGCGCGTCTAACCATTGGTCACATGATATAGATTTCAGCCAATCAGAAACAATAATTTGAAAAGTAGTGATAGCGTGCAAGTCGTCTGGCCTCTCAACACCGCACAGTTTTTATCGTTTCCTGTAAAGTTGGTAAAAATGACTTATGCGGTGTTGTTAGCTAAGGGACATTTTGGAGATCTATATCATTAGTTGAGATGTTGTATAGCCATACAAACAAACAAACTAACATACTAATATGTACGAATATGTAAATACCGTCTGAGTTATACTGTTAAAACGATTGTATATTGTATGTAAAGACATTAATTCTCCACTTACTACACTAATATCATAAAGAGGTATTTTTTTTTTGTTTGTAGGAGATAATCTCTGAAAGTACTGGACCGATTGCTAATTTTTTTTCACCGAGAAAAAGCTGCTTTATTCCTGAGTGACATAGGCTATATTTTATGTACGCGGGCGAAGCCGCGTGAAATTGACCCTAATCCCCAATAGGTGATCATGAAATTGACCCAAATCCCCAATAGGTATCACTCACTATCTTCACTACACCATACCAATAAAATATTTAATCACATCAAATACAGTATAGTCGAAAACTTAATATTCATTATGTCACAGTAGACGGAGATAAGATTGCGGTAAGGAAGCGCTCAAGTGCTGGATCTCGGGCACCGAGCCAAATCGATCGGCCATCGCTACGCTATGTATCAGTGCTTAGGCTAAGATTCTGATGAGAAACACTAAATTAGACTAAATCATTCAATGAGTACCTTGGAGGGGTTTTTTTTTAGGTGGGAAAATCATCTAATGATAAATCCCGCTCTTCGAACATTTGGTTCATACACTCGGCCGAGCGGCCGGTGGTGCGAAGCTACCATCCGCGGGATTATGCCTGAACGCCTCTAAGGCCGAAGCCAGCCTAGCCGAATCCGGCAAGGATATGCTCACTGTGGAGCTCGAGAGTCGGGAGGCTCTCTTTAAGCGTTGCACAAAAAAGGGAGAAGTCCTCCAAGGGAAGGGCCAAAACCCAATGCACGATCTCAATCGCGAAGGCCCTTGAGACCGTCATAGAGACCCTCAAAAAGTCCCTCAACAAGAAGATGGAGGGGATCGAGGCGGACCTGGCCGATCACATTGGAGGGGTGTGTCAGACTTTCATCGACCTAAACCTACTCCTATGTTCCTTCTTTGATTTGCGTTTTAGGACCCCCGTGTTTCACAGTGGCGATACCCGGGCATTTCTTTCACCTGAATCCGATGCAGGAGCCTCCCGAACTTACCATGTCCGGTGAGGACCTGCGTCATGCGTCTCCAGCCATTCCTCAAAGAAAGGACTTACCACCATAATTATGGAGTGTCCAAGCGATGGACTGCTGCGCTGCGAGTGCAATGCATTATTTACATCATGGCTAGTCCCCAATGATATTATATTAAACAGATATGTTATGAGCGCGCAATCGTGAAGACTCGAAAATAACCCAATTGGGACTCATTGCCTTTAGTCTCCGTTATGCATCGCATCGAGTCATACGCTGCTACAAAACTTTAAAAAAATGCCTTCGTGTGTGTTTAGAAAGTGTACCAATTATGATACTAAACTTAATAAAACACAAGGGATCTCATACCACAAGTAATTACGCAATATATTTCGATTTTTTAATATGTTTCAATTATTTTCCAATTATTCTGATAATTAGAGGTTAGAAAAAAGAAAGAAATGGCAAATACATTTTTTGTCGTGAGAGCGACAAGGATGCGTGCGCTCCGGACAAAGAATAAAAGCACAGATGCGAATATTATTAGGCAGTGAAGTCATCGTTACCCTAGAGTTCTGTTTTCTTTCTTTCTAACCTTGTATTAGTTTATCATTTTGTTTTATGTAACAATTGATGATATACTTAATTAGAAATTAAACATATATCAAGTGTGGGTAAAGAAAATAAAAAATAGTTTACCATACCAAAATATATCACAAATAATGTTAAAATAAAGCCATTTAATTGTCTATTTTTAATAACATTTAATACAACTTTCAAGTCAGAATTGTGAATATAAGTTTACTGTACGACAACAGCGAGTTTAATTATTTATTGTCTTTTTTTCGTTAAGGTTTATAACCAATGAAGTCCGGTTGCAAGAATAATAATCGTAAACAAAGATTGTTTTTATAAATATTTTTTTTTCCTTTTAAGCCGTTTTATTCCGCATCTACCTATCTTTAATAGAGTTTATTAGTTTTATAGGTATAAACCGAGTCTACGAATTTTGTACACGCGGTATTCCTTCTATCTCGTTAAATTTGTTAGTCTATGATGTCAACATGCTGTGATTGGTGGACAGAATAATGTTTGTTTATATTCACGCGTAATTGATAACAATAGTTGTTTCTTTTCACTTGTTGGATTTAGCATGCTATTCCTTTTCTTTTATTTTAACTTGTAGTGAAATGTGCAATGAATGAAATGTGTGTATGTGTGCTGCCCCTGCTGCGCGGAACACATTTTTCGGTTGTTTTGTGAGTGTATAACATAATATCTGTTAATTAGAATATCATTGCTAGTCCCAGAATGTTTACATTCCATCGACTCTTGAACATACTGGACTGGTATATCACCGTTTTAAAACAAAATCAAGTGGCTCGTTTTTATCCCAAATATAACAGAGCAAAGTGTGACACATTAAATTAAACCCTTGATTCCAAAACTAGATAAACCTGTACTATAGGATTCAGTGATTCATCCAGTTGCGTAAGATCTAATAGTATCGTCGGAAAACTAAATTTTTGACAGAATAATAAAAAAATATTTAGACAATAACTAATTGAAAAGAGTTTTACTACAAAAATAAGAAGTATTTCAGTACTTATGGACAGATATATGTGTAAGTGTAAATATATACAAAATACCAAGACCATTTATTTACGAAAACAATATCATTTACTAAGGAAAGTTATACCTACCAATATCATACCACACGTCCCCTTTCTTGCGGCACAAAATCCACACATTTACGTATGTTTAATTCACCAAACATTCTGACCCTTACAAATATTTAATTAAGGGTCAAACATACAATGGAAAGATTCTTGCTTGACCCCTGTTATTTGCTTCAGCCTACCGTCAGATTTGTAACATTTTATACATTCCCACATTGCTACGGGCAGGTATGCGATTCCTGAATGTTTTCTTGAATTATAGAGTGCTAGCTCCTGCTTCGCTCGTGTGATTGAAAATCACACTCATTATCAGCCAATTTAAGTGTCGCCACAATGGACGTCCTGTGTGTCTTGCATCCATTGGATTCATGTGACGCTCACCAGGGCTTCAAGTCTGCTATTACAATAGTGATTTTGACAAGTTTGGTAATCAACTAATATAATGAAATGACTTATAATGGTAATCTCGTACATATTTTTTTTTTCTCGTACGGATTTTTCATTCATTTCCTATAGCGTTGTTCATGTAGTTTTTAGGGTTCCATACCTCAAAAGGAAAAACGGAACCCTTATAGAATTGCTTTGTTGTCCGTCTGTCTGTCTGTGTGTCTTTATCTCGGGAACGCGTGGAGGTATCGAGTTGAAATTAAAAGCATATACTCAAGTCTGCGCTCCCTTGAAGCTGTGACAAAATAAAACTTGTAAGTTAACGAAAAAAAAGAAACTGTTATTTATGTTGCAAAAAACGTATATTTCGACACTCTCAAGGGAATCGAAATTCATAGGGTACTTCCTGTTGTCCTAGAATCCTGAAATTTGGCATGAAGCAAGGTATCATAGCATAAGTCAGAAAACTGAAAATTTGTAGTTACGACACAAAAAAATATTTTTTTTGTAGTTCGTAAAAATCTTTGAGACTCGATTCGGAAATTTAACTGTTTTCATTGGTAAGTTGCTTGCCCGATTTTTTTTAAGTGACAAATCATCTGAGTGAGACGTGTCAGACTTTTACTGACTAAAACCCACCTGTTTTCCTTTGGTTACCTAGCTATGTGTTAAAAGCCTTTTGACTGCTTTCACTAGAACTTATATTATTGCACTGTTTAATTTTGAATTTTCAGAACTGAATTGAGCGTTGAAAATCAGACACTGTGCTATTATTATCACTCACACCATCACACTGCAAGCACTTTTCATGACACCTAATAACTACACTTTTTATTTCTATATGTAAAGGTAAAATTATTATTATTAATAATTTTTGTCTGTATTCTCGCTAAATTGTGAACAATGTTCAAACCTTTTATTTTTTCTTTTTTTTAGTATTGTAAATAATTAAGCATCGGCATTTTGGGGTGACAGCCTGATGATCCGTCACACAGGGTATCCTAGTATGGACTCCAGAATCTCACAAAGTTTTTATATGTTGAATTATTGTCTATTTTATGAAACTTCTGTATGTACTTTGTGTAGAGTGAAAAATAAACTATTATTATTGTTATTAGGCCTTTATTTTTTGCATAGAAAAACACTGTTATGATATCATCAATAATCTCGGTATAACAAACACAAGGCGGGTTTTCATAAAGGTAAAAAAAATATGTTCCAAATTTCCTTAAAATCTTTTTGTTTGAAACCCATATCGTTCAATGAATACAAAAACCCTGGATTTATCGTGTTTATTGTTTGAATGATAGCCGTTTCCCGATAGGGAATCGTTTAAATTGCCTACGTCAGCTCCAGACGTCGGGAACTCGTCAATCTTGTTTCCGTATTCTCATTTCCCCCTTTTTTTCTAAACGATTTGGTGTTTTTCTCTTGCCTCAGTGATTGTTTTTATTGTGTTTTAAAGCAAATGTGCTGCTTAGAGGCGTTTGTGTTTTGTTCTTTTTTTACGATGGAATGTGTAAATGGGACTATGTGAAAGATAATATAGCTAGAAATGGATTATTACTAAAATAATAACAGACGAAGAAGTCGTTATAATCATCATTTCAGCCGAAAGACGTCCATTGCGGGACCAGGCCTCCCCCAAGTTTCACAACGACCAGGTCCTGTGCTTCTCATTCTCTCAGATTCCCGTAACCTTCACAGGGTTGTCGGTCCACCATGTGGTAGGCATTCCAACGCTGAGCCTTTCAGTACATAGTCACTATTCCAGAACCCTACGGCTCTATCTACCATCAGGTCTGCGAGCACTGTGCCGTGTCCACTGCTACTTAAGTTCAGCGATTTTTCGGGCTATATCAGAAATGATAAATGACATTTATTTTGCAAATAGGTTTTTTAAAAACACTTACACATCATTTTTTTTTCGTCAATTTAAACTAGATGAAGCCGGTGTTTCCTAGCTGACTACCCTGAGAAGAAACACCGAAACAAACTCAGGGGTCAAAGTCTCTTTTAAAGTCCGTACAGCAAACATGCAATGGTCAAATCATATGAGAACCATGCAGGTTGGAGTCTGAGATTTTCTTTTGAAGAAAGAACCACGCAGTTCTGATCGGGTCCAGTCAGTGCAAGCATTTGTCAGTATTCGTGTGGCTCAAATCAGAACTACTAAGGAGCTCAACGACTTGACGAACAAAAAAGAAAAAGAACCATAATAAATTGGGATAAAGACGAAAGAAGCTAGTTAACTATATTATTATGTAAAAAGCATAAACTATAGTATTTAGCAAAATCACTGAAGATTCAGAATTACGACGAAAAAGTTGAAATATTCAAACGATAAAGCTCTATAATAATAGACTATTATTTCCTCCCCGAACCATATCTGACCTCATTTAATTCCATAAAAAATTCCTCGGTTCCGCACTTACGGCAACGTGGTGCACCATTAGAACCACTTGGATCGGCTTAAAAACGCCCGATAAAGCTATCAGCGCCCCCTTAATTTTGTTCTCATTTAGGGTGCTTTTTCACCAGTAATGTGTGAGGTAGCTACGCGATGCGTGAAGGAACAGGTCCACCAATGTGATAGCTTCATTTTCCCAGCACATCTTAGCGGTAGAGGCACGGACCTAGGTTTTGTAAATAAATTTTAAAAAAACCTGGTCAAATGCAGAACTCGGTCGTTAAGGGTTCGTACAAAATTACTTGTGTAAGTAGTTCGATTCCCGAATTTGCGATGTAACTAAAAATTTATAGTTTTCAGACATTTTTTCCGTTATTTGTGATGTGAGACCTTGTTTCATGCCTTTCAAGATTTTAAGTCAACAGGGTACTTCCTTGATCTTTGTTTTCCTTGTGAGTGTAAACATGAACCATAAACGCAAAATAAACGGTCTTATCTTTATTTCCGGTTACCGTTGGCGCGGGCTTGCGGACGGTGAGCAATGGGTAGCTCGCTGTCCGACCGTCCGGTAACCGACCGGAACGAACCCAAGTCGTCGACGGTTCAAACAATTACACATCTTCACAGATCCTCGATCTCCGATGGAAAAGCGCCTTTACCCACGAAGGATCGATTACCCTAATTTTAAGGGGTGCCTAAATATCTCACGATACGGTTAGCCTATTTATTCGGCCGTATCTCTGCTACCACCCCTGAGGCTCATTTACCTTTAAGTATGTTCACGATAACGTGATTGACCTTATAAATAGATGGTCGATTTCTTCAAGAAGTATTGGAGGGTATTAAGAAGTGATTTGGCCATATGTGGCATAGTAAGAAAAATTACCCTCGTTTTGGAGTTTGCCGAAGTTGGGTAATCTATAGGGTCCTTACATATGAAATTGGTGTTTTATAAAACGGGTCACTTTGAGTTGTCATAATTTCGGGTCGACTTGAAATTTCATCATCATCTTCCTGCCCTTATCCCGTATTATTTGGGGTCGGCGCAACAAATTTTATGTGAGCAGTGGTGGCCGAGTGGTAACGGCCCCGACTCACGAGTTGTAGGTCGCGGTTTCAAACCCAGCCAGGCGCATTACTTTGTGTAATTTATTTCAACACCACCGCTCTCAAAACGGTGAAGGAAAACATCGTGAGGAAACCGCCATGTCCTAAAACCAAAAATTCGAAAACATGACATCCACCAAACCGCACTGTGTCCGCGCATTCCCTCTCCTAGAGATGAGGCCTGAGTCTCAACAGTGGGAACATTATAAGTTATAAGGCCGACTAAAGTAAATTTTATATTAATTTTTAAATAAATTATGTTATTATATTAATAATAATATTTATTTATTTCTCCCATACTTATTACCTTCTCGCAGTCCGTCATTTATTTATTTCTTTGGGTTTTGTACGATTATTTTGTGTAATGGGTTGGTCCTCACTAGCGCGTGGTGTATCGCGTCGTTAGCGTACGCAGGCAGTATAGGGGAGGTGGATCGACCTATGGCATCCAATGGCACTTAAGGCTCTAATTCCCGAGAAAACAGTGACTTTCTGAAGCTTGCTTCTTGGTAACGGCTAGGTTTGAAAAAAAAAAAAATATTATAGATTCATGTAAACATTATCAACATATGATTTTTTCGTAAGCCTAAAAAAAATTAACAACATGATATTTTTTTTGCTTGTTTTCCCTACTATTTTCAAACGGCTTTGATCTTTAGAAATATGTTTACATAAAAAAATTGCTGGTTAAGTGTTCTTCAGATTGTACTTTGCATATGTAAATCAATCAATATTTCGCAAAGAAAATGGATTTAAAGGTCAGCGGGGCTCTATCCGGACGCAGCTGGCCGGAATCAAATGCACAGATACTCGTACTGCCTCCCAAGCGGCGGTCCGATTATGTGTGCCTTTAATTCCGGTCAGATGTTTAAGGAACTATACGCCTTAACTAACGTAAGAAGTTATCGTTATTGATTATATCATAATAAGGCCTTTAAGAAATCGAAGTTCCGCGAATTTTTTTGGTGACCGGTGTATGCGGTCCATATGAGTAGAAATAAAATCAACTAAAGTCAGCAAATTGGTGTTAACTGATTTTTTATTGCGAAAACCGTGTTTTTATTGCACATATAAATATGTAGGTACTTGAATTTCCATATATAAAATGTACATATATGAAATGTGTGTGTGTGCAGTGGTGGCCGAGTGATATTGACCCGACTTATGAGTTGTAGGTCGCGGGTTCAAACTCAGCCAGGCGCATCACTTCGCATAATTATTTCATCACCACTGCTCTCAAAGCGGTGAAGGAAAACATCGTGAGAAACCGGCATGTCCTAGAACCAAAAATTCGAAGACATGTGATATTCACCAACCCGCACTGAGCCCGCGTGGTGGATTATGGCCTGTTCCCTCTCTTAGAGAAGAGGCCTGAGTCCCAGCAGTGGGAACATTATAAGGCCGACTATGCTATATGCTATATAAAATGTAGTTAAATACTTTAGCGGCCACTAATGAAGTGACATTAATACGGCAAGATGATAACTGTTATAATAAGTTGGGTAGAAATGACACCAGATCTTATGAATCGATAGGCGTCCTGATTTGCACTTTTTGGCTCAAAGCCAGAAATGGAGTGTTCAATCGATCCTTCTGATTGCTAAAGTGGAATTTGATCACTTATGTTGGCATCTATAAAAGCGAGATTCTGTTATGGGCCATATTTTTTTTATTTTTTTATTCCACCACTCTTCCACAACGCCGTCTAGTCCCAAGCTAAGCAGAGCTTGTGTTATGAGTTCTAGATAACTGATAAACATACTTATATATTTCTAAATACATACATATTATACATAAATTATACCCAGACACAGAACAAATGATCGTGTTCATCACACAAACATTTGTCCTGGGTGGTAATCGAACCCACGACCTCCAACATAGCAGTTAGGGCCACTAACAACTAGACCAACAAGCCAGTCGATCTTAGGAATAACGACAAGCAAAAATAGGTCAGATAGTATTTGCCGTATTGTTCAAAACATTTATAAGCAAGATTAAGAGAAGATAACATTTACTGAACAACAAAAAACCCAAAAACAAATACCCATCTCTACATTCAACACCAAATCACATCACTTAAACACAATCAACCCACGAAAAAAGAAACACATTTCCTAAAAATAGCCGCGAATTTCCTCGAACAAAACGTAACAAATTCCCCATTGCTACCTGAACAATTCATCTGTAACAGTTTGTGCATAAAAAGCGCCCATGTCCGCCATTATGGACACAAAGACAGTAATGACGGGTGAACATTCAGACGGACTAATGAGCACTGTTAGCGTCGACAAAAACTGTTTGCATCACAATGGTGGAGTAGACGTGTTGTGTGGCACTTCTACTTTTAAAGATTATATGGTAGCTCTGTCTTATTGTGGTGGTTCTGTTATTAGCTGCAATTTCAGTTTTGTCTTTTGCTTAACTAGGAATGTGTGACTCATAGGATTCCATGAGTTCGTCGTTTTAAGCGCAGATTTTTGTAAATTTTCGTCTTGTAGTAAAGTCATTTCGAATGTAGTTGTCTCTTTTATTTTAGAGTGGTCTTTCAATATAAATTAATTATTTGTAAATGTATTTTGAATTAGTTATATTACAATATTCTTAAACATGTCTTCATTTCCACATATCGTGCTAGTACTCATGTACTAGACAACTGATAAACATACTTAAATATTTGTAAATACATACATATTATAGATAAATTACATCTAGACACAGAACAAATGATTGTGCTCATCACACTAACATTTGTCCTGAGTGGGAATCGAACCCACGACCTTTGGCATAGCAGTCAGGGCCACCAACCACTAGACCAGCAGGCCAGTTAAAAAAAGCCAGTCAAACTCTGTCCAAGATACTCCCAGCATCCGTCTCCAGCACCACATCTGCAGCGTCAACTTTCTTCTCGGTTTCACGAAATTGGCTGCTCCGCCATAATGATTACGTGTTCGTACAAAGTTGTCACTTCTACTTTCAACGTGTCTATGGTAACTCGCGACAATTTTGTGTTATTAGCAACTATTACGTCAGATCCGTAGAGGTTTTGTTTGCTTTTCTGTCTGTCCGTCTGCCATTTTGAACAAAAGAGTCTGCTGGAAGAGATTACTATAATTATAGGTATTTAACATTTTCGTCAGATTTGCGGTTTAGGAAGCTTCATTATGAATACATTTACAGTTATATGAATAGCTCAAATTTATATTTCTGTTGAAATTCAAAGTTTATTCTAGCTTTTGGTATAAATGTCAATAATGAAGGCTACATATTTGCTTTTGAGAAAACAAACATTACACCATTATTTATATTTTATTTTTCAGGGAAAAATGTTGCCCCATAGTAATTACTTCTGTGTCCAAACATGTAAAATCATATACACAAGACACCCAGATCTGAAACAACTCTCTGTAGAAAATATAAATATATGTTCCGTCCATGAATTGAACCTGTAACACGCAACGCAGCATCGAATCGCTAAACTACAGCGTCACTCATAAGTAAAACTACAAGTTTTCATAATTTTAATCAATAAAACTATACATACATACATGGACACATACACATGGACATCGAGGGTACATGGTGGATTTCCCAGCCATACGTACAAAGCGTTTTGAGAACACATTCATTATGCGTACAGCTACGGAGTTGAATTCCCTGCCGGAGTCTATGTTTCTTGATAGCTACAACCTTGGTACCTTTAAGGCAAGAGTGAATAGGTTACTTCTATGCAAGCGTGCTCCATCGTCGGCCACATCATCGCTTACCATCAGATAACAGAGCTCACGCTCACCTGGTGATGAGATAGTAGTCAAACGCAAGCCAATATAATAATTTAAAAAAATCTTCTAACCATCTTTGCCATACAACAAAAGTCATTCTACCAAGTACTACAGCTTCACTAAACATTCCTCCACGGTTTTCCTCAACAAAGAGCCATAAAGTGTGCCACTAATGAGACGTCGCCCGCCCATCACTCATTAGTACCGTAGCACGCGACTGTACTATTTTATGCAGCTCTGTTCGCGACAGTACTGTCAAGACGTTAACGTTTTCGGAGATACGAGAAAGGACTAGTGTAATGCGTTGTTGCTCTAGGTCTGACGTCATAGTCTCAGTGAAATCATTAGTCCTTTAGCTAGACATAGTACCGTAGCACGCGACTGTACTACATATTTTATGTAGCTTTGTTCGTGACAGTACTGTCAAGACGTTAATGTTTTCGGGGATACGAGAAAGGACTAGTGTCATGCGTTGTCTCTCTAGGTCTGACGTTATAGTAACAGTCAAATCATTAGTCATTTAGCTAGACATAGTACTATGGCACGCGACTGTACTATTTTATGTAGCTTTGTTCGCGACTAAACTTCCAAGATGTTATCGTTTTGGGGGATACGAAAAAAGTCTAGTGTAATGCGTTGTCTCTCTAGGTCCTAACTTCATAGTATCAGTCAAATCATTAGTCATTTAGCTAGACATAGTAATATGGCATACGACTGTACTATTTTATGTAGCTTTGTTCGCGACTTAACTTCCAAGATGTTATCGTTTTCGGAGATACGAAAAAAGTCTAGTGTAATGCGTTGTCTCTCTAGTTCTAACGTCATAGTATCAGTCAAATCATTAGTCATTTAGCTAGACATAGTACCGTAGCACGCGACTGTACTACATATTTTATGTAGCTTTTTTCGCGACTGAACTTCCAAGATGTTAACGTTTTCGGAGATATGAGAAAAGACTAGTGTAATGCGTTGTCTCTCTAGGTCTGACGTCAAAGTATCAGTCAAATCATCAGTCATTTAGCTAGATATAGTAAGTAGCACGCGACTGTACTACATATTTTATGTAGCTTTGTTTGAAAACTGAACTTCCAAGATGTTAACGTTTTCAGAGATACGAGAAAAGACTAGTGTCATGCGTTTTCTCTCTAGGCCTTACGTCATACCACCAGACCAAACCACCAGACCAATCAAATCATTAGTCATTTTGCGAGACATAGTACCATAGCACGCGACTGTACTACATATTTTAAAAGATTTTTTATGT
The DNA here is from genome assembly GCA_949316375.1 of Mythimna vitellina. Taxonomy (NCBI): domain Eukaryota; kingdom Metazoa; phylum Arthropoda; class Insecta; order Lepidoptera; family Noctuidae; genus Mythimna; species Mythimna vitellina. Next base: position 17,741,970 of record OX438697.1, read on the forward strand.
AGCTTTGTTCGCGACTGAATTTCCAAGATGTTAACGTTTTCGGAGTTAGGATAAAGAACTAGTGTAATGCGTTGTCTCTCTAGGTCTGAAGTCATAGTCTCAGTCAGATCATTAGTTCTTTAGCTAGACATAGTACAGTAGCACGCGACTGTACTATTTTATATAGTTTTGTTCGCGACTGTACTGCTAAGATGTTTTTTAGAGATACGAGAAAGGCCTAGTGTAATGTATTGTCTCCCTAGCTCTGACGTCATAGTATCAGTCAAAACGTTAGTCATTTAGCGTACTGTAGCACGCGACTGTACTATTTTATATAGTTTTGTTCGCGATTGTACTACCAATTCGTTACTTTTTATTCTATCTCATCAGTCATTTGGTCAGATTTTAGTCCTCTGGACTCGCATGTACTTGTTAAGTATTTTGTTTGTGAATGTACTGCGTGAAAAGACTTCCCACATGCATTGTCTTCAGACACCTCAGTAAGTACATCTACATTTAGAGAAATAGTCACAACGCGCAACTAACATCGTTACTCATCTGGACGTTACTGTTATGTAAGTTTGTACGTAAATGTACTGTTTGTTTGTTAATGTATAATGCTACAGGATAGCCCGCGAAATTCAAACTTTCTTAAGTTTTTTGCATTTTGCTGGTCAGTGTCAGGTTTTATAAATGATATTTATTTCGCAAATAGAGTTTAAAAGAAACCACTTTTTCACTTTTTTTTTTTCGTCAGCTTAAACTAGATGAGGTCGGTGTTTCCTAGCTGACTACTCTGAGAAGAAGCACGGAAACAAACTCAGAGATCAAAGTCTCTTTTAAAGTCCATACTGTAAACATGTAATCAAATCATATGAAAACCATGCAGATTCACTAATCTGTACCAAAGACCATCACCATCATTAAAGGCTATCTGAGACACTTCTCAGATGGTCTTTTTGAGGAAAGAACCACACAGATATGAGTGGACCTGGCCAGTCAATGTATTTGTCAGTATTCGTGTAGCTTAAACTCAAGACTACTAAGGAGCTGGACGACTTGATGAAATAAAACCAAAGAAAGGACTAAACATAGTTACTGACTAAATATAGTTAGGCTGCATCAAATACTCAAAACTCTTTAAATTACAGAGAAGGAAAAAGTCTCAACCACATCCAAACATCCACAATAAATTATAAAATAAAAGTTACAAAATTTAAAAAGTTGATATTGCGGTACGTAAAAAAAAGAAATGAATAAATAAAAAAATATCAATGTCAAATGGTAAAATAAAGAACCATATATGGTCTAAGTCAAATTGTAAAATAAAATTTAAAAAAATCTTTTACAGATTTTTTTAAGTATAAGCATAATCGGCCTCTTTGAGAGGAAATTGCCGTAATCCGCTACGCGGGCCGTATTGCGGTTTGGTGGATATCATGATATTCATCATCTTCATGACGTTTTAGCTGATCAATTCAAAGATCTGGCCACGACATAGACATTCAATAAAAAAAAACATAAAACAATATTTTAAAAAGAGATGGGGCCGATAATAGACGTTCATAAGATAATGCAGCTTATGAGTTACCAGGGGAGCTAAATGTGCATACGCAGTGTTCTGCCTGATAATGACTAGCCCGGGTCCGCACAACGCTTCGGAAGGAACCAAGGAGCCTCACAGGAATAAAAGACGGCAACCCTATTCCAACGGTATATTCGCAGAAAGAGAATTTTGGTTACATAGGGGTTATACATAATGTTGAAGGAAAATCTTAACACTGCGATATAGAAAACGATACAACGCCATCTATCGACCCACGTTAAACTAATCATTAAACAATGTTTCTAGTATTCCTACTATCATATTAAAACACGCAGTCACTGCGAATGCACACACATACCATTCTCTAGCTCCGTACAAAATTGCAATTTAATATTTATCAGAATTTAAATTCAGAACTCTCAAAGCAAAAAAGACTTCAACTGTTTATTTCACTTTGAGCTCAAAGAGCTTTATATCCAGCCAGTATTCACGTCCCCGGGACTTGAAATTAATTATAACAAATATGCACAATGCATGTTTCGAAGTCAAACACGGTGTGGCAGGGTACACGACAAATCCTTCGTAATCTGCCATGCTGCCATAAGCTATGCCCGCCGGTTGCCATTGGCATTTGTTGCCAAAGTACATCGAACGTCTCAGCTCTAGCTAGTCATGTAGACCGAATAGGGCTTGCAGGAGAATTAATGTGGACGAATTAAATATAGGAAATGAGCTTGTTTCTTGTCTTGGCGGGTTTTAGAGTAAATCAAGATAATCCTTGCTGTCCGGTAAAGTTTTTTTTTTCAAAAAGTTTAGGGGAAGTGGTCACCCTTCGTAAACTTTTTACATTTTTATTTTTTACTCTATGATTAATTGCCAAAATTATTATTATTATATTATATTATAAAATTATTATTGCTAAAAGAGTTATGGGTTTACATGTGGATGAATGGAGAGGGAGAGGAAGACCAAAGAAAATATGGATGGATTGTGAGGGCAAGAAGATGATAATGATTAATTGCCAAAATTGTCTAGTGATTGTACCTTAGTTTAACATATATGTATATCGTAGTTAGTTACAAAAAAAATCTGAAACTATTATGTCAAAAGGTTAAAGAGTTAAAGCCAGTTATCTACGAGAAGATATTTATTTGTACGAACGCTCCCCACGTATAGTTTCGTACATCATAGGGTAGACTCATACCAGTATGATTTTTAACTACTCAGTTGAGTAGTTAAAAATCCTATTAAACTCGTTAACTTTTATTAATTATTATTATTTAGTATTTGATGAAAACAACAAAAACGCTATTATCAGTTTCTATGAGATCTTTGTCATATGCTTCGACAATTTATACTTAAAGTAAGTAAATAAACATTTAGTAGTTACTTTGGAACTAATTATACCATAGCATAGTCTGCCTTATAATGTTCCCACTGTTGGGACTCAGGCATCCTCTCTAGGAGAGGGAACAGGCCGTAATCTGCCACGCGAGCCCGGTGCGGGCTGGTGGATGTCACATGTCTTCGAATTTTTGGTTCTAGGACATGCCGGTTTTCTCACGATGTTTTCTTTCACCGTTTTGAGAGCAGTGGTGATGAAATAAATTACACAAAGTAATGAGCCTGGCTGGGTTTGAACCTGCGAACTACAACTCGTAAGTCGGGGCCGTTACCACTCGGCCACCACTGCTCTTTGGAACTTTTTTTTTTTTTTTTTTTAATCTGGATAGGTTCGCGCTTGACCGCCATCTCACCTGATGGAAAGCGATGAGGCGGTCGACGATGGAACGCGCTTACCTAGAAGTAACCTATTCACTCTTGACTTAAAGATTTCCGGGTTGTAGCTATCAGGAAACACACATTCCGGCAAGGAATTCCACTCCTTAGCTGTACGCACAATGAATGTGTTCCCAAAACGTTTTGTGCGTATAGGTGGAATGTCCACCATGTACCGGTGGCGAGTTGCCGTACGCCTGGTGGTCCGAACTAATTGCACATTATTATTTGCGTGCGTGGAAAACTACGCGCCGGTGACAGCTCTGCTCGGACGGTTAACGGATGGCCGGAGCTACCCATTGCTCTTCGTCCGCAAGCGCACGCCTACGGTGGCTGGAAGTCGGGGGTCGGGGTCCCGGTGGCTGGGGAAGGAGGGGAGCACCCTGAGCGGGAGTTATTTGATGATTTTCAGTATATTTTAGTTATGTTTCTGTAGTGTTATGAAAGTTATTTCTCACTGTAATAAACAATTTGAATACCTGTTTATAACTGTTTTGTAACTAAAGTAATAACTTTGGTGAGAGCTTTGTTATCTAGGCCATAAGTCTGAAGAGTTTATGTCTGAAAAGTTTGACAACCTGGGAATTGACTGACAGCTTTCAAAACAGTGAACTAATTAGGTTTCAGGATTGAGCTGTTTTACGCGTCACTCAGAATTAGACTAGGGAGTTTTCATTTAGAATTCTGTATTTGGTTTTAAAAGTAATTTCAGTGAAAATCCCTAAATCATATTGAGTAATTTTTTCTTTACCGAAATTAAAAAATTTCTTTGTTGTTATCGTCTGTTAAACAGAAAACTGGTGTTCTTTTACTAATTGGTCTAATACTGCTAGGATTCATTTAAAAAACAATGTCTATATATTTCGACCCTTTTAGTGTTGGCACCAAGAGAGCCGAGCAGCAACGCGGAGGATATCTAGTTCAGTACTTAAAACACACAAAATCTCATACATTTTGGCTCCCGTAATTAGACAATGTTAGTGCATAGGAGTGATAACATTGGTTCTTATTGTCTTCGACAATATTAGTGCAATGTACTAGTCATTATAGGCAAGTTACACCGTTGTCGAGATCAGACTATTTTGAAAAATTAAACGGCTTCACCCAGATGAAAGTAGAAACTTATCCTAATGGACATGGTCTAGCCGTATGCAAAACTTCATCCAAATCCATTTAGCTGTTAGAGTGTGAAGGAGTAACAAACACATATACAAAATTTCGCCTTTATAATATTGAATAGAAGCAGCCCTAGATTCAGGCTAATAAATTAATCTTAACATCCTGAACCTGTGTTAGTTTCTAGCAGAAACACTTGCTGCAGTCACTGCCGGGAGCTTCGATATGTTTCTTGCAGCTTGTAGCTTAGACCTGGGCAAAAAGATAAAGTTTGGTCCTAACATCTGACTAGTTGACTAAAAATCTGAAGTGTATTTGGTCTGAAACATAATTATTTTATTACCGATGGCGTTATTTACTATGGACAGGGTCGCGTTTGACTATCGCTTCAGGTGAGATAGTTGCACCTGAAGCGATGATGTGGCCGACGATGGAGCACGCTTGGCTAGAAGTAACCTATTAACTCTTGACTTAAAGATGCCTAGGTTAGCGTATGGCGTGACGAGTTTAACCTAACCTAACTAAAAGATTGGTCAGACGTATGTAAGGACAGAGAGCAGCAGAATAGAAGCGATGTCTTTTCCCTGCAGTGGGACATAACAGGCTTATAATAACAATAATAATTTGTCGAGGCTTCAGTGTAGATAGGTAACCGATTTGTATCCAGGAATTATTACTTTCCCGACAGCCATGTGAACTTATTAGCTTCTGCTACCGCCTTCTCCTGCTCGATAATTATCTGAGAGAACATACTTCGAGAATAACAAGTATCCTGTGTCATATTTCAGGACATGGTCTAAACTTGTGCCAAGTTTCATCCTAATCCGTTCAGCCGTTTGAGTGTGAAAGAGCAACAAATTTTTAGTCATACATAATACAAAACTTTCGAGTATATAATGTTAATGTGATGGATAAAGTGAGAAATGAATATATTAGAGTAATTTTGAAAGAGGCACCAGTGACGGAAAAGTTGAAGGGCAATAGTTTGTCTTGGTATGGTCATGTAAAGAGGAGGGATGAAACGCATGTTTCTAAAATTGTAATGAGCATTAATACATGTGGATAGCTGGAGAGGGCGAGGGAAACCAAAGAAAAGATGGTTGGATTGTTCGAAGAGTGATATGAAAGAAAAGGAAGTTAGTGATAGTATGACGAGTGACAGAGCAGAATGGAAGAAAAAACAGGGCAGGAAGGTGATGATGAATGTTAATGTGATAAAAGTCAGTTCAAATAAACGAAAAAAAGTAACTTTAGTCTAAAGTTACACACATGTATACATATAACACAAAATCAGCCCTATAATATTCCCATTGCGTAATTCACCACGTGGGCCCAGTGCGGACTAAAGTCACAGGTACTATTTTCGGATTAAAGGAAGGCTTAAAGTCACCCAAAGAGCAAAGGAGAGGGGTATACAGCTATACTCTGAGTTTTCTTACGTGATTGGGTCAGAAATGAAAATATTCGCAGGAGAACCAAGACCACCGTCATAGCACGAAGAATTGCCAAACTTAAGTTGCAGTGGACTGGACACATTGTTCGCAGAGCTGATGCTCGATAAGGCCCAAAGGGTTTTGGAGTGGCGAACTCGTACCGGAAGACGTAGCGATGGAAAGCTTCCCATTAAGTGGACCGATGACCTGGTGAGGGTCGTGGGAATGGTGGGTGTGGTCGATTGATAGGAGATGCACAAGACTGGGAGTAATCTATGTTCAGCTGTACGTCATGAGGTTGATGATTTTCGTATTCCTGAAAATAACAGTATCTCAATATCGACCCGAAAATTAGGAGCCAAAAGTTTCTAAGAGGAGATTTCAACTTCCGCAAATAAATCCAAAACAAAAACATTTAAAATTAAAACAATCGTTAGCCCAAAATAACTCTATAGAGATAAAAATTTCCTCCAAAGGCCCAAAAAAGGGTTGACCCCAATTTAAGGGGTGTCCCCAGATAACCGGCTTGATAACATTAATCAAAGGACTTAACTGTAGAGTTTTTATGGGTTCCGTACCCAAAGAATAATGAACTGGACCCTGTTACTACACTGTTACCTGTTACTGCACTGTATCCGTCTATCTGTCTGTCACTAGACTGTATGTCATGAACCGTAATAGGTAGACAATAATTGCAATCTTCATAACTGTGTATTTTGTTTTCAGCTGTAACAAAAAAAATAACACTAGCTTCTGCTATCGGTGTCACCTGCAAAACTGGTGTGAAAATAATTTATAGCCCATAAGCACCCAGAGTTAGTGCAACTACAAATTAGTGAATGAATTGTCAGAATCGTTTCAGTAGTTTCGGAGATTAGCCGCTACAAACTATTAAATTTTAACTCTTTGTAATATTTACATACATTGATTAAATCAAATAGACTCACACAATAAAAGTGATTTTTTAGTACGGAACCCATCGTGTCCGACTCCGACTTGCACTTGGCCGGGTTTTTTGGTTCCGCCGTCAATTTTCTGGTCAGTGCTCGCGTAATTTCAGTTTCCTTGGCAATTTTTCAGGTCAGCTGTTTGTTATAAACATTATCGAGTTTCTTGTGGGCAGGGCAGGTGCGAAATAAATCTTTTCGTGGCTTGTGAAGATTGTGAAATGCAATCCTGAGGTTTTGGCGCAGATGTGAGTTTGTGAGGAAATGCTTGTTTGAGTTTTTACCGAGGAAAGCGTTTTTGTTATCGTAGTTATATTGCATGCAATTATTTTTTTGCAATTTGTTTTCATTGGTTAATATATTAAATAAAATAAATAAAAATAGCTTTATTTTCCTTCTACAATTTTTTTTTCCTTCATAACTTTTTTTTATTAGATAATAATTATATATTTGGTCTGTATAAGGACCGCTAGACAGCGGTAAAAGCCTCCTCCAGTCGTTTCCACGTTGACCTTTCTCGGGCCACTCTGCTCCAATAATATATTATTTTAACTAAAATAATGAAAGCATTACTTATCAAAAAATAATTAAGCTTTTAACCGTTGCTTATCCGACAAACACTCTCGCGTTTATTCCGCCAGGGTCGCAGATCCACGACCAAATACTCCATTTCGTTAACTTTTCTATCACCTATGAAGACTGAAGCGCTAAATGAGATAGAATACCCAGTCGCAAATAACCGACCGTGGCGAATAGGACACGAAAACACTCCTCGGATCTATCAGACGCAAGCTGTTAATAAACGACTGCATTCTAAATAATGTTAATAAATCAAAAACTTTACAAAAACTGCTTAGGTATCTCTCGAAAAGTTCGGAAAATATTATGATGACATTGAGCCATTGATAAACATAGGCGTATAACTTTTAAAAAAAAGATGACCCAAATTGATAATCTTATGAAGCGATCGGCAATGTTCGGGAGTGGTCGGCAATATTATTTTGAGAGCAGTCAGTACAATAAAGTACTCGTGTCTACTAAGTATATCACATTACAATACAAATTTAAAAAGGGTGAGTTTGTGTGTTTGTATGTTTGTTACTCATTCACGCTGAAACTGCTGAAAAGATTGGATGGCACACGAGTAGACCATTTCCTGGAATAGCAGATACTTATTTTATCCCTGGAGTATTCCTAGGATGAAATAAGTATCTGCCTGTCTGCCTGTCTTTCTATCTGTCAAGACCTTTTATCTCGAGAACGCGTGGAGGTATCAAGTTGAAATTTAGACCATATACTCAAGTCTGCGGACTCTTGAAGCTGTAAATCAAACTTGTAAGTTAACGAGAAAAGAAAGATACTTCGGTTTATGTGGCAAAAAAAAAGGTACATTTCGACACTCTCGAGGAAATCAAAATTTCCGTTGACTTAGAATCCTGAAATTTGGCATAAAGCAAGTTCTTATAGCACAAGTATAGGAATAAATCTGAAAACTGTAAATTGTTGTTATGTTAGATTTTTTTTTTACGCGATTAGGAAACATCTTCCGAAACTCCATTCCGGAATTAAACTATTTACACAGGTAAGTTTGTACGAAAACCTCAGGGCGCGAATCCGACTCGCAATTGCCCTGTTTTTTTTTATTTTTACACTGATAAAGCCGCTGGCAGAAGCTAGTCTTTTATAAAACCCTCAACATTTAAGTAACTAGCTTTAGATTTCTTTAAGTATTCAATTTAAATTCAAACTGCCATCTAAAGAATTCTAAACGATAACAGCTATTCATAAGCAATAGGGGGATAAAATGAGATGAAAAGGACCCCAGTAATAACTCACTAAAGGTACATATAATAAATCTTTTAATAATTCAGTATATGTTCGGTAGTTTTATATGACTGTATCTTTATCAGTTTTTAAAAGATATATTTTTTGGTCAATTAACGTATATTTTGCATTTTGATATGTTGATGAATAGTGGGGCTCTTTTGACTGGGACCACGGTCCCAACTTCCACCTATAATTTTCTTTTTTTTTGTAGTATTTTGGGACCGCGGTCCCTGTCCAAAGAAGAGGAGCGATGCACGACCCATCTTAATATCACACAAAGATGAATATATTTTCGGACGGGGCCTACAAGGACCAATGCTTGCTAGAGCATCTAAATGAACACAGTTGGGGTTTAGTCAGTAAAAGTCTGACACGCTTTGGGTGGAATAAGAGGACCTCGCTCCAACCAGAGCCGAAGAAGATATTTGATGATTCCTTACTACAAAAAATAAATAAATGGAAAAAGCATTTTTAACTTAAATTGTCGATACTTAGACTGGCCATTACTTTGATTTGATAAAACTTGGTAAATTATTTCGCTGGTATATATTACGAAGACACTTAATAATTTCATGAATAATTTCATTGCCGTTGTTCTTTCATTTTTTTTTCTTTGAAGCTATAGTTTTCCATACATGAGTAAAGTTATTTTTTTTAAATTGCTATTTTTAACTTACTAGCCAAAACAAAAAGAACATTTTATACATACGTATGTTTTACGCCTTTTTAACATTTTCAAACTGATATTGCCTCCTTGGGCTCTGGATACTTCGAGCCGGTTTGTCATACTGAAAACGAGGCTACGGAGGTGATATTGGGAAATATTCTTACATTCTTCTGTCAGAGCTTTTTTCAGGGTGGTAGGAGTAGGCCTGTGTTTCTGACTAGTCTTTCAAGTTCTCGTGCTAAGGATCAGGGTTGAGATTAGGACTTATTTTTAATGTACAATTTGTACATGTTGTTTGAGCCTCATCAGACGGCCTCCTCGAGCGCCGATTGTACGTACCTCTGTACAACTTGAATAATCTTGAAAAATGCTTGTCCACGCGTTTGTAGGACTTTTTTTAGCCGAAAATTTAGTTTTTTTTTATCTTTGTTTTTCCTAGAATAATCCAGTTTTTTTTTATTTTATTTTTTTATTTTTTTGGTGATTTACGTAAAAACGCGCAATGACATAATAATAATACTACGGGGCGCCCGAGGGCGCGAGTGCGCGAGGGGGCGAGTCATCTACAAGACAATAAGAAAGGGCTGTGCTCTGAGTTCCGTTGTGTGATCACTCAAAAACGAAGATATCCACAGGTCGCTGGCATAGTCCGATGAATCGCTAAACTTAAATGGCTAGGGCACATTGCTCGCAAAACAGATGGTCGATGGGACCGCAAAGTTCTGGAGTGGCGACCACGCACCGGAAAACGCAGCGTTGGAAGGCCTACAAGGGGGACCGATGACTGGGTGAAGGTCGGGGGAATCCGATGGATTCGAAACGCACAGGACCGGTCGTTCTTGCGATCGATGTCCAACAGTCTTTAGGTGAAATGATGATGATGAGTAAATTGACTGATTGTTTATGAAGCTAAGATATTTCCATCACTCAGAAGGTAAATTACCTTAGGTTTTAACCCAATGTACGTTATATTAATGGTAGACCTATGACCTGGTGAGAGTCGCGGGAATGCGATTGATGCGAGACGCACAGGACCGGTCGTTGTCGTCCAGCAGTGGACGTCTTACGGCTGAAATGATGATGATGATGATGACAATTTGTACGCACATACGTAAAGCTAACCAAGAATAGATTTTTTTCTTTTAAATTATATTGCACTTTTTATTTTATGGCCAGCATTAAAATTGAAATATGATGTTATTCACTTTACAAAACTCAAAACATGCTATTTAAGCTCTTTCATTCAAACGAGTTAGTAGCAGTTAAGTCTACGGACAGTCCAGAGTTTCCCAAAGCGTTTTACACTTCGGAATAAAATATGTATATTTTAGCGAATGCAGTGTAAATGTAAAGCAGTGTTTGAGTGGCTTACACTTTATTTGTGTAGATTTTATGAAAGGGAAGTTTTAAAGTTTATCTTTCCTCTTTTAAGTGAGATGTGAGATTTTTTAGGGAAAGTATTTCGTTACAACCTGTGTTCCTTCAGTTGCCCTTTGCGAAAGTTTTCCTTTTTAAGAACAACAACGATCTGTAAGATATACAAATATTTGTTTCGTGCAGAACTCGAACCCGCGAAATGCAACGCAGCAGCCGGTCCTATATTGTTAATATCTATCTATCGGTAATAATATTGTTCATCATCATCATCATTACAGCCGAAAGACGTCCACTGCTGGACATAGGCCTCCCCCAAATGTCGCCACAAAGAACGGTCCTGTGCGTCTCGCATCCATCGGATTCCCGCAACCTTCACCAGGTCATCGGTCCACCTTGTAAGGGGCCTTACAACACTGCGTCTTCCGGTACGCGGTCGTCACTCCAGAAGCTTTAAGCCCCAACGGCCATCTGTTCTGCGAGCAATGTGCCTGCCCATTGCCACTTAATCTAGGCGATTCTTCGTGCTATGTCAGCAACCTTGGTTCTCCTGCGGATATCTTCAAATAATAAACATTCAATAGTCTTAACATGAAAAATACTGAGGACTTATGGGGTATATCCGTTAAGGTTCTTGGAGATATTATCGATTCAATTGCTCCTGTCCTAACAGGCATATTTAATCAATGCCTAGACAGCGGCACATTCCCTGATTTGATGAAACATAGTAAAGTAGTACCAATTTTCAAATCAGGTAGTAAGAATGACCCCTCTAATTACAGACCTATATCTGTGCTTCCAGCAATGAGTAAAATATATGAAAAAATCATGCTCGACCAGATGTTGTCTCATTTTAATTCGAATAGGATTTTGCATAGTCATCAGTTTGGCTTCACGAAAGGAAGGTCAACGACAGATGCAGGAGTGAAACTCATCAGTCACATTTTGGAATCCTGGGAGAAGTCCCAGGATGCTATTGGCATATTCTGTGACCTCTCTAAAGCATTTGACTGCGTTGACCATAATACTCTTATCTGTAAATTACATCATTACGGAATTCGTGGTCGAGCTGCTGATCTTGTTTTTTCTTATTTATCTAACAGGCAACAAAAAGTATTCATTAATGGGGCGACGTCCTCGGGGTCTTTAGTAAAGATGGGCGTGCCTCAGGGTTCAATTCTTGGTCCTTTCCTTTTCCTGGTTTATATTAATGACCTTCCTTACATGATGGCTAATTTATCCAATATAATTATATTTGCTGATGACACTTCCCTTATTTTTAAAGTAGATAGGAAAGATGCGGATGTCTTGCATGTCAGTGATAGTCTGGCTGTTCTTTCGAAATGGTTCGCTGCTAATAATCTCTTATTAAATGCGAATAAAACTAAATGTATAAAGTTCTCATTACCGAATGTCCCTCAAGTTGGCGTCAATCTAATTCTTGACGGCAACAAACTTGATGCTATTACGGAAACAACATTCTTAGGTTTAACCATCGATTTTAAACTGCAGTGGGGCGCTCATATTAGAGCTCTTTCAGGTAGACTGAGCTCGGCCGCATATGCAGTAAGAAAAATAAGGCAACTGACCGATGTAGCCACAGCTAAGTTAGTTTATTATGCTTATTTCCACAGTATTATGTCTTATGGCATTTTACTGTGGGGATCTGCAGCTGATGCACACTCAATTTTCATATTGCAAAAGAGAGCAATCCGGGCTATTTATAAAATGGGTCCTCGCGAGTCCCTTAGAAATAAATTCGAAGAAATCGATATACTGACTTTGCCTTCTCTTTATATCTTAGAAAGTATTATGTATGTTCGTAAAAACCTAGGACTCTTCAAAATTAGAAGCGATTATCATAACATAAATACGCGTAGTAAACACGAAATTGTGTTACCCAAATGGAGATTAGTTAAGACCAGCAAGTCATTTTTAGTAGACAGCATACGCTTTTATAATAAGCTGCCAAACGTGGTGACTGAACTTAGCGAAGGAAAGTTCAAAACCCATATTAAGCGTGTCCTAACTAAAAAAGCGTATTACAAGGTTAAAGACTATGTCGAAGACACGCTTGTTTGGCAATGACTGCTTCTGCACATGTGGCCCCCTGGTAGCTCATAATATTTTGTAAATGTATCTGTTGATTGCTCCACATTTGTTGTAATATATAGATTGCTTTTGCAATATTTTTTTTATTTTATTTATTTATTATTATTTGTATTGTTAACGTGTTATTTGTTAATAATTGTAATTATTTATTTTACTTGCTTTTATTTATATAGCCTCTTTTTTATAGTGTGAATGTGAGAACACTGTAGACTCCGCGAATTCTTAGGTTCCTTTTTATTATGATTATTTTTATTGTACTTTATTGACCAGTCTACACTGTCCTTACATAATAAATACAATATAATGTAAACAGAAAATATTGTATCAACAAATTCTTTTTTAAAAGAGTAACCATGGAGTTTCTTGCCGGTTCTTCTCCATAGGAAACGACCAATTTGGAACCGTGCACTAGCTTCTGACGTTTTATAAGTGCCCATGTAGACCTATGTGAAATAAAAATCTTTGACTTGACTTGACTTGACTTGAATAAAATTGTTAGTTGAGTAAAATTTTATCCGTCACGACTGATGGTCATATCCGTCAAACGGATACGACAGACGGTCGATGGCGCCGAATGGTTCTGGTGTGGCGACCACGTACCGGAAGACGCAGCATTGGAAGGCCTACACGGGGAACCGACGACCTGGTGAGGGTCGGGGGAATCCGATGGATGCGAAACACACAGGACCGGTCGTTCTGGCGATGTCCAATAGTGGACGTCTTTAGGTGAAATGATGATGACGTGTAAATTGATTGATTGTTTATGAAGCTAAGATATTTTCATCACTCAGAAGGTAAATTACCTAAGGTACCCAATGTATGTTATGTTAATAACTAGCTCTTGCCCGCGGCTGCACCTACGTACATGAAATATAGCTTATGTCCCTCAGGAATAAAGTAGCTTTCTATTGGTGCAAAATGTTTAGCAATCCGCCCAGTACTTTCAGAGATTACCTCCTACCAACAAAAAATCAAACTTTATATTAGTAATATTAATAAAAAACTTTTTACACAAAAATAAATAACCGACTTCACTAAAAAAAAAACTAAAAGAATCAAAATATGCTTTTTGTTCTCAATGAAAATACCAAAATCACTAAATGATTGCCTATAATATTTGAGGAGTTCCCTTGATTTCGCCAAGATTCCATCATCAGATCCCGACTTGATGACTATGGGACTATTTGGAAAATATACCCTTTCCAACAAATAAAGAATTTTTCAAATCGGTTGGCAAGCGACGAAGTTATGCGCGAACAAACATAAAAAAATACAAACATCCGAATTGAGAACCTCCTCCTTTTTTAGAAGTCGGTTAAATTAAAAATAATAAGTATAGATAAGTTAATTATATTAATAACTAGCAATTTGCCCTAACTTCGCGCAATTGTTAGAAATCTTCGAAATTCTAAGCTTTTTTTCTACTATATATGCACGTGAAACTTCCTCATGAATTGATGATAACCGCATCAAAATCCATTCAGTAGTTTATGAGTTTCTCGCGAACAGACAGACGTGGAGGATTCCGTTTTACAATGTGTAAGGATGACAATTAATAAATCCTATCATTTTATAAACTAGGAGCAAATTAATTATTACCCATCTATTATTCCATATTATTGTAATGAATAGAAAAATATTTTTTGTCATTAATAAATTTATTGACATTTTTTATTTGCATGCTATGATTATATGAAAGTTTAATTCTATGTTCTCTTTTGGGAAATAAAAGGGTTAAATAAATAAAAAAACGATGTCAATGGACAATGTACGTGTATGTTTTATGTTTGTAGAACTGTACAGTTTACAGTATTATTAAAACAATCCTATTAAGCAGGCATTCGATACAGTCATTAACGTTAATGAGAATTGTTTTTTGCACGATTGTCAATTTAATTCAATAAGCATTTAAACATCGCTATCCGGAAAAGTGAGACGAATCAATTCCAACATAATTATCTCACGGCTCTGTTTGTTGTTGAATGATTTCATTTATCAATGTTTTAATTTCGAGAAGCCGTTTTCACGCCTTTTTTATAGACTTTTGAGCAAGACTTACAGAAAGCCAATACTTATGGACCATCAGTCAAGGTAGCCCGAGTACAGGCGTCTAGCCCGAGTACAGGCGTCTGGCCCGAGAACAGAATCGAGTGTTTTGAAAAGTATGGGGCCTACTTAAACTTGAAATCTGATGGAAGAGGAAACTCCCAAATATCAGAATAAGGAAGGAAAGCTCGTCTGTTTTAGATCTAAAGGTTACGCGTGTAAAAAAGATCGTCATCTCCATCACGCCCCCATTCTTCCTAATGCCAAGGTTTGAAATGATAATTTCTCCTTCGTTGATTTACTGAAAAAGTTTCCATTCTAGTATAAAAAAAGTAGTGTGTGTGTGTGTGTAGTGTGGTATAGTGTTTTTAGTAGGTTGACTGGTAGAGAATGCCTTGTTGCATTAAGTCCGCCTATGTACCACTACTGTGCAAGAAGTTTAAATAAGTAAAATATTGTACAAAAATATACACAGGATTTGTTGAGAATCGCTGTCTTCCGAAGGTGAGATAAACTTATTTTGAATACCAAAGAGCGGTCGCGTTATTCATCTGTTTATTCATTGGTTAGTCGTATCACCGCGTCTTGAATGAATAATATGGATACAGAGAACTGAAGCGCCTTTTCGACTGCTAAAGAAGGATTTTTCAATACTTTTAAAATAATCGGCTAAATATCGAGCCTTTTCAGGATGGAAGTCGTAAGCGAAAGTTAAAATTTTTGAAAATATTTTAATATAGCAACCAAAAGTGAAATTGTCGCTTACGATGTTTTTCCTAAAGAGGATATACTCGTATGTATACTTGACTTTTCAAATCAGAATCGAATTTAGTTTTGTTTATTTAAGTTATTAAAAAGGTTCTAAAAATTTGAATTTTAGTGACAGCTTGGTTGGCACAGTAGTTGAGTGATTGGCTGTTGTAATGTGTGATACGAGTTTCGATTCCGCTCGCAACAAATTAATATTCTTAAAGTCAGCAGATAGTTGTTCCGGATCTGTGTGTAAATAAGTTTACATGTTTGTGAACACTCCTACAATACAGGAGTAATTCCTAGTGTGTGGTACGGTTTCTTTTAGGGCAGAAAAGAGAAAAAAAGTGGTTTAAGTTCCAAGTTCCAAATTTTGAAAATTTGAATTTGAATTCAGAATTTACAAAATGTGTTCGTACTTCTAGGTAAATGTGTTCCATCGTTGACCACATCATCGCTTGCCGTGGGGTGAGATAGTGGTCTAGCGCGATTCTAACAAAAAAAAAATAAAAAAAGTTCGTAACGTTCCGTGCAATGTTCGGTTTTCTTTACAAATTTCGTAAATATGATTGTGAATATTAAAATATCAATTTCAGTTTAGTATTCATAGTTTTGTTCTGAAGCAAATTAAAAGCGTACAAGGTTGGATGTTGTTTTTGTTCTCTTTTATTTACTTACGTGTTGTGGTTTCATCAAGTGCAATGAATAAGTTAGTGTGATTCTTATTATTATTTGTTTTGTCTGGGCGATATCTCTTTGAAATGCGCTCCCTCTCGATTATCCTTTAAGGTGAAGGCACGTGAGCATATTCGCAAGAAGTTGGTCTAATCCATCAAGGTAGAATCATCCCAGCACTGATTGGTTGGATTTGTTTTTTTCACAACAATATTATTTATTTATATGTATGTATCTAACTATGTTTTTACTATTATTGTATTTGTCTCTCTTCTGATTGTCTATTTATTAAGTTGCCATGTTATGTTTCTGCATCACTCTAAGGCCGACTGCTAGAAAATGCCCAAGGCATTAATTCATTAAACCTCAAGCAAACGCCGGCGTTCGCTCTCTCATTGTCTTTCTTTTGTGTCTCTAATTACGGTATTCGAAAGGTTAAGGCCGCCTTTGTACAGTGTTATGTGCATAAAGCTTTAATAAATAAATAATGATTATATTGATTAATGTTCGTATAATACAACGTGGTTTTTTCATTTCAATTTGTACTTTTCTAAGTTTATCTAGGACATTACTGACACCCCGGGCCTCAAAAAGCACGTAACACCGTTGTTCACGGCTTTTATTCGTAGATTTTGACAGTCATTATAAGTAGGTAGTAAGACGCGAGAGAAAGTTTGATCAGAGGCCTTTTCACCATCATCATCATCATCATCATTCAGCCGATAGAAGTCCACTGCTGGACATAGGCCTCCCCCAAATGTCGCCACAACGAACGCTCCTGTGCGTCCTGCATCCATCGGATTCGCCTTGTAGGGTTTCCTTCCAACACCGGGTCTTTCGGTACGTGGTCGATACTCCAGAACTTGTAACATTGTTACATTTCTTTTAAGTATTATGTAAATGTCATGCATAACAAAATTTATAGATCCAAAATATTAATATTTAATAACCAAGTCGACGCTTTTCTCTCATAAAAGTAATTTACCGAATCAACATGTCAAAGAATTTCCCTTCCTCGTCTTATTCAAAGAAATCTTATGTTTTTTAAATTAAGTAACGCAAGGACGTTATAATTTACGAGAATACTTTAAAAAGAAAAATAAATAAATATATTAAAAGTATCATTTGTACAGTTTTACGCGATGTCGTTAATGGAGTCTGAAATAGTTTTATAGAAATCGTTAAAGGCGGTCAACTGTGATTAAAACAGTTTTTATTATTATCTTTCTTTTTTATTGAGTTGTGGCGGTGTTTTTTGTGTAAATGGCGTATTTGTATTTGTTACAGCATCCTTGATATTTACACGTGTGTTGTGGCTTATAATTTCTAGAGTTTTCCATTCGGCGTTCTCTAAACCTAACCAACAACTTCTTTCTTGTCTAACCAGATTTAAAAATATTTTTTTCCTATCAACATTATCAAATTAGGCGCGTAATCCGAAGCACAACAAATTAAGTGTTGAAAAAGATCTCGAAAACAACTCGTTTAGTTAACGACAACCTGTCGACGTTATTTTGACACGGCTCCAAAATGTCGCCCAGAACCAATCTCTAATTGCATTGGCTTCCCTAATTCCCGTCTAACCACCTAACGATGACACGTCAACTGATACTTATTATTTATTTTCCAGCGTTCTAAATACGGCGGCGGCGGCGCAAAGGCAAATTAAACTGTGAAAAAGATCAGACGGAGAACATGGCGGCGGCGATTGCGCGCCAAATCCTGCGTCACCGCCAACGCCATCTGTTAGCGGCCGGCGAGCACCACTTCCGTAGTTTGAATCATTCGAACCGTTCGAAATAGTCATTTGCGATTTAACTGTGACACACGACAGTGCGGGGTCGTTATGTGATATAGTGATATATATATTTTAGTGTTGTGTTGTGTTTGTGTGTTTACGATGTCTGAGGAGAGGTCGCGGCGGCTGTCGCAGATCTTCGACCCTCTGGCTCGGTTCACGGACCTTAGTGGGGCCGGCCACTCGGCTAGCACCCCGAACAGTCCTCGACTGATGCCAAGGAGGTCGCGAGATCCGCCGCCCCCGCCACCTAGGTGAGTTACAAACTTAGACCTTCATACTTTACGTTTCCTTAAAGTTCTTTTGAATTGGACCTCAAGGCTGGCCTTGGTGATCCATGAAGCAGTTGTTGTTTACTAAAAGAAAGTGTGTTGATATAACTTCCTGTAGGTATTCTTAGAGAGCGAATACGAATTCTATTTCCAGTTTCAATAGGTCCAAAACACATCCATTTACCAGTTTGACAGGTTTTGACAATGATTGTCAACGAGAAGTGACGAGAACTTAAATGTATTTTTGGTAGAGGATACGAAAATAAGTAATCAGGTCTTTAATGAGCCGGCTAGGGCAGCCGTATTATTCAATAGATGTACCTTGGCTTTGGAACGCAAATAACAACTAAATGAATACCGGTGAGTTTAGTCAGTAAAAGTCTGTCACTCTCTCTTACTCCAACCAACTGGAAGCTTAAAAAGCAACCAAGGGAAACTGACTACATCTGGCAACGCCATGTTCTCGTGGGGGCAATCCTTGCCTTGGCTGGGCCTTGGTACAGGCCATGGTCCGGAGCGAGGTGGAGTGGCAGGCGGTCACCTCCTTCTGCGAAGCAGTAATGCTAGCAAAGTAGGCGGCCGATCGCGTGAGGCAACGATCCTCGCGCCCTAACCGCCGCCGGGATTTCGATCCCGCTTTCCGGCCACCGTAGGCGCGGACTTGCGGACGGCGAGCAATGGGTGGCTCGCCGTCCGATCGTCCGGTAACCGTCCGGACCGAGCCTAAGTCTTCGACGGCCCGTACTGTTTCACGCGCGCTTCAGGGAGATGTCAGCAAATCGTAGGGGCCCAGCAGGGTCGAAGCCTACTGGGGCCACGGGTACCACAGAAAAGAAGGAACTGGAGTTGGTTTTTAGTCAGTAAAAGTCTGACGCTCCGCCCAGGAGCGGGATTTGTCATTAGATGATTTTCCCACCTAAAAAAAAACTGCATCTATAAGGCAGTAGTAAATATGACTCACTTTTTGACAAATACCTATTCGTCGTCAGAAACGAGGGTAGACACAATTGGGGCAATCCTTTTATCTGTGACGCCGTCATGACTAATGTTTATTATCTGTCATCTGATTACGTTTGTAGCCGTAACAATCTATTTCTGGCTCACCCAACTCGTGCGCAGATTTGTGGTACAAAAGCCTTTGTAATTTTAGTGAAACAAAGCTGTTATTGAAATTTGTACCTAGACTTGTTATTTTTAAAGTTAGTTATTCCATGACCTTTTGTGTCATGTATGTGATGAATTTTAATATTGAGTGAATTATTTCACGGTGTCTTAGTGTTATTTTTTAGTAGATTTTTCATGTTGTCTTACAGAAATAGATACATTGCGAAATCGTTATATTTTTCAGTGTCCCAGCAGCTGTTTTGTTTTGTTACTAGGCGCCTATGAAAAATATTGTTATTTTGATATTCTGTTACAGTCAATTTAAGTTTTTGGCAATCTCTTAGATATAGCATGCAAGAAATCTTTTATTTTAACTAGTAACCATTTCTTCGCTCCACTTAGAGTGTAAGAAATTATTAGATGATTTGCCACCTAAACATAAAAAAAATATCGGGAGTCGGATTCGCGCACGAATAGTTCCGTACCATTATTTATACTACATTAGATACTATATTAGGTAAAACTATTATAAATACCGAGCAAAAAAATCACGTTTTTGTAAGGGAGCCCCACCTATATCTTTATTTTATTCTGTATATTTATAGTATTTGTTATTATAGCGGCAACAGAAATACATCATTGGTGAAAATTTCAACTGTCTAGCTATCACGGTTCATGAGATACAGCCTGGTGACACACACACAGACGGACACCTAAGTCTTAGTAATAGGGTCCCGTTTTTCCCGTTGGGTACGGAACCCTAAAAAGTAACATGTGCACCAGCTTCTGACGTTTTATAAGAGCCCATTAAGGCCTATGTGAAATAAAAAGATTTTTCATTGAATTAGGTATATTGAATTGATTTAATGATTAAATTCCTAACTAAACAATATGGCCGTTGTTAGTAGGCTAACACTAAAGCCAGGAGTAATGATCCCTATCGATTGTAGACCCATTCATTAATGTCTCAATCTAGTTACAAAATTATTAGCATAATTATTAGAATCCATAGAGCACGGAATGGCCTTAACGACTGAATAGGTCCCTAGTAAACGTAAAACAAACGAACTAACGAGTGGGCGATGTGAATTGGGATGAAGGATATTTCCTTTTCATTTCTTCCTTTCCATTGCCCTTTGGGTGACTGTAAGCCTTCTGATGAGGCCCATTGTAAGCGACCATGTTTCAGTGCCATATGTCATCATTGGCAACACGCACTGGTCGTAGACTTTCGTCTTGAGACACTGTGGTATGTTGGACGAAGATTCCGCACGGCTTCCCGAACGCAGCCCAGCCGAGTCAGATTCGACGATTGACCTCTTTTTCAAAGTTAGACCTACCCAACTGGATTACCTCAGTTTAGCGGATTAAAGTTTGTTAATGTGTGCGTATGTTTGCTACTTCTTCATGGTCGAACGCCTAAACGGATTTCGATGAAATTTGCTACATGTGTAGACCATGACCTGTAATAGCATATAGGATACTTTTTGTACCGTGAGTATGTTTCCTTGGCATAGTTTTCTACTTTTTTTTTAAATAAAACTCATTCCCGCGCCTTTGAGCTGAGCTTCAATCTCGGTGGTCATAGTTTAAAATTTCAATATCGTAGTGAAAAATTTTTTTCTGCTATATTTCTATAGTGTCATAAAAAAATTCTGCTCTTTAAAATTAATCATGGGATTTGAGGCATATCCACTTTATTCTTTCGCTGTATGAAATCGGAATAATTACTGAAATTAGTCTACCTAATTCCGACCTCTGGTCATAGCTCTGTGGTTTATTCAGATAATTTATAGATGTTATTGCAAATATAAAGCTCTCAAGGCGAATTGTAGGCGTTATGCAATACTGGATTAAAAGCCTGATTGAATGTTAAGATTCCATTTGTAAATTGTCTTGTTCGAGATAGGTATCAGTGTGCTGTACCTGTTAATTTATTCTAAAGGGCGACAGTAGCAATCAGTAATTATCTATCTATTTAAATAGAAGTAACAACAAACTGACTGAAATTTCAAAGCACAGGCGTGCTAGTCAGAGAGTGAATAGGTTCTTGATAAACTAGGGCGCCTGACCATCAATGATTGCATTTCCGCCTACCATCAGGTGGGATCGCAGTCAAGCACTGGTTTATTTTATTTATTTATTTTTATTTATTAAAACTTTATGAACAAGTAGTAAACACTGTACAAAGGCGGACTTAATGCCTTAGGCATTTTCTACCAGTCGACCTCAATCGATTTTAAAAAAGCGTGGAATTTTGCACAAGGCTTTCTTTTATAACGTAAATGAGCACTAAGAGAGGATTTAGCTAAATTCACTCTCTAAAGGGATGAAACAGGGATCCAAAGTTTGTATAGAGAAACGTATTTTCACACTGGTAGAAGCTAGTATTATATACTAGTTTCTGCCAGCGGCTTCGCCCGCGTAAAAGTAGGTTTTACCATACAAACTTCCAACCTTCGTTTTTCCCCATCTTAGCAGATGTCTACACCCTATAAGGAACCTACCTGCCAAATTGTAAGTTTGTAGGTGTTATAGTTTCTGAGCTTTCGTGATTAATCAGTGAGTGGTACTTTATATATCTTCGATTCTAAACGTGGCCTTAGACGACCGAGCATGGCCACTCTTCCCATCCGGCGGGGTGGCTTCGGCATCCGCAAAATTTCAAGTATAGGTTAACCAGCTTTCCTCTCCTCGGTACTTAGTACTGAAACTTTAACCAGGAATATTTTATCTTCGTCACTGGTTGATGTTGAGGTACCGTGCTTGTCCGATGCGTTGAACGCTTGGAAAATGGCTGGTCCCAACTCGGATTTGCCCGTCAATCTTCGTGATTAATATGCACTGACTGATTAATTACGAAATCTCAGAAACTATACTACGTATTTCGCTTTTATATATACAGATCTGATAAGGAGAAATTGACTTATTAAAATATCTACGCACAACCAAAACTACTAGGACTAGGAATGTGAAATTATGCACAAGGCTTCCTTTTATGACGTAGGCGTCGGTGACGAGCACAAAGCAGGGTTTTTGAAAATTCAACTTTTTAAGAGGTTAAAAGGGGTATTTTGTTGGTATGCAATATTCCTTGAACACATATAGTAAATCTAAGTAGGTAAATAAAAATGGTTTTGATTATTCGAGACTCAAAAGTGCCTCTATAAAACGATTTAGGGAATTATAAAGATTGTATAGAAGATTCTTATTTCTTGGGGTGATAAACTTGAAACTTCGCACTTTTTAGGTGCGCCTGGAGCACTACGTGCTGTCGAGTCGGGCTTGGTTCTTGCTGGACGGTCGCCGGCCGGACGGCGAGCTACCCAGTGCTCGTCGTCCGCAAGCCGGCGCCTATGGTGCATTCCCTCATGATTGCGGCTATCTCCTTCTGTCGCATTACTGTTTCGCAGAAGAAGGAGATCGCTTCCCATTCCCTCGCGTTTCAGGCCATGGCCTGAAGCAGACACGGACGCGAAAGATCGCCACCGCCAGCCCTCGTATATTAGTTGTAGTTGTAGTTGACAACAAGAGACTCAGAAAGAGTGACAATCCAAAACCAACAAAACGAACTGAGTCGAAAGGCGGGTAACATTTCCATTAAGTGAATTCGATCAATTCAGTTGATCTCATCAGATAATCCGGCTCGTTTCGACCCCTGCTAATTAATCATTCAATATTAATAATACCTCATTTGTTAGTATTAATCCTATGGAAGTACGGAGCGAGTTTCAACCTTGTTCAAGTATTAATAGTGAGGCAAAATATTGTGCATTTAAATTAATGAGGACTGGGAAATATTTATGATATGTTCTGCGCATTTTTAAGGTTCCGTACCACAAAAGGAAAAATCGCAACCCTTATTTCATCACTTTTTTGTCGGTCTGTCTGTCTGTCAAGACCCTTTATCTCGGGAACGCGTGGAAGTATTGAGTTGAAATTAAAACCATATACTCAGGTCTGCGGTTAACGAAAAAAAAAGATACGGCTGTTTATGTCGCAAAAAACGTATACTTTGACACTCTTAAGGAAATCAAAATTCATAGGATACTTTCCGAGGATCTAGAATCCTGAAATTTGACATGAAGCAAGGTATCATAGCACAAGTATTGAAAAAATCTGAACGTTGTTAAGTTGTTACGACACAATTTTTTTGTTTTTTTTTTTATGTTTAGCAAAAGTCTTCTCAAATCGGGAGCTGAACTGTTTTCATAGGTAAGTTTGTACGGGACCTCAGAGCGCGAGTCCGATTCGCACTTGCCCGGTTTTTGGGTGTAAATTGGCTACGTGTGTTGTATACATATTTATAAATGTAGTTGTTTTAATCATTATCTCCTAGCCTTTACCCAAGCCGACCCCAACGGCTATATATTTCCAAATACATACATATTATAGATAAATTACCACCCAGCCACAGAACAAATGGTCGTGCTCATCATACAAACATTTGTCCTGGGTGGGAATCGAACCCATGACCTCCGGCATAGCAGTCAGGGCCACTAACCACTAGACCAACAGGTCAGTCTAATAATAAAATCGGTATTCTAATCATGACATTTTTAATTCTAAAGTAATTTATTCACCGAGACTGCTTTTTGCGTTCTTGACTAACTCTTTCAATCAATCTGCCCGTGTGTAACCAGCCTAAAATTCTAGGTTTTATTTAACTGCATAGTGGTAATTAGTCTTTGAATTAATTCTGAACTTAATGTGTTTCTGATAGCCTAAAAGGGTACTGTGGATACAAGATAATTATGTAGTTTGTGAGTAGGAGTATGTATCTGGGCATGATCTGTGGGTGCGGCCTGAAGATAATGCCTTGATACGTGAATACTTAGTCCAAAAGGCAAGACCTGTATTTGGTTTTATACCTCAATATGTTATCTATGTTACTACTAACTAATAATGTTAAATTCTAGGTATAAGTACTCGTACTTAAATAAAGGCACGTTCAAAGCGGTTCAAAAACCGTTTTTTTTTTTTACTTTGCTTTGCCCTAAGAATTACTCCTGTATTGCGAGTACCTCAAACCAGACTGTCGACTACCTGTATGCGCAGAGTACTGGAGTTCTTTGGCCACATTGCTAGGAAAAATGGCCACAACCTTGAACAGCTCATCGTAACTGGCAAGGTTGATGGCAAACAACCAAGAGGCTCTAGCCCAAAAAGATGGGCAGATCAGGTCAGCTCCACACTGGACACCCAATTACACGTCGCACTTCATGACGCTAAGAACCGTCACAGACGGCGAAATACCATCAGCAAAAAACTAATCCAGTGGGAACTTCACGACCCTCAGTAATGAGGAATACGACTCGAGGAGGAAGCGAGTACCTCAGATCTTCACAAAGATTTAATTTCCCAAACACGAGACACTCAGACTGTACAACTAGGTAGGTACCTAGTACAGGTGTAGGTCGTTCCGTGCGGGAATCGAGTCCGCGACACGCACCGCGATCCGTTTAAATAAAAAAAATATTCTAAGGGAACACAATCCCGTGTCTATTCAGAACATGGTCAACCAGTGTGTCGTGTTTCATTTAAATGTATTCACCCGTAATACGTAAAGAGGTAACAGACCTAATGGAGTAACTTTCGCATTTATGATAATACTAGCTGTTTCCTGCTGCTTCGCCCCGGTTATAGTAACAATTTATCCCAAGGGAACATAGTGAGCATACTCATCGTCATCATCATCATATAAGCCGAAAGACGTCCACTGTTAGACATATGCTTCCCTTAAGTGTCGCCACAATGAAAGGTCCCGCAACCCTTACCAGATCATCGGTCCGCCTTGTAGGACGCCTTCCAACACTGTGTCTTCCGGTACGCGGTCGCCACTCCAGAAGCTTTCGGCCCCAACGGCCATCTTTTCTGCGAATAATGTGCCTTGCCCATTGCCACTTAAGTTTGGCGATTCTTCGTGCTATGTCGGTGACCTTAGTTCTCCTGAGGATATCTTAATTCCTGATTTGATTAGGGAACATACTCCCGGGATAAAGTGTCTTATGTGCTGGAATAGAACATAGGATACTTTTTATGGTTTACATAGTCTATCCGTGTAGATACTAAGTTTCATCGAAATCCATTTAGTAGTTTTTGCGTGTAAGAGTAACAAACATCCATACATCTAGACATAAAAACTTTCGAAATTATAACATGCTGCGCTGGAAATAATCCATTCACCAAACTGGAGCAGTGGTGGCCGACTGGTAACGACCCCGACTTACGAGTTGTAGGTCGCAGGTTCAAACCTAGCTAGACGCATTACTTTGTGTAATTTATTTCATCACCACTGCTCTCAAAACGGTTAAGGAAAACATCGAGAGAAAACCAGCATAAATCAAAAATTCGAAGACATGTGATATTCACCAACCCGCACTGGGTCCGCGTGGTGGATTACGGCCTATTCCCTCTCCTAGAGAGGAGGCCTGAGTCCCAGCTGTGGGAACATTACAAGGCTGGTTATGCTATGCTATATATGCTACCATCCAAAATTATCTTAAAGGGATATTCTTGGGATGGAAAGTATCCTATGTGCTATTCCAAGACATGTTCTACCGGTTGCCAAATTTCGTTCAGCAGTTCGAGCGTGAAGAAGTAACTAACATACACACACTCACAAACTTTAACCTTTATAGTATTCAATGACCATATAGCATTAAAGTGTGACAATGTGGATAAATGCCTGGGCAGAGCAACGCCGTGTCCTCATGGGGGTGATTGGCGGCTGCGATCTCTCGCGCCGGGCCTTGGTACAGGTCATGGTTGGGAGCGAGAAGGTTGGGAGGACAGACGGTCGCCTACTTCTGCGAAGCAGTAATGCTAGCTTGCGGAGGCCGCAAGCGTGAGGCAACCATCCTCACACCCTAACCACCGGCGGGACCGTCCGACCGTCCAGTAACCGTTTGGACCGAGACCAAGTCGGCGACGGCGCATACTGTTCCACGCGCGCCTCAAAGAGATGTCAGCAAACCGTAGGGGCCCAGCAGGGTCGAAGCCTACTGGGGCCAAGGGTCTGCTGCGAAAGGAAGACTCGGCCCTGGTGCGTAAAGCAATGAAGGAACAGGAGTGGGTTTTTAGTCAGTAAAAGTCTGACTCTATCTCCTGCTCCGCCCAAGAGCGCGGAATGTGCACATTACATGATTTTCCCTCCGAAAAAAAAAGTTTCCTTTCCATATTTTTTTTTTATCTATGTTAGCAAATATAAAATATGAATTGAAAAAGTCATTCTGATACTTGCCTGACTTAACTAATTTTACCCTAAGATAAGCTGATTGTAACTAACCTATTTTTTTAACATCTCTTTCAATCCTCTAGGCCAATCGCTCACTCCTCCCGCCTGGACCCACTGGAGTACGAGCTGGCGGCTGCAGAGGTGGGGTCCATCAACTGGCAGGAGAGGTGTCTGGAACTGCAGTTAGAACTGCATCGCAGCAGGCACCAGGCAACCAGGGTACGAGATATGCTGAGAGATAAGGTAGGAGCAGATTTAAGTGCATAGTTACCTATGTTTTTGAAGATTGGTGCGTTTTTGTAATGAAACTCGTGTCGCCTTCACAATTTATATTCTTTTTTCTTTTTTCCAGGCAAGGTTATGTTTTTCGAGTGTATGTATGTATATGTTGTGGCCAGATCTTAGACTTGATCACTTCATGATATGGCTAACTAAAACTGGTCTGGCCAAACTATGTGTCACTAAAAACTGGCCAAAGTATGTGTCACAAAAAAAACATTAAAAGGATCAAAATGACTTTAATTTCGGAAGTCGGGGTTAAATAAGAAACAAAACCGAGAAACACCGATTTCCGAAATTAAAGTTATTTTGATCCTTTTAACTTTTTTTTTTTTGTGAAGTCGGTTATTTTTTTTTTGTAAAAAGTTTTTTTTATCTTTAGGTTTTTTTTTTATTACACGTAATTCAATCAATCAATCAATCAATCAATCAAATTTTATTGTGGATCATAGGTATGTACAGTACAGTTCTTAAATATATGAAAATTTAGATCAGCTATGTCCCGCCGTTGGGCATACAATAATTACATCTGGATAAACAATAAATTAATATTAAATTTAATTAACATTATTACAAAATATATTTTTCCATTTAGCATAATAATAAAACATTAATGGAAATGTCAAATTTAGATTATTACCTAGAAATTAAAATTAATTGCATATAAGGTCAAAAAATTAAAAAGAATAAAATCATAACAAATTGAAACAGGTAAGATGCCAAATTATACACATAAAATTAAAAAAGTATAATTAATCACAATACTAAAATGAGGAATTGCAAAATCATAACATAAAATATAATTATAATAATTCAGGTCATTGAACACATCATGACTCGGTGGGACTATATTTTAGTAAAGATTTGTCAGACAGAAATTCTTTTACAGAGTAATAACTCCTGTTTACTAACAGATCATGGAGAGTCCTTTTAAAATTATCATTTTTCATAATTGTTCTGATAGGCCCTGGTATATTATTATAGATGCGAGAAGCTGAACAAAAGATGCTCTCATGCATCAGGTGAGTTTTACTGGCCGTTGTGCGTAATTGATCCTTACGCCGTATACGCGTGTAGTAGTTAAACATGTGAATATTGTTTTTAACAAATACTGCAGCCTCAAGTATATAGATGCATGGTAGTGTTAATAATTTATTGTTTTTAAAGAATGGCTTACAGGATTCAGTTTCGCGCAAGTTGAATATAGCCCTGATGCAGCGTTTTTGAGCAATGAAAGCGCGCTCTCTTTCCGTACTGTTGCCCCAAAATATTACACCGTATCGGAGAATAGAGCCAACATAACCATGGTAAGCCGCTAGCAAAGTACTCCGATTTGCTATTCTCCCTAATCTATACAATGCATATGAAAATTGTCCCAGCTTTTTGCAAACATGCTCAATATGAAATTTCCAGTTAAGTTTGTGGTCAATATGTAGTCCTAGAAATTTCGTTACTTCCGTTTCCTCAATGTCACTATCAAGGTAATGAATTTTTAAAGTACCTGTACGTCGGGTTCGTATTTTAAAATCCATTATTTTAGTTTTATCAATATTAATCATTAAATTATTCATTCTAAGCCAATCTATAATCAATACTATTGTTTGGTTAATGTCAGATTCTAAATCAGTTGAATTATCATTAGTAAATAAGACGGTGCTATCATCAGCAAACAGTGTAATGTCGTGAGCTGTCACCGAAGGCATGTCATTTATATAAATAAGAAAGAACAGAGGGCCGACAATAGTTCCTTGAGGAACACCGAATTCTACTATTCTAGACTCAGATACGTATAGTTCTTCTGTTTTAGTACTAAGATTTATCCTCCGCACTTCTGTGAATTGTTGTCTATTGCTGAGGTATGATTCTATGAGTTTGTACACATTGCCTCTTACACCATATGCATACAACTTTCTTAAGAGGATTTTGTGATCGACACGGTCGAAAGCTTTCGACATGTCCATGTATAATGCGACAGCTGGCCACCCTTTATCCAAATTAATCATTACCTTCTGTAAGAAGTTATAAACTGCCACATTTATGGATTTGTTTTTCCTAAAACCATATTGATTGGGGGCTAAGATGTTCTTTGCCTCAAAGAAATTATAAAGACAGTTAAACATAACCTTTTCAAAGATTTTTCCAAAAATAGGTATTAATGCAATGGGCCTGTAATTACTCATGTTAGTTTTGTCTCCTTTTTTGAACACTGGCTTTATAACCCATATTTTTAGTTTATCTGGGAAAGTGCCTTCTTCTATACATAAATTGATAATGAAGCTAAGTGGTTCTGATATAATATGGGCTACATCTTTGACAATATTTGTCGTAACGTTATCATAACCGGCACTGTTTTTATTTTTTAGAGAAATTATTATTTTATTAATGTCATCAGGGATAGTTGGTCTCATAAAGATTGAATTAGAATTGTATGTCAATTTATTGGATGATTCATGGGGAACACTAGTATTATTTTTATTGATGTCAAGAAAGAAGTCATTAAACGAATTAGCAATGTCTTGAGGATTATTTATTGTTACGTCATTTATAATTAATTGAGCCACACCTTCATTTGGGTACTTCCCTTTGATGTCATTTATTACTTTCCAAGTAGCTTTATTTTTATTTAAAGCAGATTTAATAAAGTAGTCGTTTTGAGATTTTTTAGTAAGCCTGATTATAGTTTTGTATTTTTTTGCATATGCTTTGAAAGTAGTTTTAGTGGTTTGATTTGGATTATGCCTATATTGCCACAGTAGTTGACATTTACGTTTGCTACATATTTTTAATCCACGTGAAATCCATTTCGGTCTAGATCTGTTATGCATCTTGACTTTCCTAATAGGAAAACAGAGATTATATAACATAATGAAATTATCATGGAATATGTTATAGGCAGTATTCGCATCCAGGCAACTATAGACATCACTATTGGTTAGCTGATTTAAGTATTTTATAAATATTGCTCTGTTGCCTTGAGAGTAATCCCGTTTTAATATAAACCAGTATTTAATGTTGCAGGTCTTTTTAACTGGAACCTTCACTATTTGTGCATAATGGTCTGATAGCGCTAATTCCTTTATAGAGCCTTTACAAGCTCTTATGTTATGGGCTATGTTGTCTATGCACGTTTTATTAGCAAATCTCGTTACTTGATTGAATTTTAGTTTTAAATTATATCTGGTTAAGATTTCTGTAAATTCGATGGAAAGTTTTGTATGCTTCAAAGTATCTATGTTGAAATCTCCGCACATTATGATCTTTCTACCGTGTTTGCAGACGTTATTTAATATTTTATTAAGAGTTGTGAAAAAGCTGTCCATAGAGCCTGCGGAGTTGTTAGGTGGCCTGTAAATGCATAGAACAACTATTTGATGTTCCAACAGCTCAATTGCAGAACATTCTATTGTGTTACATATGGAAAGTTTAGTCATGTCATTAAGAATTCTGAATTTCAAATTATTTTTAATTAATATACAGGACCCGCCGTGTCTGTTATGTCTCATAAAGTAAGACGCAAGTTTATAATTTGGTATTGTTAGGTACACTTCGTCACCGTCAATCATGTTGTGTTCAGTGATACAGAGTATGTCAACAGGATTGTTCTGGGTAGCCAAATCGTTAATACAAACAGATAGCATGTCAGATTTATTAATCAATCCGTTAATGTTCTGATGAAGGATAGACACAAATTTATAAACGAAATAAATTATTCGAGTTTGAGTTTACAATTTTGTTACATTCTGATGCACCATGCTCATTGGTCGATTCATTTATACAGTCTTTATTAATACTATTTATTACACTTGGGTCTAGATTTAAATTAACTTGCACGTATTTACTTTCAAAACACTTTCTACCTTCAAATTGACACATCAGTTCGTACTGCGATGCTTTGAAATGATAATGAATACATAAAATTTCTTTTAATAACGACCTTGCAAGATTTAGTACATGATTGCGTCTACCAGGTGGGAACCTAGCATAATTCATGTCCATGAATAGTACATTTTTATATTTCTTACAGATAAATCGTAATAAATAGTTGATCTTTGATTCATTAAGAAACCTGTTACTGGGTACTTCACTTATAATGACATTTGTATTTGCAGTTGACGATAACCAACGATGTAAATTTATATCGATATCAAGAGGATTTTTATCGCAGCATCCTCCCAATATAACTACGTAGTCGCTTTTTGTTAGTGTACTTATTTCGGTATTCGAGTACTCTAGGATCTTACTCAATACAGCACCTGGTTTTATGTAAGATACCACGTCGTAATCTGATCCAAGTAGGTTTTGTAAAATAGTCCGGAGTCCCCGACCTTGCCCATCACCTAGGATAATTACCTTGTGTTTGTTATTTTGAGACACAACTGGTGGCGTACTCATAGCGCAGTGTAGTTTTCTACAAACTTTTTTGTCTACATTGCAAAGTTGGTTTTCCGATTGAACTGCTTTTATGCAATCTATATTATCGTGCTGGGTCGAACGAGGGCTGGGGCTATTATAATATGGATATGTGCTTCTAGCAAGTCGCAGAGGAGAGTGGCGGGGACTATTTACTCTCATACTTAGTATTCGTTTCGAGATGGGAGATGAGATGATTTTGCGCTGTGGGGTAGTGCAGGTAATTTTCTTCAGAAGTTCTATTTGTCGTTGTTGATCCTGTGTGACCTGCATCAGCTTAGTATTTTCGCAGTTAAGATTATCAATTTCATTATTAGCAATCTTTAATTTTTCTTTAATATCATTTAATTCTCGTCTCAGATCCTCCGAATATGACTGATCGTAGTTTTGCGTATCACTCTGGATGCTCATCATAGTAGAATCAAACATGGTAGAATTCAATAGGTCTTTGCTAGTTGAAGACGATAAGTCTATTTGAGATTGTGATCTTATCAATTTATTGCGTACGGTAATATTGTCCATCTTGTTCAGCAATTTTGCCTTCTGAAAATATTGTTTACTATTTGGCTTATGTAACGTATGCTAAGTCTGCTACAATCGCGAAGCGTATGCTCAATATGTTGAAAACAAAAATTATTAGTTCAACTACTCGACGCTAGATGGCGTTACTTATATATATATAATTGGTGTTACTTATAAAGAAATACCCTACTAGCTTGGTTTACAGGGTTTTCAATACACACACATGTCTACAATGCGTAAAACAAGTTACAGTAATGTTTGATAATTTGAATTTCGTGGACTTCTCAGGAATACTCGCTTGCCATGCCGTGCTAAAATGTCAGAAAGAGGGATGAAGCTATACACCCTATATAGCTCCATCCTTTTACCATTTCAGTTTAGGTCTTCAAATGGATCGCGCTAAGAGCTCGTGGTAGGGCCTCATAATAAAATTCTAATCATTACTATCGTATTAATAATATAATAATAATATTCCACAACCATCACACAACGCCGTCTAGTCCTAAGCTAATCAGAGCTTGTGTTATGAGTACTAGATAACTGATAAACATACTTATATATTTCTAAATACATACATTTTATAGATAAATTACACCCAGACACAGAACAAATGATCGAGTTCATCACACAAACGTTTGTCCTGGGTGGGAATCAAAGCCACGACCTCCGGCATAGCAATCAGGGCCACTAACCACTAGACTAACAGGCCAGTCAAAGTGTATTGTAGCTTAACCATACCTTAGCAATAACAAAACCAACCAATTAGTTCCAATCAGCGTCTTAACTCAAATCACAGGTATCCGCTACAAATCGCCGATACGGCCAATATATTCTAATTACCGTGTCGTAATTAATATCGAGTTAACAAGGAGATATCGATGACGTCATCGCGGTGACGTCGATTCGTGTCACCATACGTCACAATTACGTGGTACACGGTAATGTGTGTATTGATGTGTAGGCAGGTTGTGGATGTATGTTTGTCGATTAGAGATTGTATTGAAGATACAAGTAGATGCATTAACTCTGTTTAATGAAGGTGTTTTTTCCCTATGCCGTCAAATTTCGCAAATCGCTTGACGGCGAGTAATGGGTAGTTTGCCGTCCGACCGTCCGGTAACCGTTTGGACCGAGCCCAAGTCGTCGACGATGCGTACTGTTTCACGCGCGCCTAAAGGAGATGTCAGCAAACCTTAGGGGCCCAGCAGGGTCTAAGCGTACTGGGGATAAGGGCCTGCTTCTGAAAGGAAGACTCGGCACTATGAAAGGCAAGGAATGAACAGGAGTGGGTTTTTAGTGAGTAAAAGTCGGACACACCCTCCCGCTTCGCCCAAGAAATGATGTCATTGGAAAGAAGAGGGGATGTCATTGGATGATTTTCCCATCGAACAATAAAAAAAATAAAAATAAAAGGCCAACGAGAACCGCTGATTTCAGGTTCCGCAGGAGAACCAAGCTCGCCGACGTAGCCCGAAGAATCGCCAAACTAAAGTGGCAGTGGGCAGGGCACATTGCTCGTAGAATGGTTGGTCGATGGGGCCGAAAGGTTTAGAGTGGCGACCGCGCACCGGAAAACGCAGCGTTGGAAGACCTCCCACAAAGTGGACCGACGACCTGGTGAGAGTCGCGGGAATGCGGTGGATGCGAGACGCATAGGATCGGTCGTTGTGGAGACGCTTGGGGAGGTTATGTATGTATATGTCCTATGTCCTATGTCCAACAGTGGACATCTTTCGACTCAAATTATGTTGATGATGTGATGATGATGTCTTCAAAGATTTTTTCACTACTGCTTGGAATAGCAGACCTAAGTATTTGATATTAATTTCAGCTTCATACCCCCAAGTAACGCGTGGGCGTTTCTGACAAAAAGGGCCTTAAAAGATGAACAGATAGATAACAAAGTTATCTTAAAAGGGTTCCGTTTTTGCAAAGAGTAGAAGATACAAAACTCTAAAAATAAGACTTGTTGGACCAACAACAACTACTGATGCTGCAACTACTGTTATTCATACAACTACTCTGCCGTCGTAATTAAAAAGGGCACAACTAACATTCTTTTTCCATTTTTTTTTAAATACATAATCGAAATTAGAGTTTTTTTTCTATTAACATATTGTCTTTTTTTAATTTGAAAAAAAAAATCCCTTTCTGCAAAAAATGAAAATAGTCGCTTACGATGTTTTTCCTGAAAAAGCTCGATAATACAGAACTAAATATAAACTAAAAGAAAAATCAGCCACAGTTTAACGATATACTGGTATCTATGTATCACCAGAAACACAAAGAAGTTAGCCAGCCGTCATCTGTTCTTTATAGCCTACAGATTTAATTTGGTACGACGTTACTCACGAACCCCTGAGTTTTTCTGTTCTGCTGACTATCCGAACGAGGAGTTTATGATAGATGGCTGATACATTTTTCATTGGTCGACTGGATATTTTGTGGGATTCAAATGTATTTTTTTTGGGTTTGATGTGTTGAGGGGGGATATCTTTTACGTATATGTGTGTTGGTAATGGGATATTAAAATGCAGTTTTATTTTTATTTTCCTGTATAATTATTGTAGGTTTTGTTGAGTATTAAGTATCACCCACATATATAAAAGGAGAAACTGACTGACTGACATATCACACACAGCCGAAACTACTGGAACTAGAAGCGTGAAATTCTGCACAAAGCTCTTTTTGTGACCTAGGCGAGCACTAAGAGAGGATTTTCTAAAATTCACCCCCTAAGAGGATGAAAAGAATTCGGGAATTGAACTGTTTTCATAGGTAAGTTTGTACGGAATCCTCAGTGCACGAGTCCGACTCGCACATGCCCGGTTTTTTTTGGTGGATATTATCAAATTACTCCTTCTGTTTTGAGTGGACCGAGAGGAAGTGGCAGACTTTTACGGACTAAAATCCTCCTGTGGTTTTTCAGTTGCTCTTTTGCGTTTCAAGACCCTGGCCAAACCACTAGGTTAATCCTGTCAACAGATTTATCTATCTGGAAAATTGGGAGCTGTTTTTAACCCCACGAAATATTTACCATCAGACAATCATAACTTACTTCAGCCAAAGTAACCTTATCTAAATTCTTTTTGTCACATTCCATTTACCTTCCTAGACGAGCAAATCTCCAATTGAACTACACACCTACATACCCCTCCATATATACTCTAGTAATGCCTGGCTCACACCAACCCAGTGACTTGTGAACAGTCCTTCATACGTCACTGGCCATGCTATGAAATGCCATAAAATCAGTCGGCTATGAGAGCCGATATGGACGTGAAACAAGGGGGATTTACACCGACGGCTATGGTCGTACGTATCTGTGTGAAATCTTAGGTCTGGTACAGACTTCACGTAAAAAAATATACTGCCTTTTATTTGTTATCGTTCATAATTTTTCCAAGCATTAAGTATCAATCAATAATCGTTTTGTAACGTGCAATTTAGCTTCACTTTTTTTTTGACTTACCGACATTTTGACAATCCTAAAGTCCCTGTAAATGGTCTATTTGAAATAATAGTTTCTGATTTCTGAATCATAGAGCAGTTATGAAAAAATCCACGTTTTAAAAAGAAAAAAAATAAAACAGTTTTCCAGAGATGTTAAGTGAATAAAATGTATACTTACCTACAGATTTTTTTGATAAATTTTACTTTGTAGGTATATGTACCTAAATAATGCACAGCGTTTAGACTTTTGGCACTGATTTAATATTTTTGAATTAGCTTAACTACATGTTAAGTGGTAAGATAGCGGTTTCCCAAAAAGAGCAGTAGGTAACGTCATATCAAAATTATTTGAACACTCCTGAAAGCGGTTTTGACGTGTCGTGACGTGTTGTGGCTGCGCTGTGGGTAATGTACTCTGTTGTTAATGTAAATCATTTATGTTCACACGTCTATATTGTCACCTATTTTAGAAACAATTAAGGTAAAACAACACGCGCACACGTGTGCCATGTACACCGATCTGGGCGCGTCGGTCTCCATACATTTTATATGGCAACTAGACTTGTAGAGCTACATTAGATCCACGCCACACGACGCCGCGCGACGTCGCTCTACGTGGCGTATTAGGCGTGGTCCACGTGAGCGTCGGTCTAATGTAGTTCTAGCTTAATTTCTACTTTCACTAGATTGAACGTGTCTAATATTTTAAAGGCGAACTCTGTTTTATGTGTATGTTTGTTACTTCTACACGCTCGAACGACTGAACGAATTTGCATCAAATTTGGCACACGAGTAGAGCATGCCGTGAAATAGCATATAGGATAATCCCAGAGCTTTTAATCCCAGGATTATGTTTACTTGAGACAATTTTGCATCGTTTTTTCAATAAAAATGTGTAAATTAGCCTATGACCTATTTTCAGACCTACCAAATATACACAAAAAAATTATAGCCTTGTGGGGAGGAGCTTGATAAAACACTGTGACACGAGATTTTTATATAATAGATTTTGTTTCAATTTCTTTTGTATTTTTTATAATCTAAGTACGTTCTTTCGGATATGAACCCCTCCACAGATGTATAATAATAATAAATTAATTGTTTTCAAATAAAATACAAAACAAAATTATTGTAGACCTTGTTGACATTCTACTTAAGATTTATGTGTTAGTGAGGAACCTCTGTGTCTCTCAGGAACTAAAAAATAAAATCAATATTTTAGACATCAGCGCACTTCCCTAGATCTATGCACCACTTAAATATAGGTAATAATAAAAATAGACTACAACTTAAGATTATAGGTACCAATTTAAGACATTTAAAAAAAAAACAATAATTTCATGCATTAGAAATTAAAATTAATATATAAAATTAAAATACAATAAGAGAATTAAATTATATTATTAAACAAATAATTAAATTAAATGATCAAATTATACAATTAAGACATTAAATCAAATAGTTAAATTAATAAATAAGTTTAAAGTGAATTTACTTAACTCACATATATGGGTTTTAAATCAAGACACACTTGATTCGTTTGCACGTCTGTATCCACCCTTATATTGTTGGTACACTGCGCCATTTATGAAATCACTAAGCCTGGATAAAAAGCGCCGATACCCTGGATTTTTGTCATAACTCCCGGGCAAATTAGTTTTTTACCGGGATATTGTTGGAAAAGTAACGTATGGCCGCTGTGACAGGTTTTGTAATGTATTTGCTTTGTTTTAACATCGTGTCCATGACAAATATGAAATCAGTACGAAATATAATTTAAGAAGGGCTGCTAATAGCGGCTTTGCCCGTAGTAGAAAATTACTGCAAAAGAACATATTCCCGGGATAAAAAGATAGAAAGACTTTTTGCGTGCTATTCAAGGACATGGTCTACCCGTTAACTAAGTTTCATTGAAATTTGTTCAGCAGTTTAAGCGTGAAGAGGGAATAAACATGCACACACACACACAAACTTTTGCCTTTATAATGCGA
This sequence comes from Mythimna vitellina, assembly GCA_949316375.1. NCBI lineage: Eukaryota > Metazoa > Arthropoda > Insecta > Lepidoptera > Noctuidae > Mythimna > Mythimna vitellina. The sequence continues at coordinate 17,779,287 of OX438697.1, forward strand.
TACATTTTATATTTTCTATTTTTCCCACTCTAGAAAAGAGAAAACTATACTAATATTACAAAGAGGTAAAGTTTGTTTTTTTGTTTGTATCTCTGAAAGTACTGGGCCGATTGGTAAAGTTTTTCACCGATAGAAAGCTGCTTTGTTCCTGAGTGACATAATCTATATTTTATGTACGCGGGCGAAGCTGCGGGCGAAAGCTAGTATTGTATAATTATACAATTTATGATCTAAATACATTTCATATAAATACTATAATTTGATTTTAACGTTTAATTTTATTGAATTATTTATCCTTGTTACTTGTGTCCCTGTGCCCTTACAGGGTCCAAAACTCTGCCTTAGCTTTAAACCTATTATAACATCTTTATTTAAAGTCAAAGTCAAAAGTTTATTATTTCACCTAGACCTACATGGGCACTTATAAAACGTCAGAAGCTATTCACGTAAGGAAATAAATTCTATTCTATTTTTATAAATGGCAAGTAAAGCCGATGTCGACTATTCTGCCACTGTCTAAAGTAAATTGGGAAGGCAAGCGTGTTTATTATTATTACAGAAAATAGAAAGGGACAGTAACTGTCGATCAAAAATTCTTCGATTGATACAGTTGAACTTGATAGCTACCTATCAATCGAAGAGTTTCGAGAGAGATTGGGCTGACACAAACAAAAACTAAAAATAATGAAATGTTATAATTTTAGAACATTTAACATATACGTAAACCACAACTATACTAAAAGAATATTTGGAGCTATGACTCATAATTTTATATTATTTTGGCGGATGAATATTATGCAAAATGAAATGAAATTATTTAATTATGATTTTAATAACAATTCCCAAACTCGTTTTTGAACTTCCATCAAATTTTTCGTAACAGCTGTCGCAGAGCCAATTTGCATTTAGTTCCCCGAAACAAAACAATTATTTGCAACAAAATGACAATCAAACAATTCGAATTTGTTAGGCGACTCGTAAACTTATGGAGTTCAGATTCAAAAGTTTAAATTAAGTAAAGGGAATTTCAGTAAACGTCGTTTCAGTCAATTTGTGAAAGTTTTAACGATTGTCAACACTGAACAACCCGGGACCGATTTAAGTCGACGGTGATCGATTTTGAAGTGGCAACATTGAAAAAATGGCGCCCGGAGCCTCTGTGACGTAATCGGAGAAGGTTTTCGATTAAAATATTTCGGACTGACGTACAAAGTGGGATCAAGGAAATTGTGAATCTCGGCGGAATATTTAATGGTATGTATTAAAACGAACTTAAATTTCTAGGAAATTGGGTATTTTCCTGTATTTATATTTATACTAAACAACAAATTGCCGACATATTGACGAACAAAAATATGAAAAGTTGCATTGTTTTATAGGTATCAAAATTCATTTTTTTTTTTTATTTCACTTAGGCTTACATGGGCACATAAAAAAGTCAGAAGCTAATGCATGGTTCCAATGGGTCGTTTCGAATTCGAATTTATATAAAATATACTTTCATAAGCATTTATTAAAAAAAAATATTTTGATACTAGCGGTCCCCGCAGACGTTATCCTACCCGAAAGAGAGCTTTTTGTCAAAAAATAAATAATTGAAGACCCATTTGCAGCGCCACCGGTTTTCCGGGTTCAATTGTATTATCAAACTTTCCAGGGACCCACTCAAATTAACATACATTTCATCCAAATCGATCTAGACGTTTAGGAGAGTTAGGTGACAAAAACACGTACAGATGAACAATATATTAAAAATATTACAAAGAGTAACTTATGGAGGTATGTAGGGTTCTTTCTGAGATATTTATCTATATAAAAACACACACAAAACAAGAGTATCGCGACGTGAATGTTTCCCTAACCACCTATAAAACTTCAGCATTTCAAACCGAACTTGTTCAGAACTTACACTTCAGCGCAAGATAAGTTCTCACCTAGCAAAACCTATCCTTCACTTTAAATCTGATACTGGTGTAAGATCCCGGGAACACGTAGCATGGCTGTGGGCAAATCCCGGGAGAGTGCAGCAAGAAACTGCCATGCATCTCGCGCCGCATAGTTTACCGGGACCGGGCACTTACACCGAGGAAATGTTTCGCTGTCGTATGTTAGTGGTATGACGGTGGTTTATAGTTTGGGTAAGTGTTTGGCGCTTTTTTGTAGTGTCGAGGCATTTTGGACCTAATAACAATCGCACTTACGGTGAAAATTTGTGAGTATATGTACTAGTTATACGTCTGGAACGGATTTCGATGAAGCTTTTTTTAGGTGGGAAATCATCTAATGACACTTCACGCCCTTGGGTGGACCGCAAGGGCGTGTCAGACTTTTACTGACTAAAGCCCACTCCTATGATCCTTCGTTGCCTTGCGTTCCAGAGCCCCGGGTTTTCTTTTCAGAAGCGAACTCATAGCCCCAGTAGGCTTTGAGGCCTTGAGGCGCGCGTAGAACACTACCCGCCGTCGACGACTTGGGTTCGATCGGGACGGTTATCAAATGGTCGAACGGTTAGCTACCCAATGCTTGCCGTCCGCAAGCCCGCTCTAGGCCATGTCCTGGAATGGCACATTGGATAATTTTTTATCTCGGGAGTATATTCCCTTGGGGTAATTTTCTGTTATCACACGGGCGAAGCCGTTGGTAGCTGCTAAATAATAATATATTTATTTAAGCAATAAGGTAATAATTAAAAAAATCAATTTTATACAGGTTTGCTTAAATCTATCTCTCTCTCTCTATCGGTTCTCTTGTGTCCTATGCTTGAACTTGGTTATACATTGTTTTAGCCGAAAGGTTATACATGAAATAATGACAATAATAATAAAAAAAATATAGAAAAAGAATTGTAATAATTAGTATGTATTTATGTAGAAATGTTGTAAATAGTAAAAAAATCCTACTGAATAATGAAAATAAATAATGCAAAATTTCTTTATTTTAATACAGCTAACAATTTCTCTGTATCTTCATAGGACAAATTTTTAAGAGCTTGCTTGAGAGTTTTCTTGTGTGAATCGGTAATTACTTGTTGTCTTTTAGGTTTGTATGTAAAAGTAAAAAAAAAACGACGAAGTTGCACTCGATTCGAAATCAAATTTCAAGAATTGAAAATGTTAAGGGTTGTGCGAAAGTGTACCCCGGGGCGCTGGAATGAAGGCAAAGAAGGAACAGGAGTGGGTTTTAGTGACGCTCTCTTCTATAGTTTTCTCATGTGAGCATTTCGCGAGGCGCTGCAATGTTGTACAAATCGTATGCAGCGCGCCTATGCACGCCGGTATCGCATAGAGTAGTAAAAGATAGATGCTACAGAATTACGATCTTGTACAGATACAGGCACGGATCTTGAGGGCTGACTTCTACAGTTCTACTTGCGCAGTAGCACGCAGAAGTGAAATATCGGGTCTTATTAGTGGTATAAAAAGCGATGCGGGGGCATGCAATCCTTGTACAGTGATTGACTCGCCGATGTGTACGATGCGCAAAGCGATCCCCACTCTTTTGCCAAGCGCTCAAGATTCGTGCCGCTATCTGTAGGCGCGTTAAAGTTAATCTTTAACTAGTATCCCATCCCGGCTTTGCACGGGTGCAATATTGATGTGTTCATTTTCCTCTTTGTTGCTCTTTCTTTTAGTGAATACCGCAACAAAATTCGTTGTGTGGTTTAGAAGGATTAAGCGGATAAACACACAGAATCGCAACGCGGACTTTATTTTATGCTATGTATGTAGAGATAAAGATATAGAATTCTATTTTTTGTATTGTAGATAAACTTAAAATCATGAATAAAGCAATCTTAATGATATTCTACTGTATTTCGAAAGTCCAAGTGATTAGTACCTACTATGTGTAGATATTATAATGGTAGCCTTAGCGATTCGTTTATTTTTGTTATTATTTTTTACTTATACAAGTACATGTTGACTGACCTATACTGCAATATTAGTAACTAGCTTTTGCTCGTGGCTTCGCCCGCATACATAAAATATAGCCTACATCACTCAGAAATAAAGCAGCTTTCTATCGGTGAAAAAAATTTCGCAATCGGACCAGTAAGGACTTTCACAAATTACCACATATAAAAAAAAACACTTTACCTCTTCATATTAGAAGTGTAGATAATACAATATTAGTAGGTATGAGAGAACTCTAGACTCGAGGATTTTAAATTTAAATTTAAAAGTACAGCAACCAAAAAATAATTTAATACAAGATTATAAATCAAACTTGAAATGACTGGTAATCATCCGGGAACGTTAGGCATTTTAAGCGCTAGCGGAAGAAGAAAATCTAGACATCGTTTTCAATAAATAACTAGAAATATAGCTTTTCGCTCATTTAAACAAAAATATGTACGTTTATCTAAAAATCTATATTTAACGTCAGTAAATTAAAAGCCTAAATTATGTGATGCCCAAAAAAAAAGCCTCGCCACATTTGATTTACGAACGTTCTCCGCTTCTGTACCCAAATTGCTCTGTGCAAATCTCCACAGAGTAATTCATCACGTCTCTCTCCGGTCCCGATAAATCAATCGACTAACTGTTGCCGACTAAAACAGATATTTTACGTAAAAGACGATGACCATATCCCTATGTATTGCTTGTCTTATTTGATTTATAGGAAACTGTATGAGGAATGTGTAATGGGAAGTTTTTGTAGGATAAACAGCGTGGAGGATTAGTGTTAGGATTTTGAGAAATGAGCTTTTGTTTTGCTGGACAATTTGTGTTAAAATGGGTATTTTAATATAATATTATTAACTCAAAATAACGATAACATCCTTACATAAATACAAATACGTTGAAACAAGTTTAAGTTGAACCGATTAATGAAAAAAAGATCAAAACCGTAACTTCAACTGAATATTTTAATACGAAGGCATTTATTTTAAGTATAGGGCCCCAACTAACTTGTCTCATAATTATTGGTGATCGTAAAAATGTGTTCAAAAATATTTATTAACTTTCTATGTAAACCCAAAAAACGAGTAAGTTTATTAAATACAAAGTCTATCCAAACTGTTTCAATCTTCAAACTAGCATTCAAAACACATATATTTGTATTATTCACGCTATCTGCTAAGAAAAGTACTAGGCCCCCATAATTCGACAGGAGTCATAGTCACGCATAGCATCAAGCTGTATAAAGAAAAGATGTCCATTATTATCTTACGTACTCCAAGATTTTTTCTAAAGCCTATGAAAGATTTTCCTGTCTCTCCCAAACAAGTACTCGGCACCCATAACCCGACAGCAGTCTAACGCCCATATTTACGCATAGTGTCGCACCTTAAAGATGTACATATTATTTTTTAAAAAAAGGTACGAGTACATTATAGGCAAAATTATTTGATCATAGCTATCGATCTCTATAAACCCAGAAAATAAACTTGTTAAGTACAAAAACAAACAATTGTTCAAAACACGGCTGTTTTACCCGCGCTATCGCCCAAGAAAAGTACTAGGCTCCCATAACACTACAGTAGTCTAACGGCCATAGTCACGCATAGTATCGCGCCGTAAGGATGTACATAATGTTTAAAAAGTAAACTAACATTATTGGAAAAAAATTCTAACCATAAAACTTGTCAAAATACAAAAAAGCGAAAACTTTTCCTATCTCCAAACAACTATTCAAAACACACCTGTCTTACCCACGCTATCTCCCAAAGCAAGTACTAGGCTGCCATATACCGGCAGTAGTCTAACGGCCATAGTCATGCATAGCACGAGCTACGGTGTTCACTCAAAACCCGCCTCAGCAGGGCTATCAAATCTCTACCAATATACTGAAGATACTGCAAATGGAATAGATATCGCTCCAATAGCATTTCACGGAGCTGAGGTGACCATACAAGCGGTTTAAAGCGTCTTGTTTTTGAAGAAAAATAGATGGAAATAGTCTGTATTGTAGTGTGAAGAAAATTGGATACGTACAGTCAACAAAAGAGATAACTAACCAGAGTCAATAGATATAGTTGAAATTTTCATGGAAACCGATGCATGGATATGAATGAAACATAAATGAACAGCTCATTAATAAATTTAAATTCTTTTATATCCATCCAGGCGCCAGTCACTGAAAAGTTGAAGCGAAATCGTTTGTCTTGATATAATCATGTGAAGAAGAGAGATGAAACGCATGTTACTAAAAGAGTTATGGGTACATATGTAGGTGTATGGACAGGGAGAGGATGGGATTTTGTGAAAAGTGATGTCAAAGAAAAGGGAATTAATTATAGCATGACGGGTGACAAGACAGAAGACGATGATGATGATCCATCCGTCGGTTTCTATGAAAACTTCAACCACATCAGCCCCCTAGCCAAGTTACGATCGTTTCGTTTGCGTCGAACGCCTCGAGTAGGCCACGCCTCCGATTTCTTTGTTCTGACCACGGAACTGAGCGTTGAGATTACGTCAGAACAAAGGAATTGGAGGCGTGGCCTATTCGAGTCGTAAGACGCAAACAAAACAATTGTAACTTTGCTAGGAGGGCTGTTTTTTTCAAAATGATTATTGGATGGCAATGTGTTTATTTGGAACTGTTTTCTGAGTTCTCGTTTTATATTACTTCCAGACCTAAGGTAATAGTAATCATACCTCCACAAGTCAGTTACTGGGCAATACAATACTCCTTAAATAGACTTATGGTCAAATTTACAGGCGTCTGTAATGACTGTCAAAGATCTACAAATAAAAACCGAAAGGCAACTTAAAATATCCCAATGAAATCTAATCTTATGGTCGTCCCAGACGGTCTGTCGAACAGTGTTGCAACCGACACGTTCCGCGTACGACCGTCTGGACCCAATATTATTGTTACAACTTACAAAGATAATTTTATCTCTCTTCTGAAAGGTTTAGCAGCTTTCAAATGCGGGGAGACTTAATCCATTATAGCATCGAAGACGCCGGTCATATTTTATATTAGGGACAATTTTCGGTTTGGTTTTTCGTTTCGGGGAATTTATAGGGTGTGGCGAAGAATGGGTAATGTCTTGGATGGTACTTACTAAGCAGGAGTTTCTAAATCAAAACGTATATCCTGTATATTTTCCTGTAAAGACGCCATGATTGTCACTCGTATTTCGATCATCGTAGATAATATAATTGGTGGAAGATATTATAGTACTCTAGCGTGTGCCCAAACTTAGATATACTCACTGTTCCTTCACTCTTGTAGTCCGCTAGGACCCGAGAAGAGATCAGGCGCAGGTCCTACGGCTTTATGCAGCTCTTCCAAACTCCAGGCAGGTACAGATAAAGTAATTTTAACTTTTTGTCTATGATCAGTGCGTGTTGCCAGTGATGACATATACATATGAAATACGGATATCCGCAAGAGAACCAAGGTTACGGACATAGCCCGAAAAATCGCTAAACTTAAGTCGTAGTGGGCCGGGCAATTTTCCCCGAAGAACAAATGGTCGGACGAAAGGTTCTGGAATGACGACCACGTACCGGAAGACGCAGCGTTGCAAGGCCTCCCACAAGGTGGACCGATGATCTGGTGAGGGTCGCGAGAATCCGATGGATGCGAGGCGCACAGTGATGTGACGAGTGGCGACATTAGGGGGAGGCCTATGTCCGACAGTGGACGTCTTTCCGCTGAAGTGATGAAACTTTTTTCTGACCTGAGAATCGACCCCAAGACTCCTCGTTCAGAAGTGCGCTTGCGACCACTTACGTAAACAAGCGATACCGATGGTCTTGACCACTGAATTAATTTGAAAATTAATTCTACTATCTAAGTTTTGTTTCAGTGTCATCATCATGCTCCTACCCGTTATTAACAAGCTATCACGTAATGAATTTCCGTAGTCGAATCAGTCATTCTTCCAAAGATCTTGTTCTTAGTCGTACACTCCTGGCGTAGTGGTCCTGGTCATGGATCGTTTGATAGGTTGATTGCGACTTTTGCGAGCCTTCTCTATCTCTCCTTTTCGTGGCACTGTGTGTATAATCGATAAGGGAACATTTTAAAATTGACTGAGGTCTGTCCATATCCCGGTCAACGAATCTCCAGGCCACAATAACGTTGACCCTTTACTCTTTCTTGTACCACTGATCGAGCAGAGATGGCCTACTACAAACTACATACCTTCATGTGAATAAAGTGTGTATAGGTATAATTATGTACATGATCAGCGTAGAAATTCTCACCTAAAATTATGTATTGTCCTCTTTGGTAAAATACAAAAACACTACATCACACTAACATAGAAGTGGGCGTAGTGGCTGAGTGGTAACGTCTCCAACTTATGAGTCGCAGGTCGCGGGTTCAAACCAAGCTAGGTACATTACTTCGTGTAATTTATATCATCACCACTGCTCTCAAAACGGTGAAGGAAAACATCATGAGGAAACCGGCATGTCCTAGAACCAAAAATTCGAAGACGAAACTCGCACTGGGCTCGCGTGGTGGATTACGGCCCATTCTCTCTCCTAGAGAGGAGGCCTGAGTCCTAGCAGTGAGAACATTATAAGGCTGATTACGGTTATTATACTAATATACTCGTAGAAAGGGGAAAGTTTGTATGCATGAGTATCTATATTAGTTACTCTTTCAAGCTCAAACGTCTAACCGATTTCGATGAAGTTTGCCATACCCGTAGATCATGTCCTAGAATAGCACGTAGATATTTTTTGTCTTAGGAGTATGTTCCCTTAGTATAATTTGCTACTTTCAAGCAAGCGAAGCCGCTGGCAAACTTATCAATGAAACTGTTATCACATCTACTAAAAAAGGAAACACAAAAGTTCTACAATAATAATTTTATCACTCTCTGTATCTACAAACTCAAGCCCATAGCTGTCACATTAACTTGCAAACTATTTTTATTTCGCATTTTACATTGAACTGTTTTGAAGAGCTGTTACAGTTTTTAATCTACACTAATATTATAAAGAGGTAAAGTTTGTTTTCTTTGTTAGTAGGAGGTAATCTCTGAAAGTACTGGTCCGATTGCTAAAATTTTTTCACCGATAGACAGCTGCTTTATTCTTGCGTGACACAGGCTACATTTTATGTACGCGAGTGAAGTCATGGGCAAAAGCTAGTATAATATATTAGAATCAGCCTTATAATGTTCCCATTGCTGGGACTCACGCCTTCTTTTTAAGAGAGCAAAAACGCCGTAATCCACAACGCGGGCCCAGCGTGTGCTGGTATATGACACGTCTTCATGCGGTTTTCAAGGATTTGGTTTGAAAAGGTAAAAAGTACAAATTCGATCCATCATCATCATCTTCCTGCCCTTGTCCCATGTTATTTGGGGTCGGCGCAACGCGTTTTTTTCTTCCACTCTGCCCTGTCACTCGTCATGCTATCACTAACTTCTTTTTCTTTCATATCACTCTATTACAAATTTGATCCATAGTAATGAATTGAATAATGGTCTAATCCTTAACTGGTTGTCTAGTTTCCCTTCGTCTAGTCATATGTGGTACCAATAAATTCTATGAATGAGCTATAGTCTTACCTAATTCTGTAATAACAGAGTTAGAAAGGCAATGGCATGGTTAAGGGGTTGGCTGCTACAGTGCGTGTTATGGGTTCGATTCTTGCACTTGACAAATATTTATATGGCCTACATACAGTTAATTTGATCTAGAAAGAATGGTGTAAATGATGTCGAGAGCGACTACTCTGTGCCTTATAAATATAAAGTCAGGATGTTACATCCTGTTACAAGAAATTCTATTGGGAATACGTGGTGACCACAGAAAACGATAAATGAATTCACTTTAGGTACCCTGGGAATATGTTGGAGTTAAATCCTTGCATTCTCCTGTGCTTTTAGTACACATAAAATATTCGAAGTATGGATGTAAGTAAATACTATGTGTGCGATCCAAGTGATAACAGGGTGGCGAATTATTTTTAAAATGTTTTTGACTTTAATTATGTTCCAAAAAACCATCACCCCATAGATTTTTTACAAGCATTTTAGTTGTTATTTTATACTACAAACGACTGTCTGTTGGTACAGTGATTAGGCAATTGGCTGCTGCGCAGAGTGTCACGGATTCGATTCCCGTACAGAACTAATATTTGTAAATATGGCTTACAGATAGTTTGTTTCGGGTTTTTAAACGCCCCCATGATGCAGGAGTAATTCCTAGTATGGAGCAACACCGTCGGGGCCCAGCTGGGTCGAAGCCTACTGAGGTAAGGGTCTACTTCTGAAAGGAAGACTCGGTCCTGGTATGACAAGACAGGAACAGGAGTGGGTTTTTAGTCAGTAAAAGTTTGATACACCCTCGCGTTCCGCCCAAGGGCGGGACGTGTCATTGGTTGATTTTCCCACTGAAAAGAAAAGTATGGGGCAACGCTTTATGAAGAAATTAAAATGAAATAAAATGGATTAATTGAAAAAAAAAAAGTCCGATTTGACAACTATGTATGTACTGTCAAAAGAAAGGCACTTTCACTGCTCTAAAACTTTTGGTTTTTAAAACTGTTTTTAAAGTCAAAGTCAAATCAAATTCAAAGCATTTTATTTCAAATAAACCATTTACAGGCTATTTTGAAATGTCAAGAAGTCAGTCAGTCAGAAAAAATGATGTTAATTGCTCATTCCAAAGCGTAGATCTCTATAGAGAAGAATGTGCAATAAACTCCATGGACACTCTTTTCAATTATGTTTTATAATTACAAATATATCTGTTACATGTTTCTTGTCGGTATCATGTGTATTTAAAAGTAAAATATCACTGTCGCTTATAACTTGCACCAATATTATGAGTGCAGACTGCCCTGCTGACCGCAGGACACGCAAATTTATACGCCAAGCATGCTCTGTTAATTACAATGGATAATAATTTTATTTAAGCGCAATCCTTTGCCGTCGCATATGTCTGTGAACATTGACCTGGCTTGGAAAAGTTTTAATTCTATATCCTGTGACGTTAATTTTAACCCTGTTTTATTAAAGAGCCTTTCTATGTATTACACGGTGTACACGGTATGTGTTTGTATGACACGGTGGAGCACACGGTGGAGGTGTGCCCCGCTTGGGCAGAGCAACGCCGTGTCCTTGTGAGGTCGATCGGCGGCGACGATCTCTCGCGCCGGGGCTTGGTACAGGCCAGGGTCCTGAGCGAGGAGTGACAGGCGGTCGCCTCCTTCTGCGAAGCAGCAATGCTAGCAAAGGTGGCGGCCGATCGCGTGAGGCAACGGTCCTCACGCCCCAATCGCCGCCGGTATTTCGATCCCGATTTCCGGCCACCATAGGCGCGGGCTTGCGGACGGCGAGCCATGGGTGACTCGCCCGGTAACCGGCTGGACCAAGCCCAAGTAAAAAAAAAACCCCTATTTTATTAAAGAGCTTTTGTATATTTGATAAAATATAGGATACATATACCTTCGCTCACGTAAATATCGAAGATTATCTCGAGGGAACAGACTCCCGGGATAATACACGTGTACCAATTTTTATTCTAAGCCGTTATCGAAAATATATGGCACCTGCTTAGGTTTAAGAAAGAAGAAAGAAAGAAAGAAAAATAGTTTATTCACGCGAAATTACGCAATCTTAAAACAAGCTAACAAACATAATCAATTGATAGGGAAGATATGCGTCACATCCGCGCAAAACGGCTGAACGCTTAGCATAAAGCTGCGGCCTTACGCATAATGCTAATGAGCTCACAGCGCTAGTTTTCAGCGTGGGCCTGTGGCGGTGTCGACATAAAGACGGTGCAGTGTAAAAAAAGATTTGGATAAAAAAAGGAAATAAAAATACATATGGATTCTAAATTAAAAAAATAAATAAGGTGACAACTACATTTGGTTTGAACCCGCGACGTACAACTCATGGAGCCGTTATCACTGGGCCATCAGCGAGACCAAGTAGTTCAAACATATTAGGTTATTTAGCAATATATGAGAGCATATATCATTAAATAACGTAATATATCTAACAAATGCTATCAATATGTCACAAGGTTATTCGTAAACATCTTATTCCGACAGTCATAATACAGCGATATAAGAATATTTTGACGTTTGTTGGAGTAATGTGTAAAAAATAAGATGGCGGCATTAGTTCCCCTTTTTTTCTTGGAAAATTCTAAAATAACACCTCTTGCTTTGGGTGGAACGAGAGAGAGTGTCAGACCCATATTTTTTCAGTTGCTATTTGAAATCCCGGCCACAGTTATTCTGTGACCTCGGTGATTCTTTCTACTACTCCTTTCTCGCAGCTCTATCAACTATCTCTCAGCTCGGGCGGAATTAGGTCCGTCATAACCTCTTTCGCTTACACCTTACACTACACATAGACACAGAGGCTCTGACCGCAGGCCATGCAAATTTATCTGCTGAGCGAGCATGCTCTCTTAATTACGACGCCTAATGCTCTTTCGATTACCGCTAACGTTTAATTGAAACACCGGTGTTTCGGGTTTGCGTTTAGGGTTTAACCTTTTGGGGTGTTTTGGTCGTCTTCAAGGTGATTAAGGAATTTGGGTCGGTAGGTCGAGGACGGGAGAAATACGGAAGAGTTTGTTGTTTATGCTATCTTGTCTCCCGAAATTAGGAGTAACACAATTATTTTTTATAAAAATTTTAGGTTTTCCCCGTTTATTTAAACGGCTTACTTTGAACTATGATCTCTTTGGATAGACTTGGAATTATAAGTTCAAATCACCGTCATCTTCCAGCCCTTATCTCGTGTTATTTGGAGTCGGCCCCACATGTTTTTTTCTTCCATTTCGTCCTGTCACCCGTCATAACAAACATAACAAATACGTTTTACATAATATTTTTACTGGAATTAATTTCCGTTAAATGAATTAGATGCTTTCGGCATGAATCACAAGCAAAGAATTATTAATTACGTTTGTGTATTTTTACTAACTTGACGCAGACGAAGTCGCGGGTAACAGCTAGTATACTCATAAATCTTTTAATAACATGTAAATTATAAGTTTAAATAAACTTCATATAAAGTTAGTTAAGTTATCGTTTTTTTCGTAGAAGTTGCAGGAGGGCTTCCGGCCACCGTTGGCGCGGGTTTAGAGACGGCAAACCGTTGGTGGCCGTCCGGTAACGAACGAAGCTCGGGTCGACGCGACGGCACGTTCTTCCAGGCGCGCCTCGAATCAGCAAAATTGACGGGGCCAGTCAGGGCAGACTCCTGCCAGGGTTGAGGATTGTTAGAAATAGTCACCGTAACCTTCGAAAAAAGGGTAATTGAAGGAACGCTGTGGGTTTTAGTCAGTAAAAGTCTGACACTGCCTCCTTTTATTCTCTCTATTCCCTCTAATTCCCTCCACCCACTAAAATAACTATTTTATGATGACACTTAAAAAAAATGGGTCAGTCACACTAATCCAAAACAAATTACGAAGCTACGTTCACGTTCCAAAGCGTACATCTGAAGCCTTACCACGAGCTCTTAACGTGATCCATTTGACAACCTGAACTGTTAAAGGGATGGAGATATATCGGCTGTATAGCTCCGTCCCTCTTTCTCGCCCACACGCTTGATATTTTAACACGTCATGACATTACTATGATTCTTCTCCATACAAGGTCCATAGCCCCTGTATGGAGAAGAACGTGCAAGGAACTCCACGGATCCTCTTTTACATCAATAAACGGTTACAAAACTCCGACCGGCCTTTGTACCCATAGATTTAAGTTAGTGTAAAAGTTTTGTTACTATTTTGGTGTACACTAAAGTTAATACTATTCTATTCTACAAAATTAAGGTTACATCGTTAATGTAAGCAAGCAAAGCATTTCCTGCTTAACCTTTGATAAATGAAAAAAAATCCTCCAAAAAAAATAAAAATAAAAGAAAATCACGTAAACTTTGTGTATCCGTTTGTCGTACACTGTCGGCCACAATAAATTACTGCCACGTGTCACCGATAAAGCTAATTTACTCGTAAGTGGTATTTTTGTAATTAATGCTGTACACTATCCGACCGTTACACTGTGCGTTATTATACATTCTGCGATTAGATTGTTTTATTATGTTAATTTTCTTTTTGAACTATAATTGTGGCCTGCGGTGTACAGGTGAAAAGCTTCAGTAATTTTTGTAAATGTATTAGGAATAGTGAAATTCTGGGAACTAGCCCTATATAAGGTAACTTATTCCCCTTCTGATAGCTTTATCAAGACAGATATGAAATTATTATATTATTAATACGTTTAAGTAGGAAATTGCGTAAAAAATTCCATGTATCCAAATCAAATTTAAGAAATTAAACTTGTGTTTTCGCCATAAAAATTTCTAAATCCTTTTATGTGAAACAAGATAATGTGGATATTGGAGATTATAAAAAGGGTTATTCTCACATTAGTGTTATTTCTACGAAATTACTCTTTAACTAAAAAAAAAAAACTGGGCAAGTGCGAGTCGGTTTCGCGCCCTGAGGTACAAACTTAACTATGTAAAGAGTTCTATTCCTGATTGGAGTCTCAAAGTTTTTGCCAAATCGCAAAGAAATGATTTTTTTGTGACGTTACAATACATTTTCTGTTTTTAGATTTATTCTTATACTTGTGTTTAATTGCTTTATGCAAATTTTTGAATTATAAAATTTTTAATTTTTTGAATTTCCGTTAACTTAGAAGTTTGATTTTTTCACAGCTTCAAGGGACCGTAGACCTAAGTATATGGTTTTGATTTTAACTCGATACGTCAACGCGTTCCCTAGATATAGGGTCTTGACAGACAGACGGACGGATGGACAACAAAGTGATCCTATAAGGGTCCCGTTTTTTCCTTTTGAGGTACAAACCCTAAAAAAACAACACTTGCTCCAGTGACCTGACAGTTATACTAAAAACTCTCTGGTAAACTTTCTAATTTTGAAATTCGAATAAGTGTTTTTTGTTTTCTTTTATTTATAACATGCCATGCGTTTCAAACCACCTAAAGAGGTCTTTATGAAAGAGTCTCTACATTATTATCATTCAAACCACACCCTAATCATAATAACACATCAAAAGTAACACCTACTTTTCAAATAAACCCCTTTCACACCAAGCCCACATTCAACCACATACAAAACACACCCCTACAAATACAAGAGCAAATTAACGAACTCTTCCATGTAGCTCAAAGACTGAACTGATCAAAGGCTACAAGGAGTGAACTAGATGAACGAGTAGGTCATCGGTTCACACGGAGTCTCATTCACTGGGAAGCAATTACGCCCGCAGGGATTATGTTCCAATCGCAGTTCTAGGTTTAGATGCTTTTCGTGTAGATTGGTGATCTGGTACTTAGGTGGGTTTTGGTTGGTCTATTTCTGCATGAAAAGATTCAGAGTACTGGGAGAGTCAATAGGATTAAGTTGAATAGTGGCGAGAAAAATTATTGTTGGTTTGATCTGAAGGTCATTTTCCGTATTTGAACAGGTTTTAAATTAAAACGCAATCTCATCTCCACGAGATTAGACAAATCTCATTAGGGTCATTTCACTAACTATTTTCGCTACTATTTTTAAGGGTTCCTTATGTCAAAAGGAAAAAACGGAATCCTTATAAGATCACTTTGTTGTCCGTCTGTCTATCTGTCTGTCTGTCAAGACCCTTTATCTCGGGAACGGGTGAAGGCATTGAGTTGAAATTAAAACCATATACTCAAGTCTATGGTTCCTTGAGGCTGTGAAAAAATCGAACTTCTGAGTTAACGGAAAAATAAGATACGGCCGTTTATGTTGCAAAAAACGTGTATTTCGACACTCTCAAGGGAATCAAAATTCATAGGGTACTCTCCCGTTGATTTAGAATCCTGAAATTTGGCATGAAGCAAGGTCTCATAGCACAAATATAGGAAAAAATCTGAAAACTGTAAATTACTAGTTACATCACAAAAAAAAAACATTTTTGCGATTCGAAAAAATCTTCGTAACTCAATTCAATATTGGAATTGAACTATTTTTATAGGTAAGTTTTTACGGATCCTTCGGTCCGCGAGTCCGACTCGCACTTGCACGGTTTTTAGATCATTAATTTGTTATGGATCACTCGTATGGTCTGAAAATGGAGTTTTATTATTATTATTTCTACAGATTGAGACTGAAATATAATTCAATTGTTTTATAAAAATAACAGGAAATTAGTTTTGTCTGTGTTTATTTGCACAATATGTATTGGTTTGAGGAAGAGTGATAAGAATATCTCGTTATCCCTTTTGCACACACATCTAATGGCGGTGACGTCACATTTCAGTACGTGTATTATAATTCTGCTACCTGACAGTTTCCCCTCCTACCAGATTTGTAAGGTTTCTAACTTACTTGATATTGAACGGTTTTTAAAATATTATTTTTATTTGCAATGTAATATATAGTTAATTTTCGACCAAAAAAATCTACTCTGATTGAGTAAAAAAGAAAAAAACATATGTTTTTAAAACATCATTACTGAAGTGAGCGGAAATCGATTTCGTATCTTATAAAGCAGAAATGTTTTTTCTTTCTCGATATATTCCTAGTAAACATCAATAAAGTAGATAGATATTGAAAGTATTGGGAAATTATTTTTATTCTGATAGCTTTCATGTCTTATTTGAAATATTACTAAGGATAGATACCTATTACGAAGAATATCGCTTCAAACGTTGAAAGGTTCATTGAATCGTAGAGCAACATGGTTCTTAAGTCTCTTCTTTGTCTGTCCCTGCTCCCATTATCTGGGGTCGGGTCTTCTCACACATTTGCGCCAGGACAATTTGTCCTGGGTTGTCGATATTGGCAAATGGGCTTTCTTGACATCTCTCCCGAAGTTAAACCATCAGGCTAATTTCGGGCGGCCTCTCCCTTTCTTTTGTTCGGGCAAATTTAGGGCTGTTTTTATACACATACAACATAACACTTTAACATAGTTCTTAAGTACATCACGTTATTTTCAAAATGGCTTCCAGCAGTAATTTCAAGCTTAAACTCTGACCATAAAAACTTTATTAAAAATTCATTTACAACAGCTGTTCGGACGAAAAAACATGTTGCAGAAGTGAAATAACAAGGAGTTTTAACTGTTCTAATGTCGGTCGAAGTCGTGTCGGAGTCGTGTCGGGCTGTCGTGTCGTGTCGTGTTACGTAATCACGTAATCACGTAATGATCATGATTTTGTACACACTGCTTTGAAAGCTCGCGGATTTACCTACATGAGTTGGTTAAACCAGTGCTTGAATGCGAACCCACCTGATGGTAAGCAGAGATGCAATCATTGATGGTGAGGCGCACTAGTTTATTAAGAGCCTATTCACTCTATTAGTTTACTAACAAACACAACCAATCGTAAAGGGCCTAGACACAAGAAATACTGAACAACAGTGCCCTAAAAATATATTTATTTAAATACAAAGTAATTTATTTTGAACATAGATGGAATAAGAAAAATAAAAAAACACTTAACTAATTAAAATAACATATACACAATAACTCCTACCTAAAATATGGCGTCAAAAAATTCTTCAGCATCGCTGTCGACTGGAAGTGTGCCCAAAAGACGGCGGCATTGCCACTTTGTATGGCAATGCTTAATCTCTGACCGAGGTAAAAGCCAGCCCTTGGGTCTATTTATATATTTCTACAGAGCGATGGTGGCCGAGTGGTAACGGCCCCGACTTACGAGTTGTAGTTCGCGGGTTCAAACCCAGCCAGGCGCATTACTTTGTGTCATTTATTTGGTGAAGGAAAACATCGTGAGGAAACCGACATGTTCTAGAACAAAAAATTCGAAGATATGTGACATTCACCAATCCGCACTGGGCCCGCGTGGTGGATTACGGCCCATTCCCTCTCCTAGAGAGGAGGCCTGAGTCCCAGCAGTGGGAACATTATAAGGCCGACTATAATATGTCTACATACCTATTGCACAAACTACTGAAATAGCTTTCAAAATCTAAAGGTGTAAAACATTAAAATTATGTGATAACAGTCCTGAAATAGTCATAAATTATAGAAACGTGGAATATATAACGTCGCCATGTCGTGTTCACGTCATGTTGAGTAATCGCTACCTGAATATTACGGGCTAACATCATGTTACTCCAGATTCTACACGTTAGCTATGAACATCAAAGCTACGCAAATATTTAGCTATATGTTTCACATATTATTAAAATTATAATAACACAGTATTATTGACGTGGCTTACTAGGGCTGCCCCCCTAGCCAAGTTACGATCGTTTCGTTCTCGTCGAACGCCTCGAGTAGCCCAAGCTTCCGATTCCTTTGTTCTGACGTCATCTCATGGCTACGTCACGTGGTCAGAATAAAAAGAATCGGAGGCGTGGCCTACTCGAGGCGTTCGACGTGAACGAAACGATCGTAACTTGGCTAGGGGGGCTGATTTCTGCCAGGAACATGGGGATCAACTGGGGACAACTCCGATGGTGGCAGGCATCGGAGTTACCGTGGCCCTGGAGCGTAAAGGGTAACCGAGGGAATATGGGTGGGTTTTAGTCAGTAAAAGTCCGACATCCTCTCTCACTACACCCAAAATCTGAGCATTGTGGGGGTGATGAAGGAAAATATTAGAAAATAATTCAACAAAATTTCAACTCAATTTCTAGGGTGCGTTTTCATGAATGTTAGATATCGCTTTGAAGTGTGCCAGAGCTGCGATTGACGATATTTAATTAATGTTATTTTTTAAAAACTGGGCAGGTACGAGTCGGGCTCGTGCACTGAGGGTTTCGTACAAACTTCCTTATATAAATTGTTCAAATCTCGAATAGTCTCGAAGATTTTTTCGAATCGCAAAAATGTCTTTTTTTGTGTGACATAACAATTAGATTTATTCCTATATCTGTGCTACGAGACCTTGCTTTATGCTAAATTTCAGGATTCTGAGTCAACGGGAAGTACCCTATGAATTTTGATTCCCTTGAGATTGCCGCAATTTATTTACTCGTATTTTTTTATCGACTTAGAAGTTTGATTTTTCCCAGCTTCAAGAGACCGCAGATTTGAGTATATGGTTTTACTTTCAGCTTGATACCTCCACGCTTTCCCAAAACAAAGAGTCTTGACCGACAGACAGATAGACGACAAAGTAATCCTATTGTAAGGGTTCGGTGTTTTCCTTTTGAGGTACTTAAAAGTAATTTTTCTTTGTCTTCAGTTTCTGATTTTGTAATTTAACGCGTATATATTGGATTACGAATGTACACAAGTAAGTATTTTTTTAGACATCCTGTATTTGCTACCTATTTTCCTAGCCCGTATGTCACTCATGCAAGGTTGCACGAATTTCAAACATGACTTCGTCCCTTTAATATTCCATAGCTGGTTCTTGAATACTAATTATTATTTAACTTAGAGTATGTACTCTGCCTACGCCAGTAAATCATTAGCGTGATACTTCGCGTGGAACTTCGTAGTTAGATTTAACTTGTAATTTATTGGACTAACTAAATTATGATGTTCCAAATATTTTTATTGCTTTTTCCTTATTTATTTGGAAGGAATTGAAATAGTTTGTATTTATAAGGAAGTAAGTTTTAAGGGTAGCGGTAAATTAGAATTCCTGAAAACATAATTCATGGTAAAAAAATGTACTCGGGAACATTTCTTGAATTCGTGGTAAAAAATGTATTGTTGAAAAAGCCACGCAACAAAACTACACAGTAATATAAGGTCTTCTTTTTGAAGGTGGGAGGTCTTCAAATTACTCGTCCCGTTGTGGATTAGGGCGAGAAAAGAGAGAGAAGAGCGACAGTAACACTTTTTTTTTGTTAATTGATATAAACCAGTGCCTGACTGCGATCCCACATGATGTTAAGTAGATATGCAATCATTGATGATTAGGCGCACTAGTTTATTAAGAGCCTATTCACTTTAGCCTTGAAGACACCTAAATTGTAGTTGTCTAACTATAATTTAGGCGGGTAGACCGCAGCAGGCAAATTGTTTCAGTCCTTCGATGTACGCTTAGTCCGGACCGTTCAAGTTTCAACAACGTAAGGGTGGATACTCGCCGTACGTCGGGTTGTCCGATGATAGAAATGAGATAGCGGAATTAAGTCATTCAATTCCCGCGCGCACTCACTTACTAACTAATTATAATAATATTCCACAACTACTGACTAAATCACACATGTGCCCTTTGCGTTCTTTTTCCAACTAACCCTCCTGGCAATATTAATAATCCGTAGACGGCTTAGGTCTGATGATAAATGATGAATGTGAATTCGAATCTACAATATTAGTTTGTCCGTAGTTTGTGCGAAATTTATCATGGGTCATGATACCAGTATCACATGTGGTAAGAGATAAATGATGATGATTCATGGTATGTATGATTCATGGGTACCAGTATCACATGTGGTAAGAGATAAATGATGAATTTGAGTTACCTTTCAATCCTATGTGTTTTTACTTCGACATAATATCGCTATGTTTCTAAGAATTCTTTGAAATTCTCTGCTTTTCGCTACTATTATAAATAGTCTGTTTTCGATCCGTAATGCGGGTACGGGTACCTTAACCATGGGGCCATCATGACGCGATAGTTAAAGAAGTAAACATCTATTACCTAAAAATCAATTACTGTTTGTTAATCTCGCTAAAACTCGAGAACTTCTGGACCGATTGTAATTGTTTTGTTCACCAGCATAACCTTCACTAGGTTTAAAAGGTAGCCTAGGTAAAAAAAAATGTAGTTAGGGTAGGTGGGCAGATAACAGTGTTCGGCAAAATTTAATTGCAAGGTACAATTAAAAATAACAATTAATTAATTGTTAATTATGAAATATCAAATAACAATTGATTAATTGTTAACTGTGACGTTCAAATTAACAATTTGTTACCTGTTAGTTTTTCAAGTGACAATTAATCAATTGTTAATTGTTCCTGCCATTAAACTTTAATTTAATTTGAATAATGACACTTAGCAGTCTTTTTGCGTCCTTCGTACTCTTTCTTGCGAATGGAAATTGACTGATGTATCTAGAAAGTTACTATATTAACTTCCGAATCGTATGCTATTTCTGGAAACTCTTTGCGACTTCTGTTTATACTGATAAATAAAGTGAAACTATTGTTTTTTTTTCAAATAATTTAATCATTCGTATTCAAAGTGTGCTATTTCACGAACTATTGTAACTAAGAAATGATATCGAACCTCTTAATTATTAGATACACCCATTATATAACAATTCTTTTTTTATTAACTTGAATTGGAGCTCGACCAGTTGAAAATCCTTACATTATTACAGGACAATTATTAACAATTTTCTGCTTCTCTTATTTTATTATTAACCCATTTATTAATAAATATTGAGATAATTTATTATTTAATTAAAAAATAATTCTAACTCAATAATTCTATGTCGCGGGTTCCATGTCTCAATAATTTAAAAAATAAGTACAATTTTGTCAAACGAAATAAATAGCAACAAGAAAGATCATTTATATTTGTAGGTACATGATTATTAATTGTTAGTTTTAATTGTTTCTAAAACAATTAAAAACATTTGTTGCATTATTTTAATTGTATTTTGCAAATAATATGAGTAAATTTAAATAAATAAATTGGAATATGTAACTAACAGATTAATTGCAATTAAATTAATTGTGATTAAAATAATTGCAATTAAATTTTCAATTGATTACTACGATGATTAGAATATTAATTGATTAATGCCCAGCACTGGTAGATAAGTAGGGTAGGTAGAAGGTAAGTTGATAGGTAGGTAGGGTAGGTAGTTAGTAGACGAGAGCGAAGCCGCGGGCAAAAGCTAGTCTATATATATAAGAGTTTGAAGATTTTTGTAGTCTTTGAAACACAAGTCCCGCTGTATTATTTTTTATGTATCACAAACATTTTTATTCCATTTCTGAACTTATCAGAACATTGAATTTCGCAACTTGTGCCAAGATCTTGTTGCTGGAACCATGCTCCGATACAAATGTGCGAACAAGGCCCGAAATGGGTTGCAATGTACTGGAACTATTTATATTTATGAGTGTTATGTAACGCAATATCACGGCATTTCCCGAAGGCATAGGTTTTTATGTATAAGGCTAGGTGCCTGATAAATTGAGGATAGCGGTTATTATTGTTAATCAATAAAAGTCCGTTACTGAGTGGAAGAAGTCATTTGATGATTTCCTACGTAAGAAAAGAAGCAGACGAATGGTATCGTATAGCGTTGTAACAGAACTCTGTTTCCGCTTCCGGTTCTGCAGAAGTTCCGCAAGCTTTTTTTACTTCCGTTTTCGTTTCTGGTTTCGCAAACTTTATAAAAGAACTCTAAACGGAGAATACAGTGAGAAGCACGGGGGGGGGGGGGAGGCACATGTTTTTTTTCTTGTTTGTTTTGTTCTTCTGGTGTCAATATTTCGCTAATGGCTTATCAGCTCCCCAGCAGTGTAGCCAGTGGGCAATTATTTCGCGGAGTTGGCTTAATATAATTAAAGAACACCAAAACAGACTCAAAGTGTAAAAGCGGCTAAATTAGTTGCGAGTAATAAAAATACAAAATACAAATTTAATTAAACAAATCTTAAAAAACAAAGTTGTGCTTTTTCGTCATAGTATTACCACTTCCGCTTCCGGTTCCGTTTCTGCTAAGATTTACTTTTGACACCTATTTACGTTCTTGTTTGCGTTGCATCACTAGTAATGAATGTAATAATAATTTTCGAATCGTATTTTGGTCACGGTGGCCAATCTTAACGAAGACTAGCTCACACAGGGGATATTGTGCACAAACGTGTACACAAACACAGGTACACTTTTCATTCCTTTACTGTTGTAGTTCGATGTGACGGCAATCTGACACGACCGGAGAGATCAGAATTTTCAAACTCCGTGCTACTCCTTCCTTATGGAATAATCAAATTTTCACCAATTCCGGGAATCGAACCAAGGACACCACTCTTCACATTAGTCACGCATGCGACCACGACGCCAACGAGGCAGTTAATAGTAATTTACCAACTTTTGAACCGAAAATATAAGGGCAAAAACTCGTTAAATGCATAATGCATTTAGCGACTTTTTGCTTTTATTCAGTTCGCTTAATGCACAAACAACCTTTTTCTACATTTTCCACAACAATAGTAAAATACAACAAAACTTCCTTATAGACACATCAACCACAGAGCATAGACAATCTCCCTTGCTCCGGAATCTGAGACAAAAACATTTGTTTGCAAAAAATCTTTTAACTTTTCATGTGCAAATTAACCATTGAAAGTCTATAGGAGTTTTTTTTTTTTAATTTAGATATTTCCATGGTGTTTACTTGGAGGGTGGGCAGTAGACAATGAAACCTAATCAGCATTTCTCTTTATTATGTCGGCTAAGACTGGTGCCGGTGTCCCAAAATCATTAAAAGTTTAATTAGAATTTGGGTGTAAAAAGTCACGTAGATAGGTGATATTCACTTGTTTTTAATAAAATTGTACAGTCAAATGGGATGAAAAAAAACAAAACTTCAAAGGGTATTTTCACGATATTTGAAATTTTTTTTCAGCATTTTATTGTATCAGTTTATTAATGAATTGTTATTATAAAATGTCTATGCTTTGTTAGAAGTCGATAATAGGGTATCAAAGTGAAAAAACAAACCAAAATTTTGTTTCTGTTCACCCCTGCGTTTCTATTCACCCCGTTTTACGGGACATACATACAATTTTTTCTGACTATATCTCGAAAACTCACTCTTATTCCACCGCTTTTAGGCACACAATTGAGAGTTTTTCGCACCTAGTATGGAAAAGTGCGCATGCTTGCTCCCGCCATCATATTTATCGTGTCGACCGACGACCCCCACGTGTCGCATGTCAACCCCCGTTTATTTATGTCTTCGTAAGTGTATTGACGAGGCCTGTGTAGAGAGGAGGCCTGTGTCACTGCAGTGAGAACATTAGTTAGTGTATTAAAAAACGTCGTTTGATATACATGGAAATTTGTCACATGCTTGTTGTTGTGAACGCATGGTTCGAACTAGTTTGAAATTCCCGCTCCCGTGTGGGTTTCCGCTCGCCGACCACGCACTCGCTGTGGCCACATGTATGAACAAACTATGGCGTGATTTGCCCGCGCCCGTCCCGCGTTGAGCAGCCCGCACTGCTTCCCGCGCCCGCGCGCCCACTCTGGACACTCAAATGAAGTTTATATGTTTGAGATTGTCGCGCCGCGCGCCCGCACCTGCGCTTCCCGTGGCCGAACACAAACAGAAAGTCTTTTCCACTTTGTTATCCCTGTCTCTCTCGCTAAGACGCCGTTTTCTATTGCAGCCGTACGGGTGTCATGGCCATTGACGTCAAAGATTATGTCGGACGTCTTTCATAACAGCTTTAAAGCATTATAACTCCATTTTTGATGAAGAATTTTTTTTTCATATCTGTTTCTTAGAGCTAAAATACTTTAAAAAAAAAAAAAAGATAACCGACTTCATGTCGAATGTCTGTTTCTGTGAAGTCGGTTATCTTTTTTTGTAAAAAGTTTTTTATTTCACACTTTTAAGTTGGGATACACTTATAAACAGAGTGCTTATTTCTCATGACAATTCCAATTAATCCAAACACTACTAGGTTACATTGTTTTATTATGAAGTTCCTGTGTCTACCTTCCACCTTCCGGCTCCATCATCAGATCAGTTCCATAGTACCTTATAGCCAAAGTGCATTTCATGACAATTCTAATACGCCCAAACACGGCTAGGTTACATTGATTAATGACGGAGTTCCAGTGCCTACCTTCTGGCTCCATCAACATCATCAGATCAATTTAATGATAGCTTTTTCAACGGAACTATTCAGAACTATTAATTTATTTATATTATCATAGTCGCTTAACTATCTTCATTGTGATATCTATGCGAGTATGAAGTTCCGTTGACCATTTCTGATCTTCTTCATCAGTTCCACTTCATTAAATGTTACTTTGAGACTGTAAATGCTTAAGTTCTCGATGAAAATACTAAAATCACTATGCAGTTGCCTATAATATTTGAGGAGTTCCCTCGGTTTCGCCAAGATTCCATTATCAGATCCTGACTTGGTGACTATGGGACCATTTGGAAAGTATACCCTTTCTAACAAAAACATATTTTTTCAAATCGGTTGGCAAGCGACGAAGTTATGCGCGAACAAACATACAAAAAAAATACAAACATCCGAATTGAGAACCTCCTCCTTTTTTAGAAGTCGGTTAAAAAGTAAATTAAATTTAGCAAAAAAAAAATCAGCAAATCTTGATAGGTAGGTACTGACAGCAGTTTGAGTATAATAATGCAAAATGATTTTTGTTACGGATTTTCGTGTATTTTTTCCAATATTCTCGTTTTTTGTGCAGTATTAGTTCAGTAATTCTCGAGGTTTGCGCTTAGCTATAAAATAAATGACCAATTTATAGTATGGGTCCTCCTTTTTTTGAAGTCGGTTAAAAACGGTACCCTATTGCTATCACTCCTCTATCCGTCTGTGTGGTACTAGTGTGTGTATCTCATGAAACATGATAGCAAGGCAGTTGAAATTTTCTCAGATGATGTGTATCTGTTGCCGCTATAACAAAAAAATACTAAAAACAATAAAATAAATATTGAAGTGGGGCCCCCATACAACAAACGTGTGTATTCTTCCTCTAAGGACAGTATGGAACCCTTCGTGCGCGACTCGAACTTGCTCGGTTTTAGTATACATTTCATAAGGTTCCCAAGCCTATGATTTCATTACATTTTTTTTTTCAATTTAAACCAATTGAAACCGATCTATGGCGTCCCTAAGGCAGCCCTCAAAAATCAAATTGGTCCGCAAAACCTTTCGTTTCGGGGAAATTAAAAAAAACCACTTTAAGATGATTTCCCTTCATCAAATTTGAGCCATCCTGGCCGTTTGATTGAATTAACATGAAAGTTTTTCGGCCGTCCAAAAAATTTATCGCCATAGGATTTTTGCGACCATCCGACTCGTAAAAAACCAAGTTTAACTTTGAAATTACGTTTTTATTTTATTGGGATACTGGCTGGTTTTTATGTGTTTCGATTTGGTTGTTTTCTTTTGTTTTTTGATTGCTGTGTCTATGATTATGGCTGTAAAAGTGAGAAGCTTACAATGTTTCTGTTGTGGTTGAAATGTAAATGGATTACAAGCTTATTTTATTTACTTACAATGTTTGTGTATAGGTTATGTATGTTGGTTTAGGGCGAATATTGCAAATGGATTTTGTAACTGTATTAAGAAACGTTCTGAATGGATAAAAAGTTGTTGTTTCAGGATATGACCTACGAGTGTACCGTGGTACCAAGTAATAAATGTACACACAAACTTACGCTTTTGTAATGTTAGTGTGATAGTAAATTTTATTCAGAAGGTTCTGGAGTGGCGGTCGCCAACTAGAAGACGCAGCGCTGATAGGCCTTCCATAAGATGAACTGATGACACGGTGAGGGTCGCGGGAATCCAATGGATACGAGACGCAATGGACCGTTCGTTCTGGCGTCATCGGACGTCTTTCGATGAAATTTATTTAAAAAAATAAAATTAGGTTTATTTTATTCGAATTTAATGACAGCTTAAGTTACGAGCGTACAAAAACATTTCAGTACAACTCAAATTATAATCGAATTGTCACAAGATTCGTTGAGAAATTGAACCAAGTTTCATTAACATAACATTGGGCTTCAAAACATTTCTGTACTTTCCTCATTATCCTCTAGATTTCCCAAAAGAGGTGAGCTCACTGAATATCTCCGCGTAAACAATTATGAAAATTTATCAATCTTTCCAAGACATTAAAACGTGGAATCACATTTTTTTCATTTAGAAAGGGAGAAAAAATGTTCAGCCCAATGGCGGGGGGAAGCGTTCTTGGCAATAAGAAGACGGTCATTAAACATGATCGCTATCATAATTGAATTAAAAATTCCGACACGAGCGCTCCTAAGCGTTGGAGGGGAGGGCAGTTAATGCTATTGCAGTTGTCAGTTCGCCTCGAATTTGACATCATATCATTTTTTTTTGTATCTGTGTTTTTAGGTAAGTAATTCGATAGAATGGGGGCTGCTTTAGAGCATGAAGTGTTTTTGGAGGTCAGTTAGTTTTTAGCTATCTTTATTTATTTATTTAAACTTCATGTATAGTGAAAGTGCCATTCGAACCTCGGCGAATGCAGGTAGCACACGCATGAAACGCAGCCATTGCCTACATCGCCGGAGCAGGGAGTGATTCCGAGGCTGGCTACACGTGCTGCCAGTCGCAAATCCACGATTTAATCTAATATGGGCGCTATCAGATCAGCTCCGAGTAGCGCACTTATTTCGGACTTGTCACAGGTTGGACGTAGCTACGTGCACATCGACTTGTGGCTGCAGCATTATTGGTCTGCGATCGGCTGCAGCTGAGGTCGCGGCAGCACTCGCAGCCGAAGCTCGGCAGCACGTGCGGCCGCAGCCGCGTTCGGAATGGTTTTCACAAAAATCCATACTACTACATAGAAACCTAGTAGTGCAGTAAATAAATACTTAATATTTCAAATAGAATGAAGTATCATGATGGACCCTTTAACAGTTCAGTTTCGGTCGTCAAATGGATCGCGTAAGTCCTCATGGTAGGGTTGCTCAGTTGCTGTTCGTATGCAAAATATACAAATCTGTTGTACCTGTGTTCCTAACTTCAAATCTACGTGGAATATGTTCTTGCGTACCCCAAAACGCATCTTGATTACATTATTCTCCCCCTCGCTACAGTTTGAACTATTTGAATGGAAGTTTCTGTTATCTCGGCTGCCGCGGGGTGTCGACTTGACAGACAGACTCTGAATGCTCAAGATTACTGAATGTACCATTCACTGAACTTCAGTTTTGTATAGTCATTATTGTTTGTTTGAGGTTTGGTCTCCCGAGTAGGGCAACGTTTTGTCTGTACTTACGTATTCAGTGGAATTGACATTAAAATGGCATTCATTTTTCACTTTCTAATATCAATAGATATATTTCAGACGAAAGTCTATGACCAGTGATGACATATGGCTCCGAAACGTGGTCGCTTATAATGGGCTTCATCAGAAGGCTTAAAGTCACTCATAGGACAATGGAAAGGGCTATACTCGGCGTTTCCTTGCGTGATCACATCAGAAATGAAGATATCCGCAGGAGAACCAAGGTTACAGACATAGCCCAAAGAATCGCCAAACTTAAGTGGCAGTGGGTAGGGCACATTGCTCGTATAACAGATGGTCGATTGGGACGAACGATTCTGGAATAGCGACCGCGTACTAGAAGAGGCAGCGTTGGAAGGCCTCCCACAAGGTGGACCGATGACCTGGTGAGAGTAGCAGGAATCCGATGGATGTGAGACGCATAGGACCGGTCATTGTGCGTCTTTCGGTTGAAATGATGATACCTATATTATATATAAAAGTCGAGACTGACTGACATTTCAAAGCACAGCCGAAACTACAGGGCATAGAAGCGAGAAACTTTTTCTTTTACAACGTAGGCAAGCACTAAAAAGGATTTTCCAAAATTCCCAGATAGAGGATTGTTATCCCGGGATTTTTTTGTTTGTTTTTGCGTCACGGTCAAACAGCTGTTCGGATTTGGATACAATTTGTCACACGGTTAACATTGATACACAGTGTTGTAACAACTTATAGAAACTTAAGATAAAAAAAAGAAAACTAATATTGCTTCTCATTGCTGCACTACTCAGGTCCAGCTCAGCAATAATGCCGGACAACTACGTGGTAGTTGCCTGACACTGGTGTAGATCATATAGTTTACTTTTCATCCCGGGAGTATAGAATAGAATAAACTTTATTGTACACCAAAATAGCAATAAAACTTTTACATTAAGTAACTTAAATCTATGGGTGCAAAGGCGGTCTTATCGCTGACATCGATATCTACCAGACAACCTTAGGATGGAATGTAAGAACTTGAAATAGAAAAAGGGGTTAGTCTATGGTGTACTACAAATTAATAAAGTAAACATTTTATTAAAATTATACGAGATAGAATAGAGTTATTAGAATTATAGAGTTTGTACTTTTATGATAAGAAGCTAGTAATAAAATACAATTCTTATTTTTTTCAGAGATTTTCTTTTACCATATGTAAATTTCGAACACATTTCCCACCTGTAGAACGATTTATTACACGTATGACGGCTAAGTATTCCTCATAAATGTTCTCCTCATTTTGCCAGTCACTGTACAACGCTGCTCCGTGTACAACCTCGTTAGTATCTAAGTGCCCGAGGCTGGCTCTGTGCTGTGACAAGGTGACATGCTCTTATGTACTTTGAATGTTTCACACTTTTGAAATTAAGTTTTGTTTTATAATGTCTTTATGTTTATGTGCCCTGCCCACTGCCACTTAAGTTTGGCGATTTTTGCTCGCAGAACAGAGTCGATGGGGACGAAAGGTTCCAGAAAACAAAAGATGCAGCACGGGTAGTGTGAAAGCGAAACCCGGGGCCCTAGGACTAGGGCAACGAAGGAACAGGAGTGGGTTTTTAGTCAGTAAAAGTCTGACACTATTTCCCGTCCCGCCCAAGAGCGGGACTTGTCATAAGATGATTTTCCCACCCAATAAAAAAAAAAATAGATGCAGCGGGGGAAGGCCTCCCACAAGGTGGCCCGATGACCTGGTGAGTATTACGGGAATCCGATGGACGCGAGACGCACAGGATACTTCGGGGAGGCCTATGTCCAACAGTGGACGTCGTACGGCTGAAATGATAATGCCATTATGAAATACTAGCTGTTCCCTGAGGTTTTGGTTACTGCTCCGCTCCTTTTGGTCGTAGCGTAATGTTCTGTAGCCTATAACATTCCTCGATAAATGGGCTATCCAACATTAAAAGAATTCTTCAATTCGAACTTGTAGTTCCTGAGATTAGCGTGTTCAAATAAACTCTTTTGTGTTGTGTTGTATTGTCCTGTGTTTCATTGTTGTTGAATGCCCCCGTCTCTATATACGGGGAGATTTCTTGCTAAAATACACTCAATATCGGATGGGGAGACTAAAATCAGTCTTAAGAAGCTGTGTGCCGTACTGTTTGTTAAAAGTAGGGGCTAGCTAGATGTAAGGTCTTCACAAAATGAGTAAAGGACTATCGAGAATTTGAGTTATCTGTCAAGTAAATCAATAAAAAGTGAAAATTTCTACGCTTGAATGAGATAAATTTGTGTTTATTACTTGTTAAAATCTAATGTCTTAATCCAGCTTTGCACATGTGTTAGAAAATCTGGGATTCCTTGGTTTTTCTCTACTATGATATGAATTGATAAATGATATTTACCTTGCGAATAGGTTTAAAAAAAAAACCACTTAACACGCATTTTTTTCCCGTCTTTTTAAACTAGTTGAGTCCGATGTATTCTAGCTGACTACCCTTAGAAGAAACACCAAAACAAACTCAGGTGTCAAAGCCCTTTTAAAGTCCATACAGTAACCATGTAATGGTCAAATCATATGCGAACCATGCAGATTAGTTTGAGTGGACCTATCCGGTCAGTGCAAGCATTTGTCAGTATTCATGTAGTTCTAATGTAGCATAAGACTACCAAGGAGCTCAACGAGTACTAGACGCTGGATTAAATCATCATCATCATCATCATCTTCCTGCCCTTATCCCGTATTATTTGGGGTCGGCGCAACACGTTTTTTTCTTCCACTCTGCCCTGTTACTCGTCATGCTATCACTAACTTCCTTTTCTTTCATATCACTCTTCACACAATCCATCCATCTTTTCTTTGGTCTCCCTCTTCCTCTCCATCCATCCACATGTAAACTCATAACTCTTTTAGTAACATGCATTAAATAAGAAATAATAATATGTACTTTATTTTTTATAATACAATTTAAAATTTTCTTTACATTAGATTAAAAGAGAAAAGAAAACTGCGTGCAAAACCGTTCAGTAGTTTTTGAGTTAATCTCGAACAGACAGAATGGCAGACCGATCCTGCTCCGCTCACCCATTGGACTTTCCCGGCCGTCCACTAGGTTGGTGATCTTCTATACAGTTTTTAAATTAAAGAAAGAAAAAAGAAAAAGAAAGAAAACATGTTTATTTTGCCCAAATAGACACACAATAAAATACATCAATCTGTCGGACCATTAAATACTTTGGTTGATTATAGGGATGGACTGGAGCCTAAACAAGAAAAAACTTGTGTTTCAGGCTACCAAGACATTCACCCGCGATTAAATTATACTGTTAAACATAATTATATAAAAGACAAGTATAAGAAAAGGTAAAAAAAAATCTATCGCTGCGTCTGTTGTCTAGTTTCTGCAAACTTTCCTGAAGTAACCTTTACTAGGTACAAAACACGAGGATATTAACCTTTTCAAGATAAAAGGCTTCAAAAGTTTAATTCAATAATTTTAGTCTAACTATAAACCGAACATCTTGAACATCTTTCAACTATTCCTGAGTTAGCCGAAGTTGTCTGTAATCTCTGGCGCCTCGGGGCTTGTCTCTATGGTTTGACAACTTGACAGACAGACTGTCTGCATTGTTGTTGATGAACAAGAATGCCGTCTAAGAGCTGACACACATGATTGACAAGGTTTGATAACCGGTACATATCTATATGTATTCGGTTCAATAGGAAATATGCATATTTTTGATTCTCATAAACTAATCTAAGATGGTCGTAAGGCATTTTTGGCAAAGAGTTCGTATTAGTAATTGTTAAATGGTGCATAGAGTAATTCGTGAAACATTTTTAATCAATAATTTTGCTTTATGTAATCAATAATCACTTTGAGATTACGGTACCAGAGGCTAGATGTAATAGGAAATAATGATAACTATTTGATTTTTTTATAATACAATTTTACTCAAAAAATATATTGCATAGGAGGTATAGAAATATGAAAGAATTTTTAAAATATCTTCATAAAGCTTGCTTCAATTGTAATTTTACTTAAAATAATAATAATAAATAATAAATTGTTTAATTTTTGGACAACAACACTAGAATTAGTAATTATAGTATGCTTAAATTATAATATGCTTGTTTAAAATCGCTATATCTCGTTGACTTTTCAAACCAATTTCGATGTTGTTTTTACAGTTAATATTCTACTTTTGTATATTTATTGATAAACTGGTTACACGGCAAATATTTTTCTTGCATATTCCCTATTTTATATAGTTGTCTAATAAGACACACATGCCTTTTGTTTGAGGTGGGAATTCATCAAATAACTCATCCAGCTCTGGGAGGAGCGAGAAGAAGTGTGAGCATAACATAGCATAGCATAGTCGGCCTTATAATGTTCCCACTGCTGGGAATCAGGCCTCCTCTAGGAGAGGGAATGGGCAGTAATCCATCACGCGGGCCCAGTGCGGTTTGGTGGTTGTCACATGTCTTCGAATTTTTGGTTTTAGGACACCTTCACCGTTTTGAGTAGTGCTGATGAAATAAATTACACAAAGTAATGCGCCTGGCTGGGTTTAAACCCGCGACCTACAATTCGTTAGTCGGGGCCGTTACCACTCGGCCACCACTGCTCCCGAAGTGTAGTAAGAAATGTGAGACTTTCACTAAATAATGCCTACATGTGTTCCGTCAGTTGCCCTTTTCACGAACATTCCCGCAGCTCGGAGCTAAAGACATCTCATTGATCACACTTCACTTTTAATGTAGGCTGTCGCTTATACTATTATGGCTTTGACGAAATTATATTCAGGAAATATTAATTTGAGAAGAAATTTGTAAGGTTTTACCGGCAATGGGTTTCATTTTCAATTAGGATTAGGTACTATTAGGGTTTCGGGTTCATTTATCCCATGGAACTCAACGTACTTAGAGTAACGTATTTTATGAATCCATCTTATTTAGTAGCTTTCCTTTCCTCTTTCTTCCTTTCCATTATAGTTTTTTTTTATATTTTTTTATACATTATAGTTTATCGGTAGTTATTGTAGTCGCACTGCAGTACCTCTTTTGTATTTTCTGTTGCAGAAACACACTTTACATTATTATAATATTATAAAGGTGAAAGTATATATGTATGTTTTTTTTTCGGTGGGAATAATCAAATCATCTTATGACATCCCCCGCTCTTGGGCGGGGCGGGAGATAGTGTCAGACTTTTACTGACTAAAAACCAACTCCTGTTCCTTCGTTGCCTTTCGTACCAGGGCCGAGTTTTCTTTTCAGAATCAGACCCTTGGCCCCAGGGTTTGACCTGCTGGGCCCCTACAGTTGCTGACATCTCCTTGAGGCGCGCGTTTAACAGTACGCGCCGTCGACAACTTGGGCTCGGTCCGGACGGTTACCGGACGGTCGGACGGCGAGCCACCCATTGCTCGCCGTGACCGGAAATCGGGATCGGAGTACCGGCGGCGGCGGTTTGGGCATGAGGACCGTTGCCTCACGCGATATATGTATGTTAATTTCTTTACGCTCAAAAGACTTAATAAATAACAAAAAAAAAACAATTATTTTTATTTTACATAGGCCCACATGGGCACTTATAAAACGTCGGCAGCTAGTGCACGGTTCCAAATTGGTCGTTTCCTATTAAGAAGAACCGGCAAGAATCTCCATGGCTACTACTCTTTTAAAAAAATTGGTTGATTTTACAATATTTCCATATTACAGTATTAATAGATAATATGTAAGACCAGTGTAGACCAGTCAATATTATACCCAAAAGTACAATAAAAATAATCATATTAAAAAAAAAGTGAGTCTTAATAGGAAGTAATCTAAGAATTCGTGGAATCTACAGTGTATGCGAAGAAAAGAGGCTATATAAAAAAAGCAAGAAAAATATGAATTATTATAACTATCAATAAATGAGATGTTAACAAAATAAATTACTAACGAATTTAAGGAACATATAGATAGAACAATTTTTAACCTGGGAATATATTCACTTTGTTTAGGCGAGTGAATTCACTGACTAAACAAAGTGAATATATTCAAAGCTAGTTGTCTATAGAGTTTTTGAACAATCTAGTACTCTAATTGAACAACGTGTCCAGAACTAGTAAACCATTTTTTTTTACCAAAAAATAAAATACTGTGCGTGTCCAACCATGGATGGTAACGTGCTAAAAGGTTAAAACCCTAACACCAATTGAAAAAATAAAAACTGGCAAGTGCGAGTCGGACTCGCACCCTGAGAGTTCCGTACATAGATATAAGAATGGAGTTTTTTATATTTCTATGGTCCGTACAAACTTACCTTTTACGTAAATAGTTCAATTCCCAATTGGAGTTTCGAAGATTTTTCCAAATTATTGTAAAGTTTTTTTTTTTTGACGTAACAGTAATATACTGTTTTCAGACTTATTCCTATACCTGTGCTATATGAACTTGCTATATGCCAAATTTCAGGATTCTGGGTCAACGGGAAGTATACTATATGATTTTTGATTGAGACTTTTGACTGCCTTAACTTTCTTTTTCGTTAATTTAAAAGTTTGATTTTTTCACAGCTTCAAGGGACCGCAGACCTGAGTATATGGTTTTAATTTCACAGAGAGGGTCTTGACAGAAAGGTAGACAGACAGACAACAAAGTGATCCTATAAGGGTTCCGTTTTTTTCTGAGCTACGGAACCCTAAAAAAACCACAAACGTCAAAATTTTAACAATACGCACGTGTCTAAACTACAGCAGAAATATCAAAAAAGGTATATATTTTTTATAGATTCGAATGCAGCTTGCTGCGTTTTCATTTTGCCCAGTGGAATACAAATCGGTATTGTATTGTATTCAATGCATCGATTGAATTCAATGTGTTTAGCCGCAGGCGGAGCCGACTTTTATTAAAATTTTATCAAGATTGAACGATTGTTAAGTGTTATTTTATTGGAAATATGTTTTTAACAAATCGTTCGGGAGAATTAGTGTTCGTGGTATCACACGTGATAAGAATTTATTGACACTTTAGTGATGTCCATGGAAGTCTGCGATCAGGAGCCAATTTTAGACTGGGTGACATTTCTCTTGTTGGTCACGCAACAGCATCAATTCCTTTTTGCCATTAGGTGGGCTTAACCATTCATCGTTTTAACGATACAAAAAAGTCATTATTGAACTTATTAATTTTTCATAATATAAGTTAATTCGTCAGAAAATCATTACTTTTGTACTATCTTAATCTATAAGCTGCAGCATTCGGTCGATTTTGATCAGTTTTTTGACTGGTCTGTTGGTCTAGTGGTTAGTGGCCTTGACTGCTATGCCGAAAGGTCGCGGGTTCGATTCCCACTCAGGACAAATGTTTGTGTATTGAGCACGATCATTTGTTCTGTGTCTGGGTGTAATTTATCTTTAATATATAATTATGTATATCAGTTGTCTAGTACTCATAATACAAGCTGTATTTAACTTGCACTAGCACAAACTTAACTATGAAAATAGTTCGATTCCCGAATTGAGTTACTAAGATTTTTCTGATATGTAAATTTTTTTTTTGTTGTGACGTAACTACAAATTTACAGTTTTCAGATTTATTCCTATATCTATATTACAAGACCTTGCTTTATGCTAAATAACAGTATAGTACAGTATTCTGGGTCAACGGGAAGTACCCTATGAATTTTGATTCCTTTGAGAGTGTTGAAATGTACGTTTTTTGCGACATAAACGGCAGTATCTTTTTTTCCGTTGACTTAGAAGTTTAATTTTTTCGCAGTTTCAAGGGACCGCAGACTTGAGTATAAGGTTTTAATTTCAACTCGATGATTCCAAGTGTTTCTGAGATAAAGGGTCTTGACAAACAGACAACAAAGTGATTCTATATGGGTTCCGTTTTTTCCTTTCGAGGTACGGAACCCTAAAAATTAACATTAAAAATCCCGAAGACGGTTTCCTATTTCACTACATTTTTATGTTATCAATTGGCACCCACGGCCTGATGCAATATTTCTACGTTTCAAATGACTGAAAGCTTACGAAAACTCGAAATTATTCTCGAAAGGAGGAAATGTAGAAATATTCAGGTTTCAGAGCATCGAAATAGAAATCTGTTGCTTCCAAGAAGTTGAAAGCTTCGGTTTACACAGACATCCCGAATTTCTGATGTACGCTTTCTTTGATGTTTCGAAATAAAAGTTCGGTAAAAGGTGGATATATATATATGTTGTGTTTATTTTAGTTTTTGAAAGCTGAGTTACTGTCTGTAATTGTGACTGCAAAGGACGTTGAAACTGAACTTACTAGTTGACAGCCGCCTTATAATAACACAATCGGCCTTATATTGTCCCACTGCTGGGACTCAGGCCTGTTCTCTAGGAGAGGGAATGGGCTGTAATCAACCACGCGGGCTCAATGCAGATTGGTGGATGTCACATGTCTTCGAGGGTTTGGTTCTAGGACATGCCGGTTTCCTTACGATGTTTTTCTTCAGTGTTGAAGCATAGATCAGAGCAGTGGTGATGAAATAAATGTAATGTGCCCGGCTGGGTTTGGACCCCCGACCTACAACTTGTAAGTCAGGGCAGTTGCCACTGGGCCACCTGTGCTCCCTCAAGGTCGAAACATAAACAAACGGGACCCGGGGCTACAACATACCTACTTATGATTTAGCATCTTGAAGGTTATTGGTAAAAGTTTTTTTTTTTTCAAACTAGTGCTTGACTGCGATCCCATCTGATGGTAAGCAGTGATGCAATCGTTGATGGTGAGGCGGACTAGTTTATTAAAAGACTATTCACTGTAGCCTTAAAGTTTGACTCGCGCTTGATCATTATCTCACCAGCACCCCTAGCCAAGTTGATAATCTGCAATCGTTAACGCTAGTCGAAAACTAATCAAATGTATGGGAATGACATCATCTCAACGTTAAGTCACGTGGTCAGAACAAACGAATAGAAAATTCGTAGCCAAGTCCACATCTTTCAAAATAATAGAATTAATTGTTATCGTTTCTACAATGTTCAACGCTACATCCTTTGTTATTGTAGAACGACATTGTAGAACGAGCGTCCGACTCAGGCGCGTCAATATGGCTACCAACTTATCGTTTTCTACAATTGCTGACACCGAGGCGTTACCGATTGGAGAACGGAATTCGACACGAAACGGTTGTAACTTGGTTAGGGGGGCTGATGGTAACCGATAATCTGATCGACGGAGGAGCACGCTTGCCTAGAAGTAACCTAATCACACTTGAAATAAAGATTCCCCCCCCCCCCCCCCGTTTTAACTATCAGGAAACACAGGCACTTACAGGGAATTCTACTCATAAGCTGAACGAACAATTAATGTGTTCCTAAAACGTTTTGTGCGTTTGGGTGGCTTTTAAATAACCCTCATCCAAGTTCGAACAATATCTGGTGATACCAAGAATGTTATTATAAAAAATTACACAAAACAGTGGTACAGAATGTTCATAATTTTATTCCCTGTTGTTGCTTTTTTGTTTTAGTTAATTATAATTTTACATCAATAATATTGGGGCCCCGGGTCCCCCACTATTGGAATTCGTCTCTGGGCTAGCAGCCAGAGTCGCTCTGATTCATCCAATGATTTTTAAAGAAAAAAACATTGGCAGTGTTTGAATCGTCTCAGATAATAAAAAAATCCTAAGATAAAACTTAAGTGACTGTGGGCAGAGCTCATTGCTCGCAGAACAGTTAGGCTCCAACGAGCAGGGGCCAATAGATTCTGGAGTGACGACCGCGTGCCGGAAGACGATGCGTTGGAAGCCCTCCCACAATGTGGGATCGATGAGCTGGTGAGGGTCGTGGGAATCCGATTGGTACGACACGCACAGGTCCGATCGTTGTGGCGACACTTGGGGGAGGCTTATATCCTGCAATGGACGTCTTTCGGCAGAAATTATGATGACGATAAATGGAAAACCAAATTATATTTGGCCTGACCTGGGGATTAAATCCAAGACTTTGCTCAGGAGTCGTGCTTTCGACTGCTCAACAAACGAGACAGTGAAAAACAAAAACGACCTACTTGCTTCCGTATACATCGGCTTGCGGACGGCGAGCAATGGGTAGCTTGCCGTCCGGCCGTGCGGTGACCGTACGGACCGAACCCGAGATGTCGACGGTGCGTAGTGTACTGTAGAGGCCCAGTAGAGCCGAAGCTTATTACCGAACAAGGCAAACAAGGAACATAGTCAGTAAAAGTCTAACACGCCCTCACGCTCCACTCTAGCGCAGGAGAAGTTATTGAATGATATCCCACCTAAAAAAAAATACCAACTTGCTTATTTTCCATTGCATTTCAAACTATCAACTGCTACAGTTTGTAACAGAATTCTAGTTTCCATGACAACAAAGCTGATCTTTCGCGCCAATTAGAGCTAATACGTGGTGTT
The DNA here is from genome assembly GCA_949316375.1 of Mythimna vitellina. Taxonomy (NCBI): domain Eukaryota; kingdom Metazoa; phylum Arthropoda; class Insecta; order Lepidoptera; family Noctuidae; genus Mythimna; species Mythimna vitellina. The sequence continues at coordinate 17,817,536 of OX438697.1, forward strand.
ACCCGCTTTCAGCTGTTATAACCGTTTGACGTCACATCCGTACCTTTCAATTCAGCTTTCGTAGCTTTGAATACAATCGTTTGTAGGTATTGTTGAAGTTAACGTGGTAGGATTTTGGCGGATTTTGTAGTTGGCGTCTAAATAAGGGCTTCGAGAATTTGGGTATGTATACAGATACGACATATATATTTCTATAGTATACAGATACTACTGAAATATATTAGGCTTACCTTCAGCTTCATCATCATCATCATTTCAGCCGAAAGACGTCCACTGTTGGACATAGGCCTCCCCCAAATGTCGCCATAATGACCGGTCTTGTGCGTCTCGCATCCATCGGATTCCCGCGACCCTCACCAGGTCATCGGTCCACCTTGTGGGAGGCCCATCGACCATCTGTTCTGCGAGCAATGTACCCTGCCCACTGCCACTTAAGTTTGGCGACTTTCAGCTTATTTCTCGGTATTAGTAAATTTTAATATAATGTATTATTATTTAGTTATTTATTTATTCATTTTTCCCGTCCAACTATAATTTAGGTGTCTTCAAGGCTAGAGTGAATAGGCTCTTATTGAACTAGTGCGCTTCACCATCAATGATTGCATCTCTGCTTACCATTAGGTAGGATCACAGTCAAGCACTGGTTTATACCAATAAAAAAAAAATATTGGTGTTCTGAACTTAGTTACATTATTATGGTGTTAAATCTTTATTATACCTCAAAAAACCGGACAAGTGCGAGTCGGACTCGCGCACTGAGGGTTCCCTACAGACTTACCTATGAAAACAGTTCAATTCTCAATATTGAGTTACGAATATTTTTCCGAATCGACGTAACTACAAATTTACAGTTTTCAGATTTTTTAATATACTTGTGCTATGAGACTTACTGCTTCATACCAAATTTCAAGATGAAATGGATGATGGGTGGGTGATGAAGAAGGTCAACGGGAAGTACCCTATGAATTTTGATTCCCTTGAGAGTGTCGAAATATACCTTAATTGCGACCTACGGCCGTTTGGCCATATTTTTATCTTTTTTTATTTTTCGTTTTTCAGAAGTTTCTTAACAGTTTTAAGGGACCAAAGGGAACTGAGTGTATGGTTTTAATTTTAACCAGATTCCTCCACGCGTTGCCGAGATAAAGGGTCTTGACAGACAGACAGACGGATAACAAAGTGATCCTATAAGGGTTCCGTTTTTCCTTTTGAGTTACGGAACCCTAAACAAGGCAAACGCAAATATTAGCTTTGTGAGGGAATCGAACCCGCGACACACAACGCAGCAGTCAATCGCTCAACTATTACGCTAAACGCACCGTTGTGAACCTTATGACGTGTAAGATATAATTATGCTCATAACTGTACTAAGTCCAACATTATACACAGAGCTTTCATAAACAACGAATATTGAATAAAATTATCACCTCAATGCGCTGCGATTTAATCAATGCAATTACAATGACATAAAGGCAGTTCCACACAGACGGCGCGGCGCGCTCATTACCATTTCAAACCGCGCGTGTCATTACCGCACCGGCCGTACGTTGCGATCTTTGCATAACCATCCCTTCTTGTGGGATAGTTTACGCCTTGAACGTTGCGGGGAATTCAATTTTGTAAGCTAAACGCTTGAGGGTGAAGGGTGTGGACTCAGCTTAAGGTACGGTAGGTGTTTTCGGAAATTTTGGGGTTATGTTTTTTTAAGTTGTTATGGAGGATTTGGCAAGTTTGTATAAAAGAGATAGGTTTGGGAAAGCTGTGTTGATGGGAAATGTTTTTTGAGATGTAGCTAGTTCTACGAAGGTTTGCCTAGGGAAACAGATTTGTTAATCATCATCATTATCATCATTTCAGCTGAAAGACGTCCACTGTTGGACATAAGCCTCCCCCAAATGTCGCCACAATGACCGGTTCTGTGCGTCTTGCATTCATCGGATTCCCGCCACCCTCACCAGGTCATCGGTGCACCTTGTGGGAGGCCTTCGAACGCTGCGTCTTCCGGTTACGGACATAGCCCGAAGAATCGCCAAACTTAAGTGGCAGAGGGCAGGGCACATTGATTCGTTTATATATGTATAAAATCGATTATGAACTGTCTGTCCCTTTTATGCCTCTGGCATTTGTCGTCCTATCAATCATCTTTTTCTTAAAGGACAAAGGAGCGAAGCTAGCTTTTAGATATCAAATAATGGTTTTTATTTGAAGGCCATCTTTTCGAAATTTAACTAGCCTTTTTTTCTAATTTTAGTAAACTAGTTTTTACTATTTTCTATGAGTATAGGAAATCATTAACATTTTCAGTTTTATACATCATCATTTCAGCCGAAAGACGTCCACTGTTGGACATAGGCCTCCCCCAAGCGACGCCACAACGACCGATCCTGTGCGTCTTGCATCCACCGCACTCCCGCGACCCTCACCAGGTCTTTGGTCCACCTTGTGGGAGGCCTTCCGACGCCTCCCTCTCTCCCTCTCTATAGTTTTATATTACTACTTTAATATTCTCTACAATAATATGTATTATACACCTAAATCTTTCTCATGAATATTGTTTATTGATGAAAATCTATTCAATAGTTTTTGAGTTTATTTATTTAGACTTCATGTACAGTAGTGGTACATAAGCGGGTTTAATGCAAAAAGACACCATTTGGTTAAAAAAAAACTACACTTTTGTAGGTGTGCACAATAAATAAAAACTGGGCAAGTGCGAATTGGACTCGCGCACTGAGAGTTCCGTACAAACTACAATTTCCGAATGGAGTCTTGAAATTTTTTCCGAATGGCAAAAAAGTATTTTTTTTTGTGACGTAGGTAACAACAACTTTACTGTTTTCAGATTTATTCCTATACTTGTGCTATAAGGCCTTGCTTTATGCCAAATTTCAGGATTCTGGGTCAACGGAAAGTACCGTATGAATTTTGGTTCCTTTGAGAGTATCGAAATATACGTTTTTTGCGATATAAACGGCAGTATCTTTTTTTTCGTTAACTAAGAAGTTTGATTTATACACAGCTTCAAGGGACCGCAGACCTGAGTAAATTGTTTTAATTTCAACTCGATACCTCCACGCGTTCCCGAGATAAATGGTCTTGATAGACAGAAAGACGGACGGACAACAAAGTGACCTATAAGGGTTCCGTTTTTTCCTTTTGAGATACGGAACCCTAAAAATAGATATTTCATATAGAATGAGGCATTATTATAATAAGTTGCTTAGAATAATAAAATACATATATGTATAGGCTTAAATTATCTCGAACAAACTGACTGACAGTCAGGTGCGATGGTTTTTTTATAAATACTTTTTATATATATATAGATAGAGATTTAGATACTTCAAATATTTTTGATTATAAAGGCAGGTGAAAATAAGATGTAAGTTAGATGTTGATCATTATTCAATAAATTTTGCGTACGCAGCGTACTACAAAACTCCTTTGAAAATGTTGTCGAAACTCGATCGAGGGCTTCAGGTTTTCTCCACGTTTTAACTCACGATTCGAAATCTGTTGAAAAGTTATGGAGTTTGAAAATTGTTGTGTATTTTCGAACGGTGCAATCGATAATATTGAGTGGGATTCTATTCACAATTTTCTCTTGCGTTTGGTATTTTCAACGTGCTGTGTAAGTTTTTATTGCAGGATGTTAACTTGAGTAATATTTAAAAGACAGCTAAAATTGACGGTATGTTTGTTTACCTATACTATAGGTACTATTTACTATACTATACATAATTATAACGATAGTATTACAAAGAAGAAATATTTGTATTTTGGTTTATAAATATTGAAATCGAAAACTGCTGGCCCGATTCTTATTCTTTTTCAATTTTCTTAATTTTATGTTTGTTAATTTTTTATTGACGTTTGACGGCTTGGTTAGCGCTGTTTGAGCGATAGGCTGTAGCGCTGCGTGTCAGCAATTTGATTACCATCATAATATTAAGAGGAAGGATGCACACATTAATTATGACTATAATTAAAATATCGGAAAGGTTAAAAATATTGGTTTACAATCCTGCATGTAGTAAAAAAATCTTGTTACGAGCAGTGTCTTTTTTTTTTATTTTGAAATGTGTGGAATGAGCTTGCACATATTTGAAAATACTCTAGTTCACTCGTATTTTTTAATATATTATAGGGCCGATGATAGGAGACAAAAATAGGACGTACAGACGAACGTGATCCGGAACACATCACCTTAACCCAATCATTAGCATCCCATTAAAATTCACTATCAGTCCAAACGAACGACTATTTTAAGTCTATTAAATACGACAGCCAAATTCAAATGTCAGTTGAGATACACAAATGTGCATGCCATCACGCGTATCGTTCGCCGCGCGATGTTTAATCGTTTGAGTGTGACCGCGCATAATGAGGCGACGCGCGGCCGCCGGCACGTGTGGCAGCGCCCTTATGTCGGATTATGAATTATTATTTGAATTGTATGATGATGGGTGCGCGGTGTCTTTTGAGAAAGTTCATGGTAAGTACATAAGGGTAAAGTTTTAAGTCTTATTTCCCTATATACCTTTGTTCGCCTTTGTCATAAGAGGAAACTTTGTGAAAAATTTTACGTTCCTAGACCCAATAGTTTCGGCTGTGTGTTGATATGTCAGTCTGTTTCTCCTTTTATATGTATAGATTTCTTCTTCAGACTTGTCATATTTTTACCCCATTGTCGCCTAGTGCCTAACTGTGGACACGTGTACAATTCACTCCTCATGCGCATGGACTCAGAAATTATTGCAATCATAAAATAATGTGCTTCGATTTCTGCACTTGATTTTTAAGTCTATTTAATCTGATTAAGCCTGAATTTTTGTCTCTGAATTTCGACCAAAACAATCCTCTCACATTTCCGTTCCATTCAATATCGCACTTGGCAATATACCCTTGGTATTAGCGTGCAATGCTGCAATAGCGGAGACTCCTGGGCAAAGCTGGAGTCCGGTTCAAATGCAGCGCATTCCACGGCCAGACGACGGAATTCAATAAAGAAAGGATTATGGACGCCGTACACACGGATCAATTGTATACTGCTTTGTTTTTCGTTGGATAAATAATGAAGGGAGAGTGAAATAAATAAATGTATTGAATATCTGTGGAAATGTCTAGTTGAAACTTTGCGTAACCCAAGGGTTGGCCTTTGCCTTGGTCAGAGCATTGCTATACAGTGTGGCCAAGCCGCCAGTCTATTGAGCACATTGCTTATAGTCGACAGCGAAGTGGAAGAGTTTTTTGACACCATATTTTAATTTGTTTATGGTTAATAGAATATCTGCTTAAATTTAAAAAAGGCGCAAAATTTATTTCAATACAATTCATCCGCTCAAACCTAATTAAAATTAAATAATTACTTCTTCGGCTTCGCCGTCGTCATTGAGGTCGACCGCGGTGGTGATGATCACAAAATGAAAATTTGGACAAAAATGGCCCAGGGTGAAAAGGTATGGGAGGAAAAGGTTTCCCATTAAGACTTCCCGGTTCCAACATTGGGACACAATGTAAGCTTACAAAAAAACAACGGGACTGTTAACGTTATTTTTTCAAGTATTTTCAATATTTTTTTAGTATGCAGTAAAACGATTTCTTTTTTAATTTCTGGAGTATGGCCGTTTCCTTTTCCTGAGAGATGACGCGAATCCCAGCATTGGGAATATTATAAGGTTGCTCATGCTTACATATATACAACTAGCTTCTGTCTGCGGTTTTACTCGTAGGAAATTAGAAAATACATGCCACTATGTCACTCAGTGATAAAGTAGCATTCTACTGGTGAAATAATGTTTATTCATTACTAAAACAAATAAAAATCTTTTCTATTTATAATATTAAGAACTTGCTGCTACCAGTGGTTTTGACCGCATTAAAATAGAAAGTTTTCCTAAGGGTACATACTCCAAGGATAAACCTTATGTGTATTCCAGGACACTGCCTACCTAGCCTATAGTCTATGTCTGCCTAGCAAGTCTATATCTAACCGTTCAAGCGTGAAGAAGTGAAAAACATACACACAATTTTTTTTTTTATAATGTTACTGTAACAGATATAGTACTTTATGTATCTGGTATCTATCTAACTCCTAAACAAATATAGACGTCACTGCACTAAAAAGCGACAATCCACTTCAAACAAACGAAGCAGAGCACCCCCTACACATCAATACACTCCCCAACAATATATCTCAATCATTCCCTACTATAATCTCACCTGTACCACTTTATAAAACCCAGCATCCGTATTCCGGGAGTGCAATCGAAAGTCCCAGACGATTTACGCGGTACCCAGTGACTGATCGCCTCTATTAACGGAATCCATCTCTCGGTGCCTGAATTATTTATCGACAAAGATGCATTTAAGTGCAGCGTTCGACTTGCGAACTTCGATAGAATAGGGGTGTTTTTCATTACGTTGTGTGAGTTTGTAAGGTTTAGAGATTTTTCCAGGATATTTTTGAGATTTAAAGAGTTAATTTGATCAAATACAGATGTTGCGAAAATCATATTATCATACTGCTTCTACACATAGAATGTAAACGAAATGAACCACTTTTTTCAGGAACGTGATAGTTAATTCCAAGATTAGTACAGTGGTAAGATGAATACATAAATCACTCAACATATATACACTAACTTATATATACACTTAAATCAAAAACTACTAGCTAAAATATGGCGTCAAAAAACTCCTCCGCATCGCTGTCAACTGGAAGTGTGCCCAAAAGGCTGGCGGCATTGCCACGTTGTATGGCAATGCTTAATCTCTGACCGAGGTAAAAGCCAGCCCTTGGGTCACGCGAAGTGTCTACTAAGCGTTTGGATAGTTCTTTGAACAGCTTATGAGCATTTGGACCCCTCGGCCCAAGAGTTTCAATTTCAACCCCAAACGGCTCAAAAATATAACTGCCGAAAATACATGGGTTAGTCTGATAAACGACAAAATTTTTTAATTCTTAATTCTTTATTGTACACAAAAACATACATATTACACGGAGATAATACAGTTTATGTACAAAGGCGAGCTTAACTCAACAATGAGTTTTCTCCCAGCAAACCTTTGAGTTACAGAGTGAGAATATATTCGAGGGTAGGAACTATTTATTAATTTTATTTTTATTATTGATTGGTTCGCGTTTGACCACTGTCTCACCATATTGACAGTAAGCGATGATGTGGCCGACGATGGAGCACGCTTGCCTAGAAGTAACCTATACACTATTGACTTATAGACCCCTAGGTTGTAGCTATCAGGAAACACAGACTGCGACAGGGTATTCCACTCCTTAGCTGTACGCACAACTAACTAATAACTAACTAATTGTGTAAATTGGTGAAAAGAGATGTGATATATTCCACCAGCTGTATTAGAGAAAAAAAGTTTTGACTGTAATTTTAGGTAAAATTTCAAATGTCGACAGCTTGCGGTTTAAAGTACTTTTGAATGCTTAGATAGAAGACACAGTAATTTTATATTCTCCAAAGTTTACGGTCATATGGTTTAAATCATTTAATGACAAATCTCGCTCTTGGGCGGAGCGGGAGATAGTGTCAGGCTTTTACTGACTAATAACCCACTCTTGTTCCTTCATTGCCTTCGTCTCAGGGCCCCGGGTTTCGTTTTCACACAACCCATGGCTTCACACTACCCGTGAACGGTCATATGGTAACGAACTACATACATATATAATTTTAATCATAACACACTGTCAAAATAAATTGTTAGCCATACTTAGGGGATAATTTCTTGGAAAATTTCAAAATCAATATCATCATAAGCAAAGATGTTTAAATAATACCACATAATACATTTTTATTCCAATAACGCCGTAGAAATGGAAACACTTCTTATGCATTACCAAACGAACCTCATTTGTGGTTAATTCAGAGGGAGCCGACGTAGAACCTTTTATTTACCATGAATTGATTCCTAAATGGAGCTGAAACAAGTACCCCAGTTAGCACCCTATTGCTAGAACCCTAACCACTTGGAATAAGGAGCTTCTCTAATTGAATAACACAACGTGGTCTGTCGGTATTTAGTATCGGATTGTGAATAGAGAGGGCTAGTGGTCTTTGTATGAAACTTCTGGTATAAAGAAGTAGGATTTGCTTTTTTTTGAAGCTCTAATTTCGGACCATGTTAGGAACATAATACTAAGATCACAGTGGTCACACGTAGGGGCCCAGTAGGGCGATACCCGCTAGAAAGAAAGAAATAAAATAAATCTATTTCCTAAGATCTGGCTCCGGGCTTTTTTCGCAAAAGGAAACACGTGGAACTAGAACGCAAAGGGCAAATGAAGGACACAGGTGTGGTTTAGTAAGTAAAAGTCTGACACGCCCTCCTGATCTACTCTAGAGCGGTGTGAAAGTGTGGAAGTCGTTAGATGATTTTCCACCTTAAAAAAAAAGTGGTCACCCTAAAGGCTGCTATTCTTAAGTGAGATTGGGCCGGACATGTCTGCCGCAAGTCAGATGAGCTGTGGCTAAAAGAGCCTTATACTGGGTCCCATTAAACGCAAGGCGATCTCGCGGCAGACCTAGGCCTATACTTTGCTACTTGCCTTACTGCTGCGCAAAGACAAAAACTTCTTGGATTTTTTCTCTCGAGCCATCTCAAACCAGCTCTTGCGGTAGGAGTCTAAGTCGTCTCACCGCCTCTTTCAGGTCGGTTGTAGCGGCATCTTCCTTCCGGAGATGTTTGTTTAAAAAAAAAACTTTTTAATACACTTTAATATCCCCAATATTAATTACAGTTATCAATCCGCCGCACTAAACCCAACCCTCCAGAAGAGCACTCAATCTAAAAACAATATCTGTAAAGTATTCATGACAAATCGCTGTCTAACGAAGAGAAATAACTGTGTAAATACTACGTGTCTTTAGTATGGGGGAGTGATGGGGTGTGGTGCTAGTGTTAGCGAGTTTTTGTACACTGTTTTTGCATTAGAACTTCATTCTCTAGTAGTCTATTGATATTTAAATACGAGTATGTATGTAAATAGCCTAGCTTTCCCAGTTTTTTAAGACATGCATCTGCTAAACACATTGAATGAATGGCTAAATGTTCCAATTCGGATGAATTTTTAATTTTTTTTATTGAAGTTTTTAAGATAATTGTGACAGAATGACGTCAGTTGCATGTTCTAGTAGAATTAAGTGTTGGATGTAAGAAAAAGACATACACACTTTGTAAGTAATAAATATTTCGTCAGGTTTTCAGCAATCTGGTATTTATTTTTTCTTTAAAACACCTAGTTCGGCTTAATTTTTAAGTGCCTAAATCTAAGAATTACCACCAAGAAACCGCACTGGGAAACTTAGCTCCTTCATTCGTTCAGTCGTAATTTAAAAACCCCTTAATTTCCCGCTAACACTGCGCCCACGCACATATCCCGACAGTGGGGTCCCGTAACTACATAACACCGTTTAGATTGATAGCTGATGCAATTTGCGACTGACTTGGATTTATTTCTACTGATAAAAGTACATTGCGGCCCTCTAATAATGTCCGCGTGATTCCCCGTCATTGTTTTGGATCAGGTGGAGGAATGCGGTAGGGGACTATGGTTTTATCAGTTTTGATAGTATGATGTTTAATTGGGGAATAATTTCCTACGTCACATGGACGTAGCTGCTTGCAAAATGTATAACATACAGTACATGTTTTATAAGTGCCCATGTATGCCTATGTGAAATAAGAAAATTTTGACTTTGACTTTACAAATGTTTGTCGAAGATAAAGTATTACGTAGTTACTCCGCCGTTTTTCTGATCTTTTTCTTGTAAGCATCACTACTTTGAAACTAATTTGGTATTAAACAACACATTACACTTACAAAGAAGAAAAAAAAATTTGAAAATTTGGTTAAAATAAAGAAAGAAAGAAAAAAGCGTTTATTCGTACCTTACACATACAGCAGAATAAAGCAACAATTTTAATTTCAAATATTGGGATGAGCAAGAGTGGGGGTGTGGTGGGAACATCTCGCTTTCTCTTTTGAAAGCATGTATCCTAATGGCGGTGACGTAACATTTTAGTATTTGCATCCTTATTTTGTTACTTGACAGTTTCACATTCTACCAGATTTGAAATATATATTTTTTTTTAAATAGTTATAAACTAATGCTTGACTGTGATCCCACCTGATAGTAAGTAGTGATGCAATCGTTGATGGTGAGGCGCAATAGTTATATTAAGAGCCTACTCTAGCCTTGAAGAAAAATTATAATCAGACGGGAAGACCGCAACAGGCAAGTTGTTCCAGTCCCTCGATGTTGAAAGGAAGACTTGGCCCTGGTACGAAAGGCAATGAAGGAACAGGAGTGGGTTTTTATTCAGTAAAAGTCTGACACTATCTCCCGCCCCGCCCAAGAGTGGAGGATGTCATAAGATGATTTTCTCACCGGAAATCGGGATCAGAATCCCGGCGGCGGTTAGGGCGTGAGGACCGTTGCCTCACACGATCGGCCGCCTCCTTTACTAGCATTACTGCTTCGCAGAAGGAGGCGACCGCCTGCCACTCCTCCTCACTCCGGACCAAGGCCTGTACCAATGCCCGCGGTTCTGAATAAAGTTATATAACATAAATTCTACCGTATTAATTAAAGTGAAAAGACTAATAGTTCCTTATAAAGTTAACAAATATATAGTCAGTGACTTGTATTTATAGTCATCGATAAATGTCCTGCGGTGTCCTATTTTGATAATACCCGCGTGTCTAGGAGTCGTTTATGATAAAAACTGTCTATGTAGATAGAGAAAGAGTCGCTTAATTACTTTTTGTTTTAAATATATAAATAAGCGACTCTTTCTTCAATATAGTGCAAAGGTTATTATTTTAGCTTCGAGCTCTTGAACACTCCATCATCCTACAACATCTCCTCTCCAGACCCGAACTGCAGTAGCCTATCTGGAAATCTCATAACCAATTGCGAAACCAGGTTGGGTCTGCACAAACAATCTCGACAAATGGGGCTTTTTTCAACCATCCCAAACACAGTGCCAATGTGGAGCTACTTCATAGGACATGCGTCTCCTGCAGCTATGCGTCCTGCACCTTCCAGTATTTACCAGCAATAGAGCTGTACGGATGGCAAAAGAGTGGTCAGAAAAAAAAAATTGTGACACGAAAAGAACCTGTTTGTATTTTTTATAAATGATATAAAATAGAGCTTAACTGCGATTCCACCTGATGGTAAGCAGTAATGCAATCGTTGATGGTGAATCGCACTTTTTATTAAGAGCCTAATCTCTAGCCTTGAAGATACTAAAATTATAATCGGACGGGAAGACCGCTGCAGGCAAATTGTTCCAATCATTTGATGTACGCGGTACAAATTGACTAAGATGTTAACACTCGCTATATTTCGGGTTACCTGATGGTATAAAGGTGATAGCGGGATCAAGTCATGTAATTCCTGCGCACACTCTTCAAAATACATCCTGTAAAATACCGAAAAACCGGCTATGATACGCATGTGCTCCAGGCGTTGTAGATTGGTGTTAACCAAATCTTGATCACCAATTAGCTTCTTCGCACGCCTTTCCACTGAGTCCAAAGCTACCAGACCAGCCCGTATATAGCTGCAATAATCCACACACAATCGGACCTCTGCTTTGTATGCCTCTCAAAATCCCATAAAAACTTCACGCGACATACATCACTGTAACCGTCACAAAACCGATCAATCTAATTTCCTAATGCACGTCTATCCGTGTTGGTTTCCTCCACCTTAAGACTGCAGGACAATTTCTTAATCGTCGGGAGGGTAGACAAATCACCGGGTACACTGCACTGAGTTGCGGTTCGAATCCCGAGGGAGATACGGCCCTACACTGCAATTGGGATGGTGCAAGGGAGGGGAGAGAACCGGGTAATTATAGATGTCGATGTTTTTTTCTTAGGAAATCATCTAATGATTTATCTCTCTCTAAAGGGGAGCGGGAGGCAGAATCAGACTTTTAGTGACTAAAACCACACCTTTTTTCCTTCAGTTGGTCTTTGCTTTCCAGGATCACGAGTGTCCTTTTTAGAAATTTTCCCATGGCCTTAGCAGGCATCGACCCTATTAGGTCCCTTCGGTTTTGCTGACATCTCTTTGAGATGCACGTGGAACACTACACCCAGTCGACGACTCAGGCTCGGTCCTAATAGGACGAGCGGATGGGGAACTATACATTGTTGTCCTCAAGCACGCGCCTACGGTGGCTCGACGTTTCTTGTCGCGGCGGTACGGGCGTAGAGATATACGTTTTCTCACTACAGCGGCCGCCTCCCTCACTAGCAATAGATTTCGATGTTGAGTTTTGATGGACGGTAGAAGAGTTTGGGGAAGTTTGTAACGTATTAGGAATAAATTTCGAAAGAGAAACCTGGAAAATGCGTTCTATAGCGATGAACCAAAATATTCGTCTTGTACCAACTTGATGGTTCATCGCTAAAGCTCTCGTTTTTGCTTGCAATTACTTCGAAGGCAGAAAGTTGTATGTTTGCCAATAGGCGTGACGAGTAGTCACATCGGCATTCACCGATCATGGCTTGGTTAACTGTTGGTCAATAACAATATATTTATGCTATTATAGTAGCAGTTTGGCAAACTCCCTTGCCTGGATGTCTATCGTAAATAACGCTATATCTAACAAGTCGACTGAGAATGACGAAAAGAGCCAACCCTAAATAATGCGATAAGATTAGGCAAAAAGAGAAAGGGAGAGAGCAGCAGTTTGTTAAACTACCTTTTGTCTGTAGTAGTTTAACAAACTGCTATCCATAATTTCTTATAATTTTACCTAATAACCCGCTCCCTCTCCTAACTTGCACCACTACCGTTGGGGGACAACTGCAAATTGCGGTAAAATGGGTTGTAACCCTCCCACTGCAGCGACTTTGACGGATGTACGGACGCTTGCACACCTAATAAACTAATGTAATACGACAACCGACTGTTTATTTACTGGGATGAGGCTTGAGTTATCAGCTGTGACTAGGAACGGAAATTTGGGGGTTAAGTTTGTATTCGACTTTCGTTTTTGGGTGTCAGTTTTATTGAATAGGATTTAGTTTTTATTTGGTATTGATGGGTACGTGGTAATTTTTTTTTTGGGTACTTTTTAGAGTTCCGAACATCAAAAGGAAAAAACGGAACCCTTATAGGATCACTTTGTTGTCCGTCCGTCTGTCTGTCTATCTATTTATCTGTTAAGACCCTTTATCTCGGGAACGCGTAAAGGTATCGAGTTGAAATTAAAACCATAATATAATCAGGTCTAGGGTCCCTTGAAGCTGGTTAAAAAATTAAACTTTGTAGTTAACGAAAAATATAGATACGCTACGTTATAATTAATGCTATAACTTGCTGCTACCAATGGTTTTGCCCGAGTTAAAATAGAAACTTCTCCTAAGGGAACATACTCCTAGGATAAAAGGTACCCTATGTTTATTCCAGGACACTGTACACCTAGCCTATAGTTTATGTATGCCTAGCTAGTCTATATCTAACTGTTCAAGCGTGAAAAAGTGAAAAACATACACACAAACTTTTTTTTTAGGGTTCCGTACCTCAAAAGGACAAAACGGAACCCTTACAGGATCACTTTGTTGTCCGTCCGTCTGTATATATAGGGTAGGACTTCCTGTTGACCCAGAATCCTGAAATCTGGCATAAAGCAAGGTCTTATAGCACAGTTATAGGAATAAATCTGAAAATAGTAATTTTTTTGTTACGTCACAAAAAAAAACTTTCTTGTGATACGGATTTTTTTTTTAAATTCTACTCGGAATTTGCATAGGTAACTACAGTAGACGTCTCCCAGAGCACTATAAATAGGTTCTTATTTATGAAATTGCAGTTTTTCAAAACAGCTTACTTTGAACAGTGATATAAATACAGTGTTATTATAGAAAATACAAAACACAAAAAGCAATAAATTACTAGTCCGAAAAAAGAATAACGTACTTTTAATATAAATTTGATTTGAACTTATAATTCCAATTCAATCCAAAAATATTACAGTTACTCGTTAAAGTAACTCGTTTTAATTAACGGCTTTTTCATATGTAAGGACAGTAAGGACCTACTTATATTAAAAATTAATATCATAAAACAACTAACAAATGACACCCACATCTCCATGCTATTTACATAAGATGTCTCACTATGGGGTGAGAATCAGGTGCCCTTGTAAACCTATTAATGGTTCTTGTAATTGTAAGGTACGTTGATGTATAGTGTGCACAGGAACACACGAAAGTGTGAGGGTCGAGGTGACGGATGACGGGGTTTTAAGGTGAATTGATTATGGGTGTAGGTAAGTATAAAAATGGCGGATGGAATTGGTGTGACGGTGGTGGTAATAATAAAGACATTCATATGAATGTTTAAATTGTATGGCCCTTTTTTTCGAGGGTAGGAAATTATCCATAGCTTCTCCCGCTCTGGACGGAGCGAGAAGTAGTGTCAGAATTTTACTGACTAAACCCAACCGTGTTCTTCTAGTTACCTTTTGTGTTACAAAGTCGCGGAGACTCTAAGAATCCTGCATCTCAGGCAAGGTTTGGCCGTTTGCGGTCAAATAAAAAAAAAAAAACACAACATGTATTTTCTTATTACTATTATTTCTGTACTCTGTTACTTCACCTTATTTGTATTACTGTATCACACGGAATTTATAATCAGCCTGTATTGGTAATTAGTCCTGGGCCACCAAGATACTGGCAGTGCTTAGTTTGTGGCCCACGGCCACTAATATGTTCTTTGTTGATTTTAGCGATAAGACCGCCATTACACCTATAGATTTTAGTTAGTTTAAAAAAAAATGTTACTATTTTGCACAATAAAATTTATTTTATTCTATTTTCTTTCCAGTTGAATATTATTTTTTTTTTTTTCAAACTTGTGTGTAATAAATAGACTATTATTATTATTTTATCCGGCTTTCAATCATATCAACTATCTATGACACAATTAAAATTGGTTCAGTGAAAAAAAAAATCCTGAAATTTGGTTTGAATACCCTTTATAATAAATAACTGTAAAACAGTTTAATCATGTCAAGAACCACAATTTATAAAGCAAAGGAAAAATATTCCACCGGTTAGTTCAATTTGAAACCCTGCCATGGAACACCATGCATCTTGTACCATGATATATAGCCCAATATAGCCCCTGCAGGTACCTTTTAAGATCGTCTGATGGCTGAAATCGTTCACTCCTGATATATGATGGGTCATGTTGGGAAAATGCGATGTTGCTATAGTAGCAGCAGGTTTTTGAAGATTAGATGCGGAGATTACATTGGTTGTCTATTTTTAACCGACATAAAAAAAATAAAAGAGAAGTTTCGTATCATAGCCTATTTTACGACACCAGGGGCCCAAGTCTGCTATTTTTATCAATTCGTCATTCTAACACGATCCCATTGTCATTTTGCTAAAAGTTCGTAATCTGCTAATTCATAATGGTCGATCATTGATCAGTTAATGGTCTCGTAATAGTGTTGTGGTAGAATGACAATATCGAGCTGTCTCGTAACAAAATAGAAGCAATGACTGCACAATGACGTTTTAATAATAGGTTACTGATCAAAGGAACTGTCAAAATTTTAGCAGATACCCGCATACGTCAAACTTCATTGGTCATTACGTACGAGATTACCATTCTATGTCATTTCTTTCAATGGTGTGTCAATGGTTGATCATTGGAAAGTCATAATAACGCCATTATATTAGTAGATTACCAAACTTGTCAAAATCAACTAATAACGTCAGAAAAATAATAGTGTCAGAATGGTCTATCATTGATTTCATAATTGTTAATTTTGACAAGTTTGGTCTCAGTTATTTACTTTACATTGGTAATTTATGTAAATAACTGATAGAATAAAATGTACATCATCTAATATATAAAAATCTGCTGTCACAGGTCACAGTCTTTTTATCAAACTCCTTCGAAACTTGACCGATTTTGATGAATTTTTTTTGTAGGTCTGAGAATAGGTCGTAGGCTATTGTTTACTCTTTTACCCCCACCCTTATTTTATCTTTGATAATTCGTATATCAAAACAATGTTTGCCGAATCAGCAAGTAAATATAAAAAAAAAATACCTATTTCTTGGTCACGTCATCACGCATGAACGACTGGACCAATTTAACTAATTATTTTTTCTGTTGTGTATGATATTGTCAGGTGAAGGTTCATATGAAAGAATAAAATTAAGAAATTTGCTCAGAAAATTAGAAAATTTCAGAAAACTAGGTAGAATATTCAGTCTTAGTGCGTTTGACAGTCAGCTAGTAAACACTAAAATTTTGTTTATGTTGTAGTTTATTTTGAAACAAAAACTCTTAAGTCTTATTTCTATTATCCAAAACTTTCAACATAGCTAAAGTTGGAAAGTAGGGCACAAAACACCTCGTCCCAGACAAGAAAAGCGTACAATATCAACAATATTTCACCTCACAAGAAGCGCAGGTGAGCCTCATCGTAATGATTACCGCAACGTTGCGAGCTGTCGAGTAAAACGACCCGATTGAGTGGATGCAGGTGTTCTCACGGGTGATGACGTCATTTGCGCGGATGATGTAGTGCGTAGATACTAGGGGAGCAGAATTGAAGAAAGGTGTATGGTTATGACATTTTTTCGGCTGCGATTTTGAGTTGACTGTGTGAATAATACTTGTTTTTCCGGATTGATTTAAGAAAGAAAACTTTACTTTCATAATGTTCTAATTTTAGAATAGTAAATTAATGATTTTGATACTTACTTTGGGACCAAAAATTACCGAAACTAATGTGAGTTGTCGAGTAAAACGACCCAATTGAGTGGATGCAGGTGTTCTCACGGATTATGACGTCATTTGCGCAGATGATGTAGTGCGTACTAGGGTAGAAGAATTGAAAAGAGGTGTATAGTTGACATTTTTCGGCCATGGTTTGCAGTTGATTGTGTGAAAAATACTTGGTTTGTCGGATCGATTATATAGAAAGAAAACCTATATTTTTATAATCTTCTTATTTTTTAATAGTAAACTAATGATTTTGATACTTACTTCTGGAACAAAGATTACCGAATCGATGTGAGTCGTTGAGAAAAATGACTGGTGATCTTATGGAAGAAGACGTCATTTGCGCGGATGTCGTAGTGCGTAGATACTAGGGAAGCAAGATGGAAGAGAGGTGTATATTTTGTCGGTGTGGTCAGTTAAATTAAAATTGACTAATCACTGGTGAAACTTTTGAACTCATTATTTGTTTTTAGGAAATAAAGTTCCTACTTTGACTTAAGCCTTGACTATCTAAACTAAACAATGCTTGATTTGCCGGAACGTGTAATGACAGAAAATTATATTTTTCCTATAGTTCACTGGACTAATTATTTTGATAGTTACATAGAGAATAAAAAATATTTTTTTTTTTTTTGTCATGATTTGGAAGATGACATCATTTGCGCATATGATGTAATGTGTAGGTACTAGGGGAGCAGGATTGACAAGAAGTGCGTTTTGCTTTTTTTAGTGTCTATAATGGTCTACAACTGGGTAAATAACGACTTGATTTTCCGGTACAATTAACAAGGTAGTGTAGTAAATAAAAAAGCTGGTTTGCGTTCAGATTTGATATAAAATTAAGGCAGACCTTTTTGGATAGGTGGCCTAAGGGGATCTTTACTTTTAGTAAGTAAAGTTAGCTTCTTATTACGAAGTTCATTCTTTAACAGTTTTTTTTTTAACATTAGTACACTGTTACTTGCTTGTTTATCAAATGTTCAAAACATACCAATTCGCAGTGAGCCGGCATGGTGGATTTCTCTATGAGAGAGAGGAAGGTTGATTAACATTAGAAGGGTGAATATGCGTATTAAAAATAAATGTAACCAATTATTTCTAGTATATTCGTTGCTTTGTCTGTGTACCTACTTGATTTTCGAAAGTCTCCAAACATTACATCAATTCACACTCACGGTTTTCCCTCACGATATATTCTCCCTCCCAATTCATTTTATCGTCCATTACGCGTACTGGACACAAGCCCCAGACGCACATACATATATACACGTCTATGTATGTTTAACAACGATGTTGTAGTGTGACGTCACAATGATTCAGTTAGCGTCGCTTGCATTTGGTTTGTGTTGTTGATGCTTCTATGTCGGCATGATGTGTTGTTTTGTGGAGCTGATGTTTTGCGGTTTTTTTTGAGGTGGGATATCATCTAATGACTTCTTCTGCTCTAGGGTAGAGCGGGAAGCTGTGTCAGACTTTTACTAACTAAAACCACGAATGTCCCTTCCATACTTTTTCTAATGTCCCTAGCAGACATCGGTTTTGCTTACAAGTTCCTACGGTTCCTGCGGTTTGCTGACATCTATTTGAGGCGCGCTTGTTCTGACGTATAAGATGTGTGATGTGTGATGCACGAATAAATGTTTTTTCTTTCAAATCGAACCCGCGACACGCAGGGCAGCAGCTCAACCACAGCTCTAATCGTGCTGGGCTTGTAGCCGGCGAGCAATGGGTAGCTCGCCATCCGATCGTTCGGTAACCGTCCGGACCGAGCCCAAATCGTCAACGTCGCGTAGTGTTCCACGCGCGCCTCAAGCGAGATGTCAGCAAAACCGTAGGTGCCCAGCAGACTCAAAGTCTACTGGGGCCATGGGTTGTGCGGATGAAAACACCGGGGCCCTGGAACAATGGCCAAGAAGAAACAGGAGTGGGTTTTTAGTCAGTAAAAGTCTGACACGCCTTCCCACTCCAAAAAAAAGCTCTGATCGTACTGTCATACTATTAGAACCAGGCGGATGTAATCAATATTTTAGCAAGCGATCGGTTCAGAGGAGTTTATCCAAATCAAATAAAAATAAAAAACTAAAGCTACAACATTCCACAAATCTAATGTAACCGTTCTCGTTCACGTGCTGCACAATAATATCAGGAGTCAGAGATTGTAAGTACAGACGGTTCGTTTCCCAGCCACGTGCTCGCATCTCGACAAATCGTATTTACGTCAGTCGCTATCAAGGTGCGCCGTGGAACCATTAGGGCGTTAGTGACGCGATTTTGTTATGGGAGCTACCTGATTTGTTAAAACTAAGCAGTTTATCTTATAGAATTTGTGCATGCATAGTGTCTGAAAGGGTTTTTATTAATCTTTATGTATATAACTAGCGAGTCGACTTTTTTTTTCCGGTTGGGAAAATCATCTAATGACATCTCAGCTCTTGGGCGGAGCGGGGGATAGTGTCAGACTTTTACTGACTAAAAACCCACTCCTGTTCCTTCTCTGCCATTTTATTTCCAGGGCCCCGGGGATCTCTTTCGCATCACCCATGGCCCCAGTAGGCTTCGACCCTGCTGGGCCCCTACGGTTGCTGACATCTCTTTGAGGCACGCGTGGAACAGTACACGCCGTCGACGACTTGGCCCCGGTCCGGACGGTTACCGGACAATCGGACGGCGAGCCACCCATTGCTCGCCGTCCGCAAGCCCGCGCCTACGGTGGCCGGAAATCGGGATCGGAATCCCGGCGGCGATTGGGGCGTGAGGACCTTTGCCTCATGCGATCGGCCGCCTCCTTTGCTAGGATTACTGCTTCGCAGAAGGAGGCAACCGCCTACCACTCCTCCTCGCTCCGGACCATGGCCTGTACCAAGGCCCGGCGAACTAGCGAGTGGACTGGAGTGGTGACGACGTTCCGGAAGACGCAGCGTTGGAAGGCCTCCCACAAGGTGGACCGATGACTTAGTGAGGGTTGCGGAAATCCGATGGATGCGAAATGCACAGAATCGGTCATTATGGCAACACTTGGGGGAGGCCTATGTCCAACAGTGGACGTCTATCGGCTGAAATGATGAAGATGATGATATAACAGTGGTTTCGCTCGCGTAGAAATACAAAATATATGCCTATGTCACTCAGGAATAAAGCAGCCGATTGCTAAAATTTTTTCACCGATAGAAACTACAGGTGAAAAAATGTTTAGCAATCGGGCCATTACTATGATATCGAAAGGAGATCGCATGAGTTAGGTTAACGAACTGGCATGTAATATATACTTTTATGGATTTTCTTGTTCTAGAATAGGTTTGAAAATTGAATAGAACAAAGAAATGTCTAGTTTTTGCAGTTCGGTCATAACCATAGTAGCGCGATGTGCTAATATTGAATCTTGAAGAAAAGTATATTGATTTTTATATATATCAAGTATTTCATTGAAGAACAGTCCGGTACCTCGATTCTACCGTCGCAGAGTGCGACAATACTTTCAGCGATTACCTCCTACATACAAAAAAAAACGAACTTTACCTCAACACAATATTAATTAGTGTAAATTATTCTGTACGTGTGTTTATCACCTAACTCTTCCTATACAGCTTGATTGATTCGAATGAAATTTTATGTGTATATTTGTGTGGGTCCCTGGACAGTTTGAAAATACAATTGAATCCGATAGGTGGGGCTACAGTCGGTTTCTCTACCTTTTATTCTGTTGAAAAGCTAGCTTACGGACAGGACAACGACTGTCGGGACCGTTAGTCTATATAAATTTATAAAAGGAGACTGACTTTGATATATCAGTCATGACGGCCGAAACTACTGCAACTAGGAGTGTGAAATTTTGCCCGTTTCCTTTTATGTCGTAGGCAAGCGCTGAGAGAGAATTTCCCAAATTTCACCCCCTAAGGGGATGAAACTGGGTCCAAAGTTCCTGGCTGGAGCAAGTTTATTTACTAAAATTGCTTTCTGCTCTGACAGTTTAAACCAAGACGTGCGAAGAGTGAATGATGAGGACTAACGTAATTGTGATTTATGCAATGTACACAATAATAGCAATTAAATCAAAATATTTATTTGAGTAATCATTAATTAGGGCTGCGGGAAAGTTTAAGAGAGCGGCCGTAGAACGCAAAAGACAATTAAAGAAATACGGGTGGTTTTTAATTAGTAAAAGTCTGACACTCCCTCTCGCTCCACCCAGAGAGGGAGAGAGTTCGTTTTCGTAATCGTTCATGATATAAGTAATTCGTGAAACACTTTTAATCAATATTTTTGCACTATACAAACAATAAATCAGTTTAAGATTATAGTACCAGACGCTTAAGTATTTTTTTTTTATTTTTTATAATACAATGTTACTCAAAAATATGTTACGGCTTTATGCGAAGAAGGTTTCGGAATGATATAATTACTCTTTCTTTACCCAAAAAAATTGTTGGTTGAAAAAGGACATTTTCAAAAGCGTGGGCATATATTGATGACAACAACGCTATATTCGACCACCTGTCACCGCCTGTGGTCTCGGTCGAGCGACCACAGCCTTCAGTTGGCAAACGAGTAGCTAGCGTCAATTTGTTATGCACCGATGTATATACAACCTTATTTTTAGTATATAACAAACCTGAATATAGTTTGTTCAGAATCAATAACTGAATAGATTCTAATATTTTTTACAGCATGTTATATTTTTTCCCAGAAATATTTTAAAAAAATCATAAGTTGGTCACCACCGACACTACCGTACAATACAGGTGACAGAAGGTAATAGCGGGCATTAGGCGCCGGCGCATAGCTGGGTGCGGGAGCAAAACAACCCCTTAGTCGCTCAGATGGTCCGGTGACCATGTATTCATGCGGACAACTAGCTTATAACTTTTTGATTTTTCATGATACAGTTATGGAATTTTATACATAGTTTCTTTACATAAAAATACTAGACACGTGTAAAATAATGTTGTATATATTCATCGATATAGCATATTATTGCCCCAAAAAGGTAGCTATTACGTCGTCAGTAATACAGGTAGTAGTGTTGTCTAAATCATTGAATCAACTAGCTTCTGCCAGCGACTTCACACGCGTGAAAGTGAAAAATATATGCTTATGTTACTCAGGAGCTTTCTACCTGTGAAAGAATTTTTAATCGGTCCAGTAGTTTTGAGTTTATTCTTCTTTCTCTACCCCGTGGTTTATTGATTACAAACAAAAATACAATCTTCTTTTAAATATAAAAATGAATAGCTGTTTGTTAGTCTCCCTAAAACTCGAGAATGGCTGGACCAATTTGGCTAATTTTGGTTTTGAAATATTTATGATAGTCCATTGAAGGTTTAAACGGTGAGAAAACTAGAAAAAATCACGAAAATAAACCTACGCCATCTCTAATTAAAATATAATTTAAAAACAGAATCATGCTGGTTCTGGCTATGCCAGTAGATGGCGTTATCTTTTGACAGTTCAGCTAAAAGGTATCGGGACATTCATAGATTATAAGGCGGTACGAAATTCGCCAGGTTAGCTAGTTCTTTAAAATATTAGTTTTCAGATTATAGGTACTTTCAATGTGCTTAAATCTGAGGATAGGATTCTCTCTCGGGAGTGTGAATCTTGATAGCTAGGTAGGTTTTTGAAGTGCAGTGTCATCAAATAACCCGTGGGCCCCGTCAATTTTGCCGACATCTTTTTCAGGCGCGCATAGAAATGCATTGACCTCGGGTTGCGGGTCTATAAGTCCCATGGTGAAAAGGTTACTTCTATACAAGTGTAATGTATCGTCAACCACATCATTGCTGACCTTCACATTACAAGGCGATTAAACGCGAATATGTCAATACAAAAATAAAAACCAGTTCTAAATATGAACTTCTCTTAAAATACGGGTTAGGTTAGGTGAGGGTTTATCAATTATCTTTCTGCAATTTCGTTGCTTCCATTTTCTGACAAAAGTAAATTCCCAGCGCACGAAATCCTGAAAAGCCACACGAAACATATTATTTATTTCTCTTCACGTAGGTAATTCCACTTTGTTCGATCAAGCTGCTTTCAAAACCAATAACCACACGAAAGAGAGTAAAAAGGCTAAAAGCCACCGAATTGAATCCAGACCCGTTCAAAGGAGGGTTTATCTTCCGGAAGGCGCTGGCGTCAGAAGCATGCTTTGAAATTGCAATAAAGCTGCAATCACATGTGCTTCAAAGCAGGCAAAGTGTGTTTTTATAAGAGACGACAGTAGTGGCAATGATGTTAGAAACGATGGAGTTGGTATCGATTTTTTTTTGCTTGGCTTTTCTGTCTCATTCCTGGGTAAAAAGCCCCTCCACTACTTCTATCTTTTACAAGCCCGTGCGTCTTTCTTTCAGTTTGATTGGTGTTCAAAATCTGTTTGCTTCTACTTAAGTGTATCAACTTGACCTCACGTAATGTGGATCGATGATCTGGTGAGAGCTGCGGGACTCCACTGGGTGCGAGAAGCACAGGTCGATCGCTGTGATGACGTTTAGGGCAGTCAAAGGAACAGTTGAAAACTTATGGTAGAAATGCTTAATGAAGATGAGTCTACTTACGTTAAATACATTCAAAAAAAATTACGTGTTACTAGATCCGGAATATATAGTATAGAAAATATATAAAAAATAATATAAAATAATATATATATCTTTTTTGGTGACAGAACACAAAAAAAGAGAATACCATACCTATTGAACAGTCTGTCTGAAGACATAAAAAATAAAATAAAAAAAAAAAGCATTTATTTCAGGCAACTAATAGTACCTACCCATACAACAATCACAAAACAGAACACACACACGTAAGTAAATACATATTACACTATCGGATATAGTTAGCAACATGCCTGCTACAGCAATGTCCGATATAAGGGCAATCAAATCTGCCAGCAATCATTGACAGAACTGTATTGGAGCTGTATAAGAAGTGAAACAAACACAAATAGATTTAGACGCAAATTAAAATTATATTATTTAGAAATGTTGTAAGTACATTTAAGTATGTCTAGTTACTCACCGACCCCAAAGTCAAACTATTGCAACGGTTTTTTGGGGCTTATCTTAAAAGTTACTTACCTTTTTTGAATAAAAATAAATAAACGAGATAAGAAACAGATTTTTTATAGGATAAAAAGCCACGACCCATTTCGAGTCCGGATTTCAGCCACAAATTTTTCACTCAGATCTTTTTGGAAAAAATAGTAAAAACAGAAAAGGAAAATTACACCTTGACTAGCGTACGTTCTTAAAACACAACAGAACATGAGTTCTCCGTTGCAACTAACTCCGGATACAGAAAATCTCAAAAAACTTTTCCTCTACCAAAGAGATTTCAGGAATATTATCAATAACTTTATCGCGCAAGCTCCCAACTTCATAATACCACGAATTATGAAGAAGTGGGTCACCTAACTCGGTATGCCGCATCCAAAGTTCCCGCTAGATTTTAGAGCGGGTTGAACCTTTTGCTATGGTAATGCTGTGAAGATGCATGGTAGAGCCGTGCATAGTAGACTGAATGTAAAATTTTGATTCAGCATATCCTTTGTGCTTAAGAGTGGTGGCAGTCTTTTATTTTCATTATTGTCCTGCGTTTTATGGGTTTAATTGAAAATTTTATGTTTGGTTTTGATTTCTTTCTGTCTTTACCTTGGTTCTGAATGTCCTGGGGTCGGAATTAGGTAGAGTAATTCATGCACTTGCATTGAAATGTTCATATTAATATGGATCTTCCCAGTATTTCTAATGGAAAATCCCTTGTGGCCAACAATATTACAAATAAATAATAATAAAAACCTCAGAGATAGATGAGACAAATAAAACAAAAATAATGTAAAAGATCTCTCTTCGTCAACTGAGGTAAGGTTAACAAATTTATACACTTCCTCCTCCTTGTCATTAATGCAGGAGGAATTTTTTTCCGCTACTTATATTTCTGATAGTGTCATAAAAAAATTCTGCTCTTTAAAGTTAATCTCGGGATTTGAGGCATATCCACTTTATTCTTTCGCTGGATGAAATCGGCGTAAGTACATACTTAAGCAGTTAAACATTTGTTTAACTCTACTTAATTCTGACCTCTAGTTAAAACATACAATTTTCGAATTTAAATGTTTTAATCCCGCTCAGGGTGAAGCGAGAGGGAGTGTCAGACTTTTACTGACTAAATCCCACGTGTGTTCCTTTCACTTCCAGGCCACGATCATTATTTGGAACGGTCCCTCTACTCTGGGTTATGCTTATATCCTTACCGACCCTGTAATTTATTTTTCTTTTGGTTTACTGAAAATATTGTGGCGACACTTGGGAGAGGCCTATGTTCAACAGTGAAAGAAAGAAAATATGTTTATTTCGCACACCTTGATTCATTAATCAACAAATAATCATTGATTTACAAACTAAAATTAAACATAAAAAATTAAAATACGGAGGAAATAAAAAATTATAATATGTCTCAGTGGACTTCTATCGGCTGAAATGATGATGGATGATGATAATATTGTAAACTAACTTCTGCCAGCGGTTTTGTCCGCGTGAATGTCGGTCATTACTAACGCGAAGTCGAAGTCGAAGCCAGGTAACAAGTAGCCTATGTCTTTCCTTGGGGTACACGCTGACTCTATACCAAATTTCATCAAAATCGCTTCAGCCTTTACCCGTGAAAGCGTATATTATTAGTATGGATAACACTGTTGCCAACAATTGAGCCTAGTTGACAGCTAGCTGCTGGAAAAAGCTGCTTCAATATAAACAACAACCAATCAATTACAACTACAACCTGGGGGTCTTTAAGTTAAGAGTGAATAGGTTACTCCAAGGCAAGCGTGGTCCATCGTTGACAAAATCATCACTTACTTCGAGCGAGTTAGTGGTATAACGCAAGCCTATCATCATAAAAAAAAAATATTAATTCATTTTAACTCACCTTATCTCTCTGTAACCAATCCACAGTCCACTGTACCCTCTGCAACACCTTGAACAAATTCACCATTAGGTACTCTAAAATTAAACCATCAAAAGTACATTAGTCACAATTAAACTGAAAACTATACCAAGTAGGGAGTCCTGGGGAGCTAAATGCTTCTCTGAGGGCGAGGGTTGCAAATTTTCCAAATCCTCCGGGTCCAATAACTCTGCCCTTCGGCAATTTCGATTTAAATGCAAAAGCTAATAATTCGTAAAGTTTGGTATATGTTTGTTTCGTCTGACGTTTCGACGTGATTTCCAAGTTGATTAATTGGGCTTCTTATATTAGTTAAGTTGTTCTTGGAGTTTTGGTAAAGGTTCCATTATTGTGTTGGCAGGCGTTGCGATTTGATGGCTTGATTTTTTAGTATGAAAGGAGCAGTTTTGAAGTTTTAAGGGTATTATATTTATTAGGGAAATCGTCCAATGACTTCTCCCGCCTTATTATTATTATTTATTTATTTATCCATTGCTTGCTATACTTACAGTTTGCACCAAAGCGTATATAGCAAACCAGCAAACCAACAAATTTATGAACTATCAAATTTTATACAAACATTTATCATTTCATATTTCATTTTGTTTTAGAGTATGACGGCGTATCAGACTTTTACTGATAAAAACCACTTCTGTGTCCTTTAGTTGTCTTTTGCATTCTAGGACAACAGGTTTCCTTTTTAAAGAGTCCCCGTGGCCCTAGCGGGCATCAGTCCCACTGGGCGGTACTACCTACGGTTTTGCTGACATCTCTTTGAGGTGCGCGTGGAGCACCGTCGACTGCTCGGGCTCGGTCCTTACCGGACAGACGAACGGCGAGCTACACATTGTTCGTCGTCCGCAAGCTCGTGGCTACGGTAGCAGAGGCACCACTCTAGAACTGGAGAAGTCATCAGTCAGGATGAGAACAACCTCAAAAATAGTACACTATCAATACTGTTGGAATTATGTAGTGCTAATGATAATATAACTAGTTCGTCTATTTACAAAGCACATTTGTGTTCTATTTGTAATAATTTGATACGCAGCCATATGCGCTCCAAAAGCAAAGGAAGATATGAAATAACAAGCCAGTGTTGTGAAATGTCCCGGGATTCGCATGGAAACCGGGATTGTTTTCATTCAGTCTTATCTTACGTATATTATTGTAGCAACATGTTAGGCAGCTGCGGCGAATTTCAATCAAGTTTAATTAACATTTGCAGAGACATTGCTAACTGAAATTGAGTTTTAAAATAATATTAATTCGTTTTTAGGGTTCTTACCTCAAAAGGAAAAAACTGATCCCTTATAGGATCACTTTTTTGTCCGTCTGTTTGTCTATCAAGACCCTTTATCTCGGGAACGCGTGAAGGTATCGAGTTGAAATTAAAACCATATACTCAAATTAGCGGTCTCTTGAAGCTGTAAAAAAAACAGATTTCTAATTTAAAAAGATACGGCCGTTTATGTCCCAAAAATACGTATATTTCGACAATCTCGAAGGAATCAAGTTCATAGGGTACTTCTCGTTGACCCAGAATTTGGCATATGGCAAGGTCTTATAGCACAGATATGGGAATAAATATGAAAACGGAAAATTTGTTGTTACGTCACAACAAAAAAAAAAATATTTTGCAATTCGAAAAAATCTTTAAGACTCCATTCGGGAACTGAACTGTTTACTTATGTAAGTTTGTACGGAACCCTCTGGGCGCGAGTCCGACTTGCACTTACCCAGTTTATTATTCATATGTGATTACCAAACTACTGAAAACCTACTTAAAATAATGAGATAAGATGACACTACAAACACACAAAACACATGCACACAACAAACAATATCGCAAATTAATATTTCATTTATACAACAGAGGTCCAGAAGGTATATTTGTTACTACACCCCGTCTTCATTGCCTCATTGGGGTGATCGGTGGCAGCGATCTCTCGTTCTGGGCCCTGGTACATGCCATTGTCCGGAGCGAGAAGGAATGACCGGTGGTCGCCTCCTTCTACGAAGCAATAACGCTAGCCAAGGAGGCCGCAGCACACGTTTGGAACCGGACGTCCCACCACAACCGCCAGCATCCCGACCCCGATTTCCAGCGACCGTAGGCGTGAGCTTGCAGACGATGGGCAACGGGTAGCTCGCCGTCGCCGACGGCGTGAATAGTTCCATGCGCGCCTCAAAGAGAGGTCAGCTAAACCTCGGAGGCCCAGTAGGGCCGTAACCTACTGGGGCCATGGGTTGACTTCTGAAAGGTAAACGCAAAGGGTAACTGAAGGAACATAGGTGTGGTTTTATGTCAGTAAAAGTCTGACAAGCCCTCCCATACCGCCCTAGAGCAGGAGAAGTCGTTAGATTATTTCCCACAATAATAGTCTCGCAGCTAATATTTTACAAACATCATTTTTGCAACAGATATCCAGAATCAGCATACTTTTTACTACACCGCCTCCATTAACTCTCTTTGTCTCGTTTCTGCACAAAAGCTTATCCATTACTTTTCTTTGAAGCTTTGCTCGTATGATTTTCAATATTTTCAAAGATCCCGTTCCCAACGTATGATAAGGTACAACACTACGTCGCCGGTGCAGTTTCCCACGGGCCACAAATATGGCGCCCTTATTGAAAGCAAACACCATTAAACAGGAGCTCCGGGCGTTATTCCTTGGTTTTGCATTTTTTTTTTTTGGTAACGGGCGCGAAGTTCGCGGGAACTTTGGTAAAAGGTTTCAGATCTGTGCAATCGTTGAACTCTAAACTTAAATTGGATTCCTATTTCACCTTTTTTTTAGTTTAAGTAAACTAAGAAGGATATATTCTCATTTAACGATAGTGTGTAGAACCTACCAAACATAAATACTTAAAAAAAAACTTGTAAAATCTTGAAAATCTAACTTAAAATTATGGTTAAAAAAGTTTCACATGTATGTTAAAACTATTTGAAATTTCCGGCTTATCTCAACTATAATATGCATGTATAATACACTAAAAACCTTTCGCATGAATCAGTCTGTATATTGATCAAAACGGCATAATTATCAGTTCAGTGGTTTATCACGGACAGACAGACAGACAGACGCGATGGGAGACTTTGTTTAATAGTATATAAGGACTGTATTCTGCCAGTGGTTTCGTCGTGAAAGTAGACAAATTTTGAACCCACTTTCATCCCTTTGGGGGGTGAATTGTGAGAATCCCCTCTAAATGCTCGCCTACGTCATAAAAGGAAACTTTTTGCAAAATTTCACGATCCTAATCCCAATAGTTTCGGCTTTGCGTTGATAAGTCAGTCAGTCAGTATCTCCTTTTATAGATAAGGATTTTATCTCCTTTTTTATTATTATTATTATTTTTAGATACGCGCATGACCACCACTATTTCACCTGATGTTAAGCAATGATACCGTCGACGATAAAGCACGCTTGTCTAGAAAAACCCGTTTTTTGTTACTGTCAGGAAACACAGACTCCGGCAGACAATTCCACTCCTTAACTCTACGTAAATGTATTCTCAAAACATTTTGTTATTCTCAAAGTATTCGCAAACAACTCTATAAATTGCTCGAAAGATACAAGGAAGACTTTTAATTTTTTTTTGTATATCCCGCATTTTTCCTGGCCTCGTAAGAAAATGGGATGTTGATTTTGCAAGACGTGTGTACGTGATTTTTTAAGGAAACCATGTTTTTCCGGGTATGTTGCTTTTATCCTTAGTAGTAAGTTATCTAAAATTATAGTTTACACACACAAAAACAAAGATAAATGAAAAACTAAAAATAAGGCACAAGATTTTGCGTATTATTTCTGGACATTCATTTAGCTGGAATGTTTATAGTGACAACATTTGACATATATCAAGGCTTGTTATTTTGTGTTGCAAATTGACGGCAACGGAGCGAGAAAATATTTCAGAGGCTCATTTCATCCATAACGAAATCAAAGGCCTTGGATTTTCTCCTCAGCATCATCATCATCAGCCAAAAGTCGTTCTCGGTTAAACGTAGGCCTCCCCCAAATATCACCACAACGACCGGTTTTGTGCGTCCCGCATCATCAGTCAACGGTCCACTTTGTCATTGGGCTTTCAACACTGCGTGTATCGGTACGCTGTCGCCACTCTAGATCCCTTTGGCCCCATCGACCATCTGTTCTGCGAGCAATGTGCCCTGCCCACTGCTACTTATGTTTGGTAGTTCTTCAGGCCATGTTTGTAATCTTCGATCAATCAGGGCTTTTCTTTTACCGTAATACGAGTAATATTACTATTTTTTTATATGATAAACTAGTGCTTGACTGCGATTCCACCTAATGGTAAGCAGTGATGCAATCGTTGATGGTGGAACGCACTAGTTTATTAAGAGTCTACACACTAGCCTAGAAGGCATCTAAATTATAATCGGATGGGACGACCGCTGCAGGCATATTGTTAAAAAATGTAAATTAAAAGTGGAAATAAAGTAAATTTCTCAGTGCTTTTGTAAAATTTGACACAGAACTAAGTATTTTTTAAATTGTTTGAGCCTAAACAGTAATTGGTATAACAAATAACGAACGTGACTTTTTAAAATTCCACTATCTTTTATTTTCATCTAATATGTCCTTACATTTTCGTTCTTAGGTCCAAATATTATAGAGTTTTGCTAAATTTAAGTAGATACTTATACAATATCTATTAATTAAGGTTCTCCAATATAACCAGAAAAATTCAAATGTTGTAATTTGTAAGTTTCTCGAATTTTGCAGGTCAGTATCAAGTTGTATGTTGTCTAAAATGTGATTGGCGGCCGTAACACCTATTTACAATATGACTTTTAATATACACGAGTATACGAAACCCGAAACACGTGTCTAGTACTTGTATGTAAAAAATCTATGTACAAAATTTCATAACTAAACCATGAAAAATCACAAAGCTTGTTCTGTTACCTGGTTGTCCGCACAAATTCATGATCACAGAGCCACCCGGGCGACTGAGCGGTGGTTATACTTCCGCACCCAGCTATACGCTGGCACCTAATGCCCACAATGACCTGCCTTGACCTGTGTTGTACTTAGTGTCGGTGGTGTCCAACTTGTGACCTTTTTAAAATATTTTTGAAAAAAAAAATTAACTTGGTGTTAAAATTATTGGAATTCTGGAATCTGAACAAACTTTATTCAGGTTTCGCTTATACTAAAAATAACGTTTTATAATTACGGAATTATAATCATTAAAATCATCAATGCCACCCTCTCAGTTCTGCTATTAGCCCTATTGAATGAAGTTTTCATGAAATATCATGCTTTAAAATATGTTGAATTTTGCGGGTTAACCTGGTGCTTTCATCTTAAGCTAATTACCTCATTGGTCTCGTGGCCGCTAACACCATTTCTGAGCATGAGGTCTAGGGTTGAAGTGTTGTTTGGATTTTCCATTACGAATTACTCTGTAGCAGCCAGGAGTTTGAAAGTTGGTGATGTGACACCCCCCTGCCTCGAAAAGCATGTAAAGCCGTTGATTCTGCGCCTGATCTCACTCCGGTCATGTCGGATTGTCATCCTATCGAACTATGAGAGTAAAAAAACAGACAGTGCATCTTTGTTTGCACACACACTTGTGTAATGTATTATCTCCTGTATCTCTGGCTAATCTTCATTGATATTGGTCGCCATTTTGTAATTTGGTCGGGAGGATTATATCTTTAATGTCCTTTCCTTAGTATTGTTCAAGGTAAGTTTCAAGTCGTTGAGCTCCTTAGTAGTCATGAGTTGAGCTTTGCGAATACTGACAAACGCTTGCACTGACTGGACAGGTCCACTCATATCTGTATGTTTCTTTCTTCAAAGGACCATCTCAAACCAATCTGCATGGTTCGTATGTGATTTGACCAGTACATATTTACTGTATGGACTTTAAAAGAGACTTTGATCCCTGAGTATGTTTTGCTGTTTCTTCTCAGAATAGTCATCTAGGAAACACCGGCCTCATCTAGTTTAAAATGACGAAAAAATACATTGACGTGTAAAAGTGTTTTTTAAACCTATTTGCAAAATAAATATCATTTATATATATAACTAGCTTTTGCCCGCAGCTTCGCCCGCGTGCATAAAATAGCCTATAGTATGTCACTAGGAATGAAGCAGCTTTCTATCGGTGAAAACATTTTAGCAATCAAAACGGTACTTTCAGAGATTACCTCCTACAAACAAAAAAACAAACTTTACCTCTTTATAATATTAGTGTAGATTATGTACGTATGTTTGTCACCTGACTTCTCCTAAGCAGCTTGACCGATTTGGATGAAATGTTGTGTGTATAATTGAGTGGATACCTGGATGGTCTGAAATTACTGTTGGAGTCGGTAGGTGGCTCTGCAATCGGGTTCTCATTTCTTTTTGAATAGCCAGCTTCCAATGTCTGTCGGGACGGCTAGTTACCTATAAATTATTCATTAGTTATATTCATTTCATTAAACGCTAAAAGCTGAAAGTAAATTAAACATGGATAGTGTAGACAACTTTAATTAATAGGATTAGTTAACTATGAATGTTTTATGTTATGATGTTTTATGTTTTTGTTAATAAACTATTTCTATTCTTTATTATGATTAATCTGTACCTTTTCTGAAGATATATCTTCATACTTCAAGGTGGAAAACACCTTTCAGAATTTCTCTTGAGAGTTGAATAAACTTTTTATTTGTAGCTTCTCCTAGCGGGTTTGCCCGCGTGATGTTGAAGAATATCTTAAAAGAATAAACACCCAGTATAAAAAAAGAGTTCTACGTACAAATACAAGCATTCATTTG
Organism: Mythimna vitellina; assembly: GCA_949316375.1. Taxonomy (NCBI): domain Eukaryota; kingdom Metazoa; phylum Arthropoda; class Insecta; order Lepidoptera; family Noctuidae; genus Mythimna; species Mythimna vitellina. The sequence goes on from OX438697.1 coordinate 17,850,065, forward strand.
GAAATTTAGTTTTGTAACTATCCCTAAACATGAATCAGATTTTTTTTATTTTTTTTTCAATTATATATCATTAATACAAAAGAATACAGGATTATCTATGTTAAATAGCAACCAAAAACCACTAAGGTTTAAACTTGTGCTATCATGAATCTATCTCAATATCGAAACTATACAAAATGAGTTTTTTATGTGTACGTTATTGTCGATAACAATTTATAAAAACTTTAGGTCTTTAAATAAGTAAAAAAACATTCTAAAATAATACTTAAGCAATATTGTTTAAATTTACATTTGATATTTTTGTGTCTATTTTTTTTTACGGAGTGTTTTTTTTTAGGTAGGAAAATAATCTTATGACAAAGCCCGCTTTTGGGCGGAGCGAGAGATAGTGTCAGACTTTTACTGACTAAAAACCCACTTCTGTACCTTCCTTGCCTTCGTCGAGGGTAGACTATTAATAAGTCTCGGTACAATATACCCGATAGTTCGCTCGCCATACGTATTGTTCACGCGCTGTGTACGAAGCCTATTCTCAGAAATTGCCCGAGTGCATACAGAATGTTCGATTTTGTTTATTAGGTGCTTATTGAAAAATTTGTTGTTTTAGGAACAATTTCTATATATATATAAGGTGTTAAAAAATTAACTTTAAGAATTTCGAGGGGACATTGTACTCCTCATTATAAACAACTTTTACTATGGGACCAAATCTGAAATCGCGAAAAAAAAACCAAATTTAAAATGGGACCAAAGTCCCATAGTAAAAGTTTTTCATAATGAGGAGTACAATGTCCCCTCGAAATTCTTAAAGTTAATTTTTTAACACCTTATATATATATTTCTTTTACTAAACATAGGTCAGATTACAACAGAGTGTGATTAGTTAAAGACAGGTAGTTTCTCTATCAACCAGCACCATCGTCGTGGATCTCATATCTTTAGGTTTTAGTACATACCAGTTTCATGAAGGGTATAATTAGAGCTTCTTGGTGTCTTTGAGAACGCGAGTAAAAATAATTATATAATTAATGTGAGGCTTCACATCCGTAACGCATTAATTAAGTTTGAACTCTATGAACCAAACCCGATGACCCTTTTTTTTGTTGATTCTTTCCGATATCTTTTTTTACCGACTTCAGAATGGCGATGACCTCTTTTATTGACTGTTGACCCCTTCCGATTTATTTATTTATACTCCCATAATTTAATGAACTAAATAGAAATCCAATCCAAATCGACAGAGAAACATTAACGTTGTGAAGTTACTACTGCCAACTTCTTACGAATATGATCGCGAACCTCAATCTTGAATCTTAATCGGTTTGTAACCATCCTGACCTCTTGGGGGAGCGCATTCCATAGAGAAATAGCCTGAACAAAGAAAGAACAGTGAAGAAAGTCAGTGCGATGAGTAGGACATAGTAGAAGACGGTTATGAGATAAGCGTAGATTTCTTTCTTTTTACCGACTTCAAAAACGCTGATGCCCTTTTTATGCCGTTGACCCATTTCGATTTCTTTCTTTTTACCGACTTCAAAAAGCCATGTTTATTTTTTGTTGTTAAGCTAATCCCTACTGCTTAATTACCCCAAAACAAAACCTTCTAACCCAACAAGTCAGTAAACGCACCTATTACTCGAATCACGTCATTAATACATCGCAGGCGCCGCCCATTGTCCCCGCTCCCTGAAGGGCCGTTGTAAAAACGCGCGCATTATCAAATATGTACCGGCCGACTAATGAGCGCCCGGGGCGACATTTACTATGTTGTAGTGATGTCACTCGTGTTTGTTTCTTTTATTTATATTCTTAACAAACCTCTGCCAGCGGATTTGCTCATGTGTTGAATGAATAGTAAGTATCTCAAGGATCATACCATCGGGATCAAAAGTGCCAAAATTTATCTAAATTCGTTCAGTCGTTTGAGCTTAAAGGAGTAACAAACAAACAGACATGCATTTGTTTTCATTGTATTTGAGCCCCAGTTGTGGGGTAACTGGGGGGAATTTATATATAGGCATAAAATTGTATGTAGCTACTTTTATGTGTGTGTGTATTTTATTTATTTTATAATAATAATTATAAAATAAATAAAATTTTATTTATTTTATAATAATAATTATAAAATAAATAAAATTTTGTCCTGGGAGTGTGTTCCTTTGGAATCATTTTCCACTTCCACGTGGGCACAGCCGATGGCAGAAGTTAGTACATAAATAAATAATGACTTTAGAATAGCATCTACACTTGATATTATTATTAATTTTTATATATTAATAATAATAATTATTATTATTATTGAGTGAGGGAGTGACTTCACTCCCTACCTTTTAATCGATGGAAATTAATAACACTGTTCAGGCAGGGGCCATAGTCTTAACATAGTTCCTGGTAACCAGTCCACATCATCATCATCATTTCAGCCGATAGACGTGTAGCGACATCTATCGCGTCACATAAGAAAATCCTGAATCGCGCAATCAAAGTTCTCCGCGCGATTAGAACACATAGAACGGCCCGAAATCATCTATCGGGCAGTTGCAGCCCACCAGACATAACACCCGTCTGGCCGGAGGATCCTCCCTTTTCAACGGAGGTTTGCGGGACTTTACTCTCTGTTCCACATTCCTCCAAACTGGTGACCCTCGACAAAGAACGTCAGCGCAGCCTTCGTGCAGCTACTACCTCGTGACGTCATCATCACTTCCTCAAGCTTTCGAGCAGCGAGCCATACAGCCAGCACCCACGGCTATAAAGGGTATCCTGACCACCAGTATGCCTACATGGTCATACCTGGTCATCACCCTCAGCCTCATCAGCGACCTTGGCGAAGCACACTGCACCTTCGGCCAGTCACATGAAGAGCAATGAAGAACCTCTCCTGGTCGACGCAAGCAGTCAAGCCACTACGTCGCACAGCACCGCTCCGACTCACTGGAGCCTGCAGCATCATCCCGACTCACTGGGACAGCACCACCCCGACTCACTGGGGCATCACCGCAGACAGTTCCGACTCACCGAGAACTATGCGGCATTCGGTTCCGACTCACTGGAACCAACCTACCACTGGCCTGGCACGCATCAAGAAGCATCAAGAACCATCGATCTCCGATCTCCGGAGGGGAGTGATGTAGCGACATCTATCGCGTCACATAAGAAAATCCTGAATCGCGCAATCAAAGTTCTCCGCGCGATTAGAACACATAGAACGGCCCGAAATCATCTATCGGGCAGTTGCAGCCCACCAGACATAACACCCGTCTGGTTGGAGGATCCTCCCTTTTCAACGGAGGTTACGGGACTTTACTCTCTGTTCCGCATACCTCCAAAGACGTCCACTGTTGGACAAAGGCCTCCCCAAGCGTTGCCACAATGGACGGTCCTGTGCGTCTCGCATTCATCGGATTCTCGCAACCATTATCAGGTCATCGGTCCATCTTGTAGGAGGCCTTCTAACGCTGCGTCTTCCGGTACGCGGTTGCCACTCCAGAACTTTTCAGCCCCAACGGCCATTTGTTCTGCGAGCAATGCGTCCTGCCTATCGCCACTTAAGTTTGGCGATTCTTCGTGCTATGTCTGCAACCTTGCGGATATCTTCATTTCTGATTCGATCACGCAAGGAATCTCCGAGCATAGCCCTTTCCATTGCCCTCTAGGTGAATTTAAGCCTTCTGATGAGGCGCATTGGGAGCGACCACGTTTTGGACAACTCACTGGCAACAGGCACTGCTTGGACGAGAAGATACCGCGCAGCTTCCCGAACGCTGCATAGCAGTCGGTTTCGCCGGTTGACCTCTTTCTCAAAATTAGATATACCCAACTGGACTGTCTGGCCAAGGTAGACGTAATCGTCCACAAATTCGAGTATAGAGTCTCTGATTTTGATAGGAGTGGGTGCTACATGGTTGTTTATCATGACTTTAGTTTTGTCCATGTTCATTTTAAGACCCACTCTTTCGGAAGCTCTACTGAGGTCATTTAGCACTATGCTGAGCTTTTCCATAGTCTCAGCCATGACTACTATGTCGTCGGAAAACCTAAGGTGAGTGATGTACTCGCCATTGACATTAATGCCTCGTCCTCTCCAGTCCAGAACCTTAAAGACGTAAGACTCCAAAAACCGTAGCCTTTATATCTTAGTTTTCCATATGCCGCAATAGTTTTCCACCAACTGGGGGTTGTCCTTAGATGCACTAGCATAGCGCGTACAGGGATAATCACCGGTTGGTACTACGTTCCATTAAAAGCAGCTAAAAGGGCCTCTGCGAGTTGGTTTCGGCTCCTCGTACGCCTTCCAAAGGTCAAGACCTCAGAGTCCTGAGATAAATAAATGTATAATAATAATAATCAATTTATTTCAGGCAACAGTGCCCATATCATAAATACCTTATAGACTAACATACATAACTACTTATATTTTAATCAATTTGTTAGTGAACATGATTTAAAACTATTACTTACATTACTTTGTGACATTATTCATTCACTTCTGTGTAGTATATTATTATATATGTCTCAATTATTATGTACCTATACGCTGTCATAAAGTGCTTTAAAGGTTTATTTATGGCTCTGTTAAAAGGGATTAGGATTAATTTATTAGGCATTATCGTTAAATTACATAGTTGTTGCAGATTGATATTCAATGTTGTAAAATCTGTATTTGTACTCGTACAATTTTATTTTTTAGTTGATATAAGACTGCTTGACTGCGATCACACCTGATGGTAAATAGTGATGCAATCATTGATGGTGAGGCGCACTAGTTTATAAGAGCGTATTCACTCTAGTCTTGAACACACCTAAATTAGAACATAATATTAATTATAATATATATCAGCTGCAATTTTTTGTTAAAACAATTAAATAATTTGACTCAATTTTTTTTTCTATGGTGATGATTAGCGGATTCTTAATTGAACTAACGAGAGCAGTGGTGACTCAGTGGTAACGGTCCCGAATACGACTTGTAGGTCGCGAGTTTAAACCTAGCCAGGCGTATTACTTTATGTAATTTATTTCATCGCCTCTGCTCTGAAATCGGTGAAGGAAAACATCGTGAGGAAACCGGCATGTCCTAGAACCAAAAATTCGAAGACGTGTTACATCCACCAACCCGTACCTGTTCCGCGTGGTGGATTACGGCCCATTCCCTCTCCTAGAGAGGACGCATAAGTCCCAACAGTGGGAACATTTTAAAGCCGTCTAGGCTATGCTTATAAAACTGTAAGTTTTAAATTTATTGAATAAATAAAGCTTTTTTCATTTTTAATATCAATGCATCATCAAAAAAAAAAAATATGCCAAAGGAAGTAGGTCCTTCGAGCCGGATCACAAAAAAACTTTAATAAAAATAATTGCCCAACTGTTTGCAGACCGGTAAAAATTAGTAATACTAAATACATGTCTCTACCAACAAGATCTATGTCCGCTAACATCACCCATGGGAGCCATACGTCACCATGTTTGTTTGTACGTACAACTTTAATATTATAGTGGAACAGCCATGTCAACTAAAGGGGGTTGCCTTTAACTGGTCAAATGGCAATGGGGAATATTTATTTTAACATGTTAATTTTGTAGGAGTGACGCCTATTGTTACAGTTACGTAACTACTTTTTTTATGAGCTTTCAATTAAATGAACGAACATAAAATATTAGTTTCATCGCAAATCGTTCATTGGCTGTAATGAGACGACAAAGTAAGTTTTACAATTGAGAAACGCTTTTTTTTTATATTTCTTACATAATATCTACTTAAACTGTAATATGAAAATATTGTAAGAACAACAATTTTTTTTTAAAAGAGTAACCATGGAGTTTCTTGCCGGTTCTTCTCCATAGGAAACGACCAATTTGGGACCGTGCACTAGCTTCTGACGTTTTACAAGTGCCCATGTAGGCCTATGTGAAATAAAAAAGTTGTGACTTTGACTTTGATTTATTTATTTTATAATTTATGTACACACACATAAACATTGAAAAAGATACAATATTATAACAATTTGTACAAAGGTACTGCTTATTTCAAAAAGGTTTTTTTTTGTATATATCCATTACGTTATAATGTATATGAAAAGGCAAAAATTTCTATGTATGTGTGTGTATGTTTAATATTCCTTAACACTCAAACGGCTGAACGGATTTAGTTCCACACAGTTAATGGGTAAACCATGTCCTTGAATAGCACACCGGATAGAGACTTTTAATATCGGAAGTATATTCTCTTATTATCGATTTTACACGGGCGAAGCCCTCGGCAGTAGCTAATGATTTATATACCTATCTACGATAGTATTACCAAATATGAATTATGCATTACAATGTTGCATTTAAAAAAAAACGCAACAATAAGTAGTTATTATAACCAACCCCTATATAATCGCGCCAATATTTCCTAAACTGTCGTCTACCCGAATATTTAAACACACACTTTATTTCACTTAGCACCTCAGAGTTATAGCGATAATAATTCGAACATAAACTGGGGTGATGTGGAAATCTACCATTCTACCATTTTCGCCCTTACACGGTGCGGACGGAGTTATGCAATGCCACACAATTGTGAGTAACGAGGGCTGTCGCGTTCAACATACGTCACGACGAAGCGTCACGAAGCGTCACGAAGCGTCACGAAGCGTCACGAAGCTAGGCTATTCTGTCATTTTCGCCGGTGAATTTGTATAATTGCTGCGAATTAAATTTTCGCAGTTTTGTGGTTTTAAGTGGTGTGCTGATTCTTGTGGGTGGAAATTAGAAGATACTCATTTTCGCTGCTAGTGTTATTCTAGTTTTACGTGATTTTTTGTATTAAAAAAAAAACTAACACAGCGTCATCGTCATGATAAAAATAATTTATATAATTCATTGTACTAAAGTGGTGTAACTCTTCCGTCTTCACTTGAGAATTCATAAAATTACTTACTCCGGAGCGAAAAGGAGGGTCAGTTTTCTATTGATCCACTAGTATTCCTTCAAATGTCTTTTTCGGTCCAGGATTTATTCTGTGGATAAATAATAATTTTGCGTTTAATTTTTGTTACAACAATGTTAAAAACATGCTGAAAGGACCAGAAAGGGGAATGAAATTGTTCCCATACACTGCTGGCATATAATTTTTTTTCTTTTCGTCAAAAGTGAAACCTAGTCCATATCTTACAGGACTGTATGATAAATCAATGGCAACAAGAATTATGTCTATCAACCGTAACAAAAGATGTTAGAGACTATTTGGTATGTTGCTGTAGTTTGTTATCAGGCGTTATTTTTCTTAAATAAATATACAGTATATCTGATATTTTAAGTTTCCCATTGCTAAATATAGTTTTAGTTTCGTTTTTTATGGTGAGTATGCATTAAATAGCGTCAATCACAACACTAACGCGTATCTTTTCGATTCGTTTATCACTAATTTTGTTTTATTAGTTTTAGTGATAAAAAACTGCGAGTGTGAAAGAATTCTAACAGGAATAACCAATTTAATCTATTTTATCAATGGAAACCTCAAAATATTACGTATTATATTTCCATTTCATTATAATATAACGAAAATAGGTAACGCCTTACAAAAGTATACTAGCAATGATTCTATACGTATCTTCGTTCGGTTACGATTTAAAGACTTGATTTTTTTTTCTATTGATTGCTCGTATTGTCCTCTAACATAAATAACCCATGTTTCATACCCAGCGTAAAGAAAAAGTAAATCATGCCAATAGTTTGCATTAGTCTTTCTTGTGACTAATATCTAAATAGGTAAGGTTATGTAGTGCTGTACAATTTAGAACAATGAGAGCTGCTGTCTAGTTTAACATATTATCTAAGTCCCGGAACGCAATTCTATTTAGATTTTAACACGTTGAGCGGCTAATTTATGCAGAGGCTAAAATGTATGCATATTAGGCAAAGTGGATAAAACTGGCAATTCTATTGCAGTGTTCGCTTCAAAGTAAAGAAATTGAATAAAACAAAACTATTTTGAAAAGAGAAATGAATACGTGCATCATTAAAAATAATTGAGTCTTTAATTTTTCTTGTAATATGCAGCTAAACGCTACTAAGATGTAGTGATTATTTTAAACATATTTTATTTTTTAAGTGGGTAATCATCTAGTGAGTTCTCTCGCTCTACGGTGGAGGGAGAGGGAGTGCCAGACTTTTACTGACTAAAATCACACCTACGTTTGTTCATTTGCCTTTTGCGTTCTAGAACCATGAATATACCTTTCATACTTTTCCCATTTTCCCAGGCAAGTTTGAGTTTCAGAATTACACAACGAAATTATAAACTACGAACCAAACCTTCCTGTTAATTATTAACTTTGAGCGCCATATTTGCAACTAATTTCATAAAGGCAGGTACACACAAGCCTGACAAATACCGGGAATGCCTCATACCGCACGTAGTGAATAACATACCTACCTAACCGAAGTCCCGAACCACTCGCCCGCTGTTGCTCGTAAAACCGAATTGACAATTTAAATTTAATCTACTTTATGGAGCTGGTGGAGTTACGCCTTACATGCACTATTACACTGTTATGCCATTATATTATACTTTTATTTTGATTATGTGGATGTGAGAGAGGTATAAAGTTGTGCGGTTTTGGGGTGTCTCGGCTGGGCTGTGTGTTCTTAGCTTAAAACGTATTTATTTTGTATTTCGATTAAGGTTTGCTTTTTTTTTTTTACAAAAGTGTTTTGTGTGCAGCAAGGTAGTAATCAGTATTTTTAACCGACTTCGAAAAGAAGGAGGTTCTATGTTCGGCTGTTTTTTTTTCATCGATATCTCGTGAATTGTGGACCGATTTAGAAAATATTTTTTTTGAATTGAAGGTTTCTACTTCCGAGTTGGTTCCATAGAAATATTGTTATGATCTGATCATGAACTTCGAAGATATGGAACAGAACTCCTCATAGGATCACAGTAGAAATGTCGTAACAAGTAAAATTGCTTTGTTTATCGTGTGGTCGATGACTGACTGAAAGAAAAGGGGAAGGGAATATATCGAACTGATCTAATGATGCCATGAGGTGAATTAATGTAATCTAACCGTGTTTGGGATTATTAAAATTGTTATGAGATGCTGGCTATAAGGTATTTAAGTTTGGCTGAGGGGTACTTTTTAATGGTTGTACCATAGCTAAAAAGTGTAGAATAAAAAAAAAAACTATTTACAAAAAATTACAACCGACTTCAATGTAAAAAAAAAAAAACACTTAAAAGTGTAAAAATAACTTTAATTTCAAAAGTCGGTGTTAAATAACGAAGAGATAAAACTATTATAGAAAAGCGGACTTCCGAAATAGAAGTTATTTTGGACTTTTTAGTGGGTTTTTTACATTGAAGTCGGTTTTTGTTGAAATGATGATGGTGAAGTTATAGTGTAGTTAGTCTTTCCTTTTTAATATTAATAAAATTATTGATTACTTACTGCAACATTACGTCAATCATCACCATAGGCTTTTTTAAAAGCTCAAGATTATTGAAAGTGATATGGATTTTTATCTTAATAATAGGTCAATGCCTATAGGTGCCGTATTTCAAAACGGGTTACTTTGAACTGTGTTATCTTCAGATTGATTTGGAATTATGAGTTCAAATAAACTTTATATTAAAGTTTATTCTTCTTTGTACTAACTATTTATTGGTTTCTTAGTATTTTCTTTTACTGTAATGTAATGTATTTGTAATCATTTTTGTACGTAATCTAAGATAACTCTACTATATTCCTATTTTAGAATATGAGATCTACTGTAGAAACAATGTATCTCAAACAATATGCAATATCGATGACTTAAGCGAACTTAGATCTGCTAATATGGATGTGTCAAAGTAACCCGTTTAAAAAAATAGCAATTCAATAGGTAACCTGTTATTTTTTGTCTTAGGTCTGCTGGAAGAAATTAGTTTTAAAATAGTAATTATCACCTTTGTGCTCTTAATTTTGTTTGCAAAACATAAGTATTACAGAGGGTGGTATAAATGTTCTGTGCGCTATGTTCTGCCTAATATTGGCATATAAACTTATAGTAAATCTCAGCATACATAGTAACAAATATTTAAAATAATAATATAATGTCAAACAATTAAATAGTAATTTTTAAAAAAAATTGAAAAATCGAAACAGAATGTCAAAACAAAATAATTGAAATGTCACAAAAATTAAACAGAATGTCAAAAAATTTAATGTAATATCTTCTAACTGTATTTGTTCGTTTAGTTTTTAAATGTCTGAGTACATAAATTAGAAACATGGTTCCTACTGTAACTTTGAAACATGGTATTAAAATTATTTGTTTCGTATGACTTCTAACTCGTTAACGAGTTTCAAGTAGACAATTCCATCTGAGTTATCAAATAAAGTTAACAAAGGGAGATGGAAGTGTTTATTCGCTTAAGTTAAATGCTTAAGAGGTTTATATTGTGTTCCAAATTAACTTACAAAAGTGTTCGTTTGTTTCAGGTAATGATTGGAACGTTTTGTGCTCCAGTGTAAGTAATTTTCGTGTTAAGATATTAATTATTATAATTTAGGTGTCTTCAAGGTAAGAGTGAATGATAGTGACTTTTTTATTATTGATAGTCTCGCGGTTAATCACTATCTCACCAGATAGTTAGCGAGGATGTGGCCAATGATGGGGCACGCTTGTCTGTAACCTATTCATTCTTTTTTTTAGGTGGGAAAATCATTTAAATCCTTATCTATATTAGGAGAAACTGACTTTCTGAAAGCCGAAACTACAGGGACTAGGAACGTGAAATTTTAAGGGATCCTTTTGCGTTACGGAACCCTAAAAATGGTTGTTTGCGACAGACTTCGGAACAAGACTAAAGCAAATAACGCCTATTTCAAATACCCAATTTATTAACCCACATTAATTTCAAGCTTATGTTCATCACATCACAAACTAAGTACCTACTAAAATTGTTTATCTGTCATTCCCAGACTGTGTCTAGGTTGTCCTTTGACAAATGTGGCGCCAGTCCTCTTTGACTCACCGTACTTGACTGTGTTTGCTAACGTCTCGATGCTAAATCACGAAGGACATTACAATAACAAATGTTAGAAGTTTATATTGTTATGGAGAAAAATATTTTGAATGTTATTTCTTGATAAATATGGTCAATATGTGTCGATAGTGCAATATTTTATCAGAGTATCAACGGGGCTAGGACATAAAGTACCTACAAGCAAGCAATTTGGGTTGAAAGGGTAGAAGGAAGACAACTTATTCAAGAAATAGTACACACCTTAAAATAATGCCCAAATCACACTCATCATCATCATAACATCATTTCAGCCGAAAGACGTCTACTGTTGGACATAGGCCTCCCCCAAATGTCGCCATTATGACCGGTCCTGTGCGTCTCGCATCCATCGGATTCCCGCGATCCTCACCAGGTCTTCGGTCCACCTTGTGGGAGGCCTTCCAACGCTGCGTCTACCAGTACGTGGTCGCTATTCCAGAACCTTTCGTCCCCACTGACCATCTGTTCAGTGAGCAATGCGTCCTGCCCACTGACACTTAAGCGTTCGGGAAGCTGCGCGGTGTCTTCTCGTCCAGTATAATTGGGCCAGGGCCAATGGGCCTCATTAGAAGGCTTAAAGTCACTAAAGGGCAATGGAAAGGGCTATGCTCGGAGTTTCCTTGCGTGATCGCGTCTGAAATGAAGATATCTGCAGGAAAACCAAGGTTACAGACATAGCCCGAAGAATCGCCAAACTTATAATCACACTGGTTCTTAATAATTATTAGTACAAAATATAGACCGCTAAGTAGGTAAACTTATCGTAGTCGCCATTAGAATTTACGTCCGAACGCTACCAGTGCTCTGGTCAGACTGACTATTCCCCGACTTAGCGCGTATAGCTTCCCCCCTTTTATACTTTAAAATGGTTATTAAAACTACTTCAAAATTTTGCCACATTAAATAAATTAGAAAATTAAATCAAATACTAGATTTTTATTGAAACCTAACAATAGTCTGTGGCATCTATTGGCTTGATGACGCCAGCGGTTTTACTAGCGTGATTGAAGATAATTATTCTAAGGGAACATATTCCCGGTATAAAATATTCTATGTGCTAGTCCAGGACATGGTTTACACATGTACCAAATTTCATCCAAATCTGTTTAGCTGTTCGAGCGTGAAGAAGTAATAAACATACACACACACACACTCTCACAAACTTTCGCCTTTATAAGTGTGATAGCTGAAACAAAAAACCACAAACAAAATAGCATAAGCATAAGCATAATCAGCCTTATAATGTTCCCACTGCTGGGATTCACCGCCGCCTCTCTAGGAGAGGGAATGGGCTGTAATCACGCGAGCCCAGTGCGGATTGGTGGATGTCACATGTCTTAGAATTTTTGGGTCTAGGACATGCCAGTTTCCTCACGATGTTTTCCTTCACCGTTTTGAGAGCAGTGGTGATGAAAATAAACACAAAGTAGTGCGCTTGGCTGGGTTTGGACCCGCGACCTTAAAACTCATAAGTCGGGGCCGTTACCACTCGGCCACCACAAACAAAATAACATTAAAGTAATCAAGCTAAGATAAGTTTTAAGTTCTCAACTCGGCAGTCTGCAGTGAAATACAGGCAATAAAACGCAGTGCTAGCCCGTTACTTACAGATAACCTATTCACTGGTCCTTTAGTGCCGAGATGTGTTGTGGGCTGTCGCCTTTATATTACTCTTGTCTATTCAAGTGGAATTCGTTTATGGCGTATATTTTTTAGTTTATGACTTGGTTTTGTCACAGTTAATGTTTGACATGATGATAGTAGTTTTTATCTAGGGAGTATGTTCTTTTGGGACCATTTTCTACTATTATGCAGGCGAAGCAGCATTAGTAGCTAATTTTTAATCGGCTTCAAAAAGGAGGAGGTTTTATGTTCGGCTGAATGTATGTTTTTTTTAATGTGTATTCACCGATTTCTCGGTCAATTGTGGACCGACTTTGAAATATTTTTTTTAATGTGAAAAAGAAAGAAAAAACGTTTATTCGTACCTCACACAAACAGTAGAATTACTTAAGTATGGAAATCGAAAGGTTGTGCTTCCAAGTTGGTCCCATAGAAATATTGTTATGATCTCATCATGAACTTCGAAGATATGGAACAGAACTCCTCATCACAGCAGAACCGTCGTAAAAAGTAAAATTGCAGGAACTTTATGTGGCAGCACAATGCCGATACAAGAGTCACGGTGCGGACGAAAAAGAAACTTTCCAGACCTATCATTGCTGTATCATCGGTTAAAAGCTTGGTGATTACCATCAAGTGGGATCACAGTCAAGCACTGGTTTATATCAATTTAAAAAAAAATACCTTTTCGAGTCCGGACATGTTATAGAAGTACAAGAGCAAACAGATCAAGAAAATCAATCAGTTATAACTGGCAAAATTGTCGCACTGATAAAAATATCCAATGTTAAAATAACGCTTAAGTTTTTCATCTACATTGTTAATTCAGTAAGTCATCTATATTGTTAATTCTCGGATTTGCGCCACCAGGCGACAGCGCTTTCCCACGTTCGCTATCGTAGTAATCCAGTTAATGAATTGTGAAGGTCAGATAGATATGCCAAATAAAAATTAAATTACTACAAAATACTGGTATGCAGCTACATTCGGCTGGAGTGGAAGTCGATCTAGAGATATTTGGGTAAAGTCTTAGAGACAGTTGACATAAACTTTTGGCATTTTAGCCTGTTTAGTTCTGCTATTTTTTTTTTCATTTCATTTGTTTGAAACACAATTACAATAAAATATGAAAGAAAGAAAGAAAAAAAACGTTTATTCGTACCTCACACGTACAGTACAATTTTAAGTATGGAAAAAAAAAACTTTAAAATCTGTGCAAGGCCAAAAAGGCGCCATATATTGTGTGACATATGGGTGAATGTACAATTCACGACCAATTTTCCATAGATTACTTGTGTACATTGTTGACTAGGTAGGTAAGTACAATTACATTTAAATACTATATCAGCTTAGGTATTACATTTTGTTGTGTTATAACGGTGCACAATCAACAATTTTTTTCTTAAAATTGCTTTGAGACAATGAAGATATTCAAATGACAAAAGTATTTTTATAAATTTTTCCTAGTCGACAAAAATTAATTAAAGAGTACAAAATATTATATTGGTGTACAATAAAGAATATAATAAATAAATAAAATATTTCGTGCAGTGTTTGTAGGTACCTATCTCGAGTTTTTAGCTTAGGCATGATCTTATGTATTATTTGAACAACTACCATAAAGGCGTATATTTAGGTACATACTTATATATTACTAGCTGATTCTGCGAACTTCGTACCGCCTAATAATGTGATAAATGAAGAACCGCTCGACCGATTTTGTGCAAACTTCACATAAACCATCTACTAAATAGTCCGAACAAAGCCTAAACATTTGGTTTGAATAGGTAAGCCCGTTCTTGAGTTATAAAATTACAACAAAAAGTGGCATTGATTTTTATATATTTATATTTAAAAGAGAATATCATATTAAGTTGCTAAAAAAACTAAACATAAAAGTCAACTACTTAATGGATGACAGTTTGTGCCCTTTTATCTGAAAATAAGGACCAATTTTATTTCAGCAAAAACATTGACATTTGACTATAACAAGAAACATTAACAAGCTTATATATAAAACGTCAACTAAAGGAATTTATCTTGACATAACATAAAAATTTATGATCAAAGGAAATATATAGAAATGTCAAAAGTTGTGACCTTTTACCTATTGATGAAATAAATGATTTCGTTGTAGGTAACATTTTTTTTTAAATGATTTTTGTACTATCCTGACCTACTTTTAGAAGGATAGCTGTTGCCTCGATTTTTGTAAATATGGTCACATTTTGTTAAATACCGGGGTGGTATTTAGAGGAGTTTGACCTGAAGGTACACTAGTGGGAGATTGAAAATAAATAAAACCACTGTGTACGTACAGATCTAAATTTAGCAGCTCAATGACATTTGTTCAATAGCTCATTGTCCTCTCAATTCTCTCTCATTTATTAAAAAAGAAACTAATTGCCTTATACTAAACGGGGTAACAAAACCATAGCGACTTCTAATTCGACGCCAACGCCATCTATCGAGAGAGTATGAACTAAGTCGTGAACACATTTGTAGAAAATACTGTTTTTAATATGCATTGTTATCCGTCCGGCCGGCTGGTAAGAAGTTTTCCACGCGCACCTCAAAGAGATATCAGCAAACCGTAGGGGCCCAGCAGGGCCAGATGCACGCTAGGGTCACGGGCAATTTCTAAAAAGAAAACCCGCGGTCCTAGAACGCAAAGCTCGACTGAAGGACACAGGTGTGGTTTTAGTCGATAAAAGTGTGACACTCCCTTTCGCCCTTTCTTTTTAGTCGGGAAGTCGGGCTTTCGCAGCGACGACGGCTCATACCGGCGCTCCATAAAGGGCCATGGACTGAACAATGCCTGCGTAGAGCCTCCAGCAGGAGGCCTCTAGACCCCCTAAGTTGAACAGGAGTCGCTTGAGGGCAGCCCCAGTCTGATCCAGTTTGGGAGCCAGACGTCGGAACTGCTCCTCGAAATTGCACTGGCTGTCAAGGACGAGTTTCAGGTACTTCATCGTCGACTTGACGCCGATGTAAACTCCTTCTACAGTTATTTGGGAACGCCGTGGTGGCGCGATCCGAAGGCCATGAAAGCACATGGCCTCGGACTTGTGCAATGCCACCTCGAGTCTCGAGTGTTCCTCTCGCGCGGGGAACAGAGTGCTCACCACACCCTCCACAATCTGGGGCCGGAGACTCTGCGTCAGCGGGGGAGTTCAGGGGCGGAGTTTTTCCTGCACCACCTTGTAGGGGCGTCCACGTCCACGGGTCTCCGTTCAGAGTCCCCAGCCACACCACTCTCACTCCTGGCTTCAGAACGGGAGAAGTTATTTGATGATTACCCACCTAAAAAAAAGTACGGAGTTTATATTTCACTTAGCTTTATAATAACTGCATCATCTTATGTTGACTTCTCAAGGGAATAAAAAATACTAAGACGCTTTTCTTGTCTCTCATTTTAAAATATTTTTAAAATAATCTCAGTCTGACCTACTTGCGATGGGTTGCCATTAGAAAATCTCATTTAGTTAACATCAAAGTAGGCTGTGTACATCACTAGCAATCGAATACTCGTACACTCGACAGGGAATTAAGCGAATTGAACTGGAAGAGGTTTGAAAACTGCCTTATGTTCATTTTAATGCCTAGGAACAACTTGTTAAGGTTTGTTTAAAAGCACTTTTTTTTCACATAAATCTTTTGAATACTTTTTAATAACATAGTATTAAAGTTTAGTCTAAATACTCTTGATAAATGAGTAACATAATAAATGAAGAAATTTAGCCACTATTTTAAGACTTCGAATAATATTAATATTGTTAAGAATTCTGTTTTCGTACAAAAAACCTTAGTGTAGCAGTTTCTGCCGACTGTGCACTTGTGCAGCCCCCCGAGCCAAGTTACGATCATTTCGAGTAGGCCACGCCTCCGATTCCTTTGTTTTGACCACGTAACTGAGCGTTGAGATGACGTCAGAACAAAGGAATCGGAGGCGTGGCTTACTCGAGGCGTTCGACGCAAACGAAACGATCGTAACTTGACTAGGTATGTAACATACTCTATTTTTACCAAGTTTTAATTTTGAATATATATTATGATTATGGGTAAAATCCGATCAAAACAGCAGAAAATGCAGGTTAACTTAACAAAGTACATACTTTTCTTTTAGTTTTTTTGCACACGTACTTACACTTTTACCTTCTTAAAATGACTTATTTACTCTTTTCCCAGTTCGTACGCATTTTCCTCAACTTTTAATTCCGTGTAGCGCGATCCTGTTTTATAGCACCGGACTTCATTATGCTAATAGGGGTTCGATTTCATCCGACCCTCGGTTGTTACTGATCACTAGAGATTTTTAAGCCTATCCAGCATTTTGGGGAATAATTTGTGGGAATATTGATGGTTCTTTGGAAATATTGCTTATTTACCTGTTATGAACACTTGGGTTCGAACTTGTCCTGTTATGAACTTTATTATGTACCAAAATAGTAACAATTCTACCGAAATTTATTAAGGTTTCCGCCATTGTGTGTATTTAGAATTACAAGTATGTTTATCAGTTGTCTAATACTCATAATACAAGCTCTGCTTATTTTGGGAATAGATGACGTTATGTGAAAGTTGTGGATTATTATTATTATACTCAAAAATTTCTATGGGTACAATGGGGGTTTATGTTATTTGTTAGATTGTCTTAGAAGACCCTGTTTTATATTATTTTTGGCTTCGACATTGCAGGGCCCCTACGGTTTTGCTGACATCTCCTTGAGGCGCGCGTGGAACACTACGCATTATCGACAACTTGGATTCGGTCCGGACGGTCGGACGGCGAGTTGCCTATTGCTCGCCGACCGCAAGCTAGCGCCTACGGTGGCTGGAAATCGGGATCGGGATCCCGACGGCTAGGGCGGGAGGACCTTTTTCCCTATTTTATTATTATATTACTGCTTCGCACGACGTTCTGACTATTTTATTATCATATTACTGCTTCGACGGTTACCGGACGGTCGGACGGCGAGTAACCCATTGCTCGCGTCCGCGGCTCGCGTTTGCCTAGAAGTAACCTTTTCACTCTTGACTTAAAAACCCCTAGGTCTTAGGTTATTGGTTGATCTTTCTTATACCAGTATTGGAGCACAGTGTGACATTTTATATTCTGTCTGTTTTTTTTTTTACACCCAGAATGCTGCACTCCATAACTTTCAGCAACCTCCAACGCGCAACTTTTGTGACAACAACATTTAAAATTAAATAATAAATAAAGCTTAAAATTAAATAATGATAAGTTTATTTTATTTTTTCAATATACATGGAAAAATGAACGAATTATGCCTCCATCATACTTTATATTGTATTGATCGACTGTCGATAGAAAAGATAAAAGTCCATTGTACGACGCTGTTTATTCGTCCAATAACTTTGAATTTATTATAACTATAAAATAGTCTACATTTTAGTAACGCCAGACAGTCGCTAGTCAAGCAAACATTTTTATTATTTCAAATTAAACCTTTTTGAAATGAAAGAATTCTTCAAAGAAACGTCATTTGGAGAATCTAAATAGTTATCATATGCATTCTATAGTTCATGTATTATTATTTTCAAAAGCAATTTCTAAGAAAATATGAGTAAATCACATGGTGTCTAGACATGGGGTTTGGCGTGTTCAGCGTTAGTTATTGAGTTTTATTTCGAAACGGTACCTATAGAAAATTGTTCAAATCAACAGTATTTGCCTATAATACTCATTCTATTTATAGATTTAAAATTGTCAATGAGGTGATAGACCAGGGCAAACACGGTAAGCCTAAGTGGAACAGAGTTTTCTGCAAACTTAAATTTGGTAATGAAGCTTTTTCATGCATTGGGCCGTTTCTGTATGAAAGAGTTAATAAAAAATTCAACATTCTTCCATTAACGACGTTTGAGTGTTAGAAAAAGGTTCAAGATTGACTGCTTTTTTTTTCGGTTGGAAAATCATCTTATGACATCCCCCGCTCCTGGGCGGGGCGTGAGATAGTGTCAGACTTTTACTAACTAAAAACCCAGTCCTGTTCCTTCGTTGCCTTTCGTACCGGGGCCGAGTCTTCCTTTCAGAATCAGATCCTTGGCCCCAGTAGGCTTCGACCCTGCTGGGCCCCTACAGTTGCTGACATCTCCCTGAGGCGCGCGCGGAACAGTACGCGCCGTCGACAACTTGGGCTCGGTCCAGACGGTTACCGGACGGTCGGACGGCGAGCCACCCAGTGCTCGCCGTCCGCAAGCCCGCGAAGATTGACTGCTAGGACTTAACTATAACGAAACGGAAAACCTTTTATCAAATATCTAATAAATTGTAAAATATTAGTTAACATTGCACACACCTATTTTTTATTTATTTCGCACTTATTCACACTCATCATAACATACATACATTTAATTACCTTTGGTATTTACTAAATTATATTGTAACCGTTGTATTTGTTGGCTAGACTTATTTGAGTAATAAATATTGTCTTTTGAAAGAGACTGGATCCTACGCCACGGGGTATCGTAGCGCGGGATCCAGTGTCACATTTAATTTTGTTACACGTGTGTATTTTATTACTTATTACTTTTTTATTTTATTATCATTAATACAAAATAATAGAATTTTCTAGGTTGAATAGCAACCAAAAACCACTAAGGTTTAAACCCTTGCTATCATGAATCCATTCTCAACATCGAATTTTAATTTTTTTTTTTTTTATATAATTTTAAATAAAATGATTTTTTATATATGTACGTTATTGTCGATAACAATTTATAAAAACTTTAGGTCTTTATGTAAGTAAAAAAAAAACATTCTTAAATATTACTTAAGTGATATTGCTTAAGTTTGCATTTGACATTTTTGTGTATAATATTTTTTTTTTTTCTGAGGGTAGACTATTAATAAGTCTCGGTACAATGCACCCGGTAGTTCGCTCGCCGTACGTATTGTTGGCGCGCTGAGTACGAAGCCTATTCTCAGAAATTGCCCGAGTGCATACAGAATGTTCAATTTTGTTTATAAGATGTTTATTGAAAAAAAAATTCTTTTAGTAACAAAAAATTACTCATTAGTCATCAGTATTAAAACTTAGATCATTACTTACTTCATTATCATCTTCCTGCCCTTATCCCGTGTTATTTGGGGTCGGCGCAACACGTATTTTCTTCCATTCTGCCCTGTCACTTGTTATTTTATCACTAACTTCCTTTTCTTTCATATCACTCTTCACACAATCCATCCATCTTTTCTTTGGCTTCCCTCTGCTTCTCCATCTATCCAGATGCTATCTATGCTATGATCTATGCTCATAACTCTTTTAGTAATATGCGTTTAATCGTTCTATTTATAGATGAGAGTTTTAAAAATCAAAATATACTAGCAGTGCTACCACGAGCTCAGTACGCGATTCATTTTAGGACCTAATCTGAACTGTTAAAGGGATGGAGCTATATAGGGTGTATAGCTCCATCCCTCTCGCTTGCACGACGGACATTTTAAGGGGTCATGGTAAGGCCCCAGATAAGAACAATTCGTAACAGTTTTACCTTCTTTTATTAAATTTAATTGGTCCTTATGTCCGCGTCTTTCAGGAAATGGACGTACCATTTCTTACTTCGTAGGTACCTACCTATTTTTTTTTTGTATTTACTAATACATTCAGTTTTTATTTAGGTATCTATTTAGCTATTTAGGTACTTTTTGTTTTGATTCAGTGTGTGTATTCGTGGCAACACAGGCCCTATCACAATACCTGCACTGAAATAAAAGCTTTTTTTTACATGAACTATTTTTAGGGTTCCGAACTTCAAAAGGGAAAAACGGAACCCTTATAGGATCACTTTGTTATTCGTCTGTCTGTCAAGACCCTTTATTTCGGAAACGCTTGGAGGTAACGAGTTCAAATTAAAACCATATACTTGAGTCTGCAGTCTTTTAAAGATGTGAAGAAATCAAATGTCTAAGTTAACGAAAAAAAAAAGATACGGCCGTTTAAGTTTCAAAAAACGTATATTTCGACACACGAATATATCAAAATTCATAGGTTACTTCTCGTTGACCCAGAATCCTGAAGTTTGGCATAAAGCAAGGTCTTATAGCACAACTATAGGAATAAATCTGCAAACAAAAGAAAATTGTTGCTACGTTACAACAAAAAAAAATTTATGCGATTCAGAAAAATCTTCGTAACTCAATTAGGGAATAAGACTGTTTTCTTAGGTAAGATTGCACGGAACCCTCAGAGCGCGAGTCCGACTCGTACTTGCCCAGTTTTTGTTTATCAAATTGCTCAACCTATTCCAAAATCCTATTTTTCTAAAAAAAATTGACAACTTCTCTAAAAATATGAAACAGTTATATAAACCAACTTAAAAACATTCTACAAACTTTCAGACCCATTTCTTATTTCGAAAGCATCATTGTCAAACAAATAAACTGTACAATATTTATACTTGGCCGCCTTTTCAGACACAAATACATTTTCGGGGCAGGGTTGGTACTACTGAGTTTAGTAATGAGAAAAACTTTTTGTATATATACCTTGCTTGTTTTTTGGGTTATATTAAAACTGCTCTCCGACAATTTTTCTTCGAATTTATAGTGTATTCACACGCACTGGTGTGATTTGGTACTGTTTGTCATTTCTGGGTTGAGCCGCGGCGGGTACAAGTTGTCCAATAATGTCTAATTTCGGTGTTGAATTTAATACGATTGTAACTTACACGCTTTTGTAATTTTTGGGACACGCGAAGGTATTTGGAATGTGTGGAATTCAGAACACTCGGAAAGGGTTTTCAGGGTTTAATAGAAGCAGAACACATTGTGAAATAGATTGTTTGGAGGCTCTAGAATACTCTAGATAATGTGACTTTCTGACAGCGGTTGCCAAAAAGTGAAAATATAAATGTTTGAATAAAAAGAAAAGAAAGAAAAACGATCATATCGTATGCGTGTATATCTTTTAAAGTCTTTGACTTAACGTTAAGCTCCTCAGATGAGTCTGGTTGCCGGTATTATTACAGTCATGTGACACATTTCAGCTTAGCCTCTAGGGTAGACGATGCATCTGCAGCAACGCCTGATTTCTATGGCATCCATTACAAGATAGGTTTTGCTGTCAGTTTATGCAAGATGAAAGTGCTCCCAAAATGTATTGTGTTGGTACGTATGCGTGGGTATGTACCCACATAACATAATGAAGGTCTTGTTAATTGCTAGTTCGGGGAACATATAGCAATTAGTGAGCTATTCCTCTCCTGTGAAATTCCTAGAAATCTGTAGAGCGAAGACTGAATTACGGTATGATGGTCTTGCGTTGGATGAGTTTTAATGGTTGTGTAAGCTGCTTGGTGGTTATCGAAAATTTGTACCCAGTTCTCAATATGAGATCGAGAATTCTCTTTCTTCTTTAGGGTTCAGTACCTCAAAAATAAAAAACGGAACTTTTATAGGATCACTTTGTTGTCCGTCCGTCTGTCTGTCAAGACCCTTTACTCGACAACGCGTGGAGGTATCGAGTTGAAATTAAAACCATATACTCAAATCTGTGGACTCATGAAGCTGTGAAAAAATCAAACTTCTAAGTTAACGAACAAAAAAGATACGGCCGTTTATGTTCCAAAAAACGTATATTTCGACACTCTCAATGGAAACAAAATTCGTAGGGTACTTCCCGTTGATCTAGAATCCTGAAATTTTGCATGAAGCAAGGTCTCATAGCACAAGTATAGGAAGTAATCTGAAAACTGTAATTTTGTAGTTAAGCCATAAAAAAAAAATTGCGATTCGGATAATCTTTGAGACTCGATTCGCGAATTGAACGGTTTTCATAGGTAAGTTTGTACAGAACCCACAGTGCATACGTTCGACTCGCACTTGCCCGGTTTTTTTTACATCAGCATTATTTAATCACCTGCTTAGGCCTGATACTTTTTTGGTAATAGTCGACAGAAATGAAGAACGTCCAAACTAAATTACAGACGTATTTTATTATATTTTACAATTCCAGCTACACTTCTGTACCATAATCTTCACAAAAGCTTCCTACATCTCGTAACTCTTAACGATCACTATCTAAATAATTCCCGACCCATCCTAAGCCAACGTATTTCAGTACATCGGAGCACGCATCAACACACTGCCCCAGCAATTACTAGGGTCAAGTGTTAAGGCCGAAATACGTGTTAAATGTCCTACAGGGATTCACTACCGATGTACATTATCACCTATGAAATTTGACCCTTGAAACACTCTGTAAACACCCCGACTACATCTTCTGAATAGGCCGTTTTGAGCGACGGGGAAGGTCAATAAAGAATGGTCGAAAGCTTCTACAAAATCTTGAGGATCTTAATATTGTAGAATACTTAAGATTCAATGTGGATACGCATTATGCAATTATGTGTTTTATTGTGGAGTTGTAAGAGTGTTTTTAGATTGAACATTGCATCAGAAGTAGGTGGGTTAGTAAATCACTATGGATATCTGTTAGGGGTTTATAAGTGTCCTAAATTTAGGGTAACTGTTTAGAAATAGGATTAGGTGGTTAAGATTTGTGTAATTAATTTCATCACCACTGCTCTCGAAGCTCGCAATGGGTAGCTTGCCGTCCTACCGTCCGGTAACCGTCCGGACCGAGCCCAAGTTACCGACGGCGTGTATTGTTCCACGCGCGCCTCAAGGAGATGTCAGCCACTGTAGGGGCCCAGCAGGGTCGAGGCCTACTGGGGCCAAGGGTCTGATTCTGAAAGAAAGACTCGGCCCTGGTACGAAAGGCAACGAAGGAACAGGAGTGGGATTTTAGTCAGTAAAAGTATGACACTATCTCCCGCCCCGCCCAAGAGCGGGGATGTCATAAGATGGTTTTCCCACCGGAAAAAAAATAAAAAAAACCACTGCTCTCGAAACGGTGAAGGAAAACATCGTGAGGAAACCAACATGGACTAGAATAAAAATGAAGACGTGCGACATCCACCAATCCGCATTGGGCCCGCGTGGTGGATTACGGCCCATTCCCTCTTTCAAAGAGGAGGCCCGCGTCCCAGCAGTGGGAACATTATAAGGCTGATTATGCGTTATTAAGATTTAATTGTGTCTTCAGATAGTTTATTGTCTTCATTTTTATAATCCACTATCATTTACACTGGCCTGTTGTTCTCGTGGTTAGTGGCCCTGACTGCTATGCCAGAGGACGTGGGTTCGATTCCCACCCAAGACTAATGTTTGTGTGATGAGCACGATCATTTTTTCTGTGTCTGGGTGTAATTTATCTATAATATGTATGTATTTAGAAACATATAAGTATGCTTATTAGTTGTCTGTTGTGGGATATTGTTATTATTATTATTTCTGAACTATAAAAAAAATAAAATTGACTCTAGAACTATATTTAATCTTAATTAGCATAGTGGTTTAGCGATTGGTGCTGCGTGTTGCAAGTTCAATTCCCAAACGGTACAACAATATTTCTATGGCCCACATATATTGTTCCGGGTCTGGGCGTTATATGTAGGTGAGTTTATAATATGTTCGTGAACGCACCCACGATAGAGGAGTTAGGAGGACTTCTGAAAAGATAACCTGTGGTCGAAGAGAACACAAAGTTCAACTGAAAGATGATATAAATGTGGTTTTAGTCTGTAAAAGTCTGACATAGCCTCCCTTTGGTAGATGATGTCCTACCTCAAAAACAAAACAAAAAACTACGATACAGGAGTAATGCTTAGTTTGTGACAACGTTTCGTTTAAAAAGAAAGAAAAGGAAAAAGAAGTCTAACCACCGTATTATTTTTTTTTAATTATTATTCAAAGATATTTTTAGATTATCCAAAGATAGATGTAATGAAAATAATCCCAATCTAAGTAACAAAGGGAGCTCAATCATAAAACAAATGAATCCCTACAAATCCCATAAGCTATGAACACAAAATCTCCCCAAAATCAAAACCAACTAACCAATAAGGTAGCCCCCATTAAATACTCAGATGATATCGCCAATAATTCCGTTCCATTGCCAAAATACCGTTTATACCTAAATTAACCTCCTCAACGAACCGTCTCCAGATTTTCTGCCGGTAAATTTGGTCCTGGACAATAATCTTCCAAGTGCATAGTCAGCTATACGAACAATGACCAATACCAGCAACATTGACCCCTAAAACTCACCAAAGTTTGACTTGCGAGGGACCGAGTTAGATTGGACAGGACCGGATTCCGAATCCACCATTAATATAGATTTTCGATCGCCCTGTCAATATGTAACGGCGATTTGAGAATTTCTGGCTCGCAGTACTGTGATTCCTAAGGAAGCTTTATGATATTATCTACGGATGAAGAAGAAGACTTATGAGAAAAATGCCTAATTGAATACTTGCCTGTATTTATTTTTGTACTAAATAAAAAATAATACAATCCAGTTGGGTAGGTCTAACTTTGAGTAAGAGGTCAATCGTCGAATCTGACTCAGCTGGGCAGCGTTCGGAATGGTGCGCGGTATCATCCCGTCCAACATACCACAGTGTCTCAAGACGAAAGTCTATGACCAGTGCGTGTTGCCAGTGATGACACATGGTACTGAAACATGGTCGCTTACAATGGGTCTCATCAGAAGGCTTACAGTCACCCAAAGGGCAATGGAAAGGATAGCCCTTTCCATTGCCCTTTGGGTGAGCAAGTGAGCAAGGCAGTGGGCAGGGCCCATTGCTCGTAGAACGGATGGTCGATGGGGCCGAAAGGTTCTAGAGTGTCAACTGCGCATCGGAAAACGCAACGTTGGAAGGCCTCCTACAAGGTGGACTGACGATCTGGTGAGAGTCGCGGGAGTGCGATGGATGCGATACGCACAGGATCGGTCGTTGTGGCGTCGCGCGCTTTGGGTGCTAAATCCAACAGTGGACGTTTTCCGGCTGATATGATGATGATGATGATGACTAAAATTGTTTATAAAATTAAACAGCAATTAGCATTTTAAATAATTATATGAATAGGGGGCTTGATGTTAGCATTTCGTTATCTTTTTCCACGCACGTTACCTAATGGAGGTGACGTCACACTGTAGTTTGTGCATTCCTTATCTGTAACTTGACAGTTCCCCATCTAACAGATAAAAATGTTTGTAACTTACTTAATTTTGAACCGATTTGAAAAATTATTTCTATTTGCGGTTTCGAATATAGTTACTTTTGATAAAAAATAATAATTAAGTATCCAATTCTTGAAAGGTCTGATACTTAATTGGACCTGAAAGAAACAAAAAAAAAAAATCCTAAAAAATTTTCAAAGGTCAACAAATTAGTCTTACTTTTAATAAAAGATAAGACCTGGCTTTTAGCTTTTGAGCCAAGTTAAGCCGAATTTAAATTGTTTTAAGTATTCTCAAAAGATTACCAAATAATTTGATAATATTTTTATTTTTCTTTACGATTTAAAATTTCAAAGTTTTCGTAATTGCTTTATGTCTGATCTCTGTCTGAATCTTTAGGCATGAACCAATTTAAACCGATATTTTTTCTGGAAATTTTAGCAGTAGCTTAGATTCTTAATTTGTTCCAGTAATGACGCCAATAGATTTGTCTCCTAATGTGGAATTTAAGGCGTAACTAGTCAAATTTTGTGGGATTGTTCGAAAGAATTACCAGGGCTCTGGAACACAAAAGGCAAAAAGGAATACAGGCGGGTTTTAGTCAGTAAAAGTCTGATACTCCCTCCACCCTTTTATTTCTTACGCTGTCTCCACCATAAAACTCTGGAATGTACTTCCCCCTTGACATCAAAAAAGCTGAAAGCAAAATTTTCTTCAAGCGTAAAATTCGGAACTACTACTTGAAGTCCTCTCAACCTTAGTTTGGTCTTTGTCATTATTGTTATATTTTAAGCTCTCTTAATTAAAATGATTCAATATTTATCACAGTATTTATTAATTTGTGATCTTAGCATATATATGTTTTTCATTATTATAAACCACCAAATTTAATGATACTTTATTCTATTTGTAATATCTTATCATCACATCATATCATTTCAGCCGAAAGACGTCCACTGTTGGACATAGGCCTCCCCCAAGTGTCGCCATAATGACCGGTCCTTTGCTTCTCGCATCGATCGGATTCCCGCGACCCTTACCAGGTCATCGTTCCACCTTGTGGGAGGGCTTCCAACGCTGCGTCGTTGTTTTTCAAAGGAGTAGCCATATCCCATCCGGTGATTATTAGCACCCTTTGTTTCGCCGTTGCCAGCCTTGACCGCTATCGGAGTCATGGGTAGACCGGCTGCCGGGTACCAGGGGCCATTTCTTTGGTTTGCTTTTCATTTTAGGGCGGGGTGGGGTTGCCGTAATCACCGCGCTTGGCAGCTGGGTTGGCGATCGCAGTGTGATTGTTATAATGCACAGAGAATGCTACTGCCCATTCTCTGGTATGTCCCTTAGTCACCTCTTACGACACCCAAGATGGGTGCCACTCTTTACGTCCGAACACCATACGGACGATTTATTGTAATATCTATTGTTTATTTATTGTGCACGCGCACACCACTGTTCTCTTTTGACCCAAAGGTTGACTGGTAGAGAATGCCTTGTTGCATTAAGTCCACCTATGTACCGCTACTGTACATGAAGTTTAAATAAGTACATAAATTTTCTGCTTCTTAAAAAAAAAAAAACTGCTTAACCTAATAATAATATATATATGTATATTCACACAACGCCGTCCAGTCTCAAGCTAAGCAGAGCTTGTGTTATGAGTAATAGACAACTGATAAACATACTTGTATGTTTCTAAATACATACTTTTTATAGATAAATTACACCCAGGCACAGGACAAATAATTGTGCTCATCACACAAACATTTGTCTTGGGTGGGAATCGAACCCACGACCTCTGGTATAGCAGTCAGGGCCACTAACCAATAGACCAACAGGCCAGTCAAATAATCCCTTACCTATGAGCATGATGAGGAATATTAGTGTCGTCTTACGTTAAGTTTATGAACCAAAACAATCTTTGTCAAAATCTAATTTGTAATCCTCTTTAAATCCTTAGAAATTTTATTCTGTGTCGCACAAGCATTGAACAAGACAGTTTAATTAAAGCGAATATCTTCCCGTGAGATTCGCTGGCATCACGTGAGCAGAAGAAATCTACCTCTGACCATATATTTAAGCTTTCACTGAGCGGCAATAACAGTAAAGCGTCTTGAGGGAACGGTGGGCAGGGACGGACTTGGAGCAGCGTCCCAATATTAGGATGTAGATAAGCCTGACAGTGCAATATGGTTTGTGTTGATGAAAACTGCATTTTAAAATAGTTTCCGTTGTTGTAGATTATTTTAATTTTTAGGTTTAGGCGTGTAATCATTGTCTTACTGCTAAGTTGCTCCTTCATTTAAATTTTGGTATTTTTGCATCTAGCTGAAAGAAAATTTTGAAAATATTTGAATTGATTTGATTTAAGTAAGCAGCAGGCTGACAGTAGATATGCTATCAGCTGTACTTTAAATCAATTTACAGTTTTAATAATTTTTATTTGTATTTAGTACCTGAAAACAAAACTAATTTAAATATTATTATTTCAATAACCTTATAATAATATAAAATCAATAGTTTTTTTTTTAATTTACGGGTAAATAATAATTTTTGTGTTGCCAGGACCACTACAAAAATAATGAGGCCCTGACTTCAGCGCTCGGTATGGTACTTTGGTACCTGTGTTACAGGAGCCAGATGTCTTCTCCCAATTACATAAGTCAAGTTTTATGTACTAAAAATCTTAATTTTAAGTACTCTTTTACACTCAAAAGTCTGAACGAATTTGGATTATTTTAATAGATTAGTGCACAGGTATATCATGAACAGGAATAGCATAGGACCTTTTATCTCGAGAGCATGTTCCATTGGGATAATTTCCTATATACAGGCGGGCGAAGCTAGTAACCACTTGTTTGTATCTCTACTTAGTGAAGTAGGCGAAAAAAAAACTCATTTTTTTGATAAGAAAAAAGCCTAACCTAAGCACGACTGACTTTCCCAAATCCCTCTCTGCCCTCACTTCGGTCGAGATTTAAGAAGATAGGTATTACCTTCTCCAGTACTCACAGTAGAGTGTCTCTCTTTATGGACACCTTAATGGCGTGATGGAGTAAATGCGAAATGTTAATGAAAAGTCCTAGTGGAGTGGCGAGCGATGAACTGGAAAATTGGGAGCGACTGAAGTACAGGATCCGATGTGGGGTACATTATTTAGGTCGTGTGATTGTTGGTTTGTAACGTGTAACAGCATAGTGTTTTCTGAAAGGAGGTGTATTAGTAAGTTATTGATTTGAACCAGACTCTGTTACTTCTTTGTACATGTCGGTACAGGATGGCGATTACCATCGAAGTCCTTTCAAGATACTCTATTCTATTATTTATGGTTAAGGATCACTACTTTTCCTCTTGAACGGCGTTATTAAGTACATAATTTCTTTGCTTTCATAATTATATATATATATATATATATATTATATTGTTTGTATTATATGCAATTTATTAATTTATGTATTGTATATATGTAAATAATACAATACATAAACGAACTACCTGCGTATCTTTTTTCTCCTTCTCTGTCAAATCCTTCCAAAGGTTGTCTGTAAAAAATCGCTTTTAGCGATAAGACCGCCCATTGTGACAACCTATTAATTTTAATTTCCTAATAAAAGTTGTATTTTTGGTGTACAATAAAGAATATATCTATCTATCTATTTTGTAGGCGATAATTGGGTAACGAGCAACAAACAAACTATTCCAGATCACACAACTGATTCATTATGATGCAAGCTTTATTCACTTCTCAACGAGCCCCGAGACAGTCCACAGCCTAGATGTTGTTCGTACGGCTGTCTACAGAGGAAAACCCCGCATCCTTGTGTTCGGAACTTTTATCTGTTCGACTCATGCAAACGTCAGCCCAATTTCTGTCAAAGTGACATGTGTCACTTAGTTGTCATTTGTTTATTCGTTCTCAAGCTTCCGTAATGTTGAGTTCACTGACATTCATATTAGACAAAATGAGCGACATCTAACTTGCAGCTCATTTTCACCCGTAGGTATTTTATAAATATCTACATATTTATACATATATAAAAGGAGAAACTAACTGACTGACTGACGTCGAAAGTGCAGGGCCAAGAAGCGTGAAATTTTGCACAAGGTTTCCTAAGGTTTCCTTAGGTTGGCACTAAGACAGGATTTCCAAACTTCATCCCCTAAAGGAATGACACGGGGTCTAAAGATTGTATGGAGAAACTGACTTTTACGCGGGCGTAGCCGCTAGCAAAAACTATTTAGTACACACAACATTGTATTTTGGTCCTAATTTTTGTAAAATTTATTTATTACGTCAAACGTCAAAACAGTAACTGCTGAATATCATATTTGGCTCATCCTTACGTTGCAAATGTAAAAACAAACTTCACAAACATTTGTCTGCCACCCAAGTTACGCACATAACTTTCTTCCCCACACATAGCCAGCCAGTGTCCACCATGGTTCACCCCATACCATAAAGTAAATAACCATAGCGCTGTCACAATCAGATAAGTGGGGCCGGTTTACAGCTTGGACCGTAGATTTAGAGAACTGGATCGAGCATTCCTTGTTTAACTGTCAAATGAATGCAGTTAGGAATTTATGAGATAGATAAACTGATCATGCAGGGTTAATGTCTATCACTATTTCACGTCACAGGCTGTCAGTCTCAACTTCGTAACTACAACAATAGATATATAGATCAGGATTAAGTGTTCCTTGATTGTCTGTCAGATGAATACAGTCAGAAAAGGGTGAGATGCAAATGGATCGTGTGGACAGTTGTGATCTAATTCTAAAAATCATGCCCTATGTTGTGATCTCTTTATCACTCAAAGGTTTGCTGGAAGATAACTCAACACTGAGTTCGCATACAAATATTAGTAAAATATGAGTTTGTTTAATATTACAGCCTACTGAAACAATATAGGTTCGTTACACACCATAGATGTAGGATTACATGTGCACAAATTACGAATGAAATACTTAAGTACCAATTATTAAAAATAAAACTCCATCTAAATTAAAAATTCCATCATATTTGTGAATATCTATTTCTTAAATGTATACATTGGGCATTTTTTAAATGCTACTTATTACCTATATTCAAGTCCCAAGATATTTTTCTTATTCGTGCGTAATATTATTATAGATATACGAAACTCATTTAAACAGATTATTTACGTACATTACCTTCGATTAATTATTATTTCATGATGTCTATTAGTATCACCTTTGCCACTACAGAACAAAGACTAGTATTAGACGTACATTGCTCGTGTCTTTCTACAGAATCATCTATTTTGTGACGATAACGCTCAGTCCAGTTCTCTATATTACGGCTTGGACACATCGAGGCGTATGTATCGCCGATTGTATTGCCAATGATGTGGAACATGGTTTATGTGCCGGTTTATTTGGAGTGAGTCGTAATTGACGTCGGGATATAGTGACGGGTGGTCGAATGGTGGACGAAATTGACGTAATATTTTTTTTTAAAAGAATTTTTACGGAAATTATTAAAAAAAACGTAACCTACTTTTTGGTTTGTTAGTTTAAAGTTTGAGTTTGTTAGTTATTATGTTTAAATTGCTC
Source organism: Mythimna vitellina (assembly GCA_949316375.1). Classification (NCBI taxonomy): domain Eukaryota; kingdom Metazoa; phylum Arthropoda; class Insecta; order Lepidoptera; family Noctuidae; genus Mythimna; species Mythimna vitellina. Next base: position 17,881,346 of record OX438697.1, read on the forward strand.
ATTACTGAATCTACTGCGTTCATATTGATAAAATAAAACGTGCTGTCTGTAATGTCTGCATATTTTCAGTTTTCTCAAACCAAATGAAAAGGAGGTAAATTAATTTGTTTGTTGAGAGTAGAATGTTACATGATTTCCAAATACTGTAAGCTAATTTAAACCTGAAACTACGCACGGGAGCGACACCACGGGAAAAAACTAGTAACTATCAATAACAATAATAAAAAATCTGGGCAAGTGCGAGTCTGACTCGCGCACTTTGGTTTCAGTACAAACTTACCTATGAAAACAGTTCGATTCCCGAATTGAGTTACGAAGATTTTTTTTGTGACGTATGAGACCTTGCTTCATGGCAAATTTCAGGATTCTAGGTCAATGGGAAGTACCCTATGAATTTTGATTTGTTTTTTTGTGACATAAACGGCTGTAACTCGTTTTTGTCGTTAACTCAGAAATTTGATTTTTTCACTAATTCAAGGGACTGGAGACCTGAGTATGTATATAGTTTTAATTTCAACTCGATACCTTCACGCGTTCTCGAGATAAAGGGTCTTGACAGACATACAGATAGACGGACAACAAAGTGATCCTATAAGGGTTCCGTTTTTTAACTTTTGAAGTACGGAACCCTAAAAAGATACGATTGCCCAAATTATTTTACTGATATGGTCACTATTTCTAATTCGCTACCGGAGTATGTGTTACCTGATAGCCACGACCTGAAGATCTGTAAAATCAAGAGTATCCTATTCAAGGTTACTTCTAGGCAAACGTGCTCCACCGTCAACCACATCATTGTTTACTATCATCACCTTAGAATGAAAAAAAACTGCCACATAAACTTAACAGGGAGAACTTACTGGGACAAAATACTTTTTTGTTAAGGGGATGTAACTCGACACATATTTTCAACGTTTTTCATACAATCGCTCTTACGCGATTACGATGTTATTACACATTTTTCATTAGATATTTTGGAAACAGTATCTTTTGGATATTAAGTGGGCTTCTATTGTAATAAATTTATAAATTTATGTAAAACTAGTCCATTATAGACCTCCGAAAATCTGCTATTTTGCATGAACTTTGACACTTCATAATTTACTCAAAAATTTAAAAAAAGTCAAAAATGTATAACAATAGAAGTCTTGAAAATTTAATTAAGATTGTAATGATGACAATTTTTCACAAAAATTTTTAAGGGTTTAAAAAAAAACACGTATTTCCTGGAACAAGTTTTGTAAAATATTCGAGTAAATTACGGATTACCGAATGCTAACAGAGTTTTCAGGCGTTATTACTCTTTTTTCGTGTAGCCTTTTCGTCAAACATCGCGTTGGGTTGCGTTAGGTAACGTAACAAGCTTTTAAACCATGCTCGATGTTGACGATAGGCGCATGAAAAAGGGCCCTCTTAAATCGTCTTTGAGTATTTGATGTAGAATTGAAATGTCTTTCTCTAGTCATCTATTAGGAACGCGATTTTAAAATTTTGAGCTGTAAAATATAGTTAAAATATTCTTTTTGCCTGTAAAAGGGACAATTCCCGCAAAGATTTCATCGTAAAACATCACCATCTACCTACCCCAAAAGCTCCTAAAACCCGTACTGCCCGCAATCCCACCAATATTTATGCCACCGTGAACGAAGCCTCTTCCCCAAGCTTCGGGCATTACAGGGGCCTCTACTAAGAAAATCTTTATTAATAGGTGAAGAAGACAGCACTCCAAGTGGAAGGATTTTGGACTGGATTGAGTGACGGAGATAAAAGATGTTTTAATCCCGTTTGATGAAAAAAGCCATGTCTGGTTGTGAGCACGATGTTGGGGTGGAATATTTTTCATGGGAGTAGACGTTGCTATAATTTTTGTGAGAATATTATGACTTTTGACATGACATAGAGAAAAAAAGAAAGAAAATTGCATTTATTGACATTATTTATTTATTTAAACTTCATGTACGTAGTGGTACATAGGCGGCCTTAATGCAACAAGGCAATTTCTACCAGTCAACCTACATTATGAAAAACAGTAACATCTTATACCAGAAACATCATAGAAATTGATTGCTCCATGATATGGCCAAGTAAAGCAACTGGCTAGATCGTTTTAAACGTTACAGTATGATGATATTTCAATCTTCGCTTGGCTTACTTTCTTTAGTCCTTTTATTATCATTGAAATCCTACATCAATGATCAACAAACATGGATTTTTATGGTTTAACTTGACCAGATCATGAAATCATCAATTTCTATGATCTAGCCACGACATATATATAATGTACTGTGTATACGAATCCTTGGTGTAATATTTCAAATGTTTTTAGAATAAAAGCGCCGTAGTAAATTAACCAAGCAATGTTGACAAAGAGCTATACCGTGTATTTTATGTAGGCAGCTGCTACTTTATCATTATACACATACATGCATAACATTACATGTACATGGTTTGGTACTGTAATTAAAAGCACTGTACCAACTGAAGGCAGGGTTGGCGCAGTGGGTGAGCGATTTGCGACCCGAGTGTCTCGGGTTTGAGTTCCGCACAGAACTAATATTTGTGTTTTTTTTTTCGGTGGGTAAATCGTCTAATGACATCCCCCGTTCTTGGACGGAGCGGGAGTGTATGTCAGACTATTACTGACTAAAAACCCCCTTCGGTTCCTTCGTTGCCTTTTATACTAGGGCCGACTTTTCCTTTCAGAAGCAGACCCTTGGCCGCAGTAGGCTTCGACCTTGCTAGGCCCCTACAGTTGCTGAATTCTCCTTGAGGCGCGCGTGGAACAGTACGCAGTACGCGCCGTCGACGATTTGGACTCGGTCCGGACGGTTACCGGACAGTCGGACGGCGCACGCGCGCCTCAAGGAGATGTCAGCAAATTTTAGGGGCCCAGCAGGGTCGGAGCCTACTGGGGCCACGGATAGTGTGAAAGTGAAACCTGGGGCCCTGGGACGAAGGCAAAGAAGGAACAGGGGTGGGTTTTTAGTCAGTAAAAGTCTGACACTATCTCCTACTCCGCCCAAGAGCGAGATTTGTCATAAGATGATTTTCCCTTCCAAGAAAAAAAGGACCAAATACTACAGAAGTCTTTCAGCTGAAATGATTGTATGATTTACAGATACATATATAAAACCTATGTAGCGACATCTATGGCGTCACATAAGAACTAATCCTGCATCGCGCAATCAAAGTTCTCCGCGCGATTACAACATATAGTACAGTCCCAAATCATCTATCGGGCAGTTGCCTACCAGACATAACACCCGTCCGGTCGGAGGATCCTCCCTTTTTAACGGATTTACTCTCTGTTCCACCTACCTCTAAACGTACATTCATCAAAGACAATGTTTTCCACAGGACTTAACAAAGCAATGAAAGCGTGTTCAGCGGTGTATATTTGCTGGATTAGAAAAGCTTTTTATCTCTTCAAGACAAAGACGTAAATACGTCGAATTGGAAACAAACTTGTAAGCTGTGTTGTAAGAGGCACGTTCACTTACCTATTTGTAAAGAAGAATTAGTATCGGCTTGCGGCACACTGGGAGTAAATTGATTTTAGTTATTAAATTAGCTCGAATAATAAAATATTTTAATAATTTGCAATATTCAGTACGTAATGAAATTGTTTTCTATATATTTCACATAAATTCAAGCTTTTACTGTTTGAAGGGATGTTTTCATTTTATTTTTATTATAAAAAAGGCAATATATCTTCAAACAGATTTTGGCTGATATCATACTATAACACATAATTTATAAAGGCGATAGTTTGGATGTACGTGTGTGTGATGTTACTTTTTAACGCGTAAATTGCTGAACGAATTTTTTTACTGGACACTTTTTGACTGGCCTGTTGGTCTAGTGGTCAGTGGTCCTGACTGTGATGCCAGAGTTCGTGGGTTCGATTCCCACCCAGGACAATAATTCTGTGATAAGTGCGATCATTTGTTCTGTGTGTGGGTGTAATTTATCTATAACATGTATGTATTTAGAAATATATTAGTATGTATATCCGTTGTCTAGTACTCATAGCACAAGCTCTGTTTAGTTTGGGACTAGATGGCGCTGTGTGAAAGTTGTGGAATATTATATTTATATTATTATTTAGTCCTGGGAATACGTTCCCTTGGGTTTATATATTCTACTTTCACGCGAGCGAAGCCGCTTACAGAAACTAGTGACTACCAAAACCCAAAATAATCTGAAAATCTAAATGACACTACGTCACACGTCGTATCTGATTTATTTTTAACTTATCAAATAACGAATAATTTTTTTTTATTGACACAAAAAAACATGTAACGAATTATTTGAAGCCTTGAGCTAGGTGGCAACCTGTGTTGCGGAGCTAACTATTTGTACAGAAAATTGTTTGTTGTATGTTAAATTCTATATAACACTCCCATCCCTTTTAATTTATCAATACTTCCTCACTATACCTCAGACAACACTAAGCGGATTGAAAGCTTACTGGATGTTTATTGTTTTCACAACAATCGTCCGGAGATTACTGAGAAATTCTATTTTTAGTTAATTCCCTCCTCCTCCCTCTGAGTGTCCTCTTTTGTATCCCAGTTTTGGTATAGAATGGAGTAAGAAATTATTTGTTTTATTGGTTCTGGGTTTTTGAGGCTTGATTGAAGTTGCAACCAATTATATTTGTTTCATCATTAGGGTTCCGTACCTCAAAAGGAAAAAACAAAACCCTTATAAGATAAGTTTGTTGACAACAAAGTGTCCGTCTCTCTGTCTGTCTGTCTGTCAAGACCTTTTATCTCAGAAACGCGTGGAGGCATCGAGTTAAAATTAAAACCGTATACTCAAGTCTACGGTCCCTTGAAGCTGTGAAAAAATCAAACTTTTAAGTTAACGGAAAGAAATGATACGGCTGTTTATGTCGCAAAAAACGTACATTTCAACATTCTCAAAATAATCAAAATTCATAGGGTTCTTCCCGTTGACCCAGAATCCTGAAATTTGGCATAAAGCTAGGTCCTTTAATATAGGAATAAGTCTGAAAACTGTAAATTTGTAGTTACCTCGCAAAAAAAACCTTTTTATAATTCGGAAAAATCTTTTTATCGAAATTTTTTCATAGGTAAATTTGTGCGGAACCCTCAGTGCGCGAGTCCGACTCGCACTTACTCTGTTTTTTTATATATCTTTGCATAGTAAAAACTATAAAATATCATTTTAGAAAACTATAATTTTAGAGCGAAAGGAAAATTAAGATATGAGTTTGATTGTTACGAAGATGCAAACACGCTGACTGGATATCTTTTTAGATATAGATTTGGAAAAACTTAAATTTCCCAGCATTCTCATCTTTTGAAGCCTGTTTGTTCTTAATGCTTCGTTGCATCCCTCGAAGCGCACAGACTTTGAACCGCACCTAAAGTATTCCTCAAAACGCACCAAAGATGAAAACTGTAGTAGAGTATGAAGGATTCGTACACAGTTATATCAATAGATCTTCTAAATTTCAACTATTCTAATTGTTTATTATTTCACTGGTCTCTTGACCTAGTGTTTAGTGGCCCTGACTGCTATGTCGGAGGTCGTGGGTCCGATTTCCACCCAGTACAAATGTTTGTGTGATGAACACAATCATTTATTCTATGTCTGGGTGTATTTTATCTATAATATGTTTGTATTTAGAAATATTTATGTATGTTTATCAGTTGTCTAGTACTCATAACACAAGCTCTGCTTGGCTTGGGGACTAGACGGCGTTGTGTGATAATTGTGAAATATTATTATTTCCTTTATTAGTTTAATATACATATAAATTACATTTTTAAATATTTTTTTAAAAACAAAGCTCATAAAAAAAAACATTTAAAAATATAAAAAATAGTAGCACACCGGCATCGGGAACAGGGTCCAAGCTACCGGTGGTCAGGGCTCCTGAGAGAGGAATCTCCGGACTATACGCGCCGTGTCCAGAAGTACTGCCTTCTGAATCAAGCCCTTGATCCAACTGCCTAACGAGAGCCTCCTCAGGTGGTGGTCGAGGCTCTTGGCAATTAAGCCATTGGCCGTCACGATTATCGGCACAATGACTGCTGTGTCCACTTCCCACATGTCGACAACCTCGCGAGCTAAGTCAAGATATTTAGTTTGTTTATCTTTCTCAGCTTTCACAAGGTTCTCGTCATGAGGGACCGCTATATCAACAATCATTGTGCGACGCTCCAGTCGATCTATGACCACTATGTCAGGCTTATTCGCAACAATAGTCCTGTCAGTGATGATAGATCGATCCCAATACAACGTAATGTTGCCATTCTCAAGAACTGGGTCGGGCACATACCTATAGTACGGTACTTCTGATTCAACAAGATTGTATTTAAGAGCAAGTTGCTGGTGGATAATCCTGGCTACGAGGTTGTGTCTATGCAAATAGTATTATTATTATTATTATTATTATTATTATCATTATTATTATTATTATATTTATTATTTATTTATTTATTTAACACTTTATGCACAAAGGCATAAAGCATTATATTATAATTAAAACAACCAAGAATGCAGAAATTAACTGTAACTAGGTGCGTACGCGACTTACGATATAGCTCAAGAATGACATAGTATTTGGTCATTCTTTGGTCTATCAGGTTTTGAAATTTGATCATTTGTTGTTTTGAAAAGTACCAGGGTGACAGAAATGGACAGAAATGCCACCAAAATTTTCACATCCAAGCTATAAATAAACAAAAAAACTATTCTTATCAGCCAGTCCAGCCCATCTAATTACCATCATAAAACAGTTAAGTATTGTTGTATGCAAATATTATAATGTCCGTTTCACAGATAAAGCAAATCTCTGCCAAAAGCAGACATCTATATCTACCCTCGTTCACTGTTAATCATTTGAAAGCGACGCTTACTGAGAAATTATTTGAATTTTATACGAAACATCGTCGCTTCCTTGTTTCAAGGGATCTCTTACGTTTTTATCTCATGTATGTTGTTTTGTTAAATGATACTGTTTAGTAATAACAGTTTGTACATATTTTGTGGATGAGGGTTTTAGGCTTTTTTTTATGAATTTGTGTTATTTTAACTTTTTTATTCTGGTGTGTTTGTGCCAGCAAATTAAGCAGGTTATGCTTAATTTGCTGGCAAGCTTTTACCCGCGGCTTTGCGCATGTGAAAGTTACCAGTAGGTACTTTTAGAAATTACCTCCTATAAACAAAAAAAAAACAAACTTTAACTCTATATAATATTAGAAACTGATGCAAATTTCTTGACACTATTAAAAAAAAGAAAAAAAAAACGAACTAAACTGACTCTTTTTTTTTTGGAGGTAGGAAATCATCATAACTCCTTCGCGGAGCGAGAGGTAATGTTAGACTTTTACTGACTAAAATCCACCTGTGATCCTGTATTCCAAGGTTGTGGTAAGTCTTTCGAACAATCCCAAAGCCTTGGATCTGTCTTCCCCTTACCTGTTATAGGACAAAATATTTGTGTATAAACACAGGAGGAGCTTTCAAAGCCCAAAAACAATGCATAAGATCAATGTCAAATTTAAAAACTACTGATAGCTGTGAGCCTGTGATTAGGTCTCTGAAAATACTAACCTTCCCGTGTCTTTACATATTGGAAGTGCCCATTTTTTAGGTCGAATTTAAATTTATTTCCGGCTCTAGTTGACATTAGATTACGCTCAGGTCTTATGAGACTACAATATAATAAATTATTATCTACATACAGGAAAATACAAAACAGCATTATTAACCAAACCTAACACGCCGAAATCCCGCTTGCATCATCCAATGCAGACGGGACTTTGGAACCACGGGCGCGCAGAATGGGGACTCTGCCCACCCATCGAGTGATTCCAAGGAAGACGGTGACGCAGTGATCGCGTGCTGCCGTGCACAAAGAGGCAAAGAGACCGTTGTACAGTCTCCTCAGGGATGTGCCTTAACAAGCGTTGCACTAAGGGGGTTCCAGAATGGTCTTTTAAGAGGTAACGGCGCACCTTTTATATGTGCTGATGGTGATCACCGGGATGGTTTAAGTGAGGTAAAAATCCTACACTCCCCCGACAAAGTCCGGGCGCCTTTTGAAGGTTTCTCCTCGAAAACAAAAAGAAAGCGATACCTTCGGTCTAGTCTAGTAAGTGGGCCATCGTGTGATCAGGAGTACCGACTGATGACTTAGTGAGGGTCGTGGGAATCCGATGGATGTGAACACACATGTGAACAATGCTCTAATATGAACTATTAGCGCGATCCATTATACGACCTAACCTGAATAGTTAAAGAGATGGAGCTATATAGGGTGTATCTAGCTCCCTCTGTCTTGCTCGCATGCCTGCCTCCTAGCCAAGTTACAACCGTTTCGTTTCGTTTATCTTTTCATTGATCGCCTCGAGTCGGCCACGCCTCCTATTCTTTTGTTCTGACCACGTTACCGTTGCACTGAGATGACGTCAGAACAAAAGAATCGGAGGAGTGGCCGACTCGAGGCTATCGATAAAAAGCGAATAGAAACGAAACGGTTGTAACTTGGCTAGGGGAGCTGATATTTTAACCCGTCAGCGTCATGGTAAGGCCACAGGACTAGTAATTGTGGCGACACTAAAAGTAGGCCTATGTCCAGCATTGAACGTCTTTAGACAGCAATGATGATGATGGCCAATATTGTTCGAAATCTGTTAACCTCATCAAAACGGATCTTAGAAACTTAGTGCCCACTTTCAGACAACAACCCCTATCGTAAGTGCTCCTCCGAAATCCTTAGCACGTAGTTAAATTAAAATACCTTGTGACCCTTTTTCATTAATAAGAGATCTTCGCCCCCACACTGAATATTTATATTGAGGGTATGGTGCAAGCGTGTGTGCTTTTGAAGGAATCTCTGTGTTTTTAGTTTTTTGAGAAAGTATTTTTCCTTGGAATTGTAGCCATTATGCAGTGTACCTAAAATGTATCGAGGTTGTGCAATAGTGAGTTTTATTTTTCGCCGTTAGTTTTTTTTACCTGGCTAGGCAAATATGTGTTTTTAGATTTCCGTACCCAAAGGGTAAAAACGGACCCTATTACTAAAACTCCGCTGTCCGTCCGTCTGTCACTAGGCTGTATCTCATGAACCGCAATAGCTAGACAGTTGAAATTTTCACATACGATGTATTTCTGGTGCCGCTATAACAAAAATGCTTGAGGGGTTCCGACTCGCACTTGGCCGATTTTTTTGAGGTGAGCAATTTTACGTGTTGCTTGCGGAGACCCCCTCTCGCTCGCCACCCCCTCCCTCCCCCCTACACACCGTACGTACTTTGAAACAAGCCAATATCTCCCTCTTTACACCACACACCATCACAAGAGTCGTGGAAGCGGTTACTTGATTTTTCTGATACATTTTCATGAGGAAATGCTGGTAAGGTTGGTCCATCGCCTGTGATTGGACCCCTCGGCGGATTAGCTAACTTTTAGCCAGTGTCAATACGGCACACTTTACGCCTCAAAGGGAATGTCCGTCAAATGTTGTTATACGAGTATGTATTTGTTTGATTTAGTAGCATAGCATAATAATCAGCTTTATAATGTATCGGTTGGCGCAGTAGTTGAGCAATTGACTGTTAGTGCTCGGCCACGCTGGCAGCGCGGATGCAGGAACGCGTGCAATTTGCTTGGCCACACTAGTAGCGCGGTGCGGAGAGCGGTGCGGAGTGGTACAGAGACAGGGTTTCCGCACTATGGCCACTTGTATGAACGAGCTATGGTGTGAGTTGCCCCGCGCGCGTCCCACGTTGAGCGACTCGCGCCTCTTTCCGCGCCCGCGTGCCCACTATAGACACTTAAATGAAGTTTTTATGTTTGAGATTGTTGCGCCGCGCCCGCCCGTACCCGCAGTTCCAGTGTGGCCGAACACTTAGATACGCTGCGTGTCGCGGGTTCGATTCCGGCTCGGAACAAATATTCGTATGGCCTATAGATAGGTGTTTAAAGTCTGGGTGTCTTGCGATGTGAGTTAATATGTTTGTGAACGCACCCACGTTACAAAAGTCATAGCTAGTGTGAGGTATTTTTTTAAAGAGAAAAAAAGAAAAGAATATTCCCATTGCTGAGACACAGGCCTCCTCTCTAGGAGAGGGAAAGGGCCTTAATCCACCACGCGGACCCAGTGCGAGTTGATGGACGACACATGTCTTCGAATTTTAGGTTCTAGGATATGCTTCAAACCCAGCCAGGCGCGCATTACTTTGTGCAATTTATTTCATCACCACTGCTCTCAAAACGGTGAAGGAAAACATCGTGAGGAAACCGGCATGTCCTAGAACCAACAATTTGAAGACATGTGACATCCACCAACCCGCGCTGGGCCCGCGTGGTGGATTACGGCCCATTCTCTCTCCTCGAGAGGAGGCTTGGAGTCCCAGCAGTGGGGACATTAAAAGGTTGATTATGCTATGCTATGGACCTATTTGGCGTAGCCGTGAGACGTATTGTTATTGTTAATTTTATTTATTTATATCTTTTTTAATGTTTACTTTAAGTTTGCAATTACTTGTTAGTTCATGAATCATGGTGTGTCAAATAAACATGGTGTTTTTTTTTCACTACATTCACACCACGCCGTCTAGCTCCATGCTAAGCAGAGCTTGTGTTATGAGTACGAGACAACATTTGTTTGCGCCTTCAAGGTAACATTTCACGTGCAAGTATTACCATGCAAAACTATTGAGTCTAGTACACGTGTAAAACATTAAAGTCCTAATAAAACACATTTATCCTAAACGATCCTTCAACATAAGTAGAGCTCTCACAAAGCTGTTTAGTAAAAACAAAATAAATAACGTTTATTTTATCTTAGTTACTACACACAATATAAAAATGTTTACCGTTCCAACGATGCCTGTTACTTGCTTTTGAGTATGAATCAGACAAGGAGTAGAGTTTCTTACCGCTACAATCACCGAACAACCTTTTAGGTAATCCCATTTCGTAGCTCTGTAGTCACAAATTCGGAGATAAACCTAGTGTGTGAGTTATCAAAAAAAAAATGTAATAATAACAGGGAAAAATCTAGACTTTCTACGAGGAGAGGTCGCACCGTGGTTTTGGAATTGATCGTCATGATCAAAAGAGAGCAAAAAAGCTTTCAACTCTTTTTATTATTATAGGCACTTGATTCCTTACCTGATGGTAAGCGAAGATGTAAGCGCGAGTCCGACTCGCACTTACCCAGTTTTTATTTTTTAATGTTGGTAATCATCTAATGACTTCTCCCGCTCTAGGACGGAGCGCGTAGGCGTGTCAGACTCTTACTGACTTAAGGAGCGCATAAGGCAATGTTTCTTCATTGCCTTATGCGCTCCAGGATCACGTACGGGTTTCCCTTTCGGAAGTCAACTCATGGCCCCAGTAGACTCCAGCCCTCCTGTATCCCTACTGTTTTGCTAAAATATTTTTAAGAACGGTTTGAACGGTTACTGGACCGCCGGACGGCGAGCTACCCATTGCTCGTCGTCCGCGAGCCCATACCTACTGTAACTGGAAGTGGACGATGGAGCAGGCTTGCCTAGTAATAAACTATTGCTTGCCTAGCTGTTAATTATTGCAGCTATCGGGAAACAAAGACTAATTAATAATAAAGTGTGATAGAATGTGACTAGATCATCATAGAATATGTTTCTACAGCTTGTCTTATTACTAGTCTAAAAGCACACAGATAGAAGAACAGTCTTAGGCAGTCTTGTTCAAATTGCTAGCATTATAGTCGAATTAAAGCCAAGAGCCCTAGTATTTTGGCAGACAGGACTGAAATGTTTTTTCTCTTTGCCTTGTCTAGACGAAAACGTCTGTTGTCGAGATGTCGAGAGGGTTACAGTAGTAAATAGTTTTTGTAAGAATGTTGGGCTTAAATGTTATATCAGCATTCAATGTCAGTTTGGGCCTCTCTATAAAGAGATATTTTAAGAATGTGGACTATATATATAGAATATACGAATAAAATAAGGAATGTTTGGTTAATATCTCATAGTAATGTCCGTGTCTGTAAGGCAAGCTCAAACACTCATAATTTTTAAAAATATGGTTAAGGATCACTATCTTTCCTCTTGAACGTCGTTATTAAGTACATCATTTCTTTGCTTTCATAATTATATATATATATTGTTTGTATTATGTACAATTTATTAGTTTATGTATTGTATATAGGTACGTAAATAGTACACCACAAACTACCTGCGTATCTTTTTTCTCCTTATCTTCTCTTCTCGTCAAATCCATCCAAAGGTTGTCTGTGAAAAATTGCAATCGCTTTTGGCTTCTTATCGCTCATTGTGAGACCCTATTAATTTTATTTTATTTTGTATTTTTGGTTTACAATAAAGAATATATCTATCTATCTTCTTCTTCTTCTTTTCGTGTCGATGTACTCTTAACTAAATTTTTTCTGACCAGTATTTGGCAACCTCTACGGCTCTGTTATTGGCATATCTATGTATCTATCTAGTAGTAGCTTTTGCTAGCGTCTTTGCTCGCGTGGTCATCATCATCTTTATTTCAGCCGAAAGTCGTCCACTGCTGGACATAGCCCTCGCCCAAATATCACCACAACGAACGGTCCTATGTGTCTCGCATCCATCACGTTCCCGCGACTCTCACCGGGTCATTGGTTCACCTTGTGGGAGGCCTTCCAACGCTACATTCTCAGGTCCACGGTCGCCACTTCAGAACTTTTAGTCCTCATCGAAAATGTGTTCTACGAGCAATTTGCCCTGCCCACTACTACTTAAGGGCCCGTTGTAGTCACTGAGTATTTTGTATGAACTCCGCCCGGTTCTATGTCGATTTCGCGGCCCCGTAACATAGGTTTTATATTAAAAAAAAAAACAATTACTATTCAAGATTTTTGTTATTGCGAGGCCCTTTTTAAAAAAAACAAACTTTGTTATTTTTTGGAACTTTTAAATATTTCCGTGACGTAGGTAATCTCGTAGACGTACACGTTTGAAAACGTAAGTTAGGATCTGTTTCGCGATTTTTTTTTATCGAGCCAACTTTAATTTATATCATGTTTTGATTTTTGCTCGGCGGTTGGTTATATAGTTGATTTTAATAAAATAATTTTTCATGGTGTACTTTTTAATATTTGTGGATTTCTAGAACCCTAAAAACCACATAAAATCAAAATAAATAACCTGTCTAGTAGAAAAGCACCCGATATTGAAACACATAGCCTAGCCTTGATACATAATGTCAGGATTCAAGAAAGGCAAACTCACAAAGTAGTGTTGAAAGGGCCATTAATATTCGCATTTCAGGGTCACAAGTTTCTTTGTAAGAACTTCTATTCCAGACACATTTTAAACACTTTCTTTCAGTATGATATTGGGTTGTGTAATGTATTCTCTTTCATATCATTTATATAAATCGTAGAAATGTGCCCTGCATTTATAGATACATGTACAAAAGCTGAATATTATTAGGTGAAGACACCAAAAATGTATGTAGCGTCTGTCTGTGTCGACTCTTTCTCTCTGTGTCGATATTACAGTCCAATTTGATTTCCCAATTCAACGCATTAGTAGCCTTTTTATGGTTCAATACAAAAAAAAAAATTAGAACCCTTATAGGATCACTTTGTTGTCCGTCTGTCTGTCTGTCTGCGAAGATGTGAAAAACTCAAATTTCTAATTTAACGAAAAAAAAAGATACGGCCGTTTATGTCGCATAAAATGTATAATTCGACAGTCTCAAGGGAATCAAAATTCGTAGGCCCATTCCATTCCCATTGACCCAGAGTCCTGATATTTGGTATAAAGCAAGCTCTTACAGCACAGACATAGGAATAAAACTGAAAAAATAGTAAATTTGTTACGTCACGATAATTTCTTTTTGCGATTCGATTAAATCTTCGAGACTCCATTCGGAATTGAACTATTTACATAGGTAAGTTTGTAAGGAACCCTCAGGGCGCGAGTCCGACTCGCTCTTGCCCAGTTTTTTTGTATTCAAGTTCATCAAATAACTTAACTCACTCTGGGTCCAGTAAAAGTCTGACACTCTCTTGATCTAGCAAGAAGTAGTATCAGACTTTTGTCATGACTGAAACCTATCCGCGTTCCTTCAGTTGCTCTTAACGTTCTACGGCTAGAGTAAACTCTTTTAAGCAATGTCACAGCCTAGCGCACATATCGGATTGACTGCAAATTTTGGCACAGATAAAAAAAGTAGGTGAGACATAGTCTGCGAGTGCGATGCAGTTTTATATATGGATATGGAACTGCGAAGACGAGACGTGGCGCGCTAACTGAAAAGACGTCGCCTACTGGATAAAAAGAAAGAAAGAAAGAAAACATGTTTATTCTGCCTGAATAGACGCATAATTCGTTACAAAAATACAAAAACCTGTTTCCCTGACAGGCCATGTGTGTATCCGGCATAATTGTGTTACACCATATGATAGGATATCTGTTGCATTATGACGCCCGCAGTATCTCTGTGTAGTCTGTGATGACGCCGCAGCGCCGGCCTCAACAGAGACAAACATAAACAAAAAAAACATAAAAAAAAAACAAAAATAAAAGAAAAAAAAACATAATTTTACCAATAAAATCTAAGTATCCAAGTTGTGCGTCGCATCATAGCAAGAATAGGCCGTTACAGGCCGGATACAGGCCTTCTTCAAGAGTCGCCACAACGACCCCCACACGTAAAATCAATCATCCTAAATAAACTGTCGTTGAGACGCAGAGCTGGAAGACTTGCCACAAGGTGTTTGACCTAGTTAAGGTCGCGGGAATCCGATATATGCGCACAGGACTGGTTGATGTGGCGATACTTACTTACGGTAAGCTTATGTCCAGCAGTGGACATCTTTCGGCTGAAATTATGATGGCGATGACGTTGGTGAGAATATATTATACTTTAATGTACATGTAAATTGATACATAACTCATTGACAGTCTTCTTAAACCCATATAGGGTTAAATGACGGTCTTATCGCTGACATTAATATCTACCAGATAACTGGAGATGAATGGATGATCTCCTTTCAATAAACGTTAGATTAAAGCGTACAAAAAGAATATAATCTAGTAATAATATTCCAAAATTATCACACAACGCCGTCTAGTCCCAAGCTTAGCAGAGGTTGTGTTATGAGTACCAGACAACTGATAAACATACTTATATATTTCTAAATAAATACATATCTATATATATCAAAATCAATGCCACTTTTCGTTGTAATTTTATAACTCAAAAACGGGCTCACCTATCCAAACCAAATTTTTAGGCTTTGTTTGAACTATTTAGTAGATGATTTATGTGAAGTTTGCACAAAATCGGTCGAGCGGTTCTTCATTTATCACACTATTAGGCGGTACGAAGTTCGCCGAGTCGGCTAGTTATAGATAAATTACACCCAGACACAGAAGAAATGATCGTGCTCATCACAAAGCATTTGTCCTGGGTGGGAATCGAACCCACGACCTTCGGTATAGCAGTCAGGGACACTAAACACTAGACCAACAGGCCAGTATATATCGAAACATCCATAGATACTCACATAGCATAAGTAACCATGATCACCTTTATCATTTTTCTACTGCTGGGACTCAAGCCAACTTTCTATGAAAAGGAATGGGAGACCATCTTGGGGGCCAGTGTGCTAAATTACACAAAATAAAACGCGTGCGTGTATTTGAACTAATGAGCTACAACTCATAAGTCTGTGCCGTTACCAGTAGGCCACTACTGCTCTTCCATACATCTCGAACTAAAGTAATGCTAGCAAAGAAGGCGGCCTATCGCGTGAGGCAACGGTCCTTACGCTCCAACCGCCGCCGGGATTCCGATCCCGATTTCCGGCCACCGTAGGCCCGGGCTTGCAGACGGCGAGCAATGGGTGACTCGCCGTCCTACCGTTCGGTAACCGTCCGGACCGAGCCCAAGTCGTCGACGGCGCGTACTCTTCCACGGGAACCTCAAGGAGATGTCAGCAAATCGTAGGGGCTCAGCAGGGTCAGTAGGCTTTGACCCTGGTGAGCCCCTACGATACGGGGCCACGGGTAGTGTGAAAGCGAAACCCGGGGCCCTGGGACGAAGGCAACGAAGGAACAGGAGTGGGTTTTCAGTCAGTAAAAGTCTGACACTATCTCCCGTTCCGCCCAAGAGCGGGGGATGTCATAAGATGATTTTCCCACCCAATAAAAAAAAAAACCTTAAAACTTCAAATGAATATAAAACGTAAACCAAGATATATCACATGGATCTGATGCCGTATTAGTTTCTTTCAAACTTCTCATATTACTTAAAGTACGCGAACGTAACCTAGATAAAATTCTCGGCTACGTTTGAGACTAAGCCGGGTTTTACTGTTTGTTCTCATACGATTTTCACACGAATTTGTATTGCATTACATAAGCATAATCAGCCTTACAATGTTCCCACTGCTGGGGCTCAGGCCTCCTCTCTAGGAGACCTGAGTAGCCTAGGAAACGGACCATTCACCACGCAGTGCGGATTGGTGGTGGTGGCGGTATTTTATATTGATTTGTACTATGATTATAAAAAAAGGTTTTTTCAATACACTTACTCGAAAACTCGCTTTTATCCCACCGCTTTTAGGCATGCAATAGAATGCTGTCCACACTAGTGCAGAAAAGTGCGCAGGCTCTCTCCCGCCATAATTTTATTACATTTATCGTATCAGGCTGTGCGCGCGTCGACCCCCACGTGTCGCCGGTCAACCCCTGTTTCTTCATTTCTTCGTAAGTGTATTGAAAAAAGTCGTTTGATACACGTGCAAATTTGTCACTGCAGCCCTCGGCTTCTTAGCACACTCGCCTACGGCTCGTGCAAATTCCGCCTCGGTCGCAATGACCAACTTTCTGCACTTGTATCAATATGTAATACTTCAATACAGTTTCTCGAAAAGCCACACTTATCCTCACCACTTTTAGACACGCAATTTACTGTTTTCCGCACTAGTGAGAGAAAGTGTATTTATATTATCAGAGTGGACGCTAAGTGACACCCACGAGCCGACAGTCAACCCGCGCTTACAAGCAGGTGAGATAGTGGTCAAACGCGAGTCTCATCTGAAATAGTAATTAATTCTCTCTCATTAATGTTATTTAGCCTATAGCCTTCCTCAATCTATGGGCTATCAACCACTAAAACATTTTTTTTTAATTCGAACCCGTACTTCCTGAGATTAATGCATTAAAACAAACAAACGACTCTTCAGCTTTATAACAAGTTAAATTATGTTCGTCCGTCGTTTCAAAAGACAGAAATTCTTTGTCCATTGAGAGACATGACAACGTCTCCTTTTCAATGAATGCGAAAGTCTTAAGACGCTACAAAGTCTAGTAAAGCACGTCTGGCTAGTGAAAATCCGGTGTCCAGATTTCAAGCAGACTTCTTTGTTAGAAGGTCTTATTTCCTGGGTATTCACGGTGCTTTAACAAGCTTCAGAAGTTTGCGGAAGGTAGAAATATTGAAACTGTTTTATGTGAAAAGGATGAAGGACGAAGGTATACTGGTTTCATTTTATGTTCGTTTGTTAATGTTAGCGATCGAGGCTCTTGTTGAAAATTGGAAGATTTGCTATTAAAAAGATTTTTTATTTTTTATTTGGAAATCATTAAATACCATTAGGTGCTGGTGCAGGCGCTGATGCTTACCTTCATGCTGGTAGGATCACAATCAAGCACTATTTTAAATCATTAAAAAAATAAAAACTTGTCTTGCTCCGGGTGAAGTGAGAGGAACATTTTTTATTTCTCACTTTTTGTTGGGGTACATCTAAAATGAAATAGTGAGCAAGTTCTGTGGTAAGGTAATAACAAAATCTCTTTAAGGTGGGACGGCGAGAATACGGGCTTTCGACTCGGGCCCGGTTCATACCGGACGGGCGGACGGCAAGCTACTCATTGCTCGTCGTCATTAAGCACGTACGGTGGCTGGGGATCGCTATGTGATGACAAAAACAATTTAAACGACTCGAGAACCTCCTTTTTTATAAGTTATTTAAAAACCCACACGTGTTCCTTCAGTTACCTTTTGCGTTCCTAGGCCGCGGTGACTCTTTCAAATGTTGAGGTTCATAAAAAACAATAAAGATTAAAGACGGCTTTTTTAAATTAACCACATCGATAAATCTAGCAAAATCAGTGACAGTTATATTTCCTTTCTAAAACGCGGCAACTATAGCAGATGATAGAGCCACAGAGTTTTAAGGGGTGACCAGATGGTTGCAAACCAACGTGCCAACCAAGGTGACTTTACTAGTTTCAATCAGTGTAGACAGCAGTTGTAATCCATCCACCTTCAACGCCCTTGGTCGGAAAGAGCGTTTTCCCAACCACCGAACGTGTTGGCGTGTGGTTTGTACCCGCAACACAAACCAAACACATAAACCAAGGTCACTTTGGTTGGAACGCTAGTTTGCAACCGTCTGGTCACCCCTTTAATCTATGAACTAAAATTTTGAGGTACTTACTATGTCTTTGTTAATACAATGTATCAGTTTATTACTTGGCTTCACTAATTGGTACGTTGTTGAAACACAGACAGTTTGCCCTGGCCGTGGTATACATAATTGTTGCATCAATTATCTTGGAGAGGTAGAAATTCAGTGGTATTAATAATATCTTTACTGCTAAAGACTTTGTTGTACATCTGCATTCCAGTGTCATCATCCTCATTTCAGCCGGAAAACGTCCACTCTTGGACATTGGCCTGCCTCAACTGTCGCCATAACGAACAGTCCTGTGCGTCTCGCATCCATCGGATTGCCGCGACCTGAGGGTCCACTTTTGTGTGAGCACACATAGAGTCGATGAAAGGCGATTGTCGCTCATTCGACGTTTGAAGTGATTCTCAGCCTGCTTCCAGATTATTTAAACAAGGAGGATATTTTCCAAACTTGTACCTGATGAAAAAAGATCTCTTTGAGAAGTGAACTTTCTGCTATAGGAGACCACACCATGCACACAGTTTGTAATTGCACAGCATCATATTTCTGCGCAGTCTCTTTTTCGAATAGTATGGGTAATCCGAAAGGGAACCCCGAGGTCCTAGAACGCAAGGCAAAGAAGGAACATAAAAGTAGTCGTCAGTCGCCTTCACGTTCCAACCTAGAGTGAGGAGAAAAGTCATTAAATGATTACCCGTCTCAAAAAACCTTGTTTATCACATTTCTTACATGCCCACTCAAAGATCATAGTAAGGGCTTCGAAAGTCGACATTTCGGTCACATATCGCTTTTTACTGTGTACCCAATGTTTTAGACTTCGTCGTTCAAAACTAGCATACGACGTATCGAGAGAATGTTCAAACTGGGCCAGCCGCGCAGCTGAGAGTCTGGGACTGAATGCTACTCCAGATGATTGTTTACGCCTTTCTTTGCATTTGGGTCAGGCTTTTTAGTAGGTGGTTTGAAGACAATGGCTTTTCTTAAAGAAAGCGTGTGCCTTTGATTTAGACTTTTAGAGCTAATGTGAAAGCTGAAGATTAAATGAGGTTTTAAGTTTTTGGTGTGATTTTTTTTTGGAAGTTCAGTAGCTGTTCTATCTATTGGAGTTTGGTTTCCGCACTTAGTCCTATGCGAACCATTGCGTGGGCCATGGCGACCAACTTTTGGTGGTTTTTTTCTAACCAGTTTTTGGAGAGAGGTGGGCACCTCCCTCTAAAAACTAATTAGGACTCCCAGGTTTTTCAGGGCATCTGTAAGGGAATTCACGGATGCTAGAGTTCGCATGTGTGTATCAGTAACACCTGTGCAGTTAAGGAGCACATGTGCATTGTCTCCTCCTTATTTCAGTGTCTGTTTTAATTATTTTATTCACTAATTTATTTCTAATGGTGATTGTGATATAAAATTTGTGTAGTTTTGTATCTCAAGTGATCAATATGTGGAATCAACGATGATGATACAGGCGTGATATCTGTAAAATGGATTTGAGAATGTTATTGTTGTATTGAATACCTCAGCGAAGCTTGCCGGGAAGACTGACTCGTCATGCTTATGATACCGTGATTTTAAAGGAAGTATTATCAAATGTATGTTACTTACCTACTTCCAGGAAATTTAGGTAAATAATATACCTTATCTACCTATTACAATATCTGGTTATAAGGTACTGTGATATAGAAAGGAGATCGCATGAGTTAGGTTAACGAACTGGCATGTAAAATATACTTTTAAGGGTTTTAAGGGTTGTTCTAGAATAGGTTTAAAATTAAGTAGAAAAAAGAAATGTCTAGTTTTTGGGAGATCTGACATGACTATTGTACAAGATGTGCTAATATTGGATTAATTAAGTAAAATACAAAGATCTTATAGGATATCAAGCAATTTCATTGAGATTAAAGTCTAATCCCTTAAACATACCGTCACAGAGTGCGACAACCTACACCAGAGCTTTTTTACGTAATTTTAATTAGCATTAGCAGATAGGGGTTCTCTGACGGTTCCGATCTTCAGTGTTTGTGTGGCGTCTCTCCGCAGACCATGTACCACCTTCCATCCTGCATCACGTGCCCTGTTACCTGTTCACGTAGGGACCTAATGACAGCATTAGCGGACGACACTGCCGTGGCCGAATACTGGGCCAGGCAAGGATTTTTAACTAGTTTTGCCATCGATACGCTAAGAAGAATTGGCATTTTTCTAAAACGCTTTAATTTAAACGTAAATGGAAAGAAAATTTTCCTTTTTTCCTTTGTTTTACAATTAAGAGATTATTATCTAAGGGTTTCCGTAAAATCTCTAGGTTGAAATTTCAGTATCCTTTTGGGAGAAGACTAGAAACTAACAGGATATTTTATACGGTTCCAGAAATTTGTTTGTTTATTATTTAAGGACAATGAACTTTTCTGAACTTGAAATGATACCAGGATTGATAAATTGCTGATGAATTCAGTACTGTTCTGTAACAAAGCTAAACCCCATCATGATTTCTATTATCGTATTTAAGGAATGTTGAAAGTATCCCTCTTAAATGGTATTAGTTTCTCCTTATGATTCTTCAAAAAGCATTAGTTTAACTGTCT
The DNA here is from genome assembly GCA_949316375.1 of Mythimna vitellina. Classification (NCBI taxonomy): domain Eukaryota; kingdom Metazoa; phylum Arthropoda; class Insecta; order Lepidoptera; family Noctuidae; genus Mythimna; species Mythimna vitellina. The sequence continues at coordinate 17,902,376 of OX438697.1, forward strand.
AGAGTGAAAGAATTTCCGTGGCCCTGAAACGCAAAGGTCAACTGAAAGAATTCAGGTGGGTGTTTGTTAGATTCAACCCAAAGAAAAAAGTTAATTTATGATCAAAAATGTTCTAAAGACTATATTTTCTGTGTTCACTGTCCCTACTCATTCATTAAACATGGGACAGACCTCATCACTTTTAGGGTCGTCGCACACGGTCCACACGCGACAGCCACATACACCGCCACGAGAAGATAATAGCGGCTGTAGCGCGCGACAGCCACTAGTGGCCGGTTGCTAGTATTTTTTTTAGCTCATGCACGCAGTATCATAATGGACTTTGGCGATGAAGGTTTAAATGCGCGAGTTTTTATATTATTTGTTTTGCATACTATTCCTATTAACTAATTACTATTGCATACTATACCAATATTCATTGGTAACATGAATGTTATTAAGCTAGCTGATAAGAGAAGCGCGTGACAGCCCCAACACAAGCTGCTGTAACATGGAGTTTCTTGCACATTCTTCTCCATAGAGATCTACGCTTTGGAATGTGCAATTAGCATCATTTATTTTTATTTTTCTGACTGACTGACTTCTTGACATTTCAAAAGTGCCTGTAAATGGTTTATTTGAAATAAATGCTTTTTGATTATTATTTTTTTTAAATAAATAGTTTTGTATTTTTTTTTTTTTGTATTTGAATGGCGTGTGTCGGCATTTTGTAGCGGTGTTTAATGGCCGGTGCGAAACACAAGAAGCGAGCAGCGGCGATTTGTAGTGTGTGATAGCCAACGTCGTCAACCGTGTGCGGTGAGTCCATATAAAATGTATTGTACCTATGTGTAATGTTCCCGCCCGTGTACAGTGGCCCTTACTTTAGCACAAAAACTTTCTGATACAGTCCGCATAAACATAGCTATACATATTCAAGACCCCACATTAGGTAGTAATGAAAAACCGTCGGTTAATTCAAATTCAAGGAAGGTAAGGACGTGTGACACAACCTTGTAATGGGGGGAGGTAATGAAGTATGAGATTGTTTGAGGTGTACTGTAGGTTTATTAAAGGATAGAAAATAGGTCGCTTCATACAACAATACGATGCTGTATGGATCAGAATGAAAAAGACGGGTGAAAAAAGATTGCGTGTAGCGGAGATGAGATGTTGAGATGGATGTGTGGAATGACGAGAACGGATAAAGTAAGAGATGAGCACATTAGATGAAGTTTGAAAGTGGTGCTAGTGAATGAAAAGTTAAAAGGGAATCGTTTATCTTGGTATGGTCGTGTGAAGAAGCGGGATGAAACGCATGTTACTAAAAATGTTATGAATATACATGTGGATGGATGAGGAGGGAAGAACCAGAGATTTGCAGAGATGTAAGACATGTAACATCCACCACCCTGCACTGGGCCCGTATGGTGGATTACGACCCTTTCCCTTTTATAGAAAGGAGACTTGAGTCCCAGCAGTGGGAATATTGTAAACCTAATCGACCTTAAAATGATTCTATGCTAAGCTTTATGCTTATGCCACTTTAAAAATAACTGGGCAAGTGCGAATCGGACTCGCGCATCGAGGGTTCCGTATAAACTTACCTATGAAAACAGTTCAATTCCCGAAATGATTTACGAAGGTTATTCCGAATCGAAAAAAATTTTTTTTTTTGTAAAAAATCTGAAAACTGTTTTTCAGATTTTTTCCTATACTTGTGTTATAAGATCTTGCTTCATGCCAAATTTCAGGATTCTAGGTAAACGGGAAGTACCCTATGAATTTTAATTTTCTTGAGAGTGTCGAAATACTTACACGTTTTTTGCGACATAAACGGCCGTATCATTTTTTTTTTTCCATTAACTCAAATGATTGATTTTTTACAGTTTTAAGGAACAGGGGACCAGAGTATATGGTTAAATTTCAACTCGATACCTCCACGCGTTCTCGAGAGAAAGGGTCTTGACAGACAGACAGACGGACAACAAAGTGATCCTATATGGATTCTGTTTTCCCTTTTGAGGTACGGATTAAATAAATGTAACATTACCCCATATTAGGAATTTCTCCTGTATCATGGGTACCTAGACCAGGAACTACTATCTGTAGGTCATAAAAATATTAGTTCTGCGCGGCAACCGAACCAGGGACAGGCAACCTAGCAGATAATTTCCTAACCACTGCGCCAATGGTATTTAAGGATGCGAAAAGTGTTAATAGGTATAACTATAGGTTATATCTATTAACACTTTTCAATTGTTCCAGTCCTTCGATGTACGCGGTATAAACGAGGAGGCGAAATGCTTAGTCCAGACCGTAGAGGTTTCAACAACGTAAGGATGAATACTTGCCGTACGTCGGGTTGTCCGATGGTAGAAAGGAGATGCGGAATCAAGTCATGCAATTCCCGCGCACACTCTCCAAAAATGCAGCACAAAATGCTTGTATATTTTCTATTAGCGCCGACTATCTCGTCATAATTAAACAAAATCGTAAACTTCTAACTCCCTTTACCTAGATGGAGCCACATAAGCAATATGGCGTTTCCTCTGTGCCTATCGCGGCGCGCGTCACTTCCTCTGCACCAGTTTCCTGCGGCACAAAACTTGATGTTTGAATTATTTCAACCAGCCAGCTGTTTTATAAACTGTCTGTTTTCAGGGGGTCTAATTTAGGGTCGTAGGGCTTTTGGCACCAGGACTGCGTAACAGGTTACTAGTGGTTAAACCTGGGTGCACTAGCATAGCGCGTACAGGGATTATCGTCGGTTGGTACCTCGTTCCATTAAAAGTGTCTAAAGGGCCTCTGCGAGTTGTTTCGGCTCCTCGTATGCCTTCCAAAGGTTCAGGACCTCAGGGTCTGAGATAAAAAATAAAATCATTTTATTTCAGGTACTTACCCATATCACAAATACCCCACAGGCACCTTACACCAATTACTTTGGGCGGAAATATAAAATTGTATGCGACTGTATGGATGTTGAAAAATACGTAGGTAGATATGATAATATGTACGAGACCTTGCAAATGCGACTGGAATTAGGACAACGAAACTATGACGTTGGGCAAAGGAAATTGAAAAGAAAATGCGACACTAACCTGCAGGGTCACCATCAGTCTGTCGAAGATAAGACTTCCTTGCTAGATATTTCAGGGCAGCGCACGAGGGGACTACCAGCGTTTTTCACCACATATACACGCACTTTTTTTAATGTTTTAGACAATTGTCCGGATATCACTCGCATGTCGGTTCGCAATCGAAAAAGTAGTAAAGAATAGTATGACACTACGTTATAGGAAAGTTTCTCATGTCAAAGGTTTTTGTTAAAGTGAAGGAAATTCCTTCAAACCGTCGCGATCGGTGACGACAAAGATGGCACTAGACCAAGTGTGACTGAAAAAGATGCATGAGAGGAATCCTACAACAAACATTATAACAATAACAAAACCTAACATATCTTATAAACACACATAGCCATCATCATCATTTCAGCCGAAAGAAGTCCACTATTGGACATAGGCCTACCCCAAGTATCGCCATAATGACCCGTCCTGTGCGTTATGCATCCATCGGATTCTCGCGACCCTCACCAGGCCATCGGTCCACCTAGTGGGAGGCCCTCCAAAGCTGCGTCTTCCGGTACGTAGTCGCCACTCCAGAACCTTTCGTCCCCGTCGACCATCTGTTACATACATACATAGCTATATTACATTATATACACGCATTGTTACATACATCGTTTTTCGATCGGCAAATAAAAACCACTCCGCAGAAACTCACCACGTCGAAGTGCTAGCGAAAAAACGTATGATTCGTATATTTGCCCAGCTTTTTTTCGTATAATAAAAATATTTTTCACACAGACACCTTGTTGAACCGTTAACATCGGGCGATATGTTGAACACGCCAACATATTTAACGAGCGAACTTACTCCAAGTTTTACCGAGTATTTTTGCTAGAGCTACACACTCGATGCTCCAATATTTTGTATTATGAAAGTAGGTGATAAAATTCACAATATTTATTTATTTTTAGGACCAAATAAATATTTTTTGTTCCATTAGGTTTTATTCAAGTATCTAAAATACTTGCTAGAGTGATGCTGAATCTTTTTAGACGTTGTTGTGTCACTATGTACTTACACTAGATCTATATAGTGCTACATAGTGGCCTGGCATTATGCTGAACTGGACCTATTTGGCGCAGCTGTGAGATACACAATGTTGATGTATTTTTTAATTTTTAGTATTTAGGTTTCTATATTATAATTGTTATCCCATTGTGTGTACCTGTGTGCCAAATAAACGTGTTTTCTTTCTTTCTTTCTATATGTATAAAAATGAATTGCTGTTCGTTAGTCTCGCTAAAACTCAAAAACAACTGGACCGCTTTGGTTAATTTTGGTCTTGATATATTCGTCGATAGTCAAGGGAAGGTTTAAAATAGGAGAAAATATTAAAAAAATCTCGAAAAAAAAGAATCCAAATACATCGCCATCTCTAATTAAAATGTCATTTTAAAAATAATTATACTGGTTCTGGTAATGCCAGTAGATGGCGTTATTTATTTATTTTTATGACAGTTACTCTCTGCACTAACAGTTGCTTACTATTAGGCGGTACAAAGTTTGCTGGGTCAGCTAGTAATTAAATATAAATAAATATCGGCTCACTAGTTCACACACTTACGTCTTCGCTCTCTCACAGATGTCGATCGACCAGTCTCAATCAATAAAGCCTGCGCAGTACATATCTGGAGACGACAATAAATATACAACCAATACTAATATATGACACTTTTAATCCAATACCGTCACTAAACGAAAATCTTCAAAAAAACTGTTTTTAACCCAATCTTTAAAGTTAGCGCTCAGCAATAAGATGGCGTTAAAAACAGTTTTTTTTTGTTTAGTTAGAATTTCGTTTAGTGACAGATAGATAGATAGATAGATATTCTTTATTGTGCACCAAAAATACAACTTACATTAGGAACTTATAATTAATAGGGTGTCACAATGGGCGGTCTTATCGATTTTTTACAGACAACCTTTATTTTTTTTTTTGTGACGTTATTGAAATAAAGCCGCGATATTGTAACGATAAAATATTTAATACAGATAATATATTTTATTATCCATTTATTTTATATATTTTTTCTACCTGCCTTTTAGGCGTGATTCCCAGCAGTGGCAACATTATAAGGCTGATTACGCTAATTATTATTATGCTGGGTTATCTTCTCTTCTTTCGCAACTAAGAACCAATAACCAAATCATTTCCTTCATTATCAAGTTCCTATGTAATAATAACCGCAACGCTGAAATGAAAGAACATCATTGATGCATTCAATTAGCGAACGTACGACTGTTCTCAAAGAGACTGAACATTGGCTTGGATTCAACAATACTGGATATGAAGTTACTCGTAGAAATCGTGCGATGTCAAAGTTTTCCATTGGGTCGACTTATGTTTGGCTAATTAGACAAATGATCTTCGAAGCATTGCTGGTAGCTGATGGATGAGAGTTTAAAGCGAAATGATATGAGGAACTACATTAGACCGACGCACACGTGGGCCACGCCTGACTTGTACGTAGCGGCGCATCGCGTGGCGTGGATGTAATATGGCTCTATGTATTTGCCATATAAAATGTAAGGAGACTAATGCGACCAGACCTTTAAAGCATCAAGTTATATATACATATTTTTAGGTGGGAAATCATCTAATGACATCTTCCGCCCTTTCATGTCAGACTGACTGACTAAAACCCATTCCTGTTCCTTCTTTGCCTTCGTTCCAGGGCCCCAGTGTTCTCTTTCGCACAACCTATGGCCCCAGTAGGCTTCGACCCTGTTGGGCCCCAACGGTTTTGCTGACAATTGCTTGAGGCGCGCGTGGAACACTATGCACCGTCGACGATTTGGGCTCGGTCCGGATGGTTACCGGTCGGTCGGACGGCGAGCTACCCATTGCTCGCCGTCCGCAAGCCCGCGCCTACGGTGGCCGGAAATTGGGATCGGGATCCCAGGGGCTGGGGCGTGAGGGCCGTTCCCTCGCGCATGCGGCCGCCTCCTTTGCTAGCATTACTGCTTCGCAGAAGACGAAGGCTACTTATACATATGATAGGCATCATGTTTTCAATATGTCAATGTACATCAAAGTCCAGTTAGTTCGAAAGAGTGACCGCGGTCCTGGATTGCAAAGGACAACTGAAGAAACACGGATGCGATATAGTCAGCAAAAGTTTGACACTCCCTCACGCTCGACACAAAGCGACAGAACTTATTTGACGATTTCCCACACCAAAAAAGCCTTCTAAAGGCTGATGGTGATGAAGATTGTGATGATTACATCTAACAGTGGAAAACAATCTGAAAATGAATGACCAAAAATGACATAAAGCGAGCCTTGATTACGTCACTGACGTAAAATAAGTAACAATTTTCATTATGAGTATGCTAACATCAAAATAATAATTAATGTATTTATTTTACCGTTAATAAGCGAGTACGTAATAACGTACCGCATGCAGTGAATAATTTAATTAACTCAGTTAAACTAGCTTTTCATTAAAATGTTGTTTGTTTTATTTTAATTATGTTTACCCGTCTATTTTGTTTGAACCCTTCGGCGGTTTGTTAAACTGAGTTTATGAGAAAATTCAGACTTTGATGTCGGTTGAGTTGTTCACTCTTGACTGAGCGGCCAGCGGTGAGTCTTTTGACGGGACCTGTTAAAGCTGATGCCTGCCTGCAGGGCTTTTTTTAGGTGGGAAATTATCCGATGGCTTCTCGCGCTCTATGGCGGGCGGGATTAACTTTTATTGACTTAAACCCACTCCTGTGTTTAAATTAAAATTCATTTATTGATTTTGTGAACACAGGGTTTTTCGTCCAACCTGTGATCCGCCGAAAGGCATACAAAATATTGATGCAAATGTCAATGTATACAATAAAAATCATATTATCGCTAAAAATGTTCAAAATCTAATAAAAAATAAAATAGAAAAACAAACAGCAAATGAAAATTGACAAAATTGAAATAAAAAATCAAATTCTGCAATATTACAGTTATCAAAAATAAATCAATTTAAATAAGTGATACAAAATGTAATGAAAAAAAAATACAATGTCAGCAAAAAATTAAAACATCAATCATTACTCAGAACCGTGAAATATATCTTAATAATACAATGTCACCGGAAACAGAATTGTCAAAATTATACTATACAAAGTCATCATGTCAAAATTTGTCAGTAAGATATTCATCATCCTCATCATCACTTCAGCTGAAAGACGTTCACTGTTGGACATAGGCCTCCCCCAAATGTCGCCACAATGACCGGTCCTGTGCGTCAGATATTAATCAAGATATTCATCGACAGGGTAATAAGCCTTCTCATTCAAGAATTGAAAACGCTGTCGTTTAAAACTATTTACGTTGTTAGCTTATACAATTTCTTTTGATAATTTATTGTATAGCTTTGGGGCCATTGCATGTATGCTTTTATGGAAAGATTTGGTTTTTGTGAAAAGTAAGTGCAGTTTATTTGAGCGTCGTTAATTTTCGACAGGTCTGTAAAGATGCATATTAAATTATAGAAAATAATCATAGTGTATGTAACTATAAAAATCGCTAATACTATGTGGTGTAAAGGAAACAAAGTTCACGACATTCCACCTCAACATAATCCAAGAGAAAACCAATTATCTGGGGAAGCTCGCCTCAGTTGGACTACAGTTCTTTCACAAGTTGTGCTATTAACGTTTGACACTTGTTATGAATTGCTTGCAAGGTGCAACAATAGTCGGTTTAATTAAGAATCATTGAGGGGAGATGGGGAACTCCGGTATTGGGTGGCGTGTTTCCTTATCATATTTTTTGTATTCTAGGGAGGCTTATTTATCTATGGTTCTGCCAATGCCATTAGTTTGAGTATTGTGGCGTGATAATGGACGATTTTTTTTTTGTTTTTGGGGTGTTGTTTGTTTTTAAGTGGTCACTTGTAAATGGTGTTAGCTATTCGTGATTTATTCGAACCTTAAATGCGAAGGACAAGTAAAGAAACTCGGGGCTTAGTCAGTATGGCACTCCCTCTCGCTACACCTAGAGCGGGAGAAGTTATTAGAAGATTTCCCAGTCAAAAAATAAGTTTGTAGTTACTTGGTAATGATATGTAGTAATTTTTAATGTCCTCACATTTCACCAAGTTTAGTGACAAACCGTTCACGGTGCAAGCAGTGCGATTGTGGAACTCGTTGCCGATGCCAATTAGGCAAGCCCAGTCACTAGTTTCCTTTAAAAATCTAGTCAAAGATCATTTTCTTTCACTGTAATTGTGTAACATATAATATGTATATATATTATGTAATATTCATGAGTTTGTTTTTTGTCTTTTATATATAATAGCTATATAATATAATTTTATATCTATGTATAGTCTCATATACATTTTTAATTTAATTAAATTAAATTTGCAGTACACCGCAGACTACCCCTTTTTTATATTAAGTTCTTACAGTCCATCCTAAGGTTGTCTGGTAGATGTCGCTTTTAGCGATAAGACCGCCATTTTTGTAAAATTGTGTATTGTGTGTATTGTGCATTGTTTAAAAGTTTTTTACTATTTTTGTGAACAATAAAATGGTATTCTATTCTATAGTTTTTTTTAGTTTTCAATTGTATATGTATAGTGATTATAACTACAAGTAGAAATGAATGCCTTATCTATCTAAATATATAAAAATGAATCCCTATTTCCCTTGGTCACGTCATCACGCGTGAACGACTGGACTAATTTTGTTAATTCTTTTTTGTTGTTTGTTATTGTCAGGATAAGGTTTTTACGGAAAGAAAGAAAATTAGAAAACTACGACTATTTAACTATTGAGAGTTCGACAATTTGCACGTTTGACTGTCCATTGCTAAGACAGGATGTCTGTCGGATTAGAAAAGGTCTTTTCACATAGTGTGGAAAGGATGACAGCAGAACAAAAATATGCATTTTTAAGATAAGAAAAAGGATAGGTAGCTTTTTTTTTCTGAAAATCATCTAATGACATCCCCCGCTCTTGGGCGGAGCGGGGGAATAGTGTCAGACTTTTACTGACTAAAACCCACTACTGTTCCTTCTTTGCCATTTTTTCCAGGGCCCCGGGGATCTCTTTCGCATTACCCATGGCCCCAGTAGGCTTCGACCCTGCTGGGCCCCTACGGTTGCTGACATCTCCTCGAGGCGCGCGTGGAACAGTGCGCGCCGTCGACGACTTGGGCCCGGTCCGGACGGTTACCAGACGATTGGACGGCGAGCCACCCATTGCTCGCCGTCCACAAGCCCGCGCCTACGGTGGCCGGAAATCCGGATTGGGGCGTGTAGCTAAGATATTGTATGATTCGAAAGTTGTCACCCGCACCATCCTATAACAATTGTAGTATAGTTATGAATGTATTGTGTAACAATGATTAAAACAATTGAATGCTGCTTTGTAGCGATAAAAAATTGACTTGATCATTATTATTATATGACTTTATTGCACACCTTCACATAAAACAGGACAAACATATATATAAATAAGTGTACAATATGCGGTCTTATTGCACAGGGCAATTTCTACCAGACAACTTTTGGATGGACTGAACGAAAGAAAAAGATTTCGGGCTGTCAGTGTACAACAACATAGAGAATAACGCAAAAAAAAAACATTCAAGATCATTCAACGATTTGCAAAAGTTTCCTAAGTCTACCTACTTATAAAACAGTGGGCAGATCTGAAGAAGAAAATGCTTATACGCAAACACACCTTACACGTGACTATATGCCCAAACAGTGTAGAGGGCAAAAAAGAAATGAATATGTTGTCAGACATTTTTTCTTAATTCTAGTATCTATTCAATGAAAGTTTTGTAAAAGGAAATTCCTTTTTTCCTTTCACAAAACTTTCATTTCTTTTGCTAAAGTTTCTTTTAACAATCGTGTAAACAGTATACGTTTTTTTCTGTTTCAGGTAAATACAGTTCTTACGTAAAATAGTAAGTACGGTATTCAGTTTACTTTTTACTTTTAAAAGGTAGCTCTATCTGTGAGCGCAATTCTATTGTAAAATACAGCTCTTTGTGTTAAAGTTTTTTAAAAGAATTTTCTAGAATTAAGCTGGTATATATTATTTTTTTTTAATTGATATAAACCAGTGCTTGACTGCGATCCCACCTGATGGTAAGCGGAGATGCAATCATTGATGGTCAGGCGCACTAGTTTATTAAGAGCCTATTCACTCTAGCCTTGAAGACACCTAAATTATAGTTGGACGGGAAGACCGCAGCAGGCAAATTGTTCCAGTCCTTTGATGTACGCGGTATAAATGACGAAGCGAAACGCTTAGTCCGGACCGTTGAAGTTTCAACAACGTAAGGGTGGATACCCGCCGTTCGTCGGGTTGTCCGATGGTAGAAAGGAGATGGCGGAATCAAGTCATGCAATTCCCGCGCACACTCTCCAGAATGTAACCTGTAAAATACCGATAGGCTGGCTACCCTGCGCCTGTGCTCGAGGCTTTGTAGACCGGACTCAACCAAATCTGGATCCCCAATTAGCCTCTTTGCACGCCTTTCCACTGAGTCCAAAGCTGCTAGATGACATTTTGCAGCACCAGCCCATATGATAAAATGATAAAAAGATACAAATATCTACGTAAATTGAAGCAAAATACTGCAACGTTAAATAATTCGAAGTAAATTCATGAATGTATGCGAAAACGAGCAGGTTGGTCCGTTGTTACAAGCATGTTATAATATCGTTGGAAGTACAATAAAGCATGTGTGTTATAATATTGTAAGAAGGAGTAATTAACTAAAATGCACACATACCTGGGTCGTTTCTTTTTAAACTACAAGTGCTCCATCCTAATTAATTCAATCATTACGGAGTGGTATTTTAGCGCTCTGTCACGGTTTTCTTTTAAATCTGTAATTGAAATATGAAAACAATTTTATGTCACAATAATCCTATAATAAATCATATTGCTTTGATTACGAGATATAGTGATATATATCTAGCCGTTACTGTCCCGCTGATGGCTGCCATCCCTCACGGTCTTCCAAACATTTTTCTCTCGCGCCTTTCTTGAGCCAAAATAATACCCTAAATAAAACAATAATAAATTTATATTAAAAAAAAAATTATAACAAACTTTTTAAAAATTATCTGCCATTAGATTGATTGTAACATAACTTATTTTTGTTTTTTTTTTTTAACAAAACATTTTAAGTATACCCTAGGGGTGCACAAAAAATAACTACCCACCATCTCTAGCAGTCCGCCATATTAGGTTTAGAAAGTCGTTACTTAGCTAATCATGCATTTTCATCCGAACTAAACATGTCTGGAAAATTTTTAGCTCAATCTGTCAGGGTTTTAAAATTTCTTTTCGAAAATAGAAAGATTGCAAGATAGATAAAAGACTAAAACATGGCATCGAAAAACTCCTCCGCATCGCTGTCAACTGATAACGAAGTGTTTGACAAATGGATGTGCGATTTCTAGTACGACATATAGAATTAACAATTTTAGGGCATCCCGACACGGACAGGCTATGTTAGAAGGCGTGAGCTCTGCTCCGCTTCGCTTCCACCTTAGCTTTCTTAGTTATTTTTTTATAACCACCCAGAAGTAAGACCACCATCTGTCGAGCTCACGTACACTCCTGAAAATGTACTCGGAACACTCAATTCTGGTTTGACTATCATTTGCTACGCATTGAGTAGATATGTTTTATGCTCCCCGTATCCATGCTATTTATAAGCATATGTGTGAAATAAGTCCAGAAATAAAATAATTTATTTTTGTTTTGTCATTTTGCCAAAACTGCTCTATCTTTATTCAAGCTTTATAAATGCTACGGAAGTTATAAATTTAATTTTAAGACCCAAAATAACCTATATACGTCACACGAAGAATAAAAAATATTTTTATTTAATTTCATTCGGTAGTTTCTAGCTATCTGCAAGAGAAAAGACGTATTATGTATGTGCTTATATGTTTTGCCGGTACAGTTGGCGCAATGCTTGAGCAATGAGGTGTTCTAAATTGACTCTTGGGCAGGGCGGAAGGGTGTGTCAAACTTTTACTGACTAAAAACCCCTGTTCCTTCTTTGCCTTCGTCCCGGAACGCAAGGCAAAAAAGGAACATAGGAGTGGGTTTTAGTCAGTAAAAGTCTGACACGCCCTTCAGCTTCACCTTATAGCGGGAGAAGTCATTATATTATTTCCTACCTAAAAAGAAACATATATGTATACAATTTGCCATACAAAGCTTGACAAACCAGCGCAGTATAGAACCGCTTCAAAAACGACTTCTTTGAAGAGACCGGGCTCCTCGCCCCGTCCGTTGCTAAGCAACGCAGTCTTGCCTTTAATTTCGTCCAACAAAGGCTCGCCGCGCCTGTTATTATACATCATGCTCCAATTATTGTCGTCTCGTAAGAATAGAGCAGCCTGTAGCGTGGTATACTACTGATAATATTATAACTGTTTACAGTGTTTTTTTTTTTAATATTCTTTTTTAAAAACTAAGGAAATAGAATCGGTAGGTAATTTTGGTTTCAATTATCGAAAACCTCTTTTTTATTATATTTTGAGGCTTGAGACCAGCAGTGGGAACCTTATATGGCTGTTTTTTATCATATTAATACACACTCAAACTTGGTACGTGAGATTTGGTCCGTCTGTACCGAGGTCGAGCGTCTCTCATCCATCGGATTCCCGCGATCTTCACCAGGCCATCGGTCCACCTTGTGGAAGCCTTCCAACGCTACATCTTCCATATTTATTATTTGATTCAAATCATCAATAAAACCCTTTCAGTTCAATTAACCTTTTTTAATGACTGTTTCATGAAATAGACTAGCGCTTACATCTTAAGGTATAACTACATTGAACACACGTGGGCCACGTACGCCAATCTGGGCGAGTCGGTCTCCATACATTTTATATGGCAACTGGACTTATAGAACTACATTAGATCCACGCCACGCGATGCCACACGACGCTACGTACAAATTAGGCGTGGCCCACGTGTGCGTCAACCTAATGTAGGTACCGCTTTAATCAGCTCAATATACTGCTAAAGTACGGCTTAAGTTAGTTTGACATTTTATTTAATTGTTGTGAAACTAATCGTGTACCTAATAACCTGTCTAAAGTTATCAGTTTAATACGTAACTAGTGTAATTAATTATTTTGCGGTTTACTCACCGTACCGAGGACGTCAATAATGATTGGATTTGTTAATACTTGTATAATATATAATCAGCCTTATAATGTTCAGCCGCGCCAATTTCTTTAGAAAGGGAATTGGCCAGCTTTGCTTGACTGATAGAGAAGTCCGTCTTTGTAACTTTGTGTTGCATTAAGTTTTATAATTAATGATTTGTGTGATGAGCACGACCATTTGTTCTGTCTCTGGGTGTAATTTATTTATAATATGTATGTCTTTAGAAATATATTAGTATGTTTATCAGTACTCATAGTACAAGCTCTGCTTAGTTTGGGATTAGATAGCTTTGTTTGAAAGTTGTGGAGTATTAGATTATACACGGTGTGTCTGACATCGACGCACAAACGAATACCATGGATCCAGTACATGATTCCGGAGCCCCCAGTGCTGGAATTTTTCGTCGATTTTTTCCAAATTTTTTGCGAATCGATGCTGTCACCTGAAAACATGCTTTGCCGCACGAAATCGCATCGCTTCGCTTTTTTGTGTGGGCGCCCGTAATCCACTACGCGGACCCAGTGCGGGTTAGTAGCCATCACAAGTGTTTGATTTTTAGGTTCTAAGGCTTGCTTGTTCCTTCAAGATATATTTATTTTATTAACTCTCCATACAATGTTTTTTACAGGTTAAAAACTAAAGTAACAAAAGTAGTCACAAAATGGCCTCAGTCAGAGACGCTACTTACAAACTGATCACATACCATTATGCATTATGTGTGAGGCCGAAGTTTTTTTTTAAATTTAATATAAACTAGTGCTTGATTGCGATCCCAACTGATGTTAAGCAGTGATACAATCGTTAATGGTAAGGCGCACTAGTTTATTAAGAGCCTATTCACTCTAGCCTTGAAGACACCCAAATTATAATCGGATAGGAAAACCTCAGCAGGCAAATTGTTCCAGTTCTTCGATGTACGCGGTATAAACGACGAGACGAAACGCTTAGTCCGGACCGTAGAGGTTTCAACAACGTAAGGGTGGATACTCGCCGTACGTCGGGTTATCCGATGGTAGAAATGAGATAGTGGAATCATCTCATGCAATTCCCGCGCACACTCTCCAAAATGCAACCTGTAAAACACGGAAAGGCGTTTATGCTGAGCGTTCGGCCGTTTTGCGCGGATGTGACGCATATCTTCCCTATCAATTGATTATGTTTGTTAGCTAGTATTAAGATTGCGTCATTTCGCGTGAATAAACTGTTTTTCTTTCTTTCTTTCTTTTCATACCTATCAGCGCAGGCAACATAATATAAATATGCCTGTAATCGATAGTCAGTCTCAAGCAACGCCTTGTAGAATTGGAGATGTTTTCCTTTACCATTTTGAGCGCAGTAGTCAAGAAATAAATTAAGTACTCAAAGTGAGTGGTTGGGTTCGAACCCACGATGAACAAGTCGGAGCCCTTACTATTGAGCCACCACTGCACTAATGATATTTGTAATAAAACTATTTTGGCACAAAAATAGTTATATTTTATCTAGTAATATTATTTTCTTGTAGTTGTCGTTCGTAAAGTATGCGATAATTTGTGAGATAAGTATTGTTTATGATCGATTTATATTCTATGGCAAACAATTTGGCAGTTCTCTGGTAAAGATTTTCTTATAAAATATTATGAATTTATGATGTTTTATGAACATACTAGCTTCTGTCAGCGGCTTCGCCTGTGTGGATATACCTCAAGGACATATACCCGCGAAATAAAAAGTATCTCCTTTCAGGACATGGTTTACCAAAATCTACTAAAAAGTGGACAAATAAAAACGAACAAACATACACACCTCCACACAATCTTTCGCCTTCATAATATTAAGTACAAGGTTTTGCCCGCACTTCGCCCGCGTACATAAAATATAGCCTATATCCCTCAGGAATAAAGCAGCTTTCTATCGGCGAAAAAATTTTCGTAATCAACCAGTACTTTCAGAGATTACCTCCAAACTGACAAAAAACATAAAAACTAAAAATCTAACTTTACCTCTTTAAAATATTAGTGTAGATATATATGAAGATAAGATATAAAATATGATTTCGCATTCATTTAACTGCCGACTTCCTTGGCTAACCCACGAAACAGAAGCAAAACTATTGAAGTGAAAAGACAGAGGAATACTTTTTGCCATTTGACGAACTAGATAATAGTAATTTTTAATTTGCACCCGAAATTCATATAACGTAATGATTACAGTTTTTGTTTATTAAATTAAATAAAAGAGAATTTGATTGCGATCTTTTTTTTTTATAGATGGGAAATCATCTAATGACCAACACAGCCTGAAGAATGGCCAGACTTAAGTGGCAGAGGGCAGGGTACATAGCTCGCAGAACAGATGGTCGAAGGGGCCAAAAGGGTCTTTTTTTTTCTGGTGTGAAAATCATCTTATGACATCCCCCGCTCTTGGGCGGGGCGGGATATAGTGTCAGACTTTTACTGACTAAAAACCCACTCCTGTTCCCTCGTTGCCTTTCGTACCGGGGCCGAGTCTTGGCCGAAAGGGTCTAGAGTGGCGACCGCGTACCGGAAAACGCAGCGTTGCCTCCCACAAGGAGGACCGATGAGGATCGCGGATCCGATGGATGCGAGACACACATGATAATTCATTGTGGTGACACTTGGGGAGGCCTATGTCCAACAGAAATGAAGATATCCGCAGGAGAACCAAGGTTGCCGACATAGCACGAAGAATCGCCAAACTTAAGTGGCAATGGGCAGGGCACATTGCTCGCAGAACGGATGGCCGTTGGGGCCGAAAGGTTCTGGAGTGGCGACCGCGTACCGGAAGACGCAGTGTTGGTAGGCCCCCTACAAGGTGGACCGATGACCTGGTGAAGGTTGCGGGAATCCGATGGATGCGAGACGCGCAGGACCGTTCTTTGTGGCGACATTTGGGGGAGGCCTATGTCCAGCAGTGGACGTCTATCGGCTGAAATGATGATGATGATGTCCAACAGTGGACATCATTCGGTTGAAAAGATGATGATTTCACTTTCAAACTACGAGCATCTTACCTAATTAAACACAGCAGGCAATGCTTGGTGAGCAGTGGTGGCCGAATGGTAACGGCCCCGACTTACGAGTTGTAGGTCGCGAGTTCTAACCCAGCTAGGCGCATTACTTTGTGTAATTTATTTCATCACCACTACTCTCAAAACGGTGAAGAAAAACATCGTGAGGAAAATAGCATTTCCGAGAACCAAAAACCCGAAGACCAATCCGCGATAGACCCGCGTGGTACATTATTTCCCATTCCCTCTCCTTGTCAAGAAGCCTGAGTCCCAGCTGTGGCAACATTAAAAGGCTGATTGTATTCTGTTATGAAAATAGATGTAAACCAATATTTCCCCTAACTTTTCATCTATTTACCTGCACTCAAAGGTTCAGTTATAAACCAGCTTCAGGCAACTGCTGCGTAGTTGTCCGGCATTATGCTGAACTGGACGTATTTCAATTCGAAGTCATGTGACATCCATCAGCTCGCACTGCGTCCACGTGGTGGATTAGGGCCCATTCCCTCTCCTAGAGAGGAGGCCTGAGTCCCAACAGTGGGACCATTATAAAACTGATTATGCTATGCTAATAAGTCCAAGTAGTACCTTATCTCCTCCTATTAAAAATGTCCAAGTAACACGCTGGCCCATAAAAATTAAGAAATTACGATGTAAACAACGTTCACCATTAAATTTGCCTACAGATGTGGCGTGTTGCATGCAAACTTTCTGCAGGGGAATGTTGAAAAACGTCTAAAATAAAACTGTAGACTATTTATTTAGATGTCGAGTAAAACGTCGTTTGGAAAAAACAACGAAATTTTAAACGTTTTGCTTTGAGTCGAAATATTGTTTTTTTTTGTTTGTGGTCTGTATGATGATATTGCTGTTATGTTGTGTGTCTCCACTTGAGTGGAGCGCGAAGGCGTGTCAGACTTTTACTGACTAAAAACAAACTACTGTTCCTTCTTTGCCGTCATTCCAGCACAGAGTTCTTTCAGAAACAAACCCTTGACCCCAGTATGCTTCGACACTGCTGAGCCCCTACGGTTTGCTAACATCTCCTTGAGGCGCTCGTGGAACAGTACGCGCCGTCGACGACTTTGGCTCGGCCCGGACGGTTACCAGATAGTCGGACGGTGAACTACCCTTTGCTCGCCGTCATGATAACTGATAAAATACAACATACATATATATACATAAAAACTTTTGCCTTAATAATATTAGTGTGATTACAGCGATTTATTAAATGTTTCACTGTGTTTTATTGTTGCGCAGTTACTAGACCTTCAAAGTAACCATTTCAGGATGATTAGGACATGAATTTGTGGTATAAATTGCATATTAATAGTGCAACAATTATCAGAAGGTAATTTCAGGTTTCATAATACAATGTGTAAGGGACAGGTCTCCGAAAAATGTACGTAAAAACGAAAAATAAAACGGCCTCTATACAAAATTATAAACTCGATTGGACAGTTTGTATGCAGTTGGCGTTTTTTTTTCGTTTCCTTTAACCAAAATGTTGTGTAAGGCTGCTCAATTTCGTCTACTGAGCAAGCCCTTAAAGTTTCCGAAGACCTGTCCCTTACACCCTGTATACATATATAATATAAAAAAATTAAGTAAAAAATCCAGGTATTATAATATTTAAGTTACTACGCTGAGTAACCCGTAGGTCTACGCAAGTGATGCGCTTCTGTGCTATAACTTTTAGTACGCCGTAGACACATCCTTTTTGAGACATTAATGTCACCTTATACCCCTTTAAACTCCAACTCACAAAATTTCCACGGTCCATTTTCAGCTCAATATATATAATGTAAAACGATTCGCTCAAATGCTTTATTCGTACACTCGTATATTATTTGGAAGCCACACACGCGTTTGCTAAAAAATACTCGAGAGCCGCGACCTCATAGCTCCACGCATGTGCTACGCTTTTAACTACGCCGTAGACATATCCTTCTCGAGACAGAAATACCACCACACATCCTTTCTTGATCGGCCGGTCAGAAATCCGAGGCAGGCAATATTATAGTTACTACGCTAGATATCTGTAGCTCTACGCATGTGCTACGCTTCTGTGCTACGATTTTTACTACGCAGTAGACACATCTCTCTCGAGACAGAAATACCACCACACATTCTTTAAACTATAATTTACAAAGCTCGCACGGTTCATTATCAGCTCCATATCTGTAAAATGATGCACTATAACACTATTATTTGGAAGCCACAGACGCGTTGCTGTATAAAATTATTCAGTGCTGTAACCTCGTAGCTCTGCGCATGTGCTACGCTTCTATGCTACGCCTTTTACTACGCCGTAGACACATCTCTCTCGAGACAGAAATAATACCACACATCCTTTCAACTATAATTTACAAAGCTCGCACGGTCCATTATCAGCTCAATATTTGTAAAAAGATGCACTATAACACTATTATTTGAAAGCCACAGTCACGTTGCTGTATAAAATTATTCAGTTCTGTAACCTCGTAGCTCTACGCATGTGCTACGCTTCTATGCTACGCCTTTTACTATGCCGTAGATACATCTCTCTCGAGACAGAAATAATACCACACATCCTTTTAACTCTAACTTACAAAGCTCCCACGGTCCATTATCAGCTCAATATCTGTAAAACGAAACACTAAAACACTTTATTAATACACAATACTATTTGGAAGCCACAGACACGTCTGCTGTATAAAATTACAGAGAGCTGCGGCCAATATAGCGTCGTTTGCAAGTCGTTCCCGTAAGGTATTCCCATGTAGTATTATTAGAGTTGTGTTATTGTGTTTGTTTTTTTTTAAACTAAATGGGTATTGTTTCCATAGAAGTGGATTAGAAATTATCGATTCTTAATTCTAGAAACTCGCAATCACACTAATATTAGAAAATTAAAGATTTTTATGTGTTTTTTTTAAGGTCTTTCAATAACGTAAATATAATGAACTTGGATGTATTAAATGTTGACATTTTGAACTTATGTATAATCTCTATCGATATTTGCAATCCAGTGCTGGGCACGCCACAATTATGGTGGTAAGTCCCCTCTTTGAGGCGTGGTTGGAAAGACCTCACGGCGTTCTCACCTTTCGCATGACGCAGGTTCTCACCGAACACGTTAAGTTCGGGAAGTTCCTGCACTGGATTCGTGCGGAAGACACGTCCAGGTATCGCCACTGTGTAGACCACCCGGAGGACACGGTGGAGCTCACGGTGGAGGTGTGCCCTGCTTGGGCAGAACAACGCCGTGTCCTCGTGGGGGCGATCGGCAGCGGCGATCTCTCGCGCCGGGCCTTGGTACAGTCCATGGTCCGGAGCGAGGAAGAGTGGCAGGCGGTCGCCTCCTTCTGCGAAGCAGTAATGCTAGAAAAGGAGGCGGCCGATCGCGTGAGGCAACGATCTTCACGCCCCAACCGCCGCCGGGATTCCGATCCCGATTTCCGGCCACCGTAGGCACGAGCTTGCGGACGGCGAGCAATGGGTGGCTCGCCTTTTGACATTTTACCCGTAGGTATTTTAATATTCGACATTCAAATATGTATCCATATTGTGTATTTGTAAGCACAGTAAAAAAGTATATTGTTTAAACTATCAGAATTCTCCTGTATACTCGCAAACGTTTCAACTCTGTGCCCGTTCGAAGCAATACCAATAATAAAAGTTATCCTTTTGTATTCAAATTTCGTTATGATAGTTTCATGTTGTTTTGAAAGCTGTTAGTGCTGTATGTGTATAATAGTATCGTTATAAAAACTAGCTTGCTTTTTCTGTTAACGGTTTATGTGAACTAGGTTTTGCTAGCGGCTTTTTTACCTGCGTGACTGACAGTCGAAAATGATTTCAAGGTTTATAATACATATATATTCGAGATTCCATGACTGTGGCGTTAGGTTTTTCGTAGCAGCGTGCATTCGTTGTGAAGAGTTTCTTATTAGTAAACATACGGGGACGTGTTATTTGATATTACAGATTTCTGAATCATGCATTTCGAGATCGCATGGCTACGGCGTTAAGTTTTTCGTGGTAACGTGCATTCGTTGTTAAGTGTTCGGATTAATGAACTTACGGGAACTTGTTATTCGAGGTTACACTTTTCCGAATTATGTAACACACCCCTTCACTTCGCTTGCATTGAGCTCTAGTTCCTAAGGTAAATTGGGAGTTAATTTGGTAACCTCAACATTGAGATTCTCACTCCGCGTGAGGCAACGGTCCTCACGACCCTACCGCCGCCGAGATTCCGATCCCAATTACCGGCCACCGTAGGCACGGACTTGCGGACGGCGAGAAATGGGTAGCCCGCCGTCCGACCGATCAGTAACCGTCCGGACCGAGCCCAAGTCGTCGACGGCGCGTACTGTTCCATGCGCGCCTCAAGGACATGTCAGCAACCGTAGGGGCCCAGCAGGGTCGAAGCCTACTGGGGCCTAAGGTCTGATTCTGAAAGGAATACTCGGCCCTGGTACGAAAGGCAACGTAGGAACAGGAGTGGGTTTTTAGTCAGTAAAAGTCTGACTATCTCGCGCTCCGCCCAAGAGCAGGTTATGTCATAAGATTGAGATTCTCACCCTTCTTCTTTGGTTATGTGTATTTATAAAGTCACTTTATTAACTCACATTTTCATTTAAAAACTAATAATGAAACTCAATAACAATTCCACAGCAAATGTCCAGCAAGCAAATCAACGAAGAGCAACTTTAATGCAATAGCCAGTAGCCGCATATTCCACATAACGTAAACATGTTATGACCGGCCGATGTTATTCCAGAACATGTTCAAAGTTCGTCACGATTGGGACTGGGAGTAATGCAATTCTGATGCGATAATTCCATTTGTTTCGGTGAATTGGGAATTAAAGAAATGGAATTGAGAATTTGAGAAGCTGCTGGCTGGTGTGTTGCCCTAGTAGTTGATGGCCCTAACTGCTATGCTGGAGATCGCGAGTTCGATTCCGACTCAAGACAAATGTTTGCGAATGAGCACGATCATTTGTTCTATGTCTGAGAGTAATTTATCTATAATATGTATTTATTTAGAAATATATAAGTATGTTTATCAGTTGTCTTGTACTCATAGCACAAGCTCTGTTTTGTTTGGGACCAGATAGTGCTGTGTGACAGTTGTGGAATATATATATTTGTAAATATATCTTAAAAATAAAAAATAAAACATTTAAAAATATAAAAAATAGTATACCATCGGCATCGGGTACGGGGTCCAAGCTACTGACGGGCAGGGCTCCAGGAAAAGGAACCTCCTAACAATGCGAGCCGTGTCCAAAAGTGAAGCTTTCTCAATCAATATTATTATTATAAATGCACCATACCTTTTGTATGTTACGTAACAATTCATAGGGACTCTTTTAGGGCCCTTAAATATTTATGCATTCGAATTTAAACCTTGTCATACATAACATAGAGAGTGTTGTTCCAAAGATTGGTAAACAACTGGAATTCTAAATTCAAATAAACATATCTAACACAGAATAAAATAACAGAACAAAACTCCCACATTTCAACCTTTTAATGCCTTAGTAACACCAGCCTCTGAGAGGCAGACTGCAACCATTACACAAAATGGCTCATAATGAACAACTTAACCTGTCAAAGGGCAAGAGGATATCCAATTACAAAGTGGCAAATGTAAAGTGCCGCTCCGAGGTGTTTCAAGTTATGTCTACAAGATTATTTTAGAGAAATAGTTGGGAGATGAGATGGGATGTTATGTTATTTTGAAACAATTTTATTATGTGTTATATGTGGTAAGTAATTGAAATAATGTTTTCTCAAATATGTTTGTTCGGAAGTTTGTTTGTCGAAATTGATTTTCGGAATGCTGTAAGTACTTACTTCAATATAAAATTAAAACAAATAAAAATGATTAGGAATTAAAATTGAAAATTTCTTGAATAATATCAGGTTAATTACTTAATTAGTTCCGTTAACTTAGTAATTAGGTACATACCATTATCATGCTTTTACTTAAACAGCTTATCCAGATAGTTTCAAGTAGGAAGTAACCCAAAGTTTTCGCATTGCATTAAGGCCCTTGCTCCCATGCCATACAACAGTGAGTTTCTGAAGCCTACTCCACATTAACAGCTTTGTTAATATATTTAAAAAATATATATATTATAGATTCATATACAACATTATCATCATCATTTCATCCGAAAGCCGTCTATTGTTGGACATAGGCCTCCCACAAATGTCGCCACAATGATCGGTCCTGTGCGTCTCGCATCCATCGGATTCCCGCGACCCCCACCAGGTCATCGGTCCACCTTGTGGGAGGCCTTCCAACGCTGCGTCTTCCGGTACGTGGTCGCCATTCCAGAACCACAACATACAACATTATCACCATATGACATTTTCGTGCGGTTAATACTTTTGTCTAAAGAAAATATTTAACAACATGATATTTTTTCGCTTTTATTCCAGACTCCTTTCAAACGGCTTTGCTCTTTAGATAAATTTTTACACAAAACAATAGCTGGTTAAGTGTTCTTCAGAATGTACATAGCTCATGTAAATCAATCAACATTTCACAAAGAAAATGGTTTTAAAGTTAAGCGGGGCTCTATACGGGCGCAGGCGGCAGTACGAGTATGTATGCATTTAACTCCAGCCAGATATTCAGGGGACTACACGCCTTAAAATGCCCATTAAGTGGAGTTATTTCAGAGTATGTTTTTCCTCTGAAGTTAGCCTTTTAGTTCATTATAACAAAAACTAGTTTAAACAAACATGGAAGGTATTTCGTTTAAATACTCCTTCAGTACGATATTTAATAAAAGTTTATTAAGGTTGTTTTATTCATTCATTAGCATATCTATTTCAGGGATGTTCTAGAGTTTCGTACTCGTAACCGAATTATCGGATATCCGAATTAAAAATATATCCGTAACCGAAACTGATATAAAAGTTTCGGATAGTTTCGGATAAAGTTGAAGTTTAAATAACAGGTTTTTGATTATTTTCCCGGCCAAACAAATGATAATCTAGACAAGAAATAAAATTAAAATCTTGCTATTTGTATTTTACTTTTATGACTGGCCTATTGGTCTAGTGGTTAGTGGCCCTGACTGCTATGCTGCGGGTCGTGGGTTTTTTTTATTGGGTGGGGAAATCATCTTATGACATCCCCGCTCTTGGGCGGAACGGGAGATAGTGTCAGACTTTTACTGACTAAAACCCCACTCCTGTTCCTGCGTTGCTTTCGTCCCAGAGCCCTGGGTTTCGCTTTCACACTACCCGTGGCCCCAGTAGGCTTCGACCCTGCTGGGCCCCTACGATTTGCTGACATCTCCTTCGATTTCCACCCAAGACAAAAGTTTGTGTGATGAGCACGATCTTTTTTTCTGTGTTTGGGAGAAGTTTATCTATAACATGTATGTATTTAGAAATATGTATGTGTATCAGTTGTCTAGTACTCATATAGTACAAGTTTTACTTAGTTTCGGCCTAGATAGCGTTGTGTGAAAGTTGAGGAATAATAAAATTATTTTGATATTCTGATATCTGTAAACTAATTTCCGAACGGATTTTTCGAGACGGCAAATTAACTTCATCTCCGCAACCGTAATCGAATATCCGTATCTAGATCCGAAGTATTATATCCGATATATCATAAAATCTCTGATTGATTTAATGTTACTGAAAATTATAATTAATGAAACTTGACGTATTATTCTGCGACATTATGATTTATTTTTCTTCGAGCAGTTTGCATAACATAAAAAATCTCATTGAGTTTTATTTTGCACTCGTTGACAGAATGTCTAATGGGGCTATATTTTGTTATATATTACGAAAACACCTGTTTATTTCAACGATCTACGAATTTTAAGATAAATAAAATAACGATTGAAGATTGTAAAAAATATGTAATTCCCGGCCTCCATAGGCGCGGTCTTGCTGAAGGCGAGTATTAGGTAATTCGTCGTTCGATAAAAACCAAGCCCGGGTCGTTGACGCGTTGAGTTCCAGGCGCGCCTCAAAGAGCTGTCAGTAACATTGATGGGGCCTGTTCCGTTCGAAAGTTATACCATAGCCCTGAACGCAAAGGGAACTGAAGAAACACAGGTGATTTTTTGTCGGTAAAAGTCTGATACCCCTCTCACTCCACCCAGAACGAGATAAGTCCCTTAAAAAAAGGATCGAAAAACGTAAAAGGTACAATTGCTGCTATCTTCAATTCAGTTGATCGCACGGTTGGCTGCTGCGCTGCGGGTCGCAGGTTCGATTCCCGCACGGAACAAATATTCGTATAGCCTACAGATAGGTGTTCTGGGTCTCGGTACTGATTTGGTACAGTATTTATTATTTAATAATGAGCCAACTCATGATCTCATAATAAATACTGTTCCAAATCAGTTGAATTAACTTCTTCTTTCTTCTTAAAAAAAAAAATAACTTTGTCTTACACTAGGTATGACTCCTGTATTGTGGGTGAGCTCACAAACATGTAAACTAACATTACAACATAACATTTAATAATGAGCCAACTCATGATCTCTGGGCACGCTATAATCATGGCGGTAAGTCCCCTCTTTTGTGGCAGGAAAGACCACATGGCGTCCTTACCTTCCGTATGACGCAGGTCCCCACCGGACACGGTAAGTTCGGGAGATTCCTGCACCGGATTCATGCGGAAGAAACTCCTGGGTGCCGCCACTGTGTGGACCGTCCGGAGGACACGGTGGAGCATACGGTGGAGGTGTGCCCCGCCTGGGCAGAGCACCGCAGTGTCCTCGTGGGGGCGATCGGCGGCAGTGATCTCTCGCGCCGGGCATTGGTACAGGCCATGGTCCGGAGTGAGGAGGAGTGGCAGGCGGTCGCCTCTTTCTGCGAAGCAGTAATGCTAGCAAAGGAGGCGGCCGATCGCGTGAGACAACGGTCCTCACGCCCTAACCGCCGCCGGGATTCCGATCCCGATTTACGGCCACCGTAGGCGTGGGCTTACGGACGGTGAGCAATGGGTGGTTCGCCGTCCGACCGTCCGGTGACCGTCCGGACCGAGCCCAAGTCGTCGACGGCGCGTGTTCCACGCGCGCCTCATGGAGATGTCAGCACCTGTAGGGGCCAGCAGGGTCGAAGCCTACTGGGGCCACGGGTAGTGTGAAAGCGAAGCCCGGGGCCCCGGGATGAAGGCAAAGAAGAAACAGGAGTGGGTTTTTAGTCAGTAAAAGTCTAACACTATCTCCCGCTTCGCCCAAAGGCGGGATTTGTCATTAGATGATTTTCCCACCTAAAAAAAAAAAAAACTCATGATCTCGATCTTCGCTTGATGGAAAGCACTAAATGAGGACTACGATGGAAATAGAACGATGGAACCCAAAAGATGCCTGTTAACTGTTGTTATCAACTACTAAGAAATAAATAGGTCAAACATCCTTCCGAATAAAATAAATAAATATCAAACAACTTTCACGATGTCAAAGCCGTTTCGTCGCCGTCGATATTTCAGCAATGTCCGCACAAACACGTGCTTGAGATCGTTTATCATCGCACAAATATAACTTGGTCCGCGACGAAGCGACAGTTACTAATGGCGGTCGTACTGTTGGCAACGTAGGCGCGGCGTTAGGCAGAATACTTGACGTGTTTTACATGTATTTTTTTTCTTGAATATTCTTTAAATTGTCAAGAAGCGTTTTCTTATCACTACGTAGTATAAAATAAAGTCGCTTTTCGTGTCTGTCTGTCCCTATGTATGTATCTTTAAAACTTCGTAACGGATTTTAATGCGGTTTGTTTTAAATAGATAGGTAGAGTGATTCAACAGGAAGGTTTATATGTATATACACGCACGATACAGTAGAGAAAGACTGATGATTTTAGAGATTTCTATCGTGATGTCGTAAATAAACACATTTTTTGCGCTTACATTGCAAACGCTGGCTGAACTGTTTTCACACCACCATGCGCAAGCGGTGCGCGTCCTTGGTGCGCAGGGTGCGGAGCAGCTCCAATACAGTTCTGGCGATGATTGCTGGCAGAATTGATTGCCCTTATATCGGACATTGCTGTAGCAGACATGTTACTAACTATGTCCGATAGTATAAATGTATTTGCTTATGTGTGTGTGTTCTGTTTTGTGATTGTTGTACGGGTGCTATTAGTTGCCTGAAATAAATGCTTTTTATTTTTTGTCTGTGTGAGAAATCTTTCTTTTTATAAAAAAAAGTTTATTGAAGACATGAAATCATTATTATATCGTTACTGCTTCTATAGAAGTCAAGAGCCTAATTTAATAAACATGGCAATAAGTTCGTTGCCTATTCCATCCGTTACTTTAAGCTTAGGCGAATAGGTATTCGCTGTGACTCTAATTTAATTAGGCACGTTGATACTGGTAGTATTTTGTGGCTTTGTTATCCGGAATGTAATTAAGTACCTTTGAGCAATATAAATGGAAAATCTCAACGAATTAAGGCCCCTACGGACAGGTTAGTCGCGACAGCACCCACGACGACGGACCTTTTATTACTTTTGAGCGATTGGCTGCTGTGCGCGGGCGAGGGTCTATTCCCGCACAGAATGAATATTTGTATGGCCTGATAGGTGTTTAGGGTCCTGGGGCCTAGATCTGTTATTTTTATAAATTCGTCATTCCAACACGAAGACATTGTCATTTTGCTATAAGTTCGTAACCTGCTAAATTCATAATAGTCGATCATTGGCCAGTCATTGGTCTCGTAATAGAATTGTGGTATAATGACAATATCAAGCTGTCTCGTAACAAATTATAAGCAATGCCTGCACAACGACGTTCTAATGGTAGGACACTGATCAAAGGAACTGTCAAAATTTTAGCAGATTACCGCCTAAGTACGTCAGACATTCATTTGTCATTATGTATTACCATACTATGCCATTTTTTTCAATGGAGTGTCAGTGGTTGATCATTGAAAAGTCATAATGATGCCATTATATTAATAGATTACCAAACTTGTCAAAATCAACAATTATGAAGTCAATGATAGACATTCTGACACTATTGTAATATCAGACTTGTGTCTTGTGTACGTGAGTTTACCGGTTTGTGAATGTTCCCACGATAAAGGAATAGTGTGGGACAACGTTTTTTTAAAGAAAATAGAATTACCACATTTCTGTTGAGAATAGCATAACTTATTTCCATCAAGACCGTTCTATCATCGGACAATGAGACTTAAATGCGGCGATGCGTTAGCAGTACATGGTGTTATCCCACCCATACGTTATCAGTATATGGGGTTCTCCCAATACGTTATCAGTACATGGGGTTATCACACCCATACGTAATCAGTACATGGGGTTATTCCACCCAAACGCACAAAACGCTTTGGAAACACCATCATTGTGTGTAAGAAGCAGCTAAGAAGTAGAATTTACTGCCGGAGTATATGTTTCCGAGGTCTTTAAGTTAAGAGTGGATGGGTTACTTAAAAGCAATCGTTCTTCATCGCCGCCTGCGTCATCATTTACTATCAGGTGAGATAGTGGTTAAGAGTGTGTGAGTGGACCTCATTATCATCTGCCAGCCCTTATCCCGCTAGCTTTTCTCCAATTCTGTACTAATAAAATGGAGTCAGTGATAGCGTGACGGGTTACACCGTCTTCATTTTCTTTCATACCATCATCATCATCATTTCAATCGAAAGACGTCCACTATTGGAAATAGGCCTCCCTCAAGCGTCTCCACAACGACCGATTCTGTGCGTCTCGCATCCACCGCATTCCCGCTACTTGCCTTGGTTCTCCCGCGGATATCTTTCATATCAATTCTCACACAATTCATCCATATTTTCTTTGGCCTCCCTCTCCCTCTCCATTCATCTACATGTATGCTCATAACTCTTTTAGTAACAAACGATTCATCCCGTCAAAAGAGAGCCTGACAATAAAAAAAACAGGACATTTTTTGAATAAATTTTGAAACAAACACTTCAATGAAAATAAACACACTACAGAAAATTACCGTCTGTAATCAAGCTAATCATTGTCAAACCACGTTACTATTATCTTCACGATATGGATGTGAAGTTTTGTCTCGACACTTCCTCAGATGAAACTTGGAATGATTTACGAGAGCAAACTTTAACTAGGCGAAGATCTGTGCAAGATTGTTGACGTAGATTGGCGGAATTAGGTTAGGGGATTTAGTCGTGTTTAATCGTGTTTTAGGCCTTATTAATGCCTTGCCTAATTTAGGCCTTGGAACACGATGACAGGGCTGCGGTATTTGTCGAATGGATTACCGTGGCCTTGAAACGCAATAGGCTACTGAAAGAATACAATGGTTTTAGTCAGTAAAAGTCTAAGGCCTCATTTACGGAGACGCGGGGCGTCGCGCGTTGCGTTGAGCGGCGCGGCCCGCACTGAATTCAAATATATGGCGTTGTATGAGTGCGTTTACGGAGAAGAGATTTTAGACGCGTTTGTTTGAATTAGGGCGTTTTTTGCGGCCGAGCCCGCGGATGGCACCGACGCGTCCCACGCGGCGTTTATCGCGGCGGCGCACGTTCCAATTTTTCTTCTTTCATGCTGCAAGTTGCGACACGTGCGCTCCCATCTCTCGCCAACATAAAACTAGTTGATTTGATCGAGGCGAGCGTGCGCCGCCGCAATGCCCGCCGCGTGCTTCGCTACACGCTAGAGGATTCGCCGCGGGCGCCGCGGCGGGCACCGCCACGCTTCCCGTCTCGCTTCTCTATGAACATGGTCGTATATTGCTATAAGTTTGTGTTTACGCGTGCGATGATGCGTGCCGCTTCACCCGCCGCCCCACCGTAAACAGAAAAAACGTCCGACGCGCCGCGAGACGCCACGCCACACGCTACGCGAGACGCCCCGCGTCTCCGTAAATGAGGCCTAAGACTCTCTCTCCCTTCCACACCGGTCTATAAAAGACCGTTATGATGATGGCCGCAAAACAAATCAAAGGGGACCTCCCGGTCTATAAAAGAGATATAACATTTTTAACTTATGACAGCGCCTGATCTTAGTAGTCTTAGTAGATATACTGACAAAACATAGTCATAAGATCTTATCACAATACATGGTCGTGGGTATAAACAAATTTTTGTATGAAGCTTTTAGTTACTGAGTAAAACCTGAAGCATTCACAATAATTTATTCACTCAATTACTGTACTCATTTTATTTTCTTCACCGTTTTCGAAAACGATATCATTAACTTATTTTCCTTTGTCCAGTACTAAAGTACGTGCTTGTCTACTATAAGCATGTCGTTTCGTCAGTAAACTTTTCAAGCTTCCCCTCGCTCTAATGCATCTTCATGAAGGCCTACTGAATCAGCACAGAGATTTACCTCAAGTAGGGGGCCATATACAGGTTGTTCATTCTAATATATTTTTTTTATTTACTAGCTGACCAGGCGAACTTCGTACCGCCTAATAATAAGGATAACGCCATCTACTGGCATTACCAGAACTGCATAATTCATTTTATAATGACATTTTAATTAGAGATTTTTTTTTCGGTGGGAAAATCATCCAATGACATCCCATGCTCTTGGGTGGAGTGAGAGACAGAGTCAGGCTTTTACTGACTACAAACCCACTCCTGGTCCTTCGAGTCTTCCTTTCAGGAGCACACCCTTGGCCCTAGTTAGTAGGCTTCGACCCTGCTGGGCCCCTACGGTTTGCTTTCAGATCCTTGAGGCGCGCGTGGACCAGTAGGCGCCATCGACGACTTGGGCTCGATCCGGACGGTTACCGGACGATCACAAGCCTGCGCCCTGAAGCTGCTATATATGCATATAGCATTTTCGAACAATTTGTAAAGTACGCTTACGTGTATATGTGTGCCTAGCACAAGTAAATACCTACTAAAGTACATGTAGGTACATATGTAATTTATTATGTACCACACGCCCGCCAGTAACATCAAGCACGCACCGACTGCAATGCAAACTCATTGAAATTTCAATAAATGCATAATTCACTGTAATTTAGAACTAAATAGGATTTGATGTTAATTGTACAGGAAAGCGTTTGTTTGAGCTGTTACTGTAATTTGATTTTAAAATTGATGGTAGTTTTGCAGGCATTTGTTAGTACTCAGTAAGTAGATATTGTTGGTTATTATTGTACTTAATCGATCAATTTATTTAAATTGAAAATTATTTCATAGATAAGTAGGTACTTATGATCTAACATAGTATTAAATATACAACAGGAAACATAATAAATCCCCATATTTAATTCCTTACCATAAAGTTACAATATATATTATGTGGATAACAGAATTCACGGACATAGGCGAGCTCAAGCTGAAAGTGGTATATTTAGAATCGGCTACTTTCAGCTATTTTTAAAGTAAGTATTTTTTTTGACATTGCCATTGCAATATAATGTCAACTGTTTGTTCCGTTCACGCACAATAATGGTGGTCACGTTGACCATTGTCTACGTGACCAAATACACGTAGGTGCGATGCGGCGATGAGCGAAGCGAATAGGTCTCAATTAGTTGTTAGTTGGTTTGATATATTCGCGTTGGTTTAATATATGTATGAAATAATTATAACTTACTAGCGGTCTCAACAGATGTTGTCCTGTCTGAAAGCTGGCTTATTATCAGAAAAAAAATTTGAGGAATCGATTGTAGCGCCACCTACCGTACGCAATATTGTATTTTCAAACCACCTAGAGATCCACTCAAATACACAAAATTTCATTCAAATCGGTCTAGCCGTTTTGGATGAAATTTAGGAGGAGTTAGGTGATAAGCACGCGTACAGAAGAATAGAGATATAAAGACATAAAACACGATACATATGTAACTTACACAGGCCACACAAGTAAAACCATGGCAAGAGCTAATATAAAAATAAACCATTACATTGTCCATCCTCACACGTTCCCCTAAATCACACCTACTCAATAAGTCCCTCTCTACGAAGAGTTTATTCACAAACAGTGGTTACTATAGCCAGTAAATCCCTTGCTTCAGGGGATATCTCATTACCAACTTTTGTTAGGCCGGCCAGTTAAGCAGTTCCGTTACTCGCTTGTTATAACTTTACTTATTTACTTTTTCTTCTGTTACTTGTGGGTAGTAACTACATATGTTTGTGTGTTTGTTAGTTTGGAATCGAAGGTTTGGGTTAGTTTTCGGAGAGTTATCGTGTAGGTAAAGCTGCTTGATAGAAGTCGGTTCTTTTTACTATTCTAGATTTTTTTTTTTTATTATTTATGGAATATGCAAACCTATTCTATTTATTTAATATATGTACTCGTAATATTCACGCAACATAAAAGTAAAAGGCGGACAATATTTGTTTTTCAAAAGTCAGTTGTATTTAAGCGATCGTAACTCTGTAATACAGATTTCTACCTAACTCAAATTGAATTCCAATGTCTGAACCAGAGGTCTCTAATTTTTTTACCATGTTTTCCGGTTGAGGGTAGACTCCTTATTTTGGTTGGTAATCATCAAATAACAGGAGTTTTTTGTGATTATCTACCAAAAAACTAGTCCCTGTGTAGGTACTGTAATGTAGATCCCTTGTATGTCATTATCGACCCCTGGGGGGGAGGGGGCGAAATAGATCACTTCTGGTATTATCAATCTATGTTGGTTTGTACAAAATAATCTCTGGCAGGTATAATTTCATAACTTATTTTATATAATAATATTATTTTATTGTTCTGAGTATAGTTATAGGTATAGTTGATATAATTGCAGGGTTCCGTACATCAAAACGAAAAAAACGAAACCCTTATAGGGTCACTTTGTTGTCCGTAGTTCTGTCTGTCTGTCTGTCTGTAAAGACCATTTATCTTGGGAACGCGTACAGGTATCAACTTGAAATTAAAACCACATATTCAAATCTGCGGTCACTTGAAGCTGTGAAAAAAACAAACTAATAAGTTAACGAAAAAAAAGATACACCGGTTATGTTGCAAAAAACGTATATTTCGACACTCTCAAGAGAATCAAAATTCATAGAATACTTCCCGTTATCCTAGAATCCTGAAATTTGGCATGAATCAAGGTCTCATAGCATAATTATACGAAAAAAACTGAAAACTGTAAATTTGCAGTCACGTCACATTAAAACTTTTTTGCGTTTCGTAAAAATCATTGAATCAATTCGGAAATTGAACTGTTTTCATAGGTCGACTCGCGCTTGCCCGGTTTTTTTAAGTATAAAAGTACACTATATCGCTGAGAGTAATAAGGCAAACCTTTTATAAAGGTAAACTCACAATTCCTGTACGCCACGGTAACCATGCCGCATAGAAAATCAAGTTAAAAATAACCTAGTTGTTCATTGACTTAATACTTTAAAACTTGCAGCTCAGTAAATCCGTACCATCCAACTGTAGTAGAATACCGTATGAAGCACACATGTAACTCCATTTCCCATACAAACTCTCATCACAAAACTAATAGTTTGAAACAATAACAATTGGTTTGATCGCATAGCAGTTAACGAATGGCAACAGGTACAAACCAGAGGTACTATACAAACTGAACCATTTTCATTAAGCGCTGAAACTACACTCGAGGCATTGAAAACTGACCATAGGCTGCTAAACTATCCGTAATAACTGGCCTTAAAATTCAACAACCACCAAACGAAAATAAACTCTATTTTGTTAAACGTTAGATTAGGAATGGATTGTGTAAGAAAAGCCTTTTATGACATCGCAATGAAGCTTGAATCGGAGCATTTCAGTAATGTATTGTTGGATATGAGTTCGTCTCATGCTTATATGAACTTTAGTTGCGCACAAGCGTTTATATTTTTGCGTTCTGTGCAGTTTTCGTTTGTTTTTCCCTTTGTTATGTTATGACTGTACATACTTATATTGTATATGTATCTGTTTTTGTATTGTCGATTGGGGAAATGAAACTAATACGACAGGAATTGTAATGAGAACCGTTGTCATGGAAACTGAATTGTATAACAATTGCAGCTGGGTTTTAGGCGAGAGAGTCGCGTGTTCTCGCGTTTAGCTCGTATCACCAGGAACCAACTTTATATTAATAGGTTTATTTCGAAATTTAAAATCATGTACATCTGTTCCTAGCTAGGTTTACCAAGAGATCCTTTAAATTAAAATACATGAGTATTTGTTTTGACTGCGGGATAGTTCGAGTAACCGTAACTCGGGAACGCACGGGGCAAATGATGGAACACCGGTGGGTTTTAGACGGTAAGTCTGATACTCCCTCTTGCTTTACCCAGAATGGGAGAAATTATTTGGTGATTTGTGTCCTGTAAGAGTGTTCAGACTTTATTTTCTAAGAGAATATATAATATTAACTTTATCTTTTTCTTGTTTCTACTAGCGATCTAGCTTGCGTGAAACAAGAAAAGGAAAATCATCCAATGACATCTCGCGCTCTTGGGCGAAACGCGAGGGTATATCAGACTTTTACTAACTAAAAACGCACTCCTGGCCTTCTTTGCCTTTGTGCCAGGGCCCCGGGTTTCACTTTCACACTACCCGTGGCTCCAGTAGGCTTCGACCCTGCTGGGCCCCTACGATTTGCTGACATCTCCTTGAGGCGCGCGTAGAACAGTACGCGCCGTCGATGACTTGGGCTCGGTCCGGACGGTTACCGGATGGTCGGACGGCGAGCAATGTGTGGCCGCAAGCCCACGCCTACGGTGGCCGGAAATCGGGATCGGAATCCCGGTGGCGGTCGGGGCGTGAGGACCTTTGCCTCACGCGATCGGCCGCCTCCTTTGCTAGCATTACTGCTTCGCAGAAGGAGGCGACCGCCTGCCACTTTACTTCGCTCCAGACCATGGCCTGTACCAAGGCTCGGCGCGAGAGATCGCTGCCGCCGATCGCCCCCACGAGGACATGGCGTTGCTCCACCGTGTCTTCCGGGCGGTCCACCTAGTGGTGACACCCGGGCGTCGCTTCCGCACGAATCCGGTGCAGGAACTTCCCTAACTTTCTGTGTTCGGTGAGAACCTGCATCATACGGAAGGTGAGAATGCCGTGAGGTCTTTCCAACCACGCCTCAGAGAGGGGACCAACTGCCATAATTGTGGCGTGCCTAACACCATTACATTCAAAATTTCAGCTTTATATTCATATTTATATGTGATGAAAGTTCCGAATGATTGAAATGTTAGGTTGTATCCATGCTTCAAATGTTGAGGTGGGGCGGTACTACTTGTGAACCTGAGTACCCTACTGAAATTAAGGGAGTAACAAACAAACATACACACACATACACCTACAAAGTCTTGCCTTTGGAATATTAACGTGCGCATTCTGACAAATAATAAGACGAGTCCAGCGTTACTTCTCAAACTCCTAAACAGTTTTTTTTTTGTCGTTTTAACTTAAAAGTTACTTAGCATAAAAATGTAACTTAACAACTGTGTTGTTCCAAGTTATAATGTCGTCAAATATGCAACGGTTTACTCGCTGAACATTTTGGACGAGGTTTATGTTAATCTTAGGAAAATTAAACACTTAGGTCTGAAGTTGGAGTTTTGAGTCCTTTTTTAGTTGGGTTAAGTGTTTCTTGGATAACGAAGCTAAAGTACTTTGCCTGTTTGTTGGGAATTATGGTTCGTCGTTTCTAATAGTTTTTTGTTTGACAGACTACAGCTTCTTCAATATCTTAGGCGACTTTTTTTGAGGTGGAAAGTCATCCAATGACTTCTTCCGGTCTAGGCTGGAGCAAGAAGGCCTGTCAGTGTCCTTTTACTGATTGAATCCCACCTGTATCTTTCAGTTGCCTTTTGTGTGCCAGGACCTTAATATACTTTTCAGAAGTTTCCATGGCCCTAGCGGGATTTAATTCTGCTTTTTAAATATATACAGCGACTTCAAAATAAGCAGGAGGTTCTCATTTCGGTTGTATTATTTTTATGTTTGTTACAGTCTCAGAATTCTGTTTTTTATGAACCACTTTGGAAAAAAAAATATTTTAAAGAATAAACTTACAGCTAGGTTGGTACCATTTTCATCTAGTTCTAATGATGAGATCCATGAGGAATTGAAGGAACTCTTTAATTATTACCGTTATACTTATAGTGATTTCTGAATTTTCATCAGTAAGCCAAGCATTTATATTCAGAAAGTATACACAACATAACATATTCATTTATTTCTATTTCTCAAAGTTGCCTTAAAAACTAAAATGACATAATAAGATAGAATTATTCCTTTGTGGATACTGGATGAGATACTGTTTTCAAATTTATTCCTATACTATAAGACCTTGCTTTATGCCGAAATTTCAGGATTTTGCGGCAAGGGGAATGCTCTATGAATTTTGATTCCCTTGAAAGTATCAAAATATACGTTTTTTGCGACATAAACGGCCGTATCGTTTTTTTTTTTTTGGTTAACTTAGAAATTTATTTTTCCACGTCTTCGAGGGACCGCAGACCTGAGTATATAATTTAATAATTTCAACTCGATACCCCCACGCGTTCCCGAGTTAAAGGGTCTTCACAGACTGACAGACGGACAACAAAGTGATCCTATAAGGGTTCCGTTTTTCCTTTTGAGGTACGGAACCCTAAAAAGCAAGAAAAGAAATAAATTCAAAACTAAATAAGTATCAACTTGACAAAGAGCAAAATAAAGTTATTGTACACTTAACATTCAAATAAACTTTATATTATTAGAGGGTACGTTATTCTGTGTGTTGTGCAATCGTTGATGGTGAGGCGCACTAATTTATTGAGAGCCTATTCACTCTAGCCTCGAAGACACCAAAATTTTAATCGGACGGGAAGATGCAGCAGGTAAATTTTTCCAGTCCCTCGATGTACGCGGTATAAACGACGAGGTGAAACGCTTGGTTCGGACCGTAGAGGTTTCAACAACGTAAAGGTAGCACTAAGTTTTTAGCCATAAGAAGTGGAACGGTTCAAAAATACCTGAAGTTGGATTTTATCAGAATGTATTATTGTATTTAAACATACAACGATCACATTTATAATCTAAAACTGGTTTATACACTAGCGTAAATATATATAATATAATAGCGATAATAGAAAATTATCCTAAGCGATTATACTTCACTTATTACGGGATAAAATGTATTCTATGTAAAATTTTAGGACATTGTCTACCTACTCGTGAACTGAATTTCATCCAAATCCGTACATCCGTTAGCTTGCGAACGAGTAACAAGCATACAAACACGCTCATACATACAAACTTTCACACTTATTATGGTAGTGTGACTTTCCTACACCTTAAAAAAACACAGCTGTAGAATTAGTGAACAATTGACGCACACGCAATCTTATCGCACAATCGGGCGATCTTCATGAGATGATCAAAAATATACTCCAGAAATAGGGCTGCGTGAGGGAACTAAAACGCATAGAGCAAATGAAGGGACATAGGTGGGTCTTAGTCAGTCAAAGTCTGACGCACTCTCTCGCTCCAACCTAGAGCGAGAGAAGTTATTTGATTGTGTCTCACCTTAAAAAAAAGGAATAGTGCTGCGGGATTGTTAAAAACAGTCACTATGGCCCTCGAACGCAGAGAGCAACTGAAAGAACACAGATGGGTTTTAATCAGTAAAAGTCTGATATTTCACTCGCTCCACCAAAAGCAAGAAAAGGTTATTTGATGATTTCCCACCTCAAAAAACTCCAAGGAATGAGTAATATAAGAGATATATATTCACTTCAATTTAATCCGTTCAAAACTTATTTTCGACGTTTGACGGGAACGAACAAGAATCCTAAAAGTCGAAAAGTTATTCTAAAAATATTATTCCGAAAATTCGTCAGATGTTTTGGACGTAAGGAATTCACAGAAATACGAATCCAAGTTTTCTAATTTCGCTTCAAAGTCCCGGTGAAATGTCTCCAGTATAATTATAAAATGGGGTGAAAGAAATTTTTGTTCTTTGACAAGAACAGGCGGTACGGGGTGACCAGCCTTTACTGTAAATAAATATTCAGAAGAAATTAGTTAGCAACAATCGGAAATCGTAAAGGTTTCTAAAATATCGATGCACATTTGGCTGCCCTGGCAGCTCATTAACTATATTATCGTTCAGTCATTATATTAATTATTTATATTAACTGCTCCATCATTGTTTTAACTTAATTATTTAAACTAAAACTTTTTTCCTCTCTTATATATTAATTAAATCACAGGCTCCTTAATTTCACTAGTATTTTTTTTATTTTATATATCTATCATTTATTGATATGTTTATTTTTATTTCTGTATACTTAGCTTCTTTTTAGAATTTGAATGTGAGAACACTGTAAACTCCGCGGTAACATGGACTACAATTTTCATTGTGCTTTTGGATACAAAGCTGACCAGTCTAGATTGTCCTCTCATATCTATTATTATTGTGATAGGGAAATATTGTAGAAAAAATCTTTTTTTTTTAATAGTAATGATGGGGTTTCTTGCCGGTTTTTCTCCATAGAATTTGGACCAATTGGAACCGTACGCTAGCTTCTGACGTTTTATAGTAGGCCTATGTAAAATAAATAATTTTGAGTTTGAAATGTCTTTATGTTTCAAATAGACATTTTACATATCTGTATAAATGTAAAAGGCAAAGTTCTGCCTTAACTCATCCACGCCCAGGTCAAACCTTTGGTCCTAGAATGCTAAAATTTTGCGCAGAGGTTCCTGGTATGATTTATACAAAGAATAAGAAAGAACAAAGTTTTTCTAAAATTCGCCCTCTAAGGAAACGAAACTGAGGCATAGTCACCAGCAGAAGCTAGTCTTTGATTAATTGATTTTTTGTAGTTATTTGTTTTTTTTTTTGGTGCAAACATCAATGACAATGAGTTTTGTTTGCATTGTTTTATCCACTCACCAATTTTGTTTTTTTTTTTCTTAAGTTTTTTTTTTTTAGGTTGTTCTCAGTTAAAACACAACTACAAAAATATTTATCATCCACAGCCAAAATACCTATCAAAAATCTTACCTTCCACAATAAATTCCATACATTCCGAACCTCTTCAAATCTGGAAATCAACACGCGTCGCTGCATAGCCATCACTTTTTCTTTCGCTCGAGTAATGCGAAAAATATGTCGAAGTCCAAGCCGGCTGGCATCCGTCATAAATCACGGGGCCCGGGGCCCTGCCTGCAATGCGTCCACTAGCCGTGGCACCCTAATCCGGCCCTGTGTAAAGCCTCGAGTCATTGTGCTTTGTAGTGACTGTGCTATGCGCTGCAGATTAGACTTTATGGGTGAGAGCGAACTATTCGCAGGTTTTAGGATTCTGTGTGTTGATAGTGTGTTGAGATTTATCTGGCAAAAAAAATGATAAATGTTTGGAAGTTCCAATGCTGACCAGTTATTATTTATATCTATCATTTTATTAACACTGAACTTGATTTGTTTTATAAAAATCTATTTACCTATTTATGAAAGGCAACCGATACTTACTCACTGATTTATCAACAAACCACTGAACAGATTCCGCTGAAATGATCTGAGCAAATAGTAATTATGATTTAAGCATGCGCTTGGAAATAATTTTCCAAAATTTACCCCCCCCCCCCCTCACGGGAATGAAACAGGGGTCTAACATTAGTTGTGGATGTGTGGATGTTGGAAACTATTTTCACGTGGGTGAAACTATTGGCTATTAAAATGTGTCAGAACACCAACAGAAAAAGGACGTAATTAAATAAAGATGCAAGGATTACACGAAATTGTCTTGTATTTTTCTTGATTTGCATATACAATTATCAATATTTTGCACTAGATTACCGATTATTTCACTTTAACAACTTTCTATCCACCTATCGCGTTGAGTCCCAAAAACCAAGAGAGCGCGCAGCCGGCCAAACGTTCCGTTAGCCCACCTTAACCCCTCCATTTTTGAGCAGAAAGAAGCGAGTTCTCTGATTGGTTCCCGCCGATTTGCGTCAACCAATCACAGAGCCACCACGAATATACTAATAAGTCAAAGTTGCCAGCGTAAAATATAAAATTAAAGCTGTTTTAATACATATATCGATTAAATAAATCGATTAACAAAATTTTAATTCACAACCCTAAAAAATGTAGCTGTTATTATTTTATGTATGACGCAGTGTGAAAATAAAATTCTTAAAATAATGTTAGACGCATGATTGTTAATATTTCGGTTTGCTTTTATTTATATTGTGGCAGCTAATGGTGTTTTTCTTCAAGCGCATTGTAAGTCATGCTTT
The DNA here is from genome assembly GCA_949316375.1 of Mythimna vitellina. Lineage (NCBI taxonomy): Eukaryota > Metazoa > Arthropoda > Insecta > Lepidoptera > Noctuidae > Mythimna > Mythimna vitellina. The sequence goes on from OX438697.1 coordinate 17,941,789, forward strand.
TACTAATTCCGTCAAACATTAAAAGCTTTCTATTTTTCACGCCTAATGTGCAATATGTGTCGAAACGCTAGACTTGGTGGCCGCACATTCATAAATCAAGCAGTCACAGCGAACAATGCCCACGCTGACCTGTACTTAATCCGGCCCTGTTTTCGTTTTTGTTATGACATTACGTGGTACTTAAAAACTTTATTTTATATTTGCTTTTCCCGTGGCGTGGCCTGTGGCCTATCTCTAAGCTACTCTGAATATTTTTGAGAAAAATATATGTTTAATACTCAGTGAAAAGTGTAATTTTCTAATAGTAATATAATAGATCTTTACTTATGAAAATGCCGCTTTTTAAAACGGGTTGCTTTGAAGTGTTATATCTTTGGATTGACTTGGAAGTTTTAGTTCAAATAAACTTTATATTAAAGATACGTTATTCTTTTTTCGAAATGAGGTATTTATTGGTTTCTTTGAGGCTTGTATTTTCTATAATGTCGTTATCGATATAATCGTGGAATACCGTTTTAAAAAACTACTATTATTTTATTATTTAAATATTAATTTGCAGATTTAACAAGTAATACATTACAGATGGTTCAGATCATAAACTCATTAGAGTTTGCATCGTAAAAATACGAGTTTAAACTTAAATTTTATAGATAGCTAGCTAAGGCCAGCGGTTTTACTCGGGATTATCACTTAGGGAATTGACCAAATCTCTGTTTTTATCATATCCCTGCTTCGTATATAAGTAAAGAGAAATAATAATTCGTATGAGTGGTCTCAGGGCCTTGAAAAGCCCTGCAATCCCTATGTTTGAAAGAGTGACCGTAGCCCTAGAATCCAAGCAAAGGGCAACTGAAGGAACATAGGTGGGTTTTAACCAGTAACAGTCAGCGAAACCGTAGGAGCCTAGCAAAGCCGAAGCCTACTGTGGTCATGGGTTGACTTCCGATATGGAAACTCGTGGTCCTGGAACGCAAAGGGCAACGAATGGACATAGAAGTGGTTTTAGTCAGTAAAAGCAAGAGAGTATTGTTCCCTTGTGATGAAAAATTTTCATCAGTAAAAGTCTGACACGCCCTCACACTCCATCCTAGAGCGAGAGAAGTCATCAGTTGATTTAACACCAAAAAATATAGGAATATCACAAGAATTCGTAAAGATTTCGGATAATTGGATGTTCTTACCCCTCTTACTTTTGCCAAATGAGATTCCATGGATAAAAGGTTGGCGTTCCTTAATCTTAAGCCTAATGGTGTCACCTTATAAGATTTCAATATTTTAGCCGCTTGCAAGGTAAATTTAAAGGAATTTGAGAAGTCAAAGTAGGTCAAAAATATTAGCCTAAATGTATTTTGAAAACCCCTCCCTTTGGGAGGAAACACAGTTCCAGTGACTTAAAAAGCCTTTGACGTTATTAATCATAGATAAAGTAGATACATGTCCCAAAATACACTGGGGCGCAAAAATAACGGGTCATGTCGAAAAACTGCGATATCCCCTAAAGTTAACTAACTACATAGATCAATCGAATCATAATAATATGTTAGGTACAGACTAGTAATTATTACTTTATGTATCAGTATATCTCGGAACCCTGAGGTCTCGGACGTTTGGAAGGCGTACGAGGAGCCGAAACCAACTTGCAGAGGCCCTTTAGTTACTTTTAATGGAACGATTATACCCTGTACGCGCTATGCTAGTGCACTAGTGAAAAACTATATTACTTATTATTGTTATTATTTGGTATTTGGCCCCCTGGTGGCTCATAATATTTTGTAAATGTATCTGTTAACTGCTCTACATTTGTTATAATATATACTTTTTTTCTTTCAAAAACATTGCTTTTGCAATATTTTTTTTAGTTATTATTATTTATTTTACTTGTTTTTTTTATATAGCTTCTTTTTTATAATGTGAATGTAAGAACACTGTAGACTCCGCGAATTCTTAGGTTCCTTTTTATTAAGATTATTTTTATTGTACTTTTTAGTACAATATTGACCAGTCTACACTGTCCCTACATAATATCTACTTATGCTGTATTATGGAAATATTGTAACAACTTTTTTTTTAAAAGAGTAACCATGGAGTTTCTTGCCGGCTCTTCTCCATAGGAAACGATCAATTTGGAACCGTGCACTAGCTTCTGACGTTTTATAAGTGCCCATGTAGACCTATGTGAAATAAAAAACTTTGACTTTGAAGGCACACTAGCAGCTATTAGCTGATGCATGTGTTTCATATAGTTTGGATATATTTAGTCTGTCCAACCAATTTTTAAAGCAGATCAATGTGGGAGCTTTCACAACAATTTCCGGGAGCCTGTTCCATGCCGTTACAACTCGGTTAGGTAGAAATTTCTTAGTAATGCTCATTATAAATTTTAAAAGAATTTTCTTTTATATAAGTTACATCTTTAAAACAGATTATCAGATTTTCGAAAAATAATTAATCGAAAATTAGACAAATAATACTTTTTTTGGTTTTATTTCATACCGAGTTGTCATTATAAACCATTTCTTCGATTGGTGACATGTGTTTTGCAACCTACTTACCTACTACTTATAAAAACCATTACTTTCTTTTTACAGCAGTCAGGTAAAAAAGTGTTCAAAATACCATTCTACTCTACTTTACAACCCCGTAGTTTTTTTCACCCCATTCAAAATGAATTGCGCTCACAATCTCCACACAATTCACGAGCATTCAAAAATTCCACCAACATCTTATGTTAACACCATCATAAAATAAACTCTCGTTTACAGTCCAAAAAATAGCATTCTGCACAACACATATCTTGTACAACATTTATTCGGAGAACCACCTTTAGACACGGCCAGAATTTTGGGACCTACCGCGCCCTTCTCTTCGTGAACCCACGTCTATTGAAAAGGGGGATTTGTGAAGGTATGGAGGGATTTTGTTAGTCTGGTGCTGTTTCTTCAAAAGCAGTACAATAACTTACCATCAAACGCCCTCGCGTACTTAGAATAAATTTTCAATACTCTGGTAGAGGGATCGTTAGTTCCATTCAAAGGTTTTAGGCAACGCACAGCTTATCTCGAGATGTGCGTGCCACAGTGTAGTCAGCGGTGTCAGAGACTTACGGAGGAGTTTTTGTTCCTAATGTCTTTTTAATACTTTATTTAGGCTTAGTCTCGGGAGATTTGCACATGATTGATTGAAGGGGCGAGTGCCGAATGTGAATTGTGAGGTTCGGCTGATTACTTATTGATATGGTTGATCGTTGTGGAGTTTTAAGGAAGTTATTGTGGGGAAATGTTTGAGGACCATTACCTGCGTAGTGTAAAGATGTTGCAGATGCTGAAGTCATTCTGACAATGCTAAAAAGAGGTTTGTGATACATGTGTACATAGCATCTTTACAATATCGAAGAATATAGGACGCTTTTTGTTAAAATTATAATCCGTAGGGAAACTAAAATTTTACTCTACTTCGTTAGTATAATTTCACTATTTAGAAATAACGCGTTTCTATATGGGATAACTAACCGTAGGGGCCCAGCGGGGTCGAAACCTACTGGAGCCATGTGTTCACTTCTGAAAGAAAAATCCGGCCCTGGTATGAAAGGCAATGAAGGAATTAGAAGTGGGTTTTAGTCAGTAAAAGTCTGACATGACCTCCCGCCCCTCCCCTTAGGAGGGATGGAAGGGCGTGTCAGACTTTGTCATTTGACTTTGTCTCGTGTCAGACCGAAGGCGAGAGATGTCATTGGATGATTTCCCACCTAAAAAAAAAAAATAGGGTGACTAACTTTTGCCACCAGCTTCGCTCGCGTTAAAGTCGATTTTTCCATACAAACTTTGGACCCCTTTCATTCATCGCAATTTCTTTCATCATTGGTTTCATCGCTTTAGTTCATTAAACCCCGAGCGAACGTCGGCGTTCGCTCGGTCATTGTCTTTCCATTGTGTCTCTAATTACGCTACTCAAAAGGAGGGGAATTTTGGAAAATCCTCTCTTAGTGCTCGCCTACACTATAAAAGGAAAACTTATGCAAAATTTCACTCTCGGGTCCTAGTAGTTTCGGTTGTGCGTTGATATGTCAGTCAGTTACTCCGTTTATGTAGGTATCTAGTAAATCTAATTAAGGACTAAAATATTTCTAAAAATCATAAGAGATCACATCGACAACTGTGATAATTAATTAATTACTTTATTTTAGACGGCCCTAACACTTAGCGTTCCGTACCCAAAGGGTTAAATGGGACCCTATTACTAAGACTCCGCTGTCCGTCCGTCCGTCTATCTGTGTGTCTGTTATTAGACTGTATCTTAAGAGCCGTGATAGCTAGACAGCTAAAATTTTCACAAAAGACGTATTTCTGTTGCCGCTCAAAAACAGAATAAAATAAATATTTAAGTGAGGCTCCCATAAAACAAACGTGATTTTTTTGTCGTTTTTTAGTACGAACGATACGAAACCCCTCGTGCGCGAGTCCGACTCGCACTTGGCGGGTTTTTTAATTTTTACTTGTACCTACACATGTACACCTCTAAACCTACACTCTACTCTGTGCACTGACAAACGAGACATACACTGAAGCGCTTCGCAGAATGAAGACCATATTTCGAAGCAGGTGTGCAGCAACCCAGTTTCTGAGATGAGGTAATGACGTGTACTCGAGAGCGCTAATGCATTACTACGGAAGTGATGGCTTGAGGAGACGATGAGCAAGATTGTGCGCGTGAAGATTAAGTAATTTTACTTAGGATTACGTTAAGATACGTTAAAAGGTAGCTTCGTATATATCAGCTTGATGAAGTTTAAGCTTGTCGATTAGGTTAATGAAATTCTGTTTAGTTTACAAAATCTATCTTAATTATTCAGTCTACGTTTTTGTTTTAATGGTTAATGTTAATACACATGCTTTAGAGATTATCATTTGTAATAGTAGAAGGGGTAATCGTCTTCAAACTGTCAACTAAACTTTTTTTTCTCGTAACCTGTTTCCTTTATCGTCCTCTGTTTTTCGTTTTCTGTCACAATTATACAATAACTTAAGTTAGCAACTAAGCGGTAAACTGTGTACTGGAGGCATTCCGTGAAGCACACCCAGACGAAGCACACCTAAAGTATTCCACTTAGCATACCCGTAAGTGGGCTTCAAATAAAGCTTTAAAATAATTAATTTCCTATTCCACGAAGCACACCTAAGAGATATTCGTAGGTGTGCTTCACGGAATACCTCGTGTACTGTAAATGTTGTGTTAATTTATTTATTTAAGGACAATCAACAAAGCATACACCATTATACATTCTAAAGATATTATTTAATATCATCTATTTTATATAAAAGGAGGAACTGTCTGACTGACATATCAACGCACAGCCAAAACTACTCAGACTAGTCTATATATATAAAAGGAGAAACTGCCTGACTGACATATCAACGCACAGCCAAAACTACTGGGACTAGGAGCGTGAAATTTTGCACAAAGCTTCCTTTTATGACGTAGGCGAGAACTAAGAAAAGATTTTTCGAAATTCAGCCCCTTGGGGTATGAAACGGGGGTCTAAAGTTTGTATGAAGAAATCTTACGCGAGCGAAGCCACTGGCAAAAGCTAGTTAGTGTAACAATTATATTTATAGAAATTAAAAAAAAAAAACCACTGGTACCACAGCTAAGAGATGATCAGTCTCAACTGCACACAAAAAATATCTAAAAGAGTATAAAAGTCTCCAGCATGTGTAGGGCAAATCTTATTACCTGTTCTGAATACATTTGCATGTTAAAACAAATGCTCTTAAGTACTTCAAAAATACACAGAAACCACTGAAGGTGCAAACTTTATTTCACATACAATTTTCAAAGCAAAACATTTCACAAAACAGTGTTCAAAACTGAACACGAGTAGACTCAAACTTCCTCTACCGAGCATCGAACTCGATACACGACGTCCTGAGTCTATACTATCAATTGAAAGCTATCCGCCCGTGATTTCTCCGCTCTACCCTTCATTGTCTACCCTCTAAAATTACTAGCATAATCACTTACCTGGGTTCCTTCTATTTGGCAGAATCTTGATACTCCGATTTTTATTTGGCATAACTCACATGGCATAATCTTATTTAATCGAATATTTTTAAGGCATAAAAATTATTTAGCATAACTTTTGTTTGGCAGAATATTTACGTGTCCGAATTTACAATGGCATACTTTTATCTTGGCAGAATTTTGTTTCGCATAATTACCTTTGCCATAATTAATATTATGCATAATTTTGTTTAGCTTAACATTTATTTAGAGATACGATTATTTGGTATGGGTGCATATTTGAACATCAAAAATTAAAATAGATGTATCTTCTTGTAAAAATTAGTGTTCAAAACATCAAAAACTTATAATATATGGAATAAAACTGATAATTTAAATAAAGTAAATTTATGCTGTCGAATGGTTAGATAACCTACGTGCAATGTATTTAAAATCGAATGGTCTGCAAAAGTGACATAGAATGTTCTAAATATAGCATGTATTGGTAGCATTTTCAATATTAAATTAAATTTGTGTCATAAAAAGTCAATACGTTGTGCTGCAAAATTTTGTGACAGAAACGAATCGCTGCGAAACCGACTTTACGCAGTCTTGTCTGCCCTACCCCTAGAGTGTAATTTAAACCCGCGTAGGCGCGGAGGGGTAGGGCGGCCCGCGAGCTGAGGAGCAGGTGGTTTGAAGGCCCGCCACCGCGGCTGAGGCTGGCCGGCGAAGCCGGCCAGCAAGCCGAAGCTGCGGTGGTGAGCGTTAAAACCATCTGTGACGATAAGCTCGCGTGGCGCCGCCCAAACCCCGCAGCGCCGGAGCCGTGACAGAACCAATGCTTGCTGCATGTTGCATGCCTGCTTGCATGCTGCATGCCTGCTGCATGTTGCATGCCTGCTTGCATGCTGCATGCATGCTGCATGTTGCATGCCTGCTTGCGTGCTACATGCATGCTGCATGTTTCATGCCTGCTTCCATGTTGTATGCCTGTTTGCTGTTGAAAGAGGTAGCAATTAACGTTATCGTCGCATGTGTGTGGCGAAAAAAATCAGTTCTGCCTTTTAATGACTTTTGATATAAAATGTATGCCAAAAGACGATTCTGACTGTGAATTTTCTGCGATATGATGGTTCTGCTTTTTAATTATTATGGATATAAACATTATGCCTAAAGATGATTCTGACTAACAAAATTATGAGTTTTGAATGTATGACAACTGAGTGTATGCGAAATGATTTTCTGCGAAATGAAGTTTATGCTATCCGTTGTTATGCAAAACAATATTATGACGTAAAAAGTTCTGCTATAAAAGGTAGACCCCACTTACCTACCTACCAATTAAAATTAAACCTTATTGTTTTATACATAAACTTCGTTCTCAATTGGTGGGGATTGTAACTTAGGTCATTCTGTAATAGTGTGTTGATACTTGCAATGTTCAATATTGTTTGGTTCGTTAGCGCATTGTTTTGATATTAATTGTATTGAATGAATGAATGAATGAGTGAACTACAACGTTGAAAATATCTCGTTTATAGAGTAGCTGCAAATCGGATAACGATTGGGTATTTGAGCATTGAGAGACGTGAAGATAATTTTCTGTTGAGTGGATTTGAAGTTTATTCAAATTTCAAATCCACTCAAATAAGGGTTGTAACTAACTATATTATAACTTGGATTATTTCGCAATGTGTTTCTTGATTAAATAGCATACATAATATGTTCCGTAGTGTTTTTAATGATTGAGATAATTTTGATATTCTGTTTGGTTTTTTTTAATTTATTTTTTTATTGAGTGGGAAAATCATCTTAAGACAAATCCCGCTCTTGGGCGGAGCGAAAGATAGTGTCAGACTTTTACTGACTAAAAACCCACTCCTGTTACTTTTTTGCCATTTTTTCCAGGGCCCCGGGGACCTCTTTCGCATCACCCATGGCCCCAGTAGGCTTCGACCCTGCTGGGCCCCTATGGTTGCTGACATCTCCTTGAGGCGCGCGTAGATCAGTACACGCCGTCGACGACTTGGGCTCGGTCCGGACGCTTACCGGACGATCGTACAGCGAGCCACCCATTGCTCGCCGTCCACAAGCCCGCGCTTGCGGTAGCCGGAAATCGGGATCGGAATCCCGGCGGCGATTGGGGCGTGACGACCTTTGCCTCACGCGATCGGCCGCCTCCTTTGCTAGCATTACTGCTTCGCAGAAGGAGGCGACCGCCTGCCACTCCTCCTCATTCTGTTAGGTATTTGTGATGGAGATACGAACTCTATAAAACAATGCAACTTCATGTCGATAAGACAAGCGTTGCTAGGGTACTTGTTGTATATTTTTCCTGACAGTAACATTATGTTACTGTCAGGAAAAATATACGCCTGTGATACAAGCTGTGCTGTGTTTGTTAATCTGCCTACTCTGCTAAATAACCCAGATCTTATAATATAATAATTTTTTTAAAATGAAAATTGGTAATTGTTACCAAAAACAATTATTGCTTATCTATCATCATTATCCTAATCATGATCATCATCATTCCAGCCAAAAGACGTCCACAATGGCCGGTCCTGTGCGTCATCAATCATAACAGCCACTGAACTCCATTCGAAAGAATCCCATCAAAAAACGCCGCCACTGGTCATCGAAATGACATTTCGTTACCACATGTCAACCCAAGAGAGTTTTACCACTTGTCGATAATTATAATCACTGACAGAATAGGGCATTTTAATCTTTATGAGAAAAAAAATAAAAATATGTTATTAAGATAAGCTTAAGTAAAATGCAGTCGGTAAGTGTTAGTTTTAGTTAATAAAATAACAAAATAAATTTTAAAATTCAATTTAAAGTTTTTTGTTTTATTAACCGTTCTTTATCGCCTTGAAATAGGAGACACCATGTTATTACGTCATTCGGTTGTGTAAACTAAAGTGACAGCTGTCAACTGTCAAATGATCGGCCATACTGAGCGCATTTGCTTACACAGTCAACTGACGTCATGACGAGAGTAAATATGGCGTCCACTGCTTTCTAAATTTTCGTCAAATACGCGCGAAATTAGAAAATGTAATTTTTTATTGGATTTTTAGGGTACTTAGCGACTGAATAAAAATGTTGTTTTTTTTTAGTGGTTTATTAGCACTGTAGAATCTAATTGAGACACGTTTTGAAAATGTGTGTATCCCTATTACCACTTTGTGTACAGCTCAAGGGCATTGACCTTATCATGCTATACACTACTAAACCAAACAATCCAATTAAGCCATTTCCATAAACTCCACTAAACAATAAACTATGCCAATAAGCCATGATTTGGTGCTTCAATAAACTGGGGTTCCTGCTAAGTCACAGATATTATCATAAGTGTGGGTGCATAACCAGCACTGCAGTGTAATAATGCAGCGCATTAGCTATCGCTTTAGAGCGCTGTTTACGCGTTTCTGTACAATATGTAGGTAGTATGTGGTGGGGAATATTGTAAGGGGAATGGTGGGTAGTGTGCCTAGATGTAGACAGTCTGTTATGAACAAGGTAGATTGATGTACCTAAACTTCATTGTACACCGTCAAAGGAGCTTAAAATTGGAAACTTAAAGGGAACGTAGGTCATTGGCAATCAGTAGCAATATGCTGGTTTACGCTGAAAACCAGCGTCGTAGACTTATCGCATTCTGCGTGTGGCCACGGCATTATGCTGAGCGTTCGGCCGTTTTGCGCGGATGTGGCGCATATTTTTTCACATAATATTCACTTTTAATTTGTTAGTTCCAAATTTGCACCTTGTTCCGCCAAATAAAATGTTTTTCTATTCATTTATTTGTGCTCTATTATTCTATTTGTAATCAGTAGGATCAGAATGTTGGGCTGTGTATATTTATTTCGGAAGATATATAATTTTTTTTTGTTATGTTTCTCATACTTAAGTGAACTATGTGTACCAATATTCTATTTGAAAGAAAAAAAACATTCTTTCAATCGAAAAGTCTTTGAACTTGCTCCACTAAAAATGGGATAAATTATTTGATGTTAACTCACCTGAAAAAAAGATAAAAGATGATGATAGCTTTCTATCCATTTTTCGTAGACGAATCTCTTCAAATTCAAAGTAACATGAGCCTAATCTAATCCAGGAATGTTGATTGAAGTGCAACAGACATGGCCCATTGTGTGAAGGAGCTAATGGGATTGTATGCAAATATTGTGCTTAGTGTGTGTTAGCGATTGTGTTTAGGTATTTAGCATAGAGTGGGTATAGTGAATAGATGTGCCTTAGGACTGAGGCTATCTTTGTTTTACAACCTCCTCTGTCGGTCTGTCTGTTAAGACCCTTTGTCTCGGGAACGCATGGAGGTAATGAGGTGAAATAAAATTAACTAAGGTCTGCGGTCCCTTAAAACTGTGAAAATATCAAATTACTGAGTTAACGAAAAAAAAAGATACGGACGTTTATGTCGCAAAAAAACGTGTATTTCGTCACTCTCAAGGGAATCAAAATTAATAGGTTACTCTTCCCGTTGACCTAGAATCCTGAAATTTGGCATAAAGTAAGGTCTTATAGCACAAGTATAGGAATAAATCTGAAAACTGTTAATTTGTTGTTACGTCCCAATTTTTTTTTGCGATTAGGAAAAGGATTCCGAAACTCCATTCCGGAATTTACTTACATAGGTAAGTTTGTACGAAACCCTCTGGGCGCGAGTCCGACTCGCACTTGCAGTTTTTTTTTTTTTGAGGTGGGAAATCCTCCAATGACTTATTATACTGAACTGTGGAACGCAGTTGTCAGACTTTTACTGATTGAAACCCATCTGCGTCCTTCAGTTGTCCTTTGAATTTTAGGGCCACAGTAAAAAAACATACAACTGACTTCAACTTTTTTTTAAGTTTTCTAATGTAGCTAAGCATGTCCATTGTTCCCAATGGTATGTCCATACTTGCAAACCTTAGTCACAATACACGTTGTCTCGCCTGTTTGGTAATAGGGGTTGACCGGAGTTCCAATTACAGTGAAAGCTTGAACGAACGTCGCTGGTATTAAGCTTGCTGCCTATAGCTGCTTCTGCTTGGTGTAAGCGTCGCCTTAATAGGGATACGAAACTGTAGGACAGGCATGGCCATTTAAAATAAAATAAAAAAGGTACAAAATACATACGTGGCCTTATAGAAATGGCGCCAAAAAATAAAGGTAAATTTTTTACACAAAAATTAATGCCAGTAACTCGTAGACATCGAAGAAGGCAATTTTCCCGTCCGATTATAATTTAGGTGTCTTTAAGGGTAGAGTGAATAAGCTCTTAATAAACTAGTGCGCTTCACCATCAACGGTTACATCACTGCTTATCATCAGGTGGGATCGCAGTCAAGCACTAGTTTATAGTTGAAAGTTTTCGACCCGAATTTTATACAGCATTCGTATTGTTGAAAAATAGGTAATGTGATGGATTTCTGCAGTTGCAAACCACCCAGATGGTAAAAACATTGACATGCCCGAATTATTTTGCCGCGTGCCTCAACTGGCACGCGTGTCATAAGTTCGCCATCCCGGCTGTAAGAATAATTAGGTCACTACACACCTTGCCTGAATAAAACTTTTTCGAGTCCAATACTCCGTCTGTTTTGTACCGTTCGTTGTGGCGACACTTGGGGGAGGCCTGTGTTCAACAGTGCACGTCCTTCGGCTGAAATGATGATGATGATGACTTATTTAAATATCCTACCAGTCCATTTTTAGATGGGTAATTATCAATTAACTTTTTCCTCTTTGGATGGCGCGAGAGGAAGTGTCTGACTTTTACTGTGTAAAACCCGCCTGTGTTCCTTCAGTTGCCCTTTGCGTTCTGACAGAACGTAAGCAGTCACCTCGTTAGCTCTTCAGGTAACCTTATTTAAATCTAAAAAAAAGAAGAAATAAACGCGCCACGCTACGTTGTATAAAACAGTATGTATTTTTATCTAGACCACCGGTGCAAAGTGATTTTCTGATGATAATTACGGTAACTTAAGATAATCCTCATAAAATTATCTTCTCTCTTCAACATAGCTAATATTCTTTTATAGTGCAAAACATTAATGTTGACTGGTAGTGCCTAAGGTATTAAATCCGCCTCTATACTTTTGTGTGCATAAAGCATTTAAAAAGGTATTTCTGCAAATCTTTCTATCAGTCAGTTGATAAACACAAACAATATCTTCTAGCCACCCACTCAGTATAGAACCCTACCTTACTAACAACAATTTTATTCAATTTAATATTGAAACAATTCAGTTTCAGCATATTTCGAGGGAGGTAAGTCGTACAATCTAACTAGTTTAGCGGTCATTTGAATATTATGCCAGTATTTGTGGGTAGGAAATAATTTAGGCTAAGCTGTGGTCGTGAGCTTGTTTATGTACGTTAATACTACGAACAAAATGTCAAGGACTTTGTAACTACGACCTTATCTGTTGTAATCAGTTTTTCTTTGTACTTGAATTATTGGGGTATATTTTGTCGTTTCTTATGTTGGCTGTGTTGTTTTCCTGGTAAAGGAGGTTGATTCCTGATAGCATGGATCGCCGAAATTTTATTTAAATCAGACTTTTTTTTAGAGATAAGTAATCAAGTCTTATCAGCGATACCGCTAGTTTTGTGCAATTTTTTATTGTCTACCACCCAACCACCTCTTTTTATATATGAACTAGATGACCCGTTGAACTTCATACCGCCTAATAGTTAGGATAACGCCATCTACTGGCATTACCAGAACCGTATAATTCATTTTATAATGACATTTTAATTAGAGATGGCGTTGTCTTCGGTTCTTTTTTTTCGCGAATTTGTCCATTTTTCTTACCGTTTAAACCTTCCCTGGACCATCACAAATATTTCAAGACCAAAGTTAGCCAAATCGGTCTAGCCGTTCTCGAGTTTTAGCGAGACTAACGAACAGCTATTCATTTTTATATATATAGATAGATTAGTACCAGGAGCTAAAAAATAGCTCAAGAATAGAATAGGAACAAGGATGGATGAAAGAAAGAAAGAAAGAAAGAAAAAACGTTTATTCGTGACTCACACAATCGTATAAACTAAAGATACACAATAAAACAAAAGTAAGGTATAATCAGTGCGAGGCGAAAAAGGCACCTAACTCAGCATATGCTGCGTTATTTAAAACGATAAATAATGATGGATAGATGGATGATGGATGTTCAAGGGAATATCCTCCCGGGATATAAAGTATCCTGACGACACTACTGTTAAGTAGTAGGTTAGTAGAAACAGGGCTATTTTTTTTTTTCAATTTATCTGTTCTTACATAATATATGTAGTGTTTAAATATTTTCGCGTATCGTGTATTTGCGTGTCAATATGACACCTACCTATTTTCACTTTTTGCTCAAAAATTGACTGGTAGAAAATGCTGCTTCTGTACTGTATTTGTGTCTGTGAAGTGTCAAATGAAAATTAATAAATCGTACGTCAATGTGAGTTTAATGAGTGGGTAGCATCTGTATCACTAATTCTTATTCTTTATTGTACACACAATATCACCTTTTTTTTCTTTGTATCTTATTTATTTTATTTTATTATTTTCGGAAAACTTACAGCTAGGATACAGATAGTTGAAAAATATTGAAAGAAGGCCAATTACAAGTTTTCACAGATAGTATTAGAGCAAGACAAAAGACAGTAGACAGATAAAAAAAAAGAAAGAATTAAAGACACTCAGAGCAAGTACATACATAATATATTATTGACTTTCAAAAAATCTAGTACACATAATTTTTTTAAGCTTAGTGACGCTGGTAGAGAATAGGTCGAGATCATCAACATAGGTCTATATAATAATTAATTTAATGATACTACATTTTATTTCAAAAATATCTGTTATTTATTTATTGTTTGACACCTACCACAGTGTTGCATTTTAACCCAATGGTTGACTGGTAGAGAATGCTTTGTGGCATTAAGTCCGCCTATGTACCACCACTGTACATGAAGTTTAAATAAATAAATAACCTATGATATCCCAAAGCGAATCAACAGCAATCTCCTACCTACCACCTAGAGTACCTAAGTACAAACAGCACAATAGATCACTGCACCGCGCACAGATCGCGACGCGCGATAAAACTGCAATTTGGGTGCGCACCTTTATCGTGCAGCCAGTGTACACTGTACAAGTGCATGCGGCAGGAAATATCGCCGTTTTATGTGTTTACGTGTACTTGCTGTTTATCGGTTGTGCTAGAGAATTAGTAGACGCTGCAGTATTGCTAGAAAGTAAAATATCTCAGTAAACTGTAGTTTTATATTAGGTACGAGCCTCGTTTGATTTAGATTAAAAATTGGTACAACTGGAAGTGGTATTAAGCCACAAAGGAAATTATGTGGACCAACCGCAGTATGCTGGTTTTATATACAAATTAAAAAAAAAAAATGTTCTTATAATTTCTGTGCAGGTTGCACAGTAATTATTTAAGTACGTATTAACGAACGATCGTTTCACCGCAATCACGATTTTTTTTATATGGTGCATTTTTTTAATGTGGCGCATTTTTTTTTACTATGTGGCATTTTTTAGTATGGCGCATTTGTTTTTAGGATTCTGTACCTAAAAGTAAAAAAAACGGAACCTTTATAGGATCAATTTTTTGTCCGTCTGTCTGTCTAATTGTCTATCTGTCAAGACCCTTTATCTCGGGAACGCGTGGAGGTATCGAGTTGAAATTAAAACCATATAAGTCTACGGTCTCTTGAAGCTACGAAAAAATCATGCTTCTGAATTAATGAAAAAAGGTACTGCCGTTTATGTCGCAAAAAATGTGTATTTCGACACTCTAAGGGAATCAAAATTCATAGGGTACTTCCCGTTTCGAAAAAATCTTAAAACTGTAAATTGGTGGTTAAGTAAAAAAAAACATTTTTGCGATTCAGAAAAATCTTCGTAACATTCGGGAATATAATTGTATTCATAACTTTATACGGAACCTTCAGTTCGCGAGTCCGACTCGCACTTGCCCGGTTTTTTTTAATATGATGCATTTTGAATGGGGCATTTTCTTTATTATGGCGCATTTTTTTTAATATGGCTCGTATTTTTTATATGTTGCATTTTTAATAGAGCTATTTTGTTAATATGGATCGTTTTTCAATATGGCGCATTTTTTTTTAAATATGACATTAGACGCACACAACATTCCCTTCCAATATTTCCGTTCCCAAAATTCTCGTTTCACAAAACTGATGACCGTGGTTCTCTAGTTTCGATTCGACAGTCGTAAAATATTTTATTCGGTCGCCCATTCCCACCTGATTTCCATTGAAAAGTTTTTGGCTCTGAGGGTAGTTTCTGAAGTCTCTTCGACCACTAAACCTGTGTATTGTTTGGTAATAGGCAGTTTGTGGGAGATTTGGATTGGTTATTGTTCAAAAGGATATTATAGAGTAGGAAGAAGAGGATTGGTTTGTCAACACAAGTTTATTATTTTTATGAATCCAAATATTATTGAGTCCACCTTTGATACAATTATTAATCGACATTATTTTTTACATTGTTATTTAATTATTCATAAACTAGCTTTTGCTCGCAACTTCGTCCGCTTAGAGGTCGAAAATGGTTTTATTAGGTTTTTTGAGATACGAAAATATGTAATATTATTTATTATCTTCGTCGTGTGTGATAGTCCATTAAATTGTATGGCGAGCGACATTGTATCTTAAGATAAAATATTATAGTATCTTAGCCGTGTGCAGCGCCCCTTAGTGAACTCCATTGCAGGTGACGTAACCTACGACAAACTTATTATTTACGTTTGGTACAGTAGTCGGATCTAGGGATCGAACCACAAAATTAAGTTAGTTTTTATTGTATATACTTTTCCGGGATAAAAAATACCCAGTGTGGTGCCCAGGATATTAAAGAATAATTATACCAAGTTTTATCGTAATCGAACCGGTAATTTTTGCGTGATGCCTGAACAAACAGACAGACAAAACTTTTTAAATCACATTTTTGGGTTCGGTGTCGGTCTAGTAACAACCCCTGCTATTTTTTTTTTTTGATATTTTCAATGTACAGAATTTTCACTTCTACAGATTTATTATAAGTATAGATTAAGATATTGTTACTTTATTGTTTTTGTTGTATCATGTTCTGAAGTAAATTACTTGTGGTTACGATTTATTAAAATGATTATGTACTCTCATATTATTATTTTTCGAAATGAAAATATTTTAGATTGCATATTATTTAAAAAAAACGTTATATTATATTCGTTTCAACTTTATATACAGTTGTGATACATAAGCGGACTAATTGAACAAGGCATTTTTTTCCAGTCAACTTTTGTTTTAAAAACGACGACACCATGGTGGGGCAGTGTGTTTGGTTATTTAGTAGTCTGCTAACTTAATGATTTCCTAGCAATGTTTGTTTGTCAAAGATTTATGATTATTAGGTGGTTTACTTATTAAAAATAGCTCGAGTAGCTCTATAAATGGTTTCATTTATTCAGCTACTCGACCTATTTTTTCCTTGTAAGAAAGAGGTTTCACCATCTGACAGCTGAGCTTCCCTTGCTGGGTTTACTGCTCAACTTTTGTCATTTGTCAGCCTTGCAAAACTCAGGTTGTGTTACGAATACAAGCTTCTCAGTTTACTTACCTTATTACCAATATTACCTTCACTTTTTTTATTTATAGTGGGAAATCAGTAAATAATTTCTCCCGCTCTGAGTGGGGCGAGAGGGAGTGTCAGACTTTTAATGACCAAAAACCCACCCGTTTTCCTTATCGTAGGGGCCTAACAGGGTCGAAGCCTACTGGGGCCACGGGTAGTGTGAAAGTGAAACCCGGGGCCCTGGGACGAAGGCAAAGAAGGAATAGGAGTGGGTTTTTAGTCAATAAAAGTCTGACACTATATCCCGCTCCGCCCAAGAACGAGATTTGTCGTAAGATGATTTTCCCACCCAATAAAAAGAAACCCGTTTTACTTCAGTTGCCCTTTGAGTTCCGGCCGCAGTCACTCCTTTGAACATTCCCGCAAGCCTTCACTTTTTTACTTTACAATTTTTTGTTATTGGCTCACGCTCGACCACTATCTCACCCGGTGGAAAGCGACGAATTACTTCAGATTTTCGCTCCTTTTTTTTACCAAATGATAAAAGATACATTTTGCTACTTTAACCAACTCCATCCAATTATTCTTTGATTACTTACAGAATATAATGACGAAACCGAATAAAGTACCGCAATCTCAAAATTCCTCGATTGGCTTCCGAAATTCGTTAACCATTCATTCGATTCGGATCCCGTTAAAAAAACAAAAGTACAGTCTGCAACAGAACGCTTCTCATTAAAAGTTTTTACATCATGTAGCTCCAAAAACGAGCATGATGTACTCAATCGAACATGCGCAGATAGTACTGTTTTCACATTAAAATAGTTTTGAATAAACCATTGGTGCGTCTCGACGCCTCGACGATTATTGCACGGAGTATAGAAAACTACAGAAGGCTAACTCAGTGCAACGATCATTGAAATGACATATTCCAACAGGCTTTACATAAGAAGTAGCGTCAAGCGCTGGATAAATTTTATTTAAATTTAATTTTTTCTACTATGACGAAATTGATGAAAATGTCAGATTTTTTTCGTTTGTACTCGTAACGTGTTACCAATAATTAATCTATGGATATCTATAGGTATATAGGGAATAACGGAAAAAGTATGTTTATTTTCGATATTTACAGACTACTTTATGAATAACTTCTTATTTATGAACTTGGATAAATACCCTATAAATAAAACGCTCAATATTTTGTAATCTATGCGGACGCTAGCGTTTATCCTAAATGACGCAAAATCTCGCGCGAGCGTTCGCTTGGGGTTTGAGTGATTTTTTTTCTAAAAACCAACGTAACTAAATTGCTCTATAATCGGTCTCATAAAGGGATTGGCGGAGAATTGCAGCAGCAAGGACAAATCAGTAGTATTATCACACAGTTTATCTATCTATCAGCAGTAACAGTGAAAAATACTTAATCAAACGAAAATAAGGACCGGCAGTTTCATCTGGATCCAAGCTACCATAACCTTCTGGATAATACATGCGCCCATTCTGTGGTTATTGCGTCTGGGCTGGCCCACGATGGGCAATAACTCAACAGTAGAAACGCAATTAGCGGGCTAGGTGATAACACCTCCCCCATATATCACCTTCTGAATAAAACCTGTACTAGTTAGTAATTAATGAATGATTTATTTTGTGTGGACGTGAAGTTTTGTTGCACGTGGGTTAGTCTGAAAAGGTGCATACGTGGAGTCTTGTGTTTAAAAAAGGAGTTGTTTTTTCTGTTTTGTATGTCGCGTATATGTCTGCGCTTTAGTTAGACTGGTTTAAAATGAACCTGACTAAAGTCTGGGTGACTCAGTGGTGAACATTTCGTTCGCCAGCCCTGCTCTGTCGCTGCGTGTCGTCAATTGACGCGTCATGGGGGGGGTGGAGACGTACTCAGACCGCCGGTACATCCGGTTTCAGCCGCCCAGAACCCTTGTGGTCCGCAATGGGCGCTGACGCAGATGGACCGGGAGCTCCTCCTGGAAGCCGCGACGGTGCAGCCCTGGGTGCAAGCACTGGACAGGCCTGTCGACATTGACGTCGAGGCAGAGGGGTTCCGGGAGGACCCGAGTCCGTCCAGGACGTGCTCAGCGCCAGGTGTACTGGTGGTCGCCGAAGATCTGTCGCCGCGGGTGAATGCGGTGCCTGAAGCATTCACCCGCAGGGTGCGGAGGCCAGAGAGGCGGAGCTGTACGAGGGATACAGAGAGGCGAAGGGCCCCTTCCGAGCGGAGATAAAACGGGCCAAACTCGAGGTCCGCAACGTGCGGCTGGGGACTCTGAACGTAACCCGTTGACGCAGAGTTTCCGGTACCAGCTTGTGGAAGTTGTGGTGAGCACTCTGTTCCCTGTGCGAGGGGAACACTCTCCCCCGCCTATGGCTCCGCCACCAGCGGTGCCCGACGTGGACCACGATGGCGACGACGACGACTACGCTCCAGAGGTGACCGAGGTAGAGATGAGAGTGGCGGTACGAAGGCTGAGTGCCAAAAATACCGCCCCAGGACCCGACGGCTTGCTTGGGTCCTAGCCATGGAGGCTCTCGGACCTCGACTAAGAGGGCTCTTCAGCGCATACATGGAGATATATCGTTCGTTAACGCAGTAAAATGTAAAATAACGCAATTTATCCTAAGGCTACGTATGTAGGTTCAATTTACAACAAAGATTTTTGAGCAGCGTGGACATTTGTTTCAAATAGTAAACAGTGCAAGTTGTGTTGTATTTTACATCGCAGAAGAATCATATCGTCTGCTAGAAAAAAGTAAGTAACTGTTTAATTGAGTAAAGCTTTGTAGTTAACAAAAGTTTGTAGTAAATTTGGGTGAATTATGAACTAATTCGTGTATTTAGAATGAGTAAATAATAATTTATAAATACCAATACAATCTTTATAACTTTCGTGTTTCGGAAACGATACTTCGGGCAAATATACAGGTGAGGCTTGCACTCAGGGGCGCTGGTTTTTAGAAAACCTCATAGGTGCTCATGCACATTTGACGACTCGAAAAAGAAGCGAAATGTGAGAAGAGAAATGCACACCGATTGACATTTTGATAACGGATACATCAGTAATTGGCATTCGTTGCCCACATCTATAATAAATTTTAAATTGAGACAACATCACATACATTGTATTGGTCGCAAACAAAGGTTTTCCCTTGTACTATGGAAACCACAAACACCCAGACCCAACACAAATATCTGTTTCATCAACAAACATTTGTGTCGGTGCGGGAATTGAACCCGCGACCCTTGCGTCTCAACAGGGGCTTTAAACCATTGCGCTAAATGGGTCGTCGGGTAATGAAAAAACGCCCATCCCTGTAAGGCGATTATTGATCTGTGTCTTGATGTCTATTCTCAGGTGTGCTCG
The DNA here is from genome assembly GCA_949316375.1 of Mythimna vitellina. Lineage (NCBI taxonomy): Eukaryota > Metazoa > Arthropoda > Insecta > Lepidoptera > Noctuidae > Mythimna > Mythimna vitellina. The sequence continues at coordinate 17,961,763 of OX438697.1, forward strand.
TCACCCACTGTTTATTCTGCGAAGCAGTAATGCCAGCAAAGGAGTCGGCCGATCGCGTGAGGCAACGGTCCTCACGCCCCAACCGCCGCCGGGATTCCGACCCTGATTTCCGGCCAACTTAGGCGCGGGCTTGCGGACGGCGAGCAATGATTAGCTCGTCGTCCGAACGTCCAGTAACCGTCCGGCCCGAGCCCAAGTCGTCGACGGCGCGTACTGTTCCACGCGCGCCTCAAGGAGATATCAACAACTGTACCTGGGGCTCAGCAGGATCGAAGCCTACTGGGGCCAAGGGTCTGATTCTGATAGTAAGACTCGGCGCTGGTACGAAAGGCAACGAAGGAACAGGAGGGGGATCTCTCGCTCCGCCCAAGAGCGGGGGATGTCATAAAGTGATTTTCCCACCGAAATAAAAGCCTATGTCAAACAATGGACATGTTTCGGTTGAAATGATGATAATGAACGGATTTTATCAACAGACAGTCCACTTGCCTCACTGATAAGCTACAAACAGGCCGAAAAAGGACCCCAATATTTAAATTTTATCCATAAAAGTATTATTTACTACAAAGACCTTGAACATCAAGTTCCTAAGTGGAACGACATTGAGAAGGTAACATGACACCTCCATTAGAGCAACTTGTAATAGATGGCGCTTAAAACGCCAGTGACGAGATAATGGCGCCAACTTCACTGGAGTGCTCAAGGAAAAATTGATCGGGACAATGGGATCATGGGGAAAAATATTATTTTCTCGGTCAGAATATGTTGGTGAAAAACAATAATAAGGAAGGTGCATTAAAAGAATGGGGTGCGAATATGTGTGGTCTGTATTTGAAAATGTATTTTTAAATTGCTTTTATTCTGAGTGGCAATAAAAATTATGTCATAGGGTTAGAATCAGTGATAGAATATTTACTTAAAAAATGATTACTACCGAATTACTTAGTACAAAATATTTAACTGTAAACATAGAAATTTTGCAGTACAACGTGGCAATGCCGCCAGTCCATTGGGCACACTTCCAGTCGACAGCGATGCGGTGGAGTTTTTTGACGCCATATTTTAGCTAGAAAGAAAGGAGAAGAGTTTATTTACGACAAACGTGGCACATAACTTAAAAAAAAATATATAATATTATCTATAACATAACATGCAAAAGAGTGAGACACATTCGCGCAAAACGGCCAGCGCTCAGCAAAATGCTGGGGCTCATGTACTGAACACAGCCACAGCGCTGATTTTCAGCGCCAGCCGTCGTCGACGAGACGAGCCAGGAGTTATTGTCTTTAGAGTATACATGTATAGTTTAAATTAGTTAAGTGTTTTTTTTTTCTTATTTTACTAATTTATTTATTAAAATTTCATTACACCCTTAAAAAATGAAATACAACTAATATTGGAGTTCTTTTGATCGTTTTTCACAGTGCTGTGTAGGTTATAAAAAAAGACCTACAAAAACAATATTTTAGACAAATTCATCCAATTTCATCTTCCGAATACCAATCTTAAACCCACATTTCGTCTGCTACCGATCGGCCATTTATTCCCTTTTCACAAAATACCAAATCCCGAAATTTTGCGCAAATGGTAAACAGACTGACCGGGCCGCATTTACATAACTCTCAATTACATTTGGATTTAAAATGGCCGCCATGTGCGTGAAATAGAAATAAAAAAAAATATTGGTGCGATGCGTGCGCGGAACGACCGCACAGGATATAAAGTTTTATGATTTTTGTGCATTCCAGTAACGCAGTTAGCAGTATTCTGAAATGAACTGTGGCCGTTGATGATACCTTTTTGTTGGAAGTTAGAGAACGTTTTTTTTTACGTTTTGTGTTTTACTACGACGTTAGAAGCATGGTACTTTGGAGGTAGGCGGAACAGAGTGTAAAGTCCCGCAAACCACTGTTGAAACGGGAGGATCCTCCGACCAGACGGGTGTATTGTCTGGTGGGCAACTGCCCGATAGATGATTTCGGGTTGTTCTATATCTTCTAATCGCGCGGAGAACTTTGATTACGCGATGCAGGATTAGTTCTTGTGTCTCCATAGATGTCGCCACAGTACTATTGTTGATAAATCGATAGACTTATCTTGTTTGAGAGCAATTAAAATGTTAAGTAATAAGACGTAGTTCTTTTAAGACTAAGAAAGATTTGGAGCAATCTGGATAGCGCCAATTTACTGTCTTGTCGTGGAATCTTAGTTTGGGTAGCCTCTCTCCAATACAGGAGGGAACCTACGGGGTTCGGGTTACCACTAGTCTGGGGCAGCAGAAGTCAAACTACACCCGCAGCCCCTGACGCAATGGTACGAGGGAGCACCGGGGTGGTTTTAGTCAGTAAGAGTCTGACAGACCCCTTCACTTACCCTAGGACGGAGGACATCCATGAGGATTTCTAACTCAAAAAAAAAAATGGTAGGTTAGAAAGTTAAAAAATTTACTTCAACAAAACGTGGTGAAAACGATCATTACATTACTTAGCATAAATGAAATAACACGTGAAATATATGAGAGTGACCAATCCAGCATTTCTGTCATCATTATTTACCAATGAATTGTCACCGAATTTACCCTTAATTTGCGTACAGTCATGGCCCAGTATTTACCAATGTCCAGCCTGAATAGGCGCTAAATCAGGTTGGTAATACAATGGTTCGAAATGTCCAAATTCGTATGTAGTCGTGCCCCGCGTGGTACAGCGGCCACCTGAGGGCTGGTTAACTTAATTAGCATATTGATTGTTTACAGACGTGTTGGCGGTTGCCCCGTCCTGGGAGACTAGCCTGGGGCAACAAATATGATCTACAGTGCTTAAGACAATGTAGGTTTCAATAATTTGGGAGCTTGCAGCCTTGTTGTATGCTAATTAGTAGTTTATTGTTCGTGGTTGCAACAACGGTTGTATTGAAATTTAGAATGTTGATAGAATATTTTTGCGCTGCGAGGTTGTTTGAAATAGTGGCCGTGACCCTGGATTTCAACGGGCTACTGAAGGAACACAGTTGGGTTTTAGCCAGTAAAATTCTGTCATTCCCTCTCGACGTTCCACCTATAGCGGTTGACAGGTAGTCAACAAGTTATTTAATGAATTCTCTACAAAGAAAGATAGATAATTAGAAAAAATAATTAAGAAAATGCCTAATGCATTAAGTCTGCCTTTGTACAGTGCATAAAATTTTAATATATAGATAAATAATTTATAGTGCACTTACTACATGAGCTTGACAAATGAATGTGCGATTAACGCTTTTGTGACAAAACTGTACTGCGTCTCACCATAGTTCGAATGCACGCTATGCGACACAGTGATATGGGCATTACTTTGACGAGGAATATTCAGTAGTGAACAATACTCGAAATATGGGGAATACTTCACTCGAATTGCAATTTTATTCCATCCATATCACATAAAACAATGAACAATATTTCATTTCTCATTGTAAAACCATGTAATGAAATATCAAACACGAAGAAATTAACTTCGAGATCTGAAATCCATAATTCAGTTACATTATCGTGAATTTCTGAATGGCTGGCCACTATTACCATTGTAACTAGACCCTCAGCACATTCTTTACAAACGTAATATCGATACAATTTTAACTTATATCGAGTTCAACGTATCCCAGTCTTTTCTCCATACTATCCAGAGTATACAGATCTATCTGCTCTCAATAAATGCTGCATAGCAAGGGAAAATTTAGTTAGAGAAAAGAAAATGGGGGATCAAATTAATTGGTCATTGCTGGAAATGACATAAGAAATGAAGTGGAAATGACAGGATGTCGAATGTATCTATGCTGCGCTTTGGTCATATTCTGTTGGACATTAGTGCGGGTTCAGCAGGTATGCAATATAATGGTCATAGCGGTGGTCAGATGGACATAGAGAATGGACTGAGTAGGGAGGCTTATTCAGGTATGAAGTGATTAAGAGAAGGAAAATGAGAGTGGGATAAAGCGATTGTGTGGACAGAAGACAATTACTGATGATAAAGTTCGTACTTTTAAATTCTGGTTAATGCGAATGTTTTCTGCGCATAGATGTAGTGAATGTGTAAAATATCAAGGGGGTGTGATTGCCGTTTTCCTAATGGAAAACACTTTTTTCCCTATGTATTGACACCCAAAGAGCAATGGAGATGGCTGTGCTTGAAGTTTCCGTACGTGATCAAATGAAGAATGAAGATATCCGCAGGAAAACCAAGGATCCGAATTGAACTGAGTAGAACCACTGATATGACCCGAAAAATTTCTAGACATAAGTGGCAGTTGGCTGCACATTGTTCGTAGCACAAAAAAACGTGGTCAACGGAGCCGAAAGGTTCAGAAATGGCGACCAGGTACCGGAAGACATAGCGTTTGAAGGCTTACCACTAGGAACACCGAAGACCTGGTGAGGGACGCGGGAATCCAATGAATGCTATACGCACAGGGCCGGCCATTATGGCGACACATGGGGGAGGTTTATATCCAACAGTCTTTAAGGACAGGACGTCTTTCGACTGAAATAGTGATGTCATTTTAAAAGTTTTGAACATTGTCAATCGCCATGTCAAATTCAAGGGGCAATAATATGATATTACAGCTGGCTTGGTCTCTTTCTGTTTTCGTTCAATTTAAAAGGGTTATGATTCACTCCATTCTCCGTTTTTTTGGTCATAAAGCCACCTTTCCGTCATGTCCACACATGACGGACACTAATAATTAATAATTCTGTTGCATTACGTTGAATTGCTTTTGCGTTCGGAAATTTTGCGGATATTTTCTACTGAATGGGTGGAGTTTTAGTTATATTCGTGTATTTGAGCGTTGGGAAAATTGTTATGCAAGATTATTACAGTGGATATGTTTTATTTATTTACATGGTAGGTATTCTGTGTAACTGAAGATCTATAAGCTTTTTAAATCATTTTCAATACATGTTATAGCATAATTTTCAATACACTTCAATTTTCAGACACTCGCAAACTCGCATTTATCCCACCGCTTTTAGACACGGCAATAGATTGATTTTCGCACTAGTGCAGAAAAGTGCTCGTGTTCTCCCCTGCCACAATTTTATTACATTTATCGTGTCAGGCTGGGCGCGCGTCGACACCCACGAGTCGCCGGTCAACCCCCGTTTATTCATTTTTTCGTAAGTGTATTGAAAAAAGTCGTTTGATACACGTGCAAATTTATCACTGCAGCCCTAGGCTCCATAATAACTCCGCTCCGGTCGCAATGACCAACTTCCTGCACTTGTATCAAAATGTAATATTTTAGTTTCTTTGTTTTGCCGCTTAAAATATTTAGTACTGAAAGAATAGACCAATAAATAATCTGAGTATAAAAATCTTGCGGTTTTTGTTATAAAAAGGGAGTTCGTTAGTTTACTTGTTTACTTTACGTTTGTGTACCACTATTTAGTGAAAGATACATTATTCTAGATAGCATGGCTTCTCATTGTTTTATGTGGAAATAACAATACAACGATAAATAAACGAAAACACTAGCCCCTACATTCAATTGGCAGTTCATTTTGTTTTTGCGATTTTAGGTATGATCTCACTGTAAAAAATCATTATTAATGATTATTATTATTGCCTGTGTTATCATTAATTGTCGTCTCCATATATATATAGCAAGCAGGCCAAGCGTCTGATTCTGAAAGGTGACTCGGCCCCGGTACGAAAGGCAACGAAGGAACAGGAGTGGGTTTTTAGCCAGTAAAAGTCTGATACTATCTCCCGCCCCGCCCAAGAGCATGGGATGTCATAAAATGATTTTCCCACCTAAAAATATATATATATATATATTGTATATTATGTAGGTAATTAGAATCTATAAAAAAAAAAATGTCATCATGCCTCTCAGGTAAACCAAAACTTCCATCAGAAAAAAAAACCTAATGAAACAAACCACAGAAACCCATTACAGTCCCATTTCTTCTCATGTCCTTCTGCGAACATACGACATTAAAATTCCATGTAGCTGAAGATAAATCTTCACGCCATTACCCGCCAGAGGGCGCTTATGGGACAGGTGTTGTTATTTTTGGCCGGAAATTGGGGGGCCACTTTAATTTTGGATACATTACTTTGATGCATGCATCCTATGGTGTGTGGATGGCGGTTTGGTGTATGGAACCAAGAGTGGTACTTTATGAGGTGGGAAATATGATATTGTGTAATGTGGAGTCGAGTAAGTGCAAGTCAAGAAGAGTTCTGTACCATCTTAATTTATAGGTTGACTGTACAAAATGGTTTGTTGTATTAAGTTCGCCTAAACCACTACAGTAAATAAAGTTTAAATAAATAATTTGGTTTTATATTTTATTTATTTATTTAAAATTCTTATACAGTGGTACCACAGATCAAATAAATTTTATATATCTGTGATTGGTACATAGGCGAACTTTAAAGCAACAAGGCATTCTCTACCAGTCAACCTTTGGGTTAAATGAAGTCGGTTAAAAAGAAAACACTGTGGTGGGTGTGCACAATAAATAAAATGAAGTGAATAATAAAATACATATATGTGCTAAAATTATAAACTAATAAATACCGAAGTTTGAAAGTGGCGCCTGTGACTGAAATGTAGAAGGAGAATCGTTTGTCTTCGTGAATCTTTGAATGCGTCATACTGATAGATCATGTCCTGGAATAGCACAAGGGATACTTTTTATCTCTTGTTATAATAATGGTTTGAAAAGGGGATCGATTATATAATATAATATTCCACAACTTTCACACAACGCCATCTAGTCTCAAACTAAGCAGAGCTTGTATTATGAGTACTAGACAACTGATAAATATATTACACCCAGAATCAGAACAAATGATCGTGCTCATCACACAAACATTTGTCTTGACTGGGAATCGATCCCACGGCGTCCGTCATAGCAGTCAGGGCCACTATACATTATTAGACCAACAGGCCAGTCAAATAGTTTGTAGTTTGATAGTTTGTATATAAATCTATTATTTTAAGATCGTAAAAAAATAGATCTATTTTACCCCAAACTTGATACAAACGAAGCCACGGGCAGGAGATAGTTTTAAAATATGACACAATTCATTAAAAAAAAATGAAAGAAAAGGCCACATGACAAAATCCCCAAATTCATGGCTACATCTCATATAAGCGGACCTAACCCGTTAAAAATGACGGTAGTCGTGTCCGGCACAACAACAAAACGACATGTCACGCTCTCTACTTAACCCTCACTTGCTCTGTTTGTGTTTACGGCTGTGTCCGACACAGGGTTATATGTGCTGAGCTAGGTATCTGTGTTTATTGAGGTGTTGACTTAGCAATGCTGGATTAGAGTGTAGACTATATTTTGATTACCTTTAATGTAACAAAATAATGTTAAAAAACCGGTCAAGTGCGAGTCGGACTCTCGCACGAAAGGTCCTTAGCAAAAAAAATTCACGTTTGTCGTATGGGAGCCCACTTATATATTTATTTTATTCTGTTTACAGTATTTGTTCTTATAGCGGCAACAGAAACTCAACATCTATGAAAATTTCAAATGTGTAGTCTAGCTATCATGGTTCATGAGAGCCTGGTGACAGACAGACGGACAGCGCAGCCTTAGCAATAGGGCCCGATTTTTCCTTTGGTTACGGAACCTCAAAAAAAAAACTTTTAAAAATTGCTTCGGATTTACTGACGTAGTTTATTTTCGTATTCTTCTCATCAAACTCTTTCAATTGATACCAATATCATGGGGTTGTTTATAATAAAATATCTATTTAATCCACCATCTTCTGAAGTCCGCCATATTGGATTTAGAATGACGTCACTTATAGCTAAGCATGCATTATCAATCGAGTTAAACTTGCCTTGTGCTGAATCGGTTACAGGTAGGTAAGTAGCTGTTTTAAAATTCACTTGCAAAATTTAACCTATTAGATACAAACATACATACAAAAATTGCAAAAGTTAAATAAAAAGTTTTAAAAATAACAATGTTTTCAAAAGGTGTAGGCAGGAACCACTGAACGCCTCTAGCTGTGTTCTTTTATTTTCAATAATCAGAACAAGGTACAACTACTTAAAACTAAAAAAAATATCACAGATATTATTCATATTTAAATAATATCTTATAATAATTTTCACATTCATTTATTTGTACATAGATATTGCGTAATGCAATTGGTAAAAACAGACGAGTTGAACTTTTTGTTGATCAAATAAAAATCGTCGGTAATTTTTTCATATTCATTGTACCTGCCTACCTTGCACTTATCAAACATTCATTTTGTATTAACTTTAAAGGCTGAGCCCGAACTGATAAGCTTGCACATTACTATTTGTAAAGGATAAAACACACCATAAAAACATGTCTTTAAAAAACACGGGAAAAAAATGCTTACCTATTGAAAAAAGAAACAGCAAAAACTTGCGTCTTTTCCTACACTAGTGTCGGCTAAAAATAGAATAAAAAGGTACACACAATAATGGTATTAGTATTGCGGAACAAGTTCTAATAATAAACGTTCTAAATCGATAAGCTGTAAAGTTCATTATTGCTTGTCAGCTGACGTAATAAACGCGTCGTAAAGTGACGTCACCCGCATGCGCAGTTGAGATATCAGTAGCGGCTAGCGAACGCTAATTTCGACACGATGTAACAAGAGCAGAGTGGCGCAGTGGAAGCGTGCTGGGCCCATAACCCAGAGGTCCGTGGATCGAAACCACGCTCTGCTAGAAAACTCTTTTTGCATTTTTTTTGTTTTTGTTTTTTATTTATATGTTTTTCGTAAATTTTGGTAACTTTTTCTCATCATATTGGTAGTATTAGAAAGTACTGTTTTTTTGTAATATTATTTTTATATTTTTGTACATATCTATTATAAATAGTTACAATTGGGTTTAATAACTGGTAAAAATACTCAATTGTAATTTATTATTACGAATTTTAGCAGATGGTACAGCAAATAAAATCTTTCAACACTATATATTTTTACACAAGAAATATTAAACTAAAATATTAACACAACTCTACCAATTAAAAGTTCGTCACGGCATTTTATTCTGTCCATAGAAAATGAAGCAAGTAAACTGCTTAATAGCGACTGCTAATTGGTTGTACTGCCTGTTAGTTATCAAGTTTAAAATATTACCCGTTCTGGGTACCCACTGCTATCCGTATGGTAGAAGTGATAGGACGTGACGAATTACTAAAAAAAACTGGAAAGTAAAGAGAATTAGTTACTAAAAGAATTCAGGAAAATAAAAATTTTAGTCACTTTGGCTTTTACCTCGGTCAGAGATTAAGCATTGCCATACAACGTGGCAATGCAGCCAACCTTTTGGGCACACTTCCAGTCGACAGCGATGCGGAGGAGTTTTTTGACGCCATATTTTAGCTAGTAGTTTTTGATTTAAGTGTATATATAAGTTAGTGTATATATGTTAACTGTTTTATGTATTCATTTTACCACTGTACATGAAGTTTAAATTAATTCTAGGTTCCCGGAATAAAATTCTAGTCACTATAGTAATTCCTATAAAGCTGAAAATTAAAGGAAGTAAGAAGGCAACTTTGTTCTGAGCTTACGGAATCGGAATCGAACCTCCGTAACATCTCTGGTGTATATATTATACAAATATATCACCTACGTTATATACACTCGTATTTAGTTATTATTTTAATTAATTATCTCGGTACATACATTCTGTTATTTCCGTATAAAGCATTCAAAATTAATTAATAAAATTAATGACTTCCCTCTTCCAAAATCAACAGAACAAAAAACAATGATTAAAATCACTAACAAGTGTATGGGTGTTTACTACTTCCAATTTCAGTGGTACTCAATCTGTGGTCCGCGAGAGCTAAAATATGATCTGCGAAAAGTTTGATCTGACTTTGAATTTTTATCAGAAACTAGTCATCCCAGCAGACGTTGTCCTGCCCGAAAGCTGGCTTTTCGTCAGACAAAAAATTGACAACCCGATTTTAACGCCACCTGCCGGGTTTAATTATATTTACAAACCTCCCAGGGACACACTCAAATATATACACAAAATTTCATCCAAATCGGTCAAGCCTTTTAGAAAGACTTAGGTGACAAACCAACATACTAACAGAAGAATTATGTATATATAAATATTGTGTTCTCTAAGACAATGCTAGGCTAGGTTTCTTTTCGAGTTTTCGATAGCAGGCTATCGACAAAAAATACAGTGGTCCCAGGTTATGAAAAGGTTGGGCACTACTGACCTACTTAACTATTTAAATTTTGTAATTAATTTTTTTATCTATTTTTATTTTGATTTATTTTGATTATATTGTATATGTCGTAAACGAGGATTGCATATCACCAAATGTTAGCGTTTAAACGATCTGTCCAGTTTTAGTTGGCCATATCATAAAGTGATCAATTCTATTCTATTGACTGGCCTGTTGGTCTAGTGGTTAGTGGCCCCGACTGCTATGCCGGAGGTGGTGGGTTCGATTCCCACCCAGGACAAATGTTTGTGTGATGAGCACGATCATTTGTTCTGTGTCTGGGTGTAATTTATCTATAATATGTATGTATTTAATGTCTAGTACTCATAACACAAGCTCTGCTTAGCTTGGGACTAGACGGCGTTGTGCAACAGTTGTGGAATATTATATTATTATTATTATATGATCTGGCCACGACATATACACAGAAAGTATTTAGTACGGTCAATTCTTAGTTAGGCAAGTTAGTGTTCGGAATCTGAACTAACACTACAGCGTTTAGAAAATCAGACAACCAGTTTTGCCAAACGGAACCTGTTAAACTAAATACACTGGAACTCACAGTATTTATTATTTAATCATCATTTTAAACATTTATAGGCAATTATGAGTTATTAAAGTGCTTGCTCCATTGTCGACCGCATCATCGCTTACCATCAGGTGAGATAGTGGTCAAACGCGAGCCTATCAATAATAAAAAAAAACCGGGCAAGTGCGAGTAGGACTCGCACACTGAGGGTTCCGTATAAACTTACCTATGAAAACAGTTCAATTCTCGAAACGAGTTACGAAGATTTTACCCAATCTCAAAAAAGTATTTTTTTGTGACGTAACGACAAATTTACAGTTTTCAGTTTTTTTCCCATTCTTGTGCTATGAGACCTTGCTTGAGACTAAAGTTCAGGATTCTAGGTCAATGGGTAGTACTCTATGAATTTTGATTCTTTTGAGAGTGTCGAAGTCCACGTTTTTTGCGACATAAACGGCCGTATCTTTTTTTCTCATTAACTTAGAAGTTTGATTTTCGCACAGCTTCAAGGGATCGCAGACTTGAGTGTGTGTTGTATTGTGTATATATGTGCTTTTAATTTAAATCGATACCTTCACGCGTTCCCGATATAAAGGGTCTTGACAGATAGATAGACAGACTGACGGACGGACAACGAAGTGATCCCATAAGGGATCCCGCTTTTTTCCTTTTGAGGTACGGAACCCTAAAAAGGTCGGTTAGTCACAAAAAAGAAAAAAAGTTGGAGCTACTGCGTCCAATATACTCCATTGACTATTATGTTACCAACTGGTTTATGGCGGTCTGATGGGCAAAATCTCCATATAACATTAGGGTATTCAGCTGACTAGAAGCCGAAAGAAGTCTACGGACATAGACCTCCCCCATGTGTCGCCACAACGAACGGTTCTGTGCGTCTCACGTCCACCGAATGCCCGCAACCTTCACCAGTACATCGGTTCATCTTGTGGGGAGCCTTCCAATGCTACGTCTTCCGGTAGGTACGCAGTTACCCCTCCAGAAACTTTCATCCACATCGACCACTTGTTCTGCAAGCAATGTACTCTACCTACTATCACTTTCGGCTATATCCGTAACGTTGGTTATCCTGCGAATATCTTAAGTTTTTTTTTTTTTTTTGAAGTTGTGAAATCATTTAATGATATCGCCCGCCCGTGGGCGGAGCAAGAGGGCGTGTCAGACTTTTACTGACTAAAAGCCACTCGTTTGTTCCTTCTTTGCCTTGCGTTCCATGGCCTCGGGGTTAATTTTCATTTAACCCATGGCCCTATTAGGCTTTAACTCTGCTATATATATAGGCGGCCCCTACGATTTGCTGACATCTCCTTGCCATTGACATCTCCTTGACACTGACATCTCCTTGACACTGACATCTCCTTGACACTGATATCTCCTTGAGGATATCTTAAGTGTGTGAATATGAAATTCCAAAAACTTCCGATCGCCTGTGACTTGCACCAGACCCCTCAAACTGTTAAGCTTCCATTTTGAAGGCTACGTTCCTGCAATTTCTCGTCTTTAGCTTTTACTATAAAGTTAGCTAGATCTGCTAAATAATGCATAATCTGCGCTTCTCTGCTGGAAGGAGTAAGTATTTAATTTCATACAAATCAATATAGGAAGGTAAGTAGCAAGTGTGTATTATACTTATACACTTATACACATACTACAAGATTTTGAAATTAAACATTTTTAAACGTCCAAACGTTTTTTGAGATTAGGTAAGGCTAGCAGCTTGTTTATCATGATTCCCTAATAGACTTTGTTTATATTAGTAACTTGCTCCTGTCCTAACGTAAAGGAACTTACTTCCGAGATAAAAAGTATATAGGTAAGTACATAACTTACCTATTATTCTCTAGGATATTGTCTAACCGTGTGCCAAATTTCATCCAAATCCTTTAAGCGTTAAGGAGTAACAAACATACAAAATGTTACATGCACACACATACATACAAACTTTCGCTTTTATACATATTTATCTATATGTGTTATCCAATACCTAAAGCTTTTCTACCACAGACGGCTTTGCGATCTTGATTGGCACGTGTTTGCGGAAGACAACTTTCGGATAACTCGCCGTCCGGCCGTTCGCAAAAGGGCTGAGTCCCAGTCGTCGACGGCGCGCGCCTTAAAGAGATGTCAGCAAAACCGTAGGGGCCCAGCAGGACCGATGCCCGCTAGGGCCATGGGGAATTTCTGAAAAGGAAACTTGTGCTCCCAGAACGCAAACAGCAACTTAAGGAACATGGGTGGGTTTTGGTCAGTAAAAGTCTGACACGCCCTTCCGGCCCGCCCTAGAGCGGCAGAAGTCATTAGATGATTACCCACCACCCAAAAAAAAACCACAGACGTCTTTGTAGCTGAAAGGTAGTCTTCAGTATCGTGATTCAGAACAGAACCCGATACCTTAGGGTCCCAAGTAAGTTTGAACCGTGGATCTCTGGTTCAAACTAGCACAAATACATATTAGTATGTCTTACTGCGAGATTTGTACTTGTTTCAGATTTTTTTTTTTTATTGGTTGGGAAAATCATCCTTATGACATCCTCGCTCTTGGGCGGAACGGGAGATAGTGTCAGACTCTTACTGACTAAAAACCCACTCCTGTTCCTTCGTTGCCTTCGTCCCAGGGCCCCGGGTTCCGCTTTCACACTACCCGTGGCCCCAGCTTGTTTCAGATAAGTATTTTTCAGTTAGTTCTCAAAGAATTTGTAACTTGAGTCTATGCTTTTATATAATGTTGTTTACTTTCATCTTTTACGTTTGTTAATCAACAAATACACGCATTTTCGCCTACTCGTATTATCCTCATTAAAATACAGCGTTAGTAACTGATACATTTTGTGGTATATTTGAACAAATCTTTATAAAGGGGTAAATGAAGGAACCCAGTTGGCCGTGCCGTATCCTAGCAACCATTGAATGCTGAAGCTCTAAGGACCGAATTCGCTTTGTTGAAAATATTTTCCGAAATTGGGATATTATTAAAAACGTACTGGTGTAAGATAAAAGGGAGAGTACCCACTTATTTCAATAGCGAGTGACGGGAATTCGGGCTTAAAATGGAATGGGATACGCGCTTTGACAGGATCGTTTCTTAAGTTTTGTGAATTTACTTTTGTATTCTGAAAAGAGGTGCATTAGTTTTGCGATGGTTTCATTTCAATGTTTGTTTAACTTACCTAATAATAAGTTATTTATTTATTATAAGTTATATTCTTTCGGTAGCAGTGGGCAGGGCACATTGCTAGTAGAACGGATCGCGGAATGCGATAAGGCCGCCCATTGTATGTACGTATGTGTCTTAGTTTAGTGTCCTTTTGTATATGTATTGGTGTACAATAAAGAATATAATAAATAAATAAATAAACGGATGGTCGATGGGGCCGAAAGTCTCTAGAGTGGCAACAGTGCACCGGAAAACGCAGCGTTGGAAGGCCTCCCACAAGGTGGACCGACGACCTGGTGAGAGTCGCGGGAGTGCGGTGGATGCGAGACGCATAGGATCGGTCGTTGTGGCGTCCCTTGGGGAAGGCCTATGTCCAACAGTGGACGTCTTTCGGCTGAAATTGAATTGATGATGAATTATTCTTTGTTATACTCACAAAACTACAGGACAAATATTTATGAAAATAAGTGTCCCCACCATGAGTGGTCTTATCGCACAGGGCAATCTCTTATACCTTTGGATGGAATAAACGAAAGGAGATAGATTTAGGGCTGCAAGTGTACAAACATAAGGAAGAATACTAATAAGGCGTAATGATATACCATTGTATGTTTGTCATAGTTGTATCTTGTGTTCAGTTTTTTTATTAACTTTCTTACAAACTTCAGTAAAAGTTTTCGCTGTTTCTTTACCAAAAGCAAACTTCATGTCACCATGGTTTTACCTATTTTCTTTGGCTACACAATACAACGTAATTAGCCTTTTAATGTTCCCACTGCTGTCATCGTCTCTAGGAGAGGAAAAGGGCCGTACTCCGCCACGAGGGCTCAGTGCGGGTTGAACACTATACAAGAAAATCCTTGAAATAGTAATTTTCTCTAAATGATACAAGTTTTCGCTAAAATAATAAACCCAACGACCAATAAACATAAAACCCTTCCACAACATGGTTCCCCTTTAATTTCCACCAAGAGCAGTGTAATAAAACTATAGTGTTTAACTCATAAGCACTAATACTTGAAGTAATGGGCTTGACGCGATGTTTCCCAGCATTTTCAGGGTTCCGTACCTCAGTCGGCAATAACAGAACCCTTACTTTGCTGCCCGTTGGTCCTTCTGTCAAGATTCTTTTTCTTAAGAACGTGCGGAGATATCAAGATTAAATTAATATCAAATACTTCTTAGTGCAGTGAAAAAATCAAACTTCTTAACGAACGCAATCTTAAGATAAGGCCGTTTATGGTGTATACTTTGACACTCGCAAAGGAATCATAAACTATAGGGGACTTCTTGTTGACCTAGAGTCATAAAATTTTGAAGTAATGCCATGTAACACAATTAAGAAGAAATCCGACAAACGTAAATATATAGTTGTATCACAAAAAAATAACTTTTTCACGATTATAAGTTTAAGTTTGTACGGAACCCTCGCTGCGCGAGTGCGACTCGCACTTAATAATTTTTTTCTAACTGGCAAAGCTAGCAAAAGCTTCATGCAACTGGTTTGGTGGCTGGCCAAGCACTGTTGATAAAAACAAATTGCTTATGCACTTGTGAACCACCTTAAGGTGTACGCGTTACGGTTGCGTTTGGTTTGTTTTTGTGCTTGTTTAATTTGTAAACTGTTTATGTATGGTGCTGTAAATAGGGAAGGAAGAGACGTTATTAATTAAATTAATGGATCGTATATGAGTGGTGGCCGGTATCCTGTTTACGTTTTTGGATAGGCGTTGCGTTTATTTCGTCTTAGAATTAAATAAACTTCTTGTTTGTACGAGTACAAATTTGAAACTGGTTTAAAATTATGGTTTCAGTTTTTGTATGTACGTATAAATTTTACGTTATTGTTTTATGGTGTAAGCTTCTTCTTCTTCCTTCTAACTGCTTCGTTTGTACTCCAGCTCCCCTACCCAAGTTACAATCGTATCGTTCGCGCCGAACACCTCGAGTAGGCCACGTCTCCGATTCCTTTGTTCTGATGTCATCTCAACGCTCAGTCACGTGGTCAGAACAAAGGAATTGGAGGCGTGGCCTACTCGCGGCGTTCGACGCAAACGAAAGGATCGTAACTTGGCTTGGGGGGCTATTTGTGAACTTTATTTAAATAAATGATTTGTAATTACTATTTCTTATTGTTTCAGGTATGGATTAAATTCAGCTCATCTACAACGGTTTGACGGAATTAAATATAATTCTTCTTTTTATTTAAAATAATAAATAAATGGTCATAGTTGGTGATGAGGAGCATCGATCTCCTCCACCTTACGTCTCAATAGGCTACAATTTTCTTTATCACAATTACGTGAAAGGTAACCGCTTGAATCCGTATTATTTTTTTGCATAGACAGGTTACAGAAACTTTTGAATTGGTTACTGATCGGTCAGTCAGAAAGTTGGAACCCAAAGTTGCTCAAGTTATTTACCAAACTAATATATACCATAGTTTGAACAAATGTCTTGTCATACTTTTGGAGTTGGTTGCATCAAGATTTACGTTACAGTTTTCGCCAAAGTTAATTTTAAGGTCCGTGCTTTACTAGGACATCATGGCGGCGCTGCTAGTTCGTGCAGCCACCTGTCCACTGTTGGTCGCGCAGCCAATCATTCATTTCTTTGACGTCATGACCTAGCAACACTACCATGGTGTACCAGTGAGGCACGGCCCTAAAAGTAACATTAACAATGATCCTTGAACTTTACCATCTGCGGTTGCACCACAAAAGTTTTGTCTAAATTTTTCATCTGCTTGAACCGTAACTTAACCCTTAACCGTCAGTTTGGTTTATCGTCATTTCTACCGTTGCTTAATTGTTGCAATCTGTATTCCGCTTAACCAGAGATTGGACAGCCGTTTAGGCATTTGGTTATCCTATTATATTACACCACTCGATATTCAGATAGTCTATGTAGCACCACACAAGAAAAAGAGCAACTTACGCCAATGTCGTGTAAAGAAATGAAACAGAAGATGAGATACATAGATAGACATAGACTAAGACTGTCTGAATATTGAGTAGTGTAATAGGCCCTTTAATGTTGGTTAGTGCAACTCACTCTTACAAAGAACTATTTATTTACCCTTTTACATAGTTACACATATTCCGATTTTCAATTAGCTGGTCTAAACTGATAGCAGTGGACAATACTCAACTGTCAATGAACAATGCCTCACTGTCATTAAGCATTGTAATAGCTTTTACTTGTCCATAAGATTATTTATAGATAGTGTAGTCAAAGACTGGGTATTTACATAGATAAGTATTCTAAACAAGACTTAAGTTTAGACATGTCTGTCTGAGGTACTGTTCAAATATTTCTCTAAAACGGTCTATTGCAATGCGCTACACTCAAGGCCTCCGCCTATCAACCGGTATGCGTAGGCGCATACCAACGTTCATTCATAGTTTACTCTCTTTACACACTTCCAGTTGAAACCCAACCTTATTATAAAATTATAAAGTGTAAATCACCTTGTATTTGGTTAGAGGTAGACGTCTTGTTTTCGTTTTAGTAGTCAGTCTAATTTGGATTTTGTGTTGATAATCTTAGGGTTTATTTTAGTTCAGGTTGATTTAGAGGTTAATATGCCAATGTTCTTATTGGATAATAGTGTCGTAGGCGCTAGACACTTGCATTATTGCGTGAGTCAGATGAATGGGAATGTAAAAATTGCGTAGCCGTGAACTTACGTGGGATTTTTTTCGTGACCTACATTATGGCATCACTGGCATCACGACCAAAATGTAAGCCATAATACATTTTGGTCGTAATACTTGTGATGACTTTGGCTCAGAAACGTGGTCAATGTATCATTTAGCTTAACTTAACGTCACCCAAAGGGCAATGGAAAGGGCTATGCTCAGACTTTCCTTGCGTGGCCGAATCAGAATTGAAGATATCCGTAGTAGGAGATGGTTCACCATCATGATGGTAATGTTAGGTTACCGACATAGCCCGAAAAATCGCCAAATTTAAGTAGCAGTTTGCTAGGCATATTGCTCACAGAACAGATGGTCGAAAGGGCCGAAGGTTTTAAGGGAAGCGACCACGTACGGAAAGACAGCGTTGGTAGGCCTTCCACAAGGTGAACCGATGAGATGCGAGACGCAGAGGACTGGTGGTTCTGACGACTCTTGGGGGTTGTTCAACAGTGGACATTATGGTGAGGAAAATGCGTGGTATATGATTGATAAATTCAATTTCCATATAGTTTAAAATTACACTAAAATAGCAAAAAATAAATAAATAAACTGTTCCGAATACTTTGACGAGTTAATGAGAACATACGTTGAACCTGCCTACTTCCCTGAGTTACATGGTTCCGGAGATTTGTTATCCAAGAAAATAAACTTCTGTTTTAATAAGAGTTTAGAGTTATGCAGAATAAGGCGTAAAGTCCCGCAAACTTCTGTTGAGAAGGGAAGATCCTCCTGTCAGACGGGTGTCGTGTCTGGTCTGAGCAACTGCCCGAATTTTTATTTCGGACTGTTATATATGTTCAAATCGCGCGGAGAGCTGTTGTATATGTTCAAATCCGGAGAACTGTTGTATATGTTCAAATCCGGAGAACTGTTGTATATGTTCAAATCATGCGGAGAACTCTAACACCGCGATTCAGAATACTTCCTATTTGGCATCATAGCTATTTTTCGTGCGATATCCTACGACATTACAGTACGGTGGAGGTGTGCCCCGCTTGGGCAAAGCAACGCCGTGTCCTCGTGGGGGCAATCGGCGGCGGCGATCTCTCGCGCCGGGCTTTGGTTCAGGTCATGCTCCGGAGCGAGGAGGAGTGGCAGGCGGTCGCCTCCTTCTGGCAACGGTCCTTACGCTCCAACCGCCGCCGGGATTCCGATCCCGATTTCCGGCCACCGTAGGCGCGGGCTTGTAGACGGCGAGCAATGGGTGGCTCGCCGTCAGACCGTCCGGTAACCGTCCGGACCGAGCCCAAGTCGTCGACGGCGCGTATTGTTCCACGCGCGCCTCAAGGAGATGTCAGCAAATCGTAGGGGCCCAGCAGGGTCGAAGCCTACTGGGGCCACGGGTAGTGTGAAAGCGGAATCCGGGGCCCTGGGACGAAGGCAACGAAGGAACAGGAGTGGGTTTTTAGTCAGTAAGAGTCTGACACTATCTCCCGCTCCGCCCAAGAGCGGGGATGTCATTAGGATGATTTTCCCACCCAATAAAAAAAAAAAAAAACGACATTACAGTAGGTTTGATTTTTTAAAATTTATTCAGTTGATCTCATAGTAGAAAATATTTATACTTATGAGCACCTACTTTCACCCTCTGTCCTCCTTCTTGTCTTCCTCCTGTCTCGGTCTTACGCTCCAACCGCCGCCGGGATTCCGATCCCGATTTCCGGCCACCGTAGGCGCGGGCTTGCGAACGGCGAGCAATGGGTAGCCCGCCATCCGACCGGTAACCGTCCGGACCGAGCCCAGGTCGTCGACGGCGCGTATTGTTCCAAGCGTGCCTCAGGGAAAATGTCATCAAATCGTAGGAGCCCAGCAGGGTCGAAGCCTACTGGGGCCATGGATATATTCTGCGGCGGAGTGAAAACGAAACCCAGGGCCCTGGGACAAAAGGCAACGAAGGAACAGGAGTGGGTTTTTAGTCAGTAAAAGTCTGACACTCTCTCGCGCTCCGCCCAAGAGCGGGATTTGTCATTAGGTGATTTTCCCACCTAAAAAAAAAACCCTCTGAAAAGTGTTTATATGAATAAAATATAAACTTAACTATTCCTATGAAATAAAATCAATCTGTATACTTAATTACCTTAAAATAACCTAACTAAAACAAATGTCACTAAAAGGCATGTTTATCTAAGCTGTTACCAAATACTATATTATTAGTAAGTATCACCATAATTTGACCAAACACTGCCCCCAACATTGGCCAACCATTACCGTTACTTACCCTTCACTTTCAATTCATCCCAACCCTTTTGCCTCGCTAATGAACTTGGTACCAAATCTGCCGTGATTGGTACCGAACACTATTAGTGTATGTTGTACTAAGGTTAATGTTATGCCCGGCTGTGTATTAGGGTCTTAAGATATTGTGCAGTTTAGATTCAGTAGTTCAGTTGATTTTAAAAGGAATTAGTTGAGCGGTTCCAAGATTATCTATTTAAGTAAAAATGAGGACCTAATTGCTAAGCACAAAACTCAAGAATATCTGTACCAGTTTCCATAAAAATAAACTATTTAATTATTATTGAAGTCTCAGAAAGGTTCTTGTAAAGAAGAAAATGGAAAAAAAAAACACTTTTTTCTATATATTCGAACTGTTTCTAGCTGTCAATACTACTGCATTACTTTGTATATATGTATGTATATATATCTTACACTTAAAATAGATCTTAAAATGTACGGCTTCAAAAATTCCTCTGCATCATTGTCGACAGAAAGTGTGCCGTAAAGACTTGCAGTATTGACACGTTGTATGTTAATGCTTAATCTCTGACCAAGGTTAAAACTAGCCCTAGGGTCATACAATGTCAACAAGACGTTTGGATAGATCTTTAAATACCACTTTTAATTAATTTAAACTAATGTAATAAAGCTAGAGTTTAAATGTGCTAATATCTTGAACTATCAATCGGATAAAAAAAAATCTTTGTGCATATAATAGCCTGATTTATTATGATAATATATAGGCCATATAACAGCATGCTACGACCCACGGAAACGGAGCGGTAACCATGAACCCAGGTAAAACCACTTGGGACAGCTAGTATAAAATTAAATATATCATGTATATATTGGTCGAATATAACAAGAATACATACTCATTTATATTATTAGAGGACATCTTTCCATCGAAAAGACGAATTCGAACTTATCTACTGCTGCCAAAAGTACTAGGCATTCATAATTAATGTAGAGCCAATCGGTCATCATATGTGAACTGTGTGGTTTTTTCTTAATTAAAATAAATCCATAGATGTTAAGAACAATAGTTTGTTTTTTTTAACCTTACAAAGTTTTCTTAACATCTGAAAGTCTATGCAAAACTAAACTACTGCCTCCAAAAGGTACTAGGCGTTCATGATTAATGCAGAGCCAATCTGTCACCACATGCGAGCGTATTATAGGCCCGAGATTGAAGGTTTTCTGCCTGATTTGTGAGTCGTTGTGAATCGCTACTTGATGTTTATCGGGTATTCAGATGATTTTGAGTAACGTGTTAATATTCTGTGAAATGACGTGTCGTGTATGAAATATTTGTAGGTTCCGTAGTGTTGGGTACTATAAGTGTAGATTTCGTCGTATGTTTTTTAACATGACGAACTGGTACAAAATAACATGAATGAAGAACATGACTCATAAATATTTATTACACTTAGGTTTAAGTTTTTATTTATTGTATACACGGTGTCTTCGACATCGACGCACTAACGTATACCACGGATACAGTACATGATTCTGAACTCCCCAGTGGTGGAATTTTTCGTCGACATTTTCCAAATTTAAAAATTTTAACTGTCTAATCGTAACCGCAGCCCACTGTTTAACCACTGCGCCAAACGTGCTGTCAAAACTAACAAGAAAATTAATAAAACAAATTACTGTGTAACCCAAGAATGTACCTAAGCTAGTTCTAAATTTATCAGTAAACTAGCTTCTGCTAGCGGCTTCGCCCGTGTAAAAGTCGATTTCTCCATACAAACTTTGGACCCCCGTTTCATCCTCTTAGGGGGTGAATTTCGGAAAATCCGTTCTTAACGGATGTCTACACCTTATAAGGAACCTACCTGCCAAATTTTAAGTTTTTAGGTGTTATAGTTTCTGAGATTTCGTGATTAATCAGTGAGTGGTATTTCGCTTATATATATATATATATATATATAGATTTATTAATATTCCATTTACTTATTTTTTTATACATATTATTTACATTTTTAAATATTTCTTTTAAAAAAAGCATACCAAAACAATCATTTAAAAATATAAAAAATAGTTGTCCACCGGTGTCGGAAACAGGGTCCAACCAACTTGTGGTTAGGGCTCCAGAGACAGGAACCTCCTCACAATGCGAGCCGTATCTAGGAGTACTGCCTTCTGTATCAAGCCCTTGATCCAACCGCGCAACGAAAGCTTCAAGCATCAAAGTCACGACAATCAATTATTATTTTTAAATTAATATTATATTTAGGTAGGTTTCTAGTACTTCAACCACTTTGATTACTGAAAAATAAGAAGGTAAGATTTATATTCTATGTAATTTTAAAGAAAGAAAGAAAGAAAGTGAAACGTTTATTCAAAGGAAACTTATTCCTGTCCAATCAACTCAGTCACCATACCAACGGACAAAATACCCTTGATTCATGTCTCCGGACACCGGGAGGGGGTTGCAAATAGACCCCCTTGCACCCCCCACAAGGGGGTCTACTTGCGCCTCCCTGGCTTTCCATAAAACATACAAAACATTAAAAACTATGAGAAACCCTCGTTCATATTTTAATTTATTAGAGAACCTAACTGCCTCGTTGGTCTCTAAGCGCGACTGCGGAGCATGAAGTCCTAGGTTTGATTCCCGGGATAAAAATTACTGGAAATCATCAAATAACACCTCCCGGTCTAGGCGGAGTGAGAGGGCGTATCAAATTAATACTGACTAAAACCCACCTGTGTTCCCTCTGTTCCCCTTTGCGTTCCAAGGTTTAACTCTTTTAAATAATCCCGTAACGGGACTAACCCTGATATTGCAAAACCAACATGTACACGTTCTAATGTATCTACCTACAACTGAAGGAACATAGGTGTAGTAAAGTCTGATACGCCCACCCTCTCCGCCTTAGATCGAGAAAAGTCAATAGATTATTTTCCAGCTTTAAAAAAAACCTCATCATCATTTCATTCGAAAGACGTCCATTGTTAGACAGACATAAGCCTTCCCCAAGTGTCGCCGTAATGACTTGTCCTGTGAGTCTTGCATACATCGGATTCGAATCGATTCCGGTACGTGGTCGCCACTCCAGAACCTTTCGTCTCCATCGACAATATATACTGCAAAAAAAATGACTAAACTTTAATATTCATATTCTATATGAATAATAGAATATAAAACTTATATGAATAAAACGAAGTATTTCCTCCCTCAAAGATTATCAAGGAATAAATAGTCACCCTGTGACACTAAAATTATAAAGACTGAAGTTTATTACTCCTTCACACTCAAACGGCTTAACAGATTTGCATGGAATTTGGCACACGGGTAAACTGAAAATTATTATGACTTTTAATAGGCAATCCTATTAAAAGTCACAATAATTTTCAGTTAACCTTTTTATTTTAATTTGTGATTTGACTTCAATTTATTTGTTTTCTTGTAATTATAATATTATTTGACATTGTTATGTAATCATTTATTGACTAAGTATAATGTAACATTCTATATATGACTTGTAAGAATCCCTTACCGATAAATTACTATGACTATGACTAACTTAATATATGACATATAATACTTTATATCCCGAGAGTATGTTCGTTTGGAATAATTCTTTATTTTCACGCGAGCGAAGCCGCTGGCAGAAACTAGTACGTAAATAATGCGGACATTCCCGTTTCTATATTAAACAAATCTAGAACATTCAACAATGTCTGGATATTGATTTATTTTAGTTTACAGTATGCCTAAACTTACCCTTTTATTTAAGTCTAGATCCAGGCCAAACACCGATTTATATTTGAACTGAACTAAACTGAAACTCGTAGATATTATTTATTCGGACTTCCTACTATTTTGACTCGCTTGTTTTTTTTTTTTCGGTGGGAAAATCAGCTAATCATCTTATGACATACCCCGCTCTTGGGCGGGGCGGGAGATAGTTTTAGACTTTTACTGACTAAAAACCCACTCCTGCTCCTTCGTTGCCTTTCGTACCGGGGACGACTCTTCCTTTCAGAATCAGACCCTTGGCCCCAATAGGCTTCGACCCTGCTGGGCCCCTACAGTTGCAGACATCTCCTTGAGGCGAGTGTTACGCATTTAAAGCCAGTAATTTGCAAATAAATCTTATTGCAAAGACAAAATATACAACTTAGTAAGCACATAAAAGGATTTATTTCAATTAATTAAAATCAAAATAAGTACAAGCACCACAAAACAATCCCTTAAACCCTTCCAATTCGGCATTCAATTTGTAAAATGCAAATTCTTTATCCGGACAATATGCATAATAACGGACAATGTATCAATTTTTAGCATAAACCTTGCATTGTATACGTAACATGACTTTGTAGGTCCGCAGCGATCATATACATAGTTATGTAGAACCGCGTGGCTACGGCGTAGGCTGCTATAGTAACCAGACTACGAAAGGTTCAGTTTCCGACGCGGCCGCCTACCGCTTAGACGCCTCCCGCGCGCTACGAACGCAGCCCGAAAGTCGTCGTGCAATTTTTTTCGCAAGTGTTTTTCCCCCTTTTTCACAAAATTCAAAGGTGGATTTTAATTAATGGTGTCGTGTTCGTGTTTCGGCTCGGATGTGATTCTTGTGTGGTGTTAGCCGTGAATTTTTGAGTGTCAACGGCGTTTTTTTGAAGGAATTTTCGTGTGTTTACGCGCAGTGTAATTATGTTAGTGTAACTGTGAGATGTGAGTATGTACGGATTGTAGGGACTCCTATGAAACACGTCGTTTCGGGTTTTATGCAAAATAATCTTTTTGAGAAAATTCGGTTTGTTTTTGCGACCTCTGTGTGTAATTTACGTTCTTTAGAACAGTCATTTGTTATGTTATGATTATGACTTGAAAAAAGTCTGCAATACATTTCGCTTAATGATCTGTTTCTGATATAAGTCTGCAGTTGAAATTATTAATTCTATATAATTTCAACAACAATTATGATTTAAATAACAATATATGACGATAGTTTGGTTTCTGCATATGCAACTTGCAGAGTCGATAAAAATGACAGGTTCTAAGGACTTAGTATGAACAGTCGTCATTGTGGAAGAAGAATATTAAACTATTTTTTTAAACTTTAAAAGAACTTTAAACTGATTTATTGCAAATAAGGCATTTTTTCAACCTTTAGGTTACAAGGACAATATTGTGATGGGTGTGTGAAAAAATAAAGACCAAAAAAAATGTTTTAAAAAATAATGCTTATTATCGCAGCTGTATGAGATGGCGTGTTATTGCTTTTCTGCTTTGACTTATCCATACTAATATTATAAATGCGAAGGTAAATCTGTCTGTCTGTCTATCACGCTTCTACGGTTAAACTACCCAACCGATTTTGATGTAATTTGGTACTAAAGCAGCTTGGACTCCAAGGATGGACATGGGCTTTTTATCCGTCTTCATCTGCGATTTCGCGTCTGCAATAATCAACATTAAAGCGGACGAAGCCGCTGGCTTAAGCTAGTAGGTAATCTATAGAACTGTATCAATGCAATTGAAAGTATACTGTTCTTCAAGATACAGGATTGTTTCGTAGTTTGGAGTATATTGATCTTATTTATGTGAAATAGGCACTCTCATTTTGGATGTTTCATCATTGATGTTACTTATTAGGCTAACCTATTTTTTCACAATAAATAGTTACTTCTTTACTTTGTAATGCTTGTAGTAAGTAGGTACCCTTAATTTAAACATATAATTAATAATTTACTCATGCTAATTTCTTTATCGTTACTTCGAAATCGGAGCGTGGTCAATATGTGATAGTATGATTTAAAAGAGTGTCCATGGAGTTTCTGGCACGTTCCAAAAATTGCACGTTCCAAAGCGTAGATTTCTATGGAGAACATAGAGATCTACGCTTGGCAATTTTGCTTTACTTGTTTTTTTTTGACTGACCGACAGTTTGACAATTCAAAAGTGCCTGTAATTGGTCTATTTGAAATAAACGTTTTTGATTTCTGATTTCTGTGTAGGTATTCGCTATAGCAAGAAAAATAAAAACAATTAACAATTAAAATTGTATGCTATGCTTTATTTTAAAGTAAATATTTTACTAAAATCAAATAGATTTGCTTCAGAGTATCTGTTGTCACTTGTTTTAAATTCAAAGTTTTGAAATAAAAAAAAAGATGCTGCTATTAATGTTCCCACTTATTGGGCCCAAACAGTTTGACGAGTTTACCATTGAATCAAAAAGAAGAAGAATTCAAAGTGACCATAACAGGATAGTCTTTCCAATTATTTATAACTAGCTACTGCCAGTGGGTTTGCTTGCATCCCTATGTCATTCAGTGAGAAAGTATCATTTTATTGGTGAAATTTTTTTTAATCGGTCCAGCAGTTTTTGTGTTTATTCATTACGAACAAAATAACAAACATGAAAAATTTCCGCTTTATGATATTAGTATAAATATTATTTAGTATTGTAGCGGTATTTTGTTGTTTTGTCGTTAATATTTAGCTATATTAAATTGTTAATCAGTGAATAAATTTCCTGGTATAACAACATATGAATAATGGTATAATAATAATTAATTGTTTTACTTGATATAACAAGTAATCTAGAAATTAAAATTAAATAAAGTAAGATCTTATAAACAAAAATCGCAATCGATTAGAGAAACTATAAACATTCATTTTGGTACTTGTTAGACTGAGTTAAAATAATTGCCAGCTTCGTATTTATTTGGCAGTTGGTTTTATATCATCTCACAAACTTATTTGGATCAAAACATATTATTGAATTACTTAATATATAATATTAATATACATAAAATACTTTACATTAAGAGTTTAAAGTTCAATTTAAATTAAATATAAATGTGACGCATTCTTATGTTTACCGTCAATCACTTGTCTCTCTTAAAAAAATATGTGAATATCGTAGTTACACTTATTTTTTTAAAGTTTTTATAAATTTACTAGCTTATTCGGGAAACATTGTTCTGCCATGTAAATTATCAAAGAAATAAAAAATAGGGGTTGTGTTAGGAGAATAGAAAATAACCCACGACCTATTCTTAGACCTACCAAAAAAAGAACAAAAAAAATAATTATAAAAATTGGTCAAGTCGTTTCTTTAAGTTAGATAACAAACACTGACACGAGATTTTTATATATTAGAAATTATTAGTATAAAATAATTTAAAATTATAATTTAAGACAATATTCTATCTTAGTGAACAATAAAGTTTATATAAATAAACAAATTGGATAATAAGATTTTTTTATTAACATAACAGAGTGAACGAAATACGCTTCCGTCACATTTTATTGTACTGATCGGTTGTCCATCGAAAAGAAGAACTTCTCATGCTTATAGGTACACCTTACAATTATATACAAACTTACACAATTAAACAAAATTTTGAATAGAAAATTCATACTACTTAATCGACCACTAAATCAACTCAGATTATTTACATCATTATCATAATCATTTATTTCGTTTGTAAAGCATTGTTTTGTCAAATAATGGCATACAAACTTACAGCAAATTTCAGTATGTATATTATCAAATATTTAAAATTAGAATAATATTGACCATCGATCCAAGATTTTCTGTACAAACCCAAGTGTACACTATACTCATAATACCGACTACCACCACGATCTTAATATATAAAGCGTAGTATACAACAGCCTGTCTTTGACACGCCATGGCCTCACACAATGGATGTACCTGTGTGCCCATAGGTTTATCGTGTCAGTTGCATGAATGTGTCACGGACTCAATTGATTGCTCTTTTGTTTTGAATTAATTTTGTTGTGCCTGTGTGCGTGTGTTTTTGGGTGTAGTTTTATGTTCTGTAATAGATATATTGTGATTTATGAAGAGTCATAAATAATCCCTAAACTATTGGGAGCTAGGTTAAAAGAACTATATACTCTATTGTGAATCAAAGTGATATTTTTCGATATTGCTAATTCTGTGAGTACAACTCAAATTACAGCACCTGCTGATCAATTTGTTAGCAGTACACCGCAGACTACCCCCTGTATTATTTTAAGTTTTTACGATCCATCCTAAGGTTGTCTGGAAGATATCGTTGTTAGCGATAAAACCGCCATTGTACCCATAGATTTAAGTTTATGTATAAGTTGTGTTACTTTTATGGTGTGCAATAAAGTTTATTTTATTCTATTCTGCCTGGGTATGAACCAGCAAATATATGAGTATGAGTGAACTAAAATCAATTCTACCAACTGCATTAGACTACTTTAAGTAACTGTTTCAAACTTTTTAGTTGTTTTTTTGCGATCGGGACTCGGGTTCTTTGCACGATCAACTTTTTTCTTTCCTACATTTTAGTGAGTAATACTTTTGAAATCGTCTCCTCAAGCCCTTTACTTTGATACCACATGACTGTCACAAAAAAAAAAACATAATTTGAAGCCGATTTAATTTTTATGTATAATTTTGTTATAATAAATAAATTTTATTCAAAAAATGTTTATAAAAAACAGCAGTAACAAGGTTTCTCATATAATTACAGTGCCTAAAAATATACTAAAACAAAATGATGAAGGTACCCAGTGTCACTCATAAAACTAAGACGAATCTGACGATCAAGCTAAATTGCAACGACTTGTTTAGACTCTAGGGCGTGCCAAAGAAATATACATACACACATACACTCGAAAAACATAACCCTCCTTCTGGGACAGTCGGGTATTATTGTCACAATATTGTTCAAAATGATTTTGAATATATCTTCATTCTTCCTATTTCTGTATCACATTACTGCTAAGGATACATCGCGTACATCGAAGGAATGAAACAATTTGCCTACTGCGGTCTTTCCATTCGATTATAATTTAGGTGTCTTCAAGGCTAGAGTAAGTAGATTTAATAAACTAGTGCGCTTCACCATCAACGATTGCATCACTGCTTACCATCAGGTGGGATCGCAGTCAAGCACTAGTTTATATCATTAAAAAAAAAGATATTCTTTCAAATTGGTCTATTACGAAACCTGAATTACTCATTTCATGTTTGTTTTCAGTCTGTTAGCATTGAGCTTAATATAAATCATGTTTGTTTGAAGATTAAAAACAAACAATCCCAAATAATCAGCGATACAGGCTATCCATCTTTTTTTTTTTGTAAATGTAAACACTGTTGTGGAGCTGAGCCAAGTAAGCAAACAATATTCTAGCCTAAATGAAAATTATGTAGGAAAATTAAAAAAAAAAAAAAATTTTTTTTGTGTGTCACAAAAAAATGTTTACAGGACCAACAGCAATATATTTTTAAAACGAATCTAGAAATTTCAACAATAACCTAAAAAAATACAAAATTAAAAAAAAATAAGAACTGTCAAAAAGGCTCCTATCTCAATATATGCTGTAATATTTAAAACAAAAAAGTAACCACGTACCAAGAACACATGATAAGGTATTTTAAACTTAATTCTCGTAATTTCAGACACGGTAGACAGAGGTTTTTACTCACTAAAACCCACATTGCTCCTTCAGTTGCTCTTTACGTTCTAGAACCACGGTAACTCATTCAAAAAATCCCGCAGCCCACATAGGTAGCTATTAGGGGTGCCGGCTTTTAGAAAACCCCATGGGTGCTCATGCTCGTTAGATGATTCGAAAAAGTGGCGAAGTCCGACAAATTAATAAATGTCCTACTTACATACTGCGTACTTAATTACTAATTATGTTTGATAAAAATGTAAAATGATACCTACCATTATATAAAAATGAAACTAGTTTTTAATTTATACCTTACCTAAAAGGTGATTACTGATCTGTTTCGTGATGTCTATTCTCAGGGGTGCTCGGCACCCACTGTTTATTTCTCGGGGCCCTGGGACGAAGGCAACGAAGGAACAGGAGTGGGTTTTTAGTCAGTAAGAGTCTGACACTATCTCCCGTTCCGCCCAAGAGCGGGGATGTCATTAGGATGATTTTCCCACGCAATAAAAAAAAAATAAAAGAAAAAAAAAATGGGTGCTCGATTCCCGAGCACCCACATAGTTGGCGCCTCTGGTAACTATACTACATATACCTGATATGGTTATATTTCACAACAATATCATAAATGATCCCCTGTCTAGTAAACAACTGCCCATCCATGTGAGCCTAGTAGATATATCTGTATGGCAACCGTCGCAGACATTGTGTTATGTGTTTACACTAATCAATATGATAATTAGCGTAGATTCGATAATTCGAACCAGTGATTCCGTCGTAAGTAACTTGCTAATAGAATGTTAGGACGCTATAATCGTCTTGTATGAGATAATTAATTAATATTGAAATTATGTAATGAGAATCATGTGTAGATACGAATGTGTAATAATATTTATTTATTATATGTATACTGTATAATCCAATACATCATAATGTGGACAGGATAATATACAAAAACTAAGTAATATATTAGTGCTACGGTAAATCTTAGGCTGTACCAATCAATCTTAAGATTTATTGGCATTTTTTTATTAATGCATCTTGACTTCTCTCCATTCAGCCGTTTGAGCGTGAGTAAGTAACAAACACACACTCATAAACTTTCGACTTTATAATATTAGTGTGACAGTAATACACTCATCCAAGCCTAAAACTTCAGCTCTCCTAGATCGTATATATCCAGGATATAACCAGAAACCGGTGACGCGTTAGCAAACGGGCGCTGAACTGGTTCGTAAACGTACCGGACCGTGAGTCCGTGCCGTATTGCTCGCGGCATGAAACGGATGATGAGGTTATGAGGACGGGCTTTTAGGGGTAGGAAATTTCTAGGAGTTTCGAGAGAACGTTTGTTTGATGTTAAATTAATAAAATATTCATTTATCACTACAAATTACAAGATTATGTTACTATTTAAAGTTAATAGGTAAGGTAATTGGCAGATATAGAGTTGTATCAACGCATCTATCACTTTTAAAATGGTTACCCATTCGCCAGCGTAGAGCGTTAAGAGCCTTGACAAACCTGTTTTCTTTTCTAGAACACTTCTACATATCTGACTTCAGAAATTCAATTTAGATAAAAATCTTCGATCTACAAATAATCGTCTTCTACGATGTCCGACGCACCGCTCTGGGTTTGTCCATTTCTCTTTCTTTGTTCAGGCGATCTCACTTTGGAATGCGCTCCCTCTGAACATCAGGACGGCAACCAGTCGGTTGTCCTTTAAAGTGAAAGCACGAGAACACTTTCGCAAGAAGTTGGTAGATTCATCACACTCTTGATTTGTTGTATTCGTTTTTCTGTCAATATCATTCTTTATTTGTATGTATGTATCTAAGTATATATTTATTATTGTTCTTATTTCCTCTCTGTCAGTCTTCTATTAGGCTGCATCTGCCATGTTATATCTCTGCACCATCCTAAGGTCGACTGGTAGAAAATGCCTAAGGCATTAAGTCCGCCTTTGTACAATGTTTCATTAGTGCATAAATTTTTAAATAAATAAATTAAATAAATATAGTAAGTTACTATCTAGCCTCTAGAAGAATTGCCAAACTTCCGTTTCAGCTTAGTGCCCTACCTACAGGGTAGGCAAGACATTTAGCTCGCAAAACAGACAGTCAATTGGGCGAAAGGAGGAAAGAAAGAGTCAACGTTGGAAGGCCTCCTACAAGGTGGACGGAAGATCTGCTAAGTGTCGCGGGAATCCGATGAATGCAAGGAACATAAGACTTCTCGTTGTGACGGCACTTTGGCTTGTACAGCAGTGGATGTCGTTCGACTGAAATGATAATGATGATGAATTAAAACTAGTGTAATGTGAGTGATACATACACCTACTTACACTGTTGGGGTTCAGGTACACTCAACAAAGGAGATAAGTACTTAACCAGAGTTGTCAGATATAGTTGAAGGTTTCATGGATAACAATTAGATTTGAATTAGATTTTATTTTGTTAATTACCTACAGCGGTTAGAAAACTAATTACAGTAGTTAATTAAAAACAATTAAAATTACAAACAAAAAAGTAGGTACATCAGTCCTGATAGTACTCTAGACATGCCAATAGATTTATTTTCCATTCATCCAAAAACAGATCGTTTGTTGGATTAGATGGATAGATTGATTTTGATGATTTTTCTTTTTTTCCTTACTCTACATAAATCTATTGGTGCACTGCACCGTTCCGACTGTGTCGACACCGCCACCGGCCCACACTGAAAACCAGCGCTGTGGTTTTGTCGCATTATGCACGAGACCAAAGCTTTATGCTGAGCGTTCAACCGTTTCGCTGATTTGACGTATATTTTTCCTCATAATTATACAAATTATGATTGTAAACTAATTTTAAGATCGCGTCATTTTGCACAAATAAATTGTTTTTTTTTTTCAAATTCATAATAAATACCTTAATAACTCGGTCATCATCATCTTCCTGCCCTTATCCCGTGTTATTTGGGGTCGGCGCAACACGTTTTTTTCTTCCACTCTGCCCTGTTACTCGTCATGCTATCACTAACTTCCTTTTCTTTCATATCACTCTTCACACAATCCATCCATCTTTTCTTTGGCCTCCCTCTTCCTCTCCATCCATCCACATGTAAACTCATAACTCTTTTAGTAACATGCGTTTCATCCCTCCTCTTCACATGACCATACCAAGACAAACGATTCCCTTTCAACTTTTCAGTTTGTTAATAACTCGGTATTAAAATTAAAATTGATTCATATCCATCCATCGGTTTCCTTGAAAACTTCAACTATATCAGACGACCCTGGTTATTTATCTACTTTGTTGACTGTACAAGTGTAGCGACATCTATGGCGTCACATAAGAACTAATCCTGCATCGCGCAATCAAAGTTCTCCGCGCGATTAGAACATATATATGGTCTTAAAATATTAACTTTAAGAATTTCGAGGTGACATTGTACTCCTCATTATGAACAACTTTTACTGTGGGCCCAAACCTGAAATAGCGAAAAAAAAATCAGCTGCTCCATACATTTTGACGAGTTATGCGAACATAAACGTATAGCTGATTTATTTTCGTGATTTCGCGTTTGGTCCCATAGTAAAAGTTAATTCTCGAAAGTTTATTTCTTAACACTTTATATAGATCAGCCCGAAATCATCTATCGGGCAGTTGCCCACTAGACCTAACATCCCGTCTGGTCGGATGATCCTCTCTTTTTAACGGAGGTTTGCGAGACTTTACTCTCTGTTCCGCATACCCCCAAACAAGTATGATTTCATGTCATTGTCATCACGATAAAAAATTAAATTCTATATTTAAGCCGCCCCTTGTTCAAAAACCTACATTTAGGCACGTTTTTATGAAATATCCTTTATTTAGTACAATGTTTTCAGACTTTTTTACACAAAACGCTCTGAACTGGGTCGTTAGGTTTAAAAAGTAATTAATTAGTCTCTCACAACGTTTCTATTGTGTTTATGGAGCGTGATGTCATTTGTTTTAGAATTGTTAACTTTTTATAGCTTAGTTTTTCAGGCCTTTAGTATATAAGTCCTAAGACTTAATGAGTACGGCTATCGATTATAATTTTTTTTCCCGCTCTAGGGCGGAGCTCGGCATGTCAGACTTTTACTAACTAAAATCGAACCAATGTTCATTTTTTGCCTTGCGTTTCAGGACCCCAGGTTAGCGGGAGAACGAGACATTAACTGTATAAAACCCACTTGTGTCCTTCAGTTGCCCTTTTTGTTCTAGGGGCCACAGTCACTTAATTTCCCCCAGCCCTAGCAGGCATCGGTTCTACTGGGCCCCCTTCAATTTTACTGATATCTCTTTGAGGAAATTTCGTACATATTTAATATCAGGTGAAAACTTCAATAGTTTTACGTTTTTTGGTTCATGAATTATATGCTTTCGGAACTAACCACAAGCTCAGAATTATTAGCTACTTTTGTGAAGGTAGTGTTTTTTTTTTAAGTGGGAAAATTATCTAATGACAAATCTCGCTCTTGACGGGACGGGGGATAGTATCAGACTTTTACTGACTAAAACCCCAGTCCCGTTCCTCCGTTGCCTTCGTCCCTGGGCCCCGTTGTCTTCGTCCCAGGGCCCCAATGTAGGTAGTGTTACGAACTTGACGCGGACAAAGTCGCGGGCAACAGCTAG
The DNA here is from genome assembly GCA_949316375.1 of Mythimna vitellina. Taxonomy (NCBI): domain Eukaryota; kingdom Metazoa; phylum Arthropoda; class Insecta; order Lepidoptera; family Noctuidae; genus Mythimna; species Mythimna vitellina. The sequence continues at coordinate 17,995,689 of OX438697.1, forward strand.
TTGGCTCATAAATGAAATATTTTTTGCGTGAGAAATGATCAAATAAATCCTTCCGCTCTGGATAGAGTGAGAGGGAGTGTCAGACTTTAACTCACTAAAACCCGCAGTGTGCTTTCAGTTGCCCATTTAATGACTGATGATGATTCTAAATACGAATTTATAATAAATATAGTTGGTATCTTCGTCGCTGTTCATGAGTATTGTTTTAAGATACAAGATACAACGCGAAATTGCCGTGACCCCTATATTGAATAACATTTTATAGCCCGCATGTTCAATTACAAATAGGTATTAGTAACATAGTTAATTTATACGACAATATATTCTATTACAATGCGACCACGTTTAATACCATAGAAATTTAAAAAACAGGAGAAGCGGCAAGGGGGCGTGTGCATGTCCGCGCGACTTGCGCAAAATGAGCACAATCGGGCAAACGGCCGTCAGTTATAAACTTGTGAGATACGCGATTCGTGATCGTAAACAAATTTTAAATGCCGTGTTGTTCAGTGGTTTCATGCAAGAACTGAAGCGATAAGAGAAGCCTGGGTCATCAGGGAATCTCTTACCATATGGAAGTTCAAGTTTAATACTATATTTATCTTTAAAATCAGTAAAAACAACAAATCTTATAATATCCCTAGCTGCTACTACGTTATTTTTGTTTTCAAATATCAAGGCGACTGTATTACTCTTACAGTAAATACATTGCTCTACCACTACCTAATTTTAACGCTCAGTAACTGAACAAGCAATGTAAAAATAACATAACGATACTTTATCAGTGCGGTGTATTTCATAATACGGCTGCTGTTAGTAGCGGCGAGTTAATGATGTGCCTGTATGATCTACTAATGTAGACTATCGACCATAATATCGATTGGTTGGATATCCGAATTAAAATAATGTTAATATTTTTATTTATTTTGATTATTTTACAGAGTTGTAAAGAAATAGCCTGATTCAGAATTTAATTACGACTTTTGCTTAAAATAAGGCAACATGTTCTAGCTCTTTATTTAACAAGCACTGTACTATTTTTTTTAACAAATGCCTTACATGGTGAGCAGTAAGTTAGGTTAAATGATAACTACTTACTACTTTTTTTTTATTCTCGATAGGTTCGCGCTTGATCGCTATCTCACCTGATGGAAAGCGACGATGCGGTCGACGATGGAACGCGTTTACCTAGAAGTAACCCATTCACTCTTGACTTAAAGATTAAGACACCTCCCCCCTCCTCCCTCTAAACCTCTCAATCTTAGCGATCTCTGAACCTGATTTGACCGTCATACCACCTTTACCGACATAGACCTTGAACATCGTACTCTTATATTGAAGCGTCCACACACACTGTGAGAGCGTTATGCTCTCATAGGCGTCCAGTGAGTGACAATCTTCGCCTGGTTGTCCAGGTCAAAAAGTGTAACTTATTCCTCTAAAAAAGCAGTTGAAGATTTTCCTTTGTCTTCTACGCTAATAATATAAACAGGTAAGGTTTGTTTTTTGTTTGTAGGAGATAATCTCTGAAAGTACTGGTCCGATTGCGAATTTTTTTTCGCCGATAGAAAACTGCTTTATTCCTGAGTGACATAGGCTATATTTTATGTATGCGGGCCGCAGGCAGAAGTTAGTTTTTTTAAAGACGTTTAAAAATAAAATCCAACCCGTTATGACCTTGGTTCTTCTACGAATATCTTCATTTCTGAGATATAAAATAATACAAGAATACCGAAACAATTCGGAAATCTTTTTACATTTTGTGCAGAACTTGTTTGCTTTTCATTCGGACTTCTATCAAGAAACTCTTCTAACAATAACGGCAAAGCGAATGATAACAAAGGTATGTTTCAATTTAATCATTCGTGTACAACGGACCTTTTTGAAGTTTATCTTACTCTTGACTTCTGAAATACAGGTTTCTAGTTGAGTCAGGGGCTTCAAATTTTACTGTATAGTATAATTTAAAGTTAATAAACTAAAAATCTCAAATATTATTACAAAGATGTTCAAATGCTTGTTAGTAAGACCGAATTACAAGCTACAAGGTGGACCGATGACTTGGTAACGGTTGCGGGAGTCCAATGAATGCGAGACGCACAGGACCGTTCATTGTGGCGACACTTGGGGGAGGCCTTTGTCCAGTAGTGGACGTTTTTAGGCTGAAATGATAATGATGATGAAGAACGAATTACGGATTTTTTATTCATTTAAGGATTACCAACGAGTGTTACAAAATAATAAACCTCACAGAAATTAAAATTCTTACACCTGACCTTATCCTACAATACACATTCAAATATAGGCCCCACACAACCAAAGCTTATGCATAACCGAGCACACATTGCTCTAAATATTTTTCTTTTTCCATTGAACATTCAGGAGTTATCTCTCTTTTTTCGCTTTGCCTTTTCGTCAAACATCGCATTGGATTGCGTTAGAATAAGTAACAAGCTTTTAAACCATGCTCGATGTTGACGATAAGCGAGTGAAAAAGGACGCTGTTAAAAGAAGTTTAACACGCAAATCTCAGGAACTACTGGTTCCAATTGAAAAAATCTTTTAGTTTTAGATAGCCCATTTATCGAGAAAGGATACAAACCATTTAACAACATGCTATGGCCAGTGGGAGAGGAGCAGCAACCAAAAACGGTGGTGAAGCGGCGAGGGAAAACTAATTTCATGTAACACTAAAATATTTTTAGCAGGTTTTATTACTTTTGACTTTACGATATCTAAGAAATATAACCCGCCCTATCTACCTTAGTGGGTGTTACAAAATAGGACAGACAGGAGCTTCCTCCCACACTGTAAATGTCAATAGATTACGTAGGTAGACCTCTCAGAAAGTTACCAGTTACAGACACAGAAAATAACGACACGCAAATATTTTAACGGATATCAAAAATAGCTGATATGAATAAAAACTATTTTTGTAAAGGCCAGTAATTGCCTTAGGTTATTATGCCTTTACAAGTTTTTATAATTTGCATTTCTTTTTTTTCAATTAATCTAGATTCTGAATGACGACCATTTTTTTCCAAACACTTTTAAGGTTTTAAAAAAAACACGCATTTTCTGGGAAAAGTTTTCTTGTTATATTTTTTTTACTTTTTAATTTTTGAGGAAATTATGAAATGTCAAAATTCTTACAAAATAGCAGATTTTCAGAAGTTTTTACTGGATTAGTTTTACACAAATTTATAAATTAATTTCAATAGAAGCCTAGATAATATTCACAAGATACTGTGTTTCCAAAACATCTAATGAAAAATGTGTAATAACGTCAAAATCACGTAAGAGCGGTTGTATGAAAAACAGTGAAAATGTATGTCGAGTTGGATGCTCTTAAAACGTTTTCCTACGCTTGGAATTAATTAATTAAAAAGAAAAAAAATAAAGAAAAAAATCTGTGTGACCAAAGGCTAAAAAAAGGCTTAGCTGCTGCAACATAAAAAAAAATAACAAAACATGCACACCAAATCCAAAACAAAAATATCTGGAATTAAGTTCAACACCAATTTACCAAAAACATTATACACAAAGAAAATCACATCCTGCACACAACAAAACAAATTATACTCTATTTAATTATTTCCACTAATGTATTACATCCACATTTACCAAATGAAATGTCACACGAAATCAAAATGATTCCGTACCATAGTAGCCGGCGCCATCTTTGTTCCTATTTCTTTGAAAATTCCGACATTTTGTGTTCGACGATTTCAAGAATGGCGACCGCTATTCTATTGTGTTCAATCTTTTGTTTCAGTTGGTCTGGAAATGAGGGACTGTCAAATTGAAATGTTTGGGATTTTGGAGGCTGGAGTAATCTGTTGAGAATTAGAGGAATTCGTTCAATTTAGTTCAACTATAGTCAGCAAAACTTTCTTTCTTAAGTTTATTAACATTTATTTCAGACAGTAGCGTAAAACACATGATAAAAATACCGGTCAAGTGCGAGTCGGACTAGCGCACCGAGGTTTCCGTACAAACGTTTTTATGTCGATATGTTGTAAATATGCTCCTAAAATCAGTTCTCAAAACGTATGTATAATCGCGTTTCGTTGAAATCGCGGAATGCATCACTGGAGTTTACTTTGTGTGCGTGCGCGTCCTAGAACTGTGTCCTAGAATGTCCTAGAACTAAAAATTCGAAGACATGTGACATCCACCAACCCGCACTGGGCCCGCGTGGTGGATTACGGCCCATTCCCTCTCCTAGAGAGGAGGCCTGAGTCCCAACAGTGGGACAATGTACTACCAGTGTATTACGTCGATTCCCACATTATTTACCTACAATTAGAATAACTAATTGCGTAAAAAAAACTACTAACATAATTTCAGTGCTTTAATTATGATTGCAACTTAATTTGCTAATACATATTGTATAAGTTTAGATTAAACTTTGCAGATATAATATGAAGTGTCTATACTCCATTTGAAATAACATGAGACATTTAAACAAACGTTTTTAATCGTCAGTTCAACCGATTTTAACTTTTATTCCGTAGACATAAGGACCTACCAACGAAATAAAAGTCAAAATCGGTTGAACGAACAGTAAAAAACTAATCTTATTTCGAACTAGCTGACCCGGCGATCTTCGCCTAACAGTCAATGAATAAAGTATATCTTTCGAATAGTCAACCGATTGCGATGAAACAAAGCCTAAGTAATATATCATTGTTACACACAATTTTAATGTATAAAAGTTATTTACATCGATTTCGTAAATTTTACGTGATGCACGCACAACTAAAAGTTTCTACAGATTTGTTATATGTTATATTACAGTCTTATTAGTAGAGCAGTGGTGGCCGAGTGGTAACGGTCCCAACTTACGAGTTATAGGTCGCGGATTCAAACCGAGCCAGGCGCATTACTTTGTGTAATTTATTTCATTACCACTGCTTCAAAACGGTGAAGGAAAACATCGTGAGGTAACGGCATGTCCTAGAACTAAAAATTCGAAGACATGTGACATTTACCAACCCAAAAGCTGATTATGCTTATTCTATATAATAATAATAATAAAGTTTATTTACCAAAATAGTTACAGAAATGTACACAAGTAGATATAAGTAGTTGGTAGACTTATTCTAGGCATTACAGTGTGTTGCAAAAAATTCTGTACATAATTATAAATAGTAACCCTGCCTCTTAAACTAGGCTATTCTGTAATTTAAGAGACAGGCTAGGCTATACTCTTAACTTATATAACGGAAAAATTCACGGCACATTCAGAAATCAGAAACGTTTATTTCAAATAGACCAATTACAGGCACTTTTGAATTGTCAAAATGTCGGTCAGTCAAAAAAATAAAAAGTGATGCTAAATTGCACGTTCCAAAGCGTAGATATCTATGGAAATAAGAAGAACGTGCAAGAAACTCCATGGCCACTCTTTTGAATCATATTATGAATTACATAAATTTTGGTTACATATTTCTTGTCACTTCTAATATGTGAGCACAATGTATATAAGTAATAATAATTAAAAAAACAAAACTAAAACTAATTAAAAAAATAGAAATTAAATTAAGCCACTGGCAGCTAAGACATGAACAGTCTCAACTGACAGCACCCGTTCACGAGCATGACGCGTGCATCAGCCCCACTCAGCTCAACCATTTTGAAAGGAGCCGAATGACCCAATAACCATTAACCACCCAACCAACCAATAACATTAAACCTGGTACCTAACCTTTATGAGTGGGCTATGCTAACAGCTTCAAGAAACCACTTCAGTGTAGACTAGTTTTTCAATTCCACTCGTATTTTATTTCCATAGCGGTGTTTCTCTTCCATTTCATTTAGTTCAGCATGCTAATTATACGTTTCTTATTCAGTGGTAGAATAATGTTAATTGATGTTAGTTTTCTACTTGAGTGACTTGGTTTCTTGAAAGGACTGGCCTGAATTCTTGGCTTTCAGTGTTCTTTGTGTTCTATAGTGTTTTGGTAACTGTCTTTTTGGTTTTGTGGTCGCAACGGGCAAATATACATCACATCTGGGGCACAAGTCTGCTATTTTTATAAATTCGTCATTTCAACATGATTCCATTGTCATTTTGCTAAAAGTTCGTAATCTGATAATTCATAATGGTCGATCATTGATCGGTCAATGATCTTGTGGTAGAACGACAATATCGAGCTGTCTCGAAACAAATTAAAAACAATGACTTTCTAATGGTAGGTCACTGATCAAAGGAACTGTCAAAATTTTGGCAGTTATACGTCAAATATTCATTTGTCATTATGTACGAGATTACCATTCTATGCTATTCATTGGAGTGTCAGTGGTTGACCATTGGAAAGTCATAATAACTCCATTATATGAGTAGATTACCAACCTTGGTCAAAATCAACAATTATGAAGTCAATGACAGACCATTCTGACACTATTGTAACAGCAGACTTGAGGCCCAGGAAATAGTATAACTATATTTTCCCGTAGCGAAAGAATGACCTTTATCTATATAGGTATATTATGTATACCTTTATACCTATGTTTCTATCTATCTAATATACAAAAATCTCATGTGTGTACAGTGTTAGATATAGAAAACGACTTAACCGATTTTTATGATTTTTTTTGTGTATATTTGGTAGGTCTAAGAATAGGTCATAGGTTATTTTTTATCCTGCTACCCCGACTCACAATATTTTTCTGTTCGTTAGACTCGTTAAAAGTCAAAAACGGCTTGACCAATTTTAATCATTTTTGTTTTGGTTTATACGTTTTGATATAAAAAAAGGGTTTAAAAAAAGAAAAACTGACAGAAACAGTTAAAAACATAATTGGTAATTTTATATGGAAATTAACTCTTAAAGGTGGGCGTAATCTATCACAGGGACACGCGGACGCCGACGCGGATCTAGAGCGGGCTGGTGGATATCACATGTCCTCACGATGTTTTCCTTAACCGTTTTTGAGAGCAGTGGTGTAACAGTGGTGTAATGGTGTGGTATCAAATATATCACACAAACTAAAACGCCTGACTGGGTTTGAAACCGCGACTTGTAAGCCAAGGACGTTACCTCTGGGCCATTGTTCCGTCTACTTCAGTATAACTAGGTTGTATTATTACGTAAATAGCAGGTACGGAACTTGCACTAACTTCTGTTTCCATTAATTGCTGCAAGTTTGCTGCGCTTTCAGTTTGCTGCTAGTCTATTTATTGTTATTCCCTGACGATTTTATTGTATTCCAAGTTACTTAATAGGGCTATATTTTGTAGGAGCGTCGGTAGAGTAGTCTAACTATTCTTTCTGTTTCTAGGTGTGAAGTTTTAATTTTAATCTCAAGTCTTTTTCCAAGCTCCCATGAAGTTTTTTAAGGCATTTGTAGAGTTAAGTGGGGATAACTCGGCTTGGTTTTTTTTACCCAACTCTAAGACGTATCCTAGTCCGTTTGTGTGTTTACAATTTCAACTCACATGTACAAAAAAAAACATTCGTAACGACTATATGTAGGCAAAGTATTTTTTTATTCAGAAATCAGTAAACAGAAACTTTATTTCAAATAGATTAATAACAGGCTCTTTTGAATTTTCAAATTGTTGATCAGTCCAAAAAAAAAAAAATGTGAGGCTAAGTTACACGTTCCAAAGCGTAGGTTTCTATAGAGAAGGACGTGCAAGAAACTCCATGGACAGACAATATTAACACTGCTGCTACATACAAATGAATTCATGCATTTTGTCAGTACCACGATAAAAATTAGCAACTTATTAAAAACTAGGCATAATAATAGCATAGTCAGCCTTATAATGTTCCCACTGCTGGGACTCAAGCCTCCTCTCTCTACGAGAGGGAATGGGCCGTAATCCACCATGCGGGCCCAGTGCAGATAGGTGGATGTCACATGCCTTCAAATTTTTGGTTCTAGGACATCAACATTATCGTTTCCTCACGAAATTTTCCTTCACCGTTTTGTCAGCAATGGTAATGAAAATAAATTACACAAAGTATTATGCCTGAACCCGTGACCTACAACTCATATGTCGGGGCCGTTACTATTCAGCCACCATTGCTCTGCTATTAAAAACTTACTGGACCATAAAGCATGCAGTTTACACAGCTAACTCTTATAAAAACAAAGTAAACACTAAACAGTGAAGCGTTACGGAAGAACCTCGCAATAACGAGTGTGTATTTAACCAGTACGGAAGTTTCTCTGACGACTTTAGGAAGAGAGACTTTAAATATTAAATACTGTAGAAATAACGCTCATTTTTAAGTGGAGATTTCGTAAATAACGTCTTATTTATATTTAAAATATGAAGTAGCCTTGTCTGAACCATCAGTGTAGCGGTAGAAAATGTGATTGATATCATTATTTGAACGTGAATTCTTGTTCCTCGTCTATTAGTCTTATTGGTTTTTTTTTTTAATTGATATAAACCAGTGCTTGACTGCGATCCCACCTGATGGTAAACGGAGATGCATTCATTGATGGTCAGGCGCACTAGTTTATTAAGAGCCTATTTACTCTTAGCCTTGAACACACCTAAATTATAGTTGGACGGGAAGACAGCAGCAGGCAAATTGTTCCAGTCCTTCGATGTACGCGGTGTAAACGACGAAGCGAAACGCTTAGTCCGGACCGTTGAAGTTTCAAAAACGTTTTCCTTCTTTAGCGTTGTTTTCCCACCGCTGATGACGTTTGAACGTCAAAGAGTAAAGCTAGAACTACTTTAGACGGGCGAACACGTGGACCACGCCTGATTTATGCGTAGAACGACATCGCGTGGCGTGAATCTAATCTAGCTCTATAAGTCTAGTGACTAAAAACCCGTTCCTTCTTTGCCTTCGTCCCAGGTTTCGCTTTTACACTACCCGTGGCCCCAGTAGGCTTCGACCCTGCTGGGCCCCTACGATTTGCTGAAATCTCCTTGAGGCGCTCGTGGAACAGTACGCGTCGTCAACGACTTGGGCTTGGTCCGCACGATTACCGGACGGTCGGACGGCGAGCCACCCATTGCTCGCCATCCGCAAGCCCGCGCCTACAGTGGCTGGAAATCGGGATCGGAATCCCGGCGGCGGTCAGGGCGTAGGGACAGTTTTTTTTTTCTTTAGTTTTCTTTTTTGAGGTGGGAAATTATCAAAAATATCTTCTCCCGCTCTAGATTGAGACGGAAGACGTCTATGTAGAAACTTACATAAAAGAATGTTAAAAAAAAACAACAATATTGTGTGTCTCACGACTGCGTCAAAAAGTCTAAATAACGTAGCAGTTGACTAACGTTGGTTTTCAACTGAACCTCACTTTGAGTTTAGGTAACCTTTACAGTAGGGCCGATGCCTATCAGGGCTGTATTAATGTTAAAAAGAGCCATGCGCTTCGCAACTTTAGTCAATAAAAATCTGTTACGTCCTCCTGCTCCGCTCTGGAAAAATCTTACTGCAATTTTAAGACATCGTTCCTCCCTGGCGTTGGTAGAGGGACACAACCTCTAAACTATCGTATTGAAAACCGTTTCCCTCTCAATGACATAAAGATAACCTCACACTAGAGCATCAAAGCAATCAATGAATAATGCTAATACGTCGAAACGGAAACGGCTACATAATATCCTGTGTCCGACGAGACTGTTAAACGGTCCGCACATCATGGAAGAAGGTCAGAAGATCCATTTACGAGGTGTGACAAGGGAAGTGAGGTAACAGTAGTATCGAGGAGTGAGTACTGTACTGTAGTTAGTTTTCTCAAATTAATAGAAACTAGAGCAGTGGTGGCCGAGTGGTAACGGCCCCAACTTACGAGGTGTAGGTCGCGGTTTCAAGCCCAGCCAGGCATATTACCTTGTGTAATTTATTTCATTACCTTTGCTCTCAAAACGATGAAGGAAAACATGGTGAGGAAACCGACATGTCCTAGAACCATAAACTCGAAGACATGTTACATCAACCAAGCCGCACTGGGCCCGCGTGGTGGATTACGGCCCTTTCCCTCTCCTAGAAAGTAGGTCTAAGTCCCAACAGTGGGAACATTATAAGGCCGACTATGCTGTGCTATGCTAATAGGAACTAGCTTTTGCCCATAATTTCGTTCGCGTGAACGTCGGTTATAGCGGACGCAAAGTCGAAGTCGAAGCTAGATAAAAAGTAGCCATGTCCTGTTTTAGGATTCAAGCTTACTCCGTAACAAATTTCATCGAAATCGGTTATGAAGATTAACTCGCTTTCACGTAAACATTTATGTAAATAATGTTAATAGTTTAGATTAGTAACTAAAGTGCAATTATAAAATAATTAGGGTTTTTAATAATGGGTATTAAAAATATACCTATATATTTGACAAATTCGCGTTAGACCACTACCTCATCTGATGCTAAGCGATGACGTGGCCGACGAGGGAGCATGCTTATTCACTCTTGACTTGGTTTTGTCCATTAGGAAACACAGACTTCGGCAGGGAATGCCATTTCTTAGCTGTTCAAAACGTTTTGTGCGTATAAGTGTGATTTTCATCATGTACCAGCCCCCCTACTCAAGTTACGATCGCTTCGTTTGCGTCGAACGCCTCGAGTAGGCCACACCTCTGATTCCTTTGTTCTGACGTCATCTTAATGCTTAGTCACGTGGTCAAAACAAGGGAATCGGAGGCGTGGACTACTCGAGGCGTTCGACGCAAACGAAACGATCGTACCTTGGCTAGGGGGCAGTGGTTCATCGCCGTACGTCTTATAGCCTGATGGATCTTAATAACTGCTGTAAAAGGAATGTGACGTTTTCACACAATTGAATTCCTGTATCCTTCTAAATGTAAACACAAGACACACAACTCATATGAAAAAAAACGTAAAATAAAGTTTTAATTACTGATAGCCTCGCGTTTGATCTCTATCTCACCATCATTAAGAGATGATGTAGCCAACGTTTATAGAGTACACTTACCTAAAAGTAACCTATATAAGGTGTTAAAAAAATAACTTTAAGAATTTAGAGGGGACATTGTACTCCTCATTATGAACAACTTTTACTATGGGACCAATCCTGAAATCGCGAAAAAAAAATCAGCTGTTCGCTACGTTTATGTTCGCATAACTCGTCGAAAATGTATGGAGCAGTTGATTCTTTTTTCGCGATTTTAGGTTTGGTTCCATAGTAAAAGTTGTTCATAATGAGGAGTACTATGTCCCCTCGAAATTCTTAAAGTTAATTTTCTAACACCTTATATATTCTTGACATAAACACCCACTAGTTTTAGCAATCAGAAAACACAGACTCCAGCAGGGAATCGACTAGCTTTCATTTCATCAACGTACATTTAATTTTTCTCAAGAGTTTCACAAAGTTGACCTTCTGTTCGTGTCTGCGTTGTGGTTGTTGCATCGCAGTTGTCCAGCGATTGATTAGCAATCGTGTAACGTAGAACACGTGGAATATATATTATAAATTAATTTATTATTAGATCCTTAGTCTTAAATAGAAGATCGTTAAAGTTATATTTGACTTTATCGACCGTTTGTTAGTCGGCGAGGATTTTATGTAGGTTGTTGCTATAAATATAAGATTGAACTATAATAATACGAGCAAAACGTGCGCAAACACTGCCTGTATTTAAAGGCTTGTGAGGGATCATTACTTGTCACTGTGATCATGTCTTCGTTTCATCATATTTTGTATATGTGTGTGTCTATTTTAGTATTAAGTTTTGTTTGCTTTTATATTTGCACCAAGTGCAACCCCATTTTGTGTCCAGGCAATCTCTATCCATTCTGGGTTGCCTGGAAGAAATCTCCGAGAGCGATAAGGCCGACAATTGTATGTTTTTTGTTGTATTACAATTTCAATTTGTAAATTTGTAACTTGGTATGCAATAAAGTATATATAAATAAATAAATAAGTTGTTATCAAAGTTAGTAACCGTCTCAAGTACTACTTACTACTATGTATTCGGGATTCGCAGGCCATTCTCCGCCATCGTAGGCGCGGGCTTGCAGACGACTACTTATATGTGGCTCACCGTCCAACTATCTGATAAGGGCCAAGTTCCACTCGCGCCTCAAACACATGTCAGCAAAACGGCTCCGCACATCCTAGATCCTCCAAAGAGGTACTGATGAAAGAGGATCTACAATATCTATTATCTCGTTATTTATAATCAGTACTTATATAATTGAACAGATATTGTATGAAACTATCTACCAATTAAGTTAACCAGGGTTTATCAAGAGCGTGTCTTTTAACACACTGGGAAAATGCATTAAAAGTATAACACATAAAGTATGTAATGTAATGCAAGATCTCTTAATCATATCATTGTAGAAGTTGTCAAAATGAACCAAAAGTTTTTATTTTATTCATCATCATCATCATCATCATTTCAGCCGAAAGACGTCCACTGCTGGACATAGGCCTAACCTAAGTGTCGCCACAATGAACGGTTCTGTGCGTCCTTCCAACGCTACATCTTCCGCTACATAGTCGCCATTCCAGAACCTTTCGGCCCCAACGGCCATTCGTTCTTCGAGCAATGTGCCTTGTAATGTGCCTTGTATTTTATGAGCATTGCCACATAAGTTTGGCGATTCTTCGTGCTATGTCGGTAACCTTGGTTCTCCTGTGTTGTTTATTTTATTATTATTTTATATTTATAAAAAGTTTTTGGTCGTTTAAATTTTTTTTAGGAAAATGATAATTATATCCCGCGTCATAAAGTAATACATAAACAAAACAGGTTCACTTATTAAGAGTGCTAAACGTTTAGTGCGCTTACAGAATGCCAAACGAAAGCGCGTTCGATGGCCGACCAAGACGGCCTCGACGACAATGTGCTTTACTTCCAGTGAAAGCTCAGCTAAGCTTAGAGATTGATTGATATATATATAAGCGATAGGCTTAGCTGTAGTGTATTCAAGAAAAAAATATAATAATATATTCGCACAACTATCACACAACGGCGCCGTCTAGTCCCAAATTAAGCCGAGCTTGTGTTATGAGTACTAGGCAATTGTTAAACATACTTAAATATTTCTAAATTTAATATTATAGATAAATTACATCCAGACACAGAACAAATTATTGTGCTCATCACACAAACATTTGTCCTTGGTGCGAATCGAACCCACGACCACCGGCATAGCAGTCAGGGCCACTAACCACTAGACCAACAGGCCAGTCGAATAGCTATCACAATAGATTCTGCATCTCAGTGGCTTCGCCTGCGTTAAAGTCGAACATTGACCGGGAACATACTCCCGAGATAAAAACATCATGTGCTATTATTTCAAGACATGGCCTACCCGTAAGCCAAATTTGATTCAAATCCGTACAGTCGTTTAAGTGTAAAGCATTACACACATACGTATAAATACATAACAATAAAATATAGGTACAATGATATTACTGTAATTTCAAAACCTTATTGTACGCTGCTGAAAACTTTAAGGTTGTCAAAAAACCTACCAAAACTTCCTGACCTCTATTCTTTATCTATAAAACCATGGATTTTCAATTAAATAGTTGGATATATTGTCACATAACCCTAATGACTGCTAATAATGCTAGTTACTGGCAGTTACACAACCATAACCACCAACATAATTTTTTTTTTCGATGGGAATATCATCCAATGACATTCCCCGTTTTTGGGCAGGTCGGGAGGTAGTGTCAGACTTTTACTTACTAAAAGCCCACTCCTGTTCCTTCGTTACCTTTCTTACCAGGGCCGAGTCTTCCTTTCAGAAGCAGACCCTTGGCCCCAGTAGGCTTCAACCCTGCTGGGCCCTACATTTTGTTGACATTTCATTTGCGATGTAAGTTCTAGACTAAAGAGGTATTGACGAGAGAGGATACGCCTACAATACCTAATGGCTCTATCATGTTTTAGGAAGTGATGTGATGTCTGAAACACGGTTTATAATAATATAATTGTACAGATTTAGTATGAACTTATCTACCAATTAAGTTAAACAGAGTTCAAGATCGTGTCATCAAGGTTTTCAAACAATACGAACGAGCTTAAACTTAAAACAATGCTGGGTTGCAGTACCATGCTAATATTTAAATTACTCGCTTAGCTTTCAATAAACCATTAACCTTAAACAGTTAGTGCAGTGGGTGTTGATGAATGGGTCGAACGGCCTATGAATGGACTACTCCAACGGTTGAGTAACAGTCCATTGCATTACCTATTTACCATAATGCGTGGTGCGCTTGAAACCTCGTCCTAGTGGCTGATATTAGGTTTGTGCTTAATTGCATTTTGTGTTTTGCATATTTTGCATATTGATGGCTAATGTAACCAGTGGTTAAGACATGTATCTACTATACATGTACAACAAGTTACCAGTTCAATTTATAAATAACAATTTAGAGAAACGAATTAATTAACCTACACTCTGAAGTAGTTCACAATAATTGGATATGAGTACTCGTAACCAATTATTACAGTAGGTATTTATGTATTTTTGCAGAAAGTACTGAAACTGAATCCTAAATTAAGCCAGATTTTTGTATTTTAGGTGTCAATCATATGACCGTGAATGTGATGACGTATCCTTGCTCTTTTATTATGTATTGTATTGTAACTCGGGCCGGAGTCCGCAATTCAACGTCCAAGGCGCGTATTTTGCCTACGAGTAGTACAAATCTCCCGTGTATATTTTAAAAGTAATGTTATATTAACTAATTACACTAATATTGTAAATGCGTAAGTTCGCGTATGTGTGATGGTGTGTGTGTTTGTTACTCTGCGCTAGTACTTCACGCTCAAACTTTTGAAACGGATTTAAATGAAATTTGGCACACGGCTAGACTATGACCTGTACCATGATGTTTAAAGTAAGATTGTTTCATTCTTATTTCCAATGTGGGTAAGAGATGGCGCTAGACAACCTGTATAGCTCTGTCCCTTACCCACACTGAAATAAGAAAGAAACAATCTTACTTTGAACGTCATGGTAACCCCGTATATGTCTTGAAAGAGAACATAAGATGTCCTTATCACTGGAGTTTAATCCATTGAGTTAACTTTCTACTTTCACGTAGGCGAAGCCACGGACAGGAACTTGTATTTAATAAGATCTAGATGTAAACAGACTGAAATAGATTGACTTGTAAAATATGTAGATTGAGCTGCATTGTCATCGACCATCGCAGAAGTTAGCTGAATCTCAGGTGTTTACCTAGAATAATTGTGTTTGATCTGCCCAACCCTAGTTTGATGTTTGTGGAGAATATAAAACTAGCTGTTGCCAATGGCTTCACCCGCGTGATTGTAGAAAATTATCCTGAGATAAATATATCTTATGTGCTTTTCCAGGACATTTTCTAGCCATGTACCAAGTTTCATTCAAATCCGTTCAGCCATTTGAGCATAAAGGAGTAACAAACACACACTCACAAACCTACGCCTTTATTAAACACGTTAAAAAATAAAAGGCCCGTTTTGACATTTGAGATATTTCTCATTTATTTTTTATTAGGGTATTCCCTAGAATGTAACTTGAAACGAAACTGAAAGAAATAATAAAATAATAATAAATTACATTGTTTCAAAAAAAAATACATACTTTATTGGCGCGTTAAATATTATGATGGAATATATTGCGAGTATTCTTTTTGCGTGTTTTTAAGTATTTATGATAAGTATTCGTTTTGACAGATGTCAAAACAGGCCTTTTTATTTTTTGACAACTTTAGTGTTTTACTCAATTATACTTCATCCAAATTGTTTCAGTCATTCTAGATTTTTGCGCATTTTGCTATACATTTAGTCATTTTTATTGTATGTAAATAGATGACACTTATAAATCTTACTGCTTTATAAATATTTACGAAGACATACAAATTACTAAACGATTTGATTGAAAACCATTTATGAATGAACTTATTATACTTTTTTAATTTATTAAACACTGTCCATTGTGACTAAAATAAAATCAATTTAGTCTATCTTCTGCGAGTAGCTGTATCGTAAGTACATTAACTTTTAGTCCCTTGTATTGACGCGGAGACGAGCTTGCTTCAAGCCTCGTTATTTTCTTTAATAGCTTTTAGAGGATAAGCGAATACTTAAAAGTTAGTACCTACGTTAGCTAAGAACTATAAAAAAAACGTTTCTTGTCGTATTAGATTCTAAGCCAGCTTTCATAGAAAAACAATCAGGTTTTCAGTAAACGAATTCGCTTAATAATAAATTATTGGAAAACACAATTAATCCATTCTGTTTTTTACCGTAGTGCCATAATGCCAGTGTAGTTTAAGTAAATAAGTAAGTTTTTTTTGTATGATAGGTGTATGTCTTTGTACGGGCAACGTCATCAACTGGTTACCCCCTTTTCTAATGTATTTTAATGTGAGATTGTGCGTACCCCCAATTGATTTGCCACCGTAGGCGCGGGCTTGCGGACGGCGAGCAAAATGACTCGCCGTCCGACCGTCCGGTAACTGGACCGAGCCCAAATCGTCGATGGCGCGTACTGTTCCACGCGCGCCTCAAGGAGATGTCAGCAAATCGTAGGGGCCCAGCAGGGTCGAAGCCTACGGGGGCCACGGGTAGTGTGAAAGCGAAACCCGGTGCCCTGGGATGAAGGCAACGAAGGAACAGGAGTGAGTTTTTAGTCAGTAAAAGTCTGACACTATCTCCCGCTCCGCCCAAGAACGAGATTTGTCATAAGATGATTTTCCCACCCAATAAAAAAAATCCCAATTGATTTATTTATTTATTTACAAGCACTTGTACAACGTTACGGAGGATGTCCAAATAACCTAATAACAAATCCATACACATTACAGAAAAAAAACTAACATATAATTTAGAAATAAAAAGAAAATACATATACTTACATCACCATATTCCAGATGTCTTAAAGTATAGCTTAGTTACACCAGTCTTATGAAAACTTTAAATCTCTATTCTTGCACGTCACCCCATTACAGAAACTAATTTACAAAGACACACAAGGTACCAGGGCGCCACGTTCATACAGGAGTAGTTATATAATGTTCTATACTTCTATGTATTAGTTCAGTGCGAGTCCCGCTGGGCTGCAATCTAGTGCCAAGTGTCAATGACCTCGCACTGTTGCTGTTTATATTGAAACCATTGCCGTGGAATGTGTGGATATTATAGTTAGGGAATTTACTGAATTTCATGTTGATATTTTTGTGAATTTTGTCGGGAATTCAAGAAAAAGGATAGTTTAGATTTGTTTACTTCCTTAATAACATCAGTTTGAACTAAGATTTTAACTACCTTAGAATACTACTGAGAAGGTTCAATAAACAGCTCGAATGAAAATCATTTTTCATAAATTACAATTAATATAAATAATGGTCAGCAAAAAGTTCAATTATTTTTCGTCGATTTAATTATTTTTTATGCGTTTCTAATTTTTCTGATTATTTTTATTTTATTTATATTTTTGTAGAAATTTTATTGGTTTCACATATTTTATTATGATTGATTTGACATTGTTTAATTTGATTCGATGCAAAATATTTTAAGTTATATATTGACTTTAATGTAATGTAATCAAGAAGAAGATGAAGAATCCCTTAACAATAAAATACAATGACTTCTATGACTATGACCTTTTCGTCCCTATACAACTCATATCTCCACTATCGACAGTACTTTTTTTAAAATTAAAATCTGAACCAAATTCCAACATTCCGATCAACTAAAAACTTTTAATTCACCCCAAAGAACCTCTCTGACCTTCCTACAGTACCTCATCGATAGCAGGTACTCAAACGAACCTGTATCCACTTGGGTCACTTTGTGCCTGTACTCCGTCTACATTCCTGCCGAATTCCGGCCCAGTATCGGATAACGAGGAACGTGACACTTTTAACTATTGTCTACGAGTTCCTGTTCAAGTATAATGTCATTTATGAAGGACTTTGTCAAATGGAGGTCAAATGTTTGGCCCCTTGGTTACTGCCAAGGAAATCGGTTGAACGGACAGTAAAAAAAATTTGTTTAAATGCCTAATCACACACATATCTTATGCCTTGATGCATATATGGCCTGTCAGAGAACTTTGTTTTTTTTTTTGTAATTAATCGTGCGTCTATTTAGGCAGAATAAACATGTTTTCTTTCTTTATTTAATCTTATTGTGAATGGAGTATAATTCTGACGTAAAATATCCGTTTGTCCCGCCAATAGGTACATTAGTGGTACTAATACCAATACCTAAATATACCATTGAATTTTAAAATACCAACGTAATGGAATACAATAAGGCCGCCCTTTGTATGTATGAATTTCAGTTTCCTTTTTCTAATTTTCTAATGGTACAATAAAGTATGTGATTTTAACAAATAATGGATTAGGTACTTATAAATACCTAAATAGGTGTTTTTTTTTCTGTGAAAAAATCGGGCAGGGTGAGAGGTTGTGTCAGACTTTTACTGACTAAAAACCCACTCCTGTTCCTTCGTTGCCTTTCATACCAGGGCCGAGTCTTCCTTTCAGAAGCAGACCCTTGGCTCTAGGTTCCCAGCCCCCAGGCCAGGTAGGCTTCGACCCTGCTGGGCCCCTACGGTTTGCTGACATCTTCTTGAGGCGCGCGTGGAATAGTACGCACCGTCGACGACTTAGGCTCGGTCCGGTCCGGTTCTCGGACGAATCATAATATTACACAACTTTCACACAACGCTGACTAGTCCCAAACTAAGCAGAGCTTCTGCTATGAGTACAAGACAACTGATAAACATAGGTATATATTTCTAAATACAAACACATTATAGATAAATTACACCCAGACACAGAAAAAATTATTGTGCTCATCACAAAAACATCTGTCTTTTGGAAATTGAACCCTCGACCTCCGGCATAGCAGTCAGGGCCACTAACTACTAGACCAAAAGGCCAGTCAATTAGTAAATTGGTTGTTAGTAAATACATAGTTACCACACCATTGTCACACGGTCTACTGTACACAATAGCATTATATATTAAATACAAATACTTGATACATTATTTTATAACAACTAAACATTTTATGTAAGAGTAAAGATGGCGGATTCCCAAAAAGACTTATCTAAAAATTGACTGAGAAAGCAAACGTTTTTATTATGTTACTAGCTTTTGCCCGCAACTTCGTCCGCATAGAAGTCGAAAATAGGTTTTATTACGTTTTTTGAGATACGAAAATATGAAATATTATTTATTACCTTCGTCGTGTGTGATAGTCCATTGAATTGTATGGCGAGCGATATAAAATATTATAGTATCTTAGCCGTGTGCAGCGCCCCTTAGTAAACTCCACTGCGGGTGACGTAACCTACGACAATCTTATTAATTGCGGTTGGTACAGTAATCGGGTCTAGGGATCGAACCGCAAAATTAAGTTTGTTTTTATTGTATATACTTTTCCGGGATAAAAAGTACCCAGTGTGGTGCCCAGGATATTAAAGAATAATTATACCACGTTTCATCGTAATTGAACCGGTAGTTTTCGCTTGATGCCTGAACAAACAGACAGACAAAAAATTTTTTAATCACATTTTTGAATTCAGTGTCGATCTAGTAACACCCCTTGCCATTATTTTTTTTTTGATGTTTTCAATGTACAGAATTTTCACTTCTACAAATTTATTATAAGTATAGATATTCTATAATACACCAACCAAAATCGTCACCCACGACCTCCGGCATAACAGCGAGGGCCAACTAACCACTAAACCAATAGACCATATAAAATAAAAATTATATCTGGCCTCATTCTTATGAAATAAATGTTGCTTGCAAGCCTGTTAAATACTTGCAGCTATCTCATAGCTTTTAATATATTCCTGCAATTCCCAGCCTCCATTATTTTAATAAAACCAAGCCTTTTTCTATGAAAATTCCTACGGCAAGCTGACCCCCATTAGGAGGAGATAAATCTCCAGCCATATTTCAAGCTAAGCTGCCTGCCTCATTAGGTTAACAGCTTATTTACACTGGCAATTAGCTTGGCTTCAGCTTAGCTTACTTAATTACTTGCGTGTGATACATTGGTGAAAGGTGTAGCTTAACACTTAGGAGCATCGTTCTAGGCATTATTTTTTGGCAATTACCTCAAAAATCTGGATTTCTCAGCTCGAAAGTCTAACTCAAAATTTGAAGTATTTAATTTAATTAACCTTTTGAGTAGCGTAATCAGAGACACAATAGAAAGACAATGCGACCAAGCGAACGCCGGCGTTTGCTCGGGGGTTTAATGAATAAAACCATTTACAGACACTTATGATTTGAATTGTCAAAGTCGGTCACTCTCAAAAGAGATAAAACTATTGATACGTTCCAACACGTAAAAAGCTTTATGGAGAAGAATATGCAAGAAACTCCATCGCCTCTTAGCCTTTTATATATTTATTAAAACTTTATGCACTAGTAAATAACATTGTAACATTTTCATAATCATCATCATCTTCCTGCCCTTATCCCGTATTATTTGGGGTCGGCGCAACACGTTTTTTTCTTCCACTCTGCCCTGTTACTCGTAACATTTTCATAATGCACTTAGTATTAAAACAGCACACCATGCTTTCCTACAACGTCGAAATTACTAATAAGAGACGGAATGATATTGTTTGCCAATCTAATGCATCCTCAAAATATGTATTTTTAAAAGGATTTTTTTAATTTTTTAGGCCCATTTCTGTTCAATAAATTAAATGGAATATTAAGTATCTACAAATTAAATAAGTATAACTGTAAAAATATGTTTTTCCAATATTTCCTAAGTATATCTTATGTAGAGACAAAAGACCTACTTACTGTTTGTAAATAAAACTCGCCGTATTTCTAAAAGTTAAGTTTTTATAACAGTCATATTTAATGTTAATTTATCTCGCCTGAAGCACAGATTCACCCTAGTTCAGGCATATAAGCAACTGTGTTCTTTTTAATATTTATTAACTTTATTGTGAATGTGCCCTATGTTATTAGTAAACGATATTATTATTTTTTATTATTTATTGTGCAAAGGCGGACTTAATACCTTAGGCATTTTCTATCAGTCGACCTAAGGGTGCCTTTTAGCGTAGATAGTTATTCAAACAAATCTAATAACGATCGGATTAATGAATGGGTAATTTGGATAACATAACACAAACGCGATGTCAATGTATTCATCGAGTGCGCAGCTTTCAGCGATGTTGATTTGTAGGAAATTACACAAAGTAACACACAATTTTTTTTTCAGTTTTATTTATTTATACAAAACTATGTATTTAGGCATTTAAATATTGTATACTAATTTAATTTGCCATGGTAGTGTGAAAACGAAACCCGGTGCCCTGGGACGAAGGCAATGAAGGAACAGGAGTGAGTTTTTTAGTCAGTGAAAATCCGCCCAAGAGCGAGATTTGTCGTTAGATGATTTTACCACCTAGAAAAAAAAAACTTGTTTTATTTATTTTATAATTTATGTACACACAAATATACTTTTATAAAGATACAACATTATAAAAATGTGTACAAAGGTACTGCTTATTTCAAAAAGAAATCACGTTAACATTCTTATTTATTTATATGTTTTCGAAGGCATCCGTGTTGATAATTTCATTAATACGTCTAGACGATATATAAACCGACAATACATAACAGCAATATTATTCAACCATAAATCTTCGTCTCATATGAAGGAACGTGTAACTGGAACGTGGAAACTTAATTAAAAGCTGTTCTTTATTCATTGTTTATTCGTTAACGATTTGATTTGGGCTGTAGACTAATTTTGTTAGCAATTTGCCTGCTGCGGTTTTCCCGTCCGATTATAATTTAGGCGTCTTCAAGGCTAGAGTAAATAGGCTCTAAACTAGTCACTATCAACGATTGCGTCACTGCTTACCAACAAGTGGGATCGCAGTCAAGCGCACTAGCGCTTGACTTATATCAATTAAAATAAAATACATACTGTTACAAGTTAGTTTATAATAAGCAAAAATCTCAACATATGATTTCATTATTAAGGGTAATTTTTATTTAGGGTACATTTCTTTTGATTTCTCGTTTCGCAGGTCTGCTGGAAGAAATTTCTTTGGAAATAAGCAGTACCTTTGTACTCTTGTCTACATTGTATTGTCTTTTTATGTTTTTGTGTGTACATAAATAGTAAAATAAATAAATAAGGGTGCCCAAGTCGGTCATTCTTTCATAAAAACGTAATATGGTGATAACTTCATAGTTTGACGGTGTAATTTCAAAACAAACAATGAAATCGATTTGTTTTGTCATTATCTGGCTAAATATAAACTTGAAGTTATATGCGTCCAAACTTCCATATTTTGAAACTAATTTACGCATAAAAAGGCGTAATTAAATAACTCAAGGAGTATGAATATGGCAAAATGATTTCCATACAGGGATAGATAAAAATCTATTCAAAAAATCAATTCATTTAATTTTGAACAGATAAATACAACCGATTTTTCATAATATCTAGATGCTCAAAGGTCTGTTTATAAAATATTACGCGTTATTTTCTTTTTAATCATCGTATTATTATCGAAGTGTATTTATTCGTGTTCTAGCTTCTTATTGCTCATCAAAGCATTTCTAACAGTCGTATAATGATGCCGAATACATTAGAATAGATCTCTATTAGCACAAAAAGTAGGTAAAGGTTACAAGTATTTGTCAATTTTCATTATCCATTATAATTACCTTAACTACGTTGCGGACGTCGAGCAATGGGTAACCCGCCGTCCCGCCGTTCGGTAATTAACCAGACTGAGCCCAGTCGTCAACAGTGCGTAGTGATCCACGCACTCCTCAAGGAGATGTCAGCGAACCGTAGGGGCCCAGCAGAGCTGATGCCCGCTAGCTAGGACTGCGAAGAATTTCTGAAAAGGAAACCCGTAGTACAAGAACGCAAAGGGCAACTGAAGGTCACAGGAGTGGTTTTAGTCAGTAAAAGTCTGGCACGCCCTCCGCCTAGAGCGCAAGAAGTCATTGGATGAGTTCCACGCTAAAAAAAAAGACTAAAGTATGAAAAACACTGTTACAATAAATCGTTTAGGGCTAAAACACAAACTAATCAAGGTTAGAAACAGAAAAACGGATTAGATAGCTTGCATTCTAACGTCGCCTACCGACGAGTTGGAGCCGCCGACTAGAGCAACCTTAACTAAACAGTTCAAAATATTTACCAATAATACACCCTTCGCCTTTATCTCAAAACCCGTAATTAAAACATGCACCCCTGCGGCTAATTTTTGTTTAATTTTGATGCCAAAGCACTTTCAAAAGGGGAAGATCAAAACCGCTTAACGTATGCGGAGTCACATACTGTCACCCCACTCCCAATAGTGGGATACTATCTCTGTTTACACAGTTACCTGAGTAAGGGGATGCGATGAGATATAATGGTTGGTTGTTATTTGTTTGGCTAGGTTTTATAATCAAGTGAATGGATTTTTTTCTTATAACGTTTGAATTTGGACGGACCCGACTTACGAATTGTAAGACTTGGGTTGAAACCCAGGCGGGCCTCTTTACTTTGTGTTATTTATATCACAACCACTTCTCTCAAAACGGTGAAGGAAAACATCGTGAGGGAACCACCGGATATCTTAGAACGAAAAATTCGAAGATATGGTACATCCACGAAACAACGTCACTGGGCTCGCGTCACCGATTACTCCTAGAGAGGAGGCCTGAGTGCCAGCAGTGGGAATATATACAATACACATTATTATAATTACATATTATTTTCAAAATTCTTATTATACTCATTACTCACTTAATGCATTCTCATCACACCACACATCGTTCTCAACATTTTCATCTCCGCTACAAGCAAACTGTTTTCATCCGTCTTTTTCGCAGACCAACATTCTGATCCATACAGTATGACACATTTTGTTTATCTACATGACTCCTAATGTTATTTTAAGCCTAAAGTGACATTCTGTCAACGACAACGTTTGTTAAAGAACCAAAATGTTAAGGATAAATGTTGATATATTTCTGTAGCGCATGTTATTCCTATACAATTTTGTCGTATTCCTTTATTTATTATTTATTACATACTTCATGCACATAAGGGTACAGAGGCGGACTTAATGCCTCAGGCATTTTCTACCAGTCAAGCTTTGGTTGATGCAGAGAAGAATAGTGGTAGGTGCAATAAAAGAGAGAGGAAAAAAAGGTTAATATAAAAAAGATATACAAATGAATCATAGATGCAATACAATATAGTTACTCGTAAATATAATATATACATAATTAAATTAATTAAATCTAATAATGATTAATAATAAATTTAATTAATTCGTTGTAACTTATTTATTAATTTATTTAACAATTTATGTACACACAATAATAAAAGAAAAGAAGAAGGAAACAGAAGAATAGTACAAAGGTGATGCTTATTTCTAAAGAAATCTCTTCCAGCAAACCATCATCATATGTATAAATAAAACAAAAATAAATAATACTCCTGACCTAATTTTGCTCGTGGTGGCCAATCTCAACAGGGATTAGCCGGGTATACAGGAAATATTAATTAATACTTAATTATTAGTACTCAATCGTGTGTGCAAACACTGGTGCTCTCTTCGTTCCTCTACTCTCATAGTTACCTGTCCTCTTCTGTGTGTTTGTGTGTACATAAATAATAAAATAAATGAATAAATAGTTTGATGGGACGTCAATCTGACACGACTGGGCGGAGATATGGCGCAGCAACTTTTACATGGCTTAGGTACGGTAGTTTACACCATCAATTTCCAAGCTCCAAGCTAGCTGACAGAATAACTGAAAAAATAGCACATTCTACAAGACTCGGGTATCGAACTCAGGAACCCACGCTTTACAGTCATGCTTGCGATCACGAGAGCGAAAGAGAAACGAAAGATCATTAGGCAGTGACTAACTTATAGAATGTACACGACCTATAGAGAATCGTGAAATAAAAAACAATTGATTAATGATTTAATGAAATAAAAAATCTCATTTATTTGCATAAAAGCTGACTAAAACTAATGATTTTCTTAATCGTTCTAAAAGCTCTAAATCTAGGTTGTCTAGGCCATCAGTTCCGTTGTCAAAAAAAAAAACTATTAATCATTTTAATTTAAAAAAAAATCGTTGTGTTAAGGTTGATTTCACGTCGTTATACCTAAGGTTACAAAGTGACAGCTCAGGATAATATGACTTTTATTCATTTTAATTACAAAGGTCAGTAATACCTATTTGACTGAGTTGTATTTTCAGGTTTTATTAGTGACCCTCCCCAGCTTCTTCAGGTGTAACATTTAAAATACTCGAATAAATCACTCTTTATTTTGATGAAAACTGCATGATAATCCGTTCAGTAGTTTTTGAGTTTATCACGAACAGACAGACAGATGCAAAGTTTTGTTTTATAATATGTAAGAATTGAGTATAATGTAGTATTGACCATCGATTTGTCTCCCTCTCGCACCACCCAGTGCGGGAAAAGATACTTAATGATTTCCACCCTCCAAAAACCGTAATCGTTTCAACGTATGTTTGGTCATTTCAACTGCAGATGCAATCTAAATAGTCAGGAAGAGAAACTGTGATAAATATTAATAACTAATTTTCTTCATTAACAGAAAAAACTTTGTCTTCCTAACCCATTCTAGTCGTAACTAGTTCAATTTACATAAAATTAGAATAAAAAAAATCATTCCAAAAAAGTGATTAACAATAAAAGTGCGGACTACATGTGACGAATTGACAAGTGTACAAGAAATTCCGCAATAAGTGACCAACGTCGGTGTAATTCACATGTGCCGTTTGTGTATTGTTGAGAGGGGGGGTGAGGCTCACCTATGACGAACAACAATAACGGCGTAAACGGCAGCGCGGGCGGGGAGCCTGCCGCCTACGACATGGATTCGCTCGAGGAAATGCTTCGCAAGGTAAGCTAATTTGATCATTCTTCTTTTGCCTTCCGTTGAAGGGATTTTTATTATTAGGTAGTTTACTGTGATCAGGCATTAGCAAACTGGATGGCAAAAGTCAACCATGCTTTTTACAACATTGTCGGGTATGCCGAATTTTGTTATTTGAAACCACACTGAATATAAGAATATTATGATCAAAGCTAAAATACTACAGCAATATTTTGACCGATCTGACCGTCTACTCACCAACGACCAAATATTTTTTGATCTTGAACATATTGTAATACAACATCGCTTTCCACTTCTGTTTGGATAAGCAGTAAGCGGATACTAACTTCATCAAAACCACGCTACGAATTGTGATGCGATTTCCCCTTATAGAAAGAGCAATAAACGAGGACGGCTTATGTATATAATTTACACCCGGGCAAAGCTGAAGCGTAAATACTAAAATAAAAATAAAAAAGATTGCTACAAATTGAAAACCTCCTCCTTTTTAAAGTCGGTTAAAAAGAGCAAATTCTTTAACTAAAATCAAACGACCTGGCCGGTTCTTAATTTATAACTGCGTTCCAAATTCAAATTATTTGTTGAGCCCGGGTGAGGCTCACCTATGACGAACAACAACAACGTTTATGCCGTTGCCGGCATAAACGGCAGTGCCGTCTAGCTACGACATGGATTCGCTCAAGGAAATGCTCCGTAAGGTAAGGAAACTTATGTTAACTGCACGTTTGCTGTTTCGAAATTTTCCCCTAAGTTATTACGCGAACATTTTGGTGGTTAGCCGGAAACGGCAAAGGTTTATGCTTCTGAAATTTTGTGTAAGTACTTAAAATAGTAGTTGAAATATTTTTTTTTTTTGTAAGTTTATATTAGTGCTTCTGGCACAGCTTTTTGTTTGTGATATACTCGTACCTACACGAATGACGCCTTATTTATATACTAGAACTCATTCGGTTGTCATTTGAAAATGTTATTATATTAATAGCTACTTTTGAAAATACTGGATGATTTACAATAAATCATTGTTTCTGTAACCCAAGAACTGTAGTTATTTACAAACGCGCTCCAGAGGCGACCATGTCTTCGCTTATTATCAGGTGACACAGTGTTCAAACCGTAGGTTCAAACGCCAGCAATAATACTATAAAAAACGAAATAATCATTGCAATAACTTTTGACTGGCTTGTTGGTCTAGTGGTTAGTGACCCTGACTGCTATGCCGAAGGTCGTGGGTTCGATTCCCACCCTGGACAAATGTTTGCGTAATGAGCATGATAATTTGTTCTGTGTTTGACTGTAATTTATCTATAATATGTATGTATTAAGAAATATACCTATAGGTAAGTATTTTTATCAGTTGTCTAGTACTCATAACACAAGCTCTGCTTAGCTTGGGACTAGACGGCGTTGTGTGATAGTTGTGGAATCCTGGTGAAGGTCGTGGGAATCTAATGGATGCGAGACGCATAAGGCCGGTCATTATGGCGACACTTGAGGGATGCCTATGTCAAACGGTGAACGTGTTTCGGCTGAAATGAAAATGATGTAAAAAAAAAACATTACAATTGCTTTGTACCAATCTCACTACACGGCCGTCCTAACATCAAATTAATTCAAACCAGTATATTTACATGTTTATTAATTAACGCCACGTCAGCTGAGGGTGTTTGCGTTCACGTTGAAACTAACCTTGGGTTATTTACCTAGGTCTCAGCTCAGCTCGATAAAGCACGTCGGGTAACCCAATAACCTCTGCACTTTGCCAAAGTACGGTGGGTAAGCACCTAAGTGTTGCGAGAATGTGAATGACTTACATAACCAAAACACATGACAGCAATGACGAATACGCATCTATAAAGCTACGCGGCCTTACTTGCAAGAGACGATGGATGTATGGTGTGAAAAATGTTACCGCCAAATGGAAGTAAAAGAGAATTGATCATTCAAATTCATCAAAATGTTAAACATGAATTTACCTACTATTACTATAACTGAACTATCTTCGTGCGAATTGTTAGAATTACCGTGACAGATAGATTGAAAAAGCCATAGCGTTCATTTACTACACCTTCAAGTGGGATATATATGTATTGTTAGAAGCCGTATATGTATTTGTCGGTCCAAGCAACTACTTATGTAGAAAGTTTTAATTGAAAAATAAATCATCGCCACTTTTCCCAGCTACATTAGGGTTGACTTGTAGTCTAGTTTGATATAACTAAATACCATTATATACTATGTGAACTATGTATACAGTATAGTACATAGTAATTCCATGCATAATACACTACTCACATATTTCATGTGACCGATAAATAATAAAAGAACAAAAAGCTTGAACGAAACTCAAACGGCCAGTAATCTACAACCGCGTTCCATATTCAATTTATTCGAAACCCACAGACACAAAAAGCAGTTTTCCTTTTTTGTTAATTTCGGTACGACGAAACTTCCCGAATATTTTACCCGAAAACTGGGCTCGACAATCTGGAGTTGTACATACCTATCAATAAATCCTGCACAAAACTCCGTTGAAATGAAAAACTGCACAGAGGGAAATGGGAAAATATCGTACGGTGACGAAAAGCGCTGTAGGCGTGACGACGGCGTGATTTTTTTTTATTATTCTCTATGAAATCATGTCGCCATGCACTGTCTGGTGCACTCGCAGACGGATAACTATTCCTTTTTCAAAAGTATAGTTATAGATCGGCGCTTATTATTGTCGTTTGAAGATAGAACGGAATAGAAGTGGTTTTACTTTATGTTTAAAAAAAGAAAACGGTTGTTCACAACGTTCGATTTATATTTTTCAAAGTTTTTTAATTTTGGTACTAAGTGTTCTGTATTCAGAACATTACGTAAGTAATTACTTAAAGGTAGTAAAAACAACAGTAAGGTACCAGAAGACACTAAAAAGTTTAAGTGTAGATAAAATTCTTAATTAGGTCTACAATATTAATTAAAGAAAGCAAGAAAAACCTTTATTTGTGACTGGCACAGGACAAACCAGAATAATAAAAAACAAATGTGTAGTTGCTATAAATAACTAAAAATAAAAATAACAACTTTAAAAAGAAAAAATAAAATAAACCTGTACGAGACCAAAAAGACTCCTATTTCAGCATATGCTGCAATATATATAAAGAAGTAAACAACGCAGCGATGGTATTCTAAGGCCTGGTCACGCTATGGACACACTCAGGGAACACAGACTAATGATAAATAATAAAAAAAATAAAAACAGAACCGCTAACAGACGCAATACTTTCAGCCAGATTTCCAACGTAAAGAATAAATTTAATAAAAAAATCTAGCGTAAAAATTATCTACTTCAATCCGAGGAATAGATAGTAATAAAGCGAACAACAAACTACTAGTCTGGAATTACTGATTACAAGATAAAAAAAACTGGGCAAGTGCGAGTCGGACTCGCGCTCTGAGGGTTCCGTACAAACTTACCTATGTAAAAATTCCTGATTGGAGTCTCGGAGTTTTTTTCAAATCACAAAAAAGGGATTTTTTGGGACGTAACAACAAATTTTCTGTTTTCAGATTTATTCATATACTTGTGTTATAAGACCTTGCTTTATGCAAAATTTCGGGATCAACAGGAAGTACTCTAGAATTTTCGTTCCTTTGAGTATCGAAATATACGCTTTTCGCGATATAAACGGCCATATCTTTTTTTTCCGTTAACTTAGAAGTCTGATTTTTTCACAGCTTTAAGGGACCGCAGACTTAAGTATATGGTTTTAATTTCAACTCAATACGTCTACGCGTTCCCGAGATAAAGGGTCTTGACAGACAGACAGACAGACGGACGGACAGCAAAGTGATTCAATAAGGGTTCCGTTTTTCCTTTTGAGGTACGGAACCCTAAAACAAAAAAATTGGGTACTGAAGTTTTTTATTTATTTAATTAATGCTTCAAAGGTTTACCATCAAGGCTCTTAACTGATGAGAGTACGCTTTTGTTCTCTGCTGCAATAGTTTTCTTAATAAAGTCTGTTACAGAACGATTTTAATTTGCATCCAGCTTGGATTTTTAAATAAATATTTTCTTAAAGGTCAGTTTTGTGTTCTTCTTTCTTTCTATTGCTTTGGTTTTTCTAATTAGTGTGATGGCAGGTGGTAGGTAAGACTGACTTTTATTGGTAGTAATAAAAAAAAAAACAAAAAGAAATTGCATTTATTTTTTCTAACTAAATAAAATCTTAAAGATGATTCAGAACTAGCTACGGCTTCTTTGGAAAGTAGAAAATTATCTCAAGGAAACATACTACCAGAATAAAGAAGTATCCAGAACCTGTACCATGACGTTTAAAGTAAGATTGTTTCATTCTTATATCCAGTGTGGTTAAGAGATGGCGCTAGACAACCTGTATAGCTCTGTCTCCTTTCCACACTGAAATAAGAATGAAACAATCTTACTTTGAACGTCATGGTAACCCCACTGATGATGTATTACAGGACATGGTCTATCTGTGTGTTAAATTTCATCAAAATCTATTTAGCCGTTTGACCGTGAAGGAGTATCTAATATACTTTGCCTTTATAATTTTAATGTAATTAATTACCTACATGTTTTTTCATATTCAGAGGAAGAATGAAAATAAATTCTTGTTCCCTATTAAAAAGTATAGTCCTTCTCAACAACATCAATCCAAAAATTACTAAAAGCAAATCCGGATCGTATAAAAATTTAAACAAAATGCGGCCGCCATTAAAAAAGTCGTAAAAGCGAAATTAAAAATTAATGGCAGGGTGTTTTAACGTATGGAAGCTATGAGACCATGGCGTTTGTGAAAAAGGAGAAATTATGGGGTAAAGGTTCTTGTTGTAAAAAGTCACGTGTCTGTAGGTACATTTTTGAGCGCAATGTGTATATGTTTTTGTAAGTTAGGTACCTACTTGAATACATCATGTAACTCAATGATCGTACATCCTAAAAGTTCAAAACAAGCTACTGAAACGATTTCAACTATTTTTTAAATAGTTGTTTTTTTATCTTCAAATAATTTTTGGTTATTTTAGAGGATTTACCTAAAGAAAACAAATATATTTACTTATATTTGCTTAAGTAAAAACTTACTTATTGGCTTACCAGTTTTGCTTAACTATAATACAGGGTGTAAGGGACAGGTCTCCGAAAATTTTAAGGGATTGCCCAGTAGACGAAACTGAACCACCTTCCCCAAGACTCCTCACCACACAAACTGTCTAATCAAGTTTATAATTTTGTAAAGAGACCCCGATATATTTTTTATTAAATTTTATCAATCAAATAAAAAAAAACTTGTTGAAGGTGGTTCAGTTTTGTCTTTTGAGCAAGTCCTTAAAAATGCGGACACCTGTCCTTTACACCCTGTATAGATTATTAAACTATGTATTATGTTGTTCAAAAGAATTCAACTTTATGTACGTTTACCAAAACATTACCCGCAGCACAGCTGCAATATTAGCAATCAATAGTAATATTAAAATTTACATTTAATAACCTATCATAAATCAGGCCCGGCCATAATGCATATTACAATCAATTTCATCGTAGGTGACTAACGTAAAATATTGCTGATTTAAATATTCAATTTATTCGTTGACAAAACCTATTAAATCTTTGTTAATTAATAATTTAAATCCGTTCGGTTCGATTGTCGCCTCATTTATAATGTCACTGGTTAATTAATATTTTGATCGCATTCATGTTTTGGACAAAGTTTTTGTAAAACTATTTTTTTTTTCCTCGTGAGCCTTTGTTTTATTATATAAGTTTAACTAGGAGCTATGTATATGCATAGCCCGAAGAATCGCCAAACTAAAGTGGCAGTGGGCAGGGCACATTGCTCGTAGAACGGACGGTCGATGGGACCGAAAGGTTCTAGAGTGGCGACCGCGCACCGGAAAACGCAGCGTTGGAAGGCGTCCCACAAGATGGACCGACGACCTGGTGAAAGTCGCGGGAGTGCGGTGGATGCGAGACGCACAGGATCGGTCGTTGTGGCGTCGCTTGGGGGAGGCCTATGTCCAGCAGTGGACTTCTTTCGGCTGAAATGATGATGATGATGATGAGCTATGTTATGTTAGTGTTAAGGCTACATTTTGGCCACTAAACTCGTTAAAAAATAAAAGGCATTTTGACTTGACACTTGAGAAAGACCCTAGAATGTAACTTGGAACAAAACGGAAAGTATAAACAATAAAATAATAACTAGGGGACCGATGTAGTAGTAGCTATTTTAGCTATTTTAGTAGTAGCTACACTATACCAGACAAGCCGCTAGCTAGTCAAAATACAAGTGTCAAAACGAGCCTTTTATTTTTTGACAACTTCATCTATCGGCCAAGTTTGCTTATATTGCCTAAATGTGAATTACGCAATAAAATCTGATGTCCTAACAACAAAGATGAAAGGAAATCTATATCTCGAGAGTTTAAACTTAATATGTGGGATGTTTGACTTATCCAAAATATTTTGGTATACTCTAAGTCAGAAAGAACTAATTTTGTTGCTTAATTCAGAAGTTTAGGTAAACTCGTTAAAAAATAAAAGGTCCGTTTTGACATTTGAGAAAGACCCTATAATGTAACTTGGAACGAAACTGAAAGAAACAATAAAATAATTATTAGGGGTCCGGTGTAATTGTAGCTATTTTAATAGTAGCTACACTACACCAGACAAGCCGCTAGCTTAGTCAAAATACAAATGTCAAAACGGGCCTTTTATTTTTTGACAACTTTAGTCATTCCCTTTCCTATTTCATAGTATAAGAGAGTATTAAGTAATCTATGTAAATAGAATAAAAGGTACAATAGGGTTGATGTATCCATGTGTATAAAAACCCCTGATCAATGAAGTTTAAAAAAAACTAATTTGTTTTTATCTCTCTTGTGTGTGTTGCAGTTGTATAGTCTAGATTGTTCAAGATAGTGGTACCTACCACTATTTCGACCTAGGTAGGTTATCGCTGGTGCTTTAGTACTTCAGGAAGTTTTTTAGACTCATTTTGGTATGTTTAGATTACGGTCCAAATTTCAACGTTGATTGTGCAACAAAGAAACCGATTTTTATTCCTTTGAATAATTTGAGTTCTTTAGACAGAGCCGCTTGCTGTTTGCATCACGGACGGACATGAATTATTAAGTGTGTGTGTTTTGTGTGTGTTTTTTTTAATAAATTTTACTTTACACGAAGATTAACTCCTGTATCGTGGGTGCGTTCATAAACATGTATACTTCTATAGGCCATTCAAATATTGGTTCCGTGCGGGAATCGATACATTACTATTTACGTATAAAATATGTCGATTATGTATAGTTAACCATGCAGTGTTATTGTTTTTTTTTAGCGGGAATATTGAATCATCCTATGACACCTCTCGCCGTTGGGTTCGACGTTACTGGACACCTACGGTTTGCTGACATCTCCTTGAGGCGCACGTGGAACACTACGCGCCGTCGACGACTTGGGCTTGATCCGGACGGTTACCAGACGGTCGGATGGCGAGCTACCTATTGCTCGCCGTCCGCAAGCCCGCGCCTACGCTGGCCGGAAATCGGGATCGGGATCCCGGCGGCTGAGTCGTGAGGGCTGCATCCTCGCGCGTACACGTGCGGCCTCCTCCTTTGCTAGCTTAACTGCTTTACATAAAGAGGCGACCGCCTGCCACTCCTCCTCGCTTCGGACCATGGCCAGTACCAAAGCCCGAAACCAGAGATCGATGCCGCCGAACCACTCAGTTTTAGTCCTGAATTTACAAAAAAAAAATATTGTTGTAAATTCTTGTTGTAAACACAAATTAGAAAAAACTCTTTTTCTAATTTGAGTTTGAATTAAAGTATGAAAGAACGTGTCAAACCCTATTAAATACCTCATTTTGATGGGTTTTCAGGGTAAAGTAGAGTTTGAGAAGTAGAAATCTTCAAATGCTTAATTCATAAAACCCATTGTCTATCTATTGTGTCTCTAATTACGCTACTCAAAAGGTTAAATGAGAAATCGGGGTTACGCTTTAAACCATCTTATTCTGATTTCATATTTCAAAAATAGAAGATACAACATGAACTACGTTCGAAACAAACAAACCATAGTTCGTATTGATAGCCTGAACAAGGCCATCAATACGTTCTATTTCTTTGAACACAATATACAACGACAACAAATCATAGATATTACGTACACAAATCATGTGTGACGTCACTCGTTGCGAAACATACAGTAAATCCATTCCGTTGAAGTTTGGAAAAAAATTGAGGATTTTTTTTATTGGGGTTTTTTTTAGGTGAGAAAATCAACTTATGACAAATCCCGCTTTTGGTCGGAGCGAAAGATAGTGTCAGACTTTTACTGACTAAAAACCCACTCGAGTTCCTTCCACGTACCCACGGCCCCAGTAGGCTTCGAACCTGCTGGGCTCCTACGATTTGCTGACATCTCCCTGAGGCGCGGGGAAGTCATTAACTAACTTCTCCCGCTCTAGGACGGTACGCGAGGGCGTGCCAGACTTTTGCTACGTCAAACCACACCTTTGTTCCTTTAGTTGCCCTTTGTGTTCTAGGACCGCTGAAACTATGAGGTGCGATTGACATTTTGAAATTTTTATTATAATCCTATGCGGTATCAAACGATTTATAAAAAAATAGACAAAGAACAAAATTATGTTCCTGACCAACGCTTAAATATTTGAACGAAAAAATTGTGCAGTCAATATTGTCTGCAAAAATAATGTGTCACATTAAAAATTCATACATTTATGTAGACACACAAAGTACGGGAGTACAATGACCCTCATTCCACTTTCACACACTCGGGAAGCCTCTCACCAGATAAACACAACACTTTCCATTCATTCAGAGGTCATGTAAATTATACAAACAAACTTCAACCCTAAACTGCATTGTTCCACTGAACCCGTACCACAACACATTTGTATTAAAAGTTGGCAACCCCAGGAGTAAACCCGCTATATTATTTATTGCCAGCATAATAACTTTTGCCAAACAGCCTTTATTTGTTTTCTCAACTCGTTACGCCGAAGATTTTGGGCCAAATTCGAAAAGTCTATTATTTATTCATTTGTGTAACGTCTGTTGCGCTAAACGTCACCTGTTCTGTCGCATTTGAGGGTTGGATTTGAATTTTTAAAGGATGTTTGATGAAATGGACGTTTTAAGGGTTTTCGGTGATGAAATTATGTTGTCTTTTGTACGTATAAATTGGTAAAATGTTTGCTGAATGTTTTTGAGACTAAAACTTCAAGATAAATAAAATGACCAGTTTTCATCACATCTCCACAGATGGGGGTTCTCGGACGGTTCCGATCTTCAGTGCTTGTGCGTCGTCTCTCCGCAGACTATGTCCCACCTTCGATCCTGCATCACGTGCCCTGTTACCTGTTCACGTAGGGACCTAATGACAGCATCGGTGGACGGCTCTGCCGTGGCCGAATACTGGGCCATGCAAGGAATTTAACTAGTTTTGCCATCGATACGCTAAGAAGAAGAAGAAGAAGAATACATACAAATACCTATGACACACAGATACTGAGTTCTTTACAATCTAAAACGGTTTTCAAGCACCATTAAACTTCACCATAAAAGAGAGCCCTCACGCTTCCCAAATGTACTACACATTGCCAATGTAAGCACGCAATCAATTAAGTTTTAAAACCAAACAAACAACTTTAAAGACTGACGTACAAGTAAAAACTTACAAAGATGAGCACGACACGACTAAAAGGTTGCATTAATGTACTGGACCCGGGTGAAAATAAATTTAGCGGTTTTCAAATATACATAACAAGAATATTTATTCAGCCAAGACTAACTTAACTTTAACTCAGTTTTACACATTAAAACAAGATATTTAAGACATATTTAGCGTCAAGATATGATAAAAGGCGGAACTGGACTTAACAAGAAGAAAATTCAGTGCCAGTTTATTTCGTAATCATTTCAGCCGAAAGACTGCTGGATTTAGACTACCTCCAAGTTTTGCCACAACGACCGATCCTGTACGTCTCGCATTCATCGGATTCCAGCGACTTTCAGCAAGTTACAGATCAAGCACCAACTACGTACATGTAAAGTTAACCCTTTTATGATTTCCAATCAATTAATTGACTTATTTTAGCGACACTCACCAGTCATAAAACGGTCTTGACTCTGTAAATTCATTTCAAAGGTTTTGTTAAATCGCACAATTTTGACAACCTTTCTCTCTTACAATTATTACTCTCTATGTACTTATTGTATGTAAAATAAAAAAAATATTAGAAAAAAAAGGACAGCTGATGTACTAAGGCGAGCTTCAACCTTTCATCAGATTTGACGTAATGTTCAGAACGATGTAACATCTATGTTGCGCCGAACTACTCGTACCTACCAAGCTCTCGCCGCCTTTATTTAAAGACTAACGAAGATTTTAAGCTGGAAGGTTGTAAAAACTTAAGACAACGCCTTGGAAGCCACTTTGGAGCTTAAGTTTAAACAGACTGCTGAAGTTGGGCTTAGTACTCGTATTAAACATTAATTTCCGTGCCTAGTTGGAAGGAACATAGATTTTTCTGTAAATATCTTGGTACAATAAAAAGTTTTTTTTTTAATGGGTGTGAAAATCATCTTGTGACAAATCTCGCTCTTGGGCGGAGCGGGAGATAGTGTCAGACTTTTACTGACTAAAAACCCACTTCGGTTCCTGCTTTGTCTTCCTCCCAGGGCCCCGGGTTTCACTTTAACACTCCCGTGGTGGAAAAAATAAAACAAAGTTTTGTTTCTATTCACCCCTGTCTTTCTATTCTCCCCATTTTACTGTGCCGAGGCCCTGGAATGCAAAGGGCAACCGAAGGAAAACTGCTGAGTTTTAGTCAGTGAAAGTCAGGTGGTCAGAACAAACGGATAGAAAATTCATAGCCAAGTTCACATCGTTTAAAATAATAGAATGAATTCTTATCGTTTCTACAATGTTCAACGCTACATCCTTTGTTATACAAACGCTACATTGTAGAACGAGCGGCCGACTTAGGCTCGTCAACATGGCTACCAACATATCGTTTTCTACAATTGCTGACACCGAGGCGTTACCGATTGGAGAACGGAAGTCGACACGAAACGGTTGTAACTTGGCTAGGGGGGCAGGAACAACTATAGTAAAAAAATGTTTACATTTGAAGGAGCACAGCTTAATAATAAAATACCCTCACGCATAAGAAACCTCCCATTCAACGCATTCAAAACCCAGCTTAGTCTTTATTTAATCGCCAACCGGACATTACTCGAAAAATGAATGTGTTGCGTCGAGTTTCGGGTAGTTTTAATTATTTTGTGACGGATATTGTCGAAGCTAAATTAGTATTTAAGTATTATTGGTCTCAAGTAAGCGACATGTTATATTTTTTACTAGCTTTTGCCCGCGACTTCGTCTGCGTAGAAGTCAAAAATAGTTTTATTAGGTTTTTTGAGATAAAAAAATATGAAATATTATTTATTATCTTCGTCGTGTGTGATAGTCCATTGAATTGTATGGCAAGCGATATTGTATGATTATGCGATTAAGCGATATGATAATGATATTGTATATATTATAGTATCTTAGCCGTGTGCAGCGTGTAGTAAACTCCACTGCGGGTAACGTAACCTACGACAAACTTATTATTTATAGTTGGTACATTAATCGGGTCTAGGGATCGAAACGCAAAATTAAGTTTCTTTTTAATTGTATATACTTTTCCGGGATAAAAAGTACACAGTGTGGTGCCCAGGATATTAAAGAATAATTATACCAAGTTTCATCGTAATCGAACCGGTAGTTTCTGCGTGATGCCTGAACAAACAGAGAGACAAACAAAAATTTTTTTAATCGCATTTTTGGGTTCGGTGTCGGTCTAGTAACACCCCCTGCCATTTTTTTTTTAATATATTTCAATGTACAGAATTTTCACTTCTACAGATTTATTGTAAGTATAGATTGAGAATAAAATTTCTGTAAACCTAAAAATATAGCTACAGCGTGTATACAAGCTATATTTAGACGCCCAGGCCAACCGGTGGTACTTAAATTGTGTGATATACAAGCCTGCAATGCAGTTTTAAGAGGGGGATGTATAAATCGGCTGAAATGCGCGGCTGGCGTTAAAACCGATTAATGTCTTCTCCTCACGCAACAGTGCAGTTAGAAAGAAAAAATATATACAGGGTGACTTAATTCATCGGCCATCTTTCAAGGGGTCAATGTACTCGTGATTATGAACAACATTTACTAATGAATTGATCCTGATATTAAAAAAGAAAATTGTGTTTCCTTACTGTCGTGTTATGCGAATATTATATTATGACGTAGCCTTCGCTGGTAGTGGCAGGTGAAAAGTGTCTGTGAAGTTGTACTTCGTCATCTATCAGCAAACTTGATAAGTTTTCTCAAAATCCGTTTAGCGATTTACTCGTGAAAACGTACAGACAGACTTTTTTATTATTATTATGGATAAGCTCGCGTTTGACCACTATCTCTCCTGATGGACAAGTATTCGCATTTAGAATATTAGTATAGAATAATATAAACGTAAGTAATGAACGTTTTATGTTTCTATTTTAAGAGCTTGGGTAATTTATACTTAATATAATTTATTTTATATTAAATCCACGTAGATTGTCATAGATATAAAAGAAACTTACATAACTAAACTAAGTATTTATACTAAACCTAACTATGAACATATAATTTAAATTTAAAAGAAAACAAAATACACTCAGACATCGAAGTACTCTTCCATATCGCTGTCATCGGGAATGGTGCCCAAAAGACTGGCAGTATTGCCACTTTGAATGGCAATGCTAATTCTTTGGATGAAGAACGAGAGGTAGCCCTATGATATAATATAATATCACCCCTAAAATATTATCAATTAATTAAAAACCAACCTGTATAACTTCCCTTCAATACAAAAACTACGTAACTCCATAATGTTTGGGTGGCTTATTAAATAGTTTTCCTTGGGAAGTTTTCCCCATGTTTGTTGGGTTTTCCTGTAAATAATGCATTTGTCCAGTGGGGGAATTGTGTTGAGCGGAGGAATTAAGTGCTTGCTGCCCCGGAATTTGAAACTGTTAATGTTGGTTCAGGAATGTGTAGTCCTTCATATTAAAAAAAAAAACATTCTTGATTATTATTAATAGGCTCACGCTTGACCTCACCTGCCCCCCTAGTTTCGAGGCGATCGATGAAAGAGTATCGAAACGAAATGGTCGTAACTTGGGTAGGCCTGCAGATATCTATCACAACAGTAGGCAAAGTCGCTTAGCGAAGGAGGCGGCTGCACGCGGGAGGGAACGGCCCTCATGCTCCAGCCGCCGGATCCCCATCCCGATTCCCAGCCGCCGTAGGCGTGGGTTTGCGAACGTCCTGCCGTCCGGTAACTGTCCGGACCGAGCCCAAGTTGTCGATAGCGCGTAGTGTTTCACGCGCGCTTCAAGATGTCAGCAAAACCCTAGAGGCCCAGCGGGGTCGGAGCCTACTGAGGCCACGGGTTAAATGAAAATAAACCCGGGGCCCTAGAACGCAAGGCAAAGAAGGAACATAAGAGTGGTTTTAATCAATAAGTCTGACACGCCCAGCGCTCCGCCCAAGAGCGAGATAAGTCATTGAAAGATTTCCTTTCCCACCTAAAATAAAATGCCCAAAGATGCTACTTTCGGTCAAGCCGAATATTTGCCCGCGTGTTTGATCGAAACTGGCCGAAACCTAAGCCTCGGTCAATCTCTACATTTTTTATTGATAGGTAAGCGAAAGCGGCTAATCCTGCGAAGATGTGGTCGATGATGGAGTACGTTTGCTTAGACTTTTTTCTGAATAAATATTTATCACAGTCATCAGTTCTATTCTGACATTAAGTTAGTTTATTTTAAAGGCGATGCCGTAATCTATTCGATTCCAATTCGTGTATTCTGATTGTCTATCTGTGTATAAACAAATCCCACAGCGTAAACATCGAAACCCTATTTGAATGCTATGTAGATTGACTGCAAACAATACGCTTAAGGTCAGCTCACACTGAGGCGAGACGCGATGAGATGCGTAGTTTTAAGATAGCTGGTTCAATATAGAACTTTACACCATAATTATGGCGATAAGCCCCCTCTTTGAGGAGTGGCTGGAAAGATTACAACGGCTTCCTTACCTTCCGCATGTCGCAGGTCATGAGGAGGCCACACGTGCCCGCGCTAGGCCATGAGTGATGCAATAGAGATCCCCGGGGCCCTGGAACAATGGCAAAGAAAAATAGGAGTGTGTTTTTAGTCAGTAAAAGTCTGACATTATTTCTCGCTCCGCCCATGAGCGGGGGATGTGACTAGAAGATTTTCCCAACCGAAAAAAAACCTACATAAAAAATTAAAGATTCGTATACACTTTGGCGGTAGATGTGGTGTTAAAAAACCCCCATAGCCCGCGCTGAGCATCGCGTATTCCAAACGCCCCGCGGCTTTATAATGTACCTTGTAGTACCGCGTTGCTAGACTCTAAGAACTGTCAGCAAAACTAAAGGAGTGCAGTAGGGGCAATACCTTCTAGGGTTGCGGGAAACGGAAACTTTTGCAAGAGTTCAGGACCATTGAAGGAACACGCTGAGTATTAGTCACTAAAAGTCTGACACTTCCTTTTGCTTCAGTCAGAGCGGGCAGAAATAACTTCCATTAATTAATATATTAAACAATTTAAAAAAAAACGCAACACTGCCAAGCGCAAAAACCACTTGGACTCTAGAAAAAGCGACATTCTTTTACATATAGCGGTAGTCGAAAAGTCCAAAACAATGACATGAGCTACCTAAATGCCATGCAGTAAGTCCCTCACATTTTAGTCACCGGCCCCGGCTTATGAGTCGTACATCGCAGATTCAAACGCAGGCAAATGCTTTATTTTGCGTAATTTATTTATTTATTACCACTGCTCCCAAAATGGTGAAGGAAAACATCGTGAATAAACCGGCATTTCCTATAACCAAAAATTCGAACACATGTGATATTTACTTACCCGCACTGGGCCACGTTTTGTAATACTGCACATTTCTTCTCCTAGAAAGAACACTTGAGTCCCAGCAGTGACAACAATATAAGACTAATTATTCTATGTTAGCCTTTGTCCTCTTCAAGCGTGATCACTTCGAGTCATGTCTCGGTGTGTGCTAACCCTAATTTAAATACACAACTAGTACTAGACTACCTATAGGTATGTACTTATTTACTCCACAACCAACC
Source organism: Mythimna vitellina (assembly GCA_949316375.1). NCBI lineage: Eukaryota > Metazoa > Arthropoda > Insecta > Lepidoptera > Noctuidae > Mythimna > Mythimna vitellina. Next base: position 18,036,778 of record OX438697.1, read on the forward strand.
AATACACGCCTATTAGGTCCCGAAAGATGAAGTTCCCCACAACACACAGTGTAATAAAACAAGAACGCTCTCTGTGCCAACATTATCTACTAGAGATGGGCCCAGCTAAACGACTAGTCGGCGCTCAAATGGGTGCCTAGACTGGGAACTATAAATGTGACTAGATGATCAGTTTTTCCGACTAGTCGATGCATCTCAGTTAAATAAAATAAATTATATAAAACGTTTAGTAAGTAATAGTGATATGTTATTCTATTTTCTGTAAACCAGAGTATCTGATACCAGTCTTGCCAATGAATAATTTTACCCAGTGGATCTTAAAGTATTCAGTCTTTTAAAATAAAATATTGTTCCTCAGCTGCATCTGGTTAGACTGGAAGACCACTACAATATAGGAAAGATTCGGCAGTTTTTTTTTTTGTAGCCAAGTGCCAACTTATCGTCGGCTATACATGTCAACATGATAGTCAACAATTCGGACTAGTCTATGTTGATAGTCAACATTTCGGACTAGTCTATGTTGATAGTCAACATTTCGGACTAGTCTATGTTGATAGTCAACATTTCGGTAGTCTTGTGTAGTTCGTGAACGATCTAGGTCGTTAAATTGCTGACACAGGTGAATATGAGGTATAGTTCGTTAGCTTATTCGATTTGACCGACTACTGTACTAACGATCCGACCGGGCACTCGCTTCACTTATACTTCTCATCGTTTGTTGTAGATGAAAGATGTCTAATCTATAGAACTAACAAGTACTAACAAGTGAACGCCTTTCTCAGGTTCGAGTCAGAAACTGACGAACTAAAAGAGCGACCTAGTCCGCTACGGAGCCGCGTATTAAACTGAGCGCTCCTGGTTGTGAACTGCTATGCACAAGACTACTAGTCGGTCCACCACTAGTACCTACCCACCTACTAATTTATTTGTTTGTACCCACTAAACATTTGGAGCGGCTCCAAATCGACAATTTGATATTGTACGGCGGACATCAAAATTGCAATGATAACTACTGTTTACATTAACGATTGGCTCACTAATCATTGAGTAAATTACTTTAGTAAATATTGTAGTTCGGTTGACGGATTGGTAATGAGTATTATTTGAGGACATAGAAACGTAAAATTGATTGAAGCGAATTCAGATAAATCAATCGTTGAGATATTTTTTACAACAGCTCCCATTTAAAAAGTTCACTGAAGAATCTTTCTTGAAGAGCTATGCGGAACGGGATGTAAAGTCCCGCAGACCAGACGGGTGTGGTGTCTGATCCGGGCAACTGTCCAATAGTTGATTTCGGACTGTTGCATATTATGTTCTAATCGCAAGGAGAACTCGTAATACCGCATTGTAGGATTTTGAATTTTAGTTCCTAAATATCGGAGTTTCCTTGCGTGATGGCATCAGGAATGAAGATGATCGCAGGAGAACCAAGGTCGCCGACACAGTCCGAAGAATCGCCAAACTAAAGTGGCAGTAGGCAGGGCACATTGCTCGTACAACGGATGGTCGATGGGGCCGAAAGGTTCTAGAGCAGCGACCGCGCACCGGAAAATGCAGCGTTTGAAGGCCTCCCATAAGGTAGACCAACGACTTGGTGAGAGTCGAAGGAATGCGGTGGATGCGAGACGCACAGGATCGGTCGTTGTGGCGGCGCTTGGAGGAGGCCTATATTCAACAGTCGTGTGGACGTCGAAGTGTGTTTTTTGGGCGGAAAACATCGGTCACTAATAAACAACTGGGAAATCATAAAATAACTTCTGCCGCTCTTAGTGGAGCAGGAAATCTCAGATTTTTTTACTGTCTAAAGCCCACCTATGTTCCTTCAGTTGCCCTTTGTGCCCTAGGGTCATGGAGACTCTTTCAAATAATCCCACAGGCCAGGTGGGATAAATAAGCCTACTTTTTGGATCAGAAGTAGGTACCTAATACAAACGTATCTTGAACTAACGACGCGCCCCAGCTTCGTAAGGGTATTAAAAATCTTTGACATTCTCCGCTTTTGTCTACTACAATAATAATATTCCACAACTATCACACAACGCCGTCTAGTCCCAAGCTAAGCAGAGCTTGTGTTATAAGTACTAGAGAACTGATAAACATACTTATACATTTCTAAATACATACATTTAGAAAAATTACACCCAGGCACAGAACAAATCATCGTGCTCATCACACGAACATTTGTCCTGGGTGGAAATCGATCCCACGACCTCCGGCATAGCTGTCAGGGCCACTAACCACTAGACCAACATGCCAATAATATGTATGTATTATACTCCTAAACCTTTCTCATGAATCACTATGTCCATTGGTGAAGACTACATGAAAATCCGTACAATAGTTTTAGAGTTATCGCATTCATACAGACAGATACTGTAGGGACTTTTAGCGGGTTGCTGAATTAAGTATTTTGAGTTAAGAATGTCTCAAACCCTGCTTAAGTGCCAAATTTTGACAGGTCTTCAGGCTAGAGTTTAAAAAAATACTCAACTTCAAATGCATAAATCAGAAATTGTAGAAATTTGGCATCTGTCTGCGCAATACCAACTTTCTGAATTGGTTGATACTTGATGGTTTTGGTTAATTCGACAGTTATGGTTTGATATTGATTCGGTTTAAATGATACGACTTTAGTTTGGTTATGGTTTCATGGTTTAAACAAGTAATAATTTATATCTATAAGTAAGAAAGCTAAGTTGGTTTAATCTAAAAGATGGTTTGAATGGTTTTAGTATGGATTGAGTTACGCGATCGACGAATACGCACTGATTTAAATAATTACTTTTGCTAGTTTTATAAAAATGCATGAAAGCAAAAGTGCTTCGCTGTTCGGTTGTATTTCTCCGAACAGAAATTAAGGGTGAGTTTTATATTTGAGGGTTTTCTGAATAGTTGTCCGTCTAAACATAAAAGTACAAAGTACATTGTGCAATGCTGTTTAAACATTTTATCGTCCGCAATATCGCGTTAAATGATTGCGACTGAAACTACGCTCACATGTCGTAAGCACTCGGCTTGTCTCTTAAACATTTAATAGGCACATCGATTTGTCTCTCTGCTCGGGAATTGAAGAATTGCGTACCCTAAGCAAGATACAGCCTTAGGTGGAAATCAGTCATAAAGTGGAAAGATGGAAAAGTTGACAAGAATTTGTCTGTTTCGCCCCTGGATTTGCACAAATATTTTCGGGTATAAAAGAAAGAAAGAAAACATTTATTTGATACTCGCACAAGACAAACAACAATAAAATAAAAATATACTTTCATTAAGTATACTTTCATTCCCATTCCATACCCATGATTCTTTATTGTACCTACATCAAAACAAGTTATTAAATACATAATATAATGCATAATCAGCCTTTATTATGTTCCCACTGTTGGGACTCAGGCCACCTCTCTAGAAGAGGGTATGGGTCATAATCCAACACGCAAGCCCAGTGATGGATGTCACATATCTTTGAATTTTTGGTTCTAGGACATGCCGGTTTCCTCACGATGTTTTCTTTCACCGTTTTAAAAGCAGTGGTGATGAAATTAATTATATATACCTGAGTGAGTGAGCAATGGTTGCCGAGTGGTAACGGCCCCGACCTACGAGTTGTAGGTCCCGGGTTCAAACCCGGCCAAGCGCATTAATTTGTGTAATTTATTTCATCACTACTGCTGGAACAAAAAATTCGAAGACATGTGACATCCACTAACCAGTAACCAGGGCAAATAACAGTCCCTGTAATTCGGCTAGGAGGGCAGGCATTTTAACACGTCATGTAATGTCTCTGGCTTAGTATCGTTTTCGATGTTGCGGGAACGTTTGAAGGAGTTAGCTTGGCCCTAGAATTCCAAGGGCAAAAGGAACCTAGACCGGCTTTAGTCAACAAAAGTCTCACATCTTTCTCTAATAGAGTGAGAGGTACAGTCGGCTCACTGGTTGAGCGATTGGCTATTGCGCTGTTTGTCGTGGTTTCGATTCTCGGTCTGAGTGTCTTGTTAACTTACAGTAACGCCTGAGTTAAGGTAGTTAGTGTGGATCATCAAATTTGACAAGGAACTATAACCTGTACCTACTTTATGTGCAAATAAAGATCAATTCTATTCTATTCTATTCTTTACTTAGATCTTAGAGAAGAAAACTGAAAACTAATCTTCTCTTTCAAGTTTCACAGCTAATGCATGACACATTTAACTTTTTATGTACATTTAAAAATAGAATGTATAAAGTCTTCACATCCAGCCAGTGAGCTACATGCTTAAAACGAACGACATTTCACTTAAGCGCTTAATTTAATGTCATGAGTCGAGCTTAACTTAAAGCTGAGATCTTAATCTTAATTTAACGATGTCAACAATTACTGCTGTGTACTCATAAAATGATTCATATCTCTTTAATGTTATGAAGTGGATGCGCCAGGGTAGCCCGCGACAGGCGGTCGCCTCCTTCTGCTAAGCAATAATGCTAGCGAAGGAGGCAGCCGCACGCGTCATCCCGACCCCGATTTCCAGCCAATGTAGGCGTGGGCTTGCGGACGACGAGCAATGGGTAGCTCGCCATCCGGCCGTCCGGTAACCTTATTTTTTTTTTCGGTGGGAATATCATTAAATGACATCCCCCGCTCTTGGGCGGAGCGAGAGAGTGTGTTAGACTTTTACTGACTAAAAATCCACTCCCGTTCCTTCATTACCTTTCATACCAGAGCCGTGTCCTAAGTACTTTCAGTAGCAGACCCTTGACCCTAGTAGGCTTCAACCCTGCTGGGCCCCTACTGTTTTCTGATCGGACGGCGGGCTTCCCATTGCTCGTCGGGTAACCGTCTGGACCGAATCCGAGTCGTCGACGGTGTGTAGTTCTCCACGCGCGCCTCAAAATAGATATCAGCAAAACCGACCCAGGTGGGCTAAGCCTACTGGGATCATGGGTTGGTTTCCGAAAGGGAAACCCGGGGTCCTGGAACGCTAGGCAAAGAAGACACATAGGTGTGGTTTAAGTTAGTAAAAGTCTGACACGCCCTCCCGCTCCGCCTTAGATCGAGAGAAGTTATTGGATGATATACCACCTCAGAAAAAAAGGTAACCCGCGAAATTCAAATTTAGTTAAGTTTTTATAATATTCATAATTTTAGTGTTAATTTATTATTTTGTATTTATAACTCTCTAGCCTGACGCACAGGTTCTCCCTAGTTCAGGCTAATAAGCAACTGTTCTTTTTAATATTTAGTATACTTTATTGTTAAGGTGCCCTATTTTATAAATAAAAGATTTAAAATATTGTTATTAAATGTTTCTTAAGTATTTGGCAGACCAATAACAAACTACATTCTACACCTACAATTGACTCTGCAATTTCAAACAAAGCAAGCTTTTCCAACATTCACATACTCAAAAATATAAAGCTATAAATCGGAACAATGTCCGCAGAAAACACGTGCCCACCCGAAATCAAACACGAAGGAATCAGAATCTCCCAGTTTCGCAACTTCAGTGGTGAACCCGGAATAGTGCACCAAAGTATTTACCATACCGAACTATTTTATCTACTTCCGATGGGCCAGTAAAACGTTTTCAAGTTAAATTTTACACTTGTCGACGGAAGAACATATATAAATTGGCCGATTTAGACTCTCTAGTCGGTAGGTAGCCGACGAAAGGCGCTCGTAGGAACGCAGTTTAAGGCATGGAAGAATCGCGATTGTTAGTAAAGAAAGATGTGGTGTTGGAATGTTTTAAACTACTGTGAAAATAGATGATTTACTACTTTTTCCATTCCATACTCGAAGGGTGCCAACGAGACTCTATTACTTAGCTCCCGCTGTCTGTCCGTCTGTCTGTCTGTCCGTCCGTCTGTCAGCGGGCTGTATCTCATAAAGCGTAAGACGTAGAGAAATACACATTCTGTAAAATTTTCAAATGAAATTAATTAATTTAATTCTACTGCCGCGAAAACGACAAATAATAAAATTAAAATAAACTTTAAAAAAAATTGGGCAAGTGCGAGTCGGACTCGCGCACTGAGGGTTACATAAAAACCTATGAAAACAGTTCAATTCCCGAATTTTTCCAAATTGCAAAAAAGGTTTTTTTTTTTGTGACGTAGGTATAAATTTACTGTTTTCAGATTTATTCCTATACCTGTGCTGTAAGACCTTACTTTATGCCAAATTTCAGGTTTCTGGATCAACGGGAAGTACCCGATGAATTTTGATTCCTTTGACAGTGTCGAAAATACGTTTTTTGCGACATAAACGGCCGTATCTTTTTTATTCGATTACTTAAAAATTTAATTTTTTACACCTTCAAGGGACTGTAGACCTGAGTATATGGTTTTAATTTCAACTCGATACCTCCACGCGTTCTCGCGATAAAGGGTCTGGAAAGACAGACAGACGGACAACAAAGTGATCGTATGTATTCGGTTTTTTCCTTTTAAGGTACGGAACCCTAATTAAAGGAAGTTCACTACATCATCTACCTAGCCTTTTCCCAACTAGCTTGAGGTCGGCTTTCACTCTAACCAGATGTGGCTAAATACCCGTGTTTTACATGGAGTGATCGCCTATCAGACCTCCACAACCCAGTTACTGGGTAACACGATACTCCTTGGATAGACTGATGGTCATAGTTTCTGGCATCTGACTACCTATAACGTCTGTCAAAAATCTACGAATGACAACCGAGACCGACGGCTTTACTTGTTTTCCGAAGCACGGTGTGTCTATAATATCCTAGATAAACTTATAAAATTTAGTAATCTCATCTATTTTCTAAAAGTTTCCAAGAGCTATACTCGTAGTTAGCGAAATTTTTACGCCATGATCTACCTGTGTAACAAGTCGCATCTAAATCCGTTCACAAGTTTACACATGCAAAGGAAAACAGACAGAATTACATTCGTATCATCATCTTCCTGCCCTTGTCCCATCTTATTTGGGGTCGGCGTAACACGTTTTTTTCTTCCATTCTATCCTGTCAAAAGTCAACTATCACTAACTTCCTTTTCTTTCATATCACTGTTCACACAATCCATCCATCTTTTCTTTGGCTTCCCTCTCCCTCTCCACCCATCCACATGTAAACTCATAACTCTTTTAGTAACATGTGTTTCATCTCTCCTCTTTACATGACCATACCAAGACAAACGATTCCCCTTCAACTTTTCAGTCACTGGCGCCACTTTCAAACTTCCTCTAATATATTCATTTCTTACTTTATCCGTTCTCGTCACACCACACATCCATCTCAACATTCTCAGAACACAGAATTACATTCGTATAAATATTATTAATATGGATGTGGTTAACTACGAAAAAGTGTAAATCCAAATTCAGATATTTACTTGCACCGCACAACCAGTTCAGTCCAGCCATCCAGTAATATTTTACAGGTCGCTACCTAACCCACCCCGGACGGTAAACGTTAGCTCCAAGAATACCCTGATTGCTGGCTTTAGCAGCAATCATTTAGATGGAAAAATACCTGGATTAAGTCTTTCAGCTCCCTTAGTTGAAGTGGAAAAGGATTATTTGGATATTTCGTCTTGCTTTGTCAATGGGATACAAGCTGATGCAAGTGTAGAATTAAAGGATTCGTTTGTTGCGTGATTAATTTTAGTAATTTCTGATTGTCTTTTATTACTTTGTCTTATAAGTATTGTAATTTATTACATAGAATTGGGGAGACTTTCATCAGCCATATTAAGTATTAGCTGTTCCCCGAAGCTTCGCCCGCGTACATAAAATACAGCCTGTGTCACTCAGGAATAAAGCAGTTTTCTATCCATGAAATTGTTTTAGCAATTGGACCAGTCCTTCTAGCCAAGTTACGATCGTTTCGTTTGCGTCGAACGCCTCGAGTAGGCCACGCCTCCGATTCCTTTGTTCTGATGTCATCTCAACTCTCAGTCACGTGGCCAGAACAAAGGAAGAACTTGACTAGGGGGCAGTACTTTCAGAGATTACCTAATACAGAAAAAAAAAAAACAAAGAAACTTTACCTCGTTGTTATATTATGAAGATTTCTATTACAATGCTCTTGGGACACATGAAAATGAACTTCACCTGCCTCTTTGGTTACTGCTCCACTCCTATTAGTTGTAGCGAGATGTGGTGTAGCATATAGTCTTCCTCGATAAATAGGCTATCGTATATACATAACCAAACAACCTACCATATACATAGCCTGCACTGATAGCTGCTATTTTTACGGACTAAAACAGACCTGTGTTCCTTCAGTTGCTCTTATGCGTTACATGGTTACGGTGGCTCTTTCCAGGTATCTTGCAACCCCCCACCCATGGCTTGAACATTTTTCGAGGCTCACAGTATACAACCAGCATCGCCTAGTCTAATTAGCAGTCAAGGCACTGAATTTTAGAAAATAGAAGACAAAGACCGATAACTGGTCCATTTTAGGGTTCCGTACCTCAAAAGGGAAAAACAGGACCTTTAGAGGATCACTTTGTTGTCCGACACTCTGTCTGTCTGTCAAGAACCTTTTTCTTGGGAATGCTTGAGGTATCGAGTTAAAATTAAAACCATACACTCAGGTCTGCGGTCCCTTGAAGTTGTAAAAAAATCAAAATTCTAAGTTAACAAAAAAAATAAATTAGTACGGCCATTTATGTCGCAAAAAAACGTATATTTCGACACTCTCAAGGGAAACAAAATTCATAGGGTACTTCCCGTTGACCTAGAATCCTGAAATTTGGCATGAAGTAAAGTCTCATAGCACATGTGTAGGAGAAAATCTGAAAACTATATATTTGTAGTTAAATCACAAAAAAAACTTTTTTGCGATTTGGAAAAATCTTCGTAACTCAATTCGGGATTTGAACTGTTTTCATAGGTAAGTTTGTATGTAACCCTCAGTGCGCGAGTCCGACTCAAACTTGCCCTCCATTTCTATTGTCAAATATAGATTTATGTACAAAACCGATCACAGTCACATTGTACATAATAGATCAACTCAATAGAGTTAACCAAATACAATCCGCGGTAAACAAACTCAGACCAAGCCCGATTCCATGTTGGTACATAACAAGTCATATATTATGTACTGCATAATGTATGTATATGTGTATCGATACTCCTGCCGTGCGTTACGCAGAACTGTACGTGACTGTACGAGACACTTGTGCTCGCGAGTGTACGCCGAGTCGCTGATTTTGTGAGAAGTGTACTCGTGTGTACGTAGTCTTCGGTATGGTTGTGATGTGCAGATAAAGGAGTCTATCTTGTTTTCTATTGGCTAAGGAATGTGTGAATAAAAAAAGAGTTTTTGAATTTGAGTTATCGCGGTGTAGCGATTAGTCAGCTAATATTCGAAAACGCTGACTAGCTGAATAATAAAAAAAAAAGTCCAGGCAACGCCAGGTGTTCAGAATCGCAGTACCTATGCTCAGGGAGGATCTGGTTAAGTCCAATCAACAAAGCTTGAGCACAGGCGTAGGGTAGCCAGCCTTTCGGTGTTTCACAGGATGCATTTTGGAGGGTGTGAGCGGGAATTGCATGACTTGATTCCACCATCTCATTTCTATCGGACAACCCAACGAACGGCGAGTATCTACCCTTACGTTGTTGAAACCTTTACAGTCCGGACCAAGCGTGTCGCCTCGTCGTTTATACAGCGTACATCGAGGGACTGGAACAACTTGCCTGCTGCGGTCTTCCCGTCCGATCAAAATTTAGCTGTCTTCTAAGCTAAAGTAAATAGATTCTAAATAAACTAGTGCGCCTCACTATCAACGATTGTATCACTACTTAACATCAGGTGGGATCGCAGTCAGAAACTAGGTTATAACAATAAAAAAAGGATCTTTCCAAAAGTAGAAAAAAGTTTTTTGTAACTCAGGGTGTAGGAAACGTGTTTATGGTTATCTTAACATCACAGGGACAGAGCAATAGGTAGCTCGCAGTCCGGCCGCCAGGTAATTAATTACCAAGCCCAAGTCGACGGCACGTTGTCAACGCTGTGTTTCACGCGTGTCTCACAGAGAGGTCAGCAAAACGGTTGTGGCCCACTGAGGCCTATGCCTGCGGGCCGCGGGATTGTTCGAAAGAGTTGCCGTAGCTTTAGAACGCAAAGAGCAAGTAAAGGAACATAGGTGGGTTTTAGTCAGACAAAAGTTGACACTTCTCGCTCCGCTCAGAGTGGAAAACTTATTTGATGACTTCCTACCTCAAAAAAAATGGATAGTCTAAAAACGTTAATGTCTATCTGATTAGCTTGTATAGTCCCACTGCAGAACGAAGACCTCCCGCCCTCTGTTCCACACAATTCAGTTTTTTGTTAGTGCTATTCAGATTAATATGGTACAAGAAATTTAAAAAAGGAACTTTGTGACAGTTCCTTTTTTAAATTCGTAATTTGACAGATAAGACAATGGTTTTTTTTTTCTAAAACACGATTTGCATGTGCTATGTAGACACTTTTGCTGTTGGTTTTTCATACACTTGTGTTCGCAAGCGTACACTAACTTACGTTAAGTACTACCAGTGCCAACGTGCCGATTCCACGAGGAGTGTATATTGTCTAGTGTCTGATATACGTAAATGTTGAAAGGGTGGTGTGCATGTATTGATGGATATTATTAACTTTAATGTATCCTTGTATTTATGTGTCTGGCGAGGCAGTTTTGTTCGTAAGTGTACTGCTTGGGTTGCGGGATTATTCGAAAGTGTTACTGTGGCCCAGAAACGCAAAAGGTAACTGAAGGAACACAGGTAGGTTTCAGTTAGTAAAATTCTGACCCGCCACAATCAATCCACCCAGAGCGCAAGAAGTTACCTACCTATTTGATGACATACAAACTCAAAAAAAGAAAACATTTAAATATATATACATTAATTTTCTCCATCACACCTCGCACCGTTATTAGGGTTCCATACCTCAAAAGAAAAAAAACGGAACCCGTATAGGATCACTTTGTTGTCCGTCTGGCTATCTATCTCTCTGTTAAGACCCTTTATCTTGGGAACGCGTGAATTTATCGAGTTGAAATCAAAACCATATACTTAAGTTTGCGGTCTCTTGAAGCTGAGAAAAAATCAAACTATTAAGTTAACGAATAAAAAAGATACGGCCGTTTATGTTGCAAAAAACTTATATTTCGATACTCTCAAAAGAATCAAAATTCATAGGGTACTTCCCGTTGACTCACAATCCTGAAATTTGGCTGAAACAGTAAATTTGTTGTTACATACGTCACAAAAAAAAAATACTTTTTTTGCTATTCGGAAAAATCTTCGAGACTGCATTCGGGAACTGTAGTTTTTGTACGGAACCCTCAGTGCGGGAGTCCGACTCACACTTGGCCAGTTTTTTTTTAATTTATTAATTTGATATAAACCAGTGCTTGACTTCGATCCCACCTGATGGTAAGCAGTGATGCAATCGTTGATGATGATGCGCACTAGTTGATTAAGAGCCTATTTGTTTCACGGAACCATCTTTTTCCAACATTTTATATCTATGCTAACCCTTTCAGCTCGCGCAGTGGTCTATAAAACCCGAGGCTGCAAAGCGACAGATCGAAGCCACCAACGGTCTGGATGCTAGTCAAACCAAATACCGGCTGAAATGTTAATACTATCTAACTACACGGGAAATGCCCAATTAACGCCTTCTAGTTTAGTTTTACTAGTTTTTAGACCGTCGGTATCTGCGTGTTCGTTTGCGTCAAAGAGATCTGGCTAATCCATTTTCAAAAAGAGAACGTTTTATTTTTAAATGGTCGTGGTTTTCCGTTAATCGAATTTTGATAGTGGTCAATATTTACCTATTAACTGGTTTTAAAAATGCATAGATTTTTAAAAGGTCTTTTTCCTTTTTTATTGCTGAACGATTCTGGGACTGGAAGCACTCTGGATACAGGGGTACAATAAGACAGTACACTTATAATGGAACTGGATGAAATCCTATGGTAGACTGACTACCTACAACACGTAAGTAAAGTAATTTATTACTTGGTACATACACTATAATTACACTTACCACTATTTTTCTCTGCATCATCAAAAGGTTGACTATTAGAAAATGTCCTGTACTTTTGCGTGTGAAAAAAAAAAAAAACTAATTAATGCTAAGTTTTAGGGTACCGTGGTACCGTACCTCAAAAAGAAAAAACGGAGCCCTTATAGGATCACTTTTCTGTCCATCTGTCTGTATGTCTATCTCTCTGTCAAGACCCTTAATTTCGAGAACGCGTGGAGGTATCGAGTTGAAATTAAAACCATACTCTGAAGTCTGCTGTCCCTTAAAGCTGTAAAAATTCAAACTTCTAAGTTAACGAATAAAAAGGATACGACCATTTATGTCTCAAAAAAACGTATATTTCGATACTCTCAAAGGATTCAAAATTCATAGGGTGCTTCCCGTTGACCCAGAATCCTGAAATTTGGCATAAAGCAAGATCTTATAACACAGGTATAGGAATAAATCTGAAAAAAATAAATTTGTTGTTACCTACGTCACAAAAAAAATATACTTTTTCGCAATTCGGAAAAATATTCGAGACTCCTTTTGGAAATTGTAGTTTGTACGGAACCCTCAGTCCGCGAGTCCGACTCGCACTTGCCCAGTTTTTTTTTAATTATTGTTAGACTTGCGCTTTGCGACTAAGTACCTCACCTAATAGAAATCGACGACCACATGTCTATGAAGCACATTTGACTTAAAGACCCCCAGGTTGGTGGTTATAGCTATCAGGAAAGACAGACTCCGGCAGAAAATTCCTTTTAGCAATTGATTAAAATAACTTGTCATGTTGATTGTATCTCAATTTAGATAAAAAAAATACGTTCCTTTTTTCTCAAAAGCCCACAGCACCAAAATGATAGATCAATCAAAAAGATTAAAAACGTTACGCGATCAAATTTGGAATTAACCGTCAAACGTGGATGATCATGGGCCCGGATTTCCGGATGAAACTCGCCCCGGACGCGGAAACGCTCGCTAATGTATTCGCCCCACGTCGAACGACACCCGGTAAAATCCGGTTAAGGTGAAGATATGCCCGGGTTAATCTTTCTACCGTTTAATTTATGACCGTGACATTCTTTTGTTATATTTCAAGATGATAATTAATTCTTGTGATTAATCATTGAAACGTGAGAAACAACCCTCGTTGATCTAAAGGCTTCATCTCACTGAAGATTCGTAATTTCATAATCTCGTCACATTGGACTGATTAATTAATTTTCTTAATTTGTATTGAGGCTGTAATTAAGAAGTTATGGGGAAAATACTCATTATGTTTACGTCGGTCTTGTGTATACATAAAGGTGTGATCAGATTTTTTTTTATAAAAATCTGATCACACCTTATTAAATTACTTCTCCTATTCTAAGGTGGAGTGATCTTTCATATGACTGGTCTGTTGGTCTAGAGGTTAGTGGCCCAAAAAATCTTTATTGCAATCCATAATGTTATGTCTATTTTTTTTTTTTTAAATTGATATAATCCAGTGCTTGACTGCGATCCCACCTGTCATAAAATGCATGTCATGTCAGGTGATAAATAATAAAAACTTGAAATAATTATGGACCCTGTCGGGCACAGCAACATTATATATAGTAGGAGAGAGGAAGAGAGCTAATATAAGTACCTATTTAACTTTCCTATCTGTATATTTATTATATCGTTTAATTCATTTCAACTGATTACTTATTATTGCTATGAGTATATACTATAGTTTTATATTTACATTTAAATTAATAATTATATTCTTATGCTTAAATGTCGGATAACTAAAAAAAAAATTTGCCTTTGGTCCTGACTGCTAAGCCGGAGGTTGTCGGTTCGATTACTACCCAGGACAAATGTTTGTATGATGAGCACAATCATTTGTTCTATGTCTGGGTGTAATTTATCTATATTATGTATGTATTTAAAAATAAATAAGGATCTTTGTCAGTTATCTAGTACTCATAACACAAGCTCTGCTTAGTTTGGGACTAGATAGCGTTGTGTGATAGTTGTGGAATATTATGTTATATTATATTTGCTTTTTGCGTTCTAGAGCCACAGTATTTTAAACGTTCCCGCAGTAATCAGGGTAACTTGAGCCTACTGTTCACGGACGCGTAGCTTCATAGACTCGTATTCATCATTATATGCTTCGTTTACCTGGTCACAACTTATATAAAAAACTATGAAACACTGCCGACGAAGCATCAAAGACACGACGGCACGACGGACATTGCCGCGACAATACCTAGCTTTTACTTATACATTAAAGTATGGAATAGAATAGAATAGAATAAACTTTATTGTACACCCAAATAATAACAAAACTTTTACACAAACTTAAATCTATGGGTACAAAGGCGGTCTTTTCGTTGACAGCGATATCTACCAGACAACCTTAGGGTGGAATATAAAAATTTGAAATAGAAAAAGGGGGTCTGCGATGTACTGCAAATTAATAAAGGCAATATTAGATTAAAATTATAAACTAGACTATACATATATGTAATATAGATATTATATATAATAGATAACATATAAATATTATATATATATAAATATTATAAGCTAATTTCATACAAAGAGATGGAATAAAAAACTTTTTACATAAAAAGAATAACCGACTTCACTAAAAAAAACACTAATAGGATCAAAATAACTTTAATTTCGGAAGTCGGTGTTTCTCGGTAGGTATTATTTTTATCTTATTTAACACCCCGCGCTGGCTTAATCCGCCACTGGCAACAACTGCTTTACAACATTTTGTACAAATTATACTCTACTATGAAACCTCAGTTTACCAAAGAGATAAGTAAGAACCCCATCATAATATTTTCCTTCAAATCCGTACGACATTACCCCGCATATTGACTAAACGACGGAATGAAAACATGCCGAGGATAGTTGTAAACAAAATAACACATGTTGAACCGTGGAAGCTATGACTTTGGCCCCGTTTGGCCTACTTTTCGCCCTGTCGAGGCCCGCCTTACGTCACGATACGACCCTGATTTGCATATTGCAATTAAGTCTTGTAACAAATTGTGTCCATGTGTAAAGCTTTGTTTGGAATATAGATTTTTTTAAATAATGTTTTAGGAAAACTATTTTTTTTAAATTTAAATGGGTATTGTCAGTCTAATTAAACCACTCAAAAATGTTTAGACCTAAAACTTGGTCAAGTTTCAGTCGGCGTTTTGTCTAATTGATATAAAGCCGCGGTGTCACCCACCGTAAGTAGGTGTAGTAGTAGTAGGTACTAGTGGTGTAAGGCACCAGTTTATTAAGAGCCTATTTACTCTTGTCTTATAGACACCTGAATTATAATCGGACGAGAAGACCTCAGCAGTTAAATGGTTCAGGTTCTTCGATGTACGCGGTATAAACGGCGAGGCGAAACGCTTATTCCGGATCGAAATAAAGCAGTACTGTGTCTTTTATCTTCTCGTTTCTATTGTTTCCTTTTCATAAACTTAGAAAAGAAAGTAAAATGTTTACTGTCACTCATCTGATTTTACAAATAAAATTTTTATTTTTTATTTATTTAAACTTCATGTACAGTGGTGGTACATAGGCGGACTTAATGCAACAAAGCATTTTTTAGTTTTGATAGGATCGCGTTTGACCACTATCTCACCTGACGGAAAGCGATGATGTGGGCATACATGTACATAGTGATAACCTTTCGATTTAATTTATTTATTTTGACCCGAACGATATACATATAAATGGTGCCAACAATTTTGTTACATCTAAACACCCAAAATAAGCGCCCATTTAATTCCACAGCAGAATAATTTTATCACAATTCCACCATTAGCGGTATTCCATACCCGGGTATGCCCGGATCACAGCGGGTGCCGTAATGACCGGGTATTGATTTATTGGCGTTTAGCACGTATTAGCGGAGCGCCATTTATCTTGGTTGCCAGTCAGCGCCTATACTGATGCAGCACGCTAAATACCATAGAGGTTATGTTTTCTAATGAGATTTTTTAATGATATATCGGCAAGTATTTCACGTTTTCTGTAAATAGGCACAATGTGTGTGTACTCACTCTGTAACTCAAAGGTTTGCTGGGAGAAAACTCATTGTTGAGTTAAGCTCGCCTTTGTACATAAACTGTATTATCTCCGTGTACTATGTATGTTTTAGTGTACAATAAAGAATTAAGAATTAAAATTATATGAGTAAGAGTAATTACGCCATGATTGTAAAAAAAAAAACACAGGAATGAGTGTGATAGCGAGTCGATTATTCACTCATAGTCTTATAATAAAAAAATGAAAAATAATTTATTTACGGCAAATGACGCATGGTCTACTTTTTTATTTGAGGTTTTGGGGAAGGTGGGAAATCTTCCAATCGGTGTGTCAGACTTTTATTGACCCACCTGAGGATTTCATTGTGATTATGCTTTGTTTAAAATTAATATAAATACATACATAATAAGCAAATAATGCTTTTCAGGGTGATAATAAAGCATTCAATGTTTTACCGTTTTTCTGAGGATGTCACTTCTTTTTCTTCGTTTATTATCGTCGATATCATTTTCAGCTAAAACATGTCCAACTTAAAATATACCATTCTTTGTGGACATCAAAAAAAATTCATAATCTCGCAAGACTTTCTGCATTGTAGAGTGAATCTATTGTTTCAAAAGAAGAAAAACAAAAAAAGAATGGTTATGACAGAAAAAAAACTGTACAAATAAAAACTACACCTGAATCAGTGTCAAATCCGCACACTACCAATCCGTCTATTATACCACCAAAAATACGGGTAAAACATCAAACGCAAGATGCAAAGCTTAACCGGTTACAAGGTAAGCCGGGTAACGTGGAACCGGGTCGCCGCCGTGCCACGCATAACATTAGCTATACCCGGATTAAAGACTTAGCTAACGTTTCGCAGTGCTGTTTGCGTCGCATTATTTGTCGTCATCAGCGTCGTACTGGCAGCCGAGGGTTAAAGAAAAATGATGAGTCGTTTTTTTTTTCTTGTTCTCGTCATCGGCTTTGTGTGTGTTGTAGTTTATTTGCGTTGATTAAAGTACTGATTGTTTATTTTTTATTTAGCTTTTTATTTATTTGTTTGTAGTTTATTTCAGGCATTAATTAACCCATAGTAATATTATATAATTAAATATTTTGTTATAACATAATAAATTAAATTAAATACATTAGATTAAATAAATTATTAAAACATTATAAAATTACTGTAAATTATTATTATTATGAATTTTAGCAGTGATTTTTTTTTTCGTCTGACAATAAATCTATATCTATCAGAATATTATAAAAGACAAAATCGCTTACTCGCTCACTGACTCATCAACACCTAGCCTTGGACCGGGTCATCCTTGGACCTTCAACAATGTGTGAAGGAACCTCTGTGCTAAAGGTTCCTTTTATGATTTACACAAAGAGTAAGAAAGGTTTTCCAAAATTCACCCCCTAAAGGTTTGAAACGAGAGCCAAAGTTGAAATGGAGATACCTTCTTGGCAATTTGAGTATTATCTGCGGCCTACCCAAATGTCCTTTCCTTGGTATTGTTCGTCAAGTCGTCAAGTCGTTGAGCTCCTTAGTAGTCCTGACGCGGCTGAAGCTGCTGGTAGCAACTAGTAAGTAGGTAATTACGAAAAGAGAATAATGTACATTTGTTAAAAAATGAATTTATAATTTTACAAGCTTAAAAGCGAGAGATAGAGTGTCACTGTTACTGACTATATTACTGTATGTGTGAAGTACAAATAAACGTTTTTCTTTCTTTCTTTCTTTCTTTCTATATCCCAAAGTGTTTTTCAGTTGACCTTTGCGTTCTAGGTTGTGGTGACTGTTTCGAACAATCTCTCACTCCTGTCAGGCTCCGTCAATTTTGCTGACATCTCTGAGGGAGAATGATGATGGCAAGGGCACGTCAAAATAGGGCCCCTATACATCTGGAGATTAAGTTCGACCCTTTACGGACAATAAACAATTTTATCTCTTTAAAATATTGGTTTAGGTTTTTTTTTTTGGGTTGGCAAAATCATTTAATGACATCCCGCGCTCTTGGGCGGAGCGGCAGATAGTGTCAGACTTTACTGACTAAAAACCCACTCCTGTTCCTTCTTTGCTATTTTGCCAGTGCCCCGGGGATCTCTTTCGCATCACCCATGGCCACAGTAGGCTTCGACCCTGCTGGACCCCTATGGTTGCTGCCGTCGACGACTTGGGCCCAGTCCGGATGGTTACCGGACGATCAGACGGGGAGCCACCCATTGCTCGCCGGAGATCGGCAGAAGGAGGCAACCGCCTGCCACTCCTAACATTGGTTTAGGTGTAACACTGTTTATGTTCTTATCCTAAATTGATTTTATTTTAAGACGTCATAACAATATTAGATTGAGGAACAGCCCTGACTGGAACTTTCTGATTGATTGATGAAAAGTTTGACTTTCATGATAACCCAATTACAAAATTACTATGGTTTGAAAATAATATAATTTGGCCCAAAGCCAAATTATATTATTTTATTAATTCCAAAGCGTTTCTTTGTTATGCAATAAGCGAAAACTTTAATAGTAAATACCACAAAGTCGATCTACATCATACATAGTACAAAATCATTCCAATAGAACGCATTCCCATGATCAAAAGTATAATTTATGCTATTCCAGGAAAAAAAGGCAGGCAAGGCAAATCCGTTCTTCCGTTTCAGCGTAAAAAAGTAACAAACATACACACACTTATTACTCACTTTCTCCTTTATAATATTCATCATCATCATCGTTTCAGCCGAAGGACGTCCACTGTTGGACATACCCCCCCCCCCCTTATAATATCAGTGGGATTTATTGGTTTCTTTGCATTTTGCATTAGCTTTTAATACCGGATACTTTCCGCTTGAAAGCACTTCTATGATACTAACAATTTAGGCACATACACAGACTAACGGAAGCTCGGGACATTACCCGGCCCTGAGGGTCATCCTTGTGTGCCTAAATTGGCTTGAATCTATTAACAGAAGGTATAATGGGTTTTGGAAGCCATTTAAAAAGGCACTAGGAAAAGTTAATATGTAGTTTGGGAGATGGTTATGAAGCTGTAAAAACTAAGAGCGCTTATCAATTTAAAAAAAGTTAGTTTTTTGAGTAAGTCATCATCTTCATCATAATTTCAGCCAGAAGACGTCCACTGATGGACATAGGCCTCCTCCAAGTGTCGTCATAACGACCGGTCCTGTCATCAGTCATCGGTCTACCTCTTAAGAGGCCTATGAAAGCCGCTATCCCACTGGCGTTTTACGAGTGTTGGCGCATCTCCAACGTGTGCGCAGCGCCAATGTTGCGCAGACGCTTAAGCGTCCCGTTTTTAGGTTTACACAAGAAACTTGCGACGTTAACGGTGCGTCTGCTCAACGTTGGCGCTTACCGCTAGAAACCCGCGACGCCGACGTCGCGTCTGCGCAACGCCAACGTTGCGCAGACGTTGGAGAAACGCCAACGCTCGTAAAACGCCAGTGGGATAGCGGCCTAAGTGTTAAACAGTCACTGTCAAATTGTATTTGGTTCGTTATACAAATATATATCGATATTAGAATTCATCAAGTGAGCAAAAGAAAAACCTACGCATTTCCACGAAACAAAAAGATATAAACGTAACATATAAAACTAGTGAGGCTTATAAATCAGTCGATTCACCCCCCATTAGCCACATTCATCCCCATTGTCCTATTTGTGATATTTCGCATGACTACACATAAGCCGGCTCAAAATAACTGGGTCACAATCTACTGATAAAAACAAATGGAAAGTCAGGCTCCAGCTATTTATTTTTATGTTAAACATTGCTATTCAGGTTAATCCATGAGGCTACTGAGCCAAATGGCATTTTAATCCGCATGAAGAAAAGCCTGACAAAAAATAAATGGATTAAGCGCAAATTCTCGCGCCCGAAATTACTTTTGACCAATTTAACAAGTTACGACTTGTTACAAACCAGATTTAACCGGTTACGAACCGGATCAGGGAACATCAGTCAACGTAAACAATTTCCTGGAAGAAATACACTTTATTAAAGCTTTGAAGACGCCAATGGAATAAAACATAATGAAGTAAAAAGAAACACAAAATAATTTAAGTTCTCGCCTGCAGCAGATGATTCAATTTCGACCCTCCCGAGTTCTTTGATCATGGAACTGACTTATGTATTATAAAAAGCGAATATTAGCTTTAAACTTTAAAAAAAAATGAGAGAGGATTTGTGAAAAAATTGTATCTTTGATCTCGTATTATGTAATATATTTTGCATCTGTTTATTTTTCAAATTATCTGAATATTTACTGAATCGTTGATACCTGAAGTTCTACTGTTAATAAACATAACTCCCCCCTTGTGACACGCATTTGCTTAAAAACACTATGTCTTTTAATATTTACAAATCTCGTTTCACAGTATTTGTTTTCAAACTCCTCTGAAACGCCATGACAGATTTTTATGTTTTTGTGTATATTTATTAGGTTTGAATAAATCGTAGTCTATTTTTAACCTTCTTACCCCACCCCACATGTTTTCTTTAATAATTTATATAGCAGAACAACATTTACGGAGTTAGCTAGTGTTTTAATGTATTCCTGTAATAATAATAAATTATTTATAAATAATACAATTAATTATTGTTATTAAAGAAATACACAATTATGCAATTATAGTAAATAAATTGAAGAACCAAGTCAATAAAATAATTAAATCACATAAAGAAATAGCATAATCAGCCTTTGAATGTTCCCACTGCTGGGACTCAGGCCTCCTCTTTAGGAGAGGTAATGGGCCGTAATCCACCACGAGGAAACAGTGCGGGTTGGTGAATGTCACATGTCTTCGAATTTTTCGGTTCTAGGATATGTCGGTTTCCTCACGATGTTTTCCTTCACCGTTTTTGAGAGCAGTGGTGATGAAATAAATACACAAAGTAATGCGCCTGGCTGAGTTTGAACCCGCAACCTACAACTCGTAAGTCCACTCGGCCACCATTGCTCCTTAAGCTCCTGCTTATAAAGAAATAATAATTAACAAACATACACAACACACACAACACTACTTCGGGCATGGTTTGAAAACAGACCTAGCTGCGGCATTTCGAAGAACTAATGATGTACACAAATCCTAAAATTCTATCATCACAAAAGTATCTATTTATATTTACAAAATCTATCCCAAATAAAAATGTGCGCCACGAAAACTTCGACGCGTAATTAATCTGAAACTTTTCATTAAATTAATTAATCCTTTATTCAAACGAATCCTGGTACGAGTACATGTATGTAATCAGCTTGCAGAACATTCTAGGGTTACCTCCCAGAGATTTTTGTTATAATGTATTCCTTTTTACTTTTCTTTTTATTGGCTGTTGGCAATTCATTCAACAATGGCATTGAGCCGGGCACATTCCTTGTAGATCAGTCCTCAGACCTCAATTTTGGGCGGTTCATTGAGTCCAAAGCCAAGGTAGAAAGAGAAATAGTTAGAAAACTAGGCGTTCTTGTAAAGGTCCGACGGTACTTCACACCGGGACAGTTTCTAATGTTATTCAAAGCACAGGTCTGATCGTGTGTGAAGTACTGCAGTCACATAATTATGGGCTGGTGCTGTAAAATGCCATCGAGCAGCCTTGGCCTCGGTGGAAAGGCGTGCGAAGAGGCTAATTGGGGATTCAGATTTGATTAAGTCCAATCTACAAATCGTCGAGCACAGGCGCAGGGTAGCCAGCCTATCGGTATTTTACAGGTTGCATTTTGGGAGAGTGTGCGCGGGAATTGGATGACTTGATTCCGCCATCTCCTTTCTACCACCGCACAACCCGACGTACGGCGAGTATCCATCCTTACGTTGTTGAAACTTCAACGGTCCGGACTAAGCGTTTCGCTTCGTCGTTTATACCGCGTACATCAAAGGACTGGAACAATTTGCCAACTGCGGTCTTCCCGTCCAACTATAATTTCGGTGTCTTCAAGGCTAGAGTGAATAGGCTCTTAATAAATAAACTAGTGAGCCTCAAATAAAGTGAGTAAGTGAGTGAGTAGTGAGTAATGATTGCATCACTGCTTACCATCAGGTGGGATCGCAATGAAGCACTGGTTTATATCAGTTAAATAAAAAAAATAAAATAGAAGAGATGGTTTATGGGGTTGAAAGGTTCTAGTGACTGCGTACCGGACGAAGCAGTGTTAAAAGGCTTTCCACAAGTTGGACCGAGAATCTGCACAAGACCAGTCCTTGTGGCGACACTTGGGAGAGGCCTATGCCCCGCAGTGGACGTCTTTTGGTTGAAACGACGATGATAATGAATTCATTCAACCAATCAGCAGTTTCATAAATACGTGGTTGTAAATTTTTGCAACTATTTTTATTCTAGCAACTGCAACTATAAAACTTAAAAATGACTGTAAGTTTTAAAATAGTTTTCCACTTCTACTAAAAGAAAAGTGAGGAATAAAGACAGCCCTGCACCAGTCTAACTCCGCGGAGATTATAGCGGAAATTGCACCGGTACATGTGTCTCCGACTAGTGTGTACTGACGGCATTAATTAACTGCGCATGTCGTAGTAAAGTAATAAAACTGAAGTAGATACTAATTGTACAAGTCATACTTTTATTTTTGTTCATTGTTTGACTATAAAAGGAGAAACTGACTGACTGACATATCAACACACAGCCGAAAGGTACATGTCTAAAATGGCCCTGTGTAATAAAGAGTATACGGAATACACGATAATTAATTATCTTATTTATTAAATAGGTTGCAAATACTTCTATAACACGGACTAGCTTTATGCCAAAATGTGCATTTTATAGTATTCTATACGACATCGGCCAGCCGCCATCAACGCCTAGTGTCATGTCGTGTCGATAGTTAGGGATGCCCAATCAATAGTAATCAATCGATTGAATTTTTAAACGATTGTTTTTTTTTGTAGTGTATTTTAAAATACCTAATAAGTATGCTTTATAAATGAGGTAATACTCGATTTTAAATAGGTAGTTAGTTACAATAATGATGTAGTGATTAAAACCTATCATTTCGTTCTAAAATAGCGTTTAGTAGTTTTTAGGTTTATCGCGTTCATACAAACAGACGCGGTAGGGTAGACTTTGATTTATAATATTTAAGGAAGTGTTCTGTGCGCCGAGTGCGAGTTGCTCTTACGTTCGCATCTGGCTCTTTGATTGGTTAAGAGCTTGGAGAAACGCTCACTGCGTTTGGCTCTCTGATTGGTGAAGAGCTTGGAGTGGGCCAATCAGAGCGCCGAATGTCACAAACATGTCTATCGTGTTAATGTAAAACATATTCGCACTAGACACTATGTACTGAAATACAAGACCTAACTGACCCGAGTATTGTCTCGAAGTAAATCAATAGTGCTTAATTTATTCATTAAACATTTTTGGGTACAATTTGAGCCTGAACACTGAAAGCCGAAAACATCGAGCATCATTTTACTTAAAACGTAAGAGAATAAGTACTTAGATATTTACATTAATTAGTAGAGTTGCGTAGTTATTTTGCGTTTTAATTTCGTAACCATGGCTTCAAAAGAGTATTTTACCGAATTTTTTGTTTAAGATAAATTCAATTTTATCTATTTTCATGACTGAAGCGATAATGTACAAGAAAACTTATACACATATTTAATTGTTATATTTTTTTTGCCTCACCATACCGTTTACCTAATATCCTGTTTGGCAAGAAGCAAGATCTGACAGCACAGGTAAAGGAAAAAAATACAGTCACATAATAGCTTATATTTGGAATTGGACAATAATTGTCCGGAATCGTATTGTACCCGTACTGGAAGACGCAGTGTTGGAAGGTTGCGGGTATCCGATGCATGCAAGACGCACAGGACCGTTCTTTGTGTTGACATTTGGGGGAGGCCTATGTCCAGCAGTGGACGTCTATCGGCTGAAATGATGATGATGATGATGAATAATTGTACGTAACTTTTATCAGCCTAAGGGAGAATACTTTTTTAAATTAAACAATTAAATTAGTCTGTTAGTCTTTTATGTAATCTTTTAACCATCGGGCAAACCGACGTACGGCGAGTATCCACCCTTGCGTTGTTGAAACTTCTACGATCCGGACTACGGATACGTTTCGCTTCGCCGTTTATACAACGTAAATCGAAGGACTAGAACAATTTGCCTGCTACGGTCTTCCCGTTCGATTATAATTTAGATGTCCTCAAGGCTAGAGTGAATAGGCTCTTAATAAACTAGTGCACCACACCATCAACGATTGCATCACTGTTTACAATCTAAAAAAAAAAAAACATGAAATAAATTTTTAAACAGCTTAACAATAACTCAACACTAAATATGTCACTTTATTTAAAACTAGCTTTTGCCCGCGACTTCGTCCGCGTAGAAGTCGAAAGTGGTTTTTTTAGGATTTTTGAGATACGAAAATATGAAATATTTTTTATTATCTTCGTCGTGTGTGATAGTCCATTGAATTGTTGGTATGGCGAGCGATACTGTATCTTAAGATAAAATATTATAGTATCTTAGCCGTGTGCAGCGTGTAGTGAACTCCACTGCGGGTGACCTAACCTACGACCAACTTATTATTTGCGGTTCGTACAGTAATCGGGTCTAGGGATCGAACCGCAAAATTAAGTTTGTTTTTTATTGTATATACTTTTCTTAGATAAAAAGTACCCAGTGTGGTGTCCAAAATATTAAAGAATAATTGTATTTACCAAGTTTCATCGTAATCGAACCGGTAGTTTTTGCGTGATGCCTGAACAAACAGACAGTCAGACAAAAATTTTTAATCACATTTTTGGGTTCGGTGTCGGTCTAGTAACACCCCCTGCCATTTATTTTTTTGATATTTTCTATGTACAGAATTTTCACTTCTACAGATTTATTATAAGTATAGATTGGTAGATAGAACATTTTAAAACACCTGCGACACTAAGATCTAGAAATAAATTTTCTTTCCAACTTGTTATAATTAAGTTTGAAGGCACTATCCAGTATGAACTACATATCTCGACAAGTTTATCTCAGCATCTGGGTCCAAGATAGTCATTCATCAATGTAGTATTAGTCGTCTGTTCTGACTTATAATGTAATTAATAAATTGACGTTACAATTAACTATCGTATTTTAACTTAAACTAAAAAAAAAACTATACAGCAAACATGTGCTGGTCATATCATATGAGAACCATGCAGATTAGTGTGTGAGATTGTCTTTTAAGGAAAGAACCACAAAGATTTGAGTGGACCTGTCTAGTCTGTGCAAACATTTGTCAGTATTCGTATAGCTCAACTCAGGACTACTAATGAATATGATTGGTAGAATATCAGAAGCATATATAGTAATGAAGTATAATCGCTTAATAAGCTTTATCCGTTGGCTGGTATTGCTCCACCGTACGTAGGGCTGTCGCATGCGCTATTGAAAAGAAAATTCAAGAATCCGATTCCCGACATTCCCTCCTCGAACACAAAACCGCCCCAAGTAGGCTTAAAAGCCGGAAGAGCTTCCTGTATAGCACACAGGCCATCGATGACCCGCCACCTAAAGAAAGAATAAAGTTTTGGGAAGAGCATCACCTACCACCATCCGACTTCTTGAAACCCCAAGAACATCTCCCACCTGGGCGCGATTTGCAGTGGCCTATATGGAAAGCACCAAATCGGTTGCGAACCCAGTTGGGCCGCTGCAAACACAACTTGGCCAAATGGGGTTTTATAGACCTGTCGGATACTCAATGTGAGTGCGGTGCTCCTGTTAAAAACTTGAGCCACACATTAGAATGCCCCAAGTGCCCATACACCTGCACTCTGGAGGATTTGATGAGTGCTACCAATGCTGGTATTAATGTAGCCATCTATTGGGCCCAAACAGTTTGACGAGTTCGCCATCGAATCGAAAAGAAGAAAAAGAAGTAATGAAGTATAACAATTCTAATGTCAAAGCACCCTTATATTCGTCTCCTTTGATCTCAACTCCAGCCAACGACGAAAGCCGTACCACCATCTTGGATTTCCCACAACAATGACGTAACAGATCATTAAGCATTTCAGTTCAATAAATTCCCGACTACCCAGCAAACAACAATACAATCAATTCCTTTGAATTACGTAAAAGATTGCTGACTCAAGTTGGAAAGTTATGAAACTTTAGCTAACTTCATAATAAAGTTTGTCGTCGGTAAATTCAATTAATTTATCGACACCGACCGAATAATGGGGCTTAAATAAAGTTTTAATGGTTGCCGACACAAAGCTTCGGTGATTGAAAATGGAGCTTAAGTCCGTACATGCGTAATTTTATGTTCATTAGTGGCGAAAGAAATTGCAGTCTTTTTTATTGTACAGAAATAATAAAGGTCTTCTGTCCAAGGATGCGTAGCTACTACGATACGCCTAGGCTGCTCACAACATACATACAAAACTATGATATTCTGTCGAAGGAGCGGCAAAGTATTACCGTCGTGTCTTTGCCGTTTCGTGAATCCGTGGTAGGTTTAAGTATGTCGTAGATACAGCTGTTTACTCTTGTGGAAATCTTAAAAGGTTAATAAAAGTAAGGGTAAACGAGTTATACACAAGTTACAAGAAAGTATTTCTAAGAATGGAGTCCTAAGTTATTCTCTAGTTTTTTTTTTTCTTAATTATGTTGTCCTACACCAGTAATAACTCCTGCCGCTCTAGCCAAGTTACGATCGTTTCGTTCGCGTTAACGCCTCAAGTAGGTTACGCCCCCGATTCCTTTCGTCACGTCGTCAGAAAAAAAGAATCGGATGCGTGGCCTACTCGAGGCGTTCGACGCAAACGAAACGATCGTAACTTGGCTAGGGGGGCAATATCTTGGGTGGGTACACAAATATGTTAATTACATTCACAAGACACACAGACCCCATAGAACTATGTAATCTGTAGACCATACAAACATGTATTACTTGTGAAAATATGGAGAGTTCTAAGTAGGTACCAGTTTACAGTTTTACTTCAAGGCCTAATTAATTTCGCATTTACTACAAATGAGAAATTAATTAGGCCTCGAAGTGAGACTACGACATCGTTAATTTAACGAATATTCAGAAAACTTTGAATATTTGTTTAATAAAGACATTTCTGTATAAAGTTCAAATACATTTTTTTTCACAACCTCATTAGTCAGAGTTGTTTGTTATATTTCACGCCAGATAAATTTAGAATTGAGTACATTGACCTCTTTCTAATATCTCTGCCCCAAAAATAAACAATAAATTGTTTTTCGTTACTATAAAATGTAATGGATCACGATAGATGTCGATTCAAGACGAGCGTTATATTTTTATTTCTGTTTCTGAAATTAAGAATGTCAATACTTATAGTCTAAGTTCAATGTACTTACTTTATTCCAAATTTATTTCGTGCCTACTTTAGGACTTGTTCTATGTCCAGCGTCAGGCAACTACCACGAAGTTGTCTGGCATTTTTGCTGAACTGGACCTATTTGGTGCAGGCGCGAGACACACAATGTTAGTTATTTTTTTATCTTAAGTGTTTACATGTTGTTTCTACATTGTGTGTATTTGTGTACGTGTGCCAAATAAAATATTTTTCTTTCTTTCTTTCTATTTAGCTTAAGCCTCCTGTAAAAAACATATTGTTATGAAAAAAGCCTAGTTAAAAAAATAACCTGAACCATCAGCCTAGCTAGTGGGTTGATGAATTAGGATTTTTTTAACTGATGGGAAATCATAACATATCCGCCTAGCATTTAACTCACTACAACCTACAAGTGTTCGTTCAGTTGCTCTTCATGTTCGAGGCCCCTGTAACTCTTTCGAACAACCCCATGGCTTGAGGGTACGTTCTCGTTACACGTGGAGCCCCTTGCTAAGTATAAATTTATCTTCATAACATTCTATACCAAAATTTCCTTTACCACGAATATCTATTATGATTTTCCTGTAGCCAGATTTCTGATAAAAGTAAAGTAGAATTGTTCATTCGATCGTGACCTACATTTTCAGTTTTCAGCTGACCAAGAGAATAATAGTTATTGTTTTCGCTTGCAAAGTTAGAAGAAAAGTATTAAACTTTTACAAATATGTGAAGACTAGCTGCTGCCGGCGGCTTCGCCCGTGTGATTTTGACTGGCCTGTTGGTCTAGTGGTTAGTGGCCCTGATTGCTATGCCGGAGGTCGTGGGTTCGATTCCCACCCAGGACAAATGTTTGTGTGATGAGCACAATTATTTGTTCTGGGTCTGGGTGTAATTTATCTATAATATATATGTATTTAAAAATATTTAAGTATGTTTATCAGTTGTCTAGTACTCATAACACAAGCTCTGCTTAGCTTGAGATTAGACGGCGTTGTGTGATAGTAGTGGAATATTATATTATTATAGTAGTAAATTATCCCAAGAGAACATACTAACGGGATAAAAAGTATCCTTTAAGCTATTCCAAGACACGGTCTACCGATTTACCAAGTTTTATCGAAATCTATCCAGTAGTTTTTTGTTTGCGTGGAAGAGTAACAAACATCCAAAAATATAAAATTTCGCGTTTATAATATTAGTAGGGATATAAATAAACTAAGATTTGTAAGTTATATTGACCTGTAGATTTTGAACTTTACCTCTCTTTAACAGGAGACTGTCAATGTCCCTTGATAACTTCGTCTGTGCTACGTTCTGGTATCAACTGATTATATAAGTTGATGTAAAATTTAACGCAATATTTTGACGGATTATTTTCGAGTGAATTTCAGTGACTGTTTTAATTATTCGGAAATGTTTCCTAATGGTATATTAGGAAATAATTTGTAATGTAGTTTTGTTTCTCAAGTATCTGCACAATGAGATAATATTGCCTACTTAGTAAAATATTCGCACATCTACAATGCAATCAAAATGCGAAATTGAGTTTTAACAGCCTAAGTGTTTAAAAGTGGATTATTTATATCCTTAATTATATCTATTATGGTCTATACTATTAGTCAACATCCCAATTTATATTAACAATGATATAAAACGAACTCAGAACTTCATTTTAGAGATTTTTGTATGTTTGATACTAGTTTCTGTAAACTAAGAAAAATGTAGATGTGCCAATATATTGCTAGGTGAGCGATATGTGGAATCATTAAAACAGGTGTGATCTCGGTAATATGGAGCTGAGAAGTTTATTCCACTATTAACTGTCCTCCGTAGCTAGGATTACTGTTTCGCTTTTTAGGTTTGTAGCATGATTTTCTAAAGACTCTAGCCCTCTTCGATAAATGAACTATCTAACTCTAAAAAAATTCAAATTGTACTAATAGTTCCTGAGATTAACGCGTTCAATCAAGCACAAACTCTTCAGCTTTATTCACAAGTATAGATTGACTACCTCAGCAAAGCTTACTGAGCAGGTTGACTCGATACATAGCATAGCATAGCATAGTCGGCTTTATAATGTTCCCACTGTTGGGACTCAGGCGTCCTCTCTAGGAGAGGGAACGGGCCGTAATCCACCACGCGGGCCCAGTGCGGAATAGTGGATGTCACATGTCTTCGAACTTTTGGTTCTAGGACATGCCGGTTTCCTCACGATGTTCCTTCACCGTTTTTAGAGCAGTGGTGATAAAATAAATTACACAAAGTAATGCGTCTGGTTGGGTTTGAACCCGCGACCTACAACTCGTAAGTCGGGGACGTTACCACTCGGCCACCACTGCTCTACAGACTCGATACATTTGCTGATAAATACTGTAAAATAGTAGGAAGTATCACATCCTCATTGTAATGAGAAACAAAACGTAGAGCCTATTGAAATTGAAATTATTTATTTTTGAAACAGTAATGACACAAGTCCATATTATGTTAGTACAAACTTTTAACTATGTCAGTAAAATTTTAAAATTATTATTATTTTGGACGTGCATGAGCGACCACTGCCTCAGGATTGGGCTGTCCACTCTGTCCAACACCACGCCCAGAAGCGTGTTGGTGCTTCTCTTTACCCGAGACCACAGGGATGCTGTTCTTTTACAAAGCACCACCTGGAAGCCATCCGTGCTGTGGTCGACGAACGTGCCGGCGCTTCTCAAGCATGTAGTATACTTATTAGTAAAACCAATTTGTGATCAGTGACAACAGATTAAATATACTTAAGGTTTACTGTCCACGGACTCGTAGCTTCATAGACGCGTATTCACAACTAACTTCTGCCACCGGCTTGGCCCGCTTGAAAATAGGTTTCTCCATACAAACTTTTGACCCCCACTTACTTCCAAAATATTTTTAATCTTTTCTTAATGCTCTCGTAGTCTCAGTAGTTTCGGCTGCGTTGATATGTCAGTCAGTTTCTCCTTTTATAGATATAGATTATACACTTGGTATACTGTATCAAAGAAGCAGCAACAACACGACGGCATGATGCTGCCGCTTCGTCAACTCAGTTTCATAGTTTTGTATGTAAGCTTCACGCAGGCGTACACCAAGCGTATAATGATAAATATGCGTCTGTGAAGCTACACGTCCGAGGACAGTAGGCCTAACTATTCATGTGAACGTTTGACCCACTACACACAAGTTTAATGAGCAAAACAGCAATTGCAACACACCTCACAGAGCCCAAAGCATCCAATTACAAACTTCCCAATTGTCAAACCAAACAGTCCACGGACATTAAATCACAGAACATTCGGAAATCTAACTCCAGTCCAAATAGTGTTGCCAGTTTGCCGATTTGCGCGGGACGTCCCGATTTTTAGGGGTCTTGGACGCGTCCCGATACGCGCCTGATCGCGGGAAGCTAAACATCCCAATAAATTAATATATTTATGAAATACCATTATAATTACCAAAAATTAACGTTTATCATCGCTGAAAGCCCAGAGTCACCAGGTTTATAAAACTGCAAAATATTATGGTTATTGTGTTTTTGAAATGATTTAATTTAACTTCTTGTGAAATAATTGACTAATTTAATGAATTTGAATATTACACCAACGTATTTTTAAGTTACAATCACATAATATGGGCATTGAAATTAGTCAGAAATAAATTTGTTTTATTTTTATCATTACCTCATCGGTCGCATTCGCGTCGCAATACCGAGTGTGACGATGTGGAAAAGTTTGAATTAGTGACCATGGCACTGGAATGCAAAGGGCAACTGAAAGACCCGAGGTTGATTTTAGTCAGTAAAAGTCTGACACGCCCTCTCGTTCCACCCTGTAGCGTGAAAAGTCATTGGATGAGTTCCCAGCTCAAAAGAGAAGTATTTTTTATTAGTCCTGATCTAAAATCCTAAATTTGTTTTAACATCTGCGATTTTAATTCAATCGGACCTGGCAACACTAAGTCCAAACAGTGCTTCACAGTCAAATGAAAGCGGACGTCCATGTCAGTCGAATTTCATTACGGCTCCAATTACGTGTCATAACGGAATGGCATCTATTATGCTATCGTGCTTGCAATACGTATCGTGTTTCGTAATCGCCATTGCTATTAAATTGTTTGATGGCTGATAATTTCGTATTGCTTTTCTATTATGAGTGGTTTTTGTAGGTTTTAATTTTGTGACTTTTTATTTTGTTATTTGTTTGTGAATATTGCATATATTGTATTGCTTTTTTTAAAGTCAGAAATAATTAAACGACTTCTTCCGCTCTAGGGCAGAGCAGGAGAGTGTGTCAGACTTTTGTCACCTAAAACCACACCTATGTTCCTTCAGATACCTTTTGCGTTTTTGGACCATGTGTTTCCCTCTCACTAGTCAACCCATGGCCCTAGTAGGCATTGATCCTGTCGAAACCTACTTCGGAAGGTGAGCTAATTTCAAAATAGCTGAAATGGAAAATGGATTATAATTATTATCCTACAGATGTTTACTACATACTAGCAATCCCGCCCAGCTCCATACGAGTGTAAATTCTCTGCTTTTCTATACTATAATATGGATGTATTATATACTTAAAACTTTCTCATGAATCACTCTGTCTATTGGTAATAATTGCATGAGAATCCGTTCCGTAGTCTTGGAGTTTATCGCGTTCATACTTTGTCAGTACGAGCGCGGTAAACTCAAAAACTACAGACCGGATTTCCTGATAGCTACAACCTGGGGATATTTAAGTCAAGAGTGAATAGGTTACTTCTAGGCAAGCGGCCATCAGGTGATATAGTGGTAAAGCGCGAACCTATCAACAATAAAATAAAACCGGGAAAGTAAGAGTCGGACTCTTGTAAGACCAACGCCGGCCGGGCCAAGAGTACCTTTTCATCGTCTTTGGAAAATTATAATACTCACTTTAAATTATGAATTCATTCTCACTCATTTTAATAAATAAAAAAATAAAAAACTCTTGTTTATGATTATTTAATTAGAATAATTTATCAATCATTCATAAAATTCGTTTTCATTTAATTAATGTATTTTATTTATCCGTGGACAATAGTGTGCATTATCTGTTTATTTATTTATCTTTAGAATACTTTTGAACCTTAACACGTTAACGTTATCTAACCTAAACATTTCCAAAAACTTTTTTTTACCATTTCTTTAAGGACAAAAAAAAATTAAACATATTTTTTAATTTTATAAGAACATTACATTTTATCAGCTAAATAAATTACATTTGGGCTAGACGTCCTCCGTGATCGGCCGCTATATTTCAAATGAGACTGACTGCATGGGATATTGGAACGGAAATTGGCCACGTGACACGACCGGACATGGCGTCATCGAACGTGATATGAACTAGCCAATCAGAACACATTCAATTACAGGGCTGTCTTCAACGACCAGTTGATATACTTCAAACTTTGATGCTTCAAATATTATTAATGGGAAACAGTTTAAATGAAAAATACTTAACAACATCACTTTGTCTATTCACTCTGAGTTTCTTATTTGAATGTTTTTGTAACATGATTCTTTATTGTTTTGCAGGTACGATCAATATGGCTGTGTGGCTTCTTGTGGTAAGAGCTAGACTTAGTTTAGAATTAGTTAAATTAATTGTTACTGACTTTGATTTACTTCAAGCTAAGTCCGATTTAGGCTGTCAAAATTTACATAATTATATAACACGCTTAACTAAATACGATTCGTCATTCTAAAAAAGGCGGAAGGCCTGCTAAAGATACTACTAAAAAACGCACTAGTTAATCCTTCTTTTAACATGGTCTGCAAAATTCGTTTTTTGACCAAAAAGTAGTGGAGTAATATTGTCACTATTCATTTTACAAATACAGTTACTATTTAAATTATGATTTTGTATAAAAATTATAGGAAAGGAGATATGTGTAAAAAAACTGTACTTGGGCGCCATATTTGCAATATGGCGGCGCGAGTTGCAAACATACGAGATAGGAAAGCAAAAATTTAGAAACAGCACATTGAAATCTATAAAATCGTTAATTTCCAATACTCCCAGAAATATTCCCTTCATGTACAGTCAGGGGTCAAAAGTGCAATTGCACTCCATCAATGCTAAAGGGTCTAAAATGACTTTGTAGTAGTTTATAGCATAGAATCTATAGTATTGATTAAACTAGTTGTGGACTATGAAACTTCTAATACAAAGAAATAGTAGACACTGTAGCATTGGTAGAGTGCAAATGCATTTTTGACCCCCGACTGTACACCAAAGTAGGTACTACTAGCAAGAATATCAAAAAGAAAGATACAATAGTGCAATATGCACTTCGACTGTTCAAAGCTTGCCAGCCCTACCTCCACCCTGCCATTCGGTTATTTAATTAAGGGCACTTTAGGACCACTTTTTCAGTGAAGAAAGGTGAAGTATTAAGATATTATTGAATTTACACCGACACACGTTTCACCGAGTGGCTCAATTGACTCTTTTACGTCATTTCCTGCACCTTTCGGGATTATTTTTTACTCCTATGGTTCCATTTTTCGGGTATTTGTGGGTTAGCTCGATGGGATACGATTGAAAGGATCCATTAGGAATATGGATGTTTTGGGGTGAAGTAGTTTGGTTTTAAAAAGGTTTAATGCGGATCGCGTACGATAATAATCTTTAATTACTTTGGTATAGTGTTTATTTTTACATGGTTTCGTGTAAGAAAGTTACTCTATAATCACACTAATATTATAAAGAAGAAAATTTGTTTGGACGATTATAGCTACAACCGTCAAAAGTGAATAGGTCACTTCTAGGCAAGCGCGCTCCATCGTCGACCACATCGTCGCTTTCCATCAGGTGAGAGAGGGGCCAAGCGCGAATCAACAATAAAAAAAATTAGGCAATTGCGAGACGGACTCACGCCCTGAGGGTTCCGTATAAACTTACCTTTCTAAATAGTTCAATTTTAAGTTTGTAGGCGTTATAGTTTCTAAAATTTCGTGATTATCGAATCAGTGAGTGGTATTTCGCTTTTATATATATAGATCATTATTGTATTAAACAATACAAAAGAATTGGTTAAAATTTAGCTCATGGGTAGACCATGTTCTAGAATATGACATAGGACACTTTTCATCATAAAAGCATATTTTTTGTGATGATTTTTCACATTTACGCTAGCGAAGCTGATTACTGAAACTAGTCAAAAATAAAGCCTTTTTAGTGAAGTTTTCACCAAAAACAATTGTTTCGTTCTGAAGACCGAGTTATGAATGAGTAATGGTGTATACTCCATTCGACATAAAATTAGACATTTAAAGAAATCTGTATCGTACGCTTAAGAGAGTCCTTTTAAACTCGCCTATCGTCAACATCGATCATGGTTCAAAGCTTGTTGCTTCATCTAACGCAATCCAACGCGATGTTTGTTGAAGAAAGAGGCAATGCAAAAAAAGAGAAATAACGCCTGAAAGCTGTTCAGAAAAAATATTTCACAAAACTTGTTCCAAGAAATACCTACATGTTTTTTTTTTATGCCCTCAAAACTTTTTCAGAAAAATTGTCTTCATTTAAAATCTCGATTAAATTTGCAAGGATTGTATTAATGTACTTTTTAAAATTTTAAATATATGAGTACATTACGGAGGGTTCACGTAAAATAACAGATTTTCAAAGGTCTTTACTAGATTAGTTTTACAAAAATTTATGTTTTGATTTCTATAGAAGCCTAGATCCACAAGATAGCTGTATACTCAAAATATCTAGACATAAATATGTAATAACATCATAATCACGTAAGAGCGGTTGTATGGAAACGTACATTGAAAAGCACGCTCTTAATTATGAAGAGAACTATGTAACTATAATGAGATAGGAGCCTTTTTGGCCTCGCACAGATCTATTATTTTTATCTTATAATATTGTTGTCTTTTATTTTAAGTATTTATAGATTAAATAGTTACTTTTTGTTTTATTGTTGTTTATCATATGCGAGTCTCAAATAAATGTTTTCTTTCTGTCTTTCTTTTCTTTCTTTAGCTCTAAAAAGAAGTATTTGAAAATTGAATCATAACACTCACACTAATATTATTATTGTGAGTGTATGTACATGTTTGTTACTTCTACACGCTCGAACGGATGACCCGATATGGACGAAATTTGGCACATGGACTAATATAAAATCCTGGAGCGCGTAGTGATCCACGCGCTCCTCAAGGAGATGTCAGCAAACTGTAGGGGTCCAACAGGGCCGATGCCCGCTAGCTAGGACCGCGGAGAATTTTTGAAAAGGAAACCCGTAGTCCTAGAACACAAAGGGCAACTGACACAGGTCTGGTTTTAATCAGTAAAAGTCTGACACGAACAGAGCGAGAAGTCATTAGATGATTTCCACAATAAAAAAAAATGTCCTGGACTAATAATACTTTACTCTTACAGTACTTTTACGTGAGCGATGCCGGAATAAGCAATCTAGTAGAAGATAAGTTCAAATACTTAATTGCTATATTCTAAAAATACAATATAACCCCATTACTCGTAGTAAACGAAGCTACAATTGGACCAGTAAGTAACCCAACGTTGTTTGTCTTCAGGAGCCCCTCGGAAAATCTATTTTCTAGAAAATGGGTGAAAATTTTCAAGCGCTGCGTGTGCTTTGAATTCACAATCGGACGGGGTTTTGTTTATTAGCAAAGTTACTGGACCTGAGAGGTTTTTAAGTTCCACGTTTTCAGGGATTGTTGAATACGGCTTTTTTTTTGGTAAAGGATTTTGATGCGATTTACTTTGGCTATGTTGTGGGAAACGTGACTTTATGAAAGAGTGTGTCATTTTAACAAGTTTTAGTATTTATACTTATATTATCAAAATAAAATATTTATTTATTTTATAATTTATGTACACACACTTATACATTGAAAAAGATACAACATTATAAAAAATTGTACAAAGTTACTGCTTATTTCAAAAAGAAATTTCTTCCAGCAGACCTGCAAAAGGAAAGATCAGAAAAAATTTAGACAATAGCGTGTAGAAATAAGAAGAGTTTGTGAAATATTAAATTAAATTAAAAACAGAAAAAATAACACACATAATTTAAATATTAATAAATACATAATTATCTATATAATATAATACACCCTATACAAAAAAAATACATAAAATATGTACATCATTTTAAGATTATTATAAGACGGATGCCTTGTCTAATAAAATGGGTCTCAGAGATGTCGTCAGAGATTACCTCCTACAAACGAAAATAAAAAACTTTACCTCTTTATAATATTAGTGTAGATAGTGTAGATTATTACTATTTACTCAAGAGAACGGGCCATCAAGTAACCCTACGTAACCAAATCCAGCGAGACACCAACTTATGACTTAACTTAGTTTAATTTCAACTTGAATCGTGGCTAAGTGGCTATCTGGAGCTTAATAAAAGTGCATTAAAGCCATAAATCAACGTCTGGTCGAAACCACTTTGTGTTAGATTGGTAGTTTATTGCATTAAAAACTGAGCGGCGTCTGGGTTTGGTGCAGATGGTGGCCAGACATATAATCTGTAAGGCTTTGGTTCTCTTGACTTCATCATCAACTCATCATCTTCCTGCCCTTATCCCGTATTATTTGGGGTCGGCGCAACACGTTTTTTTCTTCCACTCTGCCCTGTTACTCGTCATGCTATCACTAACTTCCTTTTCTTTCATATCACTCTTCACACAATCCATCCATCTTTTCTTTGGTCTCCCTCTTCCTCTCCACCTCTCTCTCTCTCTGTTCTCTTGACTTCATTAGATCTCATTTTTACTACTGTATTTTATTTATTTAGTCTTCATGTAACACAAAGGTATAAAGGTGGACTTTGGTATTCTCTACCAGTCAACCTATGGTAAACAATAATATTAATTAGAATCGATCTAATATTATGTAATTTAATAATTTTATATGTAAAATTTGCAGTGCCCTTACAGGGTGCATGTTTTAATACTGTGACATGAAATTTAAATGCATGCTTATTATCCAGTGTTTTACATGTCAGCAAATAAATAAATAAATAAACGAGATATAATATGGTAGGTACATGAAAAAAATATTATAATTTAGAAAACAAGGGCACAAAAGTACATAAAGTACGTCACAAAGTTAAAATTAGCGCACATCTTGAAATTGGTACGTTTTTTTTTCCATTATGTCTTGTCACTCGTCACGTTATCACTAACTCCCTATTCTTTCGTATCACTCTTCACACAATCCATTCATTTTATGTTTGGCCTCCCTCTCCCTCTCCATCCATCCACATGTATACTCATAACTCTTTTGGAAACATGCGTTTCTTCTCTTCTCGTCAAAGGATTTCCTTTCAACTTTTCAGTCACTGGCGTCACTTTTCAAACTTCCTCTAATATACTCATTTCTCATTTTATTCATTCTCGTCACACGACACATCCAACTCAACATTCTCATCTCGGCTACATGCAATCTTTTTCCACCCCACTTTTTCACAGCTCAACATTCTGATCCGTACAGTATGACAAGTCTTATCATGAACTTGTAGATTTTAGCCTTTAATTTGAGGAGCGTCCACATGTCTCAAGCTGTTCCAGTGACTTGTCGTCATATCATCCAATCTGCGTTTTTTTTTTATTGGGTGGGAAAATCATCTTATGTCATCCCCCGCTTTTGGGCGGAACGGGAGATAATGTCAGACTTTTACTGACTAAAAACCCACTCCTGTTCCTTCGTTGCCTTTTTCCCAGGGCCCCGGGTTTCGCTTTCCACCCTGCTGGGCCCCTACGGTTTGCTGCGTTGGCTAGTGACAAATAAAACAATAATAAATAAATAAATCCTAGACAAGAATCGGCCTGTAATCCGGGCACTAATGCAATATCCTTGCCGAATGTTCAATATCGATGTTATCACCAACATAAAAGGTGTTTTATCGCATCTGGTTATAAAAATACGCCATTATTCTATGCTTTATGCTACCATAAAGTTTATAATAAACGAGCGATACTAAAAATTGCAGTAAAAGCTTCATATCGCGTGCTGGTAAATACCACTTATGATTCTTATCCTAGATGTTTTTTTACGCGATTTTTAAGCACCTTGTCTGAGTTTGGATAAAGGTAATTGATTTTGGTACGGTAATTAAGTGGCTTTGAATTAATTATGCGGTTTCGCATTGTTTGAGTAGCTTTCAATTTTTATGTGTGAAATTAAAAATGATTTCAGTCGAAATCAGTTGGAATGAAATTTTAATACGCACAAAAACATTTTGAGAAAACATTTTAATTATGCGTACAGCTAAGGAGTAGAATTTCTTGCTGGAGTCTATGTTTCTTGATAGCTGCAACCCGAAGATCTTTAAGTCAAGAGTCAATAGGTTATTTTTAGGTAAGCGCGCTCCATCGTCGCCCACATCCTCAGCAATTACAGCAATTACAAAACTAAGACAATGACAATAATTTGGTTCATACTGTGGAAGACTGGTGCCTAAGGTAGCAGTCTCTTCTCTCTCTTCATCCTCGTTTCCCATCAGGTGAAATAGCAGAAGAGCGCGAGCCTAATAACAATAAAACAAATTTATTTTATTATGTACATACACACAGGGAAATACTAATATATATTACAAAGGAACTAATTAATATACATTTCTTCCACTAAACCTACTAAAGGGGAAATGAAAATGGACACCTGCACCATATATTTATGATAGTGGCTGAAAATCTTATCAATAAAATAGCTCATCTTTAGATGAGTGTAAGCACTCATTACTTACATTATTTACCCATTTAGTTATAACAGATATAAATCCATACTTAGCATAGCATAGTCGGCCTTATAATGTTCCCACTGTTGGGACTCAGGCCTCCTCTCTAGGAGAGGGATACATCCATACTTATTACTTAATAATACAAAGGTAAAAGTAACTCTATCTGTCTGTCTGTTACGCTTTCACGGTTAAACTCCTGAACCGATTTTGGTCAAATTTGGTTCGGAGGAAGCTTGAACTCCAAGGATAGGATAGGATATTTTTTACCCGTCATTAACTTCGCGACTCGCATCCGCAATAACTAACTCGGGGGCAAAACCGCTGACAGAAACTGAAACATAAAATGAAATTTAAAAAAATGTTTTTCATATATTTTTTTTTACTGGTTGGGAAAATCATCTTATGACAAATCCCGCTCTTGGGCGGGAGATAGTGTCAGACTTTTACTGACTAAAAACCCACTCCTGTTCCATCTTTGCCTTCGTCCCAGGAAGCGAAACC
The DNA here is from genome assembly GCA_949316375.1 of Mythimna vitellina. Classification (NCBI taxonomy): domain Eukaryota; kingdom Metazoa; phylum Arthropoda; class Insecta; order Lepidoptera; family Noctuidae; genus Mythimna; species Mythimna vitellina. The sequence goes on from OX438697.1 coordinate 18,076,371, forward strand.
CGAGTCGGGTTTCGCTTTCACACTACCCGTGGCCCCAGTAGGCTTCGACCCTGCTGGGCTCCTACGATTTGCTGACATCTCGATGACGCGCCCGTGGAACACACGACTTGGGCTCGGTCTGGACGGTTACCGGACGGTCGGACGGCGAGCGACCCATTGCAACTTTTCTAAAATTTCATTTCATCCATATTCTAATCGAATTTCAAAAAAACTGTTTTCTCCTAAAGCTATTCATTTAGTCAAACTGACACTCGATTTAACCCTGTCAAATTCGCGTAAATTTTTCGCATAAAAAAAATCTAAGTTCACAACCATTAATACAAAATAAAATCGAATAAATAAAATACTTCAAGAAGCCTTTTTATAAACCCATCGCAGAAGCAAATGTATGTAAAAGGTTTACATGTCCCGGCTGAGTTGAGATGAAAAATTCATAGGTGAATAATCTCCTACTCGCCCGGACTTGTACCGATTCAAACTCTCCGAGGATTATAAGCCGGTCCACAGATTTTTGTATCTCGGCTAACGGTTTAATGTTAGATTTCTATTGTTGGTGATCCGCATATTTCGGCTGGTATTGATTTTTTTCTTATTTATGTCAGTAAAGTTACTTTTTTTGTGGGAATATCATCTATTGACATCCCCGGAGCGGTGGGGCGTGTCAGACTCTTACTGACCAAAAACCCACTCCTGTTTCTTCGTTGCCTTTCATACCAGGGCCGAGTCTTCCATCCAGAATCAGACCCTTGGCCCCAGTAGGCTTACATCTCCTTGAGGCGCGCGTGGAACAGTACGCGCCGTTGACGACTTGGGCTCGGTCCGGACAGTTACCGGACGGTCGGAAGGCGAGCTACCCATTGCTCGCCATCCACAGGCCCACGCCTGCGGTGGCCGGAAATCGGGATCGGTATTCCGGTGGCTGGGGCGCGAGGGTCATTGCCTCGCGCGTGCACGTGTGGCCTCCTCCTTTGCTGCAGTTAAAGTGACTGAAGACTAGATTTTTCGTTTATGTCGATTTAAATTTAAAAAGGCCTTTTTGAGTTGGCTCTGGATGAAACAAGAGGGACTGTCAGACTTTAGTGACTGAAATCCACTCGTGTTCCCGCAGTTGTTCTTTGCTCTGTCAAAGTTTAAAAGGGTTGGGTTTATAAAAAAAGCGTTTATACTTCAATTAGCCTCATCTGCTTTAAAATACATTAAAAATATTTCCTTTAAAAAAAATTTAAATACAATTTTTATTCGCCCCGATTTGGTTAGTTAATTATTAACAAGTGTTATACTCTTTAGGAATTCTAATTAACCGGACTTTTGCTAAACAATAGTATACCTACATTAACAAGTACGATGTGGACGATACTCAGAAATCACTTATTCCAAGTATCAACACGCATTTTGAATTCTAAAAGTTTCGTTTGGATATGCAAGCAATATAAATTTTATCGTGCTTGTTTTACCGAATAAGTTTTTAATCGGTAAAATTTGTAAAATATATAGGTCACTAGAATTTAAAGAACTTCATACATTTATAAATTCAAAATAAAACACCACACACACACACACACACTTTATTAACTAATTAACCATCAGCATTAGAGATATTCGACAAACACTCTCGCGTTTATTCCGCCAGGATTGGGCATCCAAGACCAAATACTCCATCTCGACAGCTGTTTTGACACCTATGAGGATTAAAGAGCTAAACAAAATGGGCCCAGTTGCAAACAGACGACCCTGGCGAAAAGGACGCGAAAACACTCGTCAGACCGTCGAGTCGTCGATTAAAGGGTTAATATTGCAACACCGCGCACCGGAAAACGCAGCGTTAGAAGGCCTCCCACAAGGTGGACCGACGACCTGGTTAGAGTCGCGGGAGTGAGATGGATGCGAGACGCACAGGATCGGTCGTTGTGGCGTCGATTGGGGAAGGCCTATGTCCAACACTGGACGTCTTTCGGCCGAAATGATGATGATGATTGCAACACCTGCGAACCCTATAAAAACCCTAAAACTAACTTTATTCTGGACGACTTACGAATAAATTCACATCCCACAAATTCCACCGAAAAGCTATCATTTTTATACGTCTAATATAACTCGTGACACCTATGCATTAAAAATATGTCTGCAATAAAAGCAGCTAAGACGTTATTAAAATGCATATCCTATTCCAAGGCACACTGCCACGTCGCCCGTATAAATCTAAGCAGCTCTAATTCTTTGTACAGCCACATAGAATGTGCCGCCATTTTTAAAAGAAAGATTTGTTACCGCGAAAATTAGGCGAGTAGAAAAATAGGTGAGCGTTTTATGCGAAAAATTACGTAGTGTTTTGTCATGTAGCGGTGAAAGGGTTAAAGTTCGTTTTTGAAATATTAAAAAGTTAATAAAGTGTAGAAATTTTTAAGAGGTTCCTTGAGAGTTAATTACAAAATGTATGGTTAATAGATTAGTTTTGGCTTTTCTGTTGCTCAAACCAGTTTCCTTTTTTGGTGTTCGGAAATCAACCAATTACTTTTCCCACACTAAGGTGGAGTGAGAAGGCGTGTCAAACTTTTACGGACTTAAACCCACCTGTGTTCTTTAATTGCCCTTTTTCTTTGCGTTCTAGGATCACGGTATCCCTTGCAGAAATTCCCCGTGGCCTTAGCGGGCACTAGCCCTACTGGGCCCATATGCTTTTTGCTGAGATCTCTTTGAGGCATGCAACACTACGCGCCGTCTTCGACTCGGGTTCGGTCCTTACTGGACAGCCGGACGGCGCGCTACTCATTGCACGTCGTCTGCAAGCCCAGACCTATTGCACAAACCTCTGTTAGTCCTTTTTTTATCCATATTAAAAACAGGATCGATTGGCAGCAAAACTAGGTTTTATGAAAACGGCCTCATGTTTTTAAAGAATGGCGAGTGTAAAATATTTATCACTAGCTTCTGCCAGCGGCTTCGTTCGCGCGAAAGTTGTTTTCTTCATACAAACTTACAAACCCCGATAGAGGTAGAGTTTCGTAAAATCCGTTCTTAGCAGATTTCTACACCCTATAAGGAACCTACCAGCCAAATTTTAAGTTTGTAGGTGTTATAGTTTCTAAGATTTCGTGATTAATCAGTGAATGGTACTTCGTTTTTATTTAAATAGATATAGATATAGAATACTTAATACACACAAAACAACGACAACAACATAAAATACAAAAAAAGCAGAATCAGTACAGAATTAGGTATACAATGCAGTTGCGCTAAGCGTACCCTAACCGAAAACCTGGCTATCGCTCAACCATTGCACCTATCGTGCTGTTGAACAATTTTCTTGACGACTGTAATATTTCACTTTTCAAAATAATGAATGTGTTATATTCAATATTATTTATAACGTAATTAAATTAATTTTCATTTTTCACGAGTATTAAGTAGTAGTATTTTATACATTGATAACATTTATGAAGCTTGAATCTAATGTTGAAGTACCTACCAAGGGTAATATTGTTGTGTGTACAAATATAAAACGCTAAACTTGTAAAAAGCCGTATTAAGGATAATTCTCTAAATTATTATGTAATTGTTAAAGATCTTTGATATTTATCTTAGATTTTATATTGCTACTTTAATGTAATAAGTTGTTTTAATCAATAAGTACGGTTATGAGAACCTGAGATTTGTCTAAGGTAGCGGGATATTGTATTTGACGTATAAGTGTCAACCCCCAGGTTGGCACTTTCCTATAAATATGACTGATCTCTAGTAAAGTCGCTCACTTGCTATCCAGCCCTAGACCACGTAAGTTATTTAATATTATGTTTAGATACTGTGGATTTTGTTTCTAAATTTTGCTATACGGTATTAGAGAATACTTGTTCATATTATTTGCCTTACCTTACTACTGGTTTGAAGTGGCCCAAGACAAAGAACATAGAATTAATTGTAAATGTTATTGTGATAAACTATAATTAATGATATTGTTAAAATGTGTCTATTAGATACTATGATTAAGCTTCCGAGGAGTTTCTTCGCTTGTTCTTCTCCTCGACGACCTAGTTTTGGAACAAGCAACTAGTTATTCGATTAATTGACAAGCCTATTTAAAATAAATACTTAGTCTTGTCTTTCTGTGCTTTTCTTCATAAAACCCTTTCCTTACACACCTCAATCATAGAAACTTTGAGATACAGTAAATAACCGTTATTCATCTTGACATTTTAGTATGATATATAGGTAGATATAAATATATATCCATATAGTTACCTCCTTATGCGATTAGCAATCACTAAATATGTAGAGTCTTTCAAGAACACTTCTTTATAGCACTTTTTGTACATCTTATACGCCGTGTGTAAATCTCACAAATGCAAATCGAATTCACTCACATTTTTATTCGTGAATAACATTCATATGAAGATTTGATCAGCGTGTACATTCACTAGACATACAGCTATGTATCTTTGCTGTGTATTCAATTATGGGTAAATGTATGTATACAGATTTTACGTGCATTCATTGCTGAAGCTTCTATGATTCGAAATTGACGAGACGGGGCTCCAATTTATCTTTAAGAGTGGGTTACAACTTTTTTTCGTTTGCATCAGGATAAAGAATATTAAATATACACAATTATACATCCCAGTTAAAAAATTAAGTTATAATCCAAATTTAAGCAATTATATTTTAATTTATCAAAATAGGCCTTTTTTCCTTTTATTCTTGAATATTTTAGAATTAGAAAAATTTGATATTTAAAAAATAGCTTAAATCGATTATTTAGCCGATTCTGAATATAACACTACGAGTATCAGGATGTGCTTTTATTATAAATAAAAAAAATAAAAACCTTTATTTCAGACCATTTAGATCCATTACACAGCCTTTCAAAATAAAAATCCAAAAAACACAAAAAAGTACAAGGACTTGTCCTAGTAACACAAAAAAAAAACTAATTATTTTAAAACAAAAACAATAAATCCGGGAAAAAAGGCTAGGTTATGTTACATGTTGTGTGATATACAAATACTTAAAACCGAAAATAGTAAATACAATAGCAAATCTAGAGCGAATCAATCTGGAGAGTTGGGTGAGGGATGTGTAGGTATTAGTACCTTAGGAAACTTAAAATAGACTAACTTAATATAACTTGAGTCAATTATGCATAATATATTAACCAGAAACCTTTTCCTACTAGCAGAGATGAAGGTACCCGAAAAACATATAATAATCGGGAACCGCATAAAAGAAATTGCCAAATTAAATCATTTTCAACCGACTTCAAAAAGGTGGAGGTTCTATGTTCGGCTAAATGTATGTTTTTTTTTTATTGTATGTTCACCGATTTTTCGCTTCGAAGATATGGAAAAGAACTCCTCATAGGAACACAGCAGAACTGTTGTAACAAGTAAAATTGCTTTATTTATACGTGTAGTCGATGACTGACTGAAAGAAGAGCGGTAATATATCGAACTGATCTGATGATGATGCCTGAAGTCAGGCACGGGAACTCTGTAATAAATTAATGTAATCTAACCGTGTTTGAGGTATTTAGAACTGTCATGAGATGCACTCTGGCTATAACTAAAAAGTGTAAAATAAAAAACTTTTTACAAAAAAAAATACAATCCTATTCTATGTAAAAAAAAAAACACTGAAAGGTGCAAAATAATTTTAATTTTGGAAGTCGGTGTTAAATAATGAAGAGACAAAACTATTATAAAAACATCGACTTCCGAAATTATTATTATTTTGCACTTTTCAGTGTTTTTTTACATAGAAGTCGGTTGTATTTTTATTGTAAAAAGTAGTGATTTATTAGCTTTAGTATAGAAATATGAAAGAAATGTCTTCATCAACAACGAAATTATAAAGCTTCAAAGCTGCTAATAGGAAAGAGAAGTCCGACGTGGTTTTTGACGTCAGTACCTAAATTGACGTCAAAAACCACGTCGGACTTCTTACCACCGCCATAGAAAATGGCGTTTTGACGAGAGTGAGAGATATATTTATTTATAATTGATATATCTCGTTTGATTTTTACCAATACTAATATTATTTTCATTGTTAATAATCTATTTTTGTAAATTTATTGACTACCACTTTGCCCGCCCGCGACTTCATTCGCGAGAAAGTTTTTATAAAAACTTTAACACCCATTAAACCGTATTTTGAGGGAAGTAAAACCAATACTGACAGTCTTTATTGTTCATTTTGATTAGAAATAGTCCCAACCTAAGAAATAAGGAGGAATTTGGAGGTAGGCGGAACAAAGTGTAAAGTCCCGCAAACATCCGTTAAAAAGGGGGATCCCCCGACCAGACGTGTGTAATGTCTGGTGGGCAACTGCTTGATAAATGATTTCGGGCTGTTCTATATGTTCTAATCACGCGAAGAACTTTAATTGCGCGATGCAGGATTAGTTCCTATGTGACGCCATAGATGTCGCTACAAAATTCTCCCATACAACCTTAAACACCCCTTAAACCGTTTCAGAGGAGTAATTTTGAAAAATAAATGATGAAAACCTTTTTTATTTACTTGGGTTACTATTTATACCAAGTTTCAAGTATATAGGCCCAAGGAATACAATTCAGCATACAAACACAATTCCCCCTATTCACCCCCTAAAGGTTAAATGTCCAAAAACCCCTTTTAGTGCTCACCTACAACGTAAAAGAAAGCCTTGTGCAAAATTTTACTGTAGTTTTGGCTGTGTGATGATATTTCAGTCAGTCAGTTTCTCCTCTTATATACTTTTACAGATATAGATAACACACACATATACGCACACACACACACATTTTTTTCGATTAATATGGCAGCGCATACATACGTAGACTTAATTTTTTTAAACCATACCTAAACGAATCCTGTACAATCAATTTGACAGAGCTTAAACCCTATCCCGCTCGGATTTGTTTCAACGTATCAGCCACAGCGATCATTGTAAATTTAAATCGGAGATTATGTACGGAACCGTTTGCTATTTGCATGTATTGAGCTGATCCCTGGTTTTAGTATTGATTAATTAAAGTTTATAGCATTGTTTACGGTTAGAGGTACCCATCGTGGAATAATTAATAAGTATGTATTTGGAATTTGTGGGTCCTCGTTTCGGATTCGGCCATTGATCCCTAATCCTCAATTTTTTTTTAATACTTCAAGCTAGTGCTTGACTGCGATCCCATCTGATGGTAACCAGTGCTGCAATCGTTGATGGTGAATCGCGCTAGTTTATTAAGAGCCTATTCAATCTAGCCTTGAACACATCTAAATTATAATCTGACGGAAAGATCGTTGCATTCAAATTGGTTTTTTAGTTGAAAATCTGAAACGTGCACACTTCCTAGAGTAGGATTACAAAGGGATTTTAACGCTCTCACAGGCCAGGTACATCTGAATGATCACCAACTTAGACTAGCTTGAGGACTACTGACTATCCAAGAAGAAACAGACCCCTCGTTTCTCTGCCTTTTGGCCCATTCCTTCTCCTAGAGAGGCCTGAGTCCCAGCAGTGGGAACATCAAAAGGCTGTTTATGTTACAGGATTATTCTATTATTTTTTTAATTAAGCTTTACTGAAAACCTGCTTCAGGCTGCTAACATTTTCACCAGACCGGGATAAGTAATTGAGTTTCCCTGATGGAAAAACGCCCGGTCAAAGCTGTCGCCAATACCCTCCCCCTTTTACCGTGAGGACCTAATTTCGTTATCAGCTGTTAACGTTCGTATGCCGAAATTTTTGACACATATCTCCTTTTCCTTTTAATCTATTCTTGTGTTTAGTCTGACTAATAGGGTATTTTACTCTGTATGTGAAAAAAAACTAAAAATATATTATTAAGATAGCTTAGGTAAAATGCAGTCAGTAAGTGTTGGTTTTAATTCATAAAATAAAAAAATAAATTTTAAAATTCAATTCAGAGTTTTCTGTTTTTATTATCTGTTCTTTATCACCTTGAAATAGTAGCCACCATGTTATTACGTCATTCGGCTGTGTAAAATGAAGTGACAGCTGTCAACTGTCAACTGATCGGCCATACTGAGCGCATTTGTTTACATAGCCAACTGACGACACGACCGCAGAGTAAATATGGCGTCCACTGCTTTCTACACTTTCGTCAAATATGCGCGAAAATTGAAATTGTAAATTTTAAATGCATTTTTAGGGTACTTAGCAACTAAATAAAAATTTTGTGTTTTTTTTTTTGTGGTTTATTATCACTGTAGAATCTAATTGAGAAACATTTAAAAAACGAGTGTAATACCCTATTGTAGGGTGAATAATTGTAATTGGCATGGCATGTTTAAACACCATTGCGCCACAGTGGTTGAGCGATCGACTGCTGCGTGTCGTGGGTTCGATTCCCGCACGGAACAAATAATTTTATGGCCTACAGATAAGTATTTCAGGTGTTAGTGTATTATGTATGTGAATTTACGTCTGTGAATGCACCTACGATACTGGAGTAATTCCTAGTGAGGGGGCGACGTGTTTTAAAAGAATAATAAATGTATATATATTAAAAACTTATGCCACTTTTCGTTGTAATTTTATAACTCAAGAACTGGCTAATCTATCCAAACTAAATGTTTAGGCTTTGTTCGGACTATTTAGTAGATGGTTTATGTGAAGTTTGCACAAAATCGGTCGAGCGGTTCTTCATTTATCACATTATTAGGTCGTACGAAGTTCGCCGAGTCAGCTATTACGAGTATATAAAAAACATACCAATACTTTTTTACAATTCTCATGGTTATCTTTCGTATATTATTTAACTCATTCAACTCTCTCTGAGGACTCTTTGCCTTAAGTAACTAATTGATTCTTGGTTGTTCGGATATAAACGTAACTTTTAATTGAGTAAGACTTTGTAAAGAGAAAAACTTAATTCCTATTGTCTGTTTGTTCCTTGCGAAGTAATTCTCTAATCTATCCTGTTTTTAAGTTATCTTAATGAGCAATGGAGGTTCTACGAGTTCTACATCATGGGTTCAAACCCGACATTGCTCTTAAAACGGGGAAGGAAAACATCGTGAGGAAACCGGCGTGTCCTAGAATCAAAAATCGAAGACATGTAACATCCCGCACTGGGCCTACATGATCTCCGCCCGAGACGTCATTGGGAGTAGCAAGACGATTTCCGGCCACGGCAGGCGCAGGCTTGTGGACGTCAAGTCATGGGTAGCTTGCCGTCCGACCGTCCGGTATAGACCAGATTGTTCAAAGGAGTTACCATAGCCCTCGCAATTAAAGGGCAACTGAAGGAACATACTCCAGCTGTCGAAACATAAGGCTAATTATGCATTGATTTAATTTCGTGTTTATATACAAGAGATATCCTTTGGAAGATGTCTTTCTTGTAACTACAAACACAATATAAATTTCGTCAATCACCACATGACACTACTATAATTCAGCACAAATAATGATAGGTACCATTAAGCGATATTTAATCTCATTAAACAGTCAAATTTGCGCCGCTGCGTGGCGAACTGGTGATAAAGTAATTATCGCCTTGCCTACGCCAATTAAGGCTGTATGCATCAATCATAATACCTATCAGACTGTCTAATAACTGTCTCAAATGATAGTGTTTTAGTATTTGTTATAATCATATACAGTACGGTTGATAACTTTTTTTTAGAAGAAATAGAGCAGTAGTTTATTGATATACATCTTAACTATTAAATATTATAATTAACTTAATAAGTATTTAAACGAACTTAAAATAATAATATGTACAAACGCGTAGAAAAAGAACTCAATTGGCATTAAAAAAACTCCTCCACATCGATGTCAATGGGAAAAGCGCCCAGAACGCTGGTAGCATTGCCACGCTGGGTGGCAATGCTGATTCGTCGAAGAGAAGCCCAGCCTCTGGTCACGCGAAGAGCCGACCAGCTGTTTGCCGATATCCCGAACCACTCGACAACAAATTGTTCGTTTTTCAAATGACGTTGGTAGTTACTTTAGAATACAATTGCTGAAGTTAGTACAGTGATATTAAAAATATATTCAAAACTAACTTATTTGGCTAAAAATGGATATTAAACATTGGGTTTTGCCACCCTATAGAAATTTAAGACGAAGACCATACAGATACTACGAGACGTGACGATAATCCCATAAAATACATACACTCGAATAACCCAAGGAGGGATAAGGCATTTAATACATGGTACCTATAAATCTTCACTAAAAATTGTAACCATCATCATCATTTTAGCCTAAAGACTTCTACTATTGGACATAGGCCATCCCTAAGTGTCACTACAATGAACAGTCTCGTGCGTGTCGCATCCATCGGATTCCCGCGACCCACACCAGGTCATCGGTAAAAAATATATTAAGATTCAATCTTTAAAACACACATCGCTTTAACAGCTATTTGATCCTACAATCTCAACCACTGATCCAAATAGCCATTCTCAGCAATTCACCTTCAAACATCTTAGTGCCCGCAATAAACGGCAACAACGACCACAAGACGTCCGCCCGGTGCGGTGGCCGAGCGATAAATGATCCCCACGGTGCAAAGAGACACGGCGCGATCAAATATTAACAAACTACCCTACCTTACGGCGATTCAAATGTACTCGTTTATTGCTACTACTGCGAGATTCAACTGAATTATTGTGCACTACTTTGAAATAGTTTCCCAGATTCAATTATAGGTGCGGTAAAGGATAGTTGGTGGAATGGCGTTTTATTGCACTTTGGTGGGTAGTTTCATTTACAACTGATGTTATGAATGGTGGTATAATGTACTTAACGTACGTATTTTACTTATATGGAATATTTTTGTCACTAACACTTATCTAAGAATTGAAACTGTACTTTAGTTTGTACTTTAGTTGGTGCCTTTTTTATGATCATCGAATGCAAAGGGACTTCAAATCCTACGCTCGAAACGAAAATTTTAAAACAACTCATCCTGAAATAAGCCAAGATCGAATTTTCTTATAGTGTCGTAAAAAGTAGTTTGGTCCTCCGAGTCGTTAAGTTTGACTAAAACGATGTTTCAACGAGGACCAACTTTCTATTTTAAAGTCCATCTAAATCTTAGCAGACTTCAAAGTTTTGATGGGAATTGACTTCCACAAAGTTGGCCGCTATGTTTTCTATAATGTTGGCTATAAAAGTTTGAACATACCATGTATAGTTGCCAGCTTTTCAAAGACAATATCGTGTTTTATAATGCCATAAACAAACATTGTTTCAACCAGAATATTCAGGAAAATTCCATACCGGTAACCAAATAACAAAACTAAAAAGTATTTCACACTAAACAATAAAGTTACTTCACGTTGTCTATGAAACTACAATACACGCATTCTCCTCAGATCGTTTAGATCTCAAAACTAGATTTTAGAAGTTAGGAGCCGCTGTTTGAAACTCAGTCTATTCACAAAAGGGTATGGTTTTCTAGAAAAAATACTAGCTGGATATTTAAACAACAGTCTCGGGACAGAAACTTTTTATACAGTGTCTCCAAAACGATTTTATTTTTATTTTACGCGTACACCGAGACCAAGTCCCGCAAACTTTTGAAGTTGGCAAACTTCTTTGTGATTAAGTTACAAAAAGAAATGGATCTATTTCCTAAGTTGAAACTTGCGAGCGGAATTCCTGGATTTTTGGTTATTCGACGATTTTAAAAGAGCAATTTGTGACGGAACGGTTTTCGCTAACTTTGCTCAGTTGGTAATAGAATTTAATTTATGGTTCGCCTTCGGGGTCTTTCGGGCTCCTTCGTGACACTGTGTACCTGCTGATGTCGTAACAATTTGTAAAATAAATTGCTCTTTCTGTGTTTTTGTTTTAACTGTGTATTTTTTGGGGAAGAAGGGTCGTTCGTTGTGACCTTTAGCTGGTTCTTTGTTCGTTTCCTATGTACGCTTAGGTATATTTACGAGAGCTCTCTGTTGGACGGTGGCAACAGCCCGGATTATTCAAACCGGGTAGCGCATGTGCAGGATTATGGCTTTGAGAGTGGGTCTTATGCAACTAGCTGCGAAAGTAAAAGAGTGTGGACAGCATAGAAATATTTGCCTCCTATTTATCGGCTTTACTTAAGAATCTACCTACAATTACTGACTATTTGCCTATATAGTACTATTTTTCTAGTTTCAATTTAGTCTTCTTTTGATTCCGCATCCATAACTCATCATTTCCCCAGCGTTTCCCAACTAGCTTGTGGTCGACTTCCAGTCTAAGCAGATGCAGCAGAATACCCTTAATTTAAATGAAATAACTTCCTATCAGACCTTCATAGCCCAGTTACTGGGCAACACGGTACTCCTTGGATAGACTGATGGTCAGACTTTCAGGCTGACTTCTTGTAACGACTTTCAAAGGTCTACGAATAACAAGTAAGATCAACGGCTATACGTGCTTAAAATGGTAGGTTCTAACCGGTTTTGAACCGGAACCACGTGCGTAGAGGCGAGATTTTTTCTTTCGGTGGGAAAATCATCTTATGACAGCCCCCGCTCTTGAGCGGAGCGAGAGATAGTGTCAGACTTTTACTGACTAAAAACCCACTCCTGTTCCTTTGTTGCCGGGGCCGAGTCTTCCTTTCAGAATCAGACCCTTGGCCCCAGTAGGCGTCGACCCTTCTGGGCCCCTACAGTTGCTGACATCTATTTGAGGCGCGTGAAACAGCCAGCCATCGACAACTTGGGCTCGGTCCGGACGGTTACCGGACGGTCGGACGGTGTGGTTGACGGGTGCCTTAACCAAAGGGCCATCACGGCCTCAAATCTGCAACTAGTCATAGGAAATACATTTCAACTATTAGTAATGGGATCTTAGTCTACCTTTACAGTAGTGCAGATCAATACTTCAGCAAATTAAATTCAACTACCGACCAAACTAGAAATGAGTTACATCTGCAGCTGTTTCAGCAGCTAAATGCAGCTAAGCAGAGCACCAGAGGGAAATGAACCGCGATTCGCAGTCGTCAGTGCACACATAACGTATGTAATTAGACGTAACAAAGAGTGCTTCACTCGCTCCGCTCACCTCGCTTTGCCCGCTCCGCTCTGCTCGAGTGTCGGACTGCGCTAAATGGAATTTACTTTTTGAATTTATAAAGTTGGTATTTCGAGTTGAAAATATACGTATTGTGTTTCACTGGGTAATTGAAATGTCGCGTTTATTTAGAATTGTGTTTTTTGGTAGCAGTTTTGTTATTTTTTTTTCTTGTATATTTTTTTTCTTATTACTAAAGCACGAGCTCTAAAAATGGTTTTCGTACCAGCTATATTAAAATTGGAGAACATTAAAAGAGTTTTTTGTCTCTTATCGAAGCACCCCTATTAAGGGGACACTTGTCCCAGTTTCACCCCCAATAAAGGATTGATCTGAAAAGAACTTTGTAAAGTGAAACGTCAGCTGTCGGGCTGTCATGACGAAAGTCCTTACGTAGGGAAATAAATTATCTGAATAATTTTAAAGTATTACGACAACCTGACAAGAAAGTGATGGTTACGTTGTTATGTAATGTTATCTTACTAGTGCGCATGGAGAAAGCCTAAATAAAATAGAAGCCTCAGTGCTTTCTACAAACTCAAATTGGACAATAAGGGCGATATTTCACCGGGACACCATGGCGGCGCGACCAGTCGCCGCTACCAACAAAATGTATACAGCTCTATAGAGAGTTACTCACCTGGTGACCGTGTGGTTGAGCAACTAATTTGGTGGCGCGACCTGTTCGGACGCCAGTCTAGCTGCCAGTGACGCCCCCACCAAAGAGTATGCAAGGGTTATATTTCACTGGTACATCATGGTGGCCCAACTGGTCGCGCCGCCATGGTATCCTGATGAAATATTACCCTAAAGCTATATCACATGGTAGGCCATATCTATACAAAAAAGTTTGGGTGCAAGTAATAGGTCTAGGATTGGCTTCTTGGGCTTCACTACTCTGAAACCTGAAACCTTTTATCAACTGGCTACTAAAATATTTATCATCACATACACACTCATCATAAAAACATACATTTAGTAATCTTTTGAAACGGTCCTGTGCGTCTCGCATTTATCAGATTCTCAAGACCTCCACCAGGTCATCGGTCCACCTTGTATATAGGATAGGCCTTCCAACGCTGTGTCAACGGTACGCGGTCGCCACTCCAGAACACTTCGGCCCCAACGACCATCTGTTCTGCGAGCAATGCACCCTGCCCACTGCCACTTAAGTTTGGGGATTCTTCGGTCTATTTCGGGAACCTTTGTTTTCCTGCAGATATCTTCATTTTTGGTGCAATCCTGCAACAAAACTCTGATCATAGCCCTTTCTTTGGATGACTTTAAGCCTTCGGAAGAGGCCCATTCATGCTTGTGTACACAATGTAGTGCTGTACCACAAGGCGACCACGTTTCGGAGCTATAACACTTAATGTAAACAAATAAAAACGTTTATTATTATTATTCTGAATGACCATATCAGTCTTATAAAGTTTCTACTGGTGCGAATCAGGCCTCCTCGTAATTATCCACGCGAGCCGAGTGCGGGTTGGTGGATATCACGTCTTCGTTTTTTGGTTCTAAGACATGCCAGTTTACTCACGATGTGGAACCTCCATCTATTTGAGAGTATGGTGTTGGTCAGTAAAAAATACACAAAGTAAAGCGCGTGTCTGGATTTGAACCAACAACAAACAGATCGTAAGTCGAAACCAATACCACTAGGTCACCACTGCTCATATTGCATGTTACATAACAAGTATCCGACCAAACTGTATCCCCGTACCACAATCACTGTACCTGACACCTCCCTACTTTACCAAACTTATATGAGAGCGCAACTGCAAGCGATGCAACTGACATTATAACCCGGCTAAGTTCAAAACCCGAGATTATATTAGAAGCAGTATTAACGATATCCCTCACTGAAAGCGGTAAGTTATAGGGGAGTTCAGAAGGCTAATCTATTGAGAAAATATTAAAATTAAAATAGATATCTGTATAGGTAAATTGAAGTCGAAATTTTTGTCATAAACATTATCAATGTAATATTATATAGGAGAAAGTTTGTATGTTTGTTACTCCTTCTCGCAACAACGTTTGAATGGACTTGGATGGAATTTGGCAGGCAGATAGACCATGTCCTTTTATTCCCAGAGTATGCTCCCCTGAGATAATTTTCTGCGAAGCCGCTGGCAGAACTTAGTATGATAAATATATATAAAAAATCTGATTTATTCTTTATATTCTACATGTAGTGCTTTAACAGAACGCGGGTGGCATTGACACGAAGTGTTGGTATTTGTGTCTAAGGCTGCGTCAAGACAATATTGTTATCTTAATTTTAATCAGCCTATCTACACTAATATTGTAAAGAGGTAAAGATTTTTTCGGTCCGATGGCGAAATTTTTTTTACCGATACTAAGCTGCTTTATTTCTGATTGACATAGGCCATATTTTATGTATGCGGTCGAGGCCGCGGGCAAAAGCTAGTATATAATATGCCGACTTCTAGGTTACAAGTTGGGTGGGAAGTAGCGGGCTGTAGTCTACCACGCGGGTTTGTAGATATCTCCTATCCTTAAACGTTTGATTTTAGGAAATTTCGGTTTCCCCACGATCTTGGTAAAACGGGCACTATGCAAGCTATGTAGTAAAATCCGAACAGTATTAAACTCAAACTTATCCAAATGTGGTGAAACAGTGAGCTCGATCGAAAACTGACTGGAGTTAACTTTCTGCATTTACTCTGTGCCCCAGTTGTCAGAGTCAGCCAGCGGTATCACAAAGTTTATAAAATCAGTTTAGTTTTCTTTACACCTGCGTCAGGGTAGGTTAGACACAGTATAGCATCTGCAGAAGGTCCATAAAACAAAATAATGCACCAGCACGCATTAACATGTGCAAACGCACTTGTAACCGCGAGTAATGTTTTTTTAAGACATTAGTTATATTAATTAGAGGCAAATAATAGCGTAATTTACACACTACGTTGGTAGCGCATCAGTATTGGTATCTACCCACGCACAAACATACACGCTAGTGATGCAATCACGATTTAACAAGAATTTATCAAAATCTATATATATAGAAGCGAAATACCACTCACTGATTAATCACGAAATCTCAGAAACTTAACCTAAAAAATTAAAATTTGGCAGGTAAGTTCCTTATAGGGTGTGGCAATCCGTTAAGAACGGATTTTACGAAACTCCACCCCTGTCCGGACCGAGCCCAAGTCGTCGACGGCTGGCCCGGGGACGAAGGTAAAGAAGGAACAGGAGTGGGTTTTTAGTCAGTAAAAGTCTGACACTACTTCTCGCTCCGCCCAAGAGCAGGATTTGTCATAAGATGACTTTCCCAGCTAAAAAAAAAATCCCTAAGGAGGTAAAACGGGGTTGGAAGTTTGTATGTAAAAACTTACTATCACGCAGGCGAAGCCGCAAGCAGAAGCTAGTAGGTAATATTTTTATTATTATTGTAGGAAAAGAATACCTATTTTAAAAACACCTGACATCAATCCAGTAGCCTAGTATAAACATACTACTTTCAAGTTTTACGTTTATTATTTTACTGATATAAAGTAGTGCTTAATTGCGATCCCATATGATGTTAACAAGTAACGCAATCATTGATGGTGAAGTGCACTAGTTTATTAAGTGTCAATTCACTCTAGCCTTCAAGATACCAAAATTATAATCGGATAGGAACATGTTACAGATTCGGATTATATTACATGTTGCATTTAGGCGTTATTTTAAAAACAAATTATTTTCGCTAGTCGTATAGAGTTGTCCTTCTGTACTCCTTTCTCTATTCTGTGGTATAATAGTGCAGGTAATTTCCGTTTGAAGGCACCTTTGTTAATACTCGTATTCAGGTTAAATAAGGTTATGTGTGTTGAACTCCGGGTTAAGTGTTAACTTTGCTGTTTTCAACGTATTTTGTTACATGTATTAAAACAATTTGTTGAAGTTAACTTTTGTAATAAGTGTTATACTGCAATGTTCTTTAGGGTTCTCAAGTAATAATTTTTGTCTCTACATCATGGTATGTACAGCTCTAGGCTACACTAATAATAGCCGCACGGGTCAATCTCCAAGGGTAAGCAACGCATACTGAGGTCTGTCTGTGGATGGGTGACCCTAGAATACAAAGGGCAACTGAAGGACACAGGTGGGTTTTAGCAACTAACAGTTTGACTCATCTCGCTCCACGCTAGAGCGGGAGAAGTCATTAGATGATGATTGGATGTTTTCCAATTGCACTAGCTTCTGACGTTTTATAAGTGCCCATGTAGACCTATGTGAAATAAAAAACTTTTGACTTTGACTTTAATGATTCTTTACTGAAAAATTTTAAAAACTTGTCTGGTCCAAAAAAAATAAACTAAGCAACGACCCTAAAAATATGTACCTATCAATCGAATTAAGGGTCTGTCTTTGCTCAAAGTATCATCAAACTTATGTGGCAGTGGGCAGGGTACATTGCTCGCAGTACAGATGGGGCCGAAAGTTTTTAGAGCAGCAACCGCGTGTCGAAAGACTCAGCGTTGGAAAGCCTCCTACAAAGTAGACCGATGACCTGGTGAGGATCACGGGAATCCGACGGATGCGAGACGCACAGTACCGATCGTTATGGCGACACTTGGGGGAGACCTGCCAGCAGTGGACGTCTTTCGGCTGAAATGATGACGATTATGACGATGATGTAGCTTCCCAACATGCGAAGCAACAAAGAAAGAACACACCTACATATCTACATATATATATATACATTCAAAGATATATGGCTTTCATCCGGCCGGAACATTAGTACGAAGTATGTTTATGACAGTTGTTGGTTTAGCTCCACGGATGTGTAATATGCTTGCTAGCTTGATTTAGGAATTAGAACATAGCTTAGTTTTAGTGTAGATACGTTGAATACTACTAATAGTTGACGCTTACGAATTTATAAGATAAAAAGAAAGAAAGAAATAGGATTGAAAAAAGAATTTATTTGGTACAGAACAAGGCACAAACATAATTAAATTAAGTTTTTATAATAGTCATATTTATTGTTAATTTATTATTTTGTATTTCAGCACTCTCTCGCCTGAAGCACAGGTTCACCCTAGTTCAGGCATATAAGCAACTGTGTTCTTTTAATATTTAATATACTTTATTTTAAATGTCCTTTATGTTATAAATAAACGATTTTATTATTATTATTATAATATTAGGTAACACGAAACTAAAAAAATAAATAAAAACAAACAGTAGCAAAAAATATAGTTGTATGCCTCAAGGCTGCACCAAAATAGATCCAGTTCAATGCTACGTACTAGTGCCTAACGCTGGTTTTCAACTGAACCTGTGGTTGTGACGCAACGGACACAAAACAGTTTTGGATTGTATTATATATTGGTGATGTATACTTAAATAATATAAACCATTAAAATAGTATTGTGTTAATTATAATAAATATTTGTAAGATAGTGTGTTTGTTTAATGCGTGAAAAATAATTAAGATGGTAATATAATAATAATAAAACCTATTTATTTCTCATCACCTAAGAGTTAAATGTGACATAAATCTAAATTTCTCTTATAATTTAGTTTTTTTTTTCATTCACTATCGTTTTATTGTATAGGAACCCCACTTTCGGTACACACCTCCTCTAGTTGTCTCCACTTGTCTCTATCTTCAGCTTGATTACTCCAGTCCTTGACGGCTGTAGCTACAATGACATCACTTCACCGTATCATCGTTCATCCTTTCCGCCTTTTTTTGCTAGGTCCTTTCCATCTCGTTACTTCTGTCTATCGTTTATCATTGAAACGTGTTGCATGACCAGCCCATCGCCATTTCAAACTTAGACATTAGTGTAGAACGTCAATTAGTTTAGTTTTCTTCCGTATGAATTCGCTTCTTATTTTTTGTATTTTAATTATTTTTAAAAGATTTCTTACCATCGCTTTTTGCAGTTCACAAGCTTTGTTTTATTTTAGTGTTATAGGACCTCGTCTGGCAGCAGCATGAGAGATTTGGCAGAATGCATGTATCATAACATAACTATTCTTTTTAGGTGGAGTGGAAAATCACCTTTCGTTATTTCATCAAACCCCGAGCGAGCGTTCGCTCGGTCATTGTCTTTCTATTGTGTCTCTAATTACGCTACTCAAAAGGTTAAGGGACCAGTATTTTTTCCAACTCATATTGATTCGGTGTTCTACCTCTTCTTCATCGTTTTTGTCTTGAAATGATATTTCCTTTCTCAGATAAATATATTTGTTTACTTATTCTTATTTTTTTCTAAGCTTTATTGAACACCTATGACTGTTAGCCTGATGGTAATATACGAAGCTTTTATTTTTTGTTAAAATTTCCGCACATCCACCTCTCCTTCTTCTCCTTTCCTCTGTATGATTTTTCTTGCATTATGCGAGTGTTTACTTATAAGTCTCAAATGCAAAACATTATTAAATCAGATACAAAAATATTGGCGCAACAAAAATTCAAGAATTTACCCAAAAACGAGCATATTTACAAACAGGATCAACACAATGAATAATTTTGAATGTATTAAAATACAAAATATGTGCAAAGCTTGAGAGTTGGGAAGCGTCTGAATTCAATGAGTTTCGAGATCGTGTCAGCGGTACCCTAAAAGGGGAAAAATATCTTTCACATTTTCAATGCTTTTGTGTCAGTTCTTGACATACATGTGTCAAGTGCGTCTGTAAATGTGGGCATGAATTATGGGATACATATGTACCAGGGATGTTATGGAGCTCCCGAAACTAACGGATATCCGAAATAAAAAAAATATCCGTAACTGTAACTCAAACCGATTTAAGTTTCGGATAGTTTCCGATAAAGGTGGAGTTTAAATAACAGGTTACAACAGGCTTTTGCTAGGTTTTCCCGGGTAAATAAATGATAATAATCTAGACTAGCAATAAAAGTAAAAATATTGTTATTTGTATTTTACTTTTTTTAAATTCTAATATCCGTTATCGTGGAAAATCCGAAATATTTTTTTTTTTTTTTTTTTTTTTTTTTTATTCACGATAGGTTCGCGCTTGACCGCCATCTCACCTGATGGAAAGCGATGATGCGGTCGACGATGGAACGCGCTTACCTAGAAGTAACCTATTCACTCTTGACTTAAAGATTACCGGGTTGTAGCTATCAGGAAACACACATTCCGGCAAGGAATTCCACTCCTTAGCTGTACGCACAATGAATGTGTTCCCAAAACGTTTTGTGCGTATAGGTGGAATGTCCACCATGTACCGGTGGCGCATTGCCGTACGCCTGTCAATAATAAATAATGTCATGTTAACCGTTTCCGAAACCGGTTTAGTATTATTCTTATTTCCGTTTCCAGATTCGATCTGTACCTCAAAAAATATTAAAGATAAAAGTGTTCACGGGTTGTAAGTAAATACACTTGGGTGATGTTGATTTTATTGATGGCCTTAAGAACCCACTGCCCATGGACCTTTTTTTTCGGGGTGGAGTCATCAAATAACTTCTCCCACTCCAGGTGGAGCAAGAGGGAGTATCAGACTTTTACTGACTAAAACCTACCTGTGTTTCTTCAGTTGCCCGTTGCGATTCAGGGCCTCAATAACTCTTC
Source organism: Mythimna vitellina (assembly GCA_949316375.1). Lineage (NCBI taxonomy): Eukaryota > Metazoa > Arthropoda > Insecta > Lepidoptera > Noctuidae > Mythimna > Mythimna vitellina. The sequence goes on from OX438697.1 coordinate 18,096,948, forward strand.
CGAACAGCTCCGCAGCCCTAATTTGTCTATGGACCTTCCTCCATTATTTTCTCTATGAGTTCCATATTTCATTTTTAATTTTCTATCTTAGGTTTTACACGGATTCACAGTTAATGCGAGAAAACGCCAAAACTTTCTCAGTCTCGTATGTACGTAGATACATCAGCAAGAAGGCGTCGACAAAGTTTGACTATCAATCATTACAACTGTCACAATTATGGTTGTCAAAATGCGCTAGTGTCACGCAGTTGCCATACATTTTCAACTCTTGTCAATTGCTACCTCTGTTTCAATGTTACTTAGTCTAGTGACTGGATCCCAAACAGCAGTAGCCGGCGACGCTGTAGGCCCAGAAGGAGATGGCGTGACGGTTTGGGCTCGTACATAAAAATTTGACCACAAAGTGGCCAAGAACAGAGAAGAGTGAAAGAATTGAAGGAAGACCTTGCCCTGCAGTGGGACACAACCGGCACACAATTAGTCTAAAGCCTAAGATGCATTAAACTGTAAATTAACCACTAAATAGCATAAACCTACTAAAGCAGGCCTTTTGATAATGATAAAGGGTGATTACGACGGTATTGTGACGCGGCGGGCCCTGTACAGCGTGTGTCGCCGAGAACCGCCATCTTTGCATGATTGATGCTCCGTGACACGCTGGCCATGCAGGGTTGTGAGTTATGTATTTAGTTTATGGTGGAACGCAACATTTATTTTGTATGTAGAAACTATCTGGACTCTATTTCATAGAACTGCTGTTTATTAAAAGGAAAATTAGAAACAAAAAAATTAAGTAAATTTATAAATTACTCGTATTTATGTGACGAACAGGAATCTTAATGCGTCCAGTGGACTTAATTTAAAATTGTAAAATTAAAGAGTAAAATTGACATCCTTTTTTATGTTAAGCTCGCGTTTGTTCACTATCTGCGATGATGTGGTCTACGATGAAGCACGCTTGCATAGTAGTAACCTATTCACTCTAGACTTAAAGACCCTCTGGTTGTAACTATCAGAATTGTTTTTTTTAGCAATAACGGTTTTTGAAAAAATCCTTTGAATGGGATTGACGTGCGCTACTGAAATATCTTGAAGTCTTTTGAGTGACAAATCCACGGCACACAGTGAGATTTTTAATTTCTACCTATCTATAATTGCTATCACACATGCAACAAAAACTTATTTATATACAAAAAATAAAGTTTAGACCTCCTTGCATTTTGTCATAAAAAACTCTGTTGCATGATAAAAAATAAAAAAGTCAAAAACTCGTCCTATTTTCAACGCACAACAAAAAAAGAAGCACAACATAAATCGAAAAATGTTCGTCTCTGTGAAGTAGCAACCCTAACGGGACGGCGTTCAACAAAAGCAGCTACGGGCCTTTAATAAATTATTCCGCGGAACCCACTGCAGCTTTCAGAGCGGGTTTGAGCGAATTTAGCCCCGTAACCATTTATTACGGGACCCTTTCGAGAATCATCCGGCACAACTGATTTTTGACGAAAAATATACTAAAGTCGATCGCTTTGACGTTTTCGAGAGTTGATTAAACGAATTTGTTGATCGTTCCATTTGGAAAGCTGATTGTTTCTGGTTTTTTTCGATATTATAAATTGCCGTTTTTTGAATTACGGTTTTCGGGGAGATGGGTGAGAATTCGTTATGGGGTGTTTAAAATGATGAACATTTTTTTTTTCAGTCTCATAATTTTTACGAATATTTGGGAAATATTTTTATAAGGAAATAAGTTTGCTCCACGCTTTTGTTGAAAAAAAGATCTATTTTGGATTTGACGTTGAGTAAGACGTGAACATTGAAAATGTAAATCGTCCTAACATTTAACATCACACTTCATAATAAAGGTGAAAGTTTGTGGGTGTGTGTGTATGTTTGTTACTTCTTCACGCTCAAACGGCTGAATAGATTTAGATGAAATTTTTTTCATAGGTAGACGATGTCCCTAATATTTTTTATCGATTGAGGATGTTGCTTGGGATAATTTTCTACATTCACGGAGGTTATGCCGCTGGCAGTCGCTAGCAACATAATATCACGCCTGATTTCGTTAAACGGGTATACAGAGATGTACTTAAATATAGTAGATAGATACATCTACATTTGGGCACATGATTTAGTCTCACGCGAGAGGGATGAGCATGACGAGGTATTTAAATCTATAAGCATTTCACCTTGTCTTTTATACGCCATACATTCAAGCACTGGAATGATTTGCCTGCTGCGGTAAGCGTCACCCTTGGACCACTAGCAATATTTGATGTTTAGAGAATACCATAATTTACTCTTTTTTGTTACTATTTGGTGCCTACCTTCAAAAATTTGGTACCTCTATTGACAGCGAGAAAACGCCTCAAGCAAGTGGCCAGACATTTTGAAGTCAGGATGTCTGGACCATTTTTTTTTCTCATTTTCTAGATAACATAACTAATTTATCTTTTTTTTAATGTCTTCTACCTTTTTAATACCTCAACATATATTTTTTTCAACTTTTTTAGCATACTTGAAAAAAGTTATGTGTGAAATATTTTTTTCAAAATGGATATTTATTTTGCCACATACGGCATATCTGATGTTTAGAAAATACCTTACCTTTATGCTACTACTTGATCCCTCTCGTCAAATACTTAGTACCTCTATTAACAGCGAGAAAACACGTACATCGAAGGACTGGAACAATTTCACTACTGAGGTCTTCCCATCTGATTATAATTTGAGTGTCTTCAAGGCTAGAGTGAATAGACTCTTAATAAACTAGAGCGACTCACCATCAACGATGGCGTCACTGCTTACAATCAGGTGTGATTGCAGTCAAGCCTAGTGCTGACTTTTATATCAAATTTAAAAAAAAAATGTCATCAGATTGACTGGACCATTTTTTAGGCTCTTAATAAACTAGTGCGCCTCACCATCAACGATTGCATCACTGTTTAAATCAATAAAAAAAAACACTACAACTCACAGGTCGAGCAGTAACTAAAGACTCGAATGATATCACAGGAGTTTTGAAACTTAGTTGAAATCATTCTTAACAATGTACCTAATTATTATAGGCTATATTGTATTGTATCTGTGATTCATTTGTGTATCTTTTTTATATTGACCTTTTTTTTCTTCTCTCTCTTTTATTGCACCTACCACTATTCTTCTCTGCATCACCCAAAGATTGACTGGTAGAAAATGCCTAAGGCATTAAGTCCGCTTCTGTACCTTTATGTGCATGAAGTATAAATAAATAAATAAATAGGCATAATCTACAATTACATATTATTATTATTTGTTAAGAAGGCTACTTTAATAATCTTTCTATGGTCAATGTTTTGTTACGTCTACTTCCAGCATAATATTCAATATTGCTTCACAGGCAATACTGAAAACGTTGTACATTATTGCTCGCATTTTCCGCTCGTTAATGTTGAAAAAAAGAAACCTCCTTCGCTTGCCTGCACGGTTATCTGCTCTGGAGTACTAATGCAGTCATATTGCTGTCTAGTTTCTTTTATTGCACCATGTAAGGAACCATTTTAGACGAAACACATTTCAAAAATAGTTTGCGCTTAATCTAGTTATGGAATTTGCATTGCTAAAGTAATTCGATTTTATAATGTTATTTTTGTTTATAAAAACAAGCTAATTTATGCATAACCTTTAAACCTTCATTGACTGTAATAACTCAAGTTATTAATCGACCATAAATTTTGGGAAAGCTCAGGTTTTTTTAAATCTATGTTACATTTAATTTCAGTAATAAATAAAAAGATGAAAGTTTGTATGAATATTTGTGTGTGTATTTATGGGTCGTGGGGTTCTTTGGACCGGGACCGCGGTCCCAACTTCCACCTATAATTTTTTTTTAGTTATATTTTGAGACCAAAAATAAAATAAATACAATATTTGTCAAACTGTACTGCCTTTTTTCATGTGATCCCAAAATACTACGATTTTTTTATTATTTTTAATAATAATAAATATATAAATCAGAAAACAGTAAAATTTTGATATCACAAAAAAAACTTTTTTGTGATTTTTCCGAATCACAAAAAAAACTTTTTTGTGATTCGGAAAAATCTTTGAGACTCCATTCGGGAATCGAACTATTTACATAGGTAACTTTGTACGGAACCCGCACTGCGTGAGTCCGACTTGCACTTATCCAGTTTTTTTATTGTTGACAGGGTCGCGCTTGGCCACTATCTCACTTGATGGCAAGTGGAGAACGCTTGCTTAGAAGTAACCTATTCAATATTACTTACTACTACTACTTAACTTGAAGATAGCCAGGAACCAAAACTAAACAAACCAAAGTACACAAAATCAAACAATAAAAACACGGTTCCTCAAAACATATTTTCAATTAAAACGCTTCCAGCGCAGCCTTTGATTCAAACTCGCTATTTCAAACTGCATTTCATCGCGCTGACCACATTCCGAATGAAAAAAAAAAAGTTCCGATAGCCGACCGCCAATCAACTGGATGACGACCACCCATCCATCCATACAACCATCCATCTATCGTGGCGACCGCCTCCAATTTTCAGCAGAACTTCTCTATTCGTCGCATTTTTTCTAACAATTAAAATGGCGGACAGATCGTTCATCATTCGCACTCGAGTAAAAGATTGATTGGTTATTTTAGAAAAGTATATTTGCAATTGAAGGGTTCAAAAGTTAAGTATACGTTTTATTCGTGTTTTTGACCGGCAATGGGTATCGTAAATGATTAATGAACATGATAGATCAATAAAGGGGAGTGATTGCTGCGAGGTTCCCTTGCATAGATCAGGATTGAAAGAGTCACTACGCCCAGGGCAGGATCGATACAGTCACTATGCTCATGGAATGCGAAAGGCATCTGAAGAAACACGGTAGGGTTTTAGAGTGTAAAAGTTGGATACTCGCTCCTCTAAATGGATGGATTGGTTGAGGAAATATGGAAGGAATGAGAGTGAGTGACAGCGTGATGGTTAACAAGACAGAATAGAAGAGGAAAAAACGTGTTGCGCGGAACCCAACTAACATGGAACAAGAGCAGGATTTCGACACTCTAAAGGGAATCAAAATTAATTGGGTACTTCCCGTTAACCTAGAATCTTGAAATTAGTCATGAAGCAAGGTCTTATAGCACAAGCATAGGAAACAATCTGAAACCTGTATATTTTTAGTTACGTCACAAAAAAAAAACACTTTTTGTGATTCGCAAAAATCTTCTTAATTCAGTTCGGAAATTAAACTGTATTCATAGGTAAGTTTGTCCGGAACCCCTCAGTACGCGAGTCCAACTCGCACTTGCCCGTTTTTTTTTATATAAAATACAGGCCCTAAAACTGCTTAGAAGTAAAGGGGGCTGCACGACATACGAGCCGGAACTAACCATAATTACGTCTAAACGCGCAACAAGAACGATAATTTTGTACAGGGGCTTGAAAATTCTTCTTGTAACCACCATTGCCATATATTGTGGCCCCATGGGCGTAGTGCGGCAATTCTCAAGAAATACTGATAAGTGTCGCTTTATCTTGAAACTTAAACGATTTAAACGTACTGAGTGCAGTCGGCGGAGAGGGTGAGGAGGTCTACAGACTCACGATTAGACGAGTAAACGAAACTGTATATTTTTCTTGAGTTATCTTTCAGAGGAGGAAGCGCAACTATTTTTGCAAGGCTTTTATTTTGACTTCCCTGTAAGTTGTTTTGGATTTCTTTTTTCTTCCCTACTCCTCTCGCTCTAGGTAGAGCAAGAGGGTGTGTCTGCCTTCAGTTGCTCTTTGCGGTGTCTTTTTCTAATAATCCCGTATTCTTGATAGGCGTCGGTTGGTATGTACATGCATAAATAGTTAAAATAAACTGAATTTTAAAACAATTATCTTCAATTGATAGCATAGTTGTGGTTTTAACCAGTAAAGGTCTGACACGCGCTCCTCAAAGAGATGTCAGAAAATCGTAGGAGCCCAGCAGGGTCAATGCCCGCTAGTTAGGACCACGGATAATTTCTGAAAAGGAAACCCGTAGTCCTAGAATGCAAAGGACAGCTGAAGGACACAGGTGTGGTTTTAGTTAGTAAAAGTCTGACATGCCCTCACTTCTCATGCTCCGCCCAGAGCGCGATAAGTCATTAGATGATTTCCCACCTCAAAACAAAAATCCGATTGAAATTACGTTGAAAATTTTACGACGGTAAGATGTTTTGCGTAAAAACAGTAATTAGTTCCAGAACACGCTGGTTTTCCATTGAAAGATATAGCATGTCCTAGAACAATTCGAAGCCGTAATGTGACATTCACTAATTTGCACTGGACCTAGATTACGACCTAGGAACTTCACAAAGAGGAGGCCGGTGTCCCAGCTGTGGGATGTTTTAGGCTGATTGTGATTTGGACGTATCTCGAATAGACACACAGTACTAGCTATTGATTTAAGTTTATCATCAAGTAGAGTGCACCTTCTAGTCTTAATTAGCGCTATATCCCAGTGGCACGGGTGGCTCATTCGGAAGATGTACGTCTGTGTAATGACGCTTGAAGTTAAGCAAGTGAACGAACGAGTAGTTTTGACGCCAGCTAGTTGTACTTTGTGTGTGTTTGGGTCAAGTGTTGGGCGGAGCGATTAATATTTTTTTTATAAAGTTTAGGTAACCGTGTTTTAGCTTCCATGGTAATTCCACAGCTATCGCTTCACACTAACGTTATACAGGCGTAAGCGAGTATGCCTGTGTAGAAAACTTAACCACTTGACTGGCCTGTTGGTCTAGTGGTTAGTGGCCCTGACTACTATCCCGGAGGTTTGTGGGTTCGATTTCCACCAAGGACAAATGTTTGTGTGATGAGCAGGACCATTTGTTCCGTGTCTGGGCGTAGTTTATCTATAATATGTACGAGTATGTATTTAGAAATATATATATCATAAAATTCTCAAAAAATTTTGATTAACTTTAGCACACGGGTAGACCATACCCTGACATAGCACTTAAGATACTTTTTAAACTTTTTAAAGAAAATATACTAGAATCAAAATTTTGAAGATATGTGACATCCACCACCCTGCACTATGATCATCGGTGGTAGATTATGGCCCATTTCCTCTCCTAGACGGGAGGCCTGTGTCTCAGCAGGCCAGGCAGGAAACTTAATCAGCAATACAATGTTCCCGTATTGTAAGGCTGATTATGTTTATGATTATATTTTTTATCCCGGGATTATGTGATATATCCTTGAGATAAATTTCTATTTACACGCAAGCAAAGCTCAACCCTGTGATACTTAGCGATAATGTAATGATTTCAGTTAGTGAAATAATTTTCGTACTCGAGTCAGTAATGAGGGCTTAGCTAAGTTGATAATCTATACACTCATTAACACGAGTAGAAAATTTCAAATATATGGGAATGACATCATCTCAACGTTAGGTCACGTGGTCAGAACAAAGGAATCGGAGGCATTACCGACTGAACATGGAGATTCAAAACGAAACGGTTGTAACTTGGCTAGGCCTGCAGATATACTTTTACAAACAAACATACATTTTTGCCTCTGAATAATTTTTGAAATTATATTTCTCTTAACTTTCAATCCGCTATCGCTTATAACTTTACAACGCAAATCAAACTATTCATCTGGATTCCTTGAATGAGTAAGAAAAATACTTTTAAGAAAAATTGCATATTTTGCTGTCATATGTTATGACAGCAACTTTCAGTAAATTCAGACAGAACGGGGTACATTGTAGAGTGCTGAGATTGACGGAATGTGATTCGGAATGTCGATATGAGGTCTGGAGAATGTCGCCTCCATCATGGAATTTGTCATTGCCCATGTACACTAATGCCCCGGGTTCACTCTCCTGATCCCTTTATTACTATTCTGTAGTTATATATACATATATATATACTTTATTGTACACCAATATAATATATTTTTATAATATTATAAAGCTGAGTAGGTTTTTTGCGTGTTCGAATGCGCTTATCTCAGGAACCACAGGTTCAAAATGAAAAAATATCAATATAAATTATTGGGTGTACAATATTGCGCTACGACCCACAGGAGCGAAGCAGTAACCAAATAGGCAGGTGAATTCACAGGAAAAATCTAGTAAATAATATAATAGGAACCTTAAACTAAAAGAAAATTGAAAATGACGGTCTTACCGTTCTGTATCCATATTTTCTGTTAAGACATTAATATTGGAAGAGTAGTGTGTAGATTACACCCACTTTTAAAGTACCTCCATACATTCTAATAGAATAACTAAACCCCGAATATACCTAGAAACTGATCTGCATAGACAAAACATTATTAGAGCGAAAACTAATCCAGTATAATACTTCGGTTTCAACTAAATCGCGTGCTACGACCCATAAAATCTTGCTACGGCGTAGACTTCGTAGAGCGTCTACGAGATTTCGTAGCACACTAGATGTTAATGTCTGAACGGATTCATTTTAATACTGTTATGAAGGTGCATATTAAACCGTATGTAAAATTAACTTTAGGGAACAGAATAATTAAATTTTCTATGTAAAATCGATATGACTAGCTTTGATTACGTATGATGTTTTAGTTCTTTCATTCAGCATCATCAGCATCATCATTTTATAAGAAGGACGTCCACTTTAGACATAGGCCTCCCGCGAGTGTCTTCAGAACGACTGAATCTATGCGTTTTGCATTCCACGGATTCCCACAACCTTCACCATGTTTTCAGTCCACCATAACCTGGTGAGGTCGTTCATATGCTATAGCCACTCTGGAACCTTTCGTCCCCATCAGCCATCTGTTTCACCTGCAATATGCCCAGCCCAATGCCAATTAAGTTTGTCGATTCTTCGGGATATGTCGGTCACCGTGGTTCTTCTGCGGATATCTTCATTTATGATTTGATCAAGAAAGAAAACTACGTGCATATCTTCTGTTGTTTTTGGATTATAAGAGTTATTCTTAGTTTTGCTTAATTCAAAAGTTTGATTCAAATAAAAACCTTTACAGTACAGTCTTTGAATGGATGATCATGTCCATCTCCTTAAAATAAGTCAGCTGACTGAAAATCGGTGATACAATTGACTACACGTTGCAGGTAACTTTTATCTTGAGGTAGACTTCAATGTTACTTTGACCTTGAGCTGGTCTACCGTAGTACAGAGTTTCTGTAGAACAAGAGGCAAGCTCAAACTGGCTGGTTACCAATAACATGCAGCCTAATATACTCATTTGTTACATAGTACTAAGATTGCTTCATAACAAATTACATTCATTGTACGTACAGCTAAGGAGTGGAAATCCCTGCCGGAATCTTGTGTTTCCTGATAGCTATAACCTAGGGGTTTTTAAGTCGAGAGTGAATAAGTTACTTCTAGGCAAGCGTGCTCCCTCGTCGACCTCATCATCGCTTACCATCATCATCTTCCTGCCCTTGTCCCATCTTATTTGGGGTCGGCGCAACACGTTTTTTTCTTCCATTCTATCCTGTCAAAAGTCATACTATCACTAACTTCCTTTTCTTTCATATCACTGTTCACACAATCCATCCATCTTTTCTTTGGCCTCCCTCTCCCTCTCCACCCATCCACATGTAAACTCATAACTCTTTTAGTAACATGTGTTTCATCTCTCCTCTTTACATGACCATACCAAGACAAACGATTCCCCTTCAACTTTTCAGTCACTGGCGCCACTTTCAAACTTCCTCTAATATATTCATTTCTTACTTTATCCATTCTCGTCACATCGTCGCTTACCATCAGGTAATATATTGCTCAATAGCGCGACCATCAATAATACCAAAACTCAGCATGGTTCAGTTGAAAACCAGCGTCAGGCACCTACTACAACGATGTCTTTGCTAAACTGGACTTATTTGGCGTCATCATAATACACAAAATGTTACCGTTTTTTTTTATTTTTCTAAGGTTTCTGCTCTAAAACGATGAAGGAAAACATCGTGAGGAAACCGGCATGTCTGAGAACTAATAATTGGAAGATATGTGACATCCACCAACCCGCACTGGGCCCGCGTGGTGGTTTACAGCGCATTCCCTCTCCTAGAGAGGAGACCTAAGCCCCAGCAGTGGGAAAAGGCTGATTATGCTTAAGCTATGGGTTTCTACATGCCTACTTGTTTCTACACTGTGTATCTGTGTGCGCCAAATTAGTAAGTTTTAATTCTTCAAAAAAAATAATAATAGGTCTTAAATTCTAACTCAAAATGTTTTTATTTCACATAGGCTTACATGGGCAGGACAAAACGACAAAACGACAGAAGCTAGTGCACGGTTCCAAATTGGTCGTTTCCTATGGAGAAGAACCGGCAAGAAGTAAGCTAGAACTACACTGCGCACACGGGTGCCACACACGCCGATCTGGGCGCGTCGGTCTCCATACATTTTATATGGAAACTAGTTTTGTAGAGCTACACTTCATCCACGCCACGCGACTACACGCGACGTCATTGTACGTACAAATCAGGCGTGTTACGTTTGCGTCGGTCTAATGTAGTTTCTAGCTGTAATCATTATACCCCAATTTTCTACTGAAATCATAAAATACAATGAACGTAAAACTTACTCAAGCACTTAGCAAAAACATTCATACCCACTTCAACAAATACGAAAACTCCAAGAAAAAAATACAGGAACGCATATTAAACCACAATTAGGCGAACAGAATAAAATAACGCTAAGTTTAGTGCGGCGAGGATACGTTTTGCACTTATTTTAATCTGCAACAACAATGCGCGCTTAAATAACACGAGGGGGAGTATACTAGACAGTAGAGAAATGATACAGAAGGTTGAATAACATATCGCTTACATAGCTAACATACACATACACACACAGCTTATTCTATTAGCTAACGTAGCATTTTTTTATTTTATTAAGACCTTAATGATACTAATGTCTACAAATTAATAAGTGAATATGACTTCTGATAAGACCAGAGATGCCAACTGTGGAGGAAAAGATATCCCACTCCACCAAACTTAATCTCTCCGGCTCTAGTGTGGAGCCCCTTCGCAGGATATGCATCACCTCATTTCCTGCCCAGCACCCTCCACGACTTATATGAGGCCAATGACAGGGCTGTCTAGGTAGCTAAATATTGGTCGGACAAAATTTGAGTCAGATCGACACGAGAAAAAGAAGAAGGAGACTTCGGATAAGCATAAGATGAAAAGGGATATGCGCAGTTTCCTTGCGTGAGCGCATCAGAAATAAAGAAATTCGCAGGAGAACCAAGGTTACCGGCATAGCCCGAAGAATCGCCAAACTTAACTGGCAGTGGGCAGGGCTCATTACTGGCAGAACTAGAAGCGTTGGAAGGCCTCCCACACGATGGACCGGTGACCTGGTGACCAGGGACCGTTCGTTATGGCGACACTTGCGATGTCCTATAGTGGACGTCTTTCGGCTGATATGATGATGATGGATAAGATGCGTTTTAGTATAGCAACAAATTGATGAAATTATTATAATAGCTTTAGAAGTGTCATGATAACCCAATGATTTAGGCATCCGCCTGATAACTTGCGGGGAAAACCTAAAAAAAAAGAGAAAATATACAAAGCAATAGAAAAAATGTCCCAAGGGAACTTACTTCTTACTCCCGGGATAAAAAAATATTCTAGGTGCTTATTAAGCACATGGTCTACCTGTGTGCTTATTAGCGCTTCATTTGAATCCGTGCAGCCGTTTAAGCGTGAATGAGTGACAAAAAGACGCTGCTCACTGCTTACCATCAGGTGGGTTCGCAGTCAAGCGCCAGCTTATATCAATTAACCTTTCAAATACTGTAATTAGAGACACAATAGAAAGAATGAGAGAGCAAACGCCGGCGTTCGCTTAGCATAGTTGGCCTTACAATGTTCCCACTGTTGGCACTCAGGCCTCCTCTCTAGGAGAGGGAATGGGCCGTAACCCACCACGCGGGCCCAGTGCGGGTTGGTGGATGTCACATGTCTTCGAATTTTTGGTTTTAGGACATGCCGGTTTCCTCACGATGTTTTCCTTCACCGTTTTGAGAGCAGTGGTGATGAAATAAATTACACAAAGCAATGCGCCTGGCTGGGTTTGAACCCGCGACCTACAACTTGTAAATCGGGGCCACCGCTGCTCGCTTGGGGTTTAATGAATTAAAAAAAAACTCTTGCCTTTATAATATTAGTGTGAATCTACTTTTTTAACTTAATGAGTTTCTGTATATTGTAATGAATGAGACTTCTGTCTATTCTTATTCAGTGGTTCTCCTGTGCAAATACCAAAATTTAACACGGAAATTCAGTGGAGCGGGGAATCTGCCCTAGCCTTTCGTGAAGCTACGAGCCGGCTTATCTTTGCCAAGTGTATCGAGTGTTATGTTAGAATAAAGTGCTCGGTAGTTGTAGAAAATGAATGTAGTAAACATGACAAATCAAAGGCATATATATCCTTAAATAAACAATAATTTTAAAACTAGCTATGCACCTAAGTACATTGTTGGGTTACATAGCCATATATTTACTTTGACTAGTTACTGGGTGCAGTAATGTTCTTTAATTCTTTATTATACATTAAAACAACTAATAAGAAAAGTAGATAACAAAGTTCATGTACATAGGCGAGCTTAACTCAAAGTTGAGTTTTCTTACAGCAAACCATTGAGTGATAGAGATCACAATAGAGGGAGGATGAAACCCCACGGGTAGTGTGAAGGCGAAACCTGAGCCCCCCGGGATGAAGGGAAAGAAGGAACAGGAGTGGGTTTTTAGTCAGTAAAAGTCTGACACTATCTTCCGCTCCGCCCCAGAGGAGGATTTGTCATTAGATGATTTTCCCACAGAAAAAAAAATATCTCTAACAATTTAGAATACAAATAACTCTAAAGTATGACGAAAAGCTAGCTCCGCGCACGTCATTAGGTACAATGTCGTCATCAACAGTTGTTTGGTGGGAGTGCGACAACACCAGTGTTTATATCTCCAAGGATAACACGAATGACGTCATAGTTTTAGCATTTCGAAGATTTCCTATTTTTATATTTCTATTTTGTTCATTGATATGGATCTCAAACAATGGAAACAGTGATACGATTGAATTCACAATGATACCTATAGTAATTTTACGTGTGCTTTTCACTTTTTTTTTTAATTGTTATAAACTAGTGCTTGACTGAAATCCCACCTGATGGTAAGTAGTGATGCAATCGTTGATGGTGAGGCGCACAAGTTTATTAAGAGTCTATTCACTATAGTCTTGAAGACACCTAAATTATGAAGACCAACTGGACTCTGAGGGTCGTTAGGTTGAAGGCGCGCCACGACGTCAACTTCAAGTCGTTCGTGGTACGAGTTCCAACCCAACAGCTACAGACCTTCTTAAAAGAGGACTTCTGGCCGAAAGGTGTCGTATACCGACGTTTCCGAGGACGGTTATGCGACACCACGCAGCGCAAAACGACGCTGACTACATTACGTGTTTAATTATAGTTAAATAAGCTTTGATTTTATAATATGTATTAGTTTATTATTCTTTAAGATTATTTTATGTATTTTGTCTATGGGCCTCTGATGCCTGAAAATAAAATGATTGTTATTATTATTATAATCGGACGGGAAAATCGCAGCAGGCACGTTGCACATATCAATTGCACATATTGGACCATATTTGTTTTTTTTTAGGTGGGAAATCATCAAGTAACTTCTTTCGGTTTTCCGCAGGCATATAACGTAAGTCTTTATTACTGTTTTTCATAATTTATACTATTACATTTGTTGCTGACGGTCGGTTTTCAGTAACGCTTGTCTGTCGACAAAGGCCTCCTCCAAAGATTTCCACCTATCTCTATCTCTTTTTTTTTAGGTGGGAAAATCATTTAATGACAAATCTCGCTCTTGGGCGGAGCGGGAGATATTGTCAGACTTTTCTTGACTAAAAACCCACTCCTGTTCCTTCTTTGCCTTCGTCCCAGGGCCACGGGTTTCACTTTCACACTACCCGTGGCCCCAGTAGGCTTCGACCCTGCTGGGCCCCTACGATTAGCTGATATCTCCCTGAAGCGCGCGTGGAACAGTACGCGCCGCCGACGACTTGATCTCTTGCGATTCTGATCCACTCTAGACCGGCAACTATTTTGATGTCATTTTTCTCTGTCAGCATATGTCCTGCATACTTTATTTTGTAATATATCGCACTTTACCGCGGACAAATAATTGTCTACGTGTATATGTAATATGTCGATATAATAAATTCGCAAATCAAATCTCTAAAACCCTCAATTAATATCAGAGCTCAAAAATCAAATGATTTCGAAAAGAGTAGTTAAAATGTATCAGGGATGTCATCATCTCATCATCATCTTCCTGCCCTTGTCCCGTGTTATTTGGGGTCGGCGCAACACGTTTTTTTCTTCCACCCTGCCCTGTCACTCTTCATGCTATCACTAACTTCCTTTTCTTTCATATCACTCTTCACACAATCCATCCATCTTTTCTTTGGTCTCCCTCTCCCTCCCTCCATCCACATGTAAACTCATAACACTTGTGACACTATTTAATTAAATACAAAGTATAATATCTAGGAATACGCCTTTGTACAGTGTTTCTTACTAGTGCACATTAGCATAACTATTTTTAGTAGTCATTCTTCTTGGCCACTGACAATTGTGTGAAGTCAATCAATATTTTGGCGTCCATCATCATAGAATTTCGAATCGGTAGCGCAACATTCTGGGGTGAGCGCTAGACCATAATGGGTTGAGCACCGCCCATACCCCCTCCCCCTATATACGCCTATGCTGGTGCATAAAGTTTTAGTAAATAAATAATAATGATTTTTGGCAACGTCGACGGCGCCTAGTGTTCCACGCGCGCCTCAAGGAGATGTCAGCAAAACCGTAGGAGCCCAGCAGGATCGAAGCGTAAAGGGGCTATGGGTTATGTAAAAGTGAACCCCAGGGCCCTGGAACAAAGGCAAAGAAGGAACATAGGAGTGGGTTTTAGTCAGTAAAAGTTTAACACCCGCTCACGCCCCGCCCAACAGCGCGAGAAGTGATTAGATGAATCCCACCTAAAAAAAAAAAGACGGGTTGCACTCCGGGAGTGCCGGCAGAAGTGAAAACTTGATTATTAACGTTGAGCATGTTTGATATTTTGGAATGGTTAGGGAATAATTTTGCACCAATTGCTTTATCAGTATAAAAGTACTATCATTTATGTGGTAGAATACAATATTCATTTATTGCGCTATCGTACACAAACATGACAATTTCAATATTACACACAAGTTTAGACTGCGGATTGTTGTGATACCGCAAGTTTAATTCATTCATTTAAAAACTAAAGTCTTAACTTCTTGCAGATTCAAGTAAAAATGTCAATTTATTTTTGTAATCCCAGTGATTACAAAAATAAATGAAGTAAGTAAATAAATGAATAAAAAGACTTAAAACATAACTTGCGAAATGTGGGTGTACTATTCGGTGCACCCCTGCCTGAGCCTTCGGGGATTACAGGATGTTATGTTATCATTGAATCCTGCCTAAAGAATTTGTAATTAAAAGTGTGGAAGTAATCTGTCGCACATAAAAATGTGTGCGATACATCTTTTCACAGGCGCTTAGTAAGCACGTAAGCAGGAACGTCACATTCGATCTTACTACAGAATTAGCTGAGAATTTATCGGTTTCCTATACCAATAACACTCGTGCTTTTTAACTTACTTGTAAATACTTGTAATCAAATTATTTTTAAAGCAGATTTAAATAAACTGAACTTTATTTTACCAAACAACAAACGCCTTAGTGAAAATGTTTAGCAATTTAATACTCGGAAGGTACTTATTGCGATTGAACGATTTCCTTTTTTATTTTATTATCATGATTGTGCTTGCATCTTAAAAGCCTTCACAAGTACTTTTAATAGCTACTAGATACTAAGAAAGCTGCAAACTCAAAGACAATACTGTCTTATTGATTTTAGAATCTCTTGTCATTATGCGTCAATCAATAAAATTGCAAGGAAATACGGAATTTTAGCTACACTAACATACCTACAGGTACGTAACGTTTGTAAATAGCACGTAAATTGCCTTCGTAGTTAGCACGGTGCGAATCCCCCAAAGACCACGGTTCTATCACAATCTTAAGGACGATGAAGATAGCCAGAGGACTAGGTTTCGCGGCGCTGCGCCGGCGCGCGGCGGTTGGCAATTTATTTAATAGATTTGTCAGCTTTATCCCTAAAGCATTAGGTTCAAAGTTGATTGGAAACATTTAAAAATTTCTTTAAATGATTTTATGTGAGTACATGGCATTAAGGGTATTGGAATAATAACCATGTACTATGAGTGATAAAATAAAGTATTTATTTTCGTTTTAATTTGTACTAAAAACACAAATATCATTGTTAGAGGAAATACACCAAATTATGACAGACACACTCTTTCTTCTTTTCTGTCTAACATAAATTCAAACATTCGTCAATCTCTCAGACTGCCAGTACTCACGATACGATTACAACCTCTTCTGACACTCCTCCTTAATCGTATTCGTCACTCTTTCATTCTCTTCAGCTACCCTCACTCGTACAACCAAACCCTCACACCTTTTATACCCTCAATGGTGTTTTGCATCATATAACACCCATCTCTCTAGCAAACTTTTTGTTAAAATATCTGCTGTCATTTTGTTTGTCTCAAGGTACTTGAGTTGTATCTCCGAGTCACTAATCAAAGTGTCCCGGACAAAATGATATCTCACATCGATATGTTTTGTCTGGTGGTGATGCACTGGGTTTAGCGCAATAGCCATAGCCGATTGACTATCTGTGTACATACACAGCTTCGTATTATGTATACCTGTAAGTTCTTTCAAGAATCTTTTAAGGTACACAGCTTCTTTGGTAGCTTCGGAGAGGCTTACATACTCTGCCTCTGCAGTTGATAAAGCCACTGTCTTTTGTTTCATGCTTCGCCAGGAAATAGCAGCTCCACTTAACTTGAACACGTATCCAGAAAAAGATTTCCGGTCAACGATGTTCCCACCATGATCAGCATCAGCAAAACCTTCGATCTCACATGCTTTGCCTTTAACATATTTCAGTCCTAAATTTGCTGTCTTTTTCAGGTACCTAAGAATTCGTTTTGCTGCTATCCAGTGAGCTTCCTCATAGCAGTTGTTAAACTGACTCATAAAATTCACTGCTTGTGCTATGTCTGGTCTTGTACAGACTGCTATATACATGAGTGATCCTATAAGTTCTCTGTAGGGGATCTTCTCATTTAGTTTGTGTTCTCCATCTGGCTTCTGGAGTCTCAGTCCAGGTTCCATTGGAGTGGAAGCTGGTTTACAGTTCTCCATCTCAAACGTCTTGAGAACCTTCCTGATATATTCCTCTTGGTCAATCTTGATCCATCCGTTCTCTTGAGTCACTTTAATACCCAATACCAGTTCGGCCTTTCCTAGATCCTTCATCTCAAACTTAGACATCAGCTCTCTCTTAAGCATCTTCACTTCTTGTAAATCATTCCAAAATAAAAGTATATCATCAACGTAAATTGCAAGTATTATTTTTTCTTGCCTCTCTCACGTAAATATACACATGGTTCATATACTGATTGTTTAAATTTCAAATTGATTAACTCCTTATGCAATCGTTGGTTCCAGGAACGTGGTGCCTGTTTCAATCCATATATGGAACGCTTCAAGAGGCAAACGTGGTCTTCCTTTTCTTTCTCTTCAAATTCAGGTGGTTGTCTCATGTAAACCTTTTCAGTTAGGTGACCATTCAGGAATGCCGTCTTTACATCCATGTGGTCGCACTTGAGACCCTTTTGTACCGCTAATGCCATTAACATCCTCAGGGTACTATGTCGCACTACGGGTGAAAACGTTTCATTGTAGTCGACACCTCTACGTTGACTGAAGCCTCGTGCCACCAGACGAGCCTTGTATCTGGCCTTATTTCCCGCCTCCTTTTTGATTCTAAACAACCATTTAGAATCAACAAGGTTATTCGTCTGATTGTGGTCTCGCTTCACAAGAATCCAAGTCTTGTTTTTCTTTAAAGCATTAAGCTCCTCCTGAATTGCTGCTTTCCATTGTTCAGCATCCGGTCTTGCTAGTGCTTCTTCTAGTGTAAGTGGATCATTTAGTTCAGCTTGATAAGTGACGTAATCTGGAAACTGTACCGGCTTCCTATCTCTCAAAGGATACCTTCTCTCTTGTACACTTTCATTTCCAGGTTCTTGTTCTTGATTATGCTGCTCCTCGTCACCTTCAAATGAAGCAGATTGTTCGTCATTATCAGCATCTGCAGTATCAGAAGGTGTCTCATAATAATCATTCTGTTCATCGTCAGTTTGATGATTATCTCTCTCTTCATCATCACTGCTATCAGGACCAACTTCACTATTTTAATTTGAATCCTCAAACTTCAGATTCACAAGCTCTTTCGGACTTTCAGTTTTCTTGTACATCTGATGTTCAAAAAATTTTACATCTCTTGCTATGTATACATTATTCTTCTCTGGGTCGAACAGTCTATAGCCTTTCGTCGTCTCACTATAACCAACAAAGATGGTTTCCTTCGCTTTTGGTTCCCATTTTGTTCTTTTTTCATCTGGAACATGCACAAAAGCTCTGCATCCAAATATTTTAAGCCCTTGGAGATCAACTTTTGATCCAGTCCATGCTTCTTCTGGTGTCATGCCCTTGACTTTGTTAGTAGGAGATCTGTTCTTCAAGTATACGGCTGTATTTACAGCTTCTGCCCAGAATCGAGGGTCTAAGCCAGCCTCTTGCAACATACACCTGGCTTTTTCTGTTATGGTGCGGTTAGCACGCTCAGCAACCCCATTCTGCTCCGGTGTATACGTACATGTGTACTGATGAATTATCCCATTTTGTTTCAGAAAACTAGTAACAATTTTATTTTTAAATTCACTACCGTTATCAGTTCGTAGGACCTTAAGTTTTTTGCTCGTTTGATTTTCTGCTAAAACTTTAAATTCCTTTATTTTCTCAAAAACTTCACTTTTGCATTTAAGAAAATATATAAAAGTTTTGCGAGAAAAATCGTCAATAAACGTCAAAAAATATTTAAATTTACCAAAACTCTCGTTCATTGGACCACACACATCCGAGTATACCAATTGAAGTATTTCAGTAGCTCTCGTAGCGCCTTCTTTTGGGAATGGTTCACGCGATTGTTTTCCCAATAGACAAGCCTCACAGTTGAGCACAGCAGATTTAGAAGAAAAACTTACCCCATTAGCAAGTTTGTTTTTTAAAAGTTTTAGGTTTCGAATGCCAAGATGTGCTAACCTCTTGTGCCACAGCTCCACATCACTGTATGGTTCTGTAGACACTACAGTAGCAACCTGTGGAGTTGTCATAAGCTTGTAGATACCTTTATCTATCTTACCTTCCACGCAAGCATTCCCTTTGATCTCACATTCCTCTTCATTATAAATGGAACAACCTTCACTCGAAAAAACAACTATTTTATTTTTCTTTGTAATCATACTCACGCTCAAAAGATTTGAATGCAATTCAGGTACAAACATACCATCATCTACAGTTATGTTAAGTTGCTCACTCTCAACCCTGCCAAAACCTTTACCATAGACCTTACCTCCATTCGCACAACATACCTCAATGTCATGGTGTTTTACAAAATCTTTTAACAAATGTTTACTACTACTCATATGTGAAGAAGCGCCCGAGTCCAAAATCCATTGCTCTTCTTTCGCAATAGGTGATGTCATGGATAACGCTGTAGCAATATGTGCCCGTTCCTTTTTGTTACTATCTTTTTTCTTTCTTGGATTATCAGGACAATCTATCATCTTGTGTGCACCTTCACAAATGAAGCATTTCGGTTGCTTAGTAGTCTTCACATAATTCTTCTTAAAAGGCTTTTTCTTAGCCGTCAGCGCAGTGACTGGTTCAGAACTAGTAGTGCTCTCTTTGTAGTCACTCATTTGCAAGAGTTTTGTTTTAATGTAGTCGGTTGTCAAGGTAATATTGGTATTTTCTAATGCTAATCTCATAGGAGTGTATTCTTCAGGTAATCCTGCTAGCATCATTGCAGCCAACAGTTCATCATCAATTGATTTGCCAAGCTCTCCTAGTTGCTGAGCAACATTCAATAGTTCTGTTACATACGCTCCAATACTGTTAAATTGATTTAGCTTTAGACTCACTAGTTTTGTAAGCAGTCGACATCGATTGTTTAAGACTTTGTCCTCAAAAGCGTTGCGCAGAGCCTCCCATGCCTGCTTCGCAGTTTTACAGGACCTCACATAGATCTTGCAGTCCTTATTCACCATAAGACATATTTTGCTGAATGCTTTTTGATCTCTTCTTTGACCTGCCTCATCGGTCTCTGGCGGTGTTTCCTCTACATACTTCCAAAGATCATCATGCATGAGATGACACTGGATATCAAACTTCCAACTTCCATAGTTACGCATACCTTCTAATTTTTCTGCGTACACTGGTGATAGCCCTCCGCTACCAGACGCTGAAGTCTCCAGCATGTTTTTTTTATTTTTGAAAAAAAAAACAAAGGAATACTTTTTCTCACATTGTATCACTTTTTTATGTAAAAATCGTGCTGATGTCCCATAACCTGTGAGTACATGGCATTAAGGGTATTGGAATAATAACCATGTACTATGAGTGATAAAATAAAGTATTTATTTTCGTTTTAATTTGTACTAAAAACACAAATATCATTGTTAGAGGAAATACACCAAATTATGACAGACACACTCTTTCTTCTTTTCTGTCTAACATAAATTCAAACATTCGTCAATCTCTCAGACTGCCAGTACTCACGATACGATTACAACCTCTTCTGACATTTTAAACCATAAAATGTTGAAGGTTAAGTTCAAAATCGAATGAGAAAATTTGACTGGTGGCCGTCTTATGCTTTTTCGATCAGGTCACGTGTCCTGACGCGAGTTTAAGATTTTATACGTGTCCTGACGCGAGTTTAAGATTTCTGTAATATATATATATTACAGAAATGTGCTCAACGCCGCTAAAGAAGTTTTCACTTCAAAAATTTGCAAATTATTCATAAATATTATTTTTTGTGTTATATCTCTATTTGAACTTTGAACAGAGGTGCGATATACATTACCTGACATACAATAGCTCCCAGTGTTTGTGATGGAGCAACAAACCATAACTTTAACTACGAAAACCATTTAAAAAAACAAAGCAAACAGCCTTTGTCCAATATGTTATTTGCTGTGACCACTGATGCCCTAACTGAATAAAGCTACCGAAAAAAATCCACAAAAAATGCCTTCGGATACAATCCATCCCCGAATTTTAAAATTCCGTTTTTTAATCTAGACACAAATGGGTTTTTAACCAGTCGGTGCGCAAACACCAGACAATCGCATGTGTTATGTGTCCCGACATTTTTGAATGCCATTTCTTTACCGGGCTCATATGGTACGATTTTTTTTTTTGCTACATTTTTTCCCCGTTCGCGGCTTGGACTACGACAATTTATTCACTGAGTCGTATCTTGCCCCTGCCGGGTTTGTTCCAAAGCTGTGTTTAAATAATCGTTTGTTTTTAGGGTTCTGTACCCAAAGAGTAAAACGGGACCCTATTTCTAAGACTCCACTGTCCGTCCGTCTGTCAGTCACCAAGCTGTATCTCATGAACCGTGATAGTTATACAGTTAAAATTTGCACAGATGATGTATTTCTGTTGCCGCTATAACAACAAATACTAAAATTAGAATAAAATAAATATCGCATACAACAAAAAAAAACGATTAGGTGAAACAAAAAAAGGTTATAATATAATATCTAATGTTGCGGGAATCCAAACGATGTGAGACGTACAAGACTGGTCGTTATGGCGACAATTGAGGGAGGTTTATGTCCGTGTATGTAACAGGTCCACTGTTACATACACGGATAAGGCATAAGGCTGAAATGATGATCATGATGATTAATTTTGTATAGATAATGGTACGGAACTCTCCATGCGCAAATCTGACTCGCACTTGGCCGGTTTTTATGTATAACGCTGCCAACGACCACGTTGATTGCTGCTCATTTGTCAGCGACGATCGGCGGATGTTTTTCGCGCCTAGTTCTAGTTTCATCAAAGCTTTATAAAATCTACGTTTACTATGTATATTTTGTTGTAACATCAAAGTGGACTGTTGAATATTTACAAGGGATGAAATGAGTGATTTTTTCATAATAGTTATAATATACTTAGTGTCTAATGTTGTATCGATAATGGTACGGAACCCCTCGTGTGCGAGTCGAACGCGCTTTTGGCCGGTTTTTAAGTACATCGCTGCTCATTTGTCAGCGACGATCGGCGGATGTTTTTCGCCTCTAGTTCTATTTTCATCAAAGCTTTATAAAATCTACGTTTACTATGCATATTTTGCTGTAACATCAAAGTGGACTGTTGAATATTTACAAGGAATGGAATGAAAGAAAAATATGTCAGCTGGGTGAGATCCCACACCATTTTGTTCGCTACTGAGGAAAACGAGAGTATTATGGAATATAACATAATATAAACGTTTGCTATCTCAATCAATGTTTAGATAAGTCTTTTTGGGAATATTCTTTTTTTGAACTTACATAAAATGTTTATTTCTTATAAAAGAATTATATCAAGTTTTACATTTATGATCATCCAACTCGACATACATTTTCCTTGTTTTTCATACAACCCCTTTTACGCGATTAATAATAATAATATAATAAAATAATATTCCACAACTATCACACATCGCCGTCTAGTCCCAAGCTAAGCAGAGCTTATGTTATGAGTACTAGACAACTGATAAACATACTTAATTATTTCTAAATACATACATGTTATAGATAAATTACAACCAGACACAGAACAAATGATCGTGCTCATCACACAAACATTTGTTCTGGGTGGGAATCAAACCCACGACCTCCGGCATAGCAGTCAGGGCCACTAACCACTAGACCAACAGGCCAGATGATGACGTTATTACATATTTTTTTATTATATATTTTGAAAAACACAGTACCTTGTGGATATTATCTAGGCTTCTGTGGATGTTGTTTATCAGGATATCTTTTATAAATAAAAAAGAGCATAAAAATTGTGGGTTAAGCTCTCTGTGTACTTCAATTGTCCTATTTTTATTGTTTTATAAAAGTTGTGCGTGTAAGAATATGAACAGAACAAATATGAAATATGAACAAAAAAATACCTAAAACAGAAAACGTCATAGTAGAATAAATAAAAACTGGTGTTATATGTTATTTTTCAAAAAAGGTTTACCTTCTAACAAAACGAATTAGCTGAGAAGTGGGTCAAAGAGGTCCAACCCGCGTCACCCAGCTAAATATTTTTGGCATAACGTAATTTTTATCATGAAGTTTGAAGACGATATTAAGTTGTTTTTGAGTAAATCTCGTTTATATTTTAGACGTTCTCAGGGTGTTTCTGTGACGTTTTATTTTTGGTTGCGATAATATTTTTAACAAGTTTTTTTTTTTATAGGGGTTATTAGTATTAGAAATTCATATACTACTTTTATTTATTTTTTATTTTTTTTCTTTTATGATAGTGATTCTTTTTTCAACGATAGTAACGATTTAATTTGTTTTTGTGGAAATCTCTAGAAAACCAAGAACTCTTTTCTTAAGGTTCCGTACCCGAAGGATGCCGATAGGACTCTATTACTAAACCTCCGCTGTCCGTCCATCCGTCTGTCTGATCGTTCGTATGTCTAGATGTTCGTTTGTTGGCGTATTTTTATTGTCTTTTTTTTATTGTGGTACGGAACCCTTCGTGTGTGAGACTATAACTAGTAGCAGAAGAACTTTCTGAAAATATTACAGTTAAACGCAGTTACAGTGGCGATTATTGTTATTATAATGTGTAAATGTTAGGTGTATAACGATCGCAGCCTTTAATGGTCCAAGGCGTGGTCACAACTTACGAATAAATAAACATGACTAAGTCAGAAAAACTACCCATTTTTACTTTAGTATTCACAAAAGCAGAAACGTCACACTTCCGCCCACATTTCCCTTAGCAGATTATTCAAAAAACTTCTCACAAAATCCGCCTCAAAGCGGTTTAATCCGGTCGAATCCAGAAAGTGCGGACATGGCAGAGGCGTGGCAACCGCCGGTGACAAATGGTCAGCCGGGATGATGGTATTGACAGTAATAGGGGCTTAATGGCACGTTACGTTTTCGCCATCTACTATGGGCTAGTTTTTAGGACATCTTATTGGTTAGAATTGGTTGGTAGATATTGATACGTGCTTACTGTTAAGACTTGTAGGTAAGCGTGCTCCATCGTCGACCACATCATCGCTTACCATCAAGTGAGATAGTGTCTAACGCGAGCTTATCAATAATAAAGAAGGCTATGAATGCTACACCTTTTCATTTATTTTGTGCGGAGTCTGCTAGGCAAATGCCTCCCCTTTTTTCTTCCAAACGTCTCTGTATAGAGCGATCGCTGGCCAAGTTTACCATTTCTATCGTTTTTTTTTTTTAATTGAATAATTCAAAATATTTTTATTTCACATAGGCCTACAAAACGTCAGAAGCTAATAAACAGTTCCAAATTGGTCGTTTCGTAATGATTAATTTTCGGATTTGTACCTATAATGTCATTATGATAATGATAATGTCTAGTATTCAGTGATTTGTGTTGTTTTTTTTATATTATATATTATTATAATATAATAATGACTCTCTGCACGTGTTGGTTTCGACTGTTAGTGCAGAGAGTACCTGTCTTAAAATAAATAAACGAACCTTACGATACAGGAGAAATTTCTAGAGGGCCCAGCAGGGTCGAAGCCTACTGGGGCCATGGGTAGTATGAAAACAAAATCCGGGGCCCTGGGACGAAGGCAACGAAGGAACAGGACTGGGTTTTTAGTCAGTAAAAGTCTGACACTATCTTTCGCTCCGCCCGAAGAGCGGAATTTGATCATTAGATGATTTTCCCACCTAAAAAAAAGTAGGGGCATGTTTTTTTTTTAAATTATAATAAGTTACCTATATATTCAATTTGGTGGATTACTCTGTCCTTACCGACATGTTTCTGGATAGAACAGTCGTGTAAAACAATTTAATTTAGAGCTGCAATAAATTTCATCAGTCTTGTAACATTTTAAATGGTCCCACTCTGAAATGGTCCAGAATCGATGCGATTTATGTGTAGTTACGTGTAACATACAATTTATACGCGTTTGTCTGTCTATTTGTTCGCGATAAACTCAAAAACTATTTAAAGGATTTTCATATGATTGCTAGTAAAAAAACCAGCCAAGTGCGAGTCTGACTCGCGCACGAAGAGTTCCGTACCGACCGTAGCAAAAAAGGGGAAAAAAATATGTTTGTTGCATGGAAGCCCTGCTTAAATATTTATTTAATTCTGTTTTAGTGGGCAACAGAAATTAATCACCTGTGAAAATTTCAACTGTCTAGTTATCACGGGTCATGAGATACAGCCTGGTGACAGACAGACGGACAGCGGAGGGCTAACAATAGGGTCTCGTTTTTACCCGTAGGGTATGGAATCCTAAAAAGCCGCGAAATTCAAAGATTTATAACAGGGATCGCTAATCACATAATATAATATTCATATTAAATTTTTTAGTTACTTGGCTACTTTCCACGGAACTCAAATTAATTACTCCCCATCTATTTTATGAAAATTAGGACTAAAAGGAGTAATTTTATCAAATTCATCAATCGATATATCGTATCGCATAGCATAGTCGGCCATATAATGTTCCCACTGTTGGGACTCAGGCCTCTTCTCTAGGAGAGGGAATGGGCTGTAATCCACCACGCGGGCCCAGTGCGGATTGGTGGATGTCACATGTCTTCGAACTTTTGGTTCTAGGACATACCGGTTTCCTCACGATGTTTTCCTTCACCGTTTTGAGAGCAGGGTTGATGAAATAAATTACACAAAGTAGTGCGCCTGGCTGGGTTTTAACCCGCGACCTACAACTCGTAAGTCGAGGCTGTTACCACCTCTCCTCCTTTTTATGTAGTTGCCCACTTTCGTACGCAATCAACAACTCCTTACTCCATTATCTCATAAAAATATTCCTATCTTATAAAAAAGTAGCTCAAGTTTTATTTCCTATAAATTATACTAGTTAAAACTAATAGCTTTAGAACTTGAACGCAGGTGGCACTCCCTGCCGAAGTAAGAATAGTGACTGGAGGAGTTAGCTTAGGGGATACTTTTAAGTTCATTTTTACTACTTATTATCGTTAGTTTCAGCTATGTATGACGGGATAACTCGATAGATTAAGTAGGTTATCTATCGTTGTTATGGAACTAGTATTTTATCGTCTTGTTTTTCTTAGTGTACTAAGTGCCTGTCGGTACTTCTGCGAGTCTGTCTTCATTTCTGCGCGAGGGAAACACTGAGCATGGCCCTTTCCATTGGTCTTTGGGTGCCATAAGTCATCACTAGCAAAACGAAGTGGTCATCGACTTTCGTCTTGAGACTCTGTGGTATGTTGGACGAGAAAATACTGAGCAGCTTTCAGGGAACATACCTACTCCTGAGGTAAAAAGTACGGTCTACCCGTGTGACGTAAAAAGTGTTTCTATTGCCGATTTATATACGAGTATCACACTAAAATTATAATGGTGAGCATAGCACGATGAATTGCCAAACTTAAGTAGCAATGGGCAGGGCACATTGCTCGCAGAACAGACCGAAAGGTTCTGGATTGGCGACCATGCACCGGAAGACGCAGCCTTGGAAAACTTCCCACAAGGTGGACCGATGACCTGGTGAGGGTCGCAGGAGTCCGATGAATGCAAGATGCACGGAACCGTTCGTTAAAGCGACACTTGGGAGAGGCCTATGTCCAACAATGGACGTCGTTCGATTGAAATGATGATGCATGAAACGCATGTTACTAAAGAAATATGTATACATAATAAGTATACATGTGGATGGGTGGATTGGTAAATGGAGGCCAAAGAAAAGATGGCTGGATTGTATGAGGAGTGATATGAAAGAAAAGGGAGTTAGTGAGTGCATGACGGGTGACAAGGCGGCACGAAATAAGGACAGGAAGATGAGTATAATTATGCATTAAAAGAACCTCGACCATACGCTTCGGGTGATGGGTTGTGGGAACGTTCAAAAGAGTTACTGTGCCCTGAAACGCAATAGGCAACTGAAACACGGGTGGGTTTTGCAAAGCTTTGAAACTCTCTTTTCTCTGCTATAATAAAAAAAACGGCACTAATTCTTAATTCTTTATTGTACACAAAAACATACATAGTACACGGAGATAATACAGTTTATGTACAAAGGCGAGCTTAACTCAACAATGAGTTTTCTCCCAGCAAACCTTTGAGTTGCAGAGTGAGAACACATTCGAAGATTATATAAATACACTCAAATTATGTTACCATGTACTTGATAACGAAGTAGGTATTAAATAGATCACAAAAAATATGTATCGTTTACATTTTCCTTCGCCCGCTGCTGTCGGGTGTGAAATAAAAATCGGCCCTTGTTTTTATCGGTTACGTCGACGAAGTTTCTCTAAAGAAAATTGAAAAGTACATACATTGTTAAGAGTTCACAACGACCATCAATTTAAAGTTCTGTTGTAGATTGTCGCTCTTAAAAGTATAAAATACTAGCGCCTGCTTGCAGTCTCACCCGCGTGAAAGTAGAAAATAATCGTAAAGGAACATAACTCATCAGCATCATCATCATTTCAGCCGTAAGACGTCCACTGTTGGACATAGGCCTCCCCAAGTGTCACCACAATGAACAGTCTTGTGCGTCCCGCATCCATCGGATTCCCGCAACCCTCACCGAGTCATCGATCCATTTTACCTTTTAACGCTTTCGCGTCTTGCGTCTTTGCGTCTTTCGGTGCGCGGTCACTACTTCAAAACGTCCCAACGGCCATTTGTCCTGCGAGCAATGTCTAACGTCTGCCCACTGCCACTTAAGTTTGGTAATTCTTCAAGCTATGTCAGTAACCTTGGTTCTTCTGCGGTTATCTTCATTCCTGATTCGATCACGCAAGAAAACTCTGAGTATTTATTTATTTATTTATTTATAGGGCGTGTCAGACTTTTTCTGAATAATACCCACTCCTGGTTTCTTCGTTGCCTTTCATACCAGGGCCGGATTTTCCTTTCAGAAGCGATACTATGGCCCCAGTAAGCTTCGACCCTGCTAGGGCCCTACTCCTTGAGGCGCCCGTGGAACAATACGCGCCGTCGACGACTTGGGCTCGGTCCAGACGGTTACTGGACATGGTCTACCCATATGATGTAAAAAGTGTTTCTATTGCCGATTTAAACATCACACTAAAATTTTAAAGGCGAAATTTTGTGAGTGTTTGTTACTTCGTCAAACTCGAACGGCTGAACAGATATGAATGAAATTTGGCGTACGAGTACATCGTGTTCTGGAATAGCAGACAGGATACTTTTTTGTCCCGAGAGTATGTTCCTTTGGGACAATTTTGTACTACCAACCGGGCGAAGTTTCTGGCAGCGACTGGTAATATATTATTTTTATTTTACGACAACATAGTATCATAGCATCACATCCGTCTATGAAAAGATAAAATAAATATTTAACGAAATTGATTTCCAGGAGGGTAAGAGCCAAAGTCACCCTCCTGCTGCATGATTGAGTTTATTTTGTTGGATCATAACAAAAATATGTTTTTCAAAAGCAAGTGAGGGTAAGAGGGCACTCTTCAGCGTTTTGTCGGCGATTCACAAAGTACCGGCGAGGTAGAAATTATAAATGGAAATTCGTTTAAAGTGGAAAGTGGGGAAGGTGAGAAATATACTTCTTACTCTGGGGAGAGGCGTACTTCTGTTGATGTAGTGTTTTAGAGACAATACCTACAATCTTAGTTATTGCATTTTTAAGGTACATAAAAACCTATTCCTGTTCCTTCTTTGCCATTGTTCCAGAGCCCTGGGGATCTCTTTCGCATCACCCATGGCCCCAGTAGGCTTCGACCCTGCTGGGCCCCTACAGTTGCTGGCATCTCCTTGAGGCGCGAGTGGAACACTACGCGCCGTCGACGACTTAGGCTCGCTCCGGACGGTTACGGGACGGTTGGACGGCGAGCTACCCATTGCTCGCCCTCCGCAAGCCCGCGTCCGCGTTGGCCGGAAATCGGGATCGGAATTGGGCTGAATTGGTTTTGGCTAGGGCGCTATGAACATTATTTTATACTTAGATCAATTAATCAAGTCAGTTCCCCTACGATGCTTTAAAGCTCATGAATAACTTATTAATATAACAAGGCATCTACCAGATATTAGAGACCATGAACATAAACTTCTTCCGAGACTTAATTAAAACATCAGACTAACCAACAACAAACACATTTCAAAGGCATTCAAAACTGTTCATAATCACATAACACACTGCCAAAAACTATCAAAGCTTCCCACAGTCGAGCATTCCTTCCAGACCGGAGCACAGTATCAAAGGTCTGCCAGTCCGGCGGAAAATTTAACAATTCACAGTTGAAATCTTTAGCAAGTGAGCTGATGCAGAAAATTGGTACGGGTTCCAGTAATACTCTAGAACTGGTTCTGTATAACGGTATGAGAGAAATAGCCGGGGAATTTAGGATACATATTTGGTTAGTTTTTGATTATTTCAGTACATCATCATCTTCCTGCCCTTGTCCCATCTTATTTGGGGTCGGCGCAACACGTTTTTTTCTTCCATTCTATCCTGTCAACCGTCATACTATCACTAACTTCCTTTTCTTCCATATCACTGTTCACACAATCCATCCATCTTTTCTCTGGCCTCCCTCTCCCTCTTCACCCATCCACATGTATACTCATAACTCTTTTAGTAACATGCGTTTCATCTCTCCTCTTTACAAGACCATACCAAGACAAACGATTCCCGTTGAAGTTTTCAGTCACTGGCGCCACTTTCAAACTTCCTCTAATATATTCATTATTTCAGTACATGATGTGGAGGAAATATGTACACTTGATAAGAAATTCAAGAAGACATGTAATTTTCTGGATTGAAAAATTACATAGAGTTATACAAAATAAAAGAATTTTGCAACTGCACAATAATGATGCAGGTGAGTACACAATAAAAAAGTAACAAAAAAAAAATACAACCGTCTTAAATTAAAAAAAAAACACTGAAAAGTGCAAAATAACTTTAATTTCGGAAGTCGATGTTTCTATAATAGTTTTGTCTCTTCGTTATTTAACACCGACTTCTGAAATTTTGTTTAAAACGGTTGTATTTTTTTTGTGAAAAGTTTTTATTTTACACTTTTTAGTTATGGTACCACCACTAAAAAGTACCTCTCAGCCAAACTTCAATACCTTATAGCCAGAGTACATCTCATGACAATTCTAATAATCCCAAACACGATTACATTACATTTATTTATTACAGAGTTCCGGTGCCTAACTTCAGGCTTCATCATCAGATCAGTTCGATATATTCCCTCTCTTCTTTCAGTCATCGACTACACGTATAAACAAAGCAATTTTACTTGTTACGACGGTTCTACTGTGATCCTATGAGGAGTTCTGTTCCATATCTCCGAAGATCATGATCAGATCATTACAATATTTCTATGAGACCAACTCGGAAGCATAAACAGTCAATCAAAAACAAAATCAAAATTAGTCCACAAAAACATACATTAAGCCGAACATAGAACCTCCTCCTTTTTGAAGTCGGTTAAAAAAGTTATTTTTCCTGAAAAAGAAAATACTTTTATAATTAGTACTTTTACTATTCATTAACAGTTTATAACAGGTATTGTTCAGTACTTATTATTGTTAAATATACTAATATCAAATATTTCTATACCACTTACTGTGACAGAAAACAGAGACACCTAAAAATATTTTTGTACCTTAATTACGTACAGAGATAAATTCATTTGATATGTTATAGACAAACGAGCAATTTTTTAAGCCATTTAAGAAGAGATGTAGCTAGTATGTGTATACATAAAACTTATTGATGTTTGTAATTCCGAAATCTTCCACATCTCAAGCATACATAAACTCAAATCTACAGACAAACATCTAATTCCCCTAAGAGCTCTTTAAGACCCGCTCTAACTTCGATTTCCAACGTAACGTCACTTTGATTTGATGCATCAGTGGTCGCCTTAACATGCCATTTGATGTCAAAGCTCATAAGTTTGCAGCCAAGACTTCCTTTTGAACGCCTTCGAGCAAGAAATTGCTTGGTACGAACCCATATTTTGTGAAATATGAAATTGGAAGATGTTTCGTGTTTAAGATTGGTGGATGGTCCTTTGGCATTCGACGTTTTGGATGATTGGTATGTAAATAAAGTATCCTCTTTCGACTGAATCCGCCATTAGTAAAGTTACAGTCGATTTCATAAATGGGTAGACTACTCATTTATATTTATTATTTGTATTCAATAGTATTTTCATCAAAAAAAGTACAGAAAGAATTTTTCAAATCTGTTTAGACTTCTTTCCTTACTATATATGTATATAAATCATATTAAATATATATTTATGTGTATTTTAACTACATGTATTGTATCGTAGGCGCGGGCTTGCGGACGGCGAGCAATGGGTGGCTCGCTGTCCGACCGTCCGGTAACCGTCCGGACCGAGCCCAAGTCGTCGACGGCGCGTACTGTTCCACGCGCGCCTCAAAGAGATGTCAGCAAATCGTAGGGGCCCAGCAGGGTCGAAGCCTACTGGGGCCACAGGTAGTGTGAAAACGAAACCCGGAGCCCGGGGATGAAGGCAACGAAGGAACAGGAGTGGGTTTTTAGTCAATAAAAGTCTGACACTATCTCCCGCCCGCCCAAGAGCGGGATTTGTCATAACATGATTTTCTCACCCAATGAAAAAAAACTACACGTATTGTATAGTTTTTTACCCTTGTTTTTTGTTTAAAATTTTCTTTTTATTCACCTACCATATTGTCTCTTCACCACCCTAGGTTGACTGGTAGAGAATGCCTAAGGCATTAAGTCCGCCTTTGTTCTTTATGTTGAATGAAGATTAAATAAATAATATTAAATTAGCTGGTGACCTTTCAAATCTAGTTTAAGGGGAAACTGTCAATTAACAGAATAAAGATGCACATACTGAGTTGTGACATCACCAGTATTAGGCTACATGTGCACAAAAAAGATAGCGAAATTGTCTCACCACTATAATTGAAATATTAGTTGTTGCTTCATTTAATAATCAATATTGATAGTTTTTAGAAAAAAAAATAGTATTCTTTCTTATTTAGTATAAAATATCGTACAACAATAAACGGAAAACATTTAACTAAAGACCTTACAGTTGATAACGGCCTTATAGAAAAAAATGATACCAAACTGAAAATCACATCACACGTATATTATAAAAGCAAAAGTTTTCGAGTGTATGTTTGTTACTTCTTCACGCTTGGAAGGCTGAATCGATTTGGACGATACATAGTACACAGGTAGAACATGTCTTGGGATAGCACATAGGATACTTTTTATCTCGGGAGTATGGAAAGGGAACCCTTGGGATAATATTCTACTATCACTCAGACGAGGCTCCTAGCAGCAGCTCGTAGGTATATAACTTCAAACATCTCTCACAAACATTCAAATGATTTATGTCTTCCTAACAAAATCAATTAGTAGCACCCTCGTAACTTCACAAACTCAAACACATTTGAACAAGATATCAAGACAGGCCCGAAAGTCAAAACTCATATAAACACTTCGTTACGGAGAGATACGTAGCATACGTCAATAAAATTGACATTACTCCACAAGAGGACTTGTCAGACTCTGACCCAAATGTGTCATATTATTGAGCTATAAATACTCCTTGTCCAAATTACCAGGACCCCCAAACTTAATGATGAGATAAGAAATTGAGAGGTCATTGTTCTGTGGTGGTTGGTAAGCGCGGTACACTATTATGTCGATTTAGTGGTGATATGTGACCCCGGGCAGAGGCACGTGCTATGCCTAGTGTTAGGAGTCATAAAGCTTAGGAACGTTGAGTTGATGGAAAAGGTCTGTGCGTATCTATTGATATAATTTGTGCCGTCATTCCAGTATGTTGAGGCTGACAATATATGCACTCCGACAAAATTAGCGGAATATAACATCGAATATCTTTTTTCTGTAGACCATTAAATTAAATTAAATTTTGTAAAAACCTCTCTTAGTGCTCACCTAAGTCATAAAAGAAAACCTTAGTGCAAAGGGGAATGAAACTTTTCCCAAACATTGCTGGCATGTAATTTTTTTTCTTTTCGTCAAAAGTGAAACTTAAGCCTTATTTTAAAAGACTGTAAGATAAATCAATAGCAGAAAGAATTATGTTAACTGTACCTAAACGAAGTTAGAGACTATTTAGTATATTGCTGTAGTTTGTTATGAGGCATTATTTTTCTTAAATAAAAATACTGTATGTCTGATATTTTAAGTTTCTCATTGTTAAATATAGTTTTAGTTTCGGTTTTTTTGGTGAGTACGCACTAAATAGTGTCAATCACTATCACAACACTAACGCGTATCTTTTAGATTCATTTATCACTTTTTTTTTACTAGTTTTAGTTATGAAAAACTGCGACTGTGAAAAATTGTAACAGTAATAATCGTTTTAATCTATTTTACTAATGGAAATCTCAAAATATTACGTATTATATTTACATTTCATTACAATATGACGAAAATAGGTAACGCCTAACAAAAATATACTAGCAATGCTTTTATATGTATCTTCGTTCTGTTACGGTTTATAGACCTGGTTCTTTTTGCTATTAATTCCTGGTGGCGAAAAGAAAAAAGTAAATCACGCCAATAGTTGGCATTGGCCTTTCACGGTCGGTCCTAGTCCCAGTAGTTTCGACTGTATGTTGATAAGTCAATCAGTCAGTTTCACCGTTATATATATATATATTTAAATCATTCCCAATTGTTAAAACCAGTAAAACAATAGAACGTCATCTTGAATTAAATTTATTTAAATTTTATTCGCAGTTATGTTAAGAGAATTTCCTTTTTTTTTTTTTTTTTTTTTTTTTTTTTTTTTTTTTTTTTTTTTTTTTAATTGGTATAAACCAGTGCTTGAGTGCTTTACTACCACTTTATGTCAAAATAGGTAAAAACTGCACTTTAATATCCCTAAATTTTCCGTTCTCCGCTTTCTACCTAAATTGCATTCTACGGTAAAGCGTACCTCCACTATATCACCTTCTAAAATTTCTAGTAGAAATTACCAACAGCGCTCTTTAAATCTGTATATATTAAAGGCAAAGCCCTGATTCACTCACTGTATCATCAACGCCTAGCCCAAAGTTTTGACCTAGAACGCTGAAATTCACAGAAGTTTATTTTATGATGCAAACAAAGAATAATAAAACATTATTTGACTGGCCCCTTGGTCTAGTGGTTAGTGGCCCTGATGCCGGAGGTCGTGGGCTCGATTCCCATCCAGGGCAATGTTTGTGTGATGAGCACGATCATTTGTTCTGTGCCTGTGTAATTTATCTATAATATGTACATATATATTTACGTGTACGTAGTTTTCTATTAATAGTAATGTCTAAGACAAAATTGCTTAGAAATTTAATCTATATAATTTTGTATATTTTTCATCGCTATACGCTAAACAAATATGCCAGCAAAATTTTGTTAGGGACTTTGCCATGATCCTTTATATATCCTCAATCATCATCATCATCATTTTATCGCATCGTCGCTTTCTATTTAGGTGAGATAGTGGTCAAACGAGAACCTATAAAAAAAAATTCAGCCGAAAAACGTCCACTTTTGAACATTGGCTCCTCAAGCATCGCCATAACGACCGGTCTTGTGCGTCTAGCATCAATCGGACTCACTCCCGCAACCCTCACCAGATCATCGGTCGTGTACTCTAGAACCTTTCGGCCCCATCGACCATCTGTTCTGCGAGCAATGTGCCCTGCCCACTGCCACTTAAGTTTGGCGATTCTCCTGCAAACAGATATGTAAAACTGTCTTCATAAAACCAAAGTTACAGAAGCTCCTGAAATACGATGAAATCCCCATTATTTTCTGAACAAACATCAATATATTATTATCTAAAGCGAAGTTATCACGACAATATTTTGAAAACACGAAATAATAGCGGTAGCGCAGAATTTCCTTTGAAAATGTAAAAGTTCCGTTCAAATTTGATTTATTGCATATTCGCAGGCATTCCTTTGACAGTAGAGTTGCACTTGCAAACATTTTTATTTGCCCATTCGTTATTGGGGCTAAATTTATGTTTAAATATATATAAAAAAAACAAATAAAGGATATTTTGCTCTGATTGTATTTACGTTGAAAATTAGTAATGCATTTATTGGACTGTACAGTTAGGTCTAGACTACTCTAATACAAGTAGTAATTTCTTCAATACATTATACACTCTAATACAAGTAGTAAATTCGTTAGTCATTTATTTTATTAACGTCTTATTTATTGATAATTGTAATTTTTTTTTTCTTTTTTTTTATATAGCCTCTTTTTTATATTAATGGGAATGTGAGAACACTGTAGACTCCGCGAATTCTTAGGTTACTTCCTATTACGAGTATGACTCACTTTTGATTATGATTATTTTTATTGTACTTTTTAGTACAAAATTGACCGGTCTACACTGTCCTTACATAATATCTTCTTATACTGTTATATGGAAATATTATAAAAACAACATTTTTTTTTTTAATAGTAACCATGGAGTTTCTTGCTGGTTCTTTTCCACAGGAAACGACCAATTTGGAACCGTGCACTAGCTTCTGACGTTTTATAAGTGCCCATGTAGGCCTATGTAAAATAAAAAAAACTTTTGACTTTGACTTCATTGTTATCACCAACTGCCATATAGGAATATGTAAGTTTTTTTTAAGGATATAAACCAGTGCTTGACTGCGATCCCACCTGATGGTAACCAGTGATACAATTGTCGATGGTAAATCGCACAAGTATATTAAAGAGCCTATTCACTCTAGCCTTGAAGACACCTAAATTATAAAATTGATTATTAATGTACGCGGTTTAAACTACGAGGCAAAACGCTTAGTCCGGACCATAAAGGTGTTATTATTGCTATAAGCTTGTACATGACTATCTCACCTGATAATAAACGATGATGTGGTGAGGTGCTGGTATAAGTAACCTCTTGACTTAAAGACCACATCAACTCAGGCAGGAAATTCCACTCCTTAGCTGTGCACACAAGCTCTTTTCGGAATAAATCTTCTTTAAAGCGTTTGAGGAGGACCACCGTAAGATACTATAGTCCTAGCTATTTAGTTCCATGGTGAAACCTAAACCCTATTAATATTTTTTATTGACTTTGTACCTTTTCATTACGTGTTTACCTTTACTCTTGTTTCACACAATCCATTTTTTTTCCAGACTTTTGGTTTCAATTTCTTCTTATATATGTAATAAAGACAATCACACTAATATTATAAACGCCAACGTTTGTATGGATGTGTGTGAGTGTTTTTTATTCTCAACATCTCAACAGATTTGGATGAAATTTTGCACACAGATCGACTAATTCTGGGAATCGACCATCCTGGGAACTTGGAGATTCTCGGACTAGAACGAAACAGCTTGTTTTTCACATAAATCTCTATGTAAAAAATATATGTTTGCCATAAAAAAGCTGGATGAAAAATGTTTCAGTTTGATTTCAGTGCTATCCTTTCCTTGTCTTAAACAAAGACAATCCTTAGAGAATAGCAGTAGTACACCAACATACTAAAATAAGCACAGCAGAGTATGTAAGTCGGATTAGGAGTAACATTCTGACTAATATAGCAAGGTAGTCAGATAAAAAGGCAACGCTTAAGTTGTACCTAGCCTACATAGATGTCTGAGAGCATACACTTAGATGTTAGATAGATGCACACTCATCGCTTATGTGGGTATTTATTTATATATACCTTATTGTACACCAATATTACAATTTTTCTTTTTTTAAATTGATATAAACCAGTGCTTGACTGCGATCCCACCTGATGGTAAGCAGAGATGCAATCATTGATGGTGAGGCGCACTAGTTTTTTAAGAGCCCACTCTAGCCTTGAAGACACCTAAATTATAGTTGGACGGGAGGACCGCAGCAGGCAAATTGAAAAAAAAAATGCCAAATATAAATTGGCAAATTTATAGAAACCTTATGATAAAATGAAAACATACAATTGGCGACCTTATCGCACTCGGCGATTTTTTCCAGGCAACATGAAATGGACAGAGATTGCCTGAACACAAAATGGGGTTGCACTTGGTACAAATATAAGAGTAAACAAAAATTAATTAGGTACTTAATACTAATATAGTGATAGATACATGCATGCAAAATATATGTAGGTTATAGATATTTATATAAAATTTATATATATATATTTATTTATTTATTTGGATATGGATCACCAGAGGCGTAGCGTGGAATAATTTAGACATGGGCGAAAGCACATCAGCGAGGCCTTTTTCTTTCATACATTCGAAAATGTGACAGCGACTCACTGTCGCAACCCAGTGTCAGCACATCGTCGCTTATCATCAGGTGAATTAGTGGTCAAAAACAAGCCTACCAATTATAAAAATCCCTCGTTCTTAAAGAGCCCTCGCTTGTACGAGGTCCCTTTGGGTGCGAGGTCGTGGGCGTGGGTCCACTTCGCCCACGCCTAACTACGCTTCTGCTGGATCACCAACAAAGGAAGGACACACAGTTACAACAGAAACCACAACTACGCATCCTAGGGATCCTTTATCGTGTGCTCCTTCAGCTACAGGCAGACCACAGCATGCACATAATAACTAGTTGAACGTTAGAAAAATTATAAATGCATAAAAAATTTCAAACAAATAAAAAAGAAACATTCATAAATAAAGCGGATATTGGAAATATTCACAACGCGCACCCTAAAATCTGTTTTGATGTCCCTTGGGACGTTCAACTTTTTTATCAATAATTGATGATCAGTACAAAAAAAGTGTCACGGTGGAGTATTTCGTCCATACCGTCACGCAAAGGGGAGAGTTGATAAGAGGCATTTCTTGCCCATCACAGGCTCATAAAAAAAAATCTGTTTCCGACTATTTTTAAATGCACTTGTATAGTTATTTTTTTTATTCAGTGTTTTTTACGTGATAAATAATATTACAGTAAGGCAAAGCAATTAGTGCCTAAACAGAGAGTTTTCGCCTTTTTTGTAGGTAAATTTTTCATCTTTATTATTTCTGAAACATGCTCCATAAACCATATTGATTTTAAATCTCAATGAAACTACCCTTAGTAAACTTTTACGTGAGTACTAATTTATTTTGGTACATGGAACGCTTTTTCCAGAAATAATTTTCGAGGGGACAAGCGATTGTCGTAAAAAGAACGACCTCCATAAGAAAAAGAGTAAGTTGTGTCGAATCTACATTTCAGATGTCCAACCAACACTAAATTTATAATTTTATCGATATTCGATACTAAAATTTATATCCGAATCCCAGTACACATAAAAGGGATTGCCCGTCGTCACACCGAAATAAACCTTTCAAATACAATCTAACTCGTGTCTTACGGACATATATCACTGCTATAACATTTTGCAAGTAACATACACCCTTTCACGAGCCGATTCCCCTCCCCCCCTCCCCCTCAGAAACCGCACGAATACTCGCTCTTACATAACAATAATACCTTTTCTACAGCCTCCCTGATAAATAGCTGGTTGTACGAACTTATATTTCGCAACCTACACCACGTGGTTCAATAAAGTAGTTTTGTGGCGTCAGCGCCATCTTAAGGGTGGTGCTTGCACTACATCGGGAGCGAGTGTTCTAAAATGGTTCGAGAATAGTATTTGGCTCTCGTGAGGCGTTATTTTAGGAAGAGTTTGCGCACGCTCACTAACAGATGGCGCTACGTGTCGCGTTTGAGAACTTTTCCTAGTAGCATATTTTTCTTTACACAGGTGTGTAATGTTATGTTTTTCTTTGTTTCAGCTCTCAGAGCTCGAGCAGCGAGTCCTGGAAGCCGAAGGCAGGGCGGAGGAAGCGGAAGACAAGGTAAATATAGTTCATAAAGAACAATAATATTTTGAATTAGATACGAATATACTTAGTACCTACTCGTACATATATAATACACTTATTCTTTTTTTAACTTCTAGAAATTCTTAGAGACGTATTAAATTAAAAGTAATTCAAAATAAAAATAACGTAGCAATCTATCTTACAAACCATTTTATTCAATCACGCACAAATTGCAATTCCTTTACAAATCCTAGCTCTCAGATTTCCAATAAGACCGTATTTTTTCCCGCCAATAGATTCCCCCACGCGCATACGATGTGCAAGTCACTACGGTCAGCAAAAACGCTTTCGTTAATACCCTGGCGGACTGGCAGCTTTTGTTTGACAGAACCTTCGTCACTGTTTGGGATGCCATTAGAGGCAGAAGATAAATAAAGTTTGCTTTTGAATTTAGCGTTGATTTTTTGTGGGAAAATTAATAGTAAAAGCGATGTAAGTTTTTTGATAGAGATTTTAGTAAAAGACACCTAATTAATGTATTTAGACAAAATTTAATTAACTTATAGAGATCTTTATTTGTTCAACATACTAAATTATCTGTACCTAATTATAAAACTAAAGTTTTTTTTTATTGTAGCGTTGCGCGTTGGATAGACCATTTTTCTTTTTTTTTGCAAATAGTTTTTATAAAACACTTTTACACGTCAATTTTTTCGTCAGTTTAAACTAAATGAGGCCGGTGTTTCCTAGCTGACTACGCTGAGAAGAAATTCCGAAACCAATTTAGGGATCAAAATTTATTTTAAAGTCCTTATAGCAAAAATGTAATGTTTAAATGATATGAGAACCATGCAGATTTGTGTCTGAGATGGTCTTT
This sequence comes from Mythimna vitellina, assembly GCA_949316375.1. Taxonomy (NCBI): domain Eukaryota; kingdom Metazoa; phylum Arthropoda; class Insecta; order Lepidoptera; family Noctuidae; genus Mythimna; species Mythimna vitellina. Next base: position 18,136,888 of record OX438697.1, read on the forward strand.
TGAGATTTAGGTACTGAGGAAGGCTATATGACATCACGCTACGAGCCACGGGAGCGGAGTAGACATGTCATACCGCGAGAGTAAGTTAATGGTGTTAAAACTAAATTAATTCGTTATTGATCCTTTCACTAATTCAGTCAAATTATGTCAGCTATGTTAATCAATATATCATCATCATCATCATCATTTCAGCCGAAAAACGTCCACTGTTGGATAGTAGCCTCCCCCAAGCGTCTCCACAACGACCGATCCTGTGTGTCTCGCATCCACCGCAAAATCAAAATATAGCTAAATGTATTAAGTACAAAACTGTTAGAAACCGATGCCTTTATCAGTATACTAATTTTTATCTATAATAATATATTGAAATTCAATATGATAGCTGAAGCCATATAAACGATTAGCCCCACAGCTCAAATTATAAAAAAAAATCTTTCAATCAATAGCAACCATACAAATTCTCTTTAATTTTCAATTTATCTGCAGAGATGTCAACAAACCGAAGGGGGAAATACCCGCTAGGACTACGGGAACGTTTAAATGAATTACCGGGACCCTGAAATGCAAAGGGCAATTGAGTGACACAGGTGGGATTTTAATCAGTAAAAGTCTGATATATCTTCTCGCTCAACCTTAAATAGTACATTTTGATACAAATGGTGTAAGTTTGTCATTGCGACCAAGGCGGAATTCGCCCGAGCCGTAGTGTTGGCGAGGGTGTTATGGAGCCGAGTGCTGCAGTGACTTTTCACGCGTATCATTTGCCATTTTTCAACACACTTAAATATATAAATAAACGGAAGTTGACACGTGACTCGTGGGGGCTCTTACAGCCCAGCCTGATACGATAAATTGTTGTGGGGATGAGTTCGCGCATTTTTCGCACTAGCGCGGAAAACAGTATTTTACTGTTTTCTGTGTGCCTAAAACCGGTAAGGATAAGAGCGACTTTTTGAGTACGTGAAAAAGTCATTTGATGTTTTCCCACTTCAAAAAAATAAACCTACACATAAAATTAAATATAAATTATTTAAGTTATGAATCGATGCAAAAATTACTACATATCCGTAAAATAGTGGAAGAATCAATGAAATGGCGCAGGAACTCTACAAATTAATTAATATCGTACTGGGGCGGATACATTAAGGACTCTGTAATTACTGATGCGTCCGGATATTAAATTGGTATTAATATTTCGAATATTCACGAAAGGCTAGTTTTTGCAGTCCTGTCGCTCAAATAAATTACAAATCGATAAATTTTAAAATATATATTTATTTAATCATAGGAGAACCAACAGCTATAACAAAAGAATAACAATAGTATAAGAGACATTGAGCCAATTACAGACATTGAACAATTTACAATTTATTATGGTTTTATAAATGAATAAATATTAAAAAAGCACTTTCAAAGTAAACTAAAGTTAATTTAAAAAGAAAATTAGGAGGTTTCGAAAATTGGAACAATTTGCCTGCAACGGTCTTCCCGTCCGATTATAATTTAGCTGTCTTCAAGTCTAGAGTGAATAAGCTGTTAGTGGGATCTCAGTCAAGCAATGGTTTATAAATATCACTTGCTGACTCGGCGAACTTCGTACCGCCTAATAATGCATAATAAATGATGAACCGCTCGACCGATTTTGTGCAAACATCACATAAACCATCTACTAAATAGTCCGAACAAAGCCTAAACATTTGGTTTGGATAGGCGAGCCCGTTCTTGAATTATAAAATTAAAAAAAAAAACGATTCTAATTCAAGACCATAACCGACCCTTACTAGAAAAATTTTTGCTTCCTTTCTTGTGGGTCAGTTGAGTGAAAAAAGATAGAACCATAATAACGAATTGACTGAGATTTTTATAGCACATAACATAAAATCTAACACACCTTTCATATTGACCAAGCAGCTTCCAAACAACGCTCACATAAAAAAATATCTTTAGAAGAACATTATATAAAATATATGAGCTACCTTTATTTCTTTATCTAGCAATATTCCCCATTCTTTTTTCCTACGGCTAATATGAAATAGATAAATGACGTCATTTTACGTAACAAGTGATAGCTACGTCATAAAACGGATCCCCTCTTCGGGACGTTTGTTGGAATACTCGCTGACAACTGAGAGATGGGGGACCGTAGGATTATGTGGGGGACGCGTACTGTGAGCATGAACATTGAGCATAGTAGGTCGTTTGAAAGTGATGGTTTTATTGAAAAGGGGATAGTGTTATGCTGTGTTGCAGAAATGACGCTGGCAACGAAAAGAGGTTAGATGTTTATTTTGTAGCCAATCTATTACAGTTAATTCGATGAATTTGGATATTTCCTTTTTTTTTAATCAGGTTTTTCCAATACTTTAATAGTTATTCTGATTATCAAAATCGGTACAGACGTTCTTGATTCGGGTTATAAGTAAGACTAACATTCTATATATATAAATAGATTATCAATTTCGAAACGTAAATAACATTTTTTTTTTGCATTATTATAAATTGAGGAATAATGACCATAGTGATATGATGAATATTAAAGCGATAAATAAAATCCAATCTGGGTATCTCATTCATAAGTCTTATAATATTGGTAAAAATGCCTACTGCAGTATTGTGTCCGCATCTTTACATTTGTTGACATAAATAAATAAAGTGTTAAATAAATAAAGGTATTATATTTATTTAAATTGTCCTAAGGCATACCTAAAAAATTAATACGGTGGTTTGACATATTTTTTACAAACAGCTATCAAACCACCATTTTTATTCATCATCAGGATTTCAGCCGAATGACGTTCACTGTTGGACATAGGCCTCCTCCAAGCGTCACCACAACGACCGATCCTGTGCGTCTCGCATTCATCGGATTCCCGCGACCATCACCAGGTCATCGGTCCACTTTGTGGGAGGCCTTTGAACGTTGCGTCTTTCGGTACGTGGTCACCACTCCAGAACCTTTCGTCCCCATCTATCCATGCCACTTAAGTTTGGCGATTCTTCGAGCTATGTCGGTTACCTTGGTTCTCCTGCAGATATCTTAATTTCTGATGTGATCACGCAAGGAAATTCGACATTTTTATTACCGAGTTAAAAAATACCTGTTGGCTATACAAAAATAAGCCACACAAAAAATAAGATTGTACAAGCAAAAGTACGTACTTAAACACCATTTTTTATACGTACTAAATAATATTCTACTCACCTTTTTTCCCAACGCTACCTTCACATCGAGAGCTTTGTACACAAGCGAGTACAGATCGGCGCGGGGGATGGACGCTATTGATTTTCACAATTGCAGGATTATGACTCACTCCGGCTTTGTTTGTTTTACATGCTACATGTGTTTGCGTTGCTTTTTAATTAATTTTGGATTTAAAATGTTGAAAGGGAAACCTTTGAGTAAGGGTTTAAAATTAGGTACCTACTCTAGCTCAAACAGATGAGGATGGAAATGCGTTTCCTATTATATACTAACAACTTTCATACAACCCCATCTAATCCTAAACTAAGCAAAGCTTGTGTTATGAGTACTAGACAACTGAGAAACATACGTATAAATGTTTCTAATTTTTTTTTTTCTGTATACTAACATATTATAGATAAATTAAATATATACAAAACAAATTAAAATTATATTATTTAGAAATGTTTTAAGTACATTTAAGTATGTCAAGAGACTCACTGACCCCATAGACAAACCATTGCAACGGTTTTGTGGGGCTTATCTTATAATTTACTTATCTTTTTGGAATAAAGATAAATAAATAAATAATAAATAAATGATCGTGCTCATCACACAAACATTTGTCTTGGGTGGGAATCGAACCCACTACCTTCGGTATGGCAGTCAGGGCCACTAACCACTAGACCAACGAGCCATTCAAAATTACATAACTATTATTCAAATAATCAGTTTCGAAGAAGAGCACTGAAGTCATAACATCCAGGGTGGCGAGAATTTTCAAAAGAATTATCGTGGGCTCTGGAACGGCAAGAGTAACTGAAGGAACACTGGTTTTTGTCAGTAAAAGTTATATACGCCCTCTCGCTCCTAGAGCGAGAGAAGTCATTCGATGATTTGCCACCTCAAAAACCACACATCAAATTAAATATAAATCTTTTAAGTAATTAATCGATGCAAAAATTACGATACGTCCGCAAAACAGTGGAAGAATTCAATAAATGTCTGACACCCTCTCTCAATCTACCCAGAGCGTGAGAGAGAGAAGCCATCGGATGATTACCTACTGAAAAAAATGTCATAATATTGTACCTACGTACATTGTTAACCAATCACGGTGTACAGCGCTAAAATCTGTTCAACAGTCGCAAGAGTCGTTTAAAAAAGAAAAAAGAAAAATTGAACTCGCCGACCAAACGGTTTTGAAAAAAATTTATGTATAATCTTTCTAAGTAAAAAATCACGACATATAATCCACGTGTTAAAGTAAACGTTTAAATTTAGTAGGGTTATAATCATCATCATTTCAGCTGAAAGACGTCTACTCTTGGACACAGGCCTTCCCCAAGTGTCGCAAAAGATTAATAACCCTTTCCATTGTCCTTTGAGTGACTTTAATCCTTCTGATGAGGCCCATTGTACCGGCCGGTCGGAACCATATGTCATCACTGGCAACACGCACTGGTCATAGATTTTCGTCTTGAGACACTGTGGCATGTTGGACAAGAAGACACCGCGCAGCTACCCAGCCGAGTTGAATATCCAGCCGAGGATTATATCATGTCAATCGTTTTGTTTGTCCAAGCATGCATTCTTTTGTACCGACAAAATTAAATGACAATAATGTACTTTTTACATTTTTTTAATGAATGGCCCGTATTAAAAATATCAAACAACAGCAAAGCATTAAAAGTAAGCACTACAAGAAAACCTTACGACATAATGAAAATAATAATTAAATATATCTCATTGTGAACGGAACTGAATTCCTCGCGGGATTAAATTCCACTTTACGTGTGACTTTTCCATTATGGCGCACGGTTCCCGCCATTATCACGGCGCCATTTTTGTTTTCATTTCAGAACTGAATATAGAAGAACAAAAGTTTTTCTGATGTTAACCATAGCTTGTTATTTTGCTTGAAAATGGGAGTGGAAAATGCAATGCCGTCGATTGCATTTTGCTACCTAATAACCGGTATGTATTGTAATATCACATTTTGATACAAGTGGAGAAAGTTTAATATTGCGACCGAGGCGGAATTTTATGAAACTGAGTGCTGCAGTGAGCAGTGGCTTTTTTTTCCCGGTGGGAAAATCATCTTATGACATCCCCCGCTCTTGGGCGGGGCGGAAGATAGTGTCAGACTTTTACTGACTAAAAACCCACTGCTGTTCCCTCGTTGCCATTCGTACCGGGGCCGGCAGTGAGCAGTGGTGGCCGAGTGGTAACGGCCCCGACTTACGAGTTGTAGGTCGCGGGTTTAAACCCAGCCAGGCGCATTACTTTGTGTAATTTATTTCATCACCACTGCTCTCAAAACGGTGAAGGAAAACATCGTGAGGAAACCGGCATGTCTTAGAACCAACAATTCGAAGACATGTCATATCCACCAACCCGCACTGGGCCCGCGTGGTGGATTACGGCCCGTTCCCTCTCCTAGAGAGGAGGCTTGAGTCCCAAAAGTGGGAACATTATAAGACCGACTATGCTATGCTATGAGTGCTGCAGTGACAAATTTCCACGTGTATCAAACGACGTTTTGCAAAAGAAACGACATTTTTCAATAGGCTGCCTGACGACTCCTGGGACCTAGCGCTCAGCCTGATACGATAAATACAATAAATTGTGGTAGGGGCAAACAGACAAACTGTTCAAAATTTTTAAAGTGTTTTTGTTAGGCCTACATGGGCACTTATAAAACGTCAGAAGCTAGTGCACGGTCCCAAATTGGTCGTTTCCTATGGAGAAGAACCGGCAAGAAACTACATTGTCGTGTGTAACCCAACCCTATATTGTGTAGGCCCAGCAGGGTCGAAGCCTATTGGAGCCACGGGTAGTGTGAAAGCGGAACCCGGGGCCCTGGGACGAAGGCAACGAAGGAACAGGAGTGGGTTTTTAGTCAGTAAGAGTCTGACACTATCTCCCGCTCCGCCCAAGAGCGGGGATGTCATTAGGATGATTTTCCCAACCAATAAAAAAAAAAAAAACCTTATATTCTGTATAATAAAATACCTGATATAAAATATATCTAATCCCAATGTTTAAAAAGAATCTGACAGCCCTATAACTTGGTAACCGTTATTATTCAATTATTTTTTTTTTAAATGACACTACTACTTATATTATAGATTTAGTATAAATTCTATTATTTTTTGTCTCCATTAAATTTTATGACAATATTTGGATGCTTAAATTACGTATGATATATTATTTACTTTCTAAGTAAGCGTTTTGTTTTATCGACTTCAAAAAGAGGAGTTAATTTTTTTTTATTAGTCTATACAACTCTAATGCGAGTAGTAATTTCTTCATATTTATCACCAACTGCCATATAGAAATTTGTAAGTTTTTTTAAGGTTATAAAACAGTGCTTGACTGCAATCCCACCTGATGGTAAGCAGTGATGCAAACATTGATGGTGAGGCGCACTAGTTTATTAAGAGCCTATTCACTCTAGCCTTGAAGACACCTAAATTATAGTTGGACGACTTCTCGACAAATGTTTCAGTCCTTCGATGTACGCGGTATAAATGACGAAGCGAAACGCTTAGTCCGGACCGTTGAAGTTTCAACAACGTAAGAGTGGATACTCTACGTACATCGGGTTGACCGATGGTCGAAAGGAGATGACGGAATAAAATCTTGCAATTCCCGCGCACATTCTCCAAAATATAACCTGTAAAACAGCGAAAGGCTGGCTACCCTATGCCTGTGCTTGAGGCTTTGTAGATTGGACTTAACCAAATCTGGATCCCCAATTAGCCTCTTCGCACGCCTTTCCACTGAGTCAAAAAGCAGGCATCGCGAATAGTTTATTATTACTTATCTCATTTACATATTATTTACAATTTTAAATATTTTATATTTTTTATTATTATTATTAGCGCTAAATCATTCAACAACCATAAAATGTTGCACAATTTATATCATCCTTAAACAGTGTCAACAACTCCAGCTTAGAGCACGAACGTGATCACAATTTGAAGGAAGAACTTCCGAATGACGAGAGCCTAGGGAGCCCTGCGCAGTTCGAAACGGCTCGCAGCGACATTTTATCGCTCCACTGTACGATTGCATAGTCTCATGTGATAAAAGATGGAGTATTTTCCTTTGATGGCCTCTTTCGCCTTTATTTCGATGGTCTTAGAATGGAGTGGCTGGGGATTTTATTCGACTGAGGTTTATGGTGCGGAAAAATATATGAGGGTGTTTTTGGCTTAAAATAGGTCATGGAAATAGTGTACGAAGATTCATACAAGAATACTTGAGGTTCCAGCAGACGTTGTCCTACCAGAAAGATGCCTGCACGACAAAAAAAAAATTGAATACTCGATTACAGCGGCAATACCGGGTTTAATTGTATTCTTCATCCAGGAACGCCCTCAAAAAAAAAACACGCAAAATTTCATTCTAATCGGTCAAGCCGTGGGAGTTACGTGACAAACACGAATAGAAGAATTATATATATAAAGATGTGGTGGAATTTTTTGACGGCCTTTTACCAATTAAAGAAAAAAAAATGCACTGTCTAGTTTGAAATGTGTCTGGTTTCCCTTTACTATTTTTTTTTTTTTGGCAAAAGCAGTTATGTAGACGATTTCTTCAAGTTCGAGTTTTTAACCAAAGTACATTTCTACTTTAAAAAATTTCTTCTTGAAAGCATTTGGTCCGTTTACTTGGACTCCACTGCATTTTATTTCCCAGTAAAAGATTGTACCTCTGAGAACGTGATACAAAGCATGTTCCTGCAATTTTCTTTTTCTTCGCTTCGCTTGATCGGTTTGATTTATTGTTGATCTAGTCTCTAAAATGTTTATTTTTATTAGAAAGATATTGCTTACTAGCATTAGCGTTTCTGGAGAGTATATCAACCACTTTTGAACATCTTGACTTGTTAAATCACATTTTTTCTTTATTGTGTCTTATTCTTCGTTTGAATTTTGTTGTGAAAGTAATAATAAACACTTTATTTCAGACCATGATGTCCAATTTGTTAGTAACAATGTTCTTATAGACTAGTGTTAGTAATACTTACCTAAAACTAACCTCAACAAAACATGTAAAAAGAACAAAAAATCATTACTGCGCCATTCCATTACAAATGGCGGGACAAGGATTGATGTAGCCACAGTCCAGCCGACTAGCGATCATTCTAAGGATTGCTGTTGGCGCTGCCCTGCACTCTACGCACCAGGGATGCGCAATCTTTTACGCATCGTAGCGTAAAAGCAGTCCCTGATGCACTACAGAATCGCCGCAGCCCCATCAGCATCCTGAACGCATTATTAAATTGGACTCAGAGGGCACTGTAAGACTCTTGGGTATAGTCGGCCCGCGGGCTGCACGTATAGAATGAAGTTACAATGAGACCTAAAAAGTGTAATTTTGACATCTGTCATTTTGACTCGCAAACATTTCAGGTTCATGGTGCGAAAAGTTTGTTAAACATTCATAAAAATTAAACTGTTTTACTGCCTCAAGTGCCTCATGATGTTTGCTATATATTAAGTAAACTTTAGCTACCTATACTTTATTAACTATAAACGAATAAAAGCACTATACAAAGGCAGACTTAGTGCTCTAGGCATTTTTTAATACGACCTTAGGGTGGTGCAAAAACATAGGAAACATGGCAGGTGGAATTTAACAGAAAAAAAAAAACAGAAAAAAAATTATAGTCATTCATATTGTGTTGTCACCTAAACATTTAATGAATCTGTTATGTTTAACTAAGTAAATATGATTTTATAAAATAAAATATTTGGATGTGAGATCGACTTTAATAAAAACTTTCCAATCATTTGCGGTTCTGTACCCTAACCTGAATAAAATACAACTACTAAGATTTGCACTTGATTGATAAATTCATTTCTCTACAACGACTATCAATGTTTAAACTAATGCTTTACTGCAAGGTAGACCTTAAATAATTTCTATCTATGTCCATTATAGAGCGGACATAGATAGAAACTATTGTTATGTTTTATTTATAAGCTATTATTTTGTCTAAAACCAAAAACTATAAATGCCTAATAAACTTAAACAATATTTTTTAAACACCTTACAAACTTGCCTACAACCGGCAACCAATGGGTGGCTCGCCGTCCGATCGTCCGGTAACCGTCCGGACCGGACTTAAGTCGTCGACGGCGCGTACTGTTCCACGCGCCCCTCAAGGAGATGTCGGTAGCCGTAGGGGCCCAGCAGGGTCGAAGCCTGCTGGGGCCATGGGTGATGCGAAAGAGATCCCCGGGGCCCTGGAAAAATGGCAAAGAAGGAACAGGAGTGAGTTTTTAGTCAGTAAAAATCTGACACTATCTCCCGCTCCGCCCAAGAGCCGGGATGTCATAAGATGATTTTACAACCCGAAAAAAAAACTGCCTACGACGGTATAGATTTCTTGGTCCTTGGAGCCTGGGAATTTTACTGCTCTCGTAAAAGGGTTTGCCGTTATGCAATTTACAACCGTCAATCCATCAAAACCTTATCGAAAGTATTATCAAATGAGTTCGATACAAATCTCTATACTCACGGAGAACATGAGCTATGACATAATAACCCTACCGATAACCACCCCACGCGGTCCGCACCCCAATAACATTAGCTTTTTAACTTCACGCTCCATCAAGTTATATTAAACTTTATACCATCGATATAGAATACATATTGATACACAACATACATATCAATTGTATAGGACTTTTTATATCGAAAGTCTGGCTATGGCAACAATAGAAAAGTCTTCAATGGCGACCCTTCCACGCATGCGCCCTCGGTAAGCGACCAACTTCACGACAATACACCAAGCCACGGTACTCCACAACTTCGTCCCGATACCTGTATATACATCATAACAATTTCTCCTTATTATTTAACAGTTTAATAATACACTAAACGTAAATTAAATCCGTCTTGAAACCGCGACTTATCAGTCAGCGTTTTAGTTGTAAGACACGGTGATCGCCTTTCAGTAACGCGCGCGTTAACGTTACGTTTGCGTATAGAAAATACTTTTGATCAATAGGAGCTCTTTATTAATTTATTTGTGTTCTAGATAAGGAAGCATCGCTTTTCGCTGCTGAAATGTGTTCTGGTATATCGTATTAATTGTGATAAATACGTATTCAAGCCTAAGTAACAACGAACGTGTAAATAAGCTATTTTAAGTAAAAGTGTTTATTTTTGAAGTCAAGCGTCAATTTTGATAGGAACTCTGTGTTTTTAGTCGGGTTAGTGAATAGTGTGATAATGTCGAAACCAAATACTTTGAAGGCTCATAGACTGAGTGCAGAGTTTGCAGAGAAGCGAGCGCAGTCGATGAAGAAAACAGACCCTTCGAATTCATAGCAACCACCCGTGAGTACCGCATGTTATTGTCACTTGAATCGATTCTATAATCCTCTAATAACCTATGAACAATACTAAACAAAACTTAATTTTTAAGAATCTTATCAAAAAAGACGTCCGATATCAGTCGCCTAAGCCCATGTACGACTTCATTCATGTTATCTCTAATTTTCATTTTTACTAGTCCTATTAGAGTCGTAGTTTGGTCACATGATAACCTGTATACAGCTTCAGGTAGCTAGTCTGACCACTTGAACAAATTAGAAATCGAAAATCGATTGTTCTTCAATTTATAATGAGGCTGAGCCTTACCTACTTTCCGGGCAATTAACCGATTAGATTACAGTCATTTAAATACATCATTTCGTTGGTTTTAGTGTAGAAGTTTAAACACATGTATTATATTATTATATTCTGTAAATATCTCATATTATGCCCTGAGCATATTTGATAAATTCGTGCTATAGAATTGTGTTGCTACTTGAATTAAAGCCAAACCATTTCTAAAACGTCGAGGCGACTAATAAAAATGCGTTCCAAAATTGCGATGCATCGCGGATGAAAAGACCAAAAAACGTGAAATAAAAAAGGTCAGTTGTAAGCAATAGTATGCCAAGCACATGATGTCTACAATCCAACATGGCGGCCACTCAGCTGATCGCTACAGTGCGCGTGCGTGGTGGGTTTCCCGCCATCTTTGAACTTTGCCCTACAATGCCAGACGCCACTAAAAAGCTGCTTGAAGAATGTAATAAAAATCGGACGGATTTCCTGAGAACGGAGTAATTTTAAAGCGTGTATACGAAACTTGAATACCAGCACATTCTAAGTAATTTGTAAAGGTTTAACCTGTAGCTAGGGAAATGAGAATTTTGAAGTACCCTATTAGCTCATGCTCAACTTTCCTTCTAGTTAAATTGTATCAAGAAATTCCCGTTCCACAAGACTTCAATCCGTATTTAAATTCCAGAGAAAATATAAAGGACTTTAGTCCAGAACAATATTCCATTACGCTATACAAAAACTTTATCGAAATTTACTGATATTTTTAACTTACTGTAACAAATTATATTTGACCATTATAAAATAGACTTTGATTTTAAATATTTTGTAAACAGTGCGAGATCATTATAATTTGGTAATAGTACATTGCCTGTCTGCGCATACTAAGTAGATATGCTAATTAATTGTTAAAACACGCAGAATTTCGGTCACGCAATGTCACCAGGTTTTCTCGAAGTTTTTACCAAAAATGTTAGCACTTTTATGTAAAACTATAATTTTGATAAAGGTTATATAAACGATAACATAGGGATACAAGGTATTGGCTATCTTGATTGAAGTTGGTTTTTTCACATATGCCTACGTGGGCACTTATAAAACGTCAGAAGCTAGCTCACGGTTCCAATTGGTCATTTCCTATGGAGAAGAACCGGCAAGAAACTCAATGGGTTACTATTTAAAAAAAACTGGGCAAGTGCGAGTGGGACTCATGCTATAAGGGTTCTGTACAAACTTACTTTGTAAAGAATACAATTCCTAATTGGAGTCTCGTAGCGTTTTCCCAAAAGCAAAAAAATAATTGTGGCAACAACAAATATTCTATTTGCAGATTTATTCCTATACACGATACATGATGATAACACAAAATTTCAGGAATCTGGGTCAACTGGAACTACTCTAGAATTTTGGTTCCCTTGAGTGTCGAAATATGCGTTTTTTGTGACATAAACGGCCATATCCTTTTTTCCTTTGACTTCGAAGTTTGATTTTTTTTGCAGCTTCAAGGGACCACAGCCCTAAGTATATGGTTTTAATTTCAACTCGATTCGTCCACCCGTTACCGAGATAAAGGGTATTGATAGACAGACAGACGGACGGACAACAAAGTGATCCTATAAGGGTTCCTTTTTTTTTCTTTTGAGGTACGGAACCCTACCCTATTTCCGTATTACAATATTAATAGATATCTATGAGAAAGCTCCTCCGCTCTGGATAGAGCGACAGGGAGTATTTTACTGACTAAAATCCACCTGTGTTCCTTCAGTTGCCCTTTACGTTCCAGGGCCGCGGCCACTATTTCGAACAATCTCGCAGCCCTGACAGCAGACAAATTCATTCGACGTTGCTTTGTTCTGCAATTAAATAATGATCCCTGATCTAATTTTCGATACAAAAATTCGACATCTTATATCTCGATTGTTTTACCTCCGCACTATTAAAATGTTTATGTATGATTTTTATTATATTTTTATTTATTCAATGTTTTTATGAAAGATGCTGGTGCCTGTGATACAATGTTTTTCATTAATATAGTTACCAACGAAACTCCTTTTCGATACTGCTGTCGCGCAGGAAATAGTGGACAGTGGCAACGAAGGGGACCCTATCTACATTTTAAGCACTTAAGGCACTCATGTCCAATAGAGTGGATTCTGGGCTGGTACTAAACTTTATTATAAAAAATACTAAACCGGATAGAAAGGCGCAACAAGGTCAGATTGATCTGGGTGCCTGATCATACAGGAGTAGAAGGCAACGAAACAGTCGACACTCTGGTAAGGAAAGGATCCGAGACACCCCTATACGATCCGGAACCTTTCAGGACACCAAGGATCATCAACCAAGCATTGAAACGGGCTGCGTTAGAGATACACAGCACACACTGGCGCTACATATTGTGTTGGTCAGAAGCATGCAAAGCTATTTCTTAATGACATAGATAAGGCTTGAACCCAAAAATTATAGAGGTGCAGCAGATCACAACTCCGAACAATCACAGGAGTTTTCACGGGACACTATGCCGCCAACAAACAGCTCCACAACATGGAACTAGCAAGCGACCCGACTTGCAGGATCTGTGGAGATGTTGTGGAGACTATGTTACACTTGCTGTGCGACTGTGCAGCACTAGGCTCCAAAAGACTAGATTATCTGGGCCAACCATTCCCAAGACCAGAGGACTACAGACTCAGCCCCATCAAGGCCATACTGGGACTCATGAAGGAGGTGCACGGAGGGCTAGGGGTTGAGTAGACAGGAGGGACATAGCACAAAAGATCAGGAAGGGTCGAAGTGCTCTGGCCCAGGGCCATCCCCACAAAAAGATAAGATAATTAAAAGTACTATTATTTGATATGCATTTTTCTGAAATAAATATTTTATTATTGTCGGAAAATAAATTTGCCAATAGACTCTATTAATCATAAACATTTACTTGAAATACCACATACCATCATCTCTGGGCACGCCACAATTATGGCGGTAAGTCCCCTCATTAAGGCGTGGCTGGAAAGACCTCACGGCGTCCTTACCTTCCGCATGACGCAGGTTCTCAACGAACATGATAAGTTCTGGAGGTTCCTACACCGGATTCGTGCGGAAGAAACGCTCGCACCATTGTGTTGACCGCCCAGAGGACACGTTGGAGCATACGGTGGTGTGCAACGCTTGGGCAGAGCAACTCCGTGTCCCTGTGGGGGCAATCGGTGGCGGCGATCTCTCGCGTCGGGCCTTGGTACAGGCCATGGTCCGGAGCAAGGAAGAGTGGCAGGCAGTCGTCTCCTTCTACGAAGCAGTAATGCTAGCAAAGTAGGCGGCCGTCGCGTGAGACAACGGTCCTCACGCCCCAACCGCCACCGGGATTCCGACCCCAATTTCCGGCCACCGTAGGCGCGGGCTTGCGGACGGCGAGCAAGTAGCTCACCGTCCGACAGTCCGGTAACCGTCCGAACAAGTCGTCGACGCCACATACTGTTCCACGCGCGCCTCAAGGAGATGTCAGCGAACCGTAGGAGCCCAGCAGGGTCGAAGAGGGTCGAAGGGTCTGGTTCTGAAAGGAAGACTCGGCCCTTGTACGAAAGGCAACGAAGGAACAGGAGTGGGATTTTAGTCAGTAAAAGTCTGACACTATCTTCCGCTCCGCCCAAAAGCAGGGGATGTCATAACATGATTTTCCCACCGAAAAAAAAATAAAAGAAACAAAAAATACCATCTCATCGTCATCTCCATTTACAAGAAGAATATGTGTACAAGCATTGTTGGTAGGAATTATAGGCAATCCATCTATGCCAGACATATATCTATCACAGAAAACAAAGGAAACAGTACCTACGGCTCGTAAGTGATATTGGAAAAACTCGAATGAGTATATATCGAGAATACCCATTTGTTTCTATTTTTCTTCCGCCAGTAAATCAAATTTTTGTTGAAAGTTTTATCTTGTTTATGGGTTGTACTTTCGTGTTGTTGTAGGGGCTAAACTTTTTGTATGCGCCTTGTTGTTCAATATTTGGGAACACTACTTGGAAAAGGGCCAGGTTGTTTATGCATCGAAGGACTAGAACAATTTGCCTGCTGCGGTCTTCTCGTCCAATTATAATTTAGGTGTATCAAGATTAAAGTGAACAGGCGCTTAATAAACTAGTGCGCTTCACCATCAAAGATTGCATCACTACTTACCATCGGGTGGAATCGCAGTCAAGCACTAGTTTATATCAATTAAAAAAAAAACGTATTGAATTCTTGACCATAGGATCAAAAACCCTATCTTCATTGTTTGGAAAAAATATGGGTGAGTCACAAACTAAACGTCAGTCCTGGAACGCAACGAACAACTGAAGGAACACATATCTATCTATCACATAAGCAAACTTGGGATAACAATTGAATGGGTATTGAAAGTCAAATTCATAAGCAAAAGTATAAAAGACGGAGGTCTTTAAGTAATCAGTGCCCTGGCTGGAGGCTGCCCTGACTGGAGGCTTTGATTCTCTAATCGAGGCCGCCACAGGCAAGTCCGGTTAAGCAGCCGATAACCTCCTAGGTCGACCTGCGAGAGGCCACACAAAAAAAAAAAAAAGTAATCGGTCTTATAATAATGCCACTGCTGGAAAACAGGCCTCTTCAAATTCATTTCTCATAAATTTTCGGTCACAAAACTGTACCTAGGTCATTTATCCCATAATGACCTAAGTGAAAACCAATTTCAATTAAGTATTAATCAAGAAGGCAGTAGGTCGGAACCCTTTCATTGCTAATACATTCAGAACGGTGATCTCTAACCCAACACATTACAGCTGTTAATGTCTTTGAGTCGTGCCGACGCACTTAATGTTGCTCCTATGGGAATACTGTTCTTAATGTGTGTTAACAGTTGAAAGTCTTGTACCTAAACGAGTCATACAAACAGTTTTGTGTTTTGTTTTTTTTTTTAACTTTGCCCCACACTAAGAATAACTCCTGTATCGTGGGTTCGTTCACAAACATGTAAACTCAGATACACAAGACCAGAAACACTTATCTGTATCCCATTGAAATATAAATTCTATATAGATAAATACTCTTTCGTGTGGACAAGAAACTCTAAAGTCTTCTTAGTCGCCAAAAATACGATTTGAAGATATAGGAACTCTTGCCACAGCTGCAGGATTGATTGAAAGAGTCACAGCGATCCTGGAACCTAAAAGGCAACTGAAAGATCAAAGGCACCAGTCAGTAACGTCTGACACTCGCTCCACCCAAAGCAAGAGAAGTTCTTTGATGAGACCTATCCCAAAAAAGAAGACTATAGGAAATACTTGTACTAGAGTGAATAGGCTCTTAATAAACTAGTGCGCCTGACCATCAATGATTGCATCTCCGCTTATCATCAGGTGGGATTGCAGTCAAGCACTGGTTTATATCAATTAAAAAAAAAACATACATTAATCATAGATTAGATAATAATACTGTGCGAGTTTCGTTTTTTGTCGTGTTGCTGAGTTAGGCGCCTTTTTGGCCTTGCACAGATTTTAAAGTTTGTTTTTTTTTTTCATACTTGTAATTACATACTGTATATGTGGGTACGAATAAACGTTTTTTCTTTCTTTCTTTCTAAAAATGCTGTTAATTCCATCGAGAATGCCTGGAAAAATACAATGTTTAAGAGAGATAATTTTATCGATGAGAAGGCAAAACACGGTAAACTATCAACTTAAAATATCCACAAAACACCTTAAAACGTTTGTAGATTTACAGCGTGAGTTACGTATATTTACAAACCTCACGAGTAAATCTCAAGTCGACCCATAAACTCACAAGCAAATCACATACGCGAAAACCATAACGACGGTCCATAGTAGTTGCAAATGGCCATGAGTCAGTGGGTGCAATAACCCCGCCCAGACGTACTATTGTGGATCAGTTGCTAGATTAGTCCGCAGACCTAAGCCTCAAAGAAAACGCTGAAGAAACACCGATAAAAGAATTTTATTTAGCGCTTTAGCTCACAAATCTAATTGAGGCGGGTGAAGCTTTGATTTTATAGTGGTTTCAAACGATTGAAACGGATAAATGGCATTGTTCGCAGCGAAAGCCGGCTTGAATTTCAAAGGTGAGGGTTAATTGAACAACTTTTTGTCTGCAGTTTCTGTAGTTTATGTACTCAATTTGCCTTTATTGCGAGCTTTCCAGTAATAGGTATTCCCTAAATTAGTGTCACACAATCTTTTTGGGGCTCATCGTCTTTCAGCTTTGGTCCTTTCATTATCATCATCATTTCAGCCACAAGACGTCCAATGCTGGACATATGCCTCCCCCAAGTGCCACAACGAACGATCTCGTGCGTCTCGCATCCATTGCATTCCCACGACTTTCACTAGGTCATCGCTCCACCTTGTGAGAGACTTTCCAATGCTGCGTTTTCCACTCAAGAACTTTTTGGCCCCATCGACCATCTGTTCTACGAGTAATGTGCGCTGCCCACAGCCACTTAAGTTTGGAGATTCTTCGGGCTATGTTAGTGACCTTGGTTCTCTTGCAGATATCTTCATTCTTAATACGATCACGCAAGCATTCGATCCTTTATAGTCAGCGCACACTTTCATCTTCCAATCTTCTTTATCAACCGTCATGATATCATTACCTACATTCCTCACACAATCCATTAACATTTTTTTCTTCACCGTTTTTCTCCATGCATTCACATTTTTATTCATAACTCTTTTAGTTACATATACTTTTTATATCTCCGATCTTTTCGATCCTAAAGACTGAAAAATGTACTACAGTGCGAACTTCTTACTAACCTTTACACAATAAAATGTTTCCACGTGCCGTCCATACTATAATAGTTCCCATAAGTGACGTTTACTTGTAGGAAACTTAAGGTACGTTTGAGGAAGTGGTCCCTGGTGACTTCATAAGTCTCCAATTCTCCACACGCTAAGCAGTATTGGTCCTTTATGGCTGTAATATTTTGCGTGGGTATTTTCTGTGACCGGGTCAGTGGGACAGTACTAGTTTAATAATGCATTACATATGGCTGTAGCTTATGAATTTACTTATAAAATATTATATTATTTTCTAAGTCTATAAACTGGTGTTTAGTTAAAATATATCAAAGCTAGTTTAATCGTTTGAATCTTAGAAAATAGATCTTTAATCTCTACCTTCCATTAGTAAAGTGTAAGGGTGGAATTCACCAATAAAACTAATCGCGTTTTAACGTTTGGCTCGCATAATCGCGTTTAGCCGCTGTCACTAGTGTCACTTGTCTGTATTTTTCTATTGTTGTATTTTTACAAGTGACACTAGTGACAGCGGCTAAACGCGATTAAGCGAGCCAAACGTTAAAACGTGATTAGTTTTATTGGTGAATTCCGGCCTAAGACCAACCTAGTGTTTAAATTGTAGAGTCAAATGGACTATATCTCAATAGAAAATAAAACTATTCATATAAAACATCATGGTCATCATTTCAGCTGAAAGACGTCCACCACTAGACATGGTCTCTCCTAATTATCGCCATAACCACCGGCCCTGTGTGTCTTGCATCTATCGGATTCCCTCACAAGAACATCGGACAACCTTGTGAGGCCTTAATATAGTACTAGCACTAGCTTCTGCCAGCAGCTTTGCCCGCGTGAAAAAAGGTTTTTCTGTACAAACTTTGGACCCCCGTTTCATCCCCTTAGGGGGTGAATTTTGGAAAATCTTCTCTTAGTGCTCGCCTACGTCATATAAGGAAGCCTTGTGCAGAATTTCATGTTTGTAGTCTCAGTAGTTTCGGCTGTGCGTTGATAGGTTAGTCATTCAGTTTCTTCTTTTATATAATATTTATAGATTAGCATAAGTAAATATAATTTATTTACACATCATTAATCTGATATTCCTATTTATTATTTCTACGAATACATTTAAAGTATAGATTATTTTTGTAGACGACAGAAGTCATCACCAGAGTTTACCTATTGCTTCAATTATCTATACATATAATAAATCTGTAGAAGCATTAAGATTGTGTGTATATTGATATATTACATAGGCTTTGTTTCACCGCAATCGGTTGAATATATCGAAAGATATACTACATTCATTGAGTGGCGGTACAAAGTTCGCAGCGTCAGCTAGTACTAATTTTAACTGAATACATACAAAAAACTATCAAACAATATTAGCATTTAAAAAAACCAGCCAAGTGCGAGTAGGACTCACTCCCGAAAGGTTTCGTACCGTCCGTAGCAAAAGAGAGCAAAAAAAAATCATGTTTGTTTTATGGGAACCCCTTAAATATTTATTTTATTCTGGTTTTTAGTATTTATTGTTATAGCGGCAATAGAAATACATCATCTGTGTTTCAACTGTCTAACTATCACGGCTCATGAGATACAGCCTGGTGACAGACGAACGGACAACGGAGTCTTAGTAATAGTATTCCTTTACCCTTTGTATATGGAACCCTAAAAACGTACATCCATTACCCTTTGTATATGGAACCCTAAAAACGTACATCCATTTATGCAAATGACATTGCGTTGATAAACTTATTATTTCCATGCATTTAAAACATGCAACAATGCGGCCCGCAGCTTGACACAGTTTCCATGAATAATAGCCACGAACACAACATACATATTATTTACATCTCTCTGGAAATTGCATTACACCATTGTAAGAGAGTAGATATAAATAATATTTATACATGTACGTGGATGGCCACGTAGGTAGTGTAAGTTGGACTGATATACTGCCGTCGTAATTAAAAAGGCCAGAACTAACATTTTTTTCGTTTTTTCTTATAAATATTCGGAATCAGAAAAACGTTCCGATTTCGAATATGTATTTAACTCGATTAAAAAAAAAAATGTTAGTTGTGCCCCAAAGAGTAGGTAATGGCGTACATTTTGATACAAGCACCGGTACATGAAAGACTGGGATGTCTTGCGGTTTTGAGAATACGTTTATTGTGTGTACAGCTAAGGAGTGGTATTCCCTGCCGGAGTCTGTGTATTCTGATAGCTACAACTTAGAGGTCTTTAAGTTAAGAGTGAATAGGTTGCTTCTAGGCAAGCGTGCTCCATCGTCGGCCACATCATCGATTACCATCAGGTGAGATAGTGATGAAATGCGAAAAAAATAAGTTGTGTTGCTGCAGTTATGAGTGTTATGACAGTGATTATTACAGATTATTTGATTTGTGTATTATCGCTATTAATTAATGTGTGCCTATAATTTATATGTGTGGTGTAAACTGTAAATGTAAGTTAACAAAAAATAAATAAAAAAAATACAAAAAAAAACTTTATGTGTAAGTGTTAAGTTGCGCGATAAACCTTTCTCGCCACAAATTGTAAAACCGTATATTTTAATACAAGCACTACGTGAAGTGAATCTGCAGTTATTACAGTCATATTACTACAATTAAAAGCTTAGTTAAATGGTTGACAAACAACTAGTTGTTTTTTTTTTTTTTTCGGGTTAGAAAATAATCTAATGACATCCCCCGCTCTTGGGCGGAGCGGGGGTTAATGTTAGACTTTTACTGACTAAAAACCCACTCCTGTTCCTTTTTTGCGATTTGGCCCCGGGGATCTCTTTCGCATCACCCATGGCCCCAGTAGGCTTCGACCCTGCTGGGCCCCTACGGTTGCTGACATCTCCTTGAACCAGTGGCCCTGTAATCTAGGTAAAATTTCAATTCCACAGAGTTGCACTAGCTCATTTAATTTGGCAATGTTGTAAACGTACTATACAATTGGAGCCACTAAGGACCAATAGTCTCCAAAGTCTAATATTCCTCTAATCTTCTAAAGCTTTAGGACCAAAACTAATATGCTCCTTCCGTGCATTATCGAGAGAAACATTATTCATAGAGTTTGGCTATTATCTATGGCCTAACTCCAAGCTACCATAATGCATATGCATTCGAAATGGCACCCACGTGGATTAATCAGTGGTTTATTTGGTTTAACTTTTCAGTAATTTATGAGCTATTCTAATGGAAATCCCTTTGGACTCCTTTGGACTATTTTGACATCTAATAAATTCTAACCTTTACCTCTGGAAACAATGAAATCTGTAGTTAATTGACTGCTACTATTTCAACCAATAATATAATACTCACCACTGCTCTCAAAGCGGTGAAGGAAAACATCGTGAGGAAACCAGCAAGTCCTAGAACCAAACATTCGAAGACATGTGACATCCACCAATCCGGACTGGCCCGCGTGGTGGATTATGGCCCATTCCCTCTCCTAGACAGGAGGCCTGAGTCCCAGCAGTGGAAATATAAAGCTGATTAGTGATTATAGTATGGTAACTTTTTATAAAATAATTGTATCTAAGTTATTACAATAGGACCAAAGTTACTCGTATCCTCGTTCGTAATCCATACCTCCATACTTAATATTATAAATGTGAAGATAACTCTGTCTGTCTGTTACGCTTTCACGGTTAAATTGACTGGCTTGTTGGTCTAGTGGTTAGTGACCCTGACTGCTATGCCGGAGGTCGTGGATTCGATTCCCACCCAGGATAAATGTTTGTGTGATTAACACGATCATTTGTTCTGTGTCTGGGTGTAATTTATCTGTGGTATTTATTTAGAAATATATAAGTATGTTTATCAGTTGTCTAGTACCCATAACACAAGCTCTGCTTAGCTTGGGACTAGACGGCGTTGTGTGATTGTTGTCAAATATAAATATTAATTAGTGAACCGATTTTGATGAAATTTGGTAAGGAGGAAGCTTGAACTCCAAGGATAGACATAGACTTAGATACTTTTTATCCGTCTTCGACTTCAATTTCGCGTCCACAATAACCAACATTCACGCGGACGAAGCGGCTGACAGAAGCCAGTAATCAATAAATAGTTAGGTCACCTAACATGTTTCAAACTTCTAGACAGCCAATATCTTTTAGCATAAACCGATCATGAGTAAGCACAAAGATGTGGGTAACTGTATCTTGAACAGAACCTTTGGACGGGTAGGGTTGTCAATACCTTTTTGAACTGTACTAGCCTAAGACCAAGAGACTAGACCATACACGTACTAGTTACGAGGCCATTTGTATGTCATATATTGTCTGTTTGAGTTATATTACTGGAGCAGTTGTAATAGGAAAACTTGAATCTTCTCAAGGGCAATGCATTAACAGGCGCGTTACGCAGAAGTGGTCTTGGGGTGGTAATTTAAGAGAACCGAGGCCTCTTCCATCTGTGGTTGACCCAAAATAAAAAAAAGCCTAAATCTTTTGAAGGTGTCCCCCTGAAGAAAGAGATAAAATTGATTCTTGCTTTTTATCACCATCAGGTGGCCATTTTCTACTGCTCCATTAGTATAAGCATTACAACTAAAGTTAGCCGTGCAGCAATTGATGTAAATGAGGACTGATATGCTGAACGGCGGTTGCTGAAAACCAGCACCGTAGATGGCTGGATTTGCCTAGCGTCACGGTATATGCTGAGCAACGGCCTATTCTTGCTAAGATACGACGCATAACTTTGATTTTTAATTTTTATTGTTAAAATTATGCTATTTTCTTTTTTATTTTGTTTTATTTTTGTTTATGTGTTTGTCTCTGTTAAGGCCCGCGTCAAAATGCAATAAATAATCTAGACAACTGTGTTGTCTATGGTTATATAGAGCAACACGGTTATGCCAGATACACATATGGCCTGTTTGTTTTTATATTTTTGTAATGAATTGTGCGTCTATTTAGGCAGAATAAACATGTTTTCTTTCTTTCTTTCTTTTCATTCTGAACAACATACAAATACGAAAATTCAACAGTCGACTCTTCATTCTGGAACCAAGTACTCCGTCACATCGTTTAAGAGTCAACATCCTCGTGAAGATTTTATTATTCAGATATACAGCAAATATTCGCTGCATATAAACGAATCTGTTCCTCCGCTCATCGTTTCATATTTATCGCTACAATTTCGATACTGACGTAAAATATTTATATGAAGATTCTGATTGTGTCGAATATCTGCAGCCCTGAGGTGGAGTCTCCATAATTCATGAGTCTGCATGGTATGACGCATTGCGAATTTACATAGATTCCCAAACACAACCCGCCCATCGGCCACAGCTGTGCCAGTAATACATTTTTTATTATTTTCTCCTTTACTGAAAATAGTTTTTGCATTAAAAGAGGTTCTAAACCGATTTTCAAATGTCTGGCTTCTTGAATTGTTTCTCGCGCGGTTTTGAAAATGGAATATTGATAACGGCGATTTTTGTTCGACCAAGTTGGCTTTGTTCAACGTTTTTGTCTTATCTTTATATTGAAAATCTTTTTTTTGTGATAAAAATCATTAATTATCTTCTCCCGCTCTAAGTGGAGCGAGAAGAAGGGTCAGACGTTCCTTCAGTTACTTTTTGCGTTCCAGGGCCATGTTGGCTCTTTCTAACAATCCCATAGCACTCGCAGGAATATGGGAAAACCTTACAGAGATACTTATTATATTTTCATTGATCTCTTCAAAAGAAGGTTCTTGAAGAGGCCACTTTCTCACATTAGAATGATGGTAGTCTCCCCTTCGCCAAATTCAAGTGGCAATGGGCAGGGCACATTGCTCGCAGAATGGATGGCCGTTGGGGCCGAAAGTTTCTGGAGTGGCGACCGCGTACCGGAAGACGCAGTGTTGGAAGGCCCCCTACAAGGTGGACCGATGAACTGGTGAAGGTTGCGGGAATCCGATGGATGCGAGACGCACAGGACCGTTCTTTGTGGCGACATTTGGGGGAGGCCTATGTCCAGCAGTGGACGTCTATCGGCTGAAATGATGATGATGATGAGTCTCCCCTTCAGCGTTTATAGCACGCTTGTCAATTCTACTCCATGATCCTGATACAAAGAAACTTCCAAAATAATCGACCAGTTTAGATTTATAGCCATTTAAAAAACCTTCAAAATCGAACCTCCAAAGGTGAATACACTTTAAATGCACCATAAATAATCTAAATCAGTCTGAACGTTAGATATTTAATATCATGAAAAGTACAGATTTTCGTTCCCAGCCTTCTTCAACAATGGAATTGTAAAATACAAAAGCATTTTCTATCCAACAAGTTGTTGTACCTGTAACAAACCGAGTTCAGCCGTCAATTACCCGCTACCTACTCCTGACGAGGGTTCACGTTAAGGTAAAGTTGTGATGATAGCTTGACAGGTTGAAACAAATACCTGACATATCCGTCTGGCTTGGGAACAGCATTGTCTGGGTATTGTAAGATTTTCGTGGTGTAGTACATACAATAGTGGAATACTTACTTGGGATATCTAGCTGGTGTGGCGATCAGTGTTCAACTGAAACTAATTTTGACTTCTGAAACTTAAACCTGTTTTCGGCTTAGGTCTGTGTTTTGGCTGAAATTGAAACTTCCATAAATCCATATTATATACCTTAGGTCATGTTTTCTTTAAGGAAAAAGAAGAGTTAATTCTAAACAGTCAGTGTCCTTTTATTTTTAAATCTCATAATTATTATATTAATTATTAAGTCGTTATAATTTAAAGAAAATGGAGACGATAGTTTCTATAGAAAACTTTAAGATTATTATTATTTCGTTTATGTATTGTATCTATTTATGTGTTTTATTTACTGTTATTGATATATATAATTATGTATTATACGATTTAATGTAGATAAATATAGTATATTTTTAATTTTCTAATTTATTTGTATACACTATGTCCACATTTCGCATCCAACTCTCCTGTCGCAGGTCTGATGGAAGAAATTTCATTTGTAATAAGCAGTACCTTTGTGCTCTTCTATCTGCTTTTGTTGTTTTAATTTTTATGTGTTTGTGTGTACATAAATGAAAAAAAAAAATACTGTCACCGTCTCTCTGAATTCTTTTTTTGAAAATGTTCGTAGGTAACTTTTTAGATAGATTGATAGATAGTTAGATGGATAGACATATTTTTGGTGTTCACTAAAATCACTATTTATCAGTAAGTAGGCGCAACTTCAGAATGACGTCTACTCGTCCTCGGGAACGGATCTAGTAAGCCCACGACGCCACACCTCAGCTGGTCTACATTTAATGTGTATACCACATCTCTTGATAGATCGTTAGATAGATAGACATATTCTTTATTGTACACCATAAATAAAAATTACATTAGGAACTTAAAATAGACCTAGGTACCTTGCGTATGTGTACCAATTTTACCAAAAGACTAACCAGTTAGTTCTATGAAATACCATGAGGTTTAAATGCTTAATATTCACCATTTAAATAACAATCTTTATTCATTAAAACATTAGTACAATACATGTTATACACAAATTAGGTACATCAGTTCATTTAGATAATAAAAGCAATACATCTCTGGCCCCCACACTAGGATACCCTGTGTACATTTGTTTATAATCTATTCTAAACAAAACAATCCATAAAACCCTAATAAGTATCCAAACGAAACAGGAAATCACGTCCAAAAATGTCACAGGAAATTGTTCGTACAGTTTCCTTTATAGTGGCAACACTGAGTATACTGGCAGTCTGGCAACATCGGCTGTGTTTTATTATGCGTCGGTCGTACGTCCATCAGTTGTGTCTCGTAGATACCGCTGTAATAGACATGCGACTTGTCCTGTCTAAATATTGCGTTGTAAAGGGGCATATACGGTGAAGTATAAAATGTTGGATGGTATCGATTTTTAATTGTTTTCAAAAATTCTGCCAGTGGATGAATATCCGCGTGAAAATAGAAAATATATATCCCGTCTCTCAAAATAAAGTAGCATTCTAGTGGAGTTTTTTTTTTTAATCAGTCTTGTAGTTTTTAGGGTTCCGTATTTCAAAAGGAAAAAAAGGAACCGTTATAGGATCACTTTCTTGTCCGTCTGTCTGTCGGTCAAGACCCTTTATCTCGAGAACGCATGGAGGTATCGAGTCAAAATTAAAACCAAATACTCAGGTCTGCGGTCCTTTGAAGCTGTGAAAAAAATCAAACTTCTAAGAAAAAAAAAGATATGGCCTCTTAAAACGTATATTTCTGCACTCTCAAAGAAATCAAAATTCATAGGGTGCTTCCCATTGACCTAGAACCCTGAAATTTAGCAAGAAATAAGATCTTATAGCACAAGTATAAAATAAATGTGAAAACTGAAAATGTGTAGTTACAACACAAAAAAATATACTTTTTCCTTTTCGGAAAAATATTCGAGACTCGACTCGGGAATTGAACTATTTACATAAGTACAAACTAGTACGGAACCCTAAGTGTGCGAGTTCGACTCGCACTTGCCCAGTTTTTGAGTTTACTCGTTACAAACAAAAATATAAAAATAAGAATCTTTACTAGTGGCTTCAAACACATGAAAGTAGAAAATTATAAAATATTTTTTTCTAATAATTTTCTCTTGGGATGACAATTCCCGGTAAAAAGTAACTAATGTTTAAAATTTCATCCAAATCCGTTCAACAGTTTTAGCGTAAAGGAGTAACAAACATACACACATACAAACTTTCACCGTTATATTATTAGTGTGATTTTTTCTTTTTAAAATAACACGATCCTAAACTTTGTTACCAGTCTATGCACCTTTACATTTAGACCAGACTTGTACCTACGACAAAAAGTCTTATGTGTGTGTAAATCCTTATCAAGACTGATTGAACAAAACACATGTGATTCCGTTCCATATTCGGTACAATGGATTCGAATAGACCGTTAATTAAATATTGACAGGTTAAATGTACAATAATGTTGGTAGAGTAAACGGCTGTCGTTCATTATAAGTGGTACCAACTTGACAAAACTATGGGTGTAGTATAAATAAATGGTGAGAACGCAAGAGTAAATGAAGGAACATACGTAGATTTTAGTCAATATAAGTCTGGCACACCCTCTCGCGGCACACTCGAGGGGGAAAAGTGATTTAATGATTTGCCACCTAAAAAATAAAAATGTAAGTAAATGGCACTTGAAAGATACATTATTTCATAATCATAATCAGCCTTTCAAAGTTCCCACTGCTGGGACTCAGGCCTCCTCTCTAGGAGAGGGAATGGGCCGTAATCCACCACGCGGGCCCAGTGCGGGTTGGTGAATGTCACATGTCTTCGAATTTTTGGTTCTAGGACATGCCGGTTTCCTCACGGTGTTTTCCTTCACCGTTTTGAGAGCAGTGGTGATGAAATAAATTACACAAAGTAATGCGCCTGGCTGGGTTTGAACCCGCGACTTACAACTCGTAAGTCGGAGCCGTTACCACTCGGTCACCACTGCTCTAACATACCTATCTGCTGATACATTATTTATTTATTTATAATAAACACACCAACAGTACAGTCAATCAACAATTCAAATAAACTTACATCTAAAATTGGCATTTCAGTAACCATGCCAACAACCGATATGCATGACATTTACAAAATGAATATTAGACACAAATAGAGAAAATAAAAAGTGTGCCCATACTTAACACCTAAATTAAGAACACTACAAAGACTAAAAAACGCTGAAATATAAAGACGTACATTATTCGCACTGTTTATATAGGCAGCGTTATGTGTATTAATTTAAAAAATAAATCTTTATTTCTGGGCCTGTAAATCATGCTAATATATAGAGGCAAAAGTTTGTGTGTATGTTCATTACTTCTTCAGACTCAAACTGCTGCTCGTTTGGGATGAATCTTGTACGAGGTGGCCCATTACCCAGAATAGGATGACATACTTTTAATTCCGAGTATGTTGTTTTGGAATAATTTTCGATTTTCATGCAGGCGAAACCGCTAACAGAAGCTAGTACATACAAAAATATAAAAATAATTGTAGCTTGAAGAAAATAAACAGTATTACATGGTATCTACTTACATACAAGTTGATTAGTGGCTGTAAATGATACAAACGTATTTCGAACTATTTCATACAAATCCAAATTAGTAATTTCCGTAAAAAAACCGCAAGACATGCCTTTTCTCGGAGATATTATAACAAGCAGCTGTTTTTCTTATTGGTAAATTCCTACAAGTAATTTCTGAATTTCCATTTATTATCTACCGTTTAGATACTTTACTAAACGGTAGATAATATAATATTATAATATAAGCATACATTAATTAATATGTTTATTTTTAACTAGCTTCTGCCACCGGCTTCGCCCACGTGATAGTCGGTTTCTCCATACAATCTTGGGACCCCCGTTTCATTCCCTTTGGGAGTGAATTTTGGAAAATCCTTTTGGAAAACCCGTAACAAGCTTGTGAACCATGCTCGCTGTTGACGATAGACGAGTGAAAAATTTTGATTTTAAAACTTCAGTTGTCAAAAAACAAAAATAGTAATTCATTCTCGCTCCAAAAAACCTTATAATAAGACAGATTAAAGCAATTTTTCATTTAATTTTAAATTTTACATTCACTTTGACAAATGAGGTGTCATGGCGTCTAGAATTTCCCGCGCTGTCACTAATTGTGTTGTCATCATTGATGCGGAAATACTTTTACTAAAGTGTTTTTTTAATGTTAAAACATGTTTGAAAACCGAAAATATGTGAAAGATTCTTTGCCCAGCTGTGGGATAAAATAGTCTACGCAGGTACCCAAAAATGTCGTGCTGCTTTCCAATACAGCATTTTCTGGCCATCATAAGCCTAATTTGATAAATGTTGTTTTGAAATAGCTAAGGTACGTTCAAGCCATTATGATGACCATTATTCAATAATTCACTAATTCCGCTCACAATAGACAAAATATTTACTTCCAATCTACGGTATGCGTATAAACAATTATTATACAGGGTGCCTCTTAACTATGTCAAAAATTTTCAAACATTCGTTTTTTTTTATTAAAACACCTAAAATCCTCCAGATCACAAGGGCTACTCAAAAAATCCATATCTTTATTGGAAAATTGAAAAAAAACATTCCGTACTTATTCAGTTATATTATAAATGCGAAAGTAACCCTGTTTATTTGTACGCCGTCTTGCCTAAGCCGCTAAACCGATCTTAATGGGTCTTAACTTGGGACATTGTCTAGAAGATGGAAAAGGACTTAGATACTTTTTATCAACTTACCAAGCCGGTGAGACTGCGAACGGCTTTTATTATGTATACGTCACAAAGATGACGGCAATGGTTCTTTACAAAATCCTTTTTGTCTTGAAATTCAACGTGAGTTCCCGGTTTTGTAAGGCAGTATAGCATAAATAAGTTATCTATCAGAAAAACATAAAGGCCTATAACTTGTATTGGTATTATTAATTTCATGCGGGTGAAACCATAGGCAAAGTTTGTCAGGCTTACAATACTATACTGCTGCCTAAATTTTTCTGTGAACGTAACACACACTGCTGATTTTTAACCGACTTCAAAAAGGAGGAGGTTCTATATTCGGTTGAATGTATTTTTTTAACGCATGTTCACCGATTTCTCGGTCAATTGTGGACCGATTAAAAAAAATATTTTTTTGAATGAAAGGTTATGCTTTTCCGAGTTGGTTCCATAGAAATATTGTTATGATCTTATGATAAACTTCAAAGATATGGACTGACAACAGAACTCCTCATAGGAAAACAGCAGAACTGTCATAACAAGTAAAATTGATTTGTTTATACGTGTCGTCGATTACTGACTGAAAAAGAGGGGAGAGACTTTTTAGTTGTGGTACTACAACTAAAAAGTGCAAAATAATTTTATATTCGGAAGTCGGTGTTAAATAACGAAGGGTCAAAACTATTATAGAAACAACGACTTTCGGAATTGAAGTTATTTTGTACTTTTTACTGTTTTTTTTCATTGAAGTCGATTGTATTTTTTTATAGAAAGTTTTTTTTTTATAAATAACATATTTATAATACGAAAGTTACTCGTATTTCATATTCATTAGCACTTTAAGCCTCTAAAAGATTCTTAATGAATTAAAATTCACCCTGTATAGTGTTTATAATATTTATAAATGTTTTTAAACATTCATATAGTCTTGATTTCTTTTCAATTACGTTTCCTTCTGCATTCGCATAAGATAAGTCATGTAATGTGGACCACTGTTACCGATATTGTGAGAAAAACGATCTTGTATAATCACAATGAATTAATAGTTACCTTCCATTTGATCTATTGTGTTATGAAAATGGTCTATAATGCTGTTAACTTAGCAGTATGTTTCAAAAATCAGGTAAGTACTGAATTTAATTTTACAAGTTATCACTGTATATGTTTTCTTTACTTCTGACATGAGCAGTGGTCAACCAAGCATATTACTTTGTGCAATTTATTTCATCACCACTGCTCTCAAAACGGTGAAGGAAAACATCGTGAGGAAACCGGCATGTCCTAGAACTAAAAATTCGAAGACATGTATTCAATTCTGATTATGCTTCATCATCATCATTTCAGCCGAAAGACGTCCACTGTTGGACATATTCCTCCCCCAAGCGACGCCACAACGAACGATCCTGTGCGTCTCGCATCCACCGCACTCCCGCTACTCTCACCAGGTCGTCGGTCCACCTTGTTCGAGAGGCCTTCCAGCGCTGCGTTTTCCGGTGCGCGGTCGCCATTCTAGAACCTTTCGGCACCATCGACCATCCGTTCTACGAGAAATGTGCCCAGCCCACTGCCCCTTTAGTTTGATTCTTCTTTCTTCTTGATTATGCTTATGGAATCATAATCAACATGTGCTTAGGCTTACTTCGAAATTACAAGTCTACTCAAATCTCTGTGGGTCTTTTCTCAAAAGAAGATCTCAGACACTAATCTGACTTACAAAACAACCTTAGCCAGATTCACTA
Source organism: Mythimna vitellina (assembly GCA_949316375.1). Classification (NCBI taxonomy): domain Eukaryota; kingdom Metazoa; phylum Arthropoda; class Insecta; order Lepidoptera; family Noctuidae; genus Mythimna; species Mythimna vitellina. Next base: position 18,167,445 of record OX438697.1, read on the forward strand.
TGGCATTCACTCAAGACATATTCATTTCTTTCTTGTTTGTCGTGTTTTTTATAACTGTTATCCTCATTTTTTTTTTAGATGGGTATATCATCTTATGACAAATCTCGCTCTTGGGCGGAGCGGGAGATAGTGTCAAACTTACTGACTAAAAACCCACTCCTGTTCCTTCGTTGCCTTCGCCCCAGGGCCTTGGGTTTTACTTTCACACTACCCGTGGCCCCAGTAGGCTTCGACCCTGCTGGGCCCCTACGATTTGCTGACATCTCCCTGAGGCGCGCTTGGAACAGTACACGCCGTCGACGACTTGGGCTCGATACAGACGGTTACCGGACGGTCGGACGGCGAGCCAGCCATTGCTCGCCGTCCGCAAGCCCGCGCCTATGGTGGCCGAAATTCGGGATCGGAATCCCGGCGGCACTCAAATCTGTGAAAAGACCATTTCAGACATAAATCTGACTTACAAAACAACCTTGGCATTCTCTCAAGACATATTCAGTGCTTTCTTGTTTGTCAATTTTTAACTGTTATCCTCATTCGAAATTCCACAAGACACATCAACTTACAGTACCCTACATATAAATATAATATACAAACTGTACAATACATTTATCTCGCCCGGTATCTGGCTGTGAACTATGACTGTATTTGGACACGCGCCAGACCGTGGCTCCGGTCGCCACTTGCATTTTTTGTTCGTTTTAATACTAGTACGTACATACTGTTCTTTTTTATTAGTAGAGATATCCGTAATGGTGGCTGTGTTCGAGAGATTTATTTGTAGGATGTGACTCGGAAATTAATTTTAAAGAGTGAATAATAATAGTGAAATGTCTTTATGAAGTCACCAATATGTCGGTTGGTGAGTTTAATGACTATATATTCTCTTAGCGGCTTTGCCTGCGTGATAGTTGAAAATTAGCTGAAGGGAATATACTCTCAGGATAAAAAGTATGACATGTCCTGGAATATTAACTACAGAAGATACTTCCTATGTAGTTAATATTCCAGGACATGGCCTACACATGTGTTTGATTCCACACACCCATACAAATTTTTGCTTTATTAGTGTGATTATTAATACTATAAATGTACTCACGAGTTTAATATTTAGTAATTTTCCACAAAACTTCCTTTTACGAAAGCGAGCACTAAAAAGGGGTTTTTGGAAATTCAACCATTAGGGGGTGGAAAGGGGGAATTTCGTTTATACACAAAATCTCATTCCGTGTGACAATTGGAAGAAAAATACTAAATGCTAAATGCGTTTATACCAGCAAAACATTTTTCATAACAATAATATTCCACAACTATCACACAACGCCGTCTAGTCCCAAGCTAAGCAGAGCTTGTGTTATGAGTACTAGACCACTGATAAACATACGTATATATTTCTAAATACATATATATTATAGATAAATTAGACCCAGACACAGAACAAATAATCGTGCTCACCACACAAACATTTGTCCTAGTGGGAATCGACCTCCGGCATAGCAGGCCAGTCAAATTAACTCATAATTCATTAATTATTTCAAATATACAAAGTCATCCTTTTTTTTGATCATATTTCTTGTCATCATCATAATTTTGATGAACACTTAAATAAAGGTCACAGAGTTCAGAAAACTAAAATGGAAATACGACAACTTTAACTGTCTAAAATATTGTAACTGCGCTACGCAAAGCGAATGGCCCTAACTTGCTTTGCGTAGCACTGTATTAAAGTTAGTGTCGGTAGTTAAATAAACCAGACTGCTTTGCACTTAAATTGGTGTCCCTTTAAGTACCTATATACCGTGTTGACAGGACCACAAAATAGATAGGTGCAGAAGTCAATCTCATGTATACAATTCACTTTTTATACCTACGCTCGGCGATCGCACTAGGGTCACCGCGTGGCGCCGAATTGTCCGGGAGCGACCGGGCGCGGTGATAAATGCCTACCTAATCTGAATTGTAGAAATATTACATGGCCTCAAAATCATCTGATCTTTCTCGGCGCGGGGCATGTTCAGTGTTATGTTAAAACAAACCATCAAAATACAAGCTAATATCTACTTTCCTCTCTGAAACAATTACTGGTAGCTTAAAAAACAATAATTTATCATTTAATGTTGAATTTAAACGACCGTCTACTGTACAGCTATATTTTTTTTTGTTGCGCTTTTATTGCACAAAAAAGTTCAGAAACGCGTGTCTCAAGTAGATGGTACCCACGCTCGCATTGAGCTGAATTGCGCCGAGATATCTTGTCTGGAAGCGGTATCTATGTGTATGCGTTGCTCGAGCGCGCTTTGTATGTAGATTGACTTCTGTACCTATCTTTTTTGTGACCGGACTATCAACCAGTTCCTGGAAAGATATTATCGATGTGCTAGAAATCAAGCACAAATCACGCCATTGGCTGTTGGAAATTCATTCAGTTAATTACAATAATCGCATTTACGGCGCGTTCGAAAATTGTTCACATTCATTCTGTGTACGGCTAAGAATTGGAGTTCCCTGCCGGAGTCTGTGTTTCTTAATGGCTACAATCTAGGGGTCTTTAAGTCAAGAGTAAATAGGTAACTTCCAGGCAGATGTGCTTCATCGTCGACCATATCATCGCTTACCGTTAGGGGAGATAGTGATCAAATGGAAACTAATAAAAAAAAATTAACAATAATTTCCGGTCCAGTAACTGGACCGTAGTCAGCCTTTTTACCAGACTGCTCCAGGAGGAGGGTTATGTTTTTTTTTTATGTTCAAAAACATCCCATTCGTTCTGGGTGAAGCGAGACGCTAGGTCAGACTTAAAGTGACTAAAACCCCGTCTAACTACTTCTTAATTATGATGCCACTGCAACTTCCTCATCCTCAGTAATCAGTAAAAGCCATTATTACCACATCTACCATTTCTGAATTTACCTTCTCCTTCTAATATTTTAACATGATTAAATTTAGGATCATTATTAACTTTATGCTTATGCACTTTTGGTCACCAAGATGTTTTTATACAACAACGATCATCATCTACCTAGCCATCAATCACGATCACCTCCCTAGCCCTTTTCCAACTAGCTCGGAGTCGGCTTCTAATCCCAATCTTAGGACTAACTTATAGATTATAAACATTTTCTACGAAAATATGCGCCATGTTCGCGCAAAACGACTAAAAGCTCAGCATAGTGCCGTTTTCAGCGTGGGCTGGTGACGGTGTCGACTAACAGACGTCGGCAACGGTATTGTGTGCTAAAAGATTTGAGTTAAATAAATAAAAATAAATTTTAGGACAAAGTCATAAATGAAAAAAAAAACAGTAATAAATAAATAAAGAGGAATTACATACATATAAAGTGCACATTACGTCACATCTATATTAAGGACGCGATGGGCTGTCTATCAAACTTCCTCAACCCTGGATAACACAATACTCCTTGAATAGACTGATGGTCAAACTTTCTGGCGCCTGACTCTGTAACCACTGTCAAAGATATCCTAATGACAATCTGGCCATCGATCAAATTAATAAATAACACTAGAAAAATTTTAAAGAAACTACAGACATATTTTCCTACCTCATCAAACAACGCTAAGGTATATGTAAATTTGTACCATAATAGTTTTAACAACGTGTTTGAAGTGAACCAGGTTACACTGACCCAACTTTTGGCTGGTTGCCAATGAACATTTTGTTTTTCAGTTAATCTGATCTTACTTACCTGTTGTCGTGTGTGGCGGCCCTTAAAGTCATGTTGATAGTTTTATTTGTCAATTACTGTTAATTATTGTCGTCTAACTGAGACTTAGGTTTTGTTTTCACAGCATATGTATTCTGTCTTTGTCCCATGATAATCGTGATCGCTGCAACATGATGTTTTTTCGATTTTTAATAATATATAATTTATTTCACTCTTTACAACAGTCCATTCTTATTTAAAGAGACTGTAATCCTTTGTAAGAGACTGGCTTGTCAATTGTCACGCTATCACTGGCTCGCTTTACTTTCATATCATTCATTCTTTTACAGAAATTCATCTTATTTTTAAACAGATTTAAACCTAATACTTTCAACCCAGTTAAATTTAAAATATTTTGGCCTCTTATTTTATAAAATAATATGTGATTTTTTTATAGATTTTTTACAATATTTTAGAATTGTATAAACTCATATACTATATCTTAATTATCAAGGCTAGATTAAAAGGGTCAGTTAAAACTATATAGGTAACATTTCGGAATTAAGCCATCCATGTATACGCTGAAGAAATCGGACGAATGATTTATGGCTTAAATCTCCACGGAACCGTAAAGCATGTTTCATTGACATGTCTGGTACATATTCCTCTCTTTAATTATCTTCCTGTAATAAATCAAAGCACTCTGAATTTATATTTCTACTAGCAGAACTTTTACCATTCAAAACCGATCATGTGGACTGCTTTAAAGATCTTCACTAATAGTAATAACTTTATTTCGCTTAGCCCATAGAAATCTTAACCTAGAACAATTTAGGCGTGAGTTTGCGGACGGCGAGCAATGGGTGGCTCGCCGTCCGATCGTCCGGTAACCGTCCAGACCGGGCCCAAGTCGTCGACGGCGCGTACTGGTCCACGCGCGCCTCAAGGAGATGTCAGCAAATCGTAGGGGCCCAGCAGGGTCGAAGCCTACTGGGGCTACGGGTAGTGTGAAAGCGAAACCCGGGGCCCTGGGACGAAGAAAACGAAGGAACAGGTGTGGGTTTTTAGTCAGTAAAAGTTTGACACTATCTTCCGTTCCGCCAAAGAGCGGGATTTGTCATAAGATGATTTTCCCACCCAATAAAAAAAAATCTAGAACAATTTTTATCAATTACATTTTATACTAAACAACATCAATTCATTCTTGTACTATCAAAACTAATTCTCACATCTTAAAGAACTTAAGCACGCTCCTATCAAAAATCCTTTATCCTCCAACTTATTAAAACTAATAACTGAAGTGAGCTAAAAGTCAAGCAGTCGTGAAAGCGAGTGGACCTGTCTCCAAAGTTTGCCAAACTTGTTTACCCTTAATATTTCATACTCAGCAACGTGTATTGATGTTTTGAGCCAACCATATTTTTAGGATGCAGCTTCAAATGTCCATGTTGTTTCTTGAATGGTATTAAATTTTCTGTGAGGAAGTTAGTTAGGAACCACGTCAAGAATTTCTTCTGTACTTTTGCATGCTATGAAAACAAAAATCTATTCCATCCATCCATTCTTGGTTTGAGTTTTCCAATATGTTGATTACTATCTTAGTAACCTTAGTGTAAGTTTTTTTAATCTCTATTTTTAGGGACTTTTCTCTCATAGAGAATGTCAGACCTATTACGATGGGACGACCTAACCTAAGTTTACAATACCTATTTCTAATTCTTGACACATCATCATCCTCATCTTCCTGCCCTTGTCCCATCTTATTTGGGGTCGGCGCAACACGTTTTTTTCTTCCATTCTATCCTGTCATCCGTCATACTATCACTAATTTCTATTTCTTGACACATTCCACCAAAAGATGCTGGAAGTCATCTTAGTTTATGTTGATATAGGCTGTTAATTTACGATTCAGGATCTAACAGACCTCCATCGTCATCATCTTCTTTCTGTCCTTGCCTCGTGTTAGTTTCATTTCCCTGTCAACTGCCATAAGTTTAATAGACAAGAGTAATTAATTATCATCTAAATTTTCATGTCATTCAAAAGCTCCAATCGCGATATCTTTTGACGCCAGTGCCTTTTAGTTTCAGAAAACAACTACTAAAAGTAATTACTAACATGGAACATAGATTCGTATTCATACAGAAACAACAGACCCTGTAGTTAATAACTTCTAAGAGCCGACAGTAGCGACGTAACTGTAAAGTTAGCTAAACGTTATTATCCTTTTGCATTGAAAGTTTTGAATCCTTTACCATGTTGTCATGCAATTTTAGTATGTTCTGCCTTTGTATAAGCATACTATTACTAATATCACTCTTGTGATTATATTTTAGAGCGGTGTCTTTTTTTATATAAACCAGTGTTTGACTGCGATCCCAACTTACACTGATCCGATATTTCACACTGGGACAGCTTCTAATGTTATACAAAGCACGGTTCCGATCGTTTGTTTAGTACTGTCACATATGGGCCTGGTGCTGCAAAATGCCATCTAGTAGCTTTGGACTCAGTAAAAAGGCGTGCGAAGAGGCTAATTGGGGATCCAGATTTGGTAAAGTCCAATCGACGAAGCCTCGAGCACAGGCGCAGGGTAGCCAGCCTATCGGTATTTTACAGGTTGCATTTTTATTGTTGAATTGCATGACTTGATACCGCCATCTTCTTTCTACCATGGGACAATCTGACGTACGGCGAGTATCCACCCTTAAGTTGTTGAAACTTTAAAGGTCCGGACTAAGCGTTGACTTTAGCCTCATCGGACACTCGTCGAGACAGAGAAGAAAAAGACAGAACTGACAAAAACTCGTTTGATGCACGTACAAGCGTAAATTTTTAATCGTTTTTTTTTCAAATTGTTTTGAGGTTCCAAATTCAAATCACATTATTCCGTAGTGAACGCCCATACTACATTAGATTCCTAGGAACAGAATTTTATTTATTTATTTATTTATTATTAGACATACATACAGCTATCATTACCAAGCTAGAATGAGTTGCTATACTTGAAGGTTACACGGCATATAAAAGGACATTATCGAGCAGTAGATGTAAAAAAATAGAGATTTAAGTAGTCATATGTAATAATCATGAGGTTGTCACTATTGGATCACAGGCCTCCCGTCTCTAAGAGGTAATTGTCCGTAATCGATGTCTTTGAAGTCACGCACGTCCTTAGTCAAAATAATAATACTATTCAAAGCATCAGAAGGGCATAAAGAACTGTGTCATGAATGTTGCATAATAAACACTATCTTTTATTATGTCTCTCTAAACAACAAAGAGGCCCGGCTTGTTACGCATCATCTGGCAATATCACGTGCTGTCTGTTGTGCAACTTAGTGAAGTTTTGTAGCAGGATTCTACATACAGTAGACAGTAAAGTTTCTACGTGACTAAATCCACATACTCTTTATTTGAAAGATAGTAAAGGAAAAATTAGATATAATTATATGTTACTTTTTTGTTTTTTGGAGAATGGAAAATCATCGCTCTGGATTGAGCGAGACAGAGTGTCAGACTATTACTGACAAAAACCCACATGTGTTCCTTCAGTTTACCTTTGATTTCTAAAGCCGTGGTGATTCTTCTTTTTCGTTCATTATTTTTTTTTAATTTATTTATTTTAGGAAACTCAACAGTTTATTTACAAAGTTACATGAGTTAAAAGGCCCACCCACTATCAATGAACATCCCAATGCAGCCGCGTGAAAGAATTGATTTATTTATTTTATTAAATTTATCTATCTAGCTGTAACAATTTAATATAATCCAATAATGTTTCTATGGGTTAATGTCTAAAATAAAAGATTTAAAAAAAAATTTTAGTCCTGTGTTATTATTTTTCAAATCGGGACTTGATATTACTCTTGTAATCTTTTAAGTAGGTATACACTGATACATTATACTGCAAACAACTTCTAAATAAACGTACAAGTATATCTACAAGTTCTCAAAATATTCTATTTCGATCTATCCTTCAGGTACACTCAGCCACACTAGACGTTTCTAAACTCGGCTCACCATGTTTATCCCTCGTTAGTTCCCGTTTGTTATCGTCAAGCGTGATATTATTTACGACGGCACTGAATGGCCGTTTGCTCGCCGACTCATAATTTTAGGATGTATGCTTCTGCCTCAAGTTTGAGTAATCAAATAAATATAAACCTCAAAGGAATGACGTGAAAGCAAGTTTTATTTATTAGTGGGATATACGAAAACTATATTTATTTATTTGTACATAGGTACATCTTTTTTTTTATTGGGTGGGAAAATCATCTTATGATAAATTCCGCTCTTGGGCGGAACGGGAGATAGTGTCAGACTTTTACTGACTAAAAACCCACTCCTTTTCCTTCTTTGCCTTCGTCCCAGGGCCCCGGGTTTCGCTTTCACACTACCCGTGGCCCCAGTAGGCATCGACACATCTGATATTTCAGTAAGTTGGTAGTAGTTGATAATGTTTTTTTTATATAGTCTGAATTATCTGTTTGATCAAAGGCCTTCCCTTTTCCTCCCATTTCTCTCGGTGTTGTAACTTTACAGTCTCAAGGAAACTATCCAAAACCTTATCTAGCGCTTTTTATTTTTTGCTGACGTAGTGGCCATATATTTTTTAACAACAGATTATAACTACAAATAATTTAACTAATAAATAACTTAAAAGGTAGATATTGTACCAGCTGATAGTAATAATATGTACAAAAGCGTATAAAAATAATTTTGGACATCAATAAACTCTTCCACATCGTTGTCAATGAGAAAAGTGTCCAGAACACTGGCAACATTACCGCGTTGAATAATAATACTTACTAATTCGTATGTCAAAGAAAAGTTCAGGAATCTGGTCACGTTAAGAGTCGACTAGCTGTTAACTGATATCCTAAATAACTCGATAAGCTTACTAGCTTAGTTAATTTCTAGAGTAAGTCTCGGTCTACCTTGTGGGAGGCTTTCCAACTCTGCGTCTTCAGTACGTGGTCGCCACTCCAGAAGCACCTGAATTGCGAGCTATGTGCCTTGCCCACAGCCACTTAAGTTTGGCGATTCTTATACCATATTTGTGAGGCAGTCTTTAGGATGATACACTAAAAATATTGTTGTTGTATAAAGATTTAATCTTGTCGTTGGTCTGCTTGTGAAAATCTTCTGGAATAAAAACAACAGTGAAAGGTCTTCACAGAATGAATCATCTCAATTAATCAATAGTTCAGTATATCTACTTAGTCATTTCTGTTGAATATGCATGGACAATAAAATACCCGATTGACCCGATCGATTCTAAAGAACAATCGATGGGACTTCAGCAATTGTTCTCCATTACATGATGCGCTCTGATTATTATTTGCTCATGAACGCACAAGACGCGGGACAATCAAAGTTTATATTATTTTATGTTTATAATACACCAAATGAAATTATAATTCGAAATTGTTTCAATTCGTCAAAACCAACACAAAGATCGATTATAGCGTTGTATAATTTTATGACACTAAAAACGAAGGTGTTAGCTATGGAATTTAAACTCTGCCAAAATAGTGACAAATTATGATAATCATTTCGAATTCTAAATTTAAATCTAAAAAAATGTATACGTATTATATTAAAAGAAGAAATTCCGTAGTCGCTTGTCGATACATTTTCCACAGGCACTTTCTCATTCCGATTTCAAAACTGTCAAACAATTGTTAGGGATCGATTCAGCATCGCAGCACGTCGATTTGAAAGCACTCGACTTTACAAACGCGTTCAATGAAAGTGCATGGCATATTTTCGCTATAAAAGGCTAGTATTAAACCCAGTAAGGCAGAATGACTTCAGGATTGACTGGCTGTGAATACTTTTTACTGAAATATATTTTTTTTGAACACAGTTTTTTAAACTATTGACAAAAATTCTCGATGACTGGTCACATTTTCACAAGAATAATAAAAAATATAATATTTGAAATTAGAATTCCGGTTAATACTTCCAGGCTCCAGTTACCCTCACTTAAACCCGAAACGGCAAAACCAAACGGACCATACAGACTGCTACGCTTGAAGTAAATTCATAGAAATAAAAGACGTTACATCCGCGATTTTAAGTCCAGATAATCTTGCGCTTAATCTCAAAGATACTGCATAAACGAAAAACGTAACATAACACAATTAATCTGCCTAGCTTTTTCCCGAATATGGTGGGATCAGCTTCCAGTCTTATCACAACAAGATAACCGTTGGCAAGACTGGTGTCTGATTTTCTGATTTCTGGCTTTCCAAGACCAATGGCTTAACATGCTTTCCGACGCATATATATACACATTAAATTCTTTCTAATATTAAAAGCTGTTCGCCTAGTCGGCGCCGTCGATGCGTGGGTTAAAGGACGCGTAATGTCTTCGCAAACGTTGCTCATGCGTAACCAGGGCTGTCAAAGAGTTGTGAAAGAGCTGACGTGTTTTGTTTTGTTGGTATTGTGAAGTTCTTTTGTTGTGGAAGACATTTGTGGAGTCTTTGTTTCGCTGTTTTAAGTTTCATTTGGATTTTTGTACGTCATTTGTTTTCTTATTATTGTTACATTCCTCATTTTTGAACGGAGAATTAGAAGATATGAACGTTTTGAACTCTTTAAAGTTTAATCATTTTTACGTTCTAAAGCATAGTTTGACCAAGTCTCAATGATAATAGTCTCAGTCTTATTGATTACAGTTAATGATAGCCACAGTTTATTTGTTCTTGCGGTTTTTTTTTAAATTGGTTTTTGCATATCTAAATCCTCTTTTGTCGACTGAAATCATTTTGTTCAATAGCGACTTGGGCTACGTAAACATATAACTTTGTCTTTTGCATGTCAAGACTGTCGACTGAAATCATCTTGTACAATGACCACCTGGGCCACTTAAGCATACATAACTGGATATTGGTATTTATATTGGAATCCGAACACAATATTGGAGAATGGGGAGTGCAAGATATTTATTTTATAGTTCAAGATCCCAGAGCGATCTGACATAACTTATTTTTACATGGATGATACCTTAGGTTCACAGAAGTGTCTGATGTGCTTTGAATACCTGTGTGCTTGTGGAACTCGCCCTTGTTGGCTCCTAAACATAAGAGTTACTTAACTTAAATTTTTATGGCTTATTTTTATTATTTTTAAATATGTTTTGTAGAATATTATTCTAAAGTAGTATCATAAGTGTCAGACACTTTCCATGGACCAAAACTTCTGTCAGACGCTTTAAAACTCCACAAAAAATAAATGAATTTTACTTATTTTTATATATCTGATTTATACATATGTTATAAAAGTAACTATTACAAAGTTATATTTAATTATTCACACAAGTTGTAGTGACCAAAAAATCCCTTAAACACAAAAATTATTCAGCCGAGAGCGCGAGAGCACGCATGCGTTTCAGAGTGAGTGAGCGGATTTCATGCACTGACTGGATGTATACTTATTAAACTACTATTTTTAGTTCCCTTTCTCACCTGGTACCTGCACAGGGATCACAAGAGCGAGCTCCACAAGCACACAGGTATTCAAAGCACATGAGACGCTACTAAGAACCTAAGGTTTCATCCATATGAAAATAAGTTATGTCAGATCGCTCTGGGATCTTACTCTATTACTCTTGTGAAGTTGTGATACTATTTATTAGTAGAACAGTATATTTGGTATTTATGTGTAAGTCTTCGCTTTCTTCTCTTACCAAAGTAAAACTTTATTTCTCGTCTCGGATGCTGTCTACTTTTCGACTGCCGTGTTTTTTTTTTCACAACTTCAACGTTCGAACTTACCAGCCCTGCCCATCAGCCGGGCATTGCCGCACAGCAGTTTGTCTTAATACGGCTCCTTTGACTTCCCCGTCAAGATTGTGTTGATTAGAAGCATTTTAATATGAAAGGAAGCCGTATTTTTTTTATTTTGTGTACCCCTCACTTTCTGGGTGTTCGTGTATGAAAGGATCCTCCCTTGTGTGTAATTTTTGTCCATAATTTATTAACAGGTGACCAATTCGCACGGTGTATGTGTCACGTTTCGTTAGGGTAACTTTGTATTTTCTTACCTATATTTTGTTTGATCGTTAACTCTATTGGAAGGTCTAATTCTGTTATCTATTTAGTCATTATTATTAAAAGTCGCTTCTTAGACTTGATCTCGCTTGGTTCTGGATGATCTTTGATCTTATGAATTTGACGGGTGCAAAGTGAAAAAAAGATATCTCTAATTTTTTTACAGACATCACCTTAATGTTTGCACTTTTATCACGTGAAATATCGTTAAATTGCAGATATCTTTTCACTTTATACCCGTCAAATTTATAGACCTGCAAAGTATATACAGCCAAATAACATTTTCCAGTCTCCATACGTCTATAGTAATAGATAATCTTGTATGTTTTTAATCCCACTCTTCAATTTCCAGTTTCACCAATCGGTTTAAAATTAATCCGAACTTTACCCAATGCTGCTGAAATGTCAACTTGGCGACGTGTAACCTATTTTCCTGTGACCTTATCAAGCTACATGAGTTGACACAGTTAGTCTATCTAGATTACATTAATCGGCTTTCGATCTTTATAACTTTAAAAGAACCAGAATTTTCCTAAGAAAATATTCTATTTATATATAAATGAATAGCTGTTCGTTAGTCTCGCTAAAACTAAAAAACGGCTGGACCGATTTGGCTAATTTTGGTCTTGAAATATTCAAGATAGTCCAGAAAAGGTTTAAACGGCGAGAAAAAAAAAAACACGAAACAAAAAATCCGACTACAACGCCATCTCTAATTAAAATGTCATTATAAAATGAATTTTGCTGTTCTGGTAATGCCAGTAGATGGCGTTATCCTTACTATTAGGCGGTACGAAGTTCACCGGGTCAGCTAGTAATATATAAACTTTCCTCAAGGGAACAACGAAGTATATTAAGTAACAGCCGGATATTAAGTCATTTACAAAATTGGCCAGATTATTTACACCACTAAAACAATTAGGTACCTACGTACCTATATTTGTATACCAGACAAAAGACGAAACTACCGCACGTGAAACCACTCTAACCACTTACTGTAATGACTGTAACTCTCTTATTTTCTAGAGCATGAAAATAATTTTCAATTTTCTCACAAAGGACTTCTAACAAAATAGTTTCCTTGTTTACTTTTACATTTTCCGTTCCCTTAGTATTTCCGCAACTTAGCACGCGCGAAGCTTCTGCACAGAATAATCACAGAAGGTCGACTCCATACAATAAACAAAAAACATTACGCACACATTTAAGCGTCTACGTACAGCGAGTGCAAGCGCACTGGCGACTGACATTTGTTTGATATCGCTGCCCATACGTACCCGTCACATATGTATGCGTGAGAGCTTATGTTCGCTTGTTACATATTGCTGACATTCTGCAATTATTTCTTCTGTGGTTCGTGCGCCGTGAAAGGCAGTACTTTTAATTAAATTTCTCCGGTGGTCGCCCCAGGGTTGTTTACTAGAGCTCCGCAAACGAAGTCTTTGTGAAACTTGACCACTCTACCAGGTGTTATTTGGTTTTAATCTAGACTCCTTTCCAAGAGTATTTTGAATCTAAAGTGTACTAAGATGGATTTAATAGTAATGATGATGGGCTCTGAGTTGTTTAAGTTATAAATGATTGAACTTCTAAATACTTTTCTTCTTCATTTGTAACTAACACAAGTTAAACCGTTTCTGTTCTGAAAAGTTATTTCAAAGGCTTATAATGCCATTGATATATTTAAGTAGGCATATGCCTCGTATGTATCTATCTGTCTTTTCCCATTTCATTAACCTGGACATTTTCCTCAGACATTAATTACTCAGCCGACACAAAGTTAATAAAATCACAAGAACATTTTATTTCATCAAGCTAATGGCCAAATATTTGTCCACCTTATGCCCATAATAAAACAGCATGCATTCGCAAGCCCTCACGATAAACGTATCCTATAAGCATAAAGTTCAAAGTGCTATGTCAAATATGGTTTATTAAGATCCCTTCACATGACTCAGCTCTGTTACAGAGGGTGCAACATCTACCCTACTTTTTAGGGTTGACTTTGACTCATTAATCGATATTTTTGCCCCAAATATTATAATGAGTTGGTTTTATGTGGGTCGTGGACAAAAACTAGCGCCAAGTATGATTTTGGAAATTCTCCAGAGTAACCCTGACCTTACTTTTATGGAAATGTTGGCAGCCATTTCGTCGGAGTAGAGAAATAAATTTCTAAGCAATGCTTACGAAATCAGTTCTCTTAGTTTTGTTCCTGAAATATGGCACACTCTGTGTTATTGATTTCTACATTCCATTTCTTCTGGAATATTATTTCGGTTAATACAATGGTTTCCAACCTTTTTTGAACGGGGACCACTTTGGTTTCTTTGTTGTTAGCAGAGACTAGAAGTCCCGAAGAAAACTTAACAGTCTTAATAAAAAAAATTATATCACAAATTTAAAAATTGAAGGACACCTATATAATAGAATCAAAAGCAACGAGCATTGTCATACAAAATCTGATTAAAACTTAAAATCAATTTGCAACGTATCTTTTCATTTGGAAAATTTTACTCTCCAACCATCCGTTAGTTTTGGCGGCCAGCCTGAAATCGGCGATAAATTCTTCAACTTATAATCCTTTTTTGCATTTTTTTTTTACTTTTCGTGAATAATTTTTAGCTCTTGCGGACTACAGGTTGAAAACGACTGGGTCAGTGATTTGTGTGAGTACCAAACAAATCCTTATTAAGGTAGAGAGTATCGATCGTCCTCACTTTCAAGTTTATTTCGGTTACCAACTTTCAACGCCCTAAAATATTCAGTAGTTGTGACAAGTCTACAATTAGATTACGGTTAAATCACGTTCACAATTGCATTGGTTGTAGATTGAAATAGTTACAGCTTCGCTCCTACCACATGGGTTTTAATTTTACCATCGGCAAAGTGTTGCATGGCATTTTACCTTTACCGTTCTAGTTTACATTACCGTTTATTTTTATTATCGGTGTTGTCCTATAGTTAGCTAAAACCTTCTCCGTGTTTTGTCCTTACACGATTATCCTTTCATCCCGTTTCATCCTCTTTGCATTCAACTGGTCATGTCCATTGCCCATTCATTGGAACTAATCCGACTGCCCTTTATGTATCGATTCAAACCTCCGTTCTCGTGTGACTAATTACGGGTTTTATTATTATTTAGTGGTTAAAATGTACCATTAATGTCTTTGATAGTTCATCATTAAGTAGTAATTAATGTTTACGGTTATGGCTCGTTAGCTGTTGGTTTACGTTTGTTTTGGCTAGTTTGAAATTTACACCTCTTAGGGACAGTCAGGTCAACTTTAATACTTTGGTTTGTCTCAAAAATTTCAGTACTCATTTAGGATTGTATTTTTCAGTTTTGTTAGTCTTATTTAGTAACAAATATTTATTTAATTTAAATAGAACAGCTAAAGTCGCTTACACTGTTTATATACTATAGGTACATAAAAAATAAGACCGCTAAAAATCGTCTCACAAAATTTCATACTTTCTGACAGTAACGTCTTAAATTCTTCCGCAAACATTTCAGAATCTGTGTTCTTGTCCAGAATAACATTACGCGCAGAGGAAAGAATGGCTTAATATTTTACAAAGCCTAAATCATAGTAATCTCGATAGTAAACACGACAATCACAAAATAATTCAAGCAAGCATTTTACAACACCCATAAAAATAAAAAATGTAAACTCCAAAGATTGAAGTAAGCAGCATAGGTACTACATCTCGATGCATCTAAGGAAACTGTCGCAATGACGACGTGCTCCAGATTAGCCATTTTGGAAAGTTTCCAACAAGCAATTGATATCGACTGAAGTCTGAAATATACCTTACATCAGGTTTTTCTTTAATCTACTTTGTTCAGCGATATTTTCAATTTGAGCTGTATGTCTGATGGCAAAGAAGAAGTTGGTGGTTTTGCAATACCTCCTGAATTTGTGACTTATAAAACTATTGAATACGAACTACAAGGAAATGATGAAGATGTTAGACAAGCTCAATTTGACAAATATGGAATTAAAAGAAAAGACTGAATTTGATGGAAAGCTTAAATTTAATCGACAAATTAGAACAATAGTCACATCATGAAACTGTTATCCTTCATAAGGTTAGATCAAATAGGATAAGGTGTTGTGGTGTTGCTTGCTAAGTTAGTATTTGATACGGTCTACAAATCAAAAGTCATTCTACAGTACTTTTTATTCGAAGGTCCTTCTTTGGGTAGAGCCAATTAAATATCATTCTATTAATGGGACGAGAATATTATTTGGTACATATTCTGACCACTTGTTTTCACCTAAAATCACCGTAAATTGTTGACTAGTCTCGCCGGATACATAAAGACACAATCCCATCTAACATACTGTTACGAAACGAACAACAAATAACCTCTTCCCAATTCCATGTTTGGCACGGAAATCTATTGGTGTTTTCAAGGCATCTTTAGCCTTGAAGACTTGTCCTCGAGATTCTGGACCACATCCAAGATTCGTCATGGTGTTCCTATATAGACTAGTTTCTATAAGTTCTATAACATCTATAGTTTCCTAGACTAGTCTAGTTTTATATCCAGGATATACGCTGGCGCGACGCAGTGTAATAAAAATGGTGGAACTTTTGTTGTTACCATTGCTACGTCTTCCTTTTTTAATCTTCCTTGATTTATGATTTTGGAACGTTTAACTTATTGAATTTTGTCTTTGAGGTATGCTTTAAAGTGACTGCACTTTCTTTATACGAGTATCTTTTTTAAAATTGGAAATCCTACGGACCAAATCTAAGGAATCTGAAAATGCTGAGATATTTCGTTGTTCAAAATCATTTTTAGAGACTATCTCTAAATAGGTACTGTGTATGTGTGTGTTTTTATACCGTGTGCTATATGGTTAGACAGTGATTTATCTGTCTCCATATAATAATGGCACCCTAGCATACATGAAATTTGATTCCAATTAAGTGAAGACATGTGCAATGAATCATGTCCTTATTTACGTACTAAAGGACTGTTAAGCCAAAGGCGTTGTTTATTTCACATACATAATTAGGGTATTTACATAAAATGACGTGTGGAGAGTTAGCAGTTGCGAAACAGCTTGTATTTTACAATTTATGATGTCATTAAAAGTGATGAAATGATAACGCTTTGTTAATGTTAATTAGCTCATTATGAGGTAACTAGGACATGTTTGTGTACAATCAAAGAAGACCGATGTGGTTTTTTTTTTAGCTGATTCTGTTTCAAAACATTACTGGTCTTGTTTATCGGCTCTTTGATAACCATTTGAAAATTCTTTGATTAGCATAGATGTTCTCTTTGTTTCACGAAACTTACTATTACTTACTATTTATTTCAAACTTATTATAGCTTCAATGTCCACAATTATGTTTCAGAATAACCCTTTCGCTAAATTGAAAATTATGTCTTATTTTTTATCAAACATCATTGTCTCCGCTCATTCCACGTTCAATTTACTTCTCATCGATAACATTTGAACCCAATTGCCCACGGTCCACGTAGCCTCACCAATTTCATTCATTGTTTGAACGTCAACCAATTAGGTTGATTGTCGGTACTCAATTACTTATACCGAGTGTAATTTTGTAGTACTAATTGATCTTGAAACTATCTCTTTGGATTCTTTCTTTATTGCTCTGAAAATCGTCGCCTTTGTTCAAATTTTGCTGTATTTGGTTAATATCATGTAAGCTTCAGGAGTTTTACGATGTTCTGCTTCGTTTGGCTTCAGCGATAAATTTAAATCGTATACTCACGTGTATCTACATGCCCAAGTATATACCTGAACGAAATTGCGTTGCCGCTCGAAATCGTTCCTCTCTGATCTATGAACCGAAACATTTCAGATTTATAACTCATGTATATGCTTACATATACAATCTCTTTTGTAAATCGTAAACCTGGAACACACTATTTCGTGCGATATACGTGGAATAATATTATTCGAAATTAGAAATTCATAGGACGCGGATTACGATTCTCTGTCGGGTGTGATTGGTATGCAAGTTCGCTCGTTCCCGTCTAACTTGGGAGTTCTTTGACGGAGTTACTCACTTGATTCAGGCGAGTATTTATAAATGGCGTAAAAATAGAGCGGGACATTGATGCTTGACATTATTTGACACTGGGATCAAGTAAACAAAGGGCTCGTTAGAAAACTGAGACGTTTAAGAATTTGTACAGGAAATACTTTTTAGTTGCCGCAAGGTTTAATATGTTTCTAGTATTACAAAATCGTAATATCGTGTTATAGGTACTGCAAATTGTTTTTGAAAAAAAAATACAGCAGGTTTGAATTGATTTGTTAAAAAAAATAGTCCTAATATATTAGCACGCAATAAGAAAACTTCCTAATTAAAATTTCCCCGGCACACCACACCGGATACAAAGTACATCCAATAATAATTAGTAGTTAGTTAACAACTTGACATTTGAATATTAAAAGCACTATGTAAATATCGATCCTCATAACGTAAACGCGGCACGTCCTGTAGGATATCCTCAGTTCAGTTAGTTCTCTTCCGCGCCGCACCGAGCGTGCACGTCGCGTTCCAAATTCCGATTATAAAATAAAATCCGTAAATGAGCATTCCGCGCAGCCAGTCCGTATGAATGTGTACTCACCTTTATAATACGGATTATTATTGTGAATTTGTGTGTGTTATTTTTTAAATAATTATTTACTGTTTGTGAAGTTTTCAAGATGAAGAATTTTGTCGGAATGTTGGTCGACGAATTCGTCATGCTTTGTGGTGGGTAGAGTGGTTTATTTTGATTCTTATAAGTAAACTTTATAATTTCTTTTAAAACTAGGTATATTTTCCATTTATTTTTTACTTTTCACATGATATGAAAGAAAAGGAAGTTAGTGATAGCTATGGGTGTGACAGGATAGAATGGAAGAAAAAAACGTGTTGCGCCGACCCCAAATAAGACGGGACAAGGGCAGGAAAATGATGATGATGTCGTTGAAATATCTCTTTGTACTTTTTACTTACTAACCTCAGAATAAAATTGCTCTATTATCAAGGGAAGTCGTTAATAAAATAGTTTTTTTATGAGAGTTGGATAAACTTTATCCAAAAGTTCGGTTAAGTACTTAATAACTGGGTAACTTTCATACCGTGAAATTGAGTGGTTATACGTTTCAAAAGTTTTTAAACGATTATCAGTTAAATTAATTATTTTTTTATCAGCATATAGTTTTATAAAACCGATCCTAATAACTGGCGGATACCTGGCGTGTTCTAGATATTACGATAAAAAAAAATAATTGTTTCGGTTAATTTGTTGGGAAAGAAAATTTTCATTTATTGAATGCATTGTATTAATGGTCTAAGACTATCTTCGCATTCGAGTTGAAAACGGTTGAATGGTTTTAAAGTATAAAACGACTTAAGTGGAATCAATTTTAGTATTTTGTAATATACTCGTAACTTATAATTTAAATTGAGGATTCTATCCAAATGCACATCAACGCCCACTCTAACAAATAGAGTGTAAGTGAAAGATTATCTACTAGCCAGCCATCTGGATGCACTATCGACATCTTTATTGCTACTAAACACCTTCTGTCTTCCTGATCGAGAGGGATAGCGAAGTGATGTGATGAGGTGCTTTTTTTTTTTTTTTTTTTTTTATTGGGTGGGAAAATCATCCTAATGACATCCCCGCTCTTGGGCGGAGCGAGAGATAGTGTCAGACTCTTACTGACTAAAAACCCACTCCTGTTCCTTCTTTGCCTTCGTCCCAGGGCCCCGGGTTCCGCTTTCACACTACCCGTGGCCCCAGTAGGCTTCGACCCTGCTGGGCCCCTACGATTTGCTGACATCTCCTTGAGGCGGGCGATTTCGAGGCACCTAAACGGAAGCACCGTCTTACTTAACGTGTCGATGGTGAATATTGTCTTAATATAATATTATGTTTGCCCCATTATTCAGCTGAATACGAAATCATTTATTAATAACACCCCTTTTTTCCGTCGGGGGTTAAAAGTTTCTTTTGGTAAGATAGACAGAACATATAGATATTGTTGTACGCCATATTGTGACACCATTCACTAAAGTTGAAAGAGAATAGTTTGTATTGGGTACCGTTATGTATAGAGGAGAGATGAAATTCTTGATATGAGATATGATGGAAGATGGAGAGAAAGGCTACAACAAAGAGTTTTTTTTTTAATTTATATAAACCAGTGTTTGACTGCGATCCCACCTGATGATAAACAGAGATGCAATCATTGATGGTGAGGCGCACTAGTTCATTAAGAGCCTATTCACTTGAAGACACCTAAATTATAGTTGGACGGGAAGACCGCAGCAGGCAAATTGTTCCGGTTTTCAGTTGTCAGATGAATGGATTATTAGGAGCGATTTTAAAGAAAACGGCCTTCACCGACCACCACGCGACGGTTATTAGGACAGAATTAGAAGAAACAAATGTAATGCACAGAATTGAAGTAACATGGGAAAAAAATGCAGGCAGGAAGATAATGATGATTGTAACACTGTCGTTAACAATATTTAAAAACAATATCGAATTGTATGGGAGCAATGGCAGTCATATCATTGATGTCAACCAGACAGTAGGTACAGGGATGGACTGGTCGAGCAATGGGCATCAATTAGCATAGCATAGTCGGCCTTAAAATGTTCCCACTGTTGGGACTCACGCCTCCTCTCTAGGAGAGGGAATGGGCCGTAATCCACCACGCGAGCCCAGTGCGGGTTGGTGGATGTTACATGTCTTCGAATTTTTGGTTCTAGGACATGCCGGTTTCCTCACGATGTTTTCCTTCACCGTTTTGAAAGCAGTGGTGATGAAATAAATTACACAAAGTAATGCGCCTGGCTGGGTTTGAACTCGAAACCAATTATTCAAATTTATTAGAAATTTTCATCAAAAGTATAATTTACCCATAACAACAATACCTAAATCAGTTGCTTCAAACCACATCATTAATTGATGATCATTTCAGCCAAAAGACGTCCGCTTCTGGACATAGACCTCCTGGTAGGCTCTCACTACTTTACACTTACCTCCTGGTCCCTGGTCCCTCCCGGTCCTGTGCGTCGGGTTAAGTAAAGGTAGTAGGTACGTAGGGTTTGACAAGTTTTATTTGTGAAACTCACTCTTGAAACATGATCATCAAACAATCAACCTAACTTTTTTTCAACTATCTTGGGGTCTGCTCCCAGTCTAATCGGATGCAGCTGAATACATGGATCCACTGCATATCTGACCTCCACGACCGATTAATAAAACCTATATATAACCAGTAACGGCAGTAAACGGTGAAGGAAAACATCGTGAGGAAACCGGCATGTACTAGAACCAAAAATTCGAAGACATGTGACATTCACCAATCCGCACTGGGCCCGCGTGGTGGATTACGGCCCTTCCCTCTCCTAGAGAGGAGGCCTGAGTCCCAACAGTGGGAACATTATAAGGCCGACTATGCTATGCTATGCGATAACCAGTAGTACCTATAAGTACCCTTGGTATACGGCATCAGATTTCTGAGCTTCTGACTTCACCGTAAAGACTGTTAAAGATCTACAAATGGCAGCCGGAACCAACGATTTAACGTGCTCTCCGATACGCGGAGGCATCTTGGTATTTTAAGATGGTCACCCATCCACAGACCGACCTTGGCCAGTGTTGCTTGACCTTGGCGATCGACCCGTGTAGTTGTTTTTATTCTAACCACTAGCTATATTATGTTATTGGTTTAACAAACTACTTAACAAACCTAAATATTAACTAGAAATACTTTTATACTAAACCTAACTATGTAAGTATTTACATATAATACAAAAACACAAAAAAAAAACAAAGTCGAAGTACTCCTCCACATCGCCACAAATCTTTGTCATCCGGAAACGTGCCCAGAAGGCTGGCAGCATTGCCACGTTGAATGGCAATGCTAGTTCTTTGGGCGAAGAACGAGTCAACTCTCTGGTCACGCAAACTGTCAATCAGTCGGCGTGAAATTTCGTTAAAAAGGAGACGCGCACTCGGACCCCTTGACCTAACGTTTCGACCCTAAACGGCTCAAACTAAAGCTTTTAGTTAAAAAAGAAAAATGATATTTCACAAAAACAAACGCCAAATCCTTTTAAAGGAATGTCTTGCGCTACACACACCATCTCAAGTCTCGTTACCACTTAATTAGCTGCACATATGTACGTGGGGAGTTAGCGGCACCGCACTGCAGGCTAATAATAAATTAGCAATACTAGCGACATAAATTTAAAGGCATGACAGGCTTTCTGCATTAGGAGAAGCCGGGAAAGGACTTGGAACTTGCTATCAGTCTCCTTGTTTGGCGGTTGGAGTTAGAAAAGATGGCGATGGAATTTAATAAAGGAAAAATTTTTGGAGATGGTTTTTTTTTATTTGGTGGGAAAAATATCTTATGACAAATTTCGCTCTTGGGCGGAGCGAGAGATAGTGTCAGACTTTAACTGACTAAAAACCCACTCCTGTTCCTTCTTTGCCTTCGTCCCAGGGCACCGGGTTTCACTTTCACACTACCCGTGGCCCCAGTAGGCTTCGACCCTGCTGGGCCTCTATGATTTGCTGACATCTCCTTGAGGTGCGCGTGGAACAGTACGCGCCGTCGACGACTTAAGCTCGGTACGGACGGTTACCCGACGGTCGGGCGGCGAGCCACCCATTGCTCGCCGTCCGCAAGCCCGCGCCTACGGTGGCCTTTCTACAGTGGTATTTCTTTTGACGTTTTGTGATAGTTCGATAATTTTTTAGGTGCTGACTGTAAAATTAGGCAAAATACGTTGCCACGTACTTCAAATACCCTTTTAAATTACAATAGGTTTATTAAATCATCAGTCCACCTTGTGGGACGCCTGCCAACACTGCGTCTTCCAGTACGCGGTCGGCATTCCCTTCGGCCCCATCGACCATCTGTTCTGCGAGCAATGTGCCCTGCCCACTGCCACTTAGGTTTAGCGATTCTTCGGGCTAGGTCGGTAATTTTAATTCAGCTGCGGACATCTTCTGACTGATTTCTGGTGAGAGTCGCGGGAATCGGATGATTGCGAGAAATTCAATCTACTATTTGACAAACTACAAATTCCTTTATTTTTGAGGTGGTGAAATCATCACATATTTTCTCCCACTCAGAGTGACAGAAATCGAGGGTCTAGGGATCTATAGGGAGTTTATACGAGAGACCCTATCACGAGTGAACTCACTACGATCCATTTGACGACCTAAACTGAACTGTTAAAGGGATGAAGCTATATAGGGTGTGTAGCTCCATCCCTCTTTCTGACATTTTAGCACATCATGATAAGGCCGCAGTTCATCAAAATTTGGTATTTTTGACTCGCTTAAAGACGGTGGATACTTGACGAGTTTGAAAATAACTGAACTAATAAAAGATATTACACACACACACAAAGACAATGACTCCTGTAACACAAGTCTCCTGAGCTAGGCTAGACTGATACATATTCAATTGAAACCCTGAGGTTTCAATTGAATATGTATCAGTCTCTTTATATCAATAAAAAGATTACTATTATTACTTTAAAACAGTGAGTGATTTTGTTCTGATAGGATTTGAGCAACCACACTTCTTGAAAACTTCCAGACCAAATTATATTTCAAATAAATCATTTACAGGCACTTTTAAAATGTCAAAAAATTCAGTCAGTCAGAAAAATTATGCTAATTGCACATTTCAAAGCATAATCTCTATGAAGAAAAATATGGAAGAAACTCCATGGACACTCTTTTCAATCATGTTATGTATGTATGTAAAATAAATTTTAAACGCCAATCAGAGATAGATTGTCCAAACTCAATTATTGAAGAGGCGAACCCACTTTCACGGTTGACAGATCTTGAAATAAAATGTACCAGACGAAACGACTAATGGAGTGATGAGCTTCTGTTTATTCTTTATTGTATGTACACACAACTTTTATAAAATATTAAAAATAAGACAGCTGATGTAGGTACACAGACGAGCTTAACCCACAATTGGGTTTTCTTACAGCAAACCTTTTACACCGTGTCTTTGGCTTCGAGGCACAACGATAACAATTTTATACAGTTTAAATTTAAAAAAAAAACGTTTTTTTTATTAGTAAAATATCGACGAAAAATTCCACCACTAGAGGGTCCAGAATCATGTACTAGATCCATGGTATTCGTTTGTCGGTCGATGTCAAAGACACCCTGTATAAATGAGAAAGAAATTTTGCACTTGAGTATTGTTATAAATGCACAACAAAAGTTAAGAATATTAATTAAATCATACTTAAAACTATAAATATACTAAAATTCGTTTAGTATATTTATAGTTTTAAGTGTGCACAGCTCACAATACATAAATATAATATATGTAATAGGAAACGTACCCTACTACTGACTTCCCCTGAAAACATCCAACGAAGATCAGTCTCAAATTGTATTTTCACTAAAATATGATTGGTGACAGTAATATGTATTTATTTACGGAATTATAATCACTAAAATCATCTATACAACTCTCTCAGTTCGTCTCACCCTATTAAACGAGTATTTCAAAATTCTTCATCTTCCTCCTTTGAGTATTAAACTCGTTTAAAAATAACAGGCCCGTTTTGACATTTGAAAAAAAACTGAACTGAAAGAATCAATAAAATAATAATTCGGGCTGGACCCCTACCCCTGTAGTAGTAGTTATTTTAGCAGTAGCTACTCTACACTGAACGAGCCGCTGTGTAGTTGCTGGGTAGTCAAAATACAAATGTCAAAACGGGCCTTTTATTTTTTGACAAGTTTATAGTATTAGTAGAGGTACTGGTGAAACGTTCAACTAAACTGTTTGTCGCAGGATGGAGATTTGCCTGTGGTGAAGCGGGATTTTGGTTCGAAATAGGTCACAGTTGCTTTTACCAAACGTGATGTATCCTACAAACTACCGATATCCTATTTGACATAACTTCGTTGACAGAACCAAAGATCTCGGCCAAAGATTTCCTCTATTAAGTAATCGCCTAGCAAGGGTAGCGGGAATCCGATGGATACGAGACTCACAGGACCGGTCGTTGTGGCGACACTTGGGAGGAGTATCTCCAATAGTAGACGTCTTTCAGTTAAAATGATGATGAAGAAGCAGCCGCTGATCCTCCGAGCCGTTGAGCACTGTATTAACAACTTAGGTATCACTCTAATGCGGGCTTGCGGACTGCGAGCAATGGGTAACTCGCCGTCCGACTGGCCGGTAACCGTCCGGACCGAACCTAAGTCGTCGACGGCGCGTAATATTCCACGCGCACCTCAAGGAGATGTCAGCAAACCGTAGGAGCCCAGCAGGGTCGAAGCCTACTGGAACCATGGGCGATGCGAAAGAGAACCCCGCGGCCCTGTAACGATGGCAATAAAGGAACAGGAGTGGCTTTTAGGCAGTAAAAGTCTGACACGCCCACACGCTCCGCCCAAGGGTGAGAGAGGTCATTGGATGGTTTCACACCTAAAAAAAATTTATCGTTCTAATATTATAAAAGCCTAAGAATCTATTTAAATGTGTGTGTCTATGTTTGTTCCCCTTTCACGCTTAAACAGCTAAGCGGATTTGAATGAAATTTGGCACAATGGTAGGCCATGTCCTAGAATAGCATATAAGATAGTTTTTATCCCAGGAATATATTCTCTAAGCATAATTTTCTCCTTTTATACGGGTGAAGCCGCTGACAGAACATAGTATACCTTATTATCTAAGTTGTTAGGATTAGCATACGGAAATACTTAATCTTGAAATGTGGTTAGAGGACGGAAATTGATGGTTGGAACACTGTAATTAAAGAAAGTGATACTTCTTACTGATTGCTCAAGGGTACAGTAAAATGTGGCTGCTGTAGAATAGAATGAAATTGGAGTGTTTAGTAGTATATAAGAAAAAGGGAAAGGGAGCTATGCTCGGAGATTCCTTGCGTGATCGAATCAGAAATGAAGATATCCGCAGGAGAACCAAGATTGCCGACGTAGCACGAAGAATCGCCAAATTTAAGTGGCAATGGGCAGGGCACATTGCTCGCAGAACAAATGGCCGTTGGCGCCGAAAGGTTCTGGAGTGGTGACCCGTACCGGAAGACGCAGTGTTGGAAGGCCTCCTGCAAGGTGGATCGATGACCTAGTGAAGGTTGCGGGAATCCGATGGTTGCGAGACGCACAGGACCGTTCTTTGTAGCGACATTTGGGGAAGGCCTATGTTCGGCAGTGAACGTCTATCGGCTGAAATGATGAGTAGTATATAAGTAGGTACTAGCTTCTTTCAGCAGCTTTGCTCGCGTGAAACTAAAAAACATACCAAGGAAATACGTGTACCTTCGGAATGAAAAGTACCTATCCTATGTGCTATCGCAGGATATGATAGACCCGTGTGCCAAATTTTATCTAAATCCGTTCAGCTGTTTGAGCATGTAGGAGTAACAAACATACACACACAAACCAAAATACAAACTATCACCTATATCGGTGTGTGTTTTCTTTTATTTCATAAGATAGGTATATACTGAAGAAATTTCAGGATGAAATTTTTGTTGTGTAGTACTGGATATGGTTCTCAAAGAAATAGGCTGCTATACAAGTACCTACTTTAGTTACATAGAAAATACTGCAGTCACTTCAAGTAACGAACGGTCGACTGCACAGAAAGCTGGACTTACTTATATACACAAACTCTTGTGACCTTTTTACTCGAGCAACATAAGCACTGGACCAAGTGTCGCCAATGTCCTATTTAGGAAAAAACTAGCGGAGCAACAAAGTAAAGAGAACAAAGTTAGATTAGATCTTATTCCGGAGTGGTACCGAACAAGCTGAACTTGTCCAAGCATCTAGATTCTATGTAACTATATTGGTAGGTACGTTCTGGGAGACAAATTGTGGCCTACAATTTTTTGATTTCGTATTTACTCTGAGGTTAGAATTTATGTATGGAAATGCTGTGCATCTTTGAATGACTCGGCCTTAGAAACGGAACTGGTTATGAGAAGAATTTATAAATAAAATTGAAGTATCTATTTGTAATGTCAATTTTTTTTTTTTAGGTATTCGATACCTATAGCAAAAATGCGGCTAATTTCCGAAACGGCTGTACTGATTTTGACGGGGCTTTCAATGGTAGATCATACATAACTGATTTTATAACGAATAACTTAGGGTAACCTTCCTGCTTTAAAAAAAAAAACTTTTAATTGTTACCTGTAGTGTTTTACGAGTTTGACGCAGACGAAGTCAAGGGCACAATTATTTTGTAAAAACAAATATATTAATAAAATAAAACCAAAACATTCTGTTATAATATCTACAGAATATTATCTTTTTTAATAATTACTTATCAAAATAAATTCGATCAAAATTGGACTTGTGATAGAGTTCATCCATAAATGCTGAATCTCAAAGACTTTAACTCATCGACAAGCTGACCACTCCCTCCAAACCAAAAAAAAAAAAACCAGAAACAAACACACTATTAACACTTTAACAGTCAAACTAACCTCCCACTTAGATCCACAACCCGAATACCAAGAAGTACGGATGTCTCACGTCCGAGTCGCGAGTGCACCCGATTACGATACGAGCACGAAACGATCTTTTTGATCTATTCTTGGCGCCAAATGGATCGCGTCAGTACCGATTGATTGCGGTAGTGAAGAAAAAAACATGTTAGTATCGTCATCGGTAATCATAGTGTCTATGGCCACATATGAGGATAATAAGGCCGTGTGTTAAAGCTTGGTTTGGTTTTAATTTCAATGTCACAGACTGATAAGAACATGACGAGAGGTTTTGGCGGGATTTCTTCGAGTGAAGTTCAGTGACTGTTCGAATTGATTCCTAGTGGATATTGTGATGTAAAATTGGTGTAGTTTTACCTATATATCAAGTGTCTACGCAGTTGGACAATATATGGAATCACTGATACAGGCGCGATTTCGGTAAAATAGAGCTGATAATTATTTGTATCTATATAGTATTGACTAACACAGCGAAGCTTACGGAGAAGGCTGCCCTAATATATTTGCCGCCGGAGCGCGCCGCCTCGGCGTTCCCAACTAATGGTAGGAGGAGTTCACATCGGCGTCGGGTCGACGATGAAGTTCCTGGGACTCGTCCTCGACAGCCGGTGGAATTTCGAGGAACACTTCCGACGTCTAGCTCCCAAACTGAATCGGACTGGGGCTGTCCTGAAGCGGCTCCTGCCCAACCTCGGAGTTTCAGACGCCTCATGCTAGAGGCTCTACGCTAGCATCGTCCGGTCCATGGCCCTTTATGGGGCGCGTGTGTGCGCCGTCACTGCGAAAGCGACCGGCGGCCCAGCTGAACGCGTGCCAGAGGGTCATGACCATAAGGATGGTGCGGAGATACCGCACGATTTAACGCGAAAAATATAATATATATATATTTGCTGCCAAATACTGCAAAAACATTATAATGTGTTACATCCATGTTCTAATGGAACTCAAAGTAACTTAGTTTGTTTTTAATATCTTGCGGATTTAATCACGCATGCGGGTTTGCCCCGCATACATAAAATTTCAAAATGCAAAACAACACGCACGCATTACGATAAATACTTGTATGAAATGGACATTTGCGGGGGGTTAAGCGTGCGGAGCAATCCCGCATGCGTGATCAAAACCGCACGATAATACGCTGAAAACTTTTATAATGCTTTCTAAACTTGACACCTAGCTAAATGCACAAACCGTGCGAAACCAAAAAAAAGTCGTTAAAGCTTTGAAGTAGGCACCATAGGGTATATTATCATTTCGGCCGAAATACGTCCACTGTTGGACATAGGTCTTTCCCAGGTATCACTATAACGACCTCTCCTGTGCGTGTCGCATCCATCGACCACCGGATCTATCAATTTCTAATATAATAAATCACTTTTAATTGCCTATAATGCCTATCTTCTAAAAATGATTAAATAATATATCAAGCGCATTTGAAACCCGCTACGTAGGTAACGGTGCATTGCTCTAGGGAATATTGCCATCCAGCCTGGTGTCAGGTTATAAATATCCATCGGAATCCTTCATGACAAATCTACCCATTGAATTAAATTTTCTTTCGGGAATCCGGGCAGGCATTTCCTACGTTGTAAATTCGTTATCCATAATTTTCTCAAGATAGCTACGGCGACGCCCTCTCGGAGATTGATTTCGTAATCAACTTAGCTTCCAATATAAGTAGGTACCTATGCATTATATACTAGGAAGGTAGGTACGTACTGTGATATCGAAAGGAGATCGCATGAGTTAGGTTAACGAACTGGCATGTAAAATATACTTTTAAGGATTTTTTTGTTCTAGAATAGGTTTAAAAATTGAGTAAAAAAAAATGTCTAGTTTTTTGAGTTCGGACATAACCATTGTAGCGCGATGGACTTATTTTGAATTCTTAAAGAAAAGTATTATAGAAGCTTTTATAGCATTTTATTGTAGATAAGTCCCGGTACCCGGCGCCTCCACCATATGTCGCACCTCTACCTACCAATGAAAATACTACTCTTTATTCAAGCATTTCGGAACACAGGGTATGGGAACAAAGAGTAATGAACAGATAAAATGAGAACATAGCATTAATTTATACAGAGTGAATAGCCCGTTTGAAACTTTTTATTGCTTCAGCCTCAGCCATTTACATTTTTATTTTAGTCAGTCTACAATCTACAATCCAAATTTTTAGTTTAATAAAATGTACCTATTTGATAAACCATCAGTAATAGACAGGTAACGAAATAATGGAAATAATTAAATATATTGTTTTAATATTATTTGTTATCCTAAAAGTCAGAAATAAATGGTAACAAAAAAAAAAACAATCAAATGTAATAAAACTATTTCGGTTTATCCGGTGGCGCTTACCGATGCGTTCAGAAGCGACATATTTTCAAACCATAAATCACAGAGTGCCGACACTAGACTAATTATAATCGAGAAATGACACTCTTTTTTTACTTTTACTACTCTTTTGCACTTTGTTTAAAATGTTTTATTTTCGTCTATGTGTAGACAATACCAATAAAAATTAGTAAAATATGCACAGCAATTAACACTAATTTAACACCTGGTCTTTATTACTCGTTTCCTAACAAAGTAATTACGGAATTAACTACCTACTGGTTGAAGCTGAATAAACAAGGAAGTTTGTAACTTTACAATTAATTGCTGCTAAGTTTAATTAGACAACGCGTAGCTGTGGACTAACTAGCAATACGTTCTCCTTTTTTGTTCAATGTCGACCGCAGATTCAATTTGAGCAATACGCGATTAATGTTAGATGACGTCTTAAAATCTCCATAATTTCGATATCAGAAGAGAATAGTGCTATTCGTCCTGTATAGCTACGTCTCTGTTTCACACCAGATGTATGATAAGGCCCTGGGTACGAAAAACAATTGTTGTTTTAATTTTTGATTTTGAAGTTCTAGTGTTATCAGTTCATCTTGTAGCAATCATAAAACCTCTTTGATTTTAAAAAGCATTTCAATCAGCACTCAGCATTCTCTTTACACGCAAGTTCTTATTTGTCATCGCACGATGTCAGAGTGTTACCCGATTTAGAAAGTTCCCGATATTTGTAGCGTCCCCTCATGTCGTGAGTCAGGCAAATTATAGCGTTTGTGATTAATGCGTGCTATTCCTGGGTGTATCCTGCACCCGACGACTCACCTTTCTTTGTTCCTCTAACGCCTATTGTAAAACTAGACCTGGCGAAGATATAAACTTTTACAAGCATAGAAAACGGTATTTTTAGGGTTTCATACCTCAAAAGGAAAAACGGAACACGTGTAAGATCACTTTGCTGTCCGTCTGTCTGTTTGTTTGTCTGTCAAGACGCTTTATCTTGGGAACGCGAAGAGGTATCGAGTTGAAATTAAAACCATATACTTAGATCTGCGATCCCTTGAAGCTGTGAAAAAATCAAACTTCTTAGTTAACGAAAAAAAAAGATACGGCCGTTTATGTCGCAAAAAACGTGTATTTCGACACTCGCAAGGAAATCAAACTTCATAGGATACTTCCCGTTGACTAAGAATCTTGAAATTAGGCATGAAGGAAGGTTTCACAGCACAAGTATAGGGAAAAATCTGAAAACTGTAAAGTTTTAGTTACGTCACAAAAAAAAACTTTTTATGCTATTCGGAAAAATCTTGTAGCTCAATTCGGGAATTGAACTGTTTTCATAGATAAGTTTGTACGCAACCCTCAATGCGCGAGTTTCGACTTTCACTTGCCCGGTGTTTAATATTTTTTGAGAAACAATGTAATCAAACTTATCAAGCTGTCGAGTGTTGATATTTTGTGAAAAACACAAAAGTTTGTTATACAAACCTGGGACAAGAAACTTATTTATTTACTAGGTTGTAAAAAACATCTCACGTCGTGTTTTATAACAGCGGATACGTTGTACCTTCGTCGGCATGTGTTATAAGGATTATGAACTGTAAAGTGTAGTAGCTCCGATGATTCAGCGTCGGGCCATCGAAATACAGAGAAGTGAAGCCATCGGTATGCTGTTTACTAATATGCTTCGACGATTTTCAGTATGTTAGTTGTGTATACCGTGTGTATATAGTTTGTGTGCCTTAATAATTATGATTACTGGGTTGTTGTTCTGTTATTGCTTTTATTCGAGAGTTAAAATTGTTGTTACACATATCATTCTATTAGTTTAGTAGAATTGTCATGGTTTTGAACTATAGTCACCGTCGTGTCCTCGTGCTCGTTAGCAAAGGAGGCGGCCGTTCGTGCTAGGGTACGGCCCTCACTCCCCAGACGCCGGGATCACAATCCCGATTTCCAGCCACCGTAGGCGCAGACTTGTGGATGGCGCACGGGTAGCACGCCGTCCGTTCGTCCGGTAACCGTCCGGACCGAGCCCAAGTCGTCGACGGTGCGTAGTTTTCAACGCGCGCCTCAAGAAGATGTCAGCAAATCGTAGGGGCCCAGCAGGGTCGAAGCCTATTGGGGCTATGGGTTAAGTGAAAATGGACGCACGCCCCCTGAAACGCAAAGCAAAATAAGGAAAAAGCGAATGTATTTTAGTTAGTAGAAGTCTGACACACTCTCCCGCTTCGCTCAACGGCGCGAAATACAATTAGATGATTTCCCACCTAAAAAAAAATGGTTTTGAACTACATATAGTACATTCATACATATTAGAATTATTGAAATATGATAGTGCGTCTGCCTGTAACATTTTTAAGTCTAAAGCGCAATAACCTTAATCAAGAAACTTACCACCTCAGCAGTATTTATTTATATATTGTATCCTTTATTGTAAACCAGTACAAAAATAAAAGGAAACTAAAAACTAAAACACATACGTACATACAATGGGCGGCCTTATCGCATTCCGCAATCTCTTCCTGGCAACCTGGAATGGACAGTAAATGCCTGGACAAGAAATGGGGTTGTCATTGGTGTAACAAAACCAGCATTCAATAAATTATATTATAATAGATACACAGATATATACATATGCTATATAATAGATACATAATTATATACATAATTATTGAAAACTATAGACAGAAATATGAATCATGACTATCGATACTCACAGCGACAGGTAATGTTCCCTAACGAGTCTTTTGAAAACAGGCAACGATTGAGCGCGTTTAATTGTGTCTGGTAATTCTTTTTTTTTTTCAGTAAGTAAGGTCTATGATAGAAATACATTTTATGAGGGCAAAGCCGCGAGCAGAAGTTAGTCATCCAAAACAGCAGCTTTATTTCCTAAACTTAATCAATATCAATATCGGTCGCAACTTAAATAGGGTGGAGGTGACGATAATCCTTCCGGTATCGGATAACCGTTGTTTCAATTCAAAGTAATACTAGTTAATCCTTACTTCGTGATTGGATTAATCTGCTCAACATGTTTGGATGCGCGTGTTTCCTAGTCTACATATTTTATAATACAAACACGAAGAGATTCACGCTCTTTGAACTCATACTATCCGTACCTATTGGTTTTGATTTGACTGAATTGAGTTTTGATTATAGAGTAGTATAATTATAATATTGCTGTTTTGGAAGATTACGTTTTTTTTATTGGGGACAGCATTAAATAACTTCTTCCGCTCAGGGTAGAGCAACATTGAACATTCCCGCAGCTCTAGAAAGATTACCTTTAGATTTATTTGCAGGTACAAAATGGAATCTAGAATAGAGTTTATTATAAAAGTTTTAGCAGAAAAGAAAGACATAAAGCAGTTTTATTTTGAGAGTAATATCAAAAGAATGCAATTTTAAATCCTGTTTCCAGGTATTGTGCAATATTATACCTACAATACACCACAATATCAGGCATAATGTGGTTAGTCACGCATGAAACTAGCCACCACAATGCTTTGATACTTATCTATCCCAACATAACAGTTGCAACATCGTGGCTTGGTTTTAAATCTCGTGGTTTTGTCCCAGCCCTGTAGCTGCGGCATGTTACGGTCGGTTTTATTGCGACAGCTTAAACATAAGCTGCTTATTGCAGGGTTGAAATGCTATTTCGAACTGTGGTCTGGCATGTGTGAATTTCACACGTCACGTTTTATAAGTCTATCAAACCGAGAGGTTAATCCTTTGAAAGTAACTGTTCTCGTCTTTGTATAACCGGATGACTTATAATTTTATAAAAGTACACACGTTCTGTTATGAGAAAGTTAATTTACTTATAATGTTATTTTCTTTTGTTACAGGTCCGCGCCATGGAGCAGCGGCTGTGCGATTGGCCAGCGGGCACTGATGGTGCACCCCGGGCCATTACGCGGCTAGAAGGCCAAATAGAAGAACAGGTATGACTTTATCCTGCTTAGAAAACAAGGGAAGTTGGTAATATCAAACCAGCCAAACGTAATTTTTTTTTTAAACACCAAACGTGACTTTCTGAAATATTCGTCAACATTTAAACACTTTGATTAACAACCTGGCTTATTTTTATTAAACATTTCCTAATCTCTTTGTAATCAAAGTTTAAAGGTTTATTACAAGTTATAAAACCTATGTATTTATAGAAAGCTACGAACGCGACTAAATATTTTTGTTGCTTTGTCGTCATAACCGGTTTTTTAACTTGGAAGTGAACTGAACCATAGATTTATACTTAGAAGTGTCATTTTGACGTACGTAACACTACAAACATAAAGCGATATGTAAACAATTTCTTTTTATTAAATTAAACTAAAATAATAAATGAAACAGTATAATTGCAAGATGTTTTTAGCGCATAGTGGCCCTAAAGTGTCTCTTAGAATAACTTGTCGTGTTGTGCAAATCGAAATACGTTGTGAGAATAGACATGTATTTAGAAAGTTCTAACAGTAAACAAAATGCAGGTAAATTGTGAAAAGCTTTGTTTTTTGAACTATTTGTAATAAATTACGTCCGCCTCCATTAAAAATTCAAGCATAAACTTCGTGACTTACTTCAATGCATGCTTTACGCCGAAATCTTATAACTTTCCAATAAAGAAGTTGAATTTAGTCTAGATGTGTTAATTTTCACTATAACTTTAGAATAAATATTACTAATGTTTGATTTACTAATGTGTAGGTAGATTAGTCTGAAAACTTTTAATTTCCTTTGCTGCCCTTTCTTACCTTCATTTTAATTTAGAAAAAACTACATACGTCTTTATTTAAAAAGTAAATATCACAAAGTTTTTCAAGTTATTTCAAACATTAATTTCAGTTTATAATTAATTCTACTTGTTTTAATTTTTGTATTTCATATAACATACCTTTCAAATTACTACAACTTAAGGCATACTGTCGACAGAAGCAGCTAAGACTCCAGGACGCGAAGCAAGTGGAAGCCAAGGCCGCCCGGATCAAGGAGTGGGTGACCAACAAGCTTCGGGAGCTTGAACAACAGAACCAGCAACTACGGGAACAGAACGACCGCTGCAATCAGCAACTGGAACTGCTTAGGAATCATATAGCGGCTTCAGGGAGCAGGAATTGCACTGTAAGTATTAACAATCAGTACACTACGATAATTAATTAAAGAAGAGAAGTTTAACCTTTTAAGTAGTGTAATTAGAGACACAATAGAAAGTCAATAACGCCGGCGTTCGCTTGGGGTTAATGAATTAATTTTTATAACAGACAATCATTTTGAAGAATTAAATATCTAACAAGTAAAACTCACATATAAATGACGGGCCTGTTGGTCTAGTAGTTAGAGCCCTGACTGCTATGCTGGAGGTTATGTGATTAGCATAATCATTTGGTCTGTGTTTGGGTATAATTTATCTATAAATGAATGTATATAGAAATATTTAAATATTTTTATCATGTGTCTAGTGCTCATAGCATAAACTCTGCTTAGTTTGGGACTAGACGGTGTTGTGGGAAAGTTGTGGAATATTGTATTATTATAATTATGAATTATGAGTGTGGCTATTTTGCGAATACATTTGTTATCTTACATCTATCTGTCGAAACAATTGTATGTATTATTAAAATAAATACATTGGTAAATTCATTAACATTTGCTAAATATAAAATCATAACATCTCAAGCAATTCATTGTTGGATCCAAGCTTTGTCTCCATTGTTACATAAAGAGCTTGATGCTGATTATTATACATTAAAAGCTTTGTTCAAAGAAAAATATTGTTTTCAAGATAGCATTAGCTATATATATAGTAGATTTCAATCAGAACTTATCATTATTATTACAAAAGTAACTTATTTATTGTCAAATTATGTAGTATGGTTTATTTATATGGTATGGTAAATTTGATACATGAGATAAAATGTTGTGGTCTACGAACACATGAGGTCACTATCCAGTTAGAGATTAAGCAATATGTTCTAAAGCTCCTACATAGCGAAATGAGTGTCTATGGAGTTTCTTGCACATTCTTCTCTTAAGAGATCTATGTTTTGAAATGTGCAATTAGCATCATTTTTCTGACTGACTTCTTGACCTTCTAAAAGTGCCTGTAAATGTTTTATTTGAAATAAAATGCTTTGAATCTTTTAAATCCTTACATAAATATACACTACATAACCTAATTTGAATGGGAACAAAAAACAAAAAATTTCAATGCATTGTTTTGAATATTCATTGAATACTTTGGGATCAAAAACCTCAAATTACCTCAAAACTTATATGAGACAAAACTTATGTGTTCTCTCAAAATCCTACTACGGCCATTATGCATATTTTCTTCCCCATTCCTCAGTTCTTACCAACTCGAGCGAGCCTTTCTCTAGAAGTGAGGACCGATGAAGGTTCTCCTCGAGCCACATCAAGCCTCTTAGCCGCAAACAGACGACGATCAGAGAGCCTAGAGGGGCCCCAGGTAGTTTGATGTTGCCTTTAGGGCTAGATTTTGCGAGAAATTACTTTGCCATATTTCACTTTGCTGAGCTATAAATGTTTAATTTTTAATTGCACTAATTGTTATGTGTTTTAGGACAAATATAAGTTGAACCTTTTAGTTTCATAGATGCTGCACTTGTAAATACAACTACGTATTTTTGTCTACCTTTTTCTTTTATTTCTTTGAAGGTAGGAAATCATAAAATGACTTCTTCCACTAGGGACTGGAGTAAGAGGGAGTGTTAGACTTTTACTGACTGAAGACCTATGTTCCTTCAGTTGCTCTTTGCGTGTCAGGCCCGTAGTAACTTACAAACAATCTCGCAGCCCTGCTGGTTCAGTTTTGTTTACCTGTGTGGCATATAAAGGCGTGCACACGTAAATGTTTCACTATAGGTGTACAGAGTAAAAAGTTCCAAAGATTTTTATGTTTTTCTTTAACAAAACTAATTTACATTTACTGTCGTAATGTCATGTGGTAAAGCTGCAGCTTTTCGTTATATTCGTTAATTTTTAAATTAATTTTGCTATTCCTAGTAGTACACTTTACTAGGCTGTTATTTTTTATTGCACAATGTTGTCATGTCTCACTGTTGTTACAACTTTAATCCTTTATATGAAAATTAAGAATACATTTAAAAAAAGATATAGATGTTATCTAAAGGACACTGTCTGTTGCATTTTTGTGACGCTAGTTTTTGTAAAATCAACTATTATAATGTTTTTAAGGCTACAATAAAATTATATTATCAACGAGTAAATACTTTACAAAAAAAGGTTGTTAATTTGCGAAACTGTTCATTGTGTTTGTCATCTTAGATTTTCATACTAATTCAATACAACTAAGGCCACTATGACCCACACAATGGTCCATCACGGACTGAATGCAGAATCCAGAACCCTAAGATAAAATAACCCAGTAAAATGATAAAGAACCATGTTAAATGGTCTGTTATTGAGTCTCTTAGCCTGTAAAGGGGACGTTTTTCTATATTATTGACAATCGTTTGTCCCCTCGAAAAATAATGTAAATATAGTATTTACGCTTGAAATGTTTTAAGTATCTCAATTTTTTTTTTAATCCTTCAGAATAATATTTTACTTTTTTTAAAATTGGCGTGCCAGAGTGGTCGAAATACGCCTCTGTCATACTTTTTTGTACTGATCGATATCGGTTATAAAAAAATCCCTTTCCAAATATTTTAATTTCAATATCATAGTAGCTTTCAATGTCCTTTACCGTAACAACGAAACATTCTAAAATTCTTTTTTCAAACTCCACAGTTACCAATAAACTCTTCAGAACCCCACTACAGCACGCCAGTCCGACATAGAAGGAACCTGTCCATCGGTACTACCAACATAGCGAATAACGTGAACGCTGCCAACCCTCCCGCCCTAAACACCATGAACAGGACTATGGATGAGAAGACAACCGCCAGTTTAATGGCTGATGACTTGGCGGTGAGTATTTTGCTCATTATATCAACTTCTGTTAGTGGTTCCACGGGCGTGAATGTGGCAAATATAATGCCTGTCACTCAAAGACGAAGTAGCATTCTACTGAAAGAAATTTTTAAGCTATCTAGAAGTTTTCTAGTAATTAAAAATACAAATCTTCATCATAATATTAGTGCCCTTGAAGCTGTGAAAAAAATCAAACTTATAAGTTCACGAAAAAAAAATACGGTCGCTTATGTCGCAAAAAACGTATACTTGGACACTCACAAGGGAATCAAATTTCATAAGGTACTTCCCGTTGACCCAGAATCCTGAAATTTGGTATAAAGCTGTGTCTTATAGCACAAGTATAGGAATTAATCTGAAAAAAAGGGTAGTTACGCCACAAAAAAAATCTTTTTGCGATTCGTAAAAATCTTCGAGTCTCGATTCGGAAACTGAACTTTTTTCATAGGTAAGTTTGTACGGAATCCTCAGTACGCGAGTCCAACTCGCACTTGCCGTGTTTTTTTTATTTATTAGCGAGACTAACGAATGGCATTTATAAGAAAAAGATTAATTTTATTCCTTTTTGTTCCAGGCTGCCGTAGAAAACTTAGTGGTGCTACCAACAACGCCAAATACTTCTACTGATGGTGATACCACGCACGACTATGCTGAAATTTATACACCCAGCAGAGGTCAGTTACAAATTACTTCAAATATTTTATCTAAGTAAATGCTTCTTACATTGTTTTTTTTTTTTTGAAAGCTAGAAGCGAGATTTACTTTCGATTTCAAACTTTTATTATAAATCTATCCGTCGTAGGGTTCCGGAAGTTTTCCGTCCGTCACAATAAGTGTCCCCACTTAAGAGTTAAAGAACGACAGACAACGAGCAAGAACAAATACCACCAATGCCAACAAGAGACCAACCGAAAAATTCGACAATATAATAGCTTATACCCGTCCCGACCGCATCAACTCAGGAAAAAGCTTAACAGCGCGAAGTAGCCCAAAGTGCAGCGCCATTTCTCGGGAAATTGGGTTACTAATTTATACAAACTAGACGGGTTATGTATATTGGGTTTTCGTTGGTAATTTTGAATTGCGTGAACTGATTTTAATTATAATATTTTTATTATTTTTTATTAAAAAAAAATATACATTCACAATAATAAAATAAGTTAAAAACATTGCTTGCATATATGGGTAAATTACAAACTTAGTTCAGAAATTATTTTTTACAACTTTTCAAAAACTCTTCAACCCATCAAGTTCAAAATAATTTTCCCAGAAAGTCTTTATAAAGTTCTATTATTGAGATTTTTTCATATTTTCTAAACTTATGGTTTAAAAGTTAGAGGGCGGGCATATTTTTTTTAACTTGTTAGCGAATCATCAAATAGCTCCTCACTACTAACCAAAACCCAACTGGGTCCTTTAGTTAACCTTTTCGTTTCAGAGCCTCAGTAACTCTTTCGAACAATCCCGTATTGCACCCTAGATCTTTATACTAGAACTAGCTTTTGCCCGCGGCTTCGCTCCCGTCTATATTCTACTACTCTACCCAACTCTACCCTAATCTACCCAACTCTACCCTACTCTATCCTACTCTACCCTACTCTACCCTACTCTACCCTACTCTACTCTACTCTACCCTAATCTACCCTACTCGATAAAATGTATCCTATGTCCGTCCGTCGGTTCTGAACTACCTCACCACCAATTTTCAGCAAAATCTTTTGAGCAGTTCTTGAGTTATAAATAGTGTAACTAACACGACTTTCTTTTATATATATAGATGATTTAAAATAAATCTCAATTTTATATCTATTTCAGAGCGTACTCCAGCGTGGCAAGGGGCAGTTAACGTGATAGTACAAGGCAACAGTCGCGGCGGTTCATCCACCGGTGACAGTTCCACGTCGGAGCAACCTCGGCCGCCCACGCCGCCACTGCACAGGTTCCCGAGCTGGGAGGCTAAGATCTACCAGGTAATATAAACAAGTATCATTTGCCAGCAGTTTCACCCGCGTGGAAGGAGAAAATGATGCCAAGGAAACTTTCTTTCGGGATAAAAAGTAGTCTATCCTATTCCAGACATGGTCTACCCATGTGTCAATTTCTTTTAAATGTGTTCAGCAGTTTGAGCGTCAAGAAGTAATAAACAAATACACTCATGTGATTGTAATTTTCCCATGCAGTACTTCCTCGTGTCCTTAAGACGTTCCCGCGGGATATTCTATCTACCTTTTGTTTTTTACCCCATAGTTTCTCACACAATGACTACTGAGTCTTATGCCATCAATGTTTAATAACTCTTCTTACTTTCTCAGGTGGCAGACGATGGCCTCCAGCAGTCAGTACAAGAAGAGTTAAGTCCCCCTCCATGTCCACGTCCCATGCACGAGTCCACCAGCTACCAGGATATATCCGTCCCCGTCTACGCCACTGTCAAAGGGGTAAGTGCTCTAATAGGTCTCTTGTGTATTAACGATGGATACGTAAAATCACCCCAAGTGTCGCTATAATGACCGGTCCTGTGCGTCCGCCTGCTATTTCCGCGACCCTCACAAGGTCATCGGTCCACCATGTAGGAGGCGTTCCAACGCTGCGTCTTCCAGTACATGATCGCCACTCCAGAATCTTTGGTCCCCTTCGACTATCTTCGATCGTTCTGCGAGCAATGTGCCCTGCCCACTGCAACCATGGCATTGAGAGGCTTATGTCCACCAGTGGACGTCTTTCGGCTGAAATGATGACGTAGAATCACCGAATTCCCTCATTGACGCTCGGAATGAAGTGGAAAGCCTCATCTGCTTCTGGAGAAGGGAAGGCTGGATGAAATGAAGGCAGCTACGGTCCCTGCACGTAAAAATATTGACGCTCTTGAGACGTGGTGCTGGAGGCGTTTACTGAGGATAAAATGGACTGTCTTTTAAGATATTTGGATATATCATCTGCAATAAAAGCTCTTTGGAACGTTTAGTGGTACAGGCAAGAGTAGAGGGCCAACGTTCTCGCGGCCAATCACTTACCAGATGGACAGACGTCATTAAATCATCTTCGAAGTGTTCCCTAATTGACTACACGCAGTGCTACGTATAGAGCAAAAGCCGCGACTAACCTACCAGACGATCCATGACAACGACCACTCCGCCATACGTAAAGCTCTCAAGGAAGTCGTGTAAAGTAAAAGTACTACCCTACCAAGGCTAGGGCTGCTGCCATGCAGCATTCTGCATCCTTCTAGTTTTACATGTTCTGATTGGTTACCCTATGTGGGCTGGCCGCTCCGCCGATGTCACTAGATGATTTTCCCACCCGAAAAAAAAAACGATACTTTTTGGATGGACAGACGTCAGAATTAAGAAGCGGGTGCCTTAACCACTGGGCCAACACGACACTCAAATTATTTATCGGTGGCATATAAGATTGATAATAATGATAATCTTTCTCTATGCTATATAATTATAAAATTAAAGTATTTCAAGTGAAGTTCAGTGACTATTTCAATTATTCACAAATTGTTTCTTAATGAATATTGTGATGTAAAATTTGTGTAGATTTCGGTAAAAAGAAGCTGATAATTTTATTGATAGTACTTGAATATCTCAGCGAAACTTGCCGAGAAGCTGACACGATACATTTGCTGCCAAAAACTGCAAAAATATTAGTGTTGTGAACATCTACAATCTAATTGAACTCAAAGTAACTCATCCACACGAAGATATTGCTTGAAGGACTTAGTATCCAAACTAAAAACTTAAAATAAAAATAAATGATAAGACTTGACGCATATGTGAGAAACACATATGCGTTGAGTATAGTGTACCCGCTGTACCGAAGTAGACTTCGGTACAGCGGGTAGACTATACTACCTACTACCTAAAGACTCTTATGAACCTTCAGAATGTGGAGTAAATGTGTGTAGAGACATGACACAAGATATTTTGTTGTTTCTGTTTTTTCACATTTCTTCTTCTTAGTCGGCACACTTGGTTGGTAATACGGCGCCATTCATCGCGGACTGCAGCTTTTCGGGTACATTCGTAAACAAACCACTTAGTTGCGGCCTTGATCTGGTCTGTCCATCTCATTGGTGATCAACCACGTAGCCTGGTGCCTTCAACTTTTACGACAGCTAATATTGATTTTACTTTATGTATTTTTTTTTTAACAATTACTATATTTAAGAAGTTTATCAGTAGTCTAGTACATATAGCACAAGCTTTGCTTAGTTTGGAACTAAAGCGGTGATCAGACGGTTGCAAACTAGCGTTCCAACCAAGATGACTTTAGTTTATGTGTTTAGTTTGTGTTGCGGCTACATGGATGTAAAACACGCGCCAACATCTCTCAACTCTCAACCAAGGGCGTTGAAGGTCATGGATTACAACTGCTGTCTACACGGATTGAAACTAGCAAGGTCACCTTGGTTGGGACGTTGGTTTGCAATCGTCTGGTCTTAAATAGCGTTGTGTGTAAGTGGAATATATTATTATTATTTTGTTCCAGCGTGCTAGTCAAATAAGATCGATGCCGTTTACCGGCGACTCGTCAGACGACTCATCGGATGGCGAGGAGTCCATGGGCGTCACCGTCCACAACACGCCACACCACCAGCTCGTCAATGTGAACCCTATGTTCAGTAAGTGTTATTATATCATACAAATAAAACCGATGCTATTCACTGGCGACTTTTTGGACGGCGAGTAGACCATTTTAAAACATGTCAATATGGCAGAAATTTTATCAAAATCGGTCTAGCCGTTAAGGAGGAGTTAAGTGACAAACATACGTAGAGAAGAATTAAATATGTAAAGATTATTTGAAATTGCACATGTGTGTATTTTTTAAACTTATTTATGTTGTATTCTAACAGCTCTAAATCTATTTCACATACATCGTATTAAGAAACCTTGTGCAAAACTTCACACTGCTAGTCCCAGTAGTTTCGGCTGTGCGTTGATAAGTCAGTCAGTCAGTTTCTCCTTTTATATATATAGTCAACGTAATTAACCTACTTCACTCCATCCACAGATCCGCAAACATCAACCCAAATGCCAATCAACAACGTGAACCTAACGAGCGTGCTGCCAGCATCAATACAACAGACTTCCAACGGCCTCGTACTCACCAACAGCGCCAACGGACAGTGCAGCTCTTCCGACACCAGCCTCAGCGCCAGCAGTCCCTCGAAGAGCGTCAAGACCAGTTCCAGCTTGAGTCCTGCCAAGAGATCTAGTAGTGGCTCGCCTAGTAAGCAGAGTAAGACCAGAGGTATGTGTAAGTATTTATGTTTCTTTTTTTAATTTTTTATTCTTTTCTGATGAGTTTGTGCTCATACAATTACTACGGATGACACTCTCGCTCGCACTGGTTCCAACCGAACCGAGATATCGTGCCCGTGAGCGGTGTTTATGTGTGCGTTGCTCAAGCACGCTTTGTATGTAGATCGACTTCTGTACCTATCTATTTTGTGCTGATAATTTGACTTTCTGGTATCTATCACTACCTGTAACGACAGGCGCCGACTCCGTAGGTGCTCGGGGGCTCGAGCACCCATGAGAAATAAACAGTAGGTGCTGAGCACCCCTGAGAATAGACATCACGAAACAGATCAGTAATCACAGTTCAGGTTACGTATAAATTATAATATTTCTTGATAATAAAAACTAGTTTCATTTTACATTTTATCAAACATAATAAGTAATTAAGTACGCAGTATGTAAGTAGGACATTTATTAATTTGTCGGTCGATCAGTGTGCATTTCTCTTCTCACACTTCGCAACTTTTTCTAGTCATCAAATGAGCATGAGCACCCATGAAGTTTTCTAAAAGCCAGCGCCCCTGGTAACGACTGTCAAAGATCTATGAGTGACAACTGGGACCAACGGCTTTATGTGCTTTCCGAGACTTGGGGTGTCAGTAAAGTCCTAAATAAACTTAGAAAAGTACATAATGAAATACTTGGCTGGTTTCAAAACTGCAATCTCATGCATGAGAGGCGAGTGCCATAACCATCACGACACTGCGAAAATGTATCTCTTGAATAGTTATAATTCACAAGCAACGTCTTATATAAAGGAAGAGTGTTGATAAGAGGCATTTTTTGCCCATCACACACTCAAACAAAGTTCCTGTTAAATGCATTTAAAATTGTCTGAAACAGAAACTTACCGCACACTCAAAAAAATGCCAATGCTTTGTGGCATTAAGTCCGCCTATGTACCACCACTGTACATGAAGTTTAAATAAATAAATAAAAAAGAAGTTTTCGTTTCGGAAACAGAAAGTTTTATTTATTGATTGTGTGATAGGCGAAAAATGTCTTTTATCAACCCTTTATTCTTTATTGTACACACATTTTTATACAGACAATAAAAAAGGACAGTTGATGTACAGCGAGCTTAACCCACAACTGGGTTTTCTTACAGCAAACCATATGAGTGAGAAAGAAATTTTACATTTGAGGAACTTTAAATATACAACAAAAAATTAAACACATAAATTAAATCTAACTTAACACAACTTAAACCCTCTTCCTTTATAGAATAGAATAGAATATACTTTATTCTAC
This sequence comes from Mythimna vitellina, assembly GCA_949316375.1. Classification (NCBI taxonomy): domain Eukaryota; kingdom Metazoa; phylum Arthropoda; class Insecta; order Lepidoptera; family Noctuidae; genus Mythimna; species Mythimna vitellina. The sequence goes on from OX438697.1 coordinate 18,211,557, forward strand.
ACCAAAATAGTAACAAAACTTTTACACTAACTTAAATCTATGGGTACAAAGGCTATAGGGTTTATAGCTCCATCCCTCTGTCTAGCTCGCTCGCCTGGCATTTTAACACGTCATGGTAAAGCTCTTGGGTCCATATAGCATAGCATAGTCAGCCTTAAAGTGTTCCTACTGCTGGGACTCAGGCCTCCTCTCTAGGAGAGGGAATGGGTTATAATGGCCCTGGGGCCTAAGTCTGCTATTTTAATAAATTCGCCATTCCAACACAATCCCATTGTCATTTTGCTAAATGTTCGTAATCTGCTAATTCTCGATCATTGATCGGTCAATAGTCTCGTAATAGAGTTGTGGTATAATGACAATATCGAACTTATTAAAAGTAATGACTGCACAATGACATTCTAATGGTAGATCACTGATCAAAGGAACTGTCGAAATTTTAGCAGATTACCGCATACGTCAGACATTTATTTGTCAATATGCACGATATTACCATTCTATGCCTCTTCTTTCAATGGCGTGTCAGTGGTTGACCATTGGAAAGTCATAATGACGCTATTTTATAAGTAGATTACCTAACTTGTCAAAATCAATAATTATGGAATCAATGATAGACCATTCCGACATTATTGTAATAGCAGACTTGAGGCCCTGGTTTGTGCTGCCCGTTTCCGTACATTCATAATTCTTTTTTTTAGTAATTGGCATTTCAAATAAAATTGCAATCTTATATCTACTTATAAGATGTCTCGTTACAAATAAGTCAGTAGCGCTAAATGGGTTAAAATAAAACAAAAATACACAATTATATGAGTATCTGTATTTCACTACTTTAAAGTTTTCTTTAATTTTTTTGAATAAAATTCTTCATTGTGCACTATAACGAATTATAACATATGTGGATAACAAAGTTCAAGTACATAGGCGAGCTTAATTCTAAGTTGAAGTTTCTTCTAGCAAACCATTGAGTGATAGAGATTACAATAGAGTGTAGGATTCAGTGCACAATTTTAAAATTTAAAATAATATAGAAAAAAAAACAAGTATGTAATACATACCTACTACATATATAAAAAATCACACGTCACACTAATAAAATAAAATTGAAAGTTTGTGTGTATATTTGTATTTTGTTACTTCATCGCACTCGAACAGCTTAACGGATACATTGATGAAACTTGGTACACGGAATGGACCATGTCCTGGAATTTCAAACTTTTTTTCCCGGGAGTGTGTTCATCATCATCATCATCATTGCATCCGAAAGATGTCCACTGTTGGACATAGGCCTCCCCTAAGCGTCTCCACAACGAGCGATCCTGAGCGTCTAGCATATGACGCACTCCTGCGACTCTTACCAGGTCGTCCGACGCTGGCTAAATGCACAAACCGTGTAATGCAAGAAGAAAAAAAACATATTTATTCTTCCGTTAAAAAAAAATCTGACTATTGACAAAACAACAACACTAATCACCTTTAGTAACTGACTACTTTAACATCACCCCATTATCACAGACATAATCCACCCCAGTGATGCTGCTAGCCTTATCACTAGCCAGGAATAGCACCAGATTCCCTATATCCTCAGGTTCACAAACCTTTCCCAAAGGCATGGATGGAGAAAAACACTCCCAAGGAGTCTCATCACCTGCATTCTGCAGGATCTCAGTTTTAACTGGCCCTGGACTGATAGCATTGACTCTTACTCCATACTTCGATAGTTCTAAAGCAAGTCCTTTAGTGAAATTATCGACACCAGCTTTAGAAATGCCATAAGCAACCAATCTCAAATCAGGAATGATTTTTCCAGCAATGCTTGATATGTTTATGATGTTGCCTTTATTTTCGATTAGGTGAGGTGCAGCTAAGCGAGTCACATTGAAAAGCGAGCGCAGATTCGTATTGATTAGGGCATCGAAAGTTTCTAATACATTCTCGTCTAGAATGCTTTCGTATCTGACTATGCCTGCGTTGTTCACTAAGACGTCAATCTTCCCGTGATGTTCGATTGTTTCTTCAATAATTCTCTTAGCGTCCTCCTCCTCGGTAATATCAGCTTTGATGACCAGTGGGTCTTCGCATTGTTTAGCAACTTCAGCTAGCTTTATCTCGTTCCTTCCCACAAGAACTACGTTAGCTCCTTCTTTAGAGAAAAGGATGGCAGTAGCCGCTCCTATACCCGAACTAGCTCCCGTTATCAAGACAACTTTATTTTCGAAACTCATCGTGAAAATGTTCTAGATTCTTGGATTCTTCAAATTTTGTTGCTTTCGTTTCGAAGCTTTATTTCGTACTGATGGCAATAAAGCACTCATCGCATATTTATATGATTTCTATTTGCCTTTCGTGACCTTGAAAATATCCATATTTGCCCTAAGTTATTAATGTATTTAGGTATGTACATACAGGGGTGTTATTATGGCAAAAAGCATGTAATTTACCAAAGTGAACTGATGCCTTTTATTTAACTTTTAACATAGCAAGGTCAAGGGCGATTCCAGTAGCAGATATATTTTATATGAATAGCATTTTTATAGGTGGCATGCTAATGTCACGATTGACATTTGAATGTACCTGGAACTTTGCGATTTTTATAGATAATAGTGGTACTATCTATATATCGAAATCACAAAGTAATTATGAACTTGTATACAAATGCAAAACAATTAAAAGAGAATTAAGTTATAAAAAAATACTGACGCTTCATTAAAAATGTAGTAACTACATAGAAATTCACTGATCATCTTGATTAACAAACATTAATTTTTTTTGAGGTTGAAAAACATAAAATGACTTTTCGGAAATGTCTTGTTTGACTGTACTTATAAGTTGGAAAGTATGTTTCGGTGCTGTACGATATTCTTAAAAGTACAATGAGAAAGTTTTAAAAATAGGGTGGTAAATATTATTGAAGTGAGCAATGATGAGTAGCGGGACTGTTCGAAAAAGTTAACGTGAATTTGAAACACGAAGGGCAATTGAAAGATCAGAGGTGGGTTTTATTCTATAAAAAGTCTGTCAAGTCCTCTCGCTCCACCCTAGAGCAGACAGCAAGCAGAAGTAATTGAACGATTTTCCTACCAAAATTAATAATATAAGTGCATACAAATTTTCGCCTTTATAATACCAGTGTTAATACACATTGTTCCACTTTACATTCACACGCTAACAAAGCCAATCACATAACAATTAAAACATACGTAACACAATATCAACATATCTCAAACTAAACTCAAAATATCTTTCTTTCATAGACACGTCATTCGAGTCAGGTATGTCAGATGACTACGCCATCCCTCCGGACGCGGTATCGTGTGACAGTACCGCTTCGCCGTCGCTTGCGTCTCTGTGTCGAGCTCCTCCAACTACGGACTCGCCTAGAAGGCATGATGCCTTGGAGAAGAGTGGACATCTAGCTAAGCTGGGAGGGAAGCTGAAGACTTGGAGAAAACGATGGTGAGTGACGTTGGATTGTTTTTAAAATAATAAATGTGAAACCTTGTTTGTTTCTTACGCAATTACGCCTAAACGGCTAAACATATATATATTTTTTACAATTTGACTTTTTTTTTTCAAATTAAATTTGGTATTAATTTACATTTTGTTAATCGTTTGGTTGGTGGAAGTCACATGTCTTCGAAGTGTTGATTCTAGGGCATGTCGGCTTCCTCACAATATTGTCCTTCACCGTTTTGAGAGCAGTGGTGATGAAATAACATATAGTAAACGCCCACCTGGTCTTGAAACCAAGACGTCCAACTTGCAAGTTGGGGCCGTTACCTCTGGGCCAGCACTGCTCTACCCTTGTTTAATAGTTGTTAGGCAAACAATGTAGAACTTACTCTATCTACTAAACTATCCACTACCCTTATTTCTACCAGGTTCGTCCTCAAAAACGGTACCCTGTCCTACTGGAAGTCACAATCCGAAGTCAATCGAAAGCCTCAAGGGCAAATCGGGCTCGGTGAAGCCTGCAAGATATCCAGGAACGAAGGAGCGGCCACCTTCGAGATCTTTACCGGCAGCAGAACTTATTATTTGACGGCTGATAGCATCGCCACTATGGAAGACTGGATTAGAGTTTTACAGGTATGAAGTTTTATTGATTCAATTGAAATAGAAAGAAAGAAAAACATTTTATTTGGCGGAACAAGGCGCAAATTCAGAACTAATACATTATAAGCATATTATGTGAAAAAAAAAATGGGCCACATCCGCGCAAGACGGCCGAACGCTCAGCATAATGCCGTGATCACATGCAAAATGCGATGAGTCTACGGCGCTGGTTTTTAGCGCGGGCCGGTAACGAAATGTTCATTTATTATTTTTTGTTAACACAATTCAGTATTTGCATTTGTTTATTTTCGTATAATATTTTATACTTAACAAGGAAGACCATTAAAAATAAATCTTTTTCTTAAAATAGTTATAAAATTGGTTATTATATGAAGCAGCCATCAAAATTTCAAATATTGGTACGAGAAAGAGAGGTGGGAATATCTCGCTATCTTTATTGCACATATAACCTTATGGTAGTGATGTCACATATTAGTATGTGCATCTTGATTTTGTACTTGAGAGTTTCCCCTTCCACCAGATTTTATACCACCAGATAGTTTTAATAAGCATAATTGAGTCAATACACATCTGTCGTTATTGCAAATGTAATTTTTATAACATATCATCCAATACTGAACTACAAAAAGTAAAAAAAAAACGTACGAATACTTGGATTTCGCGGGCTCCTCTAGCATTTAACTTAAGTGAAACGGTTAATCAAGTAAAAGTTACTATTAGTAAGTAAACTTCAAATTTGTTATTAAAATGACCGAAGCACCTATTAGAAGGGCTTTTGGCGGTCTTAACAACACTTATTCTCTTAATTGGTTCAGGGCAAAAAGGTAATAGGGTTTAAGGTCATCAATTAATCATCGCTGACCTAATGTAATGCAAGAACGCTTGCCAGGGGTCAAGTTGTTTTAATCGTACCAATAAGAGCTACACATTTTGCGCCTTTAATTCAATACCGTCACTAAACTGAATTCTTAAAAAAAAAAACTGTTTTCAACGCAATCTGTAAAGTTGGCGCTCAGCAAACAGATTGCATTAAAAACCATTACTATTTCACGATTTCATTAATAATATATTTTTTCTGAGACTAATTAAACCTTTTTGCCTGAATCTAAAACACATAATACAATAAATTCCCCCATTTTCAGAACGTCCAAAGGCGAAACGCAACCAAACTCCTGCTGAGCAAAGAAGACAACAAGCCTACCATACAAGGGTGGCTCACCAAGGTCAAGAACGGGCATGCCAAGAAGAGTTGGTGTGTTCTCATTGGCAAGATGTTCTTGTACTTCAAGTCGCCTGGAGACCAGGTATTTATTGTTCCAATCGTGTATTGTCAACGACACTATTGAACAACACTTGTGAGTGTGTGTGATCATGTATATGTTTATTACTACTTCACGCTCGAACGGCTCAACGGATGATATTTGGCACAAGAGTATACCATGACCTGAAATAGCACATAGGATGCTTTTAGGGTTCCGTACATTTACGTACGTTCATTGTCTTTCTATTCAAGAAATCAAAAGGAAAAAACGGAACTTTGTTGTTCAACCGTCTGTCTTTCTGTCTGTCTGTCAAGACCCTTTATCTCGGGAACGAATGGAGGTATCCAAACGGCCGTATCTTTTTTTTCGTTAACTTACAAGTTAACGAAAAAAAAGATACGGCGTTTATATTGCAAAACGTGTATACGTTTATATTGCAAAACGTGTATTTCGAAACTCTCAAGGGAATCAAAATTCCCGTTGACGTAGAATCCTATAATTTGGTATAAAGCAAGGTGTCATAGCACAAGTATAATAAAAAAATCTGAAAACTGTAAATTCGTAGTTACGTCACAAAAAAAAATTTGCGATTCGGAAAAATCTTCGTAACTCAATTCGGGAATTGAACTGTTTTCATAGGTCAGTTTGTACGGAACTCACAGTGTGCAAGTCCGACTCGAACTTGCCCGGGTGTTTTTTATCGTGGATGTATTTTCCCTTGGGACAATTTTCTATTTTCACGCAAGTGAAGCTGCTGGCAGCATTTAGTAACACAATATTTTGTTGTCAGAACCCCACCGGCCAGATCAACATGCGCGACGCTCGCGTGGAAGACGTGGAACACGTGTCAGACTCTGACTCCGAAGAGAAGAACGACGACACTCGCAACCACCTCACCGTCGCCATCTATCCGCAGCACCAGGTAACTGGGGTCAGTGGCACTTTGATTATTATGTTATTTTTAAGTGATATTAATGTAGTTAGGTGTAAAAAAAATCTCATGTATGTACATAATGTTAGGGCGAGCTCTCGCGCCGGGTCGTGATGTAGGCCATGGTCCGGAGCGAGAGGGCTTGGGATACGGTCGCCTCTTTATCCGTAATGCTATCGAAGAAGATGTCCGCAGCCGCAGGATTTCTATTCCCTAACGAATAGAAATTCTCCCGTCTCAGCTGCCGCCACAAGAGACGCCCCGGGCGTCGAGAGTCGTAGGGTGATTCCCGGCCAACGTAGACGCTAGCTTGCGGACGACGAGCAATGGTTAGCTCGCCGTTCGGTAGGTCGGTAAAGACCGAGCTCAAGTCGTCGACGGCGCGTACTATTTCAAGCTCGTCTCAAAAAGGTGGCAGCAAAACCATAGGGTCCTATCAGAGCCGATACCCACTAGGACCACGGGGAATTTCTAAATCCCCTTATCAAAATTGAACCTACTCTCCCAAAACCCATAATAAACTCAAATACTAGTGATCTCTTCTGTCTTTTCCAGGGTCCAACATACCTTCTATTCGAGAGCAAAGCCGACAAGGATTCCTGGCTGTACCACCTTACCGTGGTCAGCGGCGGGGGACTGAGTCAGGGCACGCACTTCGAGCAGTTGGTGCAGAAGCTGATGGAGACGGACGGCGACCCCAGTGAGTAGCTTTATATTTATAAACACTCTCAATTGTATCACCTTTTTTGGAATGTGAGAAGTGGCAGACTTTTTTAATGACTGTACCCACCTATGTCCTTCGGTTGCCCTTTGCTTTCCAGGGCCTCGATAACACAGTGTCCTATGTAGGCTATTTTAACGCGATCGCGAATCGATGCGGTGCGAATGGAACAAACAATTTGATACTTTATTACTGTGGAGTACGTGACCAACTGCACGTAGATGCGGTGCGGCTGTAAGGAAAGCGAAGCGTTCGCGAGTAGTTCTTGTATCTTTTAAAAAAACACGTTGCTGCACAGTAAGAATTACTCCACTATTAACTTAGCACAGGTTTTATTATACTACGTATGGGCTGTTGTCTCTCATCTCTAAACATATTTCGTCATAAACTGTACAAATGCTATTATTTGTAGAAGAAAATCAATTAATGTTACTATTTCGAATTTTGCCCCGAAGTCTCATTTCAAAAACTCAACCACCACCCGTAGTGCAAGTTCTGAAATACTTTTATTCTCTGTTACAGACTGTGTGCTATGGAGGCATCCTACGCTACTTTACTCCAAGGAAAACCTGACGTCTCCTCTCACCTCGCTCAACTCAGAGGCATTACAGGCCGAAGCTTTAAAGTTGTTCAAGGTAAGAACTTTTTCTATTATTTCCATTAAATGTAGTCTAAATGATGTGATTGCTGTTTGTCCTCTATAATAGGATAATAGAGATATTCTAGCATTATATAGCACAACCGAGACGGAAGATAACACTTGTTCTGGATAAGTTCCATATAATCGTCGAACACATGTTTTTTCCATTTTTATTGTTATTCTGATATCTAGCTGTAATAGTATACTATTATTATAACTGCACTATACTGGCAACCACCGACCGGGCAAAGGATTCTCTTCATTGTTCCCAATATTTGGTATAAAATAAATAATTTCTAATCAGGAGAATGAGTGACAGATGCCACGGCGTCTTCACCTTCTGCTTGACGCAGGTCGTAGGTCTACGTAAATTTTAGTTTCGGATTTAGTCAGAAGAAATGGCCAGGTGTCAACATTGTGCGGATCTCCCGGAGGATACAGTGTAGCATACGGTGGAGGTGTGTCCCGGAGGACTGCCGTGACCTCGTGGAGGCATGAGGCGGTGGCGTACTCTCGTGCCGGGCCCTGGGTTAGGTCATGGTCGGGAGCGAGATGGAATAGGAGGTAGTCCGCAGCCGTAAAGGAAAGGACATTCTCACGTCTCAGCCGCCGTTACAGGACGCCCTGGGCTTTGAGAGTCGCAGGGCCATTCCCTAGTCGTCAACGGCGCGTAATGTTCCATGCGCTCCTCGAAGAGATATCCTACAGCGGGACAAATCATAAAATGAAATCCATCTCAAAAAAATACGCAGCAAACGCTGTCTGGTGACAATAATGCAAAACACAATTATTTTATAAAATTTGACGTGTTTGTTTACGTCAAATTGTATGAAATAATTGTGTTTATCTCGCTCTATGCCCTGTGTAAATAGAGTTGTGTTTTTTGTGTGCAGTGCGTGCAACTGTTCATGTCGGTGGCCGTGGAGCAGGCCGGCATCGACTACCACGTGGTGCTGGCGCAGAACGCGCTGGCGCAGTGCCTGGACGTGGGCGAGCTGCAGGACGAGCTGGCGTCCGTGCTGGCGCGCCAGACCACGCCGCACACGCACACCAAGCACGGCGTGCAGGTACTCTCGCATGCGGCGCCCACGCTCACGCCCAACGCGCTCAGACGCACGCCCAAGCTAAACGTTAAGGCCGCCAAGCTTAAGAATGTAAGTTGGTTTGTTTTTAGTTGGATTTTTTTTGTGTTGACGGTTTTTGGTTGATGGTTTGACGTTTAATGAAATGCGGTTAGTCTGGATATCTTTTAACTTATGTCATTCAGACACGTGAAATCTTAACTGGCCGTTGTCTCCGTCGCCCGTATATACCTAAAGGAGCCAATGGTAAAGAAATTATATAACGTCTCGTTGTCCCTACGATGGGGTCATGGATAATGGGGACAACGGGCATACAAGGTCATCACATTGCACCGCTCATGTCAAAGTAGGCCACTCTTCAAATATGACTTTTGTTATGATTCTTTACTATAATATATTGTCAATGTTGTCCACTAGTTAAACTAACAACTTCTTTAATAGTACAAAATAAACATGGACCAGTATTTAGTACATTATAGCATAATCGGCCTTATAATGTTCCCACTGCTGGAACTCAGGCCTCCTCTCTAGAAGAAGGAATATGCCGTAACCCACCACGTAATCGACCAGTGTTTATGACTGTATAAATAAATAAATTCATATCACCAGCATCGGTCGACATTTAACATAACCTTGTAACTAAACACATTTCATATCAATCAATGATATATAGATAATCTCCGAAATTCGCCAAACACATACACGCAACGATAAATACGGCAATATTATCTCATACAAAAGGCCGAATCTTCATAGACAAGGCCGATGTCGGTTACTAACACTGAAAATACGCGGTTTGACGGTCAATATCACTGTTTCACGGTCAAAGTGACCATTCAAGGTCAGAGTAACATTTTCAAAGTCATATCAACGACAATACGGCGATTATTGTTATCATGGTCGAGGTTAGTTCAAGGCAGGGATTAGATTCATGGTCGTGTTCATGAAAAATCATGGCCGTTTAGGAAGTCAGTTTTAATCAACTTTGTTGATAAATGAAGTGAAAATTACGTCATGATTTAGGTATATTAGTTAATTCAAATGACGTTTATTGTAAATAAATTTGTGCTAACTAATAACACTCTAATTCCCTTCCCCTTAATCATGATGGCATTACAATAATTGTGTATTACCATTTATTTATTTATTTTATAATTTATTTACACACATAAATACGAAAGAAGATACATTCTTACAAAAAATGTACAAAGGTACTGCTTATTTCTAAAAGAAATTTCTTCCAGCAGATCTGCTAAAGGAGAAATAGGAAGAAATGTAGACAATAGTGTGTAAAAGTAATAAAAGAAGATTAAGTGAGAATTAAAATTAAAATAATAAATACTTATATACCTATACATACCTTATACTAAAAATAAATACATAATGTATATACATATGTAGTTATCACACTAGATTGTGCTTATTATTGTACAATACTTTGTAAATATTCTTCTGAAAACTGCATAATTGATTTAAATGAAGCATTAATTAGCATTCCAAATATTGGTATGAGGAAGAATAGATTAGAATAAACTTTATTGTACAGCAAAATAGTAACAAAAACTTTGATATTCTAAATCTATGGATACAATGGCAGTCTTATCTCTGACAGCGATTTCTACCGGATAACCTTTGAATGGACTGCAAGAGGAAGAGGCGGCGCGTGATGGGAACGTCTCGCTATCTCTTTTGTCCGCAACCTAATGGCGGTGACGTCTCATTTCTGATTGTGCTTCCTTTTTCTGCTGGTTTTTCCCCTTCCATCATATTTGAAAGGTTTCTACTAACTTACTAAAGTCGGCCTTATAATGTTCCCCCTGCTTGGTGGGACTCAGGCCTCCTCTCTAGTAGAGGGAATAGGCCGTAATCAACCACGCGGGCCCTATGCGGGTTGGTGGATATCACATGTCTTCGAATTTTTGGTTCTAGGACATGACGGGTTCCTCCGGTGGTGACGAAATAAATTACACAAAGTAATGCGCTTGGTTGGGTTTGAACCCAACTAGTCGGTGCCGTTACCACTCGGCCACCACTGCTCTTGCTAGTTTTTTAAACAAATAATTTTAAAAAATTAGTCAAGTACCCAATTATATTTAAAATACTGTTAAGTAAAGGTCGAGTGGCCAATTAAATTGGAAACGAAATTACATACAATTTTTGTACTAATTTATTAGTTTTTCACTTCAATTTGCTTACCAAGGTATAAGGCAGTTTTGGTAATAATTTATTCAATAGATTCTTATCTCGCTAATCGTAAAGCCGATTTTGTGTGACGCATATAATTTTCGTCATGGTCAAGGTATGGTTATCAGGCTTCCGCATTTGAAATCGTCAAATCGTTTATCAAAAATCGGACATATTGGTGGATTTAAACGGAGGGTAGGAACTACTCTTCTGAATGAATTCCACTTTACGAGAACAACTATTTCAATTTAATCATAGAATCAATAAAATATAATAATAAAGAGTAAAAAAAAATATTGAACTGGAAAAATACCTTAATTTTCACTTCTTTAAGGAGCATTTTTGCACAAAACTGATTTTTATGACAAGGTAAATTGTTGTTCTCATTCCAATGTACTCTTTTGGTGTACTCTGCTAAATGTTGCAACAGTGTGCTAAAGTTTTATTTCAACAAAAGAGTACACCAACATAATTGTTACGTTTTTGTTTGCAGTACATATGAATACTTTCCCTTGTTTTTAAAGGAAATTATTCATTCTTTTAAAACGGATTTGAGCATGGCTTTAAATGTTACTACGGTCATGGAAATCCAACAATTAAAAAAAAACTTGTTAAAACAAGTCTTTCGGAATATAAAGCTTATCACAGAATTAATATTGACTTTGTGAACTTAACTAATTTGCATTGAAAACTCTGTCTTCAACAGACTCCTAAAATTAAAAAAAAAATACAAATTTTGTTTAGAACAAAATTATAAAGAATGTTTCCAGTCAGTCTTAAAAATTCTGTTGCACCAAAGTATAGTTCACAAATTCAAAATGGATTCTCATGAATTAACAAATCGTAGGTATGTTTATACCGCTTTATATTCGCTACGGCTTAGCTTACGGGCGACCGCTTCGATGCTTTTCTCATATGTTACCATCGTATAATCATTTACATAACAGTATATAATACTACATATACCACTCATCGGTTATACACGAGTGTTTAAAATTATATCTCGCTTAGATATTGTGTGTAGATTCTTCTAGAATATTGTGCTCTGTTTTTTTGAATTTTGCTTTTATGGTGATCATACAATGTGCACTTTCACACTCAACTTTTACACATAAAATCTTTAGTGTAAAATAAACAAACATGTTTTGTCACAACTACTCTAGCCATTTGAGTTTTTGTGACATTAAAACTGTAAAGAGATTTAATAGATAGTCCTTTTAAATGAACTTGCACCTATAAATACACCAAGCAAAAGCAATGCACAGTAAATTCTATAATAAATACAATTCTCAGTCGTAAGCTTCATAGAAAAGAGCACAATGTAATTATACAAAGCTTGAAAATCTTCTACTTCATTTGCGTTGAATACTGTAAATATACACGAACAAACCATTATTGTTATAGTTTAAGCTTTGTGTGTCGCTATTATAAAAGCTTCGTCTCGTGGTTGATCAATTTGGAATCGTGTATTGTGAATACCATTATATTGGCTTCAATGGAATATATGCTACCATATGCGACAGCATATGCAACAAAATTTATAACAAGGAATTGAAACGAAAGAGTTTTTATTCCAATTTGATCCGTCCTAGTTCTGGCAACGTGTTAAAAAGTTATTGAAAAAAAAAATTGTGTTGCATTCGAATTTTGAAACACGAAAAGATGTTGCCACAACATAAAAAAGAATGTTACGTTGCAAAATTTCAAATGGAATGTTGGTGTAATATTTTTCCCCGATTTTCTTTTTTTTTCATCCGAGAATGTTTGCCCCCCTACTCACATAGATTTAGGGAATGTTATATTTTTATTTCATTTATCTATCATTCATACTCTGTCATAGCTAGTGTTCTCCTTCGCACTGTTCGATCTCCTTTGTAATGAAAGGTTGATGTTGCAAGTTTTTTAGACTGTTAACTATAGCCCGTATATATTTATTTTATATATAAGTACCCTCATCTTTAGATTTGGTAAGTATCTAGGAGTAATTAGGATTAAGTTCGTATGATGTGACTGCATAATGTGTCGATATACTTAATGTTTGCTTAGCAGTGTGAGCTAACATTCAATGCAGAGTTTGATCAAAATTCATGTTTTTAACATTTCAACTCGGTCTTCGCTTTACCTGTACCTATTCAGTGGATCTCATCACTATTTTATTTTCATTAATTTATAATTTTATTATATAAAAAAATATATTTATAACAAAATAAAAATCAGATGCTAAAAAAGTTTTACACTGACATATATGCGTTTATTGAAAAACGTATGACTGTTCAAGACATATTATGCAATCCATCGAAGTAAATAAGCACACTGTACAATTTATCACAAATCTTATATCTACTGTACATAATAAGACACTGATTAACAATCACTGAAGTTATTAATTATTCGGGAAAATGGTTACTAAAAGCACAAAACACACTGGCATAACGCACTGGCACTAACTTTTAAAATAAATTCTATGATAAATCAGAAAATGCACATAGAAAAGACGCATATCAATATGAATAAATTAGTTTTGTAAAAAATAAGCACAAATATTTTAACCACATGCACCATATTATTATATTCATGACACTTATGACACTCAGTTGCCAATTTTACATTAATGTCGTTGAGTCGCCTGTGTCCTTGTCCTTTTCACGTAGGGTTCGGAGATAATAAAAAGTTTAAACAAAATACATTCGTATCAAGCTTTTGTCGCGCGGTATAGTACTCATCAAGATCATTCCAAAGAGCTTAAACAAGATGTGTTTATTAAGTCGCTCAGTAGTTCCTATGGCCACTAACAGACTTTATCAGAAATAAGGAACAGAAAGAAGTAAGGCGCTAGGCCAATACCGGCGGCGCCTTTCTCCTTTCCTCCAGCTGCCTTTCAGATTAATCGTTTAAGAACTTGCTTCAAAATCCGTTTGCAAGATCTGTCCTAAACGAATGAACATACATACAAACATACTTGTAAACTAGGACTTAAATGCGTTTAATTGTAAGATTAATTCCTATGAAAGGACTTTTTTTACACATTAAAATAAAAAATACAATCGCACCTTTAACCCTGACTGTTTCCCTAAATCGGACAATATTCTTGTATTTTAAGGCTCGAATTGGTGTTTATTTATTTTATTTATAAGGTGCTTTCAGTTCAAAAACCATATATAGAGCTCCTGATGACAAAATCTCAGCAATATTCAAACTGCCCGTGTAGCGTTCGTACTCGTCAGTAAACCCCACGTACACTACTTACAAAATTTCACCCGGCTACTGCTAATCTGCTAGACGTGTGAAGAATTGCTTGGTCATTGACCACTAGAGGCCGTACTATAAAGTGTCAATGCTTTTATAATACCGTAGAGATTAAAGGGTATATACATACTGTACAGCAGGTTTATACAATTGACGTTTCTGTTGCGGAGAAGTTACAAGTGATGTGACAGATAATGTCATTGTCATACATTTTGTACTTGACGTTTGGCGGCAACCTTACATTAAATACCTATAGATGTAGCCACGTCGTGGCCGCACATGAGACAGCACTATAAAACTTCAATGATGTTATTACGTAAGCTTTTCCTTATATAAGACCACTGAAATACACTTAAAACTTAACTATTGGAGTCTATTTCTCATACATACACTAAAACTATTACTTTAATTGTCGAAATTTTTCTAAAAACATTAAAATTGACTCGAGTCGACCTCTCAGTGACAGTGACAGGCCTTTGTTTGGCCAACTTTTTAAAGTTTGTCAAGCAAAAAACCGACACGTCGAATGAGACAGAGCATGTTATGTTTTGTCTCAATTTTCTTACTTATTTCGCATATATGCTTCTCTTTTCCGCACTTCCCTACAGTCTCATAGCTACATATACATAGAAGGTATATAATCTAAGGCGGCAACGCTATCAGAAAAATCATTTGTATAAAGACCCTGAGCTATGATAGATATGTTTAAAAAGACATCGTACGATCCCATGGCACTTTACAGTGAAGTCAAACGGAAACGTGAAGTGCCGAGCTAAAATCCGTTTAAAGATAGATAAATAGAATTCGTGGACTCGAAAAATATTCCTGTGAGTGTGGAGGTTTTAGATTGTAAAAAGAAATAAAAACATTTTATTTGGCACACATTCATTGTCATTTGACACACAATGTAAAAACTTGTATGTAGAAACTTAAGAATAATTGGTCAATTGGTTTGATCTTGGTTTTCGGGACTTGCAAGAGCATTCACTGCAATGCTTAATGGTTACGGTTAATTCACAGCTCAAAACGCTTACAACTGCTGTTTATAAGCAATAAATCTATCTATATATATATGTATTTAAAATAAATGCGCCACACTCCACTACAGTGACAGCAAATGCGTTATTTTATTTATGCAATATTAATTACATACATATACTTACACAATAAATACAGTTACACAACGCGAGCAACATTAGACGAACAATTCTGACAAGATTCACTATAAAATATTTTTATTTAAGACACGATACAAACTAGACCCCAAAAACATACCCCCAGTCACAACAACCAGATCTCACAGTACCCCCCACTGGCTAGTTATACAGCAGAAACCTCCCCCTATCGCCAACATTTCATTTGTTCAGCAACTGCTACTGTGCGCGACTCAGTCGCTGTTCACGTGCGACACGGGCGCGTCGTCCGTCGGCGGCGACAACAAGAGTGACGTACCGCCCAACGCTGCCGGATCGCCTAGCTCGATACAGGTAAACGTTGCAGGAAATGTAGGCAATGTTTAAAGTAACAAGTAGAAAATGTGGCACTAACTAAATGAGGTTAAAATCCCTCATTTTCAAAAAGAAGTGTCTTAAAGTGAAAGC
The DNA here is from genome assembly GCA_949316375.1 of Mythimna vitellina. Lineage (NCBI taxonomy): Eukaryota > Metazoa > Arthropoda > Insecta > Lepidoptera > Noctuidae > Mythimna > Mythimna vitellina. Next base: position 18,227,298 of record OX438697.1, read on the forward strand.
TACGCTCAAGCGTGGCCATTCTCGCTAGATGGCGCTAAACTCAACATTTTTAGTTTATATTATTTTCATTATATGTCAGTATAATGAGCGTTATAAGGTTCACATTACTAGGACTCATGCGTCTTCTCTAAGAGAAATCCACCACGCGGGCCAAGTGCGTATTGGTGGATGTCACATGTCTTCGAACTTTTTTTGGTTCTAGGACCTGCCAAAAAAAAATCTCGAGGTCAGCGCCATCTAGTTAGAACATATGCCCATGATCGGGACGGGACGCTAGCTTACATTTTAAACAGAAACTTAATGCAATTTGTAAATAATTGTATGTAATGTTCACTGTAGTTTTGCTCACATAAAGTACTAAAGCCCCCAAGGAATTGTTACTTATATATAAAGACATGTCCAAAGTCAGAAACAGGTTCAAATTTAATTGTAACGCAGGTTTTGGAATCACGATCACAGAACTTGCATTTTTTTTGTTAATCAACTAACGCAAAAGATAAAAATGCATAAATGCATTCATAGTCAAAACATTCCTGAAGCCAGTAGTAATTATCACAATCTGTAGATGTATTTGTCCCGTATTTGTCTTAGGAAATCATATGAGAAAAGCAAAATAAAAATCTTAATGACGAGAAATAATTTAGCAATATTCTCTAAGTTACAGTCGGATACGGCTCATAGTTAGTCGCAGATAATAATCTCCAGCCCATAATTTTTTATATGGGACATCATTAACAATCTTGTTGACTCTAGGCGGAGCGAGAGCGAGTGTCCAGACTAACTAAAATCCACCTGTATTCCTTCAGTTGCCCATAATTATAGCTTCTAAAGGCGTTCAAACATTATTCCAGAGAACTCTATGGCCACATTATTAAAACAAGAGTGAATACAATTATCTTCTAAGTTATAAAGTGGTTACTGTTCGTCTGTTTAAGGTCCTTTGTTTTAAACTACGTAACAGCGTAATAGTATAACGTATTCAGACTTATAATGTTCCCACTGCTGGGACTCAGGCGGGTTCAGTGTGGGTTGGTAGATGTCACATATTTTCGAATTTTCGATTCTAGAACATACCGGTTTCCTTACGATATTTTCTTCCACTGTTTTGAGGGCAACAATGATGAAATAAGTTCGCACCTGCTGGGTTTGAACCCACAACGTATTACTCTTAAATCGGGGCCGTTAGCACTGAACCACAACTGCTCTCCATCCCGATTTCTAAAGTATAATGAGAACCACCAGATAATAAAGTTTTAAAAGTATGCAGAACATGGTGTAAAGCCCCGCAAACTTCCGTTGAAAAGGGAGGATCCTCCGACCAGACGGGTGTTATGTCTGGTCCGGACAACTGCCCGATAGTCGATTTCGGACTGTTGTATATGTTCTAATGGCGTGGAGAACCGTAATACCGCGATGCAAGATTTTGTAGTTTTTAGTTCCTATGTAGCGGTATAATGTCGCTATAAATTAACCTAATGTAACCTGGCGAAACAGAGGCTGAAGGCTAACTGTGAGTCACATTCGACTGTAAGCCCACACTTAACAGAAGTGTACAAACTAACACATTTTTATCATTTTCTACCAACCAAGGAATGTTTCCAGGCCCCCTTGTTGTCCGTGGACTGCAAGAGCAACCCGCCCACGTATAGCTTTGTGCAAGGATGGCAGCTTTTAGCACTGGCCGTCAGTCTGTTTGTGCCAAGGAATAATAGGCTGCTCTGGTATTTGAAGCTACATCTTAGCAGACATGCGGATTCTAAGTGAGTATCCACTAAGCCTTTCTTTATTTTATTGATTTTCATGTTGGTTTAATAATGAAATATTTGTTAATTATAACATTAGCTTGTTTCAATTTTTATTTTTTAATTACATATTTTTTTCATTGTTTATCTAAGTTGTGCTGACAATATGTAATTAAGATTTATGTAACTCATAATATAATTTTAAAAAAATCCATGAAGTTAAGTTGAGATCTACGCTTTGGAACGTGCAATTTTGCTGCACTTTTTTGTCTGCCGACATTTTAACAATTCAAAACTGCTTGTAAATAGGTCTATTTAAAAAAAAAAAGTTTCTGGTTCTAGGAAAGAATAGTTATTCTCGCCGGTTTATTTTCTTTCTGTGTCTAGTTATAAATAATTTGCTTTTAAAAACAAATCTCTACTTATCACCAGAACGGAGTGCGGTAAATACGCAGCGTATTGTTCGCGTGCGCTCGAGCGAACTATACGCAATGGCGGGCGAGAAGACAAGCCGTCCAGAATGGAAGTGCTGTCTATACTGCTGAAGAACCCCTACCACCATTGTCTACCACACGCCATACCTGTTCACATGCTCAATAATACTTATCAGGTATGTAATACGGTTATTGCAGCAGTTTGTCGAAAATATTGTCCCATTTTGTGTAATACAAGTATTTAAAACAAAAATGATTTGAAAAGAAACTTTGTCATGAAAGCTTCATATAAATAAAAGTTTGCGGTTTTGTCAATGCAGAATCATTAGCTGATTAATCTACTTAAACTAATTTTTTTGTATCGGTCGCAACCCAGTAAATATATTTTTTTTTTTTTCTTTTACAATAAAACGTTGCCCCACACTAGGAATTGCTCCTTTCTGTATCGTCGAAACGCTCACAATTATGTACACTCACATACGATTTATAAGATTGTCAAAATACTTGTATTTGAAAAAAAAAAGAAAACTACCCCACACTAGGAATAGGATCGATTTTTACGCCATGTTGTGACGTCACAGCTGTCAAATCGAAAAATTTGGTAGGGTGAGCAAAACTATTAAAGTTTTAATTAATATTTATTTACGAATCATGAACGAAAAAAGTTTAATCTGAATCCAGTTCTTCATTTTTGATAATCTCTGCGTCACTGTGTGAAGTGTCTGAGTAGTGGCAAACGGAAAAAGAAGGCGAAGTGTTCCTAACAATGAAAATAAGAAAAAAAATAGGTTTTTCTTAAACTAATTATGACTTAAATAATATATATTTAGCTAATTTAGATTAAACAATAAAGTTTTTTATTTCAACTAGATTTAACTAAGACTCAGTAATACAAAGAAAAAAAACTCACAGACAGATCGAGGTTATTGACTTTCCTATTCTTATTTGGAACGCATAGTACACTAATTATTTGTATACCTACTCCAGATACTCAGATCCGAAACAATTACATGTAGGCCATATAAATTTTTGTTCCGTGTGGGAATCGAACCCGCGACACGCAGTGCAGCAGCCAATCGCTAAACCAATGTCACGGACAACCGTGCCGTATTATTTTTTTTTAGTTATTTCTTCTTTTATAACCTTTGTATCATAGGTACTTAACGTGATTGATGACGTTTCTATTTTACGACTCAACGTGAGAATCCCTTTCTGCTGTTTAAATGACTGACTTCGTATTTTCCATCACCAGGTTATAAGCTTCGATGGCTCAACAACAGTAGAGGAGTTCCTATCAACACTAAGTACGGAGCTCGGGTGCAGAGAGTCTGCCGCATCAGGGTTCGCGCTGTTCAGTGATGATCCTATTGAGAAAGATTTGGAGCATCATATCAAGCCTGATAAGAAGGTATGCTTTGCAAACTGATTTTTAATCTGTCTTGTCTTTAGAGTAAGTATTGGTTTCAGCATATTTTCCAAATTAAAATTATATTATGTATGTATGTGTGTTTAACATGTATATGTCGGCTCGTCGAGATGGTTCGAGCTACTATCGTCTACCAGGTGGGCCTATCTGGGTATCGTGCAATGAATAAAAACAGCTAGGAAGTGAATCAGTTTACTTCTCAATACGATTCGGTATAGTGCACTATAATATTACAAGGTACAAACAACAAAACGTAGGAGAGTTTCAGTGCGTCTTCACGCTGCGACGGCCCTGGTCTAGAGTGTCCGCTGTCCTCGCGGGTTCTCCTCAAGCCTGTAACCAAACGGAAACGCCCGACTGTCAAAGCGCGTCAATTCTAGTTCTTCTAGTGGCCGCTAGATGGCGGGCCTTGTTTTGTTGTCAACAAATCAACTGCCGGATACGACATATAATAAAAATATCTACCGCATAGTCAATATGATTAACTTTAACCTTTTAACCGCTACAGTCCATAAATGACTTAGGAAAACGTGCCCACCACGCCACGGTTACGATTACATGACAGACTTAAACGCTAATAAATCTTATAAAAAAGTAGTAGTTGTTTTTCTTATTTGAGCTGTTAAAGCTTTTACCTGTGACATGGCGATTAACTTACTAACAGTATTAAAATTTATGGTTGCCCTACAACAGCTAAGCCGTCAACCAACGACCTTACAGCCACTAGACGCCTCATGCTAGAACTAGCGCACCAAAAGAATCCAGTCAACTAGCCGAGGTACGGGGAGCGGGGTACTACGTTCTGATTGGTCGACGTTGTATGTTGAGACATGAGATCTATAATCATGTGTTGACACAAATGCGTCGCCTGATAATAGACATCTAGCGGCTGTAAGGTCGTTGTGGCCAACGGATGGGTTAAGACAGTCATAAGTCAAAGTGTCAAATAATGTAATTGAATATTGAGTAAACATCTGAATACCGTAATAAACCGTAGAATTAGTGTGTAGACTTAACTTTAAACACAATATCTCGATCTTAAGTACATAATTAATCTTCAAACCTTTCTTCATTGTATATTTTATTTCCAGCTATGCGACGTAATATCAAAATGGGAGACAGCGCTCAGAGAAAAAGGCTCGGGCAAGTTCGAGAACTCTCGGGTGATCCGACTGACGTACAGGAATAGGCTTTACTTCAAAAACTCCATCAGAACCGAGACTGATAAAGAAAGATTGCTGCTGTGTTACCAGATCAATCAACAAGGTATGTTATCTATGAGTATATATTAAAAGGAAAAACTGATTGTCTGTTTGTGATTGTTGTGTGTTTTCTTTGTGTGAGGTCAGGAATGGTTTCTGACCGCAGGGACTCTTCAATGATTTATGTTTTTATTATTCATGATAGACAACTTGGTTTATTTTAATTTTGAAATGTACAATAATATATGGAAAATAGGTTTAGTAAAGCGACCAGCCGGTACAACGTACTGTCGATGCAGTGCCATCCCTATCAAGCTGGCGGCCGCGTAGCCCACTCCCGCGCCCGCCTGTAGTGTGCGTGGGTCACGGCGTATGCGCGTGAACACGTCTGACATATCAACGCACAACTGAAACTACTATACTAGGACTAGGAACATGAAATTTTGCACAAGACTTCCCTTTATGACGTAGGCGAGCACTAAGAAAGGGTTTTTGAAAATTTTACTTTTAAAGGGGTGAAAATGGGAATTTTGTTTGTATACAAAATCTCATTACATGTGCCAATATACACTTCAAAGTTAGCACAAATAGGTTACTCCTAAGTAATTAATAATGGTTGCTATTATTTTTCTTCATAACTACCTTCAATAGAATAAATTAGCAGGTTTTAAAGAATTTATGTTGTTAAAATTTTTGTGGAAACATTCTCGCGAATGAAGTCACTACAACTAATATGTATTAAATAACTCGATTATATATTTGACTCTAATCTTTAAAAAAATGCACTCTTTATTTTAATATTTGTGTATTTTGAAATGCTAGTAAATCATCCGACTCAACTTCTTCAACTTTCTTTCCAGTGGTAGCAGGTCGATTTCCAGTAACACGCGAGCTAGCAGCCGAGCTAGGCGCTCTAATGGCTCAGCTAGACATGGGCGACTACTCGCCCGCCAACACACAACACAACCAGCCGCTTGCACATCGCTTCTACCCGTACAGATACAGAGCTGGACTGAGCAACGATGAACTTAGGTGAGTAACGCGTGGTTTAGGCGCTCTAAGGGCGCAGCTAGATATTGACGACTACCCGCCCACTACAAAATAACCAGCCGCTCGCACATCGCTTCTACCCGTACAGATACAGAGCTGGACTGAGCAACGATGAACTTAGGTGAGTAACGCGTGGTTTAGGCGCTCTAAGGGCGCAGCTAGATATTGACGACTACCCGCCCACTACAAAATAACCATCCGCTCGCACTTCGTTTCTACTCGTACAGATACAGAGCTGGACTGAGCAATGATGAACTTAGGTGAGTAACACGTGAGCTAGGCGCTCTAATGGCGCAGCTAAATATTGACGACTACCCGCCCACTACAAAATAACCAGCCGCTCGCGCATCGCTTCTACCCGTACAGATACAGAGCTGGACTGAGCAATGATGAACTTAGGTGAGTAACACGTGAGCTAGGCGCTCTAATGGCGCAGCTAGATATTAACGGCTACCCGCCCACTACAAAATAACCAGCCGCTCGCAAATCGCTTCTACCCGTACAGATACAGAGCTGGACTGAGCAATGATGAACTTAGGTGAGTAACACGTGGTTTAGGCGCTCTAATGGCGCAGCTAAATATTGACGACTACCCGCCCACTACAAAATAACCAGCCGCTCGCACTTCGTTTCTACCCGTACATATACAGAGCTGGATTGAACAATTATGAACTAAGGTGAGTAACGCGTGATTTAGGCGCTCTAATAGCACAGCTAGATATTGGCGACTACCCGCCCACCACAAAACAACCACCCGTTCGCGCATCGCTTCTACCCGTATAGATGATACTGCGCTGGACTGAGCAATGATGACCTTAGGTGAGTAACACGCAAGCTAGGCGCTCTGATAGCACAGCTAGACATGAGCGACTACTCACTCGTCAACATGCAACACAACCAGCCGCTCGCCCATCACTTCTACCCATACAGACACAAAGCCCGTCTAAGCAATGATGAAGTTATGTGAGTAACACGCGAGCTAGGCGCTAGACCCCTTCTTACTTCGATCTGTAATCAGCAATGACCTAAAGAAAGCTCAAGTGAATGATTGGACAACTTAGAACCGAAATGTATGGCGAATGAAATTGGTCAGGCAACGAAAAGTTTGTCTATGTGCGTGTGTAAAATAACAATAAAATAATCATCTACCCTGTCGCTGTATACCATTACATTCATTATCTACATTTTTTTTTAATTGATATAAACCAGTGCTTGACTGCGATCCCACTTGATGGTAAGCAGTGATGCAATCATTGATGGTGAGGCGCACTAGTTTATTAAGAGCCTATTCAATCTAGCCTTGAAGACACCTAAATTATAGTTGGACGGGAAGACAGCAGCAGGCAAATTGTTCCAGTCCTTCGATGTACGCGGTATAAAAGACGAAGCGAAACGCTTAGTCCGGACTGTTGAAGTTTCAACAACGTAAAGGTACTCGCCGTACGTCGAGTTGTCATTTAATAACTTCACGTTGTACATTTCCTCTACAATAAATTAGCTTTATATAAAGCTCGATAGACAAGAGTTAATGCTGTATTTGTTCCACAGGGACGTCGAAGAGAAGCTGCGATCAAAGTGGGTGGCGCTTAAAGGTCGCAGCACAGCTGACTGCGTGAGGATCTACCTTAACTGTACTAGGAAGTGGCCTTTCTTTGGTGCTACGCTGTTCCAGGCGAGGGTGAGTGGAACATGTATTAAAGAGTCAGCAGAAAAATGACAACACTGTAGTTCACAATTCAATTTTGGAGATTACGACAGCTTTAGAACTTAGATTCTTCTCTACCTTCCAGATAAAACAACCCGACTTATCAATGGTGTGGCTAGCGGTGTCGGAAGAGGGCGTGACGGTGCTGGAGCTAGCGTCGATGTCCGTCATAGGGCGGTACGCGCTCAGCTCCATAGGACTGTTCGGTGGACTTCAGGTAAGATATAGATACTTTACTTTCCTTGTACTTAACAATGTTCCGCGTGTAAATTTATGGGATCTGATATATATCACAAAAACGCCCTCAAAGATATACTCATGATTTATTATGACATGATTATTACAATACTATAAACATTCTTTAAAGGCACACTATAAAATAAATCACATTGCTAAATCACTATATTAATATAAAATTGTTCAAACAGCAAATTTTTTCACGTTTCGATTGTCAACAAACTATACGTTCTAAACTCGAATAATCTTTTCTTTTTCCTCAAAAGGACATAGACAATAATAAATTCATCTATAACAAACAAATCATACAACGAGGCAGCAAGTATGGAACACCAGCTACTATAGTCTTTGCACACTACACTTTCTTTTTTTTTAAAAAACTAAAATACATCCACAAAAACACAACGCACCCTTAAAATGAATCACGGAGAATTTCTTGAAAGGAAACCTGGTGTGGTTTTAGTCAGTAAAGTCTGACACGCCCACCCCAATTTCCCATTTAAAAAAAGGGGTGTACCTTATCTAAATATTTTAATTATGTAACAGGTAGTATGTAAATTCTTTGTTGATGTTCTTAATAAATAAATATGCTGGTTCCAGGATGACCTGATGATGTTGATTGATGCCGAAGACGCAGCGAGTCCAGTACACAAGATGTTGATTAGTCTCAATAAGCCTAAAGTAAGTTAACTTTCAAACTTACCTTTAAAGTTTCAGATACGTTAGGGGACAAAAGGTCCCCCAAAATGATGTGCAACACTGTCAAATTTACCATCATGTTTCGCGTCACGTGAATGTGTTGCAAAATGTTTTTATTTATTTATTAAATACTTTATGCACAAACGTACAACGGCGGAGTCAATGCCTTAGGCATTTTCTACCAGTCAACCTTAGGGTGATACAGAGATAAATAGTGGTAGGTGCAATAAAAGAGAGAGAAAAGGCGAATATGTACAAGAATAGATATACTTATAAACCATAAATATCTTGTTAGAGGATAAGTTGCGGGTCACTGAGCAATTTATTGTAGATTGAGCGTTTCGCCTCATTTTGGGGGACAATTTGTCCCCTAAAGTATCTGAGGCTTAATACTTCATTTACTCTTGTGATTTCTACCTGATAAAATTTTGATGATATTTCCAATCTTAGGCCACAGCTCATTCATTCCAGACAGTTCAAATCTAAGAAGTACCGTTTGACGTTTCAAACTTCTCAAGCCGAAATAACTTTGTATAGGCGTAAACTTACACAATTTAAGTTACCTTTTCTATAAAACCATTGAATAACCATGATAAGAACCATTATGAAGCTATTTTTATTTTATCATATGTATCTACAATTTTTAATCAACAAATTTAAATTTCTCAAACAAAGCAAAATAACCTATAGATATAAAACAGGTAGTTTTTTTCTAAACTTCGTTTCAAAGTCACGTAGTAAGGTCCTTTACCGTAGAGTTGTGACTCTTCAAATTCTCTTTTATACGAATAATCGTTAAAAAAATATAAATTTTCGATTAATCGAACTTAGTAATAACGAGCCGTTTTCATTCCAAGTGCCTTTTAGTTTTTAATATCATTTAATTTTCACTTGACATCCAATTGTCAATGAAACCGTATAATTTAAATTAAACATAATGTAAGTTATCGTTATTTTAAATAAAACTTTGTGTTTAAGAACTGTAAGCGATTAGTAAACACAAATAAAATGAAATTTATTTCTTTTAAGAATCGAAAATTATAGTAATCGATTTCTTTGACTTCAGCCCTTTTCTGCAATCTGTCAGAACTGTCAAATGGTACTTCTTAGATTTTACGGGCTTTAATAAGATTACTATTCCCCACAGATGGCAGAGCTAACCCATCTAATAGCGGACTATAAGAACGCGATGCTCCGTCCGGGCGGGCCGGGCACGCCGCAGATGAACTCGCTGACGCGGCACGGCAGCGCGCGCACACCGCGGGCGGGCCGCGCGCCGCCCGCGCACTGCAGCGCCGCCACGCTGCCGCACGCGCAGCCGCTGTCGCACTCGCAGCACACGCACCACACCACGGGACACAACACGCTCAACTCGCACGCCACCACCATGACGCTAGGCTCGGACCGCAACGCCACCCTCACCCTGAGCTCGCACACGTCGACCTTCAACCAACACGTGGAAGCGAGGGTGCTGTCACACGGACAACCAGACATTCTCAAGTCCACGCCGGATCATCACAGGACGGAGAAGAAAAGGAGTCATACGCAGGACAGTGGGGTCGCGTGATTGTAGTGCAGTGACGGACTATAGATGGATTGTTTAGTGAATGTGGTGAGGAGATTGGAGCGACCGTTTTAGTGAACATTGAAGTATGATTTGGAGTTGTTTTTTTTAACATTATTTCGTATTTTTTTTAACTAGTTTGAAGATATATAATGAAAAGCAAAGCTAGTCTAGTCTAGGATGTTTGATCTGAATCACGATGCAATATTTGCCTTATCACCTCGTGTTTCGAGATATTTCTATACAATGTGACTTGTCAAATATTGATGAATATACATCATATTTGCCTTTCACATACAATTTATTATTCATTCCTCAATATCATAAAACGGTCGCGTCATTGACTCGAGGATAGAAAATGGCCCCGCACACAGAAAGTAATAGCATTCCACCAAATATATAGGACGATGGGAAATAAACGAAATAATAATATACCTCATATTTTGTAGCGAACGATTCAGCCTATTTTAATTGGCTTTTTAATGATAGATTTAAAATGAATAGTTTATAATTTATTTTTTCAGCGTAATATTATTTTTAAAATGTTGCTACGTTTAGTGGATCCGGCTTGAAGTGTATGATTCGTATGGATGTGTCGATGTTTATACGCAGTCTAAATGCCAATTTTATACATATAGTTATGTATGTATGTGTATAGGGCGTGATAAATGATAGGTACTTGGATGTTATTACCGACATTATTGGCACTAAATTAATTTTTACATAACTTAAAAAGTGAAAATAATTACTCCCAGATAAGCATAACACGGACTCCTTAAATATAAATTTTGAGCAGTATTTTCAAAGCAAGAATCCTACATTTATCAGCCCCTGTACTAGTTAGATTGAAGTCCATTTAGCATAATAACGCGGGTTTAGGAAGACCCTTACGATTGTAATCTTTTATACTGACCGTGCTAGTTCGGGTAGATCTGTCTTTCAATCGACTGATACTAAGGTACTGTTGCACTTGCGTTTAATATAACGACGCCCGATTTCACTAAAAAATAAAAATACCAAAATGTTTATGCCAGGGGTGGCCAAGAGTCGATCTCGACTGTCAATAATTAGTGATACAAAGATAGTGTCTTAACGGAAGCGATAGATGTCAAAAGTAAATATTTGCGGATGCGGAAGTGGAAGTGTTAATACTATGAAAAAAAAAGCACGCGGAAGCAGAGTTCTGTTGCAACACTACTGTCAATCTGGTCGATATTGGCAAGCACTAGCGTTGGACTTTTAGGTCAAGAGGACTATGCGGTATGTATGGCGGCAGACAGTTGACTATTCGATCCTTCTGCATTCTATTACCTTGTCACCCCGTAACTTCTTGTTCGTCAAAAGAACTTCGAATATCGAATATGTGAACAGGTAGGTAGCTGAAACATGTTCGATTTCATTGTGTGAAATTTCAGCATCCTACCTAGAATCGAAGAATCGTTCTTTCATCTTTGATTAGACGGAGATAGCCTTAGTAAAAACGTTCATTGCTGTTTTGAATTATTTTTAAACTATAGTAATTTAGTTTCAAAAATCCCTAAGAAGAAATACCGAAACATACTTGGAGAGCAGTAGCGTAGCTAGGCATGGGCGAAGTGGGCTTTTGCCCACGTCCTCGCACAAGCGAGGGCTCTTTAAGAACGAGAGATTTTTTTATAATTGATAGGCTCGCGCTTGACCACTATTTCATCTGATGGTAAGCGACGATGTAGTTGAACACTGGGTTTCGACAGTCGCTGTGTTATTTTCGAATTTATGAAAGAAATAGGCCTCTCTGATGAGCATTCGCCCACGTCTAAATTAGTCCACACTACGTCTCTGTCGGAGAGGTTGCAGTCTCTTGAAGGACATGTGTGTTTTAGTCCGTAAAAGTCTGACAATCCATCTCGCTCTGCTCAAAGCTGGAGAAGTAATTTGATGACTTCTCACCGTCAAAAAAGGAGGTTTTGCTTTTAGGAGAGTTTTAAAACAGGGCCTTCAACTACATATACAGAGTGATTTTTTCAAGTGGACATATGAAAAAATTTTATTTTAAGGAATAGCGCAAAATACTCAGGAATTCCAGACTAGATTTCGATAAAACTAAAACTAAATCATTGGATTTATTTAAAACAATATTTTCCTAGCCAGGTATCAAAACTATCGAATAGTGTATACAGCGTTATTTTCTTTTGAAATCTATGAGTTGGTTTCCTAGCTAGAAATATTGATATTTCCAATATAGCAATTTTAAGTTTTATTAAAATCATGCTCGCTACTCCATTTAAAAATAATAATAAACGCAAGTGAAACTCAGCCTTATAAATAAAAAAAGTGTGACACGTTGTGCGCTAGTGTGAATCTCAATTTAGAAAGGACGTATGTATGTAGGCTTTACTTATTTTATAACACGTTTTGTATTTATTTTTATTACCATGATCAAGTATTTTATTAAATACATTCGAAATAGTGCCAATGATGATGAGCTTCAATATCTATTGTTCGTTCAACCAGACTTTATTTTTGAGTGATTGCTGTATTAGAATGTTTTGATAGTATCATATCATATCTTTCTTGACACCAAATTTTCTGCACATCAGACAAATCAGCAAAACTATGTAGATATTCTTCTTGTACTTACAAAAGCTGTACTACCCTCAGAAACCATAGCTGGGTTTTAGACAGCAACAGTGTATTATGACGCCCTCTCCCTCCACCCTAGAGCGAACACAAGCTATACTGCCCTCGGTACCCATAGGAAGATTTTAGTCGGCAAAAGTATATTATGATGCTCTCTCCTTCCACCCTAGAGCGGACACAAGCTATACTGCCCTCGATACCCATATGAAGATTTTAGTCGCTAAAAGTATATTATGACGCCCTCTCCCTCCACCTTAGAGCGGTAAAAGTCTGTTCATGATTTAACAAGTAAAAAAAATGGGATACACAAAAAGATTCTAATACAAAATCTCTAAAATATTGTTTTGTTTTAAAAGTTCTACCGTAATATATAATACATAATAAGCAAAATGTCGTAATTGGTAACTCTGAATGTCTGTAAAGGTGATAAAAACTAATGGACTGAATTATATTTAAGATCTTCAACGAATCTAAACGCATTATTTATGTTTTCGATCGACCAATGAAATCAGAACGCAGTATTTTAAAACCATTTATGATAAAAGCGCTAGGGTAGCCCGCGAAATTCATTTGTTTTTTTAACTTTTTTTTGCATTTTACAGGTCATTGTCTAGGGCCGCGAGCATTAAATAAAAAGGAAACCCATGGTCTTAGAACCCAAAGGGCAAATGAAAGACTAGGTGTGGTTTTAGTCGGTTAAAGTCTGACACGCGTTCTCGCTCCATCTAGCGGGCGGGGGAAAACATTGGATGATATCCCAACTTGTGTCAAGTTATATTCTCATTAAAATATGATTGAAGACCGTTTAACACGTATTTATTTACGGAGTTATAATCATTAAAATCGTCACTACAATCCTCTCAGTCCAATTAATCATATTGAATGACTTTTTCATGAACTAAAAATGCAAAAAAAAAAAAATTGAATTTCGCGGGCTATCCTGGCAGATCCACTTTAAAGGTTCAGCCCCTCTAGACAAATTACAACCGTTTCGTTTCTATTCTCTTTTTGTTGATCGCCTCGAGTCGGCCATGCTTCCTATTTCTATGTTCTGACCACGTGATTGAGCGTTGAAATGACGTCAGAACAAAGAAGTAGGAGGCGTGGTCGACTCGAAGCAATCAACGAAAAGAGAGTCGAAACGAAACGGTTGTAACTTGGCTAGGGGGGACAAACTGACGCGAGCGTAAATGAATGGCGCGCGACATTCGTGTTTAAAATAAGTTTTAATTTAACATTAAGATTTTGTTTGTAAGTAAGTTTGAATCTTGAGCAATTTGAATCTCAGAATATTCATATTTATTATGAAATTTGAAAATCTTTCAACATATAATTTTAAGGTTCGTCAGTTCATAAAGGGACCTAAAATTAGTTTGGTAGGACGTGGAATCAATGTGTTCTGTTATTATTGGTCTAATAACAATATTTTATAAACCATACTTATTAGTAAATTTACATTGTCAAAATACATGATTAGATATCGACGGTGAAGTACCAATAACTCCTAACTGTCAAAGTCAGTCAAAATTATCTGTCCAAAAATTGTTAGGAAGTAATACTATAAATTGACACGTTGGTTTAGTTAGGTGTTTGTTTCCACAAATTAATTTGATGCAGTTGCAACTAAATATCCGCTTCGGATATTTTACGAAGCATGCGGAAACACGCATTTAAAATATAAGCGCTTAAAAGTAATTTTATCGAAAAATGTCAGTTAGAAGGTATTGGCACTTCACCGTCGATATGCTTTTTAAAAGAATACTCGTACTAAAATGTTAACCAAAGCAATCGGTTCAACTTCTGCATATATTTTGACAGTGAAATATATAAAAAAGAGTACCACCCATTCATATGTATGTAGTTACATGTTGTGGGCATTTTGAATATCACTATTTAATTGTAATATACATAGGGTATATTTTATATATATTTTAGCATCTATTATTTCAGGGTTCCGTGCATAATAAAAACTATGATCACATTCAGAATTAGAAGTTAATAAGTGCTTTTGCAAGTAATATTTTAAATAAACAATATTGTTTTGTTAGCGGTAGGTAAAATAGTTTTAAAAAGGAAACAGGGCCCCAAATATTTAGGAATAAAATTGTAGTCAGCATTACCCTTTACCCTCCAAGTGTTATCGCTTCTCCTCTAGTCCCTCACGGAACTCTGAAGCAATATAATTTTATACTCGATTAGCTTTCATAGATATTTCTACCAATTTTATAATAATTCAAAGATTTTTCGTTACCAGCTTATTATGTAAAAACATTGTTTGCTTTGGAATGCAATAAAGAAGATTTTCTAGAAAAGAATTATAAAAAAATATATTTCTTTTGTTAAATCACATGTAGATACTTAGAAAAACTTTTTTTTTCTGCTTTATTTCGTAATAATCTTCTTTATTGCAACGCCTCAAGTGATGGACGGGCTAATTGTAAACAGCTACAAAAACATACGGCAACTAAATAGAGGTAGTTTATAAATCGTAGACATAAATAGACCATAGAAGCTAATGACAACGGTAATCATGTAATTTTTGACCAATTCGCTTCCATGGCCAATCTATCCGAGCGGACTGAAGCAGACCAAGACTTGGAGAACTAACACTTCTGATTACATCACAAAAAAGGCCTTCAGAAGCACAAATATTCCCTATTTTGTAAAAATCTCTAAAGGCCATAAGTCCTCCAAACCTTGGTTTGCCATACGCGATTATAGCCCTTATCAGTCCATAACTAGAATATAATAATTGCATAATAAAAGGGTATCACAATAAAGGCTAAAATCGCGTGTCCCGTAGTCAGCTATTTAGTATATAAAATTGATAAGTAAACCAACATTTCGATTGCACTTTTTGCATAACACTTAACTGTTGATATAATTATGTATAGAATATTATAATGTATATTTTACATTAGAACCGATTTAATTTTATTATTATATGAAGAATTTGTAATTTGTAACTTATTTTGTAAGTATTTATTCTATTTTGTTTTACAATTGGTTGTTTAATTTTTTTGAATCATTTTTGATGAATCCAGCTTTTTTTGTTAGTGATGGCCTAACTCGAAGACTAATCATTTGAGGCCTAAAATTGGATTATTTGTAAATTATATTTTGAATGTATTTAGACGATTTTTGTTTGATGATACAAGAATAAACTTGTATTACTGGATATGGTATTTTATTTATAAAACAACCGTACGTAGTTTGCTGCAAGTACAAGTATCTGTACCTGCTAGGGCATTGTTCGAAAGAATTACCACAAACAAAGTCTGACACACCCTTTCGCTCCTCCCAGAGCGGGATAAGTTATTTGGTGATTCCCTACCACAAAAAAGAAACGAATTTGCAACGTAAGAAAGTAAAACAAGCTTTAAAGGCAGATTCTTTTTATTTAAAAAAATATATATTAATAAAACCCACAAAAGAGTCATAGAAATAAGGAACATTAAAATAGCACCGTTATCTAAGGCTATGCGCAGACCCGAGTTGAAACTGTCGTTAGACCATCAAAAGCCGGGTACATAGTGTTTTAACGTAACATGAAAGGAGCATTTCATAAAGTTAGAACTACACTTGCTCACACGTGTGCCACACATGCCGATCTGGGCGCGTCGGTCTCCATACATGTTATATGGAAACTAGACTTGATCCACGCCACGCGACGTCTTTCACGACGCGGCGCAAGGCATCCACACTATGGGAATTCTGTTAGATTGCGACGATGTGGAAGGCAAATTCTTTCATTGCGTGTTACGTTAGAGCAGTCTGTACCCGGCTAAACGGGTAACAACTTGCATGCACGCACTTGTCAGTAGTCTTGCGCAGGCTAAAGTTGTCTAAAATGTATACAGTAAGTAAACAATTTGATAAAACACTCTTGGTCTGTCTACAACCTGCAATATAGGACAAACTAGTTATACTATGGTGTTCGCACGTGCAGCTTATGCACTTATTGTTGTCCCTACAATGCGTTTCAAAATATAATAATAGGAACGATTTTACGCCATGTTGTGACGTCATAGCTGTCAAATTGAAGAAATTGGGTAGAGTGAGCAAAACAATTTTTTTTTTAATTAAATTTATTTAGAAATCATGAACGAAAAAAGTTTAGTTGGAATCCAGCTCTTCAATTTTGCTCATCTCTGCGACACTGCGTGAAGTGTTTGAGTAGTGGCAAATGGAAGAAAGCGAATAGTTGTTAATAATGAAAATAAGAAAGAAAACTAGTTTTCTTAAAAGGTAACAATGTAAACAATATTAATAAAACAAAAATTTTTAGCTAATTTAGATTAAACAACAATTTTTACTTCACCTAGACTTAACTAAGGCTCAGTAACGTTTGTAAATACGGGCCGTCTTTATAAACGTTGCTCAACTATGTCAGTACAGAATCTCAGTTACCAAGATCAACTCAATGCGCTGTACTCAAGCTGTACTCACGTTTACGATTACGTCACATTGACCGATGTTTAAAACTAAAATTAGTGCGCCTCACCATCAACAATTACATGACTGCTTACTATCAGGTGGGATCGCAGTCTATTGAGACTATAAAAAACAGAATTTTGAACAAATCTGAATCATTTTTTGAAATAATTTCACTTGGCAAAAGGATTTTCAAGGCATACCTCACCTATATAAATTTTTGATAACGTAAAGGCCATAAAGTATTGGGTATCGTAGTACCTACTCTATTATATCGTAATAATTAATTTGATTCAAAATATTTATAAACTTCATGTTTCGCGCTACGCTTATCACAACCTCAAGTCCCGGTCGGTCTACTGTCTCGAGTACGTAGATTGTTGTAAACTTAAATGTCGAGTTTCGTTTATTAATCAGTCAACATTCGGCTGATGACGTAAACCTAAGCTGAAACTTGAGCTCAAGCTTGAGCTAGTGAATCTCGTTTATTAATACGATCGACCTCAAGCTTGGTATTGTGATACCCCGAGACGCAAATGAAAGGCTTCTGGTTGAATTAAACTGTTATTATATTGAATGAAGCACTTTCTAATATATTTTATATATAAATTAAATTCCGTCTCGATTTTTACTGACATCTATCAAACCTAAACTTTTAAAAACATAAACCTTAAAAGTATAACATGACAGTTTGAAAGTTAGAAATATTAGTGTGGCCTCCATGGTCGCCACAGTATCAAGTACGAGATCTTGGGCTGAGGAACGTTTATTAATACGAGCCGAAAGTGAAAAAAACCGTTATTGTTAAGCAAATAAGTTTTTTTTGCAAACCGTATTTTTCAATTAACATTTGACAGATCAAAGTCATTGACCCTTATTCTTATTTGAAACGCATTGTACATTAGAGGATTATACAGACATGGTATGGGTACGGTGTAGTGGACAGGGTCATTAAAATTTTAAAAGGAATGGATTAAAATTGAAATCAAGTCATAAAAATAAAACAAAAATCGAGGAAAAGAGAGGAAAAATATGAAAGCTTCATCACCTATTTAGAAAGAAGAAACTCTTCTGGCTTCACGTCCAATGCCTTCAATATTGCTTCGGTATCGTACGGCACCGCTGTAAAACAATCGCATATTATTAGTCACTTTTATTTCTATTCTTTTAGTTCTATTCTAGTTTAGGTTCTAGGACATGCCAGTTTCTTCACGATGTTTTCCTTCACCGTTTTGAGAGCAGTGGTGGTGAAATAAATTACACAAAGTAGGTAATGCGCCTGGCTGGGTGCGAAACCGCGACCTACAACCTACAACTTAGGGTAGGTATTCATGTTTTAGCTAAATAAATAATCTTGTATTACCACTAGGCCACCACTTTTAGGGGTTTAATTTGCAATAATTCCCCTGTTGAGATGTCGAAAACTCAATAAACAAAATTAGGCACTGAAAGTAATTGTACTCTACTTACAGTACCTAATTTTGTATGCACACATTTCACTAGGAACACTCAGGCAGGGGCGCCGACTGCGTGGGTGCTCGGGGGCTCCTTGGGTTACCATGACGTTCAAAGTAGATTGTTTCATTCTTATTTCAGTGTGGGTATACAGGTTGTGTAGCGCCATCTTTTACCCACAATGGAATAAAAATAAAACAATGTTACTTTAAGCGTCATGGTAACCCAGCAGGACCTGCGACGGCACCGCAGGGACCGCCCTAGTTACGGCACAGCCTGGTGGCCATACTAGTCGAAAAAGAGTTGAGAAATCAACTTGAAAAGAAGCAGAATGTTTCTTTCTACTCTTCCTATGGTAAAAGAGGAGTAGGTACTCACGTATATAAATCCATTCGTTGGGATCGTAGCCCGAGTCCTTGCGGGAGTCCATGATGCATTGTCGCAGCGCGTGCGTCACACTGTGAGACAACCCGACGCCCATCTCCCCACAAGCTGAAATGATACAAAAAGTTACTCGGATATTGGAATTTCTAAGTAGCCATGACTAAAGACAGCTAGTATATACCTATTAAACTGCCGACAGACTTGTGTAAAACTATTTATATTTCTATTTATTTTATTTATTTCAAGGTTAGAGTGAATAAGCTCCTAATAAACTAGTGCACCTCACCATCAATGATTGCATCACTGCTTACCATAAGGTGGGCTCGCAGTCAAGCAGTGGCTGGTTTATATCAATTAAAAAAAAATGTACAGTTTCGTGTTTCTTGAACAAACCATTTCAATTTTGAAAATTCAAATGCACAAAGGGATACCAATGTACTTTTCAGCTCTACAACGAATAATTAACTGAAACAATGTCTTCTTACCTTTAGATCCCAGAACTCCCTTTGTATTCTTGGAGTTGTGTCGCAAGTTGACATTGTACTCGACCGGTGTGTCCAAGGCGAGAGGTACGTGGTACTTCAGAGATCGATTCGTCTCCAGTTTGCCGGTAGCCTGGTGATACACCAACTTTTCGCAAGTAAAGTAGCCGGTGCCTTGCACGTACGCACCTTGCACCTTGAAAATAAATGAGATATTACATATATGAGTCGGGGGACCGCTAAGTAAGGAACCTAGGTTTTTTTCTTATTTTTATATTTATTATCATTAATACAAAAGAATAGAATTTTCTAGGTTAAATAGCAACCAAAAACCTCTAAGGTTTAAACCCGTGCTATCATGAATTCATTCTCAACATCGAAATTATCAGGTAAGCAGGTAAGCTATAGATTGATATACAAAAAAACTAAGTTCATACGTATATTTGAAACTATTAGGTTTTTTCTATTCGTTAAAGCTAACTTAACTTCTGCACATTGCGGTCCCCCGACTTGCCGCTCATTTTTTGAATATTTATAGATTCTTTTAATGAAGTTAAAAGACTGAAAGGGAAACTTATTAACTTATTTTTTAAGTTCTTTTTTGAGGGATTTTTTAAATTTTTAATTTTATTGTTGTATGCAATGACATTTACGCGATAATTAATATAGTAAGTGAAAGCAATTATTGCCTAAACAGGAAGAATTTCACCTTTTTTTGTTGCTTCTTCAATTTAAGTTATTGTTTCTGGAACAAGCGCTGCATGAACAATATTCATTTGAGTCGAAAAATAAATTTAGGCGTATCGTCGCGTGCATCGCGATCGTGAATAAGTGTAGTATTATCCGTATATGATGGAAGCGCTCTGTGAACCAAAATGAATAAGTGCTCACATGAAAGTTTATTATGAGTAGGTAATATCATTGAGACTCAAAATTTATTTTGGTTCATGGTGTGCTTGTTTCTAAAATATTTACTCAAGCATTGAAAAAACGACAAAAATGGCGAATCACTGTTTGGGCTATAAATACTTCGACTTACTACGTAAATATCACTAAATAAAAAAAATACATCAATATACAAATGCATTTAAAAACGATCGAAAATAGAAACTTTTTTTTTGACGCTTTTTTGAAACTTCGCGTGACCCAAAGGCTGGCTTTGACCTCAGTCAAAGATTAAGCATTGCCATACAACGTGGCAATGCCGCCAGCCTTTTGGGCACACTTCCAGTCAACAGCGATGCGGAGGAGATTTATGACGCCATATTTTAGTTAGGAGTAGCCTTTAGTGTATACTTAAATAGTTTTAATTAGTTAAGTGTTTTTAAAATAATCGTGTAAAACATATTGTACATAAATAAAATTATTTTGGAAGTAGTTAGTGTCAGTAAATAGGTAGAAATCAATTAAGTACCTATCTACCATATAATTTTACAAAATCTGATTATGTTTTATGTCACAAAATTAATTTATAATAAAAAAAAACATGAAGCAGCAAATACTATTTTAATTATTAGTATAAGTAAACCCCCCCTGGTGTATGGTAGGAACATCTCGCTGTCTAATCTCTAAGCGCGTCACCTTAATTATGGCGGTGACGCCACATTGCAGTATGTGCATCCTTTTTCTGTTACTTCAGTTTCCCCTTCAACAAGATTTAAAAGGTTTCTAAGTTATTTAATTTTAAACGGATTTGAAAAACTCTTTCTATATCCGATTTTTATACAGTTACTCGTATTTTTTGATACAAATAATTTAAAAAATGAGTCAAGTACAATCAATTGGGATGAATAGAAACTCAGGGGAGAAATGTTCTTAAAAAATATGATTAGCAAACTCACCTGCCCAATGTCTATATTAGGGTTGACACTGAGACCTACGTCCTCCAAAATATCCACACGATTAATCTGGAATCTCCCAGTCAACACGTCCAATAGCGTCTCTACAATCACCACACCAAACGCACTATACGCATGCAGATTCTTATCAAGATCATTCATCATGTATAAAGCAGTCAAATCTACTTGGTCATCGCCTGCTTTCTTGACGATTTCTTCCCAGGTAGCGCCTGGCATACTTTCCCTAATTTGAGCCAATCTTTCTTTCAAAGTTTCACACGCTTTTATTATTGAGTAGCAAACACTTTCAGTGGTGATACTTGACCCAGAAAATACATTGTTTGAAGCCACGAAAGTGTAATTGGGCACAACTTTAACGTATTTGAGAGGTATCCCCAGTTGATATGCGCATACTTGGGCCGTTTTTGTGTTGATTCCTTGCCCCATCTCTACACCTCCTGTGCAGAGTGTCACTGTACCGTCACCTCTATAAATGCTGACGAGGGCTGAATAGTTTCCATAAAAGATGACAGGCCAAGACATAACGTTGACGGATATAGATTTCTTCATCCACCTGTTTGTTTTATTGAACTGTTCGACCTCTTTAACTCGCTGGTCGTAATTAACGTCACTTTTGAGGTCGTCGATTAGCTGGGGTAGGTCGTTGTCATCTTTTCTCATATTTAGTAGTCGGACGCTAGTTGGATCCTTCTGAACCGCAAATGCGATATGTTGCATTATGTGTTCTATGCATGTGAGGCCCTCGACAGTGCCTGAAAGAGTAGATAAAAAAGAACACCAAGTTAATAGTAGATTATTCACCAAGAGAATAAAGCAGTGCCTTATGTTACGGGTACGCATATTGAAATCCGAGTGTCCCTAAGGATCCGGGGGTCTATACCCCGAGCGCAGCGAGGGTGTTAAGTTTTAAGTAAGTGTCCGATCGAAAGTTAAGTTTCGGTTTCGGTCGAGTTTCGTAAGTAACCTGCTGAAACTACAACCGAAACCGAAACTGCATTCGGGAGTTCTCGCGCTGTGATCGGTCATATTCGGCGCGTTAAAATCCATCCAAGAGAGTAAGCAACGAAGACATTTACCGCGTCCACGTGCCTAGTCCTGTCGTGACTGGCTTGTGTTAACATTTCGTTCTTTTTTTGTTGTGAGTTTTCTTGTGATTTATTTTGAATTCGGTAAGTTTTATTATTATGTGTTTTATTACGCGATATGGCTAAGAGTAGGTAGTAATCATCAACAAATAATTCATTATAACAATTATATATAAAAGTAAACGAAATAAAGAGAGTTAAGGTCGTAGTTTGTAGTATTCTATGGTTTTTATCTATCTTCACGGTAAAAACGCGTGCAATAAGTCAAAGCATCAAATTGTTTTCTGTAACTTACCTGGTCCCCTAACCCAGGAGTTAGAAGGTGTATCAGTATTGACAACGGCAGTCTTTAGGGACCAGGTGCTGGTGTCGTAGCAATTGGGGAAAGAGGAGACGACGTAAGGGAGCATGTCTTCGTTGTTGGAACACCCATTGTCTTCGATGATAGATGCGTTTAGATACTGGATTTTGCCATCGTTGTCGATTCCTGCCTGAAGTTTGTAGGATTTTGGTTAGGTACTCTACTCTACACAACAAGTTTGACGATCATAGTGTGTTTTAATTTAAAGCAAACAAGTGACAAAAAAAAACTGTTAAAGAAAATGACCACAACAATTAAAAAAAATATAATGTAATGAACACACACACACTGTCACATACACACCCTCAAACACACATAGATAGTAGTCATATTGATTATATAATTAAATTCATCTTTTGAATAGAGCTCAGCCCAGTTACCCAGTTGTGGGTTAAGCTCGCCTATGTACATCAACTGTCCTATTTTTATTGATTATATAAAATTGTGTGTACAATAAAGAATAAAGAGCTATCTTAACCTTTAAGTGTATTTCTGACTATAAAATCATATCAACTGTTCTGTTATACAATACACCCAATATCTTATACTTGTGTATCTACAATATGTATGTTATGCTATGTATAATATTTTTTAATGATAATAATGACCTTTGATATATATGTCACAGTGAAAACGGTTGATTGGTATATACAATGTATATACAGTTTGACTGCAAGAATAGGTCAAACTCATTTTTGACCAGTTAAAACTACTATTATAAAAAAAATTGTAGTGGTTCTAAGCACTTATAGATAGCTGAAATGTCTCGTATTTTTTATTATAAAACCTTTGCGTTTTACTCAATAAACGTTCTAACGAAAGCCAGTCAATATTTGTTGTGATTAATTAACAGTATAGACTATATGATATAACTATCTACCTGCCTTTGTCCTATGCTATTTGGGGTCGGCGCAACATGTTTTGCTGTCACTAATCACTCCTTACATAATCCAATCATATTTTCTTTGGCCTCCCTCTCCCTCTCTATCCATTTACTGTAAAAGGGCCTATTACACTACGCGATATTCAGCACACGATATTCAGACTGTCTTATTTTTGGTTCCGAGTAAGACCGGTCTAACCCTTATTACACTACGCGACATCGACTAAGACTGCCTGAATATCGAGTAGTGTAATAGGCCCTATACTCAAAACTCTTTTAGTAATATTTGTTTCATTCCTCCTCTTCATATGACGATACCAAGATAAACGATTCCTCTTCTACTTTTGAGTCATTGGCATCCAGTCATTTGATTTTTTTTTCCAGTGAATATCATAGATAATTTGACACTGAGTTGGTATTTTAACTATTGCTTAAATAAATGTGCCTATAGCTTGATAAAACTAAAAGCTGATTTTTCAAAAGTCAGATAACTTTTATTTTATCAGAGGAACTAAACTGGCGGTTTAAAAGCTTTGGGTAATAATTATGTGATATTGTCATATGTATCTACTTATTTTTCAAATGAAAATTATCAGAAAATTGAGAAAATCAGACCTAAAAGAAAAAAATATGGAAGAAAAGCAAAATTATAGGGCGTAATAAAAAACTCATCAGTACCTCGTATTCACACTGGGTCGGTAGCCGCCTCCCAGTTGTAATCAAGTTGGTCTGCAGCGGCAAAATAAACCTGCAAGGCCGGTCCTGTTTCTTGGCCACGAGAGCACAGGCCGTAGCTGCCTGTACATTTCGGCTGACTTTACCTCCGAACCCGCCACCTATACGACGGACCTTTACAATGACACTGGAAGAAGAAAACGTAATTCTTTAACACGTTGACAGCGGCACTAATTTTTTTAATATTTCTATTCTTGCGGTATGGGGCGTTTAAGATCTCATATAAAGTTGTTACACCATTGCATTCTGATTTAATAAGGCATCTTAGATATATATATTCATCTCTTCGATATATTCTTCTTCGAGTCGGCCCTGGTATGAAAGGCAACGAATGAACAGTTGTGGGTTTTTAGTCAGTAAAAGTCTGACACTATTTCACACTGATGATTTTCACACTGAAAAAAACAGCCGCACCGCATGGAAGACACGTACAAGACCTATTAGACCTCACCCCGCACAGAACGTATTAAAGTTTTAGAATACTAAAACGTCAAAACTCGAATTCTTCTGAATCCTTGTGAAGACAAGGATTTAGAAGAATAGTGATCGTAACTGGGTCGTTATTTAAAAATGAGTAACGATGGCATACAATTTTGATATAATTGTATGAAAGGACGATTTGTTTGGTTCTTTCATCTGGTTGTATTTGTAATATCAAAGGAAAAGTGTAAGGGCTCTAATCTGTTTGCAAGAGATCTTTCTAGTGGTCAGGGCCAACGAAACTAAAGGTGATGGCAGAGTCATTTCCGTCAAATCGGTGCTTCTGAGAGATCGAGAAATTCTATAGACAACTGTATACATCAATTACTTACTAAACCCGTTAATTACTGAAACTGTCGCTCACAAGGGGCTTCTTCAGAAGGCTTAAAGTCGCTCAAAAGGCAACAGAGAGGGCCAAGCTCGGAGTTTTGGAGGAGAACCAAGGTTACCAACACAGCCCGAAGAAGAATCAAACTTAAGTGGCAGTGGGAGTGCGAGTGCGCGGACATATTGCTCGCAGAACAGATGGACAATTCGGCCGAAAGATTCTGGAGTGTCGACCTTGTACCGAAAGACGCAGTGTTTGAAGGTCTCCCACAAAGTGCACCTATAATCTGGTGAGAATCGTGGAAATCCGGTGAATGCGAGACGAACAGAACCACATATTGTAGCGACACTTGTGGTATCAAGGCCAAATTCCTTGCATTTATGAAGCCCATACATAAGCAGAAGCGAAATGTGATATTATTTTGAATTATAATGAAAATGAAAAGCCTAGCTTAATAAACTAGTGCGCTTCACCTTCAATGATGGCATAGCTGCTTACTATTAGTGGGATCGCAGTCAAGCACAAATTTAAATCATTTAAAAAAAAGGATGATAGTTATAAGCGAATTACTATATTTTTTGACACTTACTCATTCTGACAGATGTTCAAAGATCTTGCAATAGCACATTGCGTTAAATCCATCCATTGCGTTGAATCGTACACCTCCAGTTTATCATCAACTGGTACAACAACACAAGTTATAGGCTCTATATAATACGGATATTGAGCTTCCATGTCATAAACTCCTTTAATGACCTTCGATATATTGTTCCCTCTTTCTTTGCGTTCTATAGTTGGACCACCACCAACGTATCTTTTGCTATCTTTCTTTGCTTCATCAATGGTCAATACAGGAACTGCTGTGCTAACATTTTTGTAAGTAACCTTGACCATTTTAGCGACCCTCTCAGCTAGTTTTTCGGTCATTGCTACTACAATGGCTATAGGTTGACCGTAGTACTTGACTTTTTCAGCGAGAATCTCTTCATCTTCAATTTGCGTGGGAAGTCCGGGAAAAATAAAAGAATTAACGCCAGGGATGTCTTTTGCTGTGTATAGTGCTACAACACCTTCAATAGCCTAAAAATATTTTAAAGTCATTATTTACTTAAACTTTACGCATCATTAAAATTACAAAAGTATAGGTATAAACGTAATGCTTTGGGCGTCATTATCCAGGCAACAACAGGCTATTGACCAATAGAGAATATTTAGTTGTCTAGTGGTTTATTTGGTCCTATAAGAAGCAGCGATTTTTAATGACACAATTTTTAGAGATTTATGTTTTGTGTCTAAGAAATGTTAACTAACTACGTACAAACAAAACGACGTACGTATATACAAAATCAAAATACCCTTTGGCAACGAAATACTCCTCCACATCACTGTCATCCGGAAATGTACCCAAAATAATGGTTATGCAATTTTTTGGACAAAGAACGAACCAATCTTCTGGTCATGCAAAGTGTCAATCAGTTGGAGAGAAATATCTATTAAAAAATCTACACTCGGACCCCATAATCGCCCTTGGTAATTCCAGTTATAACCCCAAACTACTCAAAACTGTTATTTGCCTATAAGGTAAAATACTATTTACGCCACTTGAGAGCCAGCAACCGCAGTGGCAGCACTTACACAGCCGACCGTACTTGGTGCTTGTGATGGCTTAAAGGTCACACACCTTCCATGGTACCTACGTCATGCCATCTGATTACTTCCTATAATTAAGTGTCATCAGCCAGCGATATGGAGCCACACAAGATGCACCTGTGTAGACCAATGTGCGAGTCGAAGCGATGCAGCATTTATCATAGTGCCTACAGTTGATGATGGGAGAGCCTGAATTCAAAAACCCGACTCCTATTCCGCCACTGCCAGCAGACGTGCTCACTCACTATCGGGGCGGGGATATAGCTGTAGAGCGGTACGTGGTCTCTGGGAGGACAGGTTGTCTGAAAAATCCGTATTGGGACTATTATTTTTCAGGCGCTTAACGCATCGATCAAACTCGATACTACAATATCAACCAGTGAAGTAAATAAAATGTTTCATATTAATGTTACATACTGTGGATGGATGAGTGGAAGGTCGATAAACTTTTTTTTTTTTTTTTTTAATTGATATAAACCAGTGCTTGACTGCGATCTCACCTGATGGTAAGCGGAGATGCAATCATTGATGGTCAGGCGCACTAGTTTATTAAGAGCCTATTCACTCTAGCCTTGAAGACACCTATATTATAGTTGGACGGAAAGACCGCAGCAGGCAGATTGTTCCAGTCCTTCGATGTACGCGGTATAAACGACGAAGCGAAACGCTTAGTCCGGACCGTTGAAGTTTCAACAACGTAAGGGTGGATACTCGCCGTTCGTCGGCTTGTCCGATGGTAGAAAGGAGATGGCGGAATCAAGTCATGCAGTTCCCGCGCACACTCTCCAAAATGTAACCTGTAAAATACCGATAGGCTGGCTACTCTGCGCCTGTGCTCGAGGCTTTGTAGATTGGACTTAACCAAATCTGGATCCCCAATTAGCCTCTTCGCACGCCTTTCCACTGAGTCCAAAGCTGCTAGATGGCATTTTGCAGCACCAGCCCATATGTGACTGCAGTACTCCACACACGATCGGACCTGTGCTTTGTATAACATTAGAAGCTGTCCCGATGAGAAGTACCGTCGGACCTTTGCAAGAACGCCTAGTTTTCTAGCAGCTACCTTGGCTTTGGACTCAATGAACCGCCCGAAATTGAGATCTGAGGAAATTTCAACTCCTAAGAGTTGAAGGCGGTCGGTGCACTCCAGGGATACATTCTGAAAAACGGGAGCCAAGGTGAACGGGCTCCTCTTAGCGGTGAACAGACACGCTTGTGTTTTGGCGGCGTTGAATCTTACCAGATTGGTTTCGCCCCACTTGGAGACTGCCTGAAGTGAGACATTCGTACGCTCTACCATAGCCTCTCGTTCGGACCGAATTTGCTCCTTACTGGCCCGAGGACCTGGCAGGTACCTCTCTACAACTGTGCTATCGTCTGCATACCCATAGATACCGGGCATCAGCAGATCGTTAATATGCAGCAGGAAAAGAGTTGCAGAGAGAACTGACCCCTGAGGAACTCCGGCATTAGTCGTCATGGGCTCTGATGAGCATCCATCGACAACAACTCGGAGAGACCGTTCACTCAGAAAGTCTTTTACCCAGTTAATCAGGGCAGGGGAAATGCCGTACGCTGGAAGCTTACTCAAAAGGCTGGCGTGCCATACCCTGTCGAAGGCCTTCGAGACGTCCAAGGAGACAGCAATCGCTTCTCCATTCTTCTTGAGGGCCTCGCCCCACATGTGAGTGGTATACACTAGTAGGTCCCCAGTAGACCGATTTTGGCGAAACCCGTATTGTCGGTCACTGAGGAGATCGTTACCTTCCAGGTATGCCAGGAGGCGCGAGTTCAATACACGCTCCATAATCTTGCAGAGTATAGAGGTTATTGAAATCGGCCGATAGTTGGCAGGATCGGCACGACTGCCCTTTTTGGGCACGGGTTGCACGTTGGCAAGCTTCCAGGACTTGGGTACTATACCAGTCCTAAATGAGAGGCGATACAAGCGCGTCAATACAGGAGACAACTCGGGCGCACATGCCTTGAGAACTATTGCTGGTATACCATCTGGTCCACTAGCTTTATTCACGTCTAGACGACACAGTGCTCTCAAAACTTCTCTGTTCCTTATGCGAATATCGGGCATTGAAGTGTTGCAGTGAGGTGGAGTTGGTGGAGTAGCACTGCTAGTGTCAAGACGAGAATTGTGGGCGAAGAGAGCTGCAAAGAGACCTGCTTTCTCTCTCGCTGTGTGAGCCAGTGTTCCATCAGGTTTAACCAGCGGAGGCAATGTGGGCCTACAGAAGTTCGTTTCGACCGATTTGGCAAGGGACCAGAATGCTCTGCTACCGGACGGCTGTGCAGAGAGCTTTGCGCCAATATGTGTAATGCGGTCGAACCGAGCCTTCTTCAGTGCCTTTTTGTAGGACTTGGCAGCATGGTTGCAAGCTCTCTTCTTTGAGCTCAGATCCGGAGCTTTGCGATCACAAGCGTCAACCCATGCGAGAAACGCCGAATGCTTACGCTCTTCAGCTTGAGCGCAGTCGGCGTTGAACCATGGTTGAGCTGAGCCTCCGATGGGTACGTCTCTATAAGGGATGAAAAACTCCATAGCTTGACGTATCACATCGGATATAGCATCTGCACAGCTCGACGGACTTTCAGAAGAGAAGCAGACCTGCTGCCAAGGATAAGACGCAAAAAAGTGCCGCATCTCATCCCAATCTGCTGACCTGTAACGCCATATTCTCCGTTGACCACGTGAGTCGCAGTCAGGTGGGGAGAAGCACGAAACAGACTTCACCAGACAGTGATCTGAAGTTCCCAGCGGTGAGGAAACCGTTACAATACATCTGTCCGGATCGGTGGTCAGCAGAAGGTCCAAACAATTGGCAGTATGACCAACTACATCAGGCACCCTAGTCGCTTGCTTAACCAGCTGGGAAAGGCCCATCGACACTGCAAAGTTTCGCGCTTCTCTCCCAGCGTGGTCGGTCTTCTGGTATGGGAAAAGCCAGTCTTGGTGGCAGGCGTTAAAGTCCCCCAGAGCGACGAGCTGCGCATCAGGGTGCCGATGCAGAGCCTTATCGGCGGCCTCACTCAGGTGGTCGAACAACCGAGTTGTCTCCTGATCACCGCTGTGCGATCGGTAGACACAGGCATAAACAATTTTGTCCATACCAGTGTCCACCAACAGCCATTGCGTGGATAAATTTGTGTCTTCAAGGTGACGGAGACGCTGACTGCAGATGTCATTACGGACGTACACACAGACCCCGGCACGCTGCAGGAAATGATGCTCCAGTGAGTATCCCGGGTAGTTTAGGTACGCCGTATCTGACGGACATCTAATTTGGGTCTCCGTCAAGAAAAGCAAGTGTGGCTTCTCAGTCTCAAGATGGTGGTGGACCGCATCGAGATTAGAGTGCAACCCTCTAATATTTGAGAGGTGCACTAGAAATGAGAGGACGTGCATCCGCTGTAGACACTTGCTTTTCTTTTTACCTTTCATTTTTAATTATTTTTTTGGAGTGAATAGGAGAGATGGAAGATGGCAGTTGAGCGAGGTGATGCGATTTTAAACCCTACAACACGACCAGAGTTGCTGCGTCAAAGGAGGGTTGATCTGGAGACTGCGGGGACGCCCGAACCCCCCCAGGGATCGCCATCGGGTCCTCTCGCCCGGTCGCCAACCGGCACGATGGGGCCACCCTGGGATTTTTCGCAGTTGGCGGGGCAGCCTTTCGTGTGTGGCTGGCACACTACTTGGGCCCCCAACTACCTGCGGTCGGCCAGCGGAGCACCGTGCTTCGGATCCCGCTACCCTCCACGATCAAACGTCCGACACAACAACAGCTGGCGCATCGGACCCAGTATACGTCACAACACAACTGCTCAGACCCATCTTCCACCATACGGCTTCACCAGACATCACGCCGGAACACGACGGATCGCTTGGCGGCATGGCTTTGTCACTTATACTACTACTAACTACATTTTGCGGACGCTGAAGCGAAAGGAAAGTATGGCTTGCTGCTATATGTTCGATTATCCAAGACCACATTTGGAAAGTGTGATCCTATTGATTTGGTCTACTGTTTCCAAAGGAGATGGAGGTGAGAGGAGGTAAGGTTATTATACAAAATTAGGTCAAAGCAACAGTAATAAGTGTAAGAGTAGCGAAGAAAAGTTCAAAACCCATATCAAGCAAGTCCTTTCTAAGAAATCATATTACAAGGTTAAAGACTACGTTGATGACACGCTTGTTTAGCAATGACTAACTGCATTATCGTGTAAACGTCTATTAACTGCTCCATAAATGGTTTAATTTGATTATTTATATAGGTTTTTTATATATTATTCAAACCTTCATTAGTAACACCATCAAAACCACCTTATCTTCATTAGTAATTTATTATTGTAAACATTTCATTTACTGATAGATTTATTTTTACTTTTGTATAACCTCTTTTTATAATTAATTTGAATGTAAATACATTGTCGACTCTGAAGATTACTATTTTTATTATGCTTTTGGATACAAAGTTAACCGGTCTACACTGCCCTATCGTACCTATTAATATTGTAATATGCTATTATAGTAAAATTAGTCATTATTTAAAGAGGAACCGTGAAGTTTCTGCCGGGTTCCTCTTCATAGGAAGTGATAATTGGAACCGTGCACTAGCTTTTGACGTTTTATAAATTATAAGTGCCCATGTTGCACTATGTGAAATAAAATCATTTTGAATTTTATGCATGTTAATTTTAAACCAAAAATTTTGTATGAAATTCATAAATTCCAAAACAAAGAGAAGATGACATTGCATTTTTAAATTAATTATTCAACTTAAACATTTCATAATGTAAGTTTTGACAAATGTTTCCTGTATTGCGTCAAGTAAGTAAGTATTTATCAAAATATCGTGCAAAACACGTTAAATGTGTATTCGAAAAACATGTTTTTCATGACTGAAATAACCATATTCTTAAATTTTACCTACCTAGTGACAATAAAACACTTATGTACATACTAAGACTAGGTACTGAAGACTACTAATTTAAATGTACGCCTACTGAAACTATTTATTAAAAATATATATTTGGATTTCACTTAACGTCTCCTTTACAACCGCATAAAACAGTAGTTTAATTAAGAAAACGGTCATACACGTAGTTAACCGTTGCCAAAACATCTAGATATACATGAATGGAATTAAAAAATGAAGTAATTTAAAAAAAAACACGTAGATGCCTAACCTTGACTTATGATTTGGAGGTATGCGGAACAGAGTGTAAAATCCCGCAAACTTCCGTTGGAAAGGGAGGATCTTCCGTCCAGACGGGTGTTAAGTCTGGTGGGCAACTTTACTGCCCGATAGATGATTTCGGCCGGTCGGTTCTCTATGTTGAAACCGCGCGAAGAACTTTGATTGCGCGATGCAGGATTAGTTCTTATGTGAAGCCATAGATGTCGCTGCATCCTTTTTAACCGATTTTAAAAAAAAAAGACAAGATTTAAAAGAAAAGGGGGAGGTTCTCAATTCAGTGGTATTTTTTATGTTTGTTATTGAAGAACTCTGTCATTTGCGAAACGATTATGAAAGTTACGATTTAGAAGTCAGTTTTGTTTTTTTTTATGGAAGTCGTACTAAGTTCCCTCATAATTATAAATCTTACACACGGAACCTATATAGACCGCGAACTACGTATAGATTTGAGCAGGATAAATGATATTTATTTTGAAAATAGATTTAAAAAAAAAAATTCGTCAATCGATTCTAGATGAGAAAAGAAACAAAGAAACAAACTCAGAGATCAAAGTCTCTTTTAAAGTCCACACAGCAAAAATGTTGAGGAGTGGCTGGAAAGACCTCACGGCGTCCTCATTTTCCGCATGACGCAGGTTCTCACCGAACATGGTCAGTTCGGGAAGTTCCTGCTCCGGATTCGTGCAGAAGGAACGCCCGGGTGTCACCATTGTGTGGATCGCCCGGAGGACACGTGGGGCACACGGTAAAGGTGAACCCCGCTTGGGCAGAGCACCCTGTGGAGATCGGCGTCGAATCTTAAGAGAACCATGCAGATTGGTGTCTGAGACGGTCTTTTGTGGAAAGAACCACACAGATTTGTGTGGACCTGTCCAGTCAGTTCAAGCATTTGTCAATATTCGTGTAGCTTAACTCAAGACTACTAAAGAGCTCAACGTATATGAACAGCAAACTACATATCTGTTTTTAAACAATGTTATTATTGTAAGTATTCTGAGTAATCAAATCTTTCACATCAATCTGAAGTATAAAATAAAGCAAACGATAAAAAAATATGTGTACAGAAAAGATTATTATTTTTGGTTTTGTAAAGTATACCTTTATATTTTATCTACCTTTTGATAACGTTACAAATGTATGAAAAATCTCTCACCAGAACTGAATCAGCGTCAATAGTATCAACTTCTCCAATATGTACAGTAGACAGTACGAACGCACCGAACACCTCCTTTTTCATCGGTGGCAGGTCGTTAGCATACGTAGCTTCTCCACTAGCTTGGATTAGACCTTCTAGCTTCTCTACGGGCTGGTTCAAGGGGTATAGCGAGGAATCTGTCTGATAGTCTTCCTTGCCAGTTGACAGAGGTCTGTTTATCAATTCTGCTCCTGATGAATATCTTTGCATGGTCTTGCCTGCTGGAGCTAAGTTTAGAATGAACTGCAAAACATAGGACAGATAAAAAAACTAGATGAGTGATATTTGAAATTCGAAAATTTGTTAGTAAAATTTGGATCGAGGTATGAACAGAGATTAGAGATAGAATGAATTAAGATAACTCCTACCTAACTAATAGTGGAAAAATCTATATACCTACACAAAAAGACGAAAAATGGAAATTTAAAAAATGATTATGTTTAATAAATGATTAAATAACTAAGATACGATCAATTGAAAAAATACCAAGAAGAGTTAAGAATATTAAGTGCAAAGTTCTGTCTCACCTTATAAAACAGTCCAAGACCCAACTTCTTTCGGCACTGTATTGAAGGTTCTCCTGGTAAATCTACTGGTAACAGTTCACTGCTCAGTACCTTGAGAGCTCCTTGCAAAGTCTCATCAGTAAAAATGTTCTTTCCAACCAGATACTTCTGAGTTTCAGAAGCATTGATAAACTTGGGACTAATATTGCCATACACTATTCTTGCACGTTCTACGATGTTTTTCTTGCATAATTTGATAAGAAATGCTGCGTTAACAATGGCTAGAGCGTTCTGATTACGGGGCATGATCTGAAATTTTTTTAAAGTGTTTACTGTGTTAATTTGAGGTGGTGTCTCGAATTCTATTTGTATTATCAAACCGAAAACTACATCTTCAGTTGTTTTGATATCCCCACAGACATGCGAATATAGGGAACTTTTTCTACTATCTCGTTCGTTTGAAAGTCGTTTTAGTCCCTTTTCTACTTACCTTATAACTTCTGTAGACATAAGAATTGTTCAGGGGAGGCAATTCTATGGTAAGTATCAGCACACCCTGCATGTCATACTTTAAGAACTGAGCCGGTGTCATCGTCTTTGTTTTGCCATTGTAATCACCTGAGAAAAACATAGGCAGCTCAAAAATAAACTAAGTCTATCAGAGGCAATGGCGTGAATCTCATTCTTGTGCTTTCAAGAAAGTACAGTTTTAGAATAAATTTGTAAATTAAACTACATACAGACTGTAATCATGGCTCCAATGCATTCGAAAATAACAAACAAGTCAGACTGGTACGTCGGTACTGCTCGCTTGTACATCAGATTACCAGCTAAGGATCCGATCTGTAACAAACAGGTAGTTAGTATCTAGGCGTATTTTAGAGCTAAGTTATTTTTCAAGGCGATTAGAAAAACTCTGTACCTTTCTAACAGGTATATGAGCAACCAGTTCCAAATGTTTCA
The DNA here is from genome assembly GCA_949316375.1 of Mythimna vitellina. Lineage (NCBI taxonomy): Eukaryota > Metazoa > Arthropoda > Insecta > Lepidoptera > Noctuidae > Mythimna > Mythimna vitellina. Next base: position 18,261,989 of record OX438697.1, read on the forward strand.
CGATTTCTCCTAAATACGCAAAGTCGCTCTTTTCTTCAGCTACTTCCGTAAATATTTTGATACAGTCCTGAATAGACACGTTGGCTCCTAGGAGCAAATTCTGATCGAAGCTATACTTTTTAAGAGAAGTTACTTCGCTTATATCTATCAAAAATCTGGGATACTCGAACGTTTCGACAATACCTGAAAAAAGGTTTATTATAAGACAAGAGTTTTGAAGTTCAAAGGAAATATCAAGAAGCTGTTATCCCAAAAGCATTATACATATATATCAAAGTGTCATTGAAAACATTGTAAGAAATCCTGATCAGATAATAAACTATGTTTACAATAAAAACAAAGAACTAAAAACAACTAAAACAAAACAAATGAAACGACCGAACGAACTAAATAGCTTACGGTTTGGCGGTGCTGATTGATGATATATTATGGAAGTCATCGGTAATTAGCAATATCTAAAAGGTTTTGCAATATATCTCGTAAATATAAACTTTTTCTTCTCAGTTAGACACTATTTATTATATAGATTATAAAGTATCGAATTTTATTGAGTTTTATTATTTTTATAATTATCTATTTACAAAATAATAAAAGGCTTATGCATTCCAAGATTTATTAAAATTTTAAGCAAATTGCAATAATTCGGCGACATAATCATATATTTTTTTTTTTTTATAAAAAAAGCTGTTCCGTATTTTGTAATAGGTAATCGAAGTTTAGTAAACAAACGTGTGATTAGTAAAGTGCTACTATTTCAATTACAGTTTTAAAAACATGTGCCTACGATAAAATTATAGAAAAATAAGGCCAAAATAAATACAGTCACCTTTCCCAGTGTTTCCATCAATAAGCATATATGAATTCACGCCATACTTTCTCAGGATCTCAAATATTTCTTCCTTATGGTATACTTTGAAAAACTTGGACTCTCCAAAGTTTAAACAGATAGTGCTATCATTGATAACATCTTTGACGTCAGCTACTATGGTCCAATCACTACCATCACTAAGGATCGAGCTTTTTCTCTGGCAACAGCCAGTATTTTTGGAACAGATACTAAGCTCCTCAATGTCCTTGACTTTCTCGCATATATCTGGGGACGCATCAATACCAAAAGACTTGATTGCATCCAAAATAGGCATGAATCCTGTACACCTGCATGTATTACTGCCGAAAGACTTTTCTAATTCAGCCATCGTGAGATTCTTGTCAATTAAGCTGCAAGGAAACTCAGTTTAAAATATAACTAAACTTTAAAATTAAAAATAAATACATTAGCAGCAATCATGTACGTAATCTTTACAACTAATAAAATCACCATAATCATCAATAACAATCATCTAAGCAGACCATAATTATCAAATCGAATTTTGACAATAGATTCCAACATCATCATCATCATCATTTCAGCCGAAAGACGTCCACTGTTGGACATAGGCCTCCCCCAAATGCCGCCACAATGACCGGTCCTGTGCGTCTCGCATCCATCGAATTCCCGCGACCCTCACCAGGTCATCGGTCCACCTTGTGGGAGGCCTTCCAACGCTGCGTTTTCCGGTACGTGCTCGCCATTCCAGAACCTTTCGTCCCCATCGACCATCTGTTCTGCGAGCAATGTGCCCTGCCCACTGCCACTTAAGTTTGGCGATTCTTCGAGCTATGTCCGTAACCTTGGTTCTCCTGCGGATATCCTCATTTCTGACGCGATCACGCAAGGATACTCCGAGCATAGCCCTTTCCATTGCCTTTTGAGTAACTTTAAGCCTTCTGATGAGGCCCATTGTAAGCGACCACGTTTCGGAGCCATAGGTCATCACTGGCAACACACACTGGTCATAGACTTTTGTCTTGAGACACTGTGGTATATTGGACGAGAAGACACCGCACAGCTTCCCGAACGCTGCCCAGCCGAGTCGGATTCGACGATTGACCTCTTTCTCGAAGTTAGACCTACCCAACTGGACTGTCTGTCCCAGGTAAACGTAGTCGTCCACAACTTCGAGTGTAGAGTCTCCGATCTTGATAGGAGTGGGTGCTACATGGATGTTTACCATGACTTTGGTTTTGTCCATGTTCATTTTAAGTCCCACTCTTTCGGAAGCTCTACCGAGGTCACCGAGCATTGTACTGAGCTCCTCCGTAGTCTCAGCCATGACTACTATGTCGTCGGCAAATCGAAGATGAGTGATGTACTCGCCATTGACATTGATGCTTAGCCCTCTCCACTCCAGAACCTTGAAGACATCCTCCATTGCGGCCGTGAAGAGTTTCGGAGAAATAACGTCTCCTTGCCTCACACCCCGCTGCAGGAGGATAGGTTTCGAGGTCTGGTCCTGAAGTCGGACTGACATGGTGGCGTTTTTGTATAAACACTTCAGCACTTCGATGTACCGATAGTCAATCTGGCACCGTTGGAGAGACTGCAGTACAGCCCAAGTCTCGATCGAATCAAAGGCTTTCTCATAGTCCACAAACGCTAAGCAGAGAGGCTGATTATACTCCTCGGTCTTCTGTATAACCTGCCGCAGCGTATGTATGTGGTCTACGGTGCTGAAGCCTTTTCGAAATCCGGCTTGTTCGGGAGGCTGGAAGTCGTCGAACCTGCGCGCAAGACGGTTCGTGATGACTCTGGAAAACAGCTTGTAGACATGGCTCAGAAGTGAGATGGGCCTGTAATTCTTCAGCAGGGTATTGTCACCCTTCTTAAAGAAGAGTACCACCACACCTCTGCTCCATGCCTGTGGCGTTTTTCCCTCGAGTATGATGGAATCGAACAACTTCTGAAGGGCCTTTAGGACCGGTTTTCCACCCGCCTTCAGGAGCTCGGCCGTAATTCCGTCTTCACCCGACGCCTTGTTGTTCTTCAACTGCTTCAGAGCCATCCTAATCTCGTACAGGCTGACGTCCGGGATATCTTCGATATAGTGTCGAGTCAATCTAGCTCTTGGGTCGTTTGCTAGATTTGCCGTGGGTTCGGAGATTGACGTGTACAACTGTCCATAAAAAGCCTCGATCTCTCCCAGAAGCTCCGATTTGGCGGATATGACTCTGCCATCGTCGGTCTTCAGTTTCGTGAGCTGACTCTGCCCAATAGACAGATCACGTGCAAATACTTTAGAGCCCTTATTCCGCTCAATCGCATCTTTAATCCTCTCGGTATTAAATCGGCGCAGATCGCGTTTCAGAGACTTTGAGATCTGTTTATTGAGCTGCCGGTATGTGCACGCATCATCTGAAGACTGCAAAGTCATCTCACGCCTCTTCTTCATAAGCTCGAGAGTTTGTTCTGACAGCTTCTTGTTCTTTTTTGTACAGTGAGTCTTGAAAAATTTAGGCCCCACCGTATGGACAGTTTCCACGAACCCATCGTTATATTCGTCCACGGAGCTTCCTAGGCACTCGAAACGATTGTGGAGTTCGAGCTGAAAACTCTCGGAGTTATGGATCTGGATCTGTGCTGGACGGAGCGTAGACTTCACCAGTCCTCCACCAAGCCACCACCACCACCAAGCCACCACCACCAACCAACCAACCAACCAACCAACCACCTCCACCACCACCAACCACCACCAACCACCACCACCACCACCACCACCAAGCCACCACCTCCACCTTCCACCACCACCACCACCACCAACCACCACCAAGCCACCACCGTCCACCTTTCAACCTTAATATTGATATTCAATGTGCCTCTTACCATGCGGTGATCACTTCCAGTTTTCACCGCATTAATCACGGAGACATCATTGAATATTTGCTTCTTCGTCGACAGAATGAAGTCAATCTCATTTCTAGTCGTACCGTCGGGACTTTGCCAGGTCCACCTCCTATGCTCACGTTTTCTGAAGAAGGAGTTCATCATGTAGAGGCCCTCCTTCTCCATAAAACTAGCCAGTAGGTGTCCCCGGTGATTCCGACGTCCAAATCCAAATTGCCCTACTCTCAGCTCGTCACCATCTCGTTTGCCCAGTTTCGCGTTGAAGTCCCCCATGACCACGGTGAAGTGAGTTTTAAAACCATGCATGGCACTGGATACATCCTCATACATGGTCTCTACTTCGTCGTCGGGGTGCGTCGAGGTCGGGGCGTAAAACTATATGACCTTCAGCGAATATCTTGGCGATATTCTGAGTATGAGGTACGCCACCCTCGTCGACACACTCTCGATCTTCACCACATTGTTCACAAGGGACTTGTGAACGAAAAACCCGACACCGCCCTGGGACTGCTGGTCACCCTCCCGGAAATAGAGCAGGTTACCGGATTTAAGAATTATCGTGTCCTCCCCCTGTCTTCGGACTTCAGATAATCCAATAATACTCCATCGCAACCTGCTCAATTCCTCCTCAAGTTCGGTGATCTTCTCGTCGGTCCTCAGTGTGCGTGTTTTATATGTTGCCAGGTCCAGTCGTTGTTTTTTAGGGTAGCCGGATCCCATCCGGTGATTCTTAGCACCCCTTGCCTCGCCGTGGCCTTGACCGCTACCGGAGTCAAGGGTAGACGGGCTGCCGGGCACTAGGGGCCATTTCTTTATTTTGCTTGTCATATTTGGGGGGGGGTTGCCGTAATCGCCACGCTTGGCAGACGGGTTGGCGATCGCAGTGTGGTTGTTATAATGCACAGAGAATGCTGCTGCCCATTCTCTGGTATGGGCAGCAGCATTTCGTTTCACTCACCTGCTCAATTGCATGACCCATCCAGGAGTACAGTACCCACACTGGGTTCCATTGAACGCCACGATTCGTTTCTGCACATCGCTGTATCCATCCAAGCGATTGCCGATACCTTCAACAGTGGTCACCTCCCAACCGTTGCAGGAGAACACCAGTACCAGACACTACAAGCAAATATTGTAGCCTAATGAAAGGGACTAGAGCAGAAAAACCAGCTCCTTGTTTGAGCTCGCCAAATAAGTAAGTATAGTCGTGAAACTATGCTTGCATGTGTAATGCTAAGGCATCACCAAGCTAAGGCTTGGGTGGCCTTGAAGCTTTGTAATTTACAATGTAATACCAGAAAGTCCTCTGGCGACCATTAGCAAATAAACAGCAGTAGCCCTAGAACGCTCCCTTGTGGCACGCCAGAAACAATAGAATCTTAACAAAATTTTAAATATTATTGCATTGTTGGATTTTCAACCCTTATCGCTAAACCGAGCGTAATATCGTCTAATTTTAGTAAAAAGGGATATTACCGACATATTGACTTACTCAGGTAGGTCTCAGGATGTGAATAAGCTTTCTATTTAAGGAAATAAACATCATGACGGTCACTTGTCAATACATTTATGAAAACATTATGTATGTTCGAAAAAATATTCATCTTATATATGTATGTCTGAGTATGGTTTCCGCACTTAGTCCTATGCGGACTATTGTACGTGGGCCATGGCGGCCATTACCTTAGGTGGGCTTATTCCAACCAGCCCACCTCTCTCCCAAAACAGATTAGTCCTCTATTCATATTCATCTTTTTACTAAGATAAGTGACAGGCACAATTTTATTAATAGGAATAAATTAGATCAGCTTCGATTCAGATTGGCTAAAGTACATAGTTCTTTTATAGGGTACTGTGTAAAATTGTAAAATAAAATATCATTTAAAATTCTAAAACAAATGGGTCCAAATTTAAAGCATGCATTAAACGTACGCTATGTAGACAAGCATATTATAAACTGGAAGATTATATCCTTGATAAATATGTTTGGCTAAATGCCGGTCCTGCTCCACAGCCACAGCCACTTTAGCCTACAATTATTTTTTAATATTTTTATGAATATTGAGAGAGATGCTATTGCACTTTTTGTTTTTTTAATTATAGTTGTATATTGCAATAGAGCTTGTGATAATTTATTCGTCGTCGGCGTCGTTAGTTGAGACTAGTCATCTCTTAGCTGCTAGTGGCTAAATTTCTATTTTTTAATTAGTTTATTTTTGATTACTTACTTACATTATGCTCACATAATGAAGCGACAAGAAACATGTAACCAAGATTAATGTAACTCATAATATGGTTTAAAAAAGTGTTCATGGATTTTCTTGCCCGTTCTTCTCCATAGAGGTTCGATCGACCCTTTGGAATGCGCAATTTAGTTTCACTTTCTTTTTTTGCCTGACCAACATTTTTATAATTCAAAAGTGCCTGTAATTGGTCTATTTGAAATAAACGTTTCTGATTTCTTCATTAATACCATATTGCTTATAATCAGGAAAGTAGGTCATCCTAAATGACCGCGACTTACCGAATTAACTGAGAAGGTCTCAACCTTGCCGCTGGGGAACCTTCTCGCTCGCACCATGACGATGCAGGAGCCGCAGCCTCCCTCGTGACACATAGCTTTGGTACCCGGCAATGCAAGGACATAGCGGAGGTACGCATTCAGCGTTGTCTCACGGGGAAGGGTTTCGTCCACTATTAAACATAGTAAGGAGTTAAGACATGTTCAAACCATGTTTTTTTCTTATCAGCCCACATTGTTGGGCAAAGGCCTCCCCGTATCTTTCCAGCTCTTTGTATCTTGTCTTCTCCGGCCAACCTGTTAAGAACGAGTCCAGATCGCCACGGCAGCATTTTTAGAATGCCAACCCACACTCCCTCTCCTAAAGAGGAAGCCTGAGTCCCAGCAGTGGGAACATTATAAGGCCGACTATGCTGTGCTACGCTATGCAACCTACTCTGAGAAAGAGGCCTCATCATCATCATCATCATTTCAGCCGAAAGACGTCCACTGTTGGACATAGGCCTCACCCAAGCGTCGCCACAACGACCGATCCTGTGCGTCTTGCATCCACCGCACTCCTAAGGAGGAAGGAAGCCTATGTCCTGGCATTTGGAACATTATAAGGCAGATTATTATGTGTGTACATTTTTATTGTTCATTTAAAACACTTGCGTTGCTCGAAATGAGCTTGTAAATACCTGTTATTTTAAATAAAAAAAAATATATAATTTAACAGAACTTTATTTAACACGAAATAAAAGATAGCGTAGACAAAAAAAACGTAGACTATAAGGACGAATAGATTAAAGAACGCGCAGGTTTTTATTACAACATATAAATAAAAAAAAATAAAGAAATAACTTACCTATACATTTTTTTCCGTTCACAGTAAATTCAATTTTAGTCATGATTGCGTTCCTCTCTCAATTAACACTCGAATAAGAATATCGTGCCAGACAAGCACAGCTGTAGTTATGTATTAATTAAGTGCAAATTATACCTAATGTCTTTAAATTTCGACTGTTTAGTTCCAGTGCGCGTGCATCATTTAATTTGAATTACAATACTACATTATGATACTACAACCTACTTTCAGAACCGCAACGTGCAGAAGTTAAGTTAGCTTTAACGAATAGAAAATACCTAATAGTTTCAAATATACGTATGAACTTAGTGTTTTTGTATATCAATTTATAGTTTACCTAGGTTCCTTACTTAGCTGTCCCCCGACTCAGTGAGGCTCATTATTAAAATATTTATAGATTCTTTTAATGAAGTTAAAAGGCTGAAAGAGTAATTTATTAACTTATTTTTTTATTTCTTTTTGAGTCGGGGGTTTTTTTTTAATATTAAATTTTATTTTTATTTCGCACTTTTTAAATTAATCGCGGGAGCCATTATTGTGATAACTACATAAATTACATGTTCTTAAATATTATCAAATAGCGGTTCGCGCCGAATTCGCGTGGGAAACAATTCAGGTACCTACCTACCTGATATAATATTATACAGACAAACCACATCCCACTTCTAGCATCAGGTTCTTATCATCATATGAAATGTATAAAACTGGTTAAGACGAATCTAACGAACCCAAACTCGACGGATTTACTAGTAGGCATTCCAGGGTTTCATCAGCCACTTCCCAGTTGTAGCATCAGGTCCTCGTCATCACGAGAAATATATAGCACTAGTTATATCCCTAATGAGCCCAAACTCGATAGGTTTATTAATAGGCAATCCATCATCAGATCAGCTCAATGGCACCTGCATGTACAAGAATATTTCAAATATTAGGTCACACATATGTTTAAAAGTACCATACCCATTAATTGTTTAAGATTGCTACAACAATTAACAAACGAGCTAATGACCTTGATCGCCTGGACAGATCTTCATAAATTGTAGCTAAGAATCATTTCGATTAAGTCAGCTTTCAAACAAAAAAAATGCATCAAAATCGGTCCATTCGTTTGGGAGCTACAGTGCCACGGACAGACACACAGACACGTCAAACTTATAACACCGCTCTTTTCCGTCGGGGGTTAAAAACAACACAAATATTGTGCCAAATATAAAGATATAAAAATAAAATTACAAGCGATCATATTCATTACTGCATATGATCAAAAGTCCCAGATAAGGCCAACTGAAATTAAAGTAAGTGCAGAAAATATGAGTCACAACACCGGCTTCTACAAATTTAGAATAAAAAAAAAAATCTTTTAAACGAGTATGAATTTGCCACAGACTTAGCTAAAATGATTTTAACCCAACTCGGAAATTCTTTTTTAAATGAATTTAAATTTCTCTGTAAATTCTGACATTAACTATTTTATTGGAACTAGGGTTCCATGGTACGGGTAAGGGGCAACAGTCAAATCCAGGAAAATAAATAAATCTCGCAAAAGCTATGGAAACTTTTAGAATCAATGTACGAGCCTAATACCCGAAACTGCAAAACGTTGAATTTATAGACAAGCTCACTGGACCCAGTGAGCTTGTCGATAAATTGCCATTTAAGACATTTTGCTTGTCGAGTCTCTCAACAAGTGCAACACCTACTTCGTTTCTCTAGGCAAAAACCTGGCTTTTTTTTCCGGTAGGAAAATCATCTTATGACATCCCCCGCTCTTGGGCAGACGGGAGATAGTGTCAGACTTTTACTGCCCAAAAACCCACTCCTGATCCTTCGTTGCCTTTCGTACCAGGCCCAGTAGGCTTCGACCCTGCTGGCCTTTACAGTTGCTGACATCTCCTTGAGGCGCGCGTGGAACAATACGCGCCGTCGACAACTTAGGCTCGGTCCAGATGGTTACCGGACGGTCGGACGGCGAGCCACCCATTGGTCGCCGTCCGCAAGCCCGCGCCTGCGGTGGCCGGTAATCGGGATCGGAGTCCCGCCGGCGGTTGGGGCGTGAGGACCGCTGCCTCACGCGATCGGCCGCCTCCTTTGCTAGCATTACTGCTTCGCAGAAGGAGGCGACCGCCTGCCAGCCTCGCTCCGGACCATGGCCTGTACCAAGGCCCGGCGCGAGAGATCGCCGCCGCCGATTGCCCCCCCGAGGACCCGGCGATGCTCTTCCCAAGCGGGGCACACCTCTACTGTGTGCTCCACCGTGTCCCCCGGGCGGTCTACGCAAACCTGACTGACACCATATTGACAAGATTATCAAAAACTCAGCACGTTACATTGCACGCACATTAAGCCAACAGTAACAAGGTTTTCCATACTATTACAGTGCCTAATAAATAACCAACTTCACTAAAAATAACACGATCAAAATAACTTTAGCTAATTTCGGAAATCTGTGTTTCTAGATTTCCGGTATTGTTTGTTTCCTATTTAACAATTATTTTGATCGTTTTAGTGTTTGATAAGTGAAGTCGTTTTTTTTTTGTTAAAAGTAAAAACTTTTTTTTCTCAAATTTTTTAGTGGTGATACACTCATAGTCAGAGTACCTATTTCTTATGACAATTCCAATTAATCCAAACACTGCTAGGATACATTGTTTTATTATGAAGGTCCCGTGTCAACTTTCCACCTTCCAACCATCAAACATTCACCATCAAATCAGTTCGGCAGTACCTTATAGCCAAAGTGCATCTCATGTCAATTCTAATAGGCCCATACACGGCTAGGATAAATTGATTTATTACAGAGTTCCGGTGCCTATCTTCCAGCTCCATCATCATTATCAGATCACTTCGATGATACCATTTTCAACATAACTATTCAGAACCATTCATTTATTTGTATTGTCATCTATCTTCATTGTGATATCTATGTGAGTAAGAAGTTCCGTTGGCCATTTCTGGTCTTCTTCATCAGTTCCACTACATCAAATGTTACTTTTTACCTGTAAATGTAATGTGTTAAGTCCTCGATGAAAATACCAAAAACACCATATGGTTGCCTATAATATTTGAGGCGTTCTCGTTCACCAAAACTGGATTTTGAAAAAATGTGACTAATCTGAAAGCATATCCTTTAAAGAAAAAAAAAATTGCAACTCCGTCGTTTATACCGAGTTCTGAGGTAACAAACATTAAACAAAAATACAACCGAATTGATATCCTCCTTTTTTGGAAGTCGGTTAAAAGTATACTTAAACTAAAATATTATCAAAGGTGTAAATAATCGTGGTTCGGAATTGCAATGTTTGATAGCGACCACCTGATCCCAGTTAATTTAAACCTATGTTTCGGTGTTTTGTTTACCATCACTTAACAGTCCAGTTACATTGAGACAATAACATTTAAAATTAGATTAAAACTATTATAAAAATATATTCTATTAATAATTACAAAAATAAGCTTATGGTACTTTAGGTACTCTGGTGGACTGGTAAATAAAATGACTCTCTTTAATATATCGAATTTATTGTCCGACTGACACATGGGCCGTTAGCGAGCGAGTGCCCGTAACCGCTGACGTACCACAAGAATACATACATAATAATATGCCTAGACCCCACATTATCTTTGCCCCACACATACACCCCGTTCTAAAAAAAAAGGAAAATACTTAAACTTTATATTTTTATACAATCCTTAAAAATAATCAAATATAGCAGCCAGCTTGACCCTATTCTAAATATTTTATTCACTTTGATCAACACAATTATTATTTATTCTATAAACAATCAGTTACAAATACACGGATTGGTAGGACATGTTCACTGTTCAACAACTCAAAGCAGGCTGACGACCGATTTCTGAAATGCTGATCAAACCGGTGGTGAGTGTTTAATAGTTTGTGATGGGGAACATTGAGCTTGTAACTGTCATTTTGGACAGAGTCACCCATTTTCTGAGAGGCCGATCAACGTTAAAATTAACTAACTGTTAAATCTCTTGTTAAGTATCAGTCGAGTTGCTTAAAGCATGATTGATCTACTTTGATTTGATCTTGTTAGTTGACAGCGCTGTCAGATCTTAGTAAAAAAATACATGCCATTTTAGGTTTTTGGAATGTAAACTACTGTCAAAAGCTTTGTCAACACGCATCAGTGCGTGTTGCTTTAATTAAAATGTCATTATAAAATTAATTATGCTGTTCTGGTAATTAGAGTTTGGCCAGTAGATGGCGTTATCCTTACTATTAGGCAGTACGAAGTTTGCCGGGTCAGCTAGTTATAAAATAAATAAACATTTAAAACAAAAAGTAATAGACCACAGCAGAGTTGGAGTTTTTTTTTGTTTAGAGGAATGGCTGGTTTATAAGGAAATTAATGTGCGACCTGTACGAAAAATAAGGGAAAAGCGTAATCAGCTTTACAATGTTTTCCCACTCTTGGTACTCAGGCCTTCTCTTTGGGAGAGGAAATGGGCTGTACACCACCACGCGGGCCCAGTGTGGATTGGTGGATATCACATGTCTTCGATTTTTTTAAATTCTTGGACATGTCGGTTGCCTTGTGATGTCTTCCTTCACCGTACACAAAGAAGCATTTCTTGAAGCCTGGCTATGTTGAACCCGCGACATACAAATAGTAAGTCAGGGTCATTACCACAGGGCCTGAGAGGAATGAATTTACTCCAATATACATTATTATAGAAAAAAAAAACTAACCAATCAAAATGTAGAAAACTGAATACAAAATAAACAACATGAATTAATTTAACATGCATAACATGAAATATGTAATTTTACCACTAGTTTTGGAGTAGGTGCAATTAAGAATGTAATCTATGTATAAACCACCCAGTATCACAATAGAATAAGCAACTATTTAGTAATGAGGAATTCTTCTGGTTTTACATCCAGCGCCTTCAATATAGCTTCCGTATCGAATGGCAGATCTGTGAAAAAGAAAAGAACTACTATTGAAGAATACATGTGTTTTACATGAAGCGACTGCCTATTAGAATGGCTGCGGATGTAGACTTGTTCCACTTTAGTGTGCGATTGTTTTTGGAGAGGTGCAGATAATGTTTTGGTGGTTGATTTGATTTTGTATCTACATTATATCGCAAATTAATTACTAATTTTTTTTCTTCTTCTTTTATTATGATTTTTTTAGGATTTGTACCGATAATGATAATGATAAAATGATAATTATAATAATAATGATTTTTATTAATTGTATTATTTTTCTAAATATTATATTGTAATATAATAATGACTGCACGTGTTGATTTCGACTCTAAGTGCAGAGAGTACCTGTCATAAATAAATAAATAAATTAGACAACCCAATTACTGGGCAACGTGATACTCCTTTGAGGGTCTGACTATCTGAACGACTGTCAAAGATCTATGAACGGGGACCAACGGCCTTACATGCTTTCCGAGGCACAGGGTGTGAGTAATGTCTTAAATAAACTTAGTACATATACCTACATATGAATTGATTGGTACTTGTCCGGTTGCGAACTCACAATCAAAGCATGAGAGACAAAGTGCCTTAACCACACAAAACTCTGTGAAAATATATCTCTTGAAAAGTTTTAGTGAACAAGAATACTCACGAATGGAAATAAATTCAGTAGGATCGTAGCCAGAGTCCTTGCGGGACTCCATGATGCATTGCCGCAGTGCGTGCGTCACCCCGTGCGAAGTGCAAATCCCCATCTCACCGCAAGCTGGAATGTGAAAAAAAAATTGAATGATACATTAGGATATTCTAAATCGACGCGGCCCGTGAGCCGTAAATCGTTCAAGAAATTTGCCCATATATTCATGCTTGGCAGTTGGGTAGTTCGTAGTTAGTGGCATCTAACCCCCCGGGGCTACCTTTCAAACGAGCCATGGCTCTCGTATAACCTATATGAGGGATGGATCTATACTTGGTGTATAGCCATCCCCATCGTTTTTCGCTCACATGCCTGAAATTTTAACCCGTCATGAAGGTAAAACCCTTGGGCGTACCAGTTTTTTAATTTTAAAGATAGGGAATCATCAAATAACTCCTAAAAAGTCAGACTCTCTCTCTCTCGCCTGCGAAGAGTCGCGAGCTCAGACTTTCACTGCCTTAAACCCACCCATGTTCCTTCAGTTGTTTTTTTGCGATCCAGGGCCGCGGTGACTCTTCCAAACTATCTCACAGATTGTGCCGGTTACGATACCTCAGGGACAGCATCGTGACGCCCGGGGTGTCGCAATGCACAGTTTGAGAATTCCTGATATAGAAGGTTACTTACTCTTAGATCCAAGTACTCCGTTCGGATTCTTGTAGTTGTACCTGAACTTGACGTTGTACTCCACCGGTATGTCGAGAGCGAGGGGTACATGATACGTTAGTGATCGGTTAGTCAGCAGTTTCCCAGTCTCTTTATCGTAAATCAGTTTCTCACAAGTAAAGTAACCGATTCCTTGAACGTAGGCTCCTTGCACCTTGAAATATATGAAATGGTTTTAGAATACGGTTTTATGTTTGCTGTGAACGTAGAAACTTGTTTGTGTATATTCTAATGTATTTTTGTAGTTAAAGAGTCCTGCTTAAAAATCGCATGTCAAACTCATATTATAAAGCCGAACGTTGTATGATTGTTACTTTTTCCCGCTCGAACGGCAGAAGCAATTTTGATGAAATTTGGTACACGGGTACACCATATCCTAAAAAAAGGACATGGGATTATTTTATCCCAAGAGTATGTTCCATTGGGATAATTTTCTACAATCACGCGGACGAAGCTGCTTGCAGCCTCTAGTGAGAAAACAGACGGCAAGAATACAATCTATCCAGATCGGTCCATCTAATAAACCAATATCATTAAAAATACAACGATTCTTTTGCAGTCAACTCACCTGTCCAATATCTAGCTTAGGGTTGGCACTAACCCCGACATCCTCCAAAATATCCGCACGAACTATTTGGAATTGCCCAGTTGTCACATCAAGCTGTGTCTCTATGATGGCTACGGCAAACGCACTATATCCCTTCAGATTTTCGTCTGTATCCTTCATCATGTACAAAGAAGTTAGCTCAACTTGGTCATCGCCGGCTTTCTTAATTATTTCTTCCCAGGTAGCACCTGGCATACTTTCTTTTATTGGAGCTAACCTCTCCTTCAAAGTTTCGCATGCTTTAATAATTGAGTAGCAAACACTTTCAGTTGTGATACTTGACCCAGAAAATACATTGTTTGCAGCTACGAAAGTATAATGAGGAAGAATATTAACATACTCGAGTGGCACCCCTAATTCGTATGCGCAAACTTGCGCAGCTTTCGTGTTGATTCCTTGTCCCATCTCTATACCTCCTGTGGAGACCGTAACTGTACCATCACCTCTATAAATGGTAACGAGGGCTGAATAGTTTCCGTAGTATATGACTGGGAAGCACATAACATTGATTGAAATAGCCTTTTTCATCCATCTGTTTGTTTTATTGAACTGTTCAATCTCTTTGGCTCGTTGATCGTAGTTGGCGTCGTTTTTGAGAACGTCGATCATTTCTGGAAGGTCATTGTCCTCTGATCTCATGTTAACTTTGCGGACGCTAGTTGGGTCCTTTTGCACGGCGAATGCAATGTGTTGCATTATGTGTTCTATGCTTGTTATACCCTCAGAAGTACCTGTCAGATAAATTGATCGCTGAATTACCCTTAATTCGTTTGTTATTAATTTACTTAAAAAACAATTTAGCTTGAGAATCGTACTTTTTGTTTTGGTTTATAATTTTATTACGTTTTATAAATTGGTTATAAAAAAAAACTATAGTCTAATTATGAAACGTACTAGTAACACAGTACACATTTCACTACAGATATAATTGTCTTACTTTTAAAAGATTGAAAAAAAATATACTACTAATTAATATACTACTGATCGATACCTTAAACTTTTTTATCAGTAATATACATGTTGTTTACTATTTCACACTACAGCATGTTAAATACAGAACCCATTGAAGCTCTTAAAAATATATTAGAACTGCGATTTCTTATAATAGCATCTCAAAAATTTGCCAAACTGGTGTTGTTAGTGCCATCATTGTTGGTATTACTCCTTACTTTTAATATTATGAAACTAGCTAACTACATAAACCGATTGTTACATTGACATCTAGATAAAATTAAAAACAAGAGAATAGAACAGATCTTACCTGGTGCTCTAGCAAAAGTATTAGACGGTGTATCAGTAGTAACTGTTGCTGTCTTCAAGGACCAGTACTTAGTATCGTAGCAATTGGGGAAGCCATTCGCGGTGAAGTCGAGAATATTTTCGTTATTAGAACAGCCATTGTCTTCAATGATTGACGCGTTTAGATACTGGATTTTACCATCGTCGTCAACACCAACCTATTAGAACGATATTGGTTTTTAGTTAAAGAGAGTGTATACAACATATATTATGACATAGTAAATGCATATCCTGAAAGTAGTATATTCAGAATCAGCTACCGAATCGATTTCAGCTATTTTAAAATAGGTAATGTTTTATTCTAAAATAATTCTTGTTTATTTTAGGATAAATAAATAAAAGTAAGTTTATTTTCAATAAATTGCTCACAAAGGTTCAGTAATAGGAAACAATATAGTTTGCATGAAGTATTATCTCCTGGTCCCCAAACTAGGTTTAAAGCCTGTGACTTGGTGACCAAATTCTTGACAAATCTTAATTGCGTCACTAAAGAGTTTGTGTGTGTATGAGTAGATACCAAAATCGTTGCGCTACCAGTGTAGTGCGTCGATTCCTATGTTATTTGCTTACAATTAGGTTGACTAATTTCGTAAAAAAAATACTACCTAAGGCATTTAATTAAAATTTCACTGCTTGAATTATCATTGTAACTTAATTTTCTAGTTGGCTAGGCGTTATTCCAGTTACATGTAGTAGCAAAAAGTTGAGTTTACGGCTTCATCATTTTTTCAACCTTATCCTAAATATTTGAAGTTAGCGCAGCATGTCATTTTCTACGAGTATTTACCGTAATCAACTCAAAATAGTCACCTCTTTTCTCGGCATATCATCTTCACCCAATCCATCCATCGTTTATTTGATTTCATTCTCCCCCTGGACCCTACAGCCCTCCCTATTCATATCCAAAACTTTCCTTCCTTTCCAACCGTTAATGGAACAAATTGCTTGCAGTAAATAGTGGAGATCAAATCAATACAGATCTAATGTTTGTGTGTGTGTGTGTATGTTTAATGTGTTTTGTTAATGTTTAATACAGGTCTAATGTTTGTTTGTGTTTAATGTGTGTTTGTGTTTATGTTTGTTTAGATTTAATGTTTTTTTTTTGTGTGTTTATGTGTTGTTTTTTTGTGTTTGTGATGACTAATGTTTGTTTGTTTCTTTTAATTACCTCATATTCACATTGGCACGGCAGTCTCTTTCCAGCTATAGTCATATTGGTCTGTATCGGCAGAATAAATCTACATGGTCGATTAAGTTTCTTGGCTACTAAAGAACACGCTGTAGCAACCTGTGCGTTTCGACTGATCTTGCCTCCAAATCCTCCACCAACTCGGCGAACTTTCACCAAGACTCTGGAAGAAAAAGAAGATTATATTCTAAAATCTTCTAATATATAAAAGTCTCATATCACAGTGTTTGTTATCGAACTTCTCCGTACAGCTTGTCCGCATATTTGTGTATATTTGGTAGATCTAAGAATAGGAGAGCATTTTTACCCTCCTACGGTCCTCTTGGAGGTGGAGTTTTTTCTTTGATAATTTATATGGTAGAACACCGTTTGCTGGGTCAGCTAATACTAATAATATATTATAAATTATAAAACCATTATTATTATACCACTATTATTATAATTTGGTTTGGTTGGTATTTGGTTATACCATTATTATTATAATTTATTATAAAGAGGAATGATTTGTATTTTTGTAATAAATAAACTCAAAATATATTAAATTTTAAAAAATCTTTCACCATTAGAATGCTACTTAATCATTGAGTAACAATTATATTAATTGTAATGCGCCTGGTTGGGTTTGAACCCGCGACCTACAACTCGTAAGTCGGGGCTGTTACCCCTCGGCTACCACCGCTCTCATCTCTTTATTTCATCACCACTGCTCTCAAAACGGTGAAGGAAAACATCGTGAGGAAACCGGCATGTCCTAGAACCAAAAATTCGAAGACATGTGACATCCACCAATCCGCACTGGGCCCGCATGGTGGATTATGGCCCATTCCCTCTCCTAGAGAGGAGGCCTGAGTCCCAACAGTGGGAACATTATAAGGCCGACTATGCTATGCTATATTAATTGCCTTAATACATAGGTTGTCTATACCTATATATATGACCAGTGCGTGTTGCCAGTGATGACATATGGCTTCGAAACGTGGTAGCTTACAATGGGCCTCATAAGAAGACTTAAAGTCACCCAAAGAGCAATGGAAGGGGCTATGCTCGGAGTTTCCTTGCGTGATCGCATCAGAAATGAAGATATCTGCAGGAGAACCAAGATTACCGACATAGCTCGAAGAATCGCCAAACTTAAGTGGCAACGGGCAGGGCAAATCGCACACGGAACAGATGGTCGATGAAGACGAAAGGTTCTGTTGTGGCGACCGCGTACCGGAAGATCCAGCGTTGAAAGACCTCCCACAAGATGGACCGATGACCTGGTCAGGGTCGCGGGAATCCGATGGATGCGAGTCGTACAGGACCGATCCTGTACGTCTTGCATCCTTAGGGGAGGCCTATGTCTAACAGTGGACGTCTTTCGGCTGAAATGTCATTCTTCTCAATAGAGATCTACGCTTTGGTATGTTATTTTGTAATTAGCATATTTTTCTAACTGACTGATGTCTTTAGGCATTACTCTATAATCCAACAAATTCGATAGTTCGACACTGCCCTGCAAAATGTTTGTCGGACTACCGGGGCTCCACTGTATTATGGTAAGTAAATAAAGATGTTATGTTGCCCTTTTTATTATTGATAGGCTCGCGTTTGACCATTATCTCACCTGATGGTAAGCGATGATGTGGCCGACGATGGAGCACGCCTAAAAGTAAAACTTTTATAATATATTTAGTACCTAATAAATAAATTAAGAACTTTGATAGAGATATAGGGCGAAAACGATCGTTGTTACCGTGTATTCCCGCGGATTAACTTTAGTACCAATTTTATTCATTACCAGTGTGGGTATATACCTACCTGATATTGTTCACCTCATATGTTAACTGCGTTCGCGTGACTAATTACCATATTTGTAAGTCGTGTGCAATACAATTCATTATTTAATGGTGTTACATTTTTATCAATGATTATGTTTCCTTCCAATTTAGATTGTTTTAAAGAAGGATATTTTTGTTCTTTTTATAATGATTGTTATTTAATGCGTAATTTTGACGTAACTTTTATTAATTCCCTTCATTTTATTAACGTTGCCTCATAATATCTGATCTTGCTATGTGTACGCCCGTGTCTTCCCAGCCACCCTCTTAGAGTCGAACACATATTTTTTTATCTATTAAGTTCGTTCATTTTATACCATAATTCTTCATTAATGTGTTTTACTATTGCTTCTGAACAATATACTAATCAAACAAATGCCAGATGTTTTTTTTATATCCTATTTCCTTTTTTATTATTAATAACTTCACGCTTGACCACTATTTCGCTAGATAGTTAGGGTAAGAAACGATGTGATCTACGCTTGCCTAGAAGTAACCTATTCACTCTTGACTCAGAGACACTCAGGTTGTAGCTACCTGGAAAGTCATAACCTTGGGTAACTTATTGTTCATTATGCTCATAGAAAACACAAGGATATTCTTTTTGCTGATGCCAATATTTTCACAACCGAGGATCATTACAACAAGCAAAATGATCGGGTGATACTCGTAGCTGCAAAGAAGCTTTTCTGGTTCGGATCACAAAGCAGAGAGGCTTCTGGTTCAGCATGATGACCACGAACTTGGGTCCTACGTGATCATCTACATGCGGCATAAACTGAGGGTTCCGTACAAACTTACTTCTGTAAAGAGTTCAATTCCTGATTGGAATCTCGAAGTTTTTTCAGAATCGCAAAAAAAAATTTTTTTTTGTTACGTATCAAAAAATTTTCTGTTTTCAGATTTATTCCTACACTTGTGTCATAATACCTTGCTTTATGCAAAATTTCAGGATTCTGGGTCAACGGGAAGTTCTCTCTCTAATTTTGGTTCCCTTGAGTGTCGAAATATACGGTTTTTGCGACATAAACGGCCATATCTTTTTTTTCCGTTAACTTAGAAATTTGATTTTTTTTTCTACAGCTTCAAGGGACGGCAGAACTAAGTACATGGTTTTAATTTCAACTTGATACGTCCACGCATTACCGAGATAAAGAGTCTTGACAGACAGACGGATGGACAACAAAGTGATCCTATAAAGGTTTCGTTTATTCCTTTTGAGGTACAGAACTCTAAAAAGGGGTTTATTTCAACTAAAGTGTATCAAGACACTGTCTTAGATGGCGTAGTAAAGCTTCCTAAAGATAACCTTTTTTATAGATATCATACCACAGACTTTTCAGCAATACTCAGCACTCGGCCATAAGGCACGCACTACACGAGCTTGGCTTGCAGCCAATGTTCCGGACTTCATTAAAGCTGACGATTATCCCTCGGTTAGCCCAGACCTCAATCCCCTGGAATTCAGATTGTCGTCTATGTTAGCAAACATTGCCTATTCCCAGCACAACAATTTGAAATATTTGAAAAATTCTTTACGATCCGCTGTGGACAACTTTTTACTTCAACGCACACTGCACTTTCTGCTTTCAACTTTGTGTGCGTACAGCGATAGACAAGCAACCTAAATACTTAAAGACCTGTTCAATTAAAATATTTTAATGTGAAAGTTAAGTATGTTAATTCTAAGTGTTGTACATTTTGAGTAGAAGTATGTATTTATTTCTTGCTTAGATTCTCTATCACATGCACAAAATTATTTTAGGAATATTATATCTATATATATAAAAGGAGAAACTGACTGACTAACATATCAACGCACAGCCGAAACTATTGAGACTAGGAACGTGAAATTTTGCACAAGACTTCCTTTTATGACGTAGGCGAGCACTAAGAAGGGATTTTTTGGAAATTCACCATTTAAGGGGGTAAAACGGGGGTCCTAAGTTGGTACAGAGAAACCTACTTTCACCCTAGCAAAGCCGCTGGCAGAAGCTAGTTCTTTTTATAAAGTTATAATTTTTTTATTTGTAACAGAATTTATGGTCACATTAGGTATACAAAATTATCCAGATGGCGCGGAGATACCGCTCGGTTCCTCGCTAAGCGACAAGCCTCCTTGCTGGCCTGCCATCATGGGATCTGGAGGCAACAGTCCTTGCATGTATACACGATTTGCGCATGGAAATGCAACGCCGGGGTGAAACTCCGCGAGCGCGCTTAGTCGCGGCATGGCGGTCAGAGTTCCGGCGGGATCTCAAGGTGGAATAGCAACAGTGCCTGTCGCAACCCAGTGATAGACGACCTTACCTTCAGCATGACGTAGATCCTCACCGAACATGATATATTCGGGAGGTTCTTGCACTGTATTCGTGCGGATGAAACTCCCGGATGTCACCATTATGTGGCCCGCCGGAGGACACGGTGGAGCATACGGTATAGGTGTGTCCGGCCTGGGCAGAGAACCGCCGTGTCCTCGTGGGGGCGATCGGTGACAGCGATCTCTCGCGCCGGGCCTTGGCAGAGACCATGGTCCGGAGCAAAGAGGAATTTCAAATGGCAGCCTCTTTCTACGAAGCAGTAATGCTAACAAAGGAAGCGATCGCAAGCGCGAGGGATCGGCCCTCACGCCCCAGCCGCTAGTGTTCCGATCCCGATTGCCAGCCACCATAGGCGCGGGCTTGCGGACGGCGAGTAATGGGTAGCTCGCCGTCCGACCGTCCGGTAACTGTCCGAACCGAGCCCAAGTCGTCGACGGCGCGAAGTTTTCCACGCGCGCCTCAAGGAGATGTCAGCAAACCGTAGGGGTGGGGCCACGGGTTGTACGAAGGCCTCGGGGCCCTGGAACGAAGGAACGAAGGAAAGTGGGAACAGGAGTAGGTTTTAAACAGTAAAAGTCTGACACGAAAGGGCGGGAGATGTTATTAGATGATTTCCCACCTAAAAAAAGGTAAACAAAATGAATTGATACACTTGTGCGTCGAAGTACTCCTCTACATTATTTGTCGTCTATTACGTTTCTAGAAGACAGCCAGCCACTGCATGTCTAATGGCAATGGTAATTCTTCGAGAGAACGAGCCAGCTCTCGGGAAATTTAATTTAAGATTTCTAATATTTTAAATTTTCTAGTGCTAAGTACAACATAATTTTTAAACGTAGGTTTTTAATTGAACCGGGCTGTTACCTACCTATTATATATTATAAAAATGATATGATAACTTACTCGCTTTCGCTGATCCCCAAACACCTCGCAATAGTGATTTGCGTTAGGTCCATCCATTGCGACGAATCATATACTTCTAGCATCTCGTCAACAGGCACAACAACGCATGTTATCGGTTCTATATAATAATGATATTGGTGTTCCATTTCAAAAACTCCTTTTATGACCTTTGTAACATTATCGCCTTTCCCTTCTGGTTCTATAGATGGCGTCCCAGGAACGAATCTCTTACTATCTTTCTTTGCATCATCAATGGTCAGTACGGGAGCTGCACTGCTAACATTCTTGTATGTTACCTTGACCATTTTTGCTACCTTTTCAGCCAGTTTTTCGGTTTTCGCAACCACTATGGCAATCGGCTGGCCGTAGAACTTAATTTTTGTAGCTAGAATCTCTTCTTCATCTGTTTGCAGTTGAATGCCCGGAAACCCAAAGGAATTGACGCCAGGGATATCTTTGGCTGTAAGCAGATCTACAACACCCTCTATTGCCTAAAATAAAATATCATCATTTAAATTAAAATGACCTTGAGAAATAGTTGTTTTATACAAAGGTTGCTGTATTTCACAAACAGAATAAATATTTTACGTCAACGCTCTTACTGAGTTAGATATTATAATAATCTGTAAATAACATTTGTACAAATAAAGGTTTCCTTTATTTGTACAAATGTAGATGTTTTTAAAAGTAGATAGACATGACTTCCACGTGTTTCTTTGTGAACTCAGCTTCGAATTAATATTAATTTTTCTCCACATAAAAAAAATCATGTTTATCTTCTTAGATTATTGTTACATTATTACAATAAATTATAAGCACCAAAATGCAATTTTAAAATATAATTATTTAATTACTAAATATCACTGCTGCCGTTAAGTAAGAAATGACTCAATATATTGAATAGCAACATAACAGGTTACGAGGAACCAAAACAAACTGAAACTGAACAGAAGCCTAATGCCAATTAATTCTTAAAAAAATTTGCAAAATATATAAATCAGTTATTAAACAGTCAAAAACTCTTACCAAAACAGCTTCAACATCAATAGTATCTACTTCTCCAATATGTACTTTAGATAGTACGAATGCACCAAACACTTCCTTTGGTAATGGAGGGATATCATTAGCGAATGTAGCTTCACCTCCCGCTTGAATCTTCGCTTCAAGCTTGTCTACGGGCTGGTTTAACGGAAACAGTGAGGGGTCAGTCTGATAGTCTTCCTTGCCCGAAGATACGGGCCTTTTTAAAAGTTCCCCACCAGAAGTATATTTAGAAAGAGCTGTGCCAGCTGGACTGATGTTAAGGACGAACTGCAAGTAAAAAATTGTAAGATATAGCTATTAATTTTACTTTGGGTCACGTACAAATGGACCATAATTTTAATTTGTATTGGTATACTATTTGATAGCACAATTGGCGCAGTGGTTAATAGGCTACTGCGCTGCATGTCGCACCACACAATTATTTGTATGGCCTACAAATCTTAGTTATTAATTTAGCTTTACTTTTTTTAACCGACATTTTAACAATTCAAAAGTGCC
Organism: Mythimna vitellina; assembly: GCA_949316375.1. Taxonomy (NCBI): domain Eukaryota; kingdom Metazoa; phylum Arthropoda; class Insecta; order Lepidoptera; family Noctuidae; genus Mythimna; species Mythimna vitellina. The sequence goes on from OX438697.1 coordinate 18,285,079, forward strand.
TGTATTCTGTATTTTGAAGTGCCTGATTTCTGTTTATGGGTCTAGTGCCTTGTAAATGTGAATTTACATGTTTGTGAACACACTCACTATACAGGAATAACTCCTGGTGTGAGGAATGTTAGCTTACCTTATAAAACAGCCCCAAAGCCAGCTTCTTCCGAAACTGAATAGATGGTTCCCCAGGTATCTCTACTGGTATCAGCTCGCTGCTCAGTACTTTTATTGCTTCTTGTAAGTTCTTATCGTTGAATATGTTCTTTCCGATCAGATACTTTTCCGTTTTTGTGGCGTGATAAAAGTTCGGATCTATATTACCGTAAACGATACTTGCAGATTTTATTTCGTTCTTTTTTCCTATTTTCAGGAGATAAGCTGAGTGCACGAGAGCTAGAGAGTTCTGATTCCTTGGCATAATCTGAAATCATTTTAATTTTTTCAAACATTATAGAAAGGACGATAACTCATGTTTCATCCCAAAGAAATGTGGGTTAAAATTAAAATGATTGAATCTTGGATCAGCTAATTTACCTTATAACTCCTGAACACGTGTAAGCTACTCAGTGGCGGTAATTCCACGTTAATCATCAACACACCTTGCATATCAAACTTTAAGAATTCTTGCATCGTCAGCATCTTCGTTTTACCATCACAGAAACCTGAAACAAAACATGTTGAATTACCAAACAACTGCTTTAAATTCGTCTGAAGTTTTATCACTTCTCAGTATATAATGTTGTATTTGACTTTGTATTTGTGCGGTCATTGTACTGAAAATCCCTGACGACCTTCTTGGTACCAGCACAAAATTTGTTACTTATACATACAGTTTTCGATTTGTTTCTGATATAAGTGTATGCTCCACTCCCTGTGTGTGCTATGTCTGTGTCTGTGTTAACTAATTTTTCAAAAACTATCAATATGATAAAATTAAAAGCTTCCACTATTTGAAACTATCATAAAATATCTTAAGTACTTTAAAAAATACCCATTTTAAAAGATAAACTGCGTTGGGATTATCAACGATAACATTAATTAATAGACAAACTACTTACGAACAGTGACCTTGGCTCGAACGCATTCAAGCAGTATGAATATATCTGACTTATATGTGGGTATTTTGCGCTTGTACATCAAATTACCAGCTATGGACCCAATCTAAAAGAAAATTTATATCAATAAAACATAAAACCATTGTCGTTGACAATGTAAATAAAAATTGAAAAATAAGTTTAATTTCAAACTTTCTAATTACTGTCATTCAAAAAGGGCATATCAACCATTTTATGCGAAATGTCGTTATTGACATATTTAAAATCAGAAAAATAAGATGGATCTAATAATATTTTTAATATATTCTCCTGTAAGCTTTCATGCTCAGTGTTTGGGTTCACCAAACCGATGTTTAATGATTCAGTCGATTAGAAAGGGCGCATATCGCCCTTTTCCTTAATGGTGGCAGAGTATGTGAATCATATATTTACATAAACCTAGTCATACTTTTTTATATTCATTGAATCTGAAGTCACTAATTTCATCAAGGCCACTTAGTGGCCAGAGACCTTTTGACCTGGTATATCATGAAACTTACCTTTCTAACGGGTATATGAGCAATTAGTTTAAGATGTTTCACAAACTCTATCAAATATGCGAATTCATTCTTACTATCAGCAGCTTCTTTGAATATCTTGATACAATCCTCTAAAGATACATTGGCTCCAAGGACTAAGTTTTGGTCGAAAACATAAGTTTTAAGAGAAGACACATCACTTATGTCTACCAAAACTCTAGGATATACAAATGTCTCGACAATACCTGAAATTTTACAATACCTTTATCATTTACTAGCTTCTGTCAGCGGCTTCACTCACGTGAAAGTAGAAAATGGTTCCTAGGGAACATACTCCTAGAAGAAAATGTATACTATATGCTATTCCAGAATATGGTCTACTCGTGTACCAAATTTTATCGAAATCTAAAGGAGTACAAACAGCTGAGCGGATTTGGACGAAATTTGGCACTATGTCTTGGTGTAGTATATATATACACATATGTGGGCAGGCCATAATTATGGCGGTAAGTCCCCTCTTTGAGGAGTGGCTGGAAAGTCCTCACGGCGTCCTCACCTTCCGCATGACGCCGGTTCTCACCGAACATAGTCAGTTCGAGAAGTTCTTGCACAGGATTCATGCCACTGTGTGCCCCAACACATGGTACAGGTGTGCGCCGCTTGGGCAAAGCACCGCCGAGTCCTCGTGGGGGAGATCGACGGCAATGATCTCTCGTGCCGGGCCTTGGTACAGGCCTTGGTTCGAAGCGAGGAGCTAGTAGCAGGCTCTCGCCTCCTTCTGCGATGCAGTAATGCTAGCAAAGGAGGAGCGTGAGGGAGCTGCCCTCACGCCCCAGCCGCCGGAATCCCGATCCCGACTTCCGGCCACAGTAGGCGAGAGCTTGTGGACGACGAGCAATGGTTAGCTCGCCATCCGACAGTCTAGTAACCGTGCGGACCGAGCCCAAGTCGTCGACGGCGCGTACTGTTTATTTCTTTATTATAGATTACAAGAAAAGCATTTTTTATTTCTTGTAATGCATTGTACAATGAATTGTGATGCACTAGCGTCATACTCTATTTACTAATCTGAAATAATTCGTGTTCTTCACATAAAACAAAAGATCAATTTTATGACGCTAATGGTTAATACCTACCTGCAGTGACACAAATTATAATCTAGAAACTTACATAACATGTTTTTAGTTAATATACTCACCCTTTCCAGTGTTTCCATCAATTAACATATACGAATCCACCCCATGCTCGTTTAGAACATCAAAAATTGCATTAATTTCATAGACCTTAAAGAATTTGTACTTCCCAAAATTGAAAGAAAGAGTGCTTTCATTTTTAACATCAGCTACGATGCTCCAATCACTGCAGTCACTTTTTGTCGAGCATTTTCTCTGGCAGTATCTTCTGGAGGTGTTATTGGAACATGTATTGAGTTCCTCAATATCCCTAACTTTCTGGCATATATCTGGAGAGGCATCAATGCCAAACGACTTGATCGTGTCTAAAATAGGTCTGAATCCTGTACACCTACATGTATTGCTGCCAAAAGATTGCTCTAGTTCGGACATTGTGAGGTTCTTGTCAATTAAACTGAAAACAAATTGTCACAATCAAAACATCGTAAAATACCTTTTCAGTCAATAAATCAATACAAACTTGATATACCTCCATACCTAGTCAGCTGCATGACCCATCCTGGAGTACAATACCCGCACTGGGAGCCGTTGAACGCCACGAGTCGTTTCTGCACATCACTGTAGCCGTCTAAGCGATTGCCGACACCTTCAACAGTGGTCACCTCCCAACCGTTGCAGGAGAACACCAGTACCAGGCACTATTATTTAGTTTTATTTTTATTATGTACACACAAATATTTAGTTGCCTAAACAGGCCGATTTTTTTCTAGTGCGCCTCACCATCAACGATTGCATCACTACTTAACACCAGGTGGGAGCGCAGTCAAGCACTAGTTTATAACAATAAAAAAATTATTATTTTACTGCTCACGTGTCAACAAAGTTACAGCGGTGTAAGGTAAAACACTCAAATATTTAATCAAACCAGAAAACCACACTTCACAGCTATTATAGAAGCTATATAGAAGGCGCAATTGGACCTCTTTTGTGTAAAGATTAATAAAAATAGTTTGCGTAAAATACAAACTAAAGTTTGAAAGTAGATTACCTATGTACAAAATAAAATAGAACTAAAAAATTGGAAACGACATGTAAATCATATTCTGCAGTCAGAGTTTACGCATACTTTCGGTCAGTTAGTTTACGTAGATTGTCATACGGGTACTTACGGAATTAACTGAGAAGGTCTCAACCAAGCCGCTGGGGAATCTCCTCGCTCGTACCATGACGATGCAGGAGCCGCAGCCTCCCTCGTGACACATAGCTTTGGTACCCGGCAATGCAAGGACATAGCGGAGGTACGCATTCAGCGTTGTTTCCCGAGGGGTGCATTCGTCCACTGGGAAAGAAAACACACTTTATCTGGTTTGTTGCGAAGTAAAACTTTTCTGTTGCTTCGCAAACACAATACTAGATTTACAAACGTTATTGTTAGAACAAAAGCGACGGAAATAATATCTGACAACTCATTTTGCAGGCAAATTTATAGATAAAATTTTTCATTCGGTATTAATTTTTCATTAAGTACTTATGCTAGCTGTTGTATGATCTATTTCAGTTGCTTGTAAAAAAATAAAGTCAGTTAAAATGTTACACTAAATAAAACCTTGTCATAAAATATCAAATTTGCTCATTCTTATTACTATGTTGCCTACTGGCAACATAGAAATATCTGGACATGTCGCTATGTTTACTGCACAGAGATAACGACTATTCATTATGTCGTTATTGCCTTAGGGCCGTAATATTATAGAGCTACTTGTTAAATAATAGTAGGAAAATTACAGTAATATAACTGTAGTTTTGTCATCAGTAGGCAATGAGGTTGGGGCTAAATACGTTGGACGGTCAGTACAATTTTATGAATTTCGTAACCATAGAATAATCTCAGGATACTTTGCATCGGCCGGTATTGCAGCAAAATTCGAAATTCGGAAAACTGATAAGAACTAAAATAGTGCTGATGAAGTGTGAATTCATTGAGAAAAAGGAATCAGTTTTTTTTTAATTATTTAATTCATCCCGCTGAGCGAGTGGTAGTGTCAGACTTACTGACTAAAACCCACTCCGCAGTTGCCTTTTGCTTCCCAGGGCTGCGGTGACTTTTCTGAACAATACAAATTTATTATTCCCTATTGTACTTTTCCGAATTTATTATAAAAAAACTAGCAAAATGTCACCCCATCTTCAGAGTAGTAAATTATGCCATCTCTTTAGGGGTGTGTAAAATTTTGACTCCTTACCTGCTTGCATTAGGTTTGTCTTTGGTTTATTTAATACTATTATTCAATACAGTCACATTACTTATATCTTAAAATAATTAAACTATTTTATTTGCATATAAATAATCCTACCTGTGCATTTTTTCCCGTTCACGGCAAATTCTATTTTAGACATGACTGGAGCGTTCAGTGTAAGTGCCCGGTTAAGACTGTGTTATTTTGGAAGCGTTAGTATTATAATATGAACGCCATATCAAACATCTACATAAGCGATGGGAATATTTTATTACTTCAATCGTCACTGTTTAGTTATTTCATGATTATTTGAACAATTGTTTTAGTACCTTAGACACGTGTCATGTGTGATCGTATTTCGGTCGGCTTGGCTTTAATTTAAAGAAACCTTTAAATTACCTTTATTGCTACGATGTGTACTACTAAGAGAGTCTAATATTAATAACAAGGCCAATCCTGTTGCATTCAATCTGCCATATATAAACCCTCTTTAATTTTTTTTTTTCAAATAATTAATTATTTCTGATATGGCAGGCTTTAATGTACTTATCTGTTTTGTGTAACTGCACTCGATCAAATTTTTTAACACATTTTTTTTTTTTTAATTTTTTAAATATTGTTGAGTATTGTCAGAAATGGTGCTAAGCATTACGTCTGCTGCCTCCTCCTATAGACCTACTACGAGCTGTCTATGCCGGAGAGCTGGCCTGCCACCAACATTAGACTCCAATGTAGAGGGTGAAGAACCCGGATATTATAAACTAAGTAAATCTTTGCTTGGTTTAAAAAAGCAATGCGATGATGAAGTGACAAAAACTCCGAACTGACATTTTTGCAATTTTACTTTTTTTACGTAGATAGACTTTTAATAATCGCTTGCGTGAGCTGGCATACCTTATTTATAGCGTATGTTACTTTTTAAAATAAGATATAAAGGTATTTGCTTTTGCCAGCTCACGCAAACGATTATTAAAAGTCTATCTACGTAAAAAAAGTAAAATTGCAAAAATGTCAGTTAGGAGTTCTTGTCATTTCATCGTCGAATGGTTTATTTATTTACACCCGATTTCTGAAACAACTATTATTACAACTTTTAAATTATCAGCTGTGTCAAATCAATTGGGGTTGCTGAAACAATGTTAAGCAAAAAATTAACTAATCTATGATCATTAGATTTGACACGTGGATTGTTTTTAATTATGGTCACATTGATTATACTCTATTCGCGATAGCATTAGACAGAAGTTAAAAAAGGTTGTTTTTTAGGGTACACTTTGTAAAAAAAGTACAATATATATACCCTGCTTTAATTTTTTAATAAATTATTTAGTTCTTACTCACACTACTAATGCCCATGTTAAAAACCTAAAAGAAGCAGGGGTTGTCAGTACCTGGAACGTTTTTTTTTATATTATTAGTTATTAATTTCTAGTTGAATGTTGTGAATGTTAGATAATTATCTTGTTGCCTTGTATTGTGAACAATTCATATGTTTTGTAAGGAGAAAACTTGATGATACTTTTAAAAAAATTGTAAAATTGTTTGAAATGAAATCGCGTTCGCTCACTTATTGTCTTTCTATTGTGTCTCTAATTACGGTATTCGAAAGGTTAAAAAAAAAAACATTTCAAGTGTTTAGTACTTACCTTACAATAATCAAATTTATGTACTTAGATAAATTTGATGAATTTGATTTGATTTTATTTGATTTGTTGTTACCTACTTAGGTAATGTAACAATTTTATATTAAAACTATTATTTGTTAAAATTGTTTGAATTTAACTCGAAAAACAAATGTTGTGCACACCTGCTTCTATGAACCTCTTTTGTCTAATGCAGAAGTGAACGGAGTATAGATATTTCAGTTTATCATTCAATAGGTCATTCTTATAGTTCATTCTCAATTGTCAAAAAATGCCATAAAACCTTGTATCAAACCGGTAAAAAAAAATAACCGGCGTCGTCCTTGATAACATCATCATTGCCATCTCGCCACAGATAAATACGTCAAGACTCGCATTAATTTCAAATAATTGTGTGTAGTGAGAATAATATTCTTGAAATGGCTTCACGAGAGAAAGATTTCTCGTCACCACCCTAGGTTGACTGGTAGAGAATGCCTAAGGCATTAAGTCCGCCTTTGTACTTTATTTTGCACGAAGTTTAAATAACAAATAATTTCACAGAAAGATAAAAGTGTAAACTGTTAGAACTGGTTTAGAAGTACGCCTCAAATAAGTTACAAATTTTACATAAGTGAAGAAATACCTACATGTTATTGGTAATTTATAATGTTTAAATCAGGGACCGTTTTCGGTTAAAGTTAAACTACCGGTATTAAAATGCGGTACCGCTTTATTTTGATGGTACACCGAAACCGGTTAAGATTTGCGGCTATGCTACCGGTATAAAATAACGATAGATATTTTTTTTTAGGTACCTAACACCCTCTAACCTTTATTTAACCTTTACTCAACCGAAATAATTCCGGTAGATACCGAAATTATTTCTTGTGCGAGTACCTAACGCAATGTCGCATATATGCGGCGTTGCCAGCTCTCGCGACACGTGTATTGCGATTGCGCGTTCTATCTCGCACCTTCATTCACAGTGTGTTTGTAAACTGTCACAACAAGCAAAGTGTGCTCTATTTTGTGAGATGTAAAAGTACTACACCTAAGTACTAATTTATTTATTATGAACTAGCGACCCGCCCCGGCTTCGCACGGGAGCAATGGTAATACCACCGCAACCGCTATGTCCCTGCATTTTAAATCTGTAATAACTTCGAAAATATTCATTTATATTACATGCCATTTTGATCTATATTAAATGTTCAATGTATTTAAGGTACTTAATTGGATAAGGATTAATAATAATAATTAATGAATGCTGTATTGCTTAAAATCGCTTCGTAAATAAGCCATTATTTCTCGTAAAAAGTAAAGAATAAAAACTCAAACATTTTTAATTTTCTTTTTAATGGCGTATACACACAAAACAAGGCAACAAGATAATAATTTAACATTCATACAAATAGAAATAGCTGGGTATAATGAAAATGTTCCAGGTACTGACAACCTCTGCTTCTTTTAGGTTTTTAACATGGACGCTAGTAGTATAAGTAAGAACTAAATAGTTTATTTAATTAAAAGCCTCAAAAATTCAGAAGACGATAAGTTCAAATGAATTAATTTAAGTATAACAGTTGGTATATAAATTGATTATAATAAATTCAGCATCTATCTTAACTGTGATAAAGCACAGTATACAGATGTTGTACTTTTATTACAAAGTGTACCTTTAAACAACCTTCTTTAACTTCTGTCTAATGCTATCGCGAACAGAGTACATGCATAGGTATATAGAGACAGACAGCAGGTTGCGACTTTATCTTGATTGAGTCCCAGCAGTGGGAACATACAAGACGCACAGGATCGGTCGTTGTGGCGTCGCTTGGGGGAGGCCTATGTCCAACAGTGGACTTTTTTCGGCTGAAATGATGATGATGATGATGAGTGGGAACATTATAAGGCCGACTATGCTATGCTATGCAGTGAAGTAGCTACTTTTGTAACAAAGATTAAACTGTATTTTATAGAATTTTTTAAGTCAAACTAAACATGGTAGGTACTTAGCACTATAATTTGCTGATAATTAAGTTGTTATGTAGATTCTTTTTGTGTTGATAAATAAAAACTTTAATAATTACCTACGTATATTCCATTTATTGACGTAGGTACCCATTAGTACTAAATTTTTATCTTAGAATACATTTACAAATGTATAATACGTACTACTTACAAAACAATTGAGTATCTGTATCTAATAGTAATTAGTTTAAAAAAAAACAGGCGTATTTTATTTCTAATAAGAAACGTAACAAGTGATTTATATTATTTACTAGCTGTTGCCCGCGACTTCGTCCGCGTTAACTTCGTAAAACTGTACAATCACTCTGTGCTTGCAATTCATTCCGAAAGCATCGCAATTATTTATTGTACTTTAACAGAAAACGGTTAAAGGTAAAAAAGCAAATTACCTTCAGGAAACATGTTATGTACTCGTCCAGATCCAGATGTATGAACGTCAATAAATAGAAAGAGTATGTATGGGTCATAGCAGTTGGCATTTCTGCCTACCCCAAGGAACAAACATACATAAACTAATGCCTTTTGCATTAGTTTATGTATGTTTCTGGTTTATGTTCTGGTAAAACAACATTGTATGATTTTAAACCCTCGCCACAGTGAGCACGCCACAATCGCAGCGGTAATGCCTGTCTTTGAGGAGTGACTACAGAGGCGTCACGGCATCCTTTTTTCATGCAGGACTCACCTGATGTGGGTGTTCCGGAAGGTATCTGTATTGAATTCTGCGGGAAGAAACACTCAGGTCTCACCATTGTGCGGATCGCCAGGAGAATACGATGGAGTATACGGTGGAAGTCAGTCCCGCTTGGTCGGAACGCCGTCGCAGCCATGTCCTCGTGGGGGCAATTGGTGGAGAAAATGATAACCAGTCTTCCTTAAGTGAAGCACTACGATCAAAGAAGGTGGGTTCCCAGCCATCGCAAACACAGGACTGCGGTGGTGCCGTCCGGCCGTCACGTCGTCGTTAGACAGCTTTGCACCTCGTTTACCTCTAGTAAACGAAGGAGCATAATCGGGACACCAACCTTCAGCTGGGTAATGTGCAACTGATAGTGCAAAGCCTTAAGTGAATTCAAAAACTACCATCATCTATCAACTATCTTTCTCCACAAAAGTACTTATAAAAAATTTGGGAGAGAATGCTTGCATTGATTGTTGCAGTTTGATCATTTTGGGAGTTACTTGTTCATTCACCTATGATTTTTTTGGCGTGTATTTAACTGACGTCCCCGTATATCACACAAATGTTTTCTTGATAGTGGGAACTACCCTATAAAGAGTCTCCAACTTTTGAATGAATTTCGGCGACATCTTGTGCGTGTGTATCTCCGTCCAATCGAACTCGCATATTGATGGCCAAACCGAGAAATTACTGACGCCGATTGCCTCTATGAGGACACGGCGGTTCACCCAAGCTGAATAGACCTCCACCGCATACTACACCAGGTCCTCCGGGCGATTCGCAAAATTGTAATATCAGGGTACTTCCAACCAAATCCGGAAAAGCAACCGTTTGAAACATTCACAACAATCCTGAGCTTGTGCATCCATAAAACAATGAAATTACGGTAAACAAATGTGGCAGCCGATTAGTATTATCCCTGAGATTGGCCTCCCTCAGGGGTTTGTTCCAGTGTTGGTCAACATTCACTGCAAGAAGGTAACGTCCAGATGTCGACGCAAGGCTGCAAGGAATCTGAGATACATCATACGTTGTCGAACTATGATCAGAAAAACACATTTGATCCCGTTTTATATGAAGCAGTGACTGCAAATAATAAAACACGCCATTATTAGGCCGCAAGGTGCCATCATCCCGGAGGACACAGTGGCGCAATCAGTGGAGGTGTGCCCCGCAAGGGCGGAGTACTACTTTGTCCTCGTGGAGGCAATCGGCGTCAGTGACCTCTCGCGCCGGGCTCTGGTTTGGGTGAGATCCAGAGCGAGGAGTAATGGCAGGCGGTCGCCTCCTTCTGCAAAGCCGTAATGCTAGCGAAGGAGGAGGCCGCAAGCGTAAGGGAACGAACGTCCTCACGCCAATCCGAGATTCCGACCCCGACTACCAGCCACGGTAGATGCGGGCTTGCGGACGTCGAGCGATGGGTAGCTAGCCGTCCGGCCGTCCGGTATCTAGTTGACCGGACTGAGCTCAGTCGTCAACAGCGCGTAGTGATCCACGCACTCCTAAAAGAGATGTTGCAAAGAGCAACTGAAGGACACAGGTGTGGTTTTAGTCAGTAAAGATTGACACGCCATCCCGCTCCTACCAGAGCGGGAAAAGTCATTAGATGATTGCCAACATTAAAAAAAAGGTGCCATCATCATCATTATCATTTCAGCCGAAAGACGTCCACTGTTGGGCATAGGTCTCCCCAAGTGTCGCCATAATGACCGGTTCATGCATCGGATTACGCGACCCTCACCAAGTTATCGGTCCACCTGGGGGCCTTCCAATGCAAGATACCATGTAACCCCTTCCGAAAATTTGGCCGTGTTATTTTAAAGTCAATAATTAAATACACATAAGTATTTACTTTTATCGCCTTTGGTTACAGTAAAAGTTGTTAAAAATGCCTCCGTCTAACACCAGTAGTTTTAAAATACACAATGCCATCTATCAAATTTAATATGAAGGTCAACTTTCATTGTCATCATTTTTTCTACTTTGAGTCTTTAGATGGCGTTGCGAGTTGCGTGTGGTGTCATATTTAACTTCTTGAAAACTTTAAATTCATGCCGTTAATATTTCATATGCTTTGTTTCATTGCGATGAAACAAAGCCTAAGTAATATATCAAGTTACACAGAATTTTAATGTATAAAAGCCATCTACATCGACTTCTAACATTTTGCGTGATACGCACACAACTAAAAACTTCTACAGATATATTATGTGTAGATATATAAAAAAATGTAAGCATGCAAAAATATATAAAAAAATCTTATTTACCGTGAAAAAATAAAACCAAAAATTTCGCAAGAGAGCCACATGGGATTCGAACAACCTATAAATTATACGCAAGTCTAGATACGAAACCACTGCGCTACGGTCTTCGGTGATTAAAATTTAAAATAGACGTTCTTATATAAACGTCATAATTGACTGGTTGGCTCCTTATCGATGATAGCGTGATGATTTTCGTTGCAGAAGTAATATTTGCAGCTAAATGGAATAATGTAATATTATTGTACGTGATTTTACTCGCCGCTTTGATTTTATTATGTGCTTTGATTAGTTTTTACAAAATATTAAGAAGATATCGAATAGAAATGTCAATTTTGTTTCGTTAAAATGGTAAAAGTTAGTTTTATTACAAAAAAAAGGATAAAATAATGACAAAATTTTTAACTGTAACTGGGGATCGAACTCGCGGCAATTGTCGTTCAATACCTACATTTTCGATTATTGCTCACCCCCCATAGGAAATAGCGTGATAATTTATTGCCTATAAGTTGCCCTGACCTATAAGGATTATGTATGCAAAATTTGAACAGGATCGGTTCAGTAGTTTTTGCGCCAATTAATACCACCGCAAAATAATTTTACTGTTTTATTATATGTATAGATATATTTCCTTATATTACTGTGAACGTGAGAACAATGTTGATTGCTTTTTTTTCCCTTTCAGTATTTTAACGTATGTCTGGCAATTTGAGTATATTCTGCGGCCTACCCAAATGCCCTTTCCTTGGTATTGTTCGTCAAGTCGTTGAGCTCCTTAGTAGTCCTGTGTTGAGCTTTACGAATACTGACAGATGCTTGCACTGACTGGACAGGTCTATTCAAATCTGTATGGTTCTTTCTTCAAAAGATCATCTCAGACAAATCTGCATGGTTCTCCTGTGATTTGACCATTACCTACATATTAACTGTATGGACTTTAAAAGAGACCTTGACCCCTGAGTTTGTTTCGGTGTGTGTGTTCGGGTGTCTTCTCAGGGTAGTCAGCTAGGAAACACCGGCCTCATCTAGTTTAAAATGACGAAAAGGTGTTTTTTTATACTTACTTACAAAATAAATATAAATGATAAATGATATTTATTTTGTAAGTAGGTTTAAAAAAAACACATTTACACGTCAATTTTTTTTTTTGTCATTTTTAACTAGATGAGGCCTATATCATTATCATCGATATCATTTCACATTTTTCAAAAACATCAATGATGTAATAGCCAAGGTGCTGTGTTACTCACTGGCGCATCAACGCTCAGTCTAAACCCATAACGCTGAAATAATGTACAGTGGTTTCTTTCATGAAAGAAAGCATTAAAAAAAGCATAGAAAATGATTCTTTCAAAGATTGATGCGCCGGCGCAAATATACTACTCGGTTACTTCCAGATTGTTCCCATTTTTTTCATAATTCAGTTCTGATGAGATGAGTTCCATGAGGAATCGAGGGAACTTCTCAAATATTCTAGGCAACTATATAGTGGTTTTTGTATTTTCATCGAGAACTACAAACAACTACTTTAATTTACAGTCAAAAAGTGTTGATGAAGTGGAACTGATGAAGAAGACCAGAAATGGCCAACGAAACTTCACCCTCACATTGATATCACAATGAAGATAGATAAGTAACTATAACAATACAAATAAATAAATGGTTCTGAATAGTTGTGTTGAAAATGGTAATGTATGTAACGAAGTGATTTGATGATGATGATGGAGTCGAAAGGTAGGCACTGGAACTCCATAATTAATCAATGTAACCTAGACGTGTTTGGGCTTATTAGAATTGTGTGTTGTTTGGAGATAGGTGGAACAGAGAGTAAAGTCCCGCAAACCTCCGTTGAAAAGGGACGATCCTCCGAGTTCCAACTGAGACGGGTGTTATGTCTGATGGGCAATGCCCGATAGATGATTTCGGGCTCCGGGCAACTTTAATTGCGCGATGCACTTTGGTTATAAGGTACTATCGAACCAATATGATGATGGAGCCAGAAAATAGGCACAGGACCTCCGTAATTAATCAAGCCTAGCCGTGTTTGGGCTTATTTGAATTATCATGAGGTTCACTTTGGCTATAAGGTGCTATTGAACTGACCTGATGATTGAGCCGGGAGGTCGATGGGGACTTCATAATAAAATAATGTATCCTAGCAGTGTTTGGGTTAACTCGGATTGTCATGAGAAAAAGGCACTCTGGCTATGAATGCATCACAACTAAAAAGTGTGAAATAAAAAACTTATTACAAAAATAAAATAAAAAATACAAACGATTAAAATAACTTTAATTTCGGTGTTACATAACAAGCAAACAATACCAAAAACACCGACTTCCGAAATTAAAGTTATTTTGAGCGTTTTAATGTTTTGTTTTTTGTAGTGAAGTCGGTTATTTTATTTTTTGTATAAAGTTTTTTCTTATAGAATTTCTTAATTCTTGGAACCTGTCTGGACTCGCTTCTCATAAAATGGTGTTGAAAGTAGGTTGTCCTGATATTTTATTAAAAATCCTGAATCCACCTAAACATTCCAGTGGCACGCGTTTGCTGGTAAAATCACTAAAAACTTTCATAATAGAGTGCACAATACTCACTGCAGGTGGTACCAGAGAAGATGTATTGATTCCAAGATGTATTGAATCTTGTTATCTATTTATAATCATTTTAATTTTATTCATAGTTTAATTAATCAATCATAATTATATAATTTAATCAGTCATTTTTAGTCAATGTTTTTTTTTCAAATTATTATTTTTAATTCTTTTTTTGTAAGTAGGTATAGTAACTTGTTTGAAATTAGAAGTTATTATATCGATAATAACTTCTAATTTCAAATAGGATATTATAAATATATTATGTGAAGCCGTTTTTTTTTTATGCGCATGTGGTGTTAACCTTTAACTAATTGTTACACTAACTTGTTAATGTTAACCTTATCATTAAATTTGAAATTTATATTGTTTACACATATACATTGTTGGTTAACCTAAATAAATAAAAAAATCCCTCCGAAATTTTCTAATACCATCGGATTTACCGTTCCAATATAAACGCCTACAATTTACGCCTACAATTTAGATATCTTTTACAATGACCATTAATAAATCGCAGGGTCAAACTTTCAACGTTGCAGGCTTAGATTTAAGCGTTAAATGTTTTTCACATGGCATTATATGTCTCTTTCAAGAGCAACCTCAAAAGAAAACATGTTTGAGGAAAAGGAGAAGGTTCTGTGTTCGGCTGAATGTATTTTTTTATGTATTACCGATTTTGAAATATTTTTTTTTTATTGAAAGTTTATGCTTCCGAGTTGGTCCTATAGAAATATTGTTATGATCTGATCATGAAGTTCATGATAACGAAGATATGGAACAGAACTCCTCATAGAATCACAACAGAACCCTCGTTACAAGTAAAATTGCTTTGTTTATACGTTTAGTCGTAGGGAATTCTATTCTATTCTATTTTTTATTAATGACAAATAGAGCTGATATCGACTATTCTGCCAATTTCGAAAGTAAATTGGATAAGCAAGTATATATATCATTAACATAAGGAATTAAACAGTATGATAAGCATAGTAATTATTATGCTAAGTCGTAACTGTAATAACTATGTATAAATTTTCGATTGATACAATTGAGACTAGACGGCGTTGTGTGGTAGTTGTAAAAAAAAAAAAATTGGACTTCCTCTGTGGACTGGACTGAAACTAACATTGAATATATACCTACACGTTACCACAATTAAGTAGAATTCAAGGCTCATAATTAAATATTTTTGTGATAGATAAAGCTCATTAGCGCCACAAGCAGTTCTGGATAGGGATATGTAAGAAGGGCGAGGCATTAATTGGAAAAGGAATCCTGAATTTCGAGACACGGCTATATAAATCTAAAGGTCGAATGTTGTTTGTGCATTCCAAAAATATGTGATCCAATGTACCTTTTTCCAAACCACACTCGCATATGGAAGAGTCGCGAACTCGGATTTTTTCCAAGAAGACAGGAGTACAGCAGATCCCTAAGCGGATTCTATAAAGGACGGAAATGACTGACTTAGACATTTTTTTTAAAAGAGTAGAACCAAGGTTTAGACTTTATGGTTGGCTGTACTGCGTAAAATTCAAAATTTAAATGTTTATATTTCACATGTAGGCCACATGGGCACTTATAAAACGTCAGAAGCAAGTGCACGGTTCCAATTGGTCGTTTCCTATGGAGAAAAACCGGCAAGAAACTACATGTTTACTCTTTAAAAAAAAATGTTGTTCTTACAATATTTCCATATTACAGTATTAGTAGATATTACGTAAGGACAGTGTAGACCAGTCAATATTGTACTTAAAAATACAATAAAAATAATCATAATAAAAAGTGAGTCATAATAGGAAGTAATCTAATAATTCGCGGAGTCTACAGTGTTCTCACATTCACATTATAAAAAAGAGGTTACATAAAAAAAGGCAAGAAAAACTAATTAATTACAACTATCAATAAATGAGACGTTAACAAAATAATAGTACGAATGCCGAAAACACAGATACAGGTCTGTAATTAGAGGGATCACTCTTACTACATGATTTGAAAATTGATACCACTTTACTATGTTTCATTAAATCAGGGAATATACCGCTGTCTAAGCATTGATTAAATATGCATGTTAGGACAGGAGCAATTGTATCAATAATATCTCTTTTTTTTCATTAATGGATATGCCCCATTATAATCTTCAGTGTTTTTATTTGAATCAACAGAGATACGCTTAAATTCAAAGGTTGGTACATCCTTAGCGAAATTTACTTTTAGAAAAGATTTAGCTAACAAGAATATAGAATAAGAATATAATAGAAGTTACGAAATCTTTCCCGATTTCGTAACTTCTATTGGGATGTTGGTGAAGAAGTTTTGTAACGTTTCAACCACTTCAGTCCAATCCGAGATGATTTTATTATCAATTTTAAGAGACAATTCATTCCCATCTTGTAGGTTTGTAACAAACACACCAACAGCTGTTGGTGTTATGGAAAGTGGGTTTGCCTCTGGTACGTGTCTGCATATCAGACATGACGATGATGGCGAACGTGGCTATTGGGGACCCCAAAAAAACCCCATTGACAAAAAGGCAAAGCTGAGTTCAGCATCAATCATGAGCGCAAGTAGAAAAAATATAACTACCCTAGGAGGGTACCAGCATGCAGGAGAATCCCTCCCCCAGCAGAGCTAAGCTGCCCCTCGTATTCCTCGTATTACTACCGCCTCGGGTCTTCGGACCCCGTACCGTCCTCCGTGGCCGCTGTAAAACTAACATCTTATTTACAACGAAGTCGAAAATGGAAATATGAAATATAATTTATTATGTTCGTCGTGTGTGATAGTCCATTGAATTGTATGGCGAGCGATATTGTATCTTAAGATATAAATGGTATCTTAGCCGTGTGCAGCGCCCCTTAGTGAACTCCACTGCGGGTGACGTAACCTACGATAAACTTATTATTTGCGGTTGGTACAGTAATCGAGTCTAGGGATCGAACCGCCAAATTAAGTTTTTCATTGTATGTACTTTTCCGGGATAAAAAGTACCCAGTGGGCACCACTCCCAGGATATTAAAGAATAATTATACCAAGTTTCATCGCAATCGAACCGGTAGTTTTTGCATGATGCCTGAACAAACAGACAGAGAAAAATATTTTTTAATTGTATTTTTGGGTTCGGTGTCGGTCTAGTAACACAGTGCCATATATTTTTTTGATATTTTCAATGTACAGAATTTTAACTTCTACACGTACTTCTTCTATTATAAGTATAGATATCTATAGGTTTCCTAAAAGAGATAATATATTTTAAATGTTATGCGCACGGTTTCGTTTACGTAAGGAATTCTCTTAGTGTACCATTAATTAGGTAATGTATAAATAATTTAAACAAAAATAAACAGGAAAATAGAAACGGCTGAAACACTTCACAGATCAAAGTTTTTATTAGTCTAAATTAACAATTTAATAATGAACACAAAATAGTACATAATAGGAATCGATTCAATCTATAAACTGCATGTAGAATGACATAGAAAAAATTACTGATTATCTTAATATAAATAAAAACTACCACCAGCATAACACAGGACCAGAAAATTATAAATGAGGGAAAACATTTTTTAGACTATTTAACACTGAAAAACAAAAACTAATAAATTGACTATAAAGAAAACAGTCATTGATTAAATTATAGGTAATGCTAGATTTATTACATTATAAAGCTAAATATTTTATTCAATAAAAAAATCTTTCAAGTTGTCAACAGAAATAAATTTAATCACAAAGCACATTGCATTCATAATATTTTTTAATAGCCTATTTGTGTCCCACTGCAAGACAAAAGCTAATCAATCCTTTTTCCCTCTGAACCTATCCATCCCCTGACTAAATTCAACACCAAAAAGCACCAAACAAAAACACACAACTTAAACCATGACACTCATTAATATGTAATGTAATCACAAGAAACAATAATAAAAGATAAAAGGTCAGAAAATATAATAATGAAGAAAAAATAAACACAAAAACTACCTAGACAAAAGAAATTCTTCCGGCTTCACATCTAATGCCTTTAATATAACTTCAGCTTCGTAAGGCACCGCTAAAACAAAAAAAAAGCAATTTTAATTTAAGACGGTCTAAAAAACTTAATTTGCTTAGCCTTTTCCAATCACAACTTACCTATACTGCCGTCATAAGAAAGAAGGCCGTAACTGACACTTTTGTCAAAAATGAGTTATTAACACATTCGGAATCAGCAAAGAAAATGCCATCTTAATCTCATTTCTGATAAAATTGTCAGTTACGCCATTCTTTCTTATGACGGCAGTATAGCTGGAAAGAGGATGCCGAATACCACTTTTTCCCTGTATAAGCATGGCCGGATTTACCTAATGGCTAAATGGGCTGCAGCCCAGGACCCCATGGATGCAAAGGCCCCTAGGCCCACGCCTCATTGAAAATAATCTACAAGACGGTTTAATAACAATGAACAAATTAAGTAACTGTTTAACCATTGATATCGCTGCTAATACGGCAGGTCAATGATGGTTTGCAAACGCTCAACGTTGGTGTTCAAGTTCAGCCTGTGTTAAAGTATAAGTACTATTCAAAGTCTTTCTCGTTAGCCATAATAACTCATAACCAGCTGAAGGTTACACAGGTAATGGGACGACATTTGTGCAGTGATCGATCGTTGTCGAAAAGGTACTCTTCAGGAGACATATAAAACTGATTTTTGACAAAATGCCAATTATTTTGACTAAGGGCCTCCTAATAGTATTAACCCAGAGCCTAACAATTTCACGATCCGCCCCTGTGTATAAGTATGTAAAAGACTCTACAGAAACCTTTCAATTGCGTCAACAAAACAATAATGCCATGCATAATAACGCACATTTAAATAATGAGAAGAATACTCACGTGTAGTAATCCATTCATTAGGATCATAGCCAGAGTCCTTGCGGGACTCCATGATACATTGTCGGAGCGCATGCGTCACCCCGTGAGACAGACAGATGCCCATCTCTCCACAAGCTGGAATATTAAAATAAAAGAAAATAATTCAGCCCAAGTACAACCTAAAGTGAAAATCACCAAAAAAAAAACGACGAGGTAATGAAACTCGATAAATCCCGATTCAACGACATATTGTGCTTATTGATAACAATTGCATTTGTTTATTGATGAATACTGCATCGCAGAAGGTTTTCGTTTATAACACAGGTTTTAATGGGCGGACAGGTTCATCATCTATCCTGGTCACGGAAACGGCGAGAGATATCGTGCAGTGTTCCGCAGGGATCGGTACTAGGACTGCCCTTGTGGAACAACGGGAACGAATACGTGCTGCGCGACGACCTCCCTGACGGTCAGCGTGGTCTGTTACGCAGACGACACGCTGGTCCTGACGCAGGGAGAGTCGTACCAGGTGGCGGTCGAACTAGCGACACGCGGGGTTGCGACAGTCGTGGAGAGGATCCAGCAGTTGAGACTTGAGGTGGCACAGCACAAGTCCGAGGCCATGTGCTTTCACGGCCCTTGGAACGCGCCACCACCGGGTTCCCAAATAACGGTAGTAGGTCGACAATGAAGTACCTGGGACTAGTCCTCGACAGCCGGTGGAATTCCGAGGAGCACTTCCGATGTATGGCTCCCAAACTGGATCGGACTGGGGCGTCTAGACCCCCTAAGTTAGGCAGGAGCCGCTTGAGGGCATCAATCGGCACCTGCGTAACCCAGGGGGTCCAGACGCCTCCTGCCAGCGGCTCTACGCAGGAATAGTTCGGTCCATGGCTTTTTATGGGGCGTCGGTATGGGCGCCGTCACTGCGCAATCGACCGGTGGCTAAGCTGAACGCATGCCGGGGGTCATGACCATCCGGATGGTGCGGGAAACCGCACGGTTTCCCGCGAAGCGGTGAGCCTCCTTGCTGGCCTACCACCATGGGATTTAGAGGCAACAGTCCTTGCATCCATGCACGATCTGCGCGTGGAGATGCAACGCCGGGGCGAAACTCCGCTGCCACGTCAAGTCGTGGCATGGTGGACGAAGTTCCGGCGGGAGCTCATGGTGAAATGGCGACAGCGACTGTCGCAATCCAGTGCTGGGCACGTCCACGTTTCTTTGAGGAGTGGCTGGAAAGACAATACTGCGTCCTTACCTTCCGCATGACGCAGGTCCTCACCGGAGATGGTTAGTTCGAGAGGTTTCTGCGCCGGATTAGTGCGGAAGAAACACCTGGGTGTCACCATTGTGTGGACCGCCCAGGGAGAGTACCGCTGTGTCCTCGTGGGGACGATCGGCGGCAGCGAACACTTACGCTGGGCCTTGATACAGACCATGGTGGCCTTGGCCCGAAGCGAGGAGGAGTGGCAGGCGGTCGCCTCCTTCTGCAAAGCAGTAATGCTAGCAAAAGAGGCGGCCGCACGCGCGAGGGAACGGCCCTCACGCCCCATACCGTAGAGGTTCAGCAGGGTCGACGCCTTCTGGGGCCATGGCTTGTGTGAAAAAGAACCCCAAGGCCCTGACACGAAGGCAAAGAAGGAACAGGAGTGGGGTTTTAGTCAGTAAAAGTGACAGTGACTGACACGAAGGGGTGGGAGATGTCATTAAATGATTTCCCACCTACAAAAAAAGGCTGGAATGGGAGATTGAATGAAAAAAAAAAACATTTAGCGTTAACCCTAAGTAAATAGCATGGAGTGTGGCAAATTCACATTTCTGAAACGCTAAGCGCATTATTTATAATGGCAGATAAAAGGATTTTTTTTTTTCATCTTTATCATTTTAGGATTTCATAATACAGGGTATTATTTGCTTTTCACTCTTTTGTATATTTCGCAATCATCCCTTATAGTTTTAAAATTTCTTAGGTTACTCACTTTTGGATCCAAGAACTCCTTTTGGATTTGAGCTGTTATACCTCAACTTGACGTTGAACTCGACCGGTATGTCCAGAGCAAGTGGTACATGGTAGGTTAATGATCGATTACTCAGCAGTTTTCCCGTCTCTTTATCATATATCAGCTTCTCACAAGTATAGTATCCCTGTCCCATGATGTAGGCACCTTGTATCTTAAAATTATTAAAGTTTTTCTTTTAAGTCATACGGCTTAACACAGATACTATGAACACTCAAGCAGTAATGCTGTCGATTGAATGAGTTATATCAATTCTCAGCAAGTTACATAGTATGACAATTTTATTATCATCTTTCAAGAACCAAATTTTTTTGTATCTACCTCCCTAGATTTTCAAAAAATGGCAATCCACCAATCTGTAAACCGGACCTTATGTCCACGTATTTCGTCGATTAGCAGTGCCTAGGACCGCTAGGTTTTAATGATGTGGTGGAGTGTATAAGTATGGTGGATAGTGCATAACATCAGCAGTCTATGAGAAATCAAGAAGCACCACTATTACAAAAGCTCCAGTTATGTAGTATGTGAACAATATAAAGAATCATAGATCACTCACCTGTCCAACAAAATGTAATGAGCTAAGCTATCATCAGTCGCCTATGTTAAGTTGAGAACCCTACAGCAAAATATAAAGGTAAAGAATAATAGATCACTCACCTGTCCAACGTCTAGCTTCGGGTTGGCACTAATACCGACATCCTCCAAAATATCCGCACGAACTATTTGGAAAAGCCCAGTCGTCACATCTAGTTGTGTCTCTACAATGCTCACACCAAACGCGCTATACCCCTTTAGATTTTCGTCAGTATCCTTCATCATAAACAAAGAAGTCAACTCGATTTGGTCATTGCCTGCTTTCTGAACAATTTCTTTCCAGGAAGCGTCTGGCATACTTTCCTTTATTGGAGCTAACCTCTCTTTCAATTTCTCACAAGCTCTTATTATTGAGTAGCAAACACTTTCTGTAGTTATACTTGACCCAGAAAACACATTGTTTGCAGCCACGAAAGAGTAATGGGGAACAATATTCACATATTCGAGAGGCACACCTAACTCGTATGCGCAAACTTGGGCTGCTTTAGTGTTCACCCCTTGTCCCATCTCGATGCCACCTGTGGACACTGTAACTGTACCATCACCTCTATAAATGCTGACGAGAGCTGAATAGTTTCCGTTGTATATCACTGGGAAGCACATAACATTGATTGAAATGGCTTTTTTCATCCATCTGTTGTTTTTATTAAACTGTTCGATCTCTTTTGCTCGTTGGTCGTAGTTGACGTCGCTTTTGAGAATGTCAATCAGTTCTGGAAGGTCATTGTCCTCTGACCTCATGTTAATTTTACGGACGCTAGTTGGGTCCTTCTGAACGGCGAATGCAATGTGTTCCATTATATGTTCTATGCATGACTTGCCTTCTAAATTACCTGTCAGATTAAGAAGTTGAAAGTTTTCAAAAAAGCTCATTTAATTCATTTCATCATCATTGCGCACAAAACCAGTGTTATATGTAGTATAATATTATAACAGTGCAGAAACTAAAGAAATAATTCTACAACCTTTAGATTTATTGAAAATAAAGAAACTAACCTGGTGCTCTAGCAAAACTAGTAGAGGGGGTATCAGTAGTAACTGTTGCTGTCTTCAAGGACCAGTACTTAGTATCGTAGCCATTGTCGAAGCCGCCGACTGTGAATTCGAGAATATTCTCGTTGTTAGAAGAGCCACTGTCTTGAACTATTGAAGCGTTTAGATACTGGATTTCACCATCGTCATTGACCCCTACCTGTTAACCGCAAATTTGATCACATTTTATCAACAGAAAAGGTATATTGCACAATATAATGTAAAAGATATGTCCTGTTAGTATTACCTCGTATTCGCACTGGCATGGTATTCTTTTTCCTCCCATAGCCATGTTGGTTTGCATCGGCAAAATGAATCTACAAGTTCGATCCAGTTTCTTGGCTACTAAAGCACAAGCTGCGGCAACCTGGGCGTTACGACTTATCTTTCCTCCAAAACCACCTCCAACTCGACGAACTTTCACTAAAACTCTAGAAAAATCATTTATAAAATAATTTGGCAGAAAAAATACTAAATTATCGACTTGTCTTAAACGTTCGATAAGTTTACGACGTTAGGGCTACTAAAGTTTAGTTTTAGTAACTTAATAACAGTTCCATTGGTTAACCTTCGGGCACAGAACCCTAATATACTCTGAAGTAAAACCAATAAAAAAATCCACTACAACTATACCGGGTTGCTGCTGCTAAAGAGTCTGTTTAGTTGAACGCGCTTATCTTAGAAACGACTGGTTCGATTTGAAAAAATATTTTATTGTTGGGTAGAGATTTAATCGAGGAAGAGTATAGGTTACGACCCACGAAAGCAGAGCAGTAATAAAAAGGGGACAGTTAGTGAATTATACATCTAAATCTTCCCTATAAATCATTCAGTCTATTGGTGAAAACAGCATGAAAGTACGTTCAGTAGCGCGAAGAGACAGACGCAGCAGGGGATTTTGTTTTATATTATGTATTGATAGTGATTTCGACATTGATAAATAGATCTAAGATTAAAATGGCCCGTTATATAATTTATAAGTTCACAATTAATGTAAATCTAACTACAAATATATTTTATGGTTCCCACAAAGTTCTCTTTTGGGTCCAGTACTAATAATGCAACTTACTCGCTTTCATTTATCCCCAAGGACCTCGCAATAGCATTTTGCGTTATATCCATCCATTGCGCCGAATCATACACTTTTAGCATCTTGTCCACAGGTACAACAACACAAGACAAAGGTTCTATAAAATAGTGATATTGAGATTCAATTTCATAAACTCCTTTTATGATCTTCGTTACATTGTCGCCCCTTCCAGTCGGTTCTATAGATGAGTTTCCAGGGACGTATCTGTTGCTATCTTTTTTTGCTTCATCAATGGTCAATACCGGAGCCGCTGTGCAAACATTTTTGTATGTTACTTTAACTAGTTTTGCAACTTTCTCGGCTAGTTTTTCAGTCACTGCCACGATTATGGCTATCGGCTGCCCATAGAACTTGATTTTAGTAGCAAGAATCTCTTCGTCATGTGATTGCATTTGCAAAACATCAGGAAAGGTAAAAGAATTTACTCCGGGGATATCCTTCGCTGTGTAAAAGGCTATAACACCCTCAATTGCCTAAAAAAATTAAACAATTTTTAATTGTTTCTTAATTGAAAATAACCTTAACCATTCTCGTCATTTCCTATGGCTAGAATTGAACCTGCACGACGATTTCGATATTTATTTTCACGCATATTAAGAACTTACGTCTTGTATTATTTCAACTGTCAAAATATGGTATGAGTAAGAAAAAAATAATTAAAATAATAAATTGATATTTCTGCGGAAAATTTTTGGTATCGTCGTAATAATACATAAAACTCTCTAAAATTAATTCTAAATACCTGTAGTTAATCTCAAAGTATACAAACTACAAAAAAATAATAAATAATTCTGACAAACCAAAAGTTTGCTGTTGTTATTTTGATTTTTTTAGTTTAATATTTTCTCTCACCATAACTTCTTCAACATCGAAAGTATCTACTTCTCCAATATGTATTTCAGAGAGTACGAAGGCACCATAAACTTCTCCTGGTGATGGAGGCAAGTCGTTAGCATACTTAGCTTCTCCACCAACTTGAACGAGAGCCTCTAGCTTATCTACAGGCTGGTTCAACGGGAACAGCGAGGAATCAGTCTGATAGTCTTCCTTGCCAGAGGATACGGGCCTTTTCAAAAGTTCTCCACCAGAAGCATATTTGGAGAGTGCTGTACCAGCCGGACTGATGTTTAGGATGAACTGTAAGTAAATTGTATGGTTATCAGATATTTCTATAAAAATACATTAATGCTTCCCAAAAGATAGTTTGGGAAGCATTAATGTATTTTTGCTTTTTTCTCTGCCAGATTTGGTCCTGCCCGCAACAGCTTGCCGACGAAGCGGTCTACGATGACTCTTTCATAGAGCTTACCCACCTTGTCGAGCTTCATTTGTATCCTCTAAATGCTAAAAATAACTCGAGTTTATTAGGATATCTTTTCTTTACCTTATAAAACAGCCCTAGAGCCAATTTCTTGCGAAACTGTATAGATGGTTCTCCAAGTATTTCTACAGGTTTCAGCTCACTGCTCAGGACCTTAATTGCTTCTTGCAAGTTCTTATCATTGAATATATTCTTTCCGATCAGATACTTTTCCGTTTTGGAGGAGTGATAAACGTTCGGGTTTATATTACCGTACACTATACTTGCACGTTCTATTTCGTTCTTTTTTCCTATTTTTAGAAGATATGCTGAGTGCACGAGAGCTAGTGAGTTCTGGCTTCTTGGCATAATCTGAAATGATTAAAACTTTAAAATAAGGATTTTAAAATATTTTAGTCCTGTGATAGAAGCTCATCAAGTCCGAGAGGATTCATGGACACTTGTCATTAAATTTTTTCCATGCAATATCGTACATGAACTAGAAAATGTTATATTATGAACTGCATCGTAAAATTGCGTAATATTACCTTATAACTTCTGAACACAAATGAGCTGCTCAGCGGCGGTAACTCTACGTTGACCAGTAACACACCTTGCATGTCAAACTTTAGGAATTCAGATATTTTCAACGTCTTTGTTCGACCATCTCGGAAACCTAAGGACCAACGTGTTGAATCATTAAATGGCCACCAACATGTAATAGAAGGCAGATTAATATGTCACATTTACAACTTGTAGGTACTTTGTTTTACCCGTAGAGAAGTATATATCTGCGTGCTCCAATAATTGAATGTCCTCAATTAAATGAAATACTATTGTAGATATTACCACACTTTTAATCGTCAATCTGTCCATTGCCTACTTAAACATGAGTTTGAAGTTCAGTTTTTACATTGAATATTCGATAAAACAAAGTCCTGGTTTTCGAATTGAGAATTTGAAGTTACGAACTCTCCTGCTAAAATTGCAAAAGTTTTTCTTAAAAAAAAATCTTAATTATAAAATCGTGGAAAAGACATTTGATCGATATTTGTAATAGAAGATACTTACGAACAGTGACCCTGGCTCCAACACATTCGAAAAGTATGTGGATATCTGACTTATACGTGGGTATCTGTCGCTTGTACATCAAATTGCCAGCTATGGACCCAATCTTAAAAAAAAAAAACAAGATAGAATTAGAAAATCACTGGTTGATTGAAAATTTTAAAATATCAGTCACAAGATTTCTTATAAAAAAATAAAGCAACTGCTTGGCAGCAAAATCAGATCATTTAAGATTAACTACTTCTTCTTAAATATTTGTAATCACATAAGGAGTCTGACGCCATAAACCATTTAAACTTACATTTCTAACGGATACATGAGCAATAAGTTCAAGATGTTTCACAAACTCTTCCAAATATGCAAAACCGTTTTCATTAACAGCAGCTTCTTTGAATATCTTGATACAGTCCTCTAACGACATGTTGGCTCCAAGGACCAGATTCTGATCGAACTTACACGTTTTAAGAGTAGACACATCACTTATGTCTATCAAAAGTCTAGGATAGAGAAATGTTTCAACAATACCTGAAATATTAAATTACATTTATCTATTATATATGAATCAATACAACTTGATGAAGCAGAAACAAATCATCAAGCTGATAAAGTGACAGCACAATAATGCATTTTCCACAAAGTATCCTCAAATCTTTTGATTTTCAACTTCGAATTGATGCAAAGTCCAAACTCACCCTTTCCAGTGTTTCCATCAACAAGCATATAAGAATCCACGCCATGTTCGTTGAGGACATCAAAAATTGCATTTACTTCATATACCTTAAAGAACTTGTACTTCCCAAAGTTAAAAGAAAGAGTGCTTTCGCTCTTAACATCAGCTACAAAGGTCCAATCACTGCAGTCACTCTTTGTAGAACATTGTCGGTGGCAGCTTCTAGGATTTTTGCACAACTGATTGAGTTCCTCAATATCTCTGACTTTCTGGCATACTTCTGGAGATGCATCAATGGCAAACGACTTAATAGTTTCCAAGATAGGCCTAAATCCAGTACACCTGCACGTATTGCTGCCAAACGACTGCTCTAACTCTGCCATTGTGAGGTTCTTGTCAAGTAAACTAGAAAAACATACCTATTATATTCAAAATTACGTGGTTTCTACTAGATGTTTAAGCAAACTGTCTTTTTAGAGTACAGCTCCTATTTTCGCTTATGCATAATACTCGTATCACTTACCTGGTCAACTGCATGACCCATCCGGGTGTACAGTACCCACACTGGGTGCCATTGAAGGCGGCCAGTCGTTTCTGCACATCACTGTAGCCAACCAAGCGATTTCCAACACCTTCAATAGTCGTCACTTCCCAACCGTTGCAGGAGAAAACTAGCACCAGACACTAAAGGCGAGAGAATAAGGCATATTTGGCTTAACATAGCATAGTCAGCCTTATAATGTTGAAGAAGGAGAAGGAAAAAGAAATGGGCCGTAATCCACCACGCGGGCCCAGTGCGGGTTGGTGGTTGTCACATGTCTTCGAATTTTTGGTTCTAGGACATGCCGGTTTCCTCACGATATTTTCCTTCACCGTTTTCAGGGCGGTGGTGATGAAATAAATTACACAAAGTAATGCGTCTGGCTGGGTTTGAACCTGCGACCTACAACTCGTAAGTCGGTGCCGGTACCACTCGGCCACCAATGCTATATATTCGGCTTATACTATATATATAACTCGCGATACGCGATATAACTCTAAATACAACTCGAATCATCTCCAAGCTAATAATAAATTCATCAAATTGTTTATATTACAAAAAAGGCTTCTGCCTTCTTTGTTTTTCTACACTACCTTCTGGCTTTTTGGGCATCGTTTAATATGAAATTATTTTAGTTATTAAGTCTACATAGCCTTAGAATGAGTTGCACCAAGAGACTTTACAATTTCAGTTACAAATTAATTTGAACTGTAACATTAACCATTTTGCTTTACCATCTGTTGTTAAAAAAATGGTTTTACTGCGATAATAGCCACTTACGGAGTTAACAGAGAAAGTCTCGACCAAGCCGCTAGGGAACCGCCTCGCTCGCACCATGACGATGCAGGAGCCGCAGCCGCCCTCGTGACACATGGACTTGGTGCCAGACAAGGCGAGGACATAACGAAGGTACGCGTTCAGCGTCGTTTCCCGAGGGGTGCTCTCGTCCACTGTGGAACAATATGTATGAATTTAAAATGAAACGTTTACTGGCAGCCCCCATCCATACGGGTCCCCTACTTGAACATACTAGGTACTACACATACATACATTAATTACACTACACACATACTACATCACTACTTATAAACAACTAAACATATGCATGCTATACATTAGCATACTTTATTTCGTTTTTAATAATACACTTAAGACAAAAACCCTTAACTAAAATATGGTGTCAAAAAATTCCTCCGAATCGCTGTTGATTGGAAGTGTGCCCAAAAGACTGGTGGTTTTGTCGTGTTGTAATGATTACCCAGCCTTTAAGTCACGCGAAGTGACCACTAGGCGTATGGATAAATCTTTAAATATTGTATGAACTTTCGGACCCCACGGCCCAAGAATATAACTTCCGACCAGATAATTATATATCTGCTGCTTGAGGTTCGACGCAGCCGCAGCGGCAGCACCAGCACAACACAACGAGCTAGAAAAATGGGAAGGCTCAAGGATATCGACACCGGTAGCGTCCTACACTAAAAACCTTCCCATCTTCCACAGAAATAAATACATATTTTATTGAAATACGTAAAGTATTTAGTAAGTATTGTAAACTAATCTTTTTTCCAGCATACTTTTAACCATCATCTTTACTGTTTGATTTTATTACGAAAGAAATAAAAAAAGTTTTTTTTTTAAAGAGTTTTGTGATTTTTGGTATAACTATTTTTAATATAATGTATAAATTTATATTTTTTATTTGTTATAATATTCGCATCGTATATGATTCCTTTAATCTAATGAATACAATATTATAATTTAAATTAGTTGCTTATTCAATTGCATCTATTTTTTTATTATTAACAGGTAAAGTAAGTATCGATGTTTTAAAATAATCACAAAAGAAATAAAAATTTGGTAAAAACACTGTCCGTCCCACCTGCACATATTTTCCCATTCACAGTAAATTCAATTTTAGACATAACTGTAGCGTTCCGTATAGACTCACGAATAAGACTATTAATTTGTCTCATATTATACTATATATATATATAGAGATGGCCGGGTCCCAAGAACAAAAAAAAATATCGATTTACGGTACGAGGTTTTAAAATTCTGTATAAATATAATAATATATATAAAAATAATAATATAAATTGTGAACGCAAACAAACTTTTTAAAAAAAACTTAGGAAAATTAAAGAGCTTAATTTTTTTATATTCGTTTTTTTTTAATAGAGTTTAATTATTATTTTCGAACAAAATGCATTCTTATAATACCGACAATAGGGTTTTGTTTTCCGGAACGATCCAGTACATATCTTAATATGCGACTTTGTTTTTCGGAAGAATCTAGTACACATACGACTTTGTTTTAGGGAATTGATGTTTTGTTTTGATGTCATGAAAGACAATTAAGAGCGTTCACTCCGAATTATGCGCTATTTAGCCCAAAAACCATGATTTTCAAGCCCGTTTATATCCATTAATGATTTATTGTACAAACATGTGATTTACCAATAACATTTGGAAATATTCTTGTCTAAATAGTTAAGCAGGATTTTATTTTAATTAATAGCACGCTTGTGAACTATATTCACATATGTAAAGAGAGTTTTTTTTTAATTTTACTTTCAGAGTCAATTTCAAAGGTTGACAACTTCTACAATTCTAATAGAATTAATAAACAAAAAATACAAAACAGTAACTGAAATCCTGAACAAAACAGTTATAGAAAAAGATTCATTGACTTAGTTTACTAATTAAGAAAAATAAATTAAAAACATTTTCAAATTAATAAGAAATTATGGGTAGACAAAATGATCATTTGCACTGATTTAACTAAATTTTATCATTATTGTAATAGAAGAACATGTGTTTCAAAAGTTACTATATAAAATTTGAATTAAAATAGCTTTCAAAAAATCAAAAAAATGTGTTTATTTACATGACATGTTTGTCTACTTTATTATGCATGTATTATACATATAAAACTTCCTCTTGAATCACTCTATCTATTAAAAGAAACCACATCAAAATCCGTTATGTAGTTTTAAAGATATTAGCATACTATCTGTCCCTATGACAGAAAGCAGGAAGCGACATTGTTTTATACTATGTTATGATGTATGTATGTAGAATGAATATATAAGTATGTTTATCAGTTTTCTAGTACTCATAACACAAACTTTGCGCAGATAGTTGTGAAAATAAAATACAGGATGTATTATGTATTCATTTTTTAAGGCTTAGTTGTTGAATAAATAAATTAATATTGAAAAAAAAAAAAAAAAAAAAAATACAGGATTTTTCCTATTTCTTCGGTTAAATATTATTTAATCATTTAAGAGTTCAAACTGTGCAAACATGCATACTCACTTAAACATACAATTTGTGCAGAGTCATGTCACGTCTAGTATTTATGATATGTTTTTGTTTTAAATTTATTTTAGTTTAGGGTCATTGTTCCTTGTAGGATATATCAAACCTTTTGTAGGTACTAAAGAAACAATATCAACAACATTAATTTGCTAACAGCCTAATAAAAAAGGAAAAGGAAAGGAAAGAAAAGAAAAAAGAAGGAAAAATAAAGGTTGTCTGTAAAAAATCGCTTTTAGCGATAAGACCGCCCATTGTGACACCCTATTAATGTTAATTTCCTAATGTAAATTGTATTTTTGGTGTACAGTAAAAAATATCTATCTATAAAAAGGGTATCTTACAACCGTAATGGCTACAGAGTGAGTCGGTGTTGAAGCTGTGGCAGTAGCAGGTAAAACATTTTCGACATTTACGAATTTTTATTTCGAAAAAAAGCTGCAATAAATTATAGATTCGAAATTACCAAATATTATAATGACTCACAAACCTGAGGAAACTTATCCACGAAGTCCTATCAAACAGACAAATAGGCTTTCTGCCGATAATGTCAAACTTCTACTAAGGAATAGAAGTGTTTAAAAAAACAATTATCTGAACACTAATTTGGCTTTAAAAAAACACATGACACAGACTGTTAAACAACTTATATTTAATAGCTGTTAAAGAAAACATTTGATTGTAGTAACACATACAATGAATATGAAGCAAACTGTACGATTTTACTGTTTCATTCCTTGGCGACCGGCACTGTACTCATTAACACAGGTTATCTGTTAACCTAGCTAGGAATACAGCACCTCACCCACCATTTTTTTGTAGTCTTTGTACACAATATATTATAAACAATTATGTAAACTGTCGTCATGTACTACAATGTTTTTGTTGTTGAATAAATAAACAATAAATATTTTTTTATGAGTATACAGAATATGCAGAGAAATGAAAACGTCACAAGAAAAATTAGAATACTGTTCATCAGTTTTAAGATATTTAACAATCCTTCGACAGAGTATATTACAAAGACCTGTTGTCTATACTAATATTATAAAGAGGTAAAGTTTGTATTTTTCTTTGTAGGAGGTAATCTCTGAAAGCACCGATAGAAATCTGCTTTACCTACTCCTGAATGACATAGGCTATGTTTTATGTACGCGGGCGGAGCCGCAGGCAAGAGCTAGTACAAAATAAAATCATTATTACCTAACACGCATTCTATGGGATCCTGAAATCTTATTCATCAAAAAGAATTTTGAAAGTTAGAAAGGACGACTAGATTTGTAATTTCTATAAAAACGGTAGGAGCGCCACAGGGATCTGTGCTGCGACCTGTCCTATTCAGGCTGCCTAATTTAGGGCGGAATTCACGAATAAAACTAATCACGTTTTAACGTTTGGCTCGCATAAATTCCGCCCTTAATGCCTTAGGCATACATTTTATTAAGTATTATAACTAATTACAATAAGTTAACAATAAAATATATTATGACAAGTCTGCTTGTTAGAAATGTATTTAAATAGGTATCTATTAAATGGATGACACTTTAACACAAATTTAACTATGTATATGTAGTGATAATAAATAAATTAATAGGTAACCATATTTTCTGTAACGGTGTGAGTGTCGGACTTTTACTGACTAAAATTCTTATATGAAAGTTTAGGTGCCCTTTAGGACGTATATAATACACTAGCTTCTGCCAGCGGCTTCGCCCGCGTGAAAATCGGTATCTCCGTACAAACTTCGGACCCCCATTTCATCCCCTTAGGAAGTGAATTTTGGAAAATCAGTTCTTAGCGGATGTCTGCACCTTATAAGGAACCCATAAGTTTGTAGGTGTTATAGTTTCTGAGATTTCGTGATTACTCAGTGAGTGGTATTTCGCTTTCTCTAGATAATTGTAGAAAGTTTCTGACGCAAATATTGAAAGTCCATTGTTTACATACGAGTAAATTTCTTAAATTCGCCACTGGGTTTTAGAATGTAATGGTTTTATATGACAGATCTAATTATATACTAAATCAATACAAAAAATTACTACACCAGCAAACATACTTTGTTCGGTTACGATGTATTTAAGTCATCCACCATCTTTTTTCCAATACTTTCTAATAATATCTTGTTTTGAACGTCTAAATAGTCATATGTTGCCACAGCAAACAAAGTTATTACAGCAGCAGCTTTTATGGCCTTTTCACGGTGGGTTTCACAAAGGATTGTGAGCATCCCGTGAATGTGGAGGGCACGACTTGTGCCGTGAATTAATGGCGTGAATTCACGAGACTAATGTGGAGCCGCCATTATGGAGTAATAGGAGATGATTAAGCATACATTACTTAATCATCATTGTAACTTATTTACAGAGAAAATCAAGTTTACTTACTTGACCGATACGATACCAATTCGCAAAATAATTAGCATCTCAATATAATGTTTAATTATTTAACTAATTAGTCATTATCCTAACATGTTTTCCAATCCTCATGTTTTTTAAGTAACTTTATTCAGAGGAGGAGGGTTCTGTTTAAAATTAGTTAAAAAAGTGTACATTTAATTTACATACACACATCCAAGATCATCGACTATGTATGTAGTGAGGATTTGATATTACATAATTAATCTTTTATTCATATTTCTCTACTTAAAAAAAAAAATATATATTTGCAAGGTACAATGAAATGAAACAAAAATAGTATCTAACTACTTAGAATTTATTACAATAAAAATAAATGATAATAAAAGGAATACAACTTGAACAATTATTTACAGACACTAAAAGTCCTCAAAATAGATGTGATTAGTCTAGGTAAGGCTAATAACATCACTGAGTATTTATAAAAGTAAGAAAAAGTAAATAGATACAGAACAAACAACTTCAAGGATATAAAAAAAACCTAGTTAAATTTTAAACTGGACGTGCAATCCTAAGTTACAAAATGTATTACATGTGATGCGTATCCCTATAGTGTGGCGTGATTTTGGAGTAATCCACACAGCTTTTGATAGATTCTTTTGAGGTGAACTCATTATATGACCTGTGGAGACGGAACTCTCAGAATCCGGGGTAAGGATAAAGTTTTCCATTTTCACGTACGGTGTCGCTTTTATACCTGGAACAAAAAAAAACATGAATATTTTTATCTAGTTTTTTGATTAATCAAAAATTTCTATATTGAAAAATGAGAAAAACAGGACTTACTAATAAGTACAATGATTCAATTAAAACTTTAAACCTACTCCAGCAACCAGTAAAAAATAAATAATATAATTGTTTAGTCTCTTTTTTGAAATCAGGATGGCAATATTGTCCATAAAATTAAATGAACTGCAATCATAGTGCCATTCTGATTTCAAATTTTTAATATTTTTTTTACAGCTAAGTAAAAATTTTATCATAAATATTAAATAATATAATAAAACAGATTTCAAAAGTTTAACTTACGTCTGCGATTTTCCTCTGTTTTATTGTAGTTAGCAACATTTAGGAGCTCAACTGAGATAAAATTTGGTATTTCTTCCATTTTTTTTTTACGATAAAGTAAGTTCACTACTGCGACTATTGTCGAGATCCAAAAGGGTTATGATTCAAAATGAACATCGGGACCATTTTTAAAGGAACATGTTAGGACAATTCCAATTAGATACCTAATTAAAATTATATTGAGGTGAGGTTATCTGCAAATTGTAGTTTCTCATTATTGTCATACTATTAGGAACCTGCTGAGTCAATGGAGGACGGCACCTAATTAACTCGTTAGTAAATTACTGTATCGGTGAAGTAAACTTGCATTTCTCTGTAAATAAATTACAATGATAATTAAATAATTTATGCTTAGTAATTTCTTGATACTCTATAAGTAAATTTATTTCACGCTCATTTAGCAACCTGTGTGTTGTTTTTAAAAGCTAAAATTTAGCAAATGACAATACTGCAGCTAGAATTTCGAGCTTACGCTATAGGTCTCAGTTTTCGAATGTGTAACTTTCGAATGTGTAAGAATAATACCACTATTGTTTTTGCACTGCTGCAAATATTCGAAACTGGATTTTTAAATTTTTCCTTGCTTTGTTGGCTAATTGCAATTAAAGCATATTAAATAATTCATTGCATTAAAAGTTTCAAGCCTGTATGTTTTCCAGAAATACCGTTATGTGTTTTCTAGAAGCTATTCTTAACTTTGTTTTGAGTAAACCTAGAAGCCTGAACTGATGAAGAGGGTATAAATTTACTAACAATATTCCCGCAATCGCATTTAATTTGGAACGGTAGCTAAGAACTTTTCGCAGTCAAAATAAGTAAAAGTTCTTAAATTATGTCACTCACTTATACTTACTTACTTATATATATATACATATATAACCATCATCATAACTCTAAGGTAAGTACTTCTGGAAGATATTAATTTTTTAACACAATCAATGTTGAGATTACAAAACAAGAAAAAATTAAAACCTCCTACAATTTCAGTCCCGTTTTCTAGGTTTTCAGACTGCATAAAATAACTTAAAATAACTAGCTCTTTTCCCGAATAGTATTTAATTTAGACCTATAGCGATCTTTTCAAAGTCGATATAAGTCAGTTCCTAAATTTTGTCACCCACTCATTCACCGATTATAAAAACTCTAAGGTATTTCGTGAAAACAAACAGCTTGAAATTTTTAATTTAAAAAAAAAGATATTTATTACATTAAGTTTGAACCAACTGCAACAACACTATTTACAACTATGGTTTGTGACAAGAGAAAAGTTTTAGATGAACTGCACCCAATGTAAGATTTAACTTTTGTTTAGGGTGCCAGCGTCCTCGCCTATCATTTGAACATTTTATAACATTAATCTTAAGACGAGCACAATATATTTATAATATTAATAAAAGATTTTTTACTTTATACGTATATGTGTG
Source organism: Mythimna vitellina (assembly GCA_949316375.1). Classification (NCBI taxonomy): domain Eukaryota; kingdom Metazoa; phylum Arthropoda; class Insecta; order Lepidoptera; family Noctuidae; genus Mythimna; species Mythimna vitellina. The sequence continues at coordinate 18,320,598 of OX438697.1, forward strand.
AATGTCCATGTCATTGTGTATGCGATGGTGTGTTTATGTGTGTGTGAGTGTGTGAGAGAGATATTGAGCGAAACCACGATGTAAACTTGCGACATGGGCGCAAGTTCATATAAAGATACTTTATTACCTTATTTAAGTTACGCGAGCGATATCTGAAATAGGTCTACAATCTTACTATAATTGAGAGTATGAAGCCACTTGCTGACCTTGAACTTGCACTTGAATTTTGGCACACAATGGCTGTACCATTGTGTGCCAAAATTCAAGTGCAAGTCAACTCTGTTTATCTATATCTATACTAATATTATAAAGAGGAAAACTTTGTTTGTTTGTTTGTAATGAATAGGCTCAAAAACTACTGGACTGATTTTAAAAATTCTTTCACCATTCGAAAGCTACATTATCCACGAGTAACATAGGCTATATTTTATTTTGAAAAAAAATAGGGTCCCGTAAGATATTTGAGTTTTTCGGACACAAGGTGTAAAAGTCAACCAGAAAAGTTACTTACTACTTGCGTACGCTGCCTAAACTATAAAAGATAGAACCATAAAATGTTCTAATTAATTGTAGATCTTATAAATATCTACCAAAGTTTGTTACGAGAAACCTACTTTCACGCGGGCGAAGCCGCTGGCAGAAGCTAGTTCTATTATATAGATGGTTCGACAAGACATCAAAATGACGCTGAGCAAGGGCCGTTCGACTACTGTAAGTTATGCATACCTCATCATCAGTATCTGCGTTTTTTGGGTGTATTCAACTCGTTTACCACAGAGGGATGCTTACTTAGAATACTTCCAAAAACAAAAAGCTGTCTTACAGTGAGGATGTAGAGAGCCGCGGTCAAATATCTGAACGGCTTTGAGGTCATAACTTTGAGAACATCAGGTGCACGTTCCAGAGGCAGCAACTTGTCTGAGGATACCTTCCCCATACGGTGATGCAATAGTTTATTATGCTTTGGCACAAAGTATAACAGACGATTTTAATAGTTCTGTTGTCTGCAGAGTGCCTTATATTTTTTTTTAAGAAATATAGATTTACGTACTCGTGACAAAAGACTATTAATTTGGGTTTTCCTGCTCAGAAAGCTATCAATATTGACCCCAAGATATTTGACAGATTCGGACCTAGAAAGTTGTAGAAAAGTGCATTGGGAAGAGGACAGACCAAGTGAATAAGTACGTGCTCTGAGCACCATTGAATCAGACGGAGGGAGGTTTGCAGATTTTATAGAAAAAGTAAGCAGACCGTTTTGCAATGAGTGTTTAGCCTACAAAGCAAGAAAAAATTTAAACATCCAGCTTAGAATTTCTGCAGCGGTGCAAAAACAATAGTGGTGTTATTCATATACACATTCGAAAACGGAGATCTATACCGTAAGCTCGCAACTCTAGCTGCATTATTATCATATGCTAAAAATTTTAGCTTTTAAAAATACACTTGCTAAATGAGAGAGAAATAAACCTGAAATAAACTTGTTTATGAAATAGAAGGACATGATTAAGCATACATTATAATTTATTTGCCGAGAAAATCAAGTTTACTTCACAAATACGGTAGTTTACTAACGAGCTACTTAAGTGCCGTCCTGCACTGACTCAGCAGGTTCCTAATAGTGTAGCAATAACTACTATTGACTAATTCGAATTTGCAGATAATTAACTACAACTCAATATAATTTATAATTATCTCACTAATTAGGATTAAACCTAACATGTTCCTTTAAAAAGGGGTACAATTTTAATTTGTAATCATAACCCTTTTGGATCTCGACAAGTGATAGTCACAGCAGTGAACTTTGTCTTCAAAAAAACGAAAATGGAAGAAAGTCCACATTTTATGTCAGTTAAACTTCTAAATGTTGCTAGCGGCAATCAAACGGAGGAAAATCGCAGATGTGAGTTAAAAATTTTAATATTTTTAATTTATTTTAATATGCTATTATTTACCATTTCTGATACATCTTTTACATTTCTAAAAAAAAATATCCGTGATTTGAAATTAGAATGGCGCCATGATTGCAGTTTGCAGTTCATTTAATTTTATGGACAATATTGCCATTCTGATTTCAAATAGAGACTAAAGAATTTTATAATTTATTTTTACTGGTTGCTGGAGTAGATTTAAAGTTTTAATTGAATTGTTGTACTTACTAGTTAGTCCTGTTTTGGCATATATCAAAAATCAAAATAGATTTCATTTTAATGTCCTAAGCATAATTTTCAAACAGTCAACTAGAAAAACATATTCATGATTTATTTTTCTGTTCTAGGTATAAAAGCGACACCTTACGTGAAAATGGGTAACTATAACCTTACACCGGATTCTGAGACTTCCGCCTCCACAGATCAAGAAATGAGTTCTCCTGAAAAGAATCCAACGAAAGCTGTGTGGAGTACTCCAAAATCACGCCACACTATAGGGATACACATCATAAACAGTAGGCGTATCAATTTCGATTTACCTGAAGATGAGGAGACGACTGAAGATTGAAAGAAGTGAAGAAGTTATTAGCTTACGTAGAATAATCACATTTATTCTAATTAAGGTCTACTGGTGTTTCTAAATTATTGTTGAAGTCCGTCTGAATGTTCTTTAATTTATTTATTTTAACTTTAAATAAACTTTAATTTAATACTATATTTTGTTAAATTTTATTTATTAACCTTGCAAACATATTTTCTGAAAAGTAGGTTAACTAGTTAATATCAACTTTTTATACCATAGGTAGGTAGTTATAGTCGATGATCTTGGATGACTAGAGGGGTTACCATGACGTTCAAAGTAAGATTGTTTCATTCTTATTTCAGTGTGGGTAAGAGACAGAGCTATACAGGTTGTCTAGCGCCATCTCTTACCCACACTGGAAATATAAATGAAACAATCTTACTTTAAACGTCATGGTACAGGTCTAAGTTCAGTTTTTATCCGAAAGAGAGTAGGTTTTTTATAAAAGTTTTTTTAGCGTTCATAAGCTCGGCAGTGTCTCGGTAGTGCCCCCGCCAAGTTCAACAAAAAGACACAGTCCTACCGTTACTCAAAGCCATTCAGCACATTTTTGACCCCTGTTGTGAGTAAATTTAGAAGCCTGAATTTCACTGATCGAAAGGGCATAAAAAAGCTAGTTTAGTCCCGCAATCGCATTAATTTTGGACCTGTTGTTTAAGAACTTTTTAAAGTCAAAATAAGTCAAAATTCATAAATTTGGTCACTCATTCAACGATCATCAAAACTCTACAAGTAGATACTTGTGAAAGACATTTAAAGCTTAAAATTTTGAGCACAATTAGGGTTGAGCTTACAAAACAATGGGCACGCCACAATTATGGCGGTAAGTCCCCTCTTTGAGGCGTGGTTGGAAAGACCTCACGGCGTCCTCACATTCCGCATGACGCAGATTCTCACCGGACACGATAAGTTCGGGAGGTTCCTGCACCGGATTCGTGCGGAAACGACGCCCGGGTGTCGCCACTGTGTGGACCGCCTGGAGGACACGGTGGAGGTGTGCCCCGTTTGGGCAGAGCAACGCCGTGTCCTCGTGGGGGCAATCGGCGGCGGCGATCTCTCGCGCCGGGCCTTGGTTCAGGCCATGGTCCGGAGCAAAGAGGAGTGGCAGGCGGTCGCCTCCTTCTGCGAAGCAGTAATGCTAGCAAAGGAGGCGGCCGATCGCGTCAGGCAACAGTCCTTACGCTCCAACCGCCGCCGGGATTCCGATCCCGATTTCCAGCCACCGTAGGCGCGGGCTTGCAGACGGCGAGCAATGGGTGGCTCGCCGTCCGACCGTCCGGTAACCGTCCGGACCGAGCCTAAGTCGTCGACGGCGCGTACTGTTCCACGCGCGCCTCAAGGACATGTCAGCAAATTGTAGGGGCCCAGCAGGGTCTAAGCCTACTGGGGCCACGGGTAGTGTGAAAGCGGAACCCGGGGCCCTGGGACGAAGGCAACGAAGGAACAGGTGGGTTTTAAGTCAGTAAGAGTCTGACACTATCTCCCGTTCCGCCCAAGAGCGGGGATGTCATAAGGATGATTTTCCCACCCAATAAAAAAAAAAGCTTACAAAACAAGAAACAATTAAAACATCCTGCAATTTCAGTTACGTTTTCTAGGTATACAAACTGCATGAAATAATTTAAATTAACTAGTTATATTCCTGAATTGCGTTTCATTTGGACATATAACTTAAGAACATTTTAAAGTCAAATAGATAAAAGTTCCATTACTAGAAATGGAATTGGAATTTGGTTTAATTACTAGTCGCACTGGCCACTAGTAATTATTTTGAAAACTTTGGTTATCTAAAAGTAAAAATACGATTGTTCGAATTTTGAATTTCCCTCCACATTTTTTCGAGAGCCAAATCAAATTATCGTGACTCATTTAAAAATGAATCTGCATTGAGAACATTTTCGTGCGATGATTTTCTTCGATTTTAAATGTGGCCTAAAACCTGATAAGTCATTTGATCGAGTTCAAATTGCTTTTGTGGATGAAGGACCTTCTAAAGCAACCATCTACCGCTGGTATAGCGAGTTCAAGTGTGGTTGTCTTACTTTGGGGGATGAACAAAGGAGTGGTCGTCCTACAACGGCTGTCACGGAAGAAAGTTTGCTAGCAGTAAAAAAATTCATTCAAGAAAACAGGCGAATTACATACGAAGAGATTCGGCATATACTGCAGATTGGTTCGGGAAGCGTTCACAAGATTCTACACGAACACCTTCGCGTGAAAAGGATAGTTTGCCGCTGGGTGCCGCACAACCTCACCGAAGCTCAGAAGTACGCCCGTGTAGAGTGGTGCTGTGATATGATTCAAAAATTTGAAGCAGGTTCGTCTCGGCGCGTTTACGACACTGTGACAGGTGGCGAATCCTGGATTTATCAATACGATCCAGAAACAAAGCTTCAGTCAACAGTTAGGCTGTTTCAAAACGAACCAACGCCTACGAAAGTGAAGCGATCGGTAAGCGCAGGGAAAATTTTGATCGCTAATTTTTTCACTTTGACGGGTATCAGATTTCAATTCCATTACGAGACCAAAGCAGCATCATCGCCTAATGGTATGCCCGCCTTCCTGAGATAGGAGGGACTTCCTGGACACCACACTGGTCAGTCTTAGGGCACCTTCCTTACAATCCTGATCTGGCACCTCGTAACTTCTTTTTATTCCCTCTTTTTAATTATTAGGAACCTGCTGAGTCAATATAGGGCGACACATAATTAACTCGGTATACTGCCGTATCGGTGATGTAAACTTGCTTTTTTTTTGTAAATAAATTGCAATATGATGAAGTAATGTATGCTTAATCATCTCTTGCTACTCCTAAGCAAGTTTATTTCATGCTCATTTATTTAACAACTGTTTAGTTATTTTTAAAAGCTAACATTTTGTCAAATGATAATAATGCAGCTAAAGCTTCGAGATTACGGTATTGGTCTCCGTTTTCAAATGTGTTGAATGAATGACATCACTATTGTTTTGCACTGCTGCAAATATTCGAAGCTGGATGTTTAAGACCTGAAACCTAAAACCTGATTTTGAATAAGTACAATGAGTTATACTTATTCAAAATTTCAGTCTTGTATGTCTTTCAGAAGTACCTTAGAGTTTTGATGATTAGTGAACGAGTGAGAAAAATTTTTAGGAACTTTTATCTATTTGACTTTAAAATGTTCTTAAGTTATATGTCCAAATTAAACGCAATTCAGGAATATAGCTAGTTAATTTAAATTATTTCATGCAGTTTGTATACCTAGAAAACGTAACTGAAATTGCAGGATGTTTTAATTGTTTCTTGTTTTGTAAGATCAACCCTAATTGTGTTCAAAATTTTAAGCTTTAAATATCTTCCACAAGTATCCACTTGTAGAGTTTTGATGATCGTTGAATGAGTGACCAAATTTATGAACTTTGACTTATTTTGACTTTAAAAAGTTCTTAAACAACAGGTCCAAAATTAATGCGATTGCGGGACTAAACTAGTTCTTTTATGCCCTTTCGATCAGTGAAATTCAGGCTTCTAAATTTACTCACAACAGGAGTCAAAAATGTGCTGAATGACTTTGAGTAACGGTATGACTGTGTCTTTTTGTTGAACTTGGCGGGGGCACTACCGAGACACTGCCGAGCTTATGAACGCTAAAAAAAGTTTTATAAAAAACCTACTCTCTTTCGGATAAAAACTGAACTGAGACCTGTACCATGACGTTTAAAGTAAGATTGTTTCATTTATATTTCCAGTGTGGGTAAGAGATGGTGCTAGACAACCTGTATAGCTCTGTCTCTTACCCACACTGAAATAAGAATGAAACAATCTTACTTTGAACGTCATGGTAACCCCGCTAGTCGTCCAAGATCATCGACTATAACTACCTACTTATGATATAAAAAGTTGATATTAAGTAATTAACCTACTTCTCGGAAAATAAGTTTGCAAGGTAAATAAATAAAATTTAACAAAATATAGTATTAACTTAAAGTTTATTTAAAGTAAAAATAAATAAATTAAAGAACATTCAGACGGACTTGAACAATAATTTAGAGACACCAATAGACTTTAAGAATAGATGTGATTAGTCTAGGTAAGGCTAATAACTTCTTCACTTGTTTCAATCTTCAGTCTTCTCTTTCATCTTCAGGTAAATCGAAATTGATACGCCTACTGTTTATAATGTGTATCCCTATAGTGTGGCGTGATTTTGGAGTACTCCACACAGCTTTCGATGGATTCTTTTCAGGAGAACTCATTTCTTGATCTGTGGAGGCGGAAGTCTCAGAATCCGGTGTAAGGATAAAGTTACCCATTTTCACGTACGGTGTCGCTTTTATATCTAGAACAGAAAAATAGATCATGAATATGTTTTTCTAGTTTTATTAAAATTATATTATTACATTTAAAAAAAATCTACTTTAAAATATGCCAAAACAGGACTAACTAGTAGGTACAACAATTCAATTAAAACTTTAAATCTACTCCAGCAACCAGTAAAAATAAATAATAAAATTGTTTAGTTTCTATTTGAAATCAGAATGGCAATATTGTCCATAAAATTAAATGAACTGCAAACTGCAATCATGGCGCCATTCTAATTTCAAATTACGGATTTTTTTAGAAATATAAAAGTTTTATCAGAAATGGTAAATAGCATATTAAAATAAATTACAAATATTAAAATGTTTAACTCACCTCTGCGATTTTCCTCGGTTTGATTGCCGCTAGCAACATTAAGGAGCTTATCTGACATAAAATGTGGAACTTCTTCCATTTTCTTTTTTTTTTAAGACAGTAAGTTGACTGCTGTGACTATTACTTGCCGAGATCCAAAAGGGTTATGATTACAAATTAAAATGGGGACCCTTTTTAAAGGTACATGTTGGGTTTAATTCTAATTAGTGAGATAGTTATAAATTATATTGGGATGTAACTACATCCCAATAGATAATTAACTAATTATCTGCAAATTTGAATAAGTCAATAGTAGTTATTGCTACACTATTAGAAACCTGCTGAGTCAATGCAGGACGGCACTTAATTAACTCATTAGCAAACTACCGTATCGGTGAAGTAAACTTGATTTTCTCTGCAAATAAATTATAATGTATGCTTAATCATCTATACCTAGGTGTTACGATTGACACAAATCTAAATTTCCGTAAACACATCGAGTTACTATGCACAAGAGTGCGTAAATTAATTTATATTTTTAAGAACCTACGTCACATAGCCGACTATAAGTTAATTAAACTGGTTTATTTGGCTCTGTGTCAATCTGTTCTCACCTACTGTATTACTTCATGGGGTAGAACCGCAAAGACTATCTTACATCCTCTAGAACGTGCTCAAAGAGCAATTCTAAAGGTTGCAACCTTCCGCCCTTTTAGGTTTCCCACACACCAGCTTTACACTGCATGTAAAATAGGTACTAACAGTACACACCGTACTCGCACTCTGAGCTTCCTTTTGACCCAGTACCTTCGACCAAGAGGAGGAAAGATTTGGTTTGCACTAAACCACAGATGAGACATGCATTTCATCATCTTCCTGCCCTTATCCCGTGTTATTTGGGGTCGGCGCAACACGTTTTTTTCTTCCACTCTGCCCTGTTACTAGTCATGCTATCACTAACTTCCTTTTCTTTCATATCACTCTTCACACAATCCATCCATCTTTTCTTTGGTCTCCCTCTCCCTCTCCATCCATCCACATGTAAACTCATAACTCTTTTAGTAACATGCGTTTCATCCCTCCTCTTCACATGACCATACCAAGATAAACTATTCCCTTTCATCTTTTCAGTCACTGGCGCCACAGATGAGACATGCATTTGCACATAGATTTTATGTATTTTTAGGGCCTTTTTTGTATAACAAGCTCAACAAATTATTAGATATATATACCGTAAATTATATTAAATGTAGAACATTGATATCGGAGTGTCTACTGAATCTTAACTACACAGACAGAGAAACTATTGGAAGTTTTAGTATAATTGTAACTTTAGTTTGTAAGTTGTTATTCTGTAATTTCTGTGTACATGCACCCGTAGTTATAGTCTTGTAAGTGATGACCCGAAACACAGGTTTTATAAACCTAGCTCAGGCAAGTCGCTAATTATTCATAATCCTAGGTTAATAAAGTCAATTTTCCTTTAGTTCTTAAATACTGATAAGTTAATTATTATAGTTATTCCTTGGGTACTAGCATAAATATTTGTTTAAGATTTACTTGTGGCTGTTATATGTTACTATTTTGTGTAAAAGATGAAATAAAGATTATTATTATTATTATTTTATAATTACCATTTGAATTTTTTTATTATATTTTGACATTTTTTTTTATTAATTTATTAATGCATTGTATTTACATTTTTGTTTCATACTACCTCTTTTTTATTTTATCTGAAATTTTTTGATCCATTTGTTTAAACAATGTTTCTTTTTTGAATAATTTATTGTTCCTTATATACAGGGTGTCCCAGAAATCAACGTCAAGCCGAAATCGAGCATTAGGCCAAGTCGTAACAGTTATCAGAAAAATATGAAAAAAAATCTTGGTCATGTACTTTTCAAATTATAAGGATTCAAAAATAAATCTTAAAAACTGACACCATGTGATGATCTTTCAAGTCCTGTGACTGCGAATATTAACTTTTCTTCAGTTTTTTTTTCTGTAATGTATCTACGAATAACCTTTCTATCAATTACAGTTAAAAGTTAAAACATGACTGCCTCAGTTTCAAAGAAAATCTTAGATTTTTACCCAACATTGAATTCAAAATAATTACATCACCCAACTTTAACCGACTGTACTGTAAAAAAAATGTACTACACTATTTTGGCAAGTAACATTAAAAGATGGCGCGTTTAGTCTGGATTCCAAAATGGTATAACACTTACTAATTTTCATCGACCTTGCTTCATGCCAAATTTCAAGATTGTAGGTCAACACGAAGTACCCTATGAATTTTGATTCCCTTGAAAGTCGAAATATACGTTTTTGTGACATAAACGGCCGTATCTTTTTTTTCGTTAACTCAGAAGTTTGTTTTTTTCACTAATTTTAAGAGACTGTAGACGTGAGTATATGGTTTTAATTTCAACTCGATACCTCCACGCATTCCCGATAAAGGATTTTGACAGACAGATAGGAAAACAAAGTGATCCTATAAGGGTTCCGTTATTTTCTTTTGAGGTACGGAACCCTAAAAAATGGATGAAACACTTCACAGAACAAAGTTTTTATCATTCTAAAATAACAATTTAATAATGAAAATAGTACACAAGATGCAGTTTCGATCCAATTTGCGGTAAGCAATGTGAGAACAGGTGCGGAACCTCCTATTCAGAGCGTAAAGTTCCGTTTGAGTCCAATTGTATACCTATGTCGAAAGAGTGCATTAAAACCGCCATGACCCAACCGTTGAAGGCCTGATTAAAGACTAAGTAGGTATGCCGTAGGTACTTTTATCAGGTGGCTGGTGGAAGCACTCCTCAAACGATTGTTTCACGTCAACAGCATCGATGCCTAAATATGTTGGTACTTGTCAGTTGAGTAGAGGAATCTAAGGATACACCTTTAGAATCAAAGAGATGGGTTCCCACAGATTCCTTAATCTCCACTCGCCACACATGCGTGACTAGACATTTGTCCCCATCAAATTTCATCCCGAAGGCACTAGGTACTGAAGGTTCCAGTTACCTACTTTCAGTAACTTGATGGCAGCTTTCATTAGTTCAGTGGCTCGACTTTAAGCCCTACAACACAACTTGCAACTGATGAATTGCAATTTGCCGGGGACAAAAAGCTTAATTGTTATTAATATGAAATATTAAACTTATGCTTTTGCTCATTGAAATGAATCAAAATTGAGCGCCCATAAAAATATGGAACAAACTGAGATCCAAGCCAACAGTTTGTTTTAAAAAAACCTCCCATTTTAGAAGTCGGATAAAAAAGCGTACGTTACCTACACACATCTAAGATTATCTACTATAGGACTATACCTCCATATTTATAGACCAATATTATGATAATTTGATAAATTTAACAAACTTTGTTTATGTTCCTCTGCTTTTAAAATACCTATATATTTGGTAAGTTATGGTAAAATAAAACGAAACAAAAGATAGTATTTGGGTACTTAGAGTTTATTAAAATTAAACTAAATTAATAACAGAACAAAGGTTATACCTACTTAATAACATCAGTCAATATTAAAAGTAAAATGAATAGATACCTACAAGACCAAATTAACTAAAGGGCCTATTACATTACTCAATATTCAGAAAATCTTAGTCGATGTCGCGTAGTGCAATAAGGGTTAGACCGGTCTTATTTGGAACAAAAAATAAGGCCTAGTGTTTAAGTACATAAAACACTTTCGTTTTCGTTACTTAAATTAATTAGTAAGATTAGAAATAATTTAACAAAACGTAGGTATTTGCTCTAAAAAAATAAAACAGTTCAAGCACAGAGATCGTAAGTTCGTCACTCATTTCAATCTGTAGCCTTCTCCTCATCTTCAGGTAAATCGAAATTGATACGCCTGCTATTTATGAAGTGCATCCCTATAGTGTGACGTACTTTTGGGGTAACCCACACAGCTTTCGTTGGATTCTTTTCAGGAGAACTCGTTTCTTGATATGTGGAGGCGGAGGTCTCAGAGTCCGGTGTAAGAATAAAGTTTTCCATTTTCACGTACGGTGTCCCTTTATTGCCTGGAAAAAAGGAAATATCATGATTAATTATTGGCTGCGAAAAATATCCTTGGGAAATTGCAAAATGCCTACATTGAAATATTCAAAAATATGTAAAAAAGGAGTACTGATTCAATTAAAACTTTAAATCTAGGTACCTACCTACTTCAGCAACCAGTAAAAATAAATAAATTAAATTGTTGAGTTATTTTTAAGGGATGGTAGGTACATAATACCTATCATAAAATAAAATGCCAATGCAGTCATGTCGCCATTTTGATTTCAAATTTCGAATATTTTTACGATAGAATATTATATAAAAAAGTATAACATTATTTTCTTATTTATTATTACTTATCAAACAAATTTTATTTAAAGTGGTATTTGACATAAAAAATATTAACAAGTTGAACTTACTTCTGCGATTTTCCCTCGTTTGATTGCCGTTAACAAAATTTAGGAGCTTAACTGAGATAAAATACGAAACTTCTTCCATTTTCTTTTTTTTTAGGATCAAGTTGAAAGTTCCTAAGTTCACTACTGCGACTTCGTTGTCCAAAAGGGTTATGATTAAAAATTTTAATTAAAAATTGAAACCATTTTTATAGGGGCATGTTCTTCTTCTTTTTCTTTTCGATTCGATGGTAAACTCTTCAAACCTTTTGGGCCCAACAGGCGGCCACACTAATAGCAGCATCGGTAGCATGTTATTAGGGGCATGTTAGGATATATTAAATCAGTTATCGGTAGTTAGATAAATAAATTAATAATGAGACGTAATTAAGAACTAAATTGTTCTGCAAATTCAAAATCAATAGTTACCTATTATCATACTTTTACTTAGGTACCTAAGCTGCTAAGTCAATGTTATACAGCACTTAATTAGCTCGTTAGCAAACTACCTCATCGGTGAGGTGAACATAATTATAATAATTAATTTACGGAGAATGTAAATGAATTACAATGATGATTCAGTAGGTAATTAATGTACCTAATAGTTTTGTTTCACGCTCATTTAGCAACTGTGTATTTGTTTTTAAAAGTTAAAATTTTTAACTGTGAGTCATTATGAAAATAATGCAGCTAGAGCTTCGAGCTTACGGTATAGGTCTCCATTTTCAAATGTGTATATCAATAACACATCCACTTTCCGTTTGCTCTGCTGCGAATATAGTTAGTAAAGAGCACGAGGTTTTTGTAATTTAAACTATGAAACTGTCGACGAAGCGACGACGGCATGACGTTAACGCTTCGTCGACAGTTTCATAGTTTTGTTGTTGGTTTCAGAAGACAGGGCCGACACTGCGTTAAGCGTGCGTTGTCGCTTCGTCGACATATGGCCGATACTATCTTTGGACAGACAATAGGCCAAATAAGTTTGTGTAGTCTGTTAAATGATACCTACACATAGGTGACCCTAGGCTTTAAAACAAGGGGGTGAATCGAAAGTTGCCGCGGCCCTTGAACGCTAGGGCAACTGAAGGAACACGGGTGGGTATTAGTAAGTTTGAAACTCTTTTCAGAATGAAAGTAGTTATTTGATGATTTCCACACTTTAAACGAAAAAAAAGCTTTGTTGTATTTTGCTTTTGTATGTCGTTCGAGTTTTAGAAAGTGGCTGTTCCATAGGGATGAGCGACAGATTCTGTTCTCTTTACTCGAGTGTCTAAGTTTCTCATCCTTTTCTTTCAAATTGAGAAAGTTTATCATTACGACCCAGGCGGAATAGCCCGAGCCGCAGGCAAGGGTGTTAAACCCAGGGTGTCCCCCAACATGACACGCAACGCGATTGAATTTTTCAACAACAAGTGCTGCATCTCGTGAATTCATTGTAAAATGTTGGGGACAAGTTGCGGGACACTGGACAACGTTGCACTGGTACCTACATAGATTGAGGGATTGACATCATGTTGGGGGACACTTTGTTTCCTAATGAATTTGAGGTTTTATGGAGTGACTGCTTTCCACGTGTAGACGATTTTCAATACACTTACGAAGAAATAAATAACCGGAGGCTGACCAGCGACTATTATAGTGAGGGCTGCGCGGCGCCCAACTTGATATGGTAAATACTATACATTGTGGTGGAGGTGAGCTCGCACCCTTTCCCATACTAGTGCGGAAAACAGTTAATTGCGTGCCTAAAAGCGATAGGGATTTTCGAGTAAGTGTACTGAAAATTTCTTTTGAAATATAATTATACAGACAGCGTCGCCTGTTATTGTTTATCCAGTAGCTCTCGAGGTAACAAGCAGCCGCTAACTGGACCTGCAAACAACACCGGTCACCCGGACGCCCGACGACTCTTTAATTTTTTATTTTTGTGTATATACATAAATGATAAAATAATAACTAATTCGAAAAGTTCTCAAAACTGGTATTGTCATATTAGTGTGTGCGGTGAAAAAAAAACGGCACATATTACAAAAATGTGATTTATTTAGGCTTAAAAAATACGTAAAATAACAATATCGTGTGATATTTGGTCAATCACTTGCGAGAACAAGGCACTATAACAAACTTTTGTTTACCCAAAACATAGATATTTAGTCAAAACTATTCTTACTTACTTAGTGCCTAACTTATAAAAAAGGTTTTATCCTAAAACATATTAAGCAGCTGTAATTTTAATGTCCATATTTTTATTCCACCGAGAATAAATGCAGGTAAATTTAGCCCCGATTTATTCCAGTTTATTCGAAATAAACGCAGGTTTTAGCCCCGATTTATTCCAGTTAATTCGAAATAAATGCAGGTTTTAGTCCCGATTTATTCCAGTTAATTCGGAATTACAGTTGTGACAAAATATTACAATTAGAAATATAAACATTATATCCAAACTTACAAAAAGTATGCTCATTATTTAACTACACGGCAATCGTACTTTGGTATTCTCACAGCTTTGTTGAAATGAATCAAAATGAAGCATCCATAAAAATATGGAAGACAAACTTGTTTAAAATATTATTTAAAAATATTTTTGATTCCTTTCAACTCTACCAAAGTCAACTCATTACACTTATACTAACTAATAATAAAAAGTTACAAAGAATTTCATACAGAGAAAAATATTTGATATTAAAAATATTATCATTTTTTAAATGCAATTAAAGGCACATTTTTATTACTGGGAATACATTAAAGACATTGATTTATTATAACATAATTAAAATTAATTCAATTAATAGATTAATTGAATTTTTAATCAAATGACGTGATTTCATTGTGAAATGACTCAACACTTTCTTGCAAAAACGTGTGGTACTGTAATGCCATGACGATGGATGATACTATCATTGTATAATTGGTTCCAGCGTGCTTTTTCTAGGAAATATTTATTCTAGCACGACCATCGTATCTCAAAGATTAACAAGGACACAAAATTGTAAAATAATTGTACAAATTTATACACATTTTGAACTAATTTTTATTATCTATATGTATTGTGTTTTTTGGAGTACAATAAAAATACACAATTCTATAGTCGTGTTACAACAGCCGTATTATATAACAATTATGATACCTTAGCACTTTCAAGGCTGTCTAAAGTATTGAGCGAATTTTTTGAGAACTTTTCATGAAAATATCCTCAAGATGGATAATATGCGAAGAATCATTTGTAATAGCGATTTCAAAGGCACACATTAAATAAAACAATGAAAAAATCATAAAAGATTGCATCAACAATCTTAATTTGAGGTAATAATTAACTAAAATAAAGCAGATTCTATAATTGTTTTTAAAAATTGTTTTGAAAAAAATTTACGAAGGAAAAGATATTTCATATCTACCCACATCAATAAAAAACAGTCATTAATGTATAGTGGAAAATCAAAACTTGAAATTAAACCGTTATTTTTATTTATCAAATAGTGTGTTAATTTTAATCTAAAGTACCTGACAATTTTACATCGTTACATTTTTTAATTCATTTTATTTTAAGAAAATCAATCAGTATCAATTAATGATTTGCTTATTGATATGGATGTATCTTTATCAGTCTTATTTATTAACAATTATAGAATCTGTTACGCCGCCACTCCAAACTTATAAAAACAGCTCAAAAAATAGAAATTACAAGAAATCTTGTAATTGACCTTGGACAAATTTCAAGCAAGATGATATTTCCTCACTATCTGCGACCATGCCTTGCAATTTGTCTTGCACGTCAGTCAGCATCTCTTTATGCATACAACCCTTTTTGAGCGCCGTCATGCAAAAAGTCGTAAGAGCCTTGAAACATTGCTTCCTATGAGCATTGTGTGGCTGGTTGTCCCAAACAGGAGTAGCTTTTACATAGCTCCAAGCCAGAAAAACATACTGGATCACTGACTCCCAATGTTGAGATTCAACCAACACCTTCCCTTGTTCAACAACACACTTTTTGAAAGCAGCCAAATGCGTCGAAACTCGTGAATATGCTGGAGAATCAGTTTTAGAAGTAAGACGAGATGTAGGGAGACTTTTGAAGATATTGCTCTTTAGATAACTCAGTCGCTCTTCAAGAGGCGACAGGTCAGGCTCAGGCATATCACTCCTGATCTCCTGTTCAATTTCAGGATGTTTGTATGTAATGGTTTTGATCATATGAATGAGCTGGGTAGGGCTCAATCCCTTTAGGGCAGTATCAATAGGTCCTTTAAACTCAGAATTCAATGTTCTTTCCAGTCTACACCTTTTCATTGGCGGGGTGCTTTTAATGGGACTATTGATCTTGAATTTTTGAGGAGTGCTTATGTCTGTAAAGTCTATTTTTTCGGGAGTGAGTGGTATGCGTTCGGTGTCGAGTAAGAGACGCTTGCGTGGTGTAGAACGGAGGGTTACACCGAGTTTCAGCGGAGATAAGTGGTTGTCTTTTGGTGGTGTGCGTATGGTGGAGTGGAATGAGGAGTTGCGTTTCAGTTCGATGTCCGGCGACCATGTCACTGGCAGACGTTTGCGCCCTGCAAATGAAAGGTGAATGTGAACACCACAATGTAGATCAAAACAGGTACTCCTGTCGTATTCAGATTAAGTAAAACCGAAAAACAAATCCTTTTGTGAACTATCAATATGGCCAGATGTGTAAAAAGTGTCAAGGTAATGAGTAATGATATTTATTTATACAACAATTAATGTTAGTCTGAGTACTATGGTTCTATGGAAATAGAAAAATGTTTATGTGCAGCAGCACCATAATCATTACAGAGTTGATGTTTAACATCATTGATTACACATTTTTTTCAGTC
Source organism: Mythimna vitellina (assembly GCA_949316375.1). Lineage (NCBI taxonomy): Eukaryota > Metazoa > Arthropoda > Insecta > Lepidoptera > Noctuidae > Mythimna > Mythimna vitellina. Next base: position 18,337,025 of record OX438697.1, read on the forward strand.
CATCTTTTGGTGAAGTTAAGTGCTTTCAACCTTGTCAAGTTTAAAAGTAATGGTTCCAATATTCCAAGTATGTAAGCAGTGGTCTTTAGCGTTGTTAAAGCATGTGTTCCGCTCAACCCAGCTCAGTGGGGCAGTGTTTTTTTTTAACATTTATTTAAAAGAGTTTTTTCGCTAGTACGAATATGTCACTCTGTTGTCATAGCAATATAATAGTTAAACAATTTATTTTTTATTAATATACAGTTTAGTTTTGGGTCGGTTTTTCAAAGCGATCTTAACCATATTAATGATAGGGATTATTTTATCTGAATCAGAACTTGATAAATTAATATTGTGCGCGCCAATTTGTGTTCTGAGCGATTGATTTCGGACATATGACAAATATTGTCATCGTTTTCGTTACATGCACTGCAAACAGGTAAAGTTAACTTTTTTATCTTAAAATCGAATTTATTGAGAGCCATAAACAGTCTATTAGAGAAAACTGCTTCCTTACATAATTATAAAACAAAAACCGCAACCGTGTCTGTCTGTCTGTTCACGATAAAATCAATAAGTTAATATTATTACTAAGCCACGAGCTTCTTTTCAAACACAAATCCATTAATAATTTAGAATTGTATTTTTCGACATGCACCCTAAAAAAATATCTAATGTAATCCTAATCAACACGCAGATTCTTATGTGAAAACGAAACAAGTGAAAGGATAAAAAATCAAGAAATCAATTAGTTTTACCTCTCTGCTGAATCAGCAGTTCGTCAGGCGATGGTGCCGGACTCAGATACCCAGCGGGCAGAGCCGGGGAGCGCTCCCTGATGTTAGTGACAGGCTGCAGTGGGGTGACACGCAGGCGATCGAGTCGGACCGGGATCTCGGCCAGAGCCGTGCGCGTGCGACGCCCACCATCTGGTGTCACCGCGCCCTCCATTGGCGCTAGAACGCGAATATTTATAAAAAATGTACGATTTTAAACTAGCGCGCGTGCGTCCGTTTCGTTCGATGTCCACCACAGCAATGTTGAAAAATACCAGATTCTACAGTAATTTGTACTTGAATATGAACAAATAAACAAAGTAATTAGGCAATGTAAATGAAAGCAATTAAGTAATTGAATTAGTATGAGACTGTGTGAAGTGGAATATTGATGATTAGTGGTGCTTTGTGGCATTATTATTATTATCTTGATCTTAATAATTCTTATGTATGTGTGTTTGTCACCCAACTCCTAAACGGCTAGACCGATTTAGATGAAATTTTGTGTGTATATTTGAGTGGGCCCCTGAATGGCTTGATAATGCAGTTAGAACCAGTAGGTTATGCTGTAATCAGGTTCTCAAATTCTTATTCTGACGAAAAGCCAGCTTACGGGCAGGACGGTCTGGCGAGACCTCTAGTTTATTTATATTATACCCCAGGTCACCACCTGGATATTTCACTGGACACACAGACTTTTGGAAGGCATACGAGGGGCCATAGTCAAATCAGAGGCCCCTTAAACGCTTCATGAAATATGGTACCATTCGACGATTAACCCTGTATCTGCTATGCAAGTGCAACATATGAAAATCAATGGTAAACAAAGATATGTAGGGCTATAAATTAGAGAGACTTAGGTAGACTGGTTACCTAGAACTAACTATGTAAAGACTGGACCCAAACTGAACAATGTTATTGATATAAGTACATTGATAAAAACTTATTAACTGGTCCATCATTGATTTAATTTAATTATTTATAAACACTTTTTTCCTCTTTTGTGACATTGTTTTCACAATGATTTTTATATTATCTAAACCACAGCCCCCTTAACTTTATACGTGCGTGTGAACTGAGTGACCACACTAGTATTAAGTAAAAAACTAAAATTACGTGGTTTAGTAGTACACTTGAGTTTGAGACATCTCCCCCCTGGATACGAATTGCAGTGGCCAATCTGGAAATCTCTTAACCGACTGCGGACCCAGGTTGGCCGTTGTAAAAACAATTTGGCCAAATGGGGCTTCCTCGACCCATCTCTAACACAGTGCCAGTGTGGAGCCGCTGCACAGGACATGCGTCATTTGCTATGCTGTCCATCCTGCACAACCACCTGCAGTTTTCAGGACCTATACGAGGCCAATAACAGAGCCGTAGAGGTTGCCAAATACTGGTCAGAAAAAATTTAGTTAGAGTACATCGACACGAAAAGAAGAAGAAGAAGAAGTACACTTAAAACATTTTTTTTTTCAACAACTCTCTACGAGTTCGTAAAGATATTTACTAAATTTCAAACCACAAAGCACAAAAGATAAAAAATATATAATGACGAAACTCTGGTCCCTCATAAAGACAAATGTCTTAGTCAATATTACTGAATCAATTTTTTTTTAATTTTTTTTACAGAATCTTAAAATCTCTTCTACAAATTCCCACATTTGTTCTACTACTACTTCTCTAAGTTTACTACAAAATCCTATAATTTTTTTTTGCTAAATACCGGTGTGGTCCCTCAGTTCACATGCACATAATTAAATTAGTAATTTATTATTTTATACATCTCATTTATTGAAAGGTTTATTATTTGAATGTGAGAACACTTCGGATTTAAAGATTTATATAAAAAAAAAAGATTTTTTTGTTCTAACTCACGTTAAAAAAAAACAGGGTGTAAAGGGCTTCGCCCTTTACGCTCCAGGACCACGGGTTCCCGTTTCAGAAGTCAACCCATTTGCCCAACCATGTAGGCTTTGACCCTGCTGAGCCCATACAATTTTGCTGAAATTTCTTTCACTACCGCGCCGGCGACAACTCGGGCACGGTTCGGCCGGTTACCAGAAGGCTGAACAGACTGGCACGTTTTATAGGATCTGGCCATGGAGGATCTAGCAATGCATTCCACATACTAGCAGCCTGGACAGCAAAGGATTTATCCAAGAAAGTTGTGGAATGCAATGGCATCCTTTATTCCTTCTTTGCCCTTTATAATCGAGGACCACGGGTTTCCCTTTCAGAAGTTAACCCGTGGCCCCAGTAGGCTTCGGCCCTGCTGGGCCCCAGTAGGCTTCGGCCCTGCTGGGCCCCTACGGTTTTACTAACATTTCTTTAAGAAAGTCGCGTGGAACAATACGCGACATCGACGACTCGGGCGCAGTGCGGGTCGTCACCGTAAGGCCTGACGGCGAGCTACCCATTGTTCGTCGTCCACAAACCCACGCCTACGGTGGCTGGAAGTCGGGGTCGGAGTCCCGGCCTCTTAGGCGTGAGGACGCCTATTCCTTAATTTTGATACAACTGTGCATTATTTTATAAGTGGATTATTGTTTTTTTTTTTAAACTTGTATTTTTTAACACAATTTATATTTATTTTAGTAAGGGGTATAACTGGACTTGCATAACTTAGCATGTATATTTCTAAAGAAATTTTTTTTGCAACCTGATAATGAAATCAGAATTTTGTTCAGTTTTGAATTCAGTTTTATTTTATGTCCATAAGGATTGAGGTGCCACATTGCGTATTTTAATGAAATTAAATACTTATTTAGCAGGAAGTTTAAAAATTTTGTAGGTTCCATTCTCGATTTTGTAGTAGAAATTTAAAACTAAAAACACCTATATTTTGTATAATTTTCTACTAAATGTACTTATAATCCCGCCTTAAAAAAGCACATATTTAAGAAGTTATTAGCTATTCTTTAATTTCCTACGAAACTTATTTGAAGGGTGACCATGAATACATTATTTAAAAAGACAATCTTTGTTTCGTGACTTAGAGAAATATAAATCTATTTTATTTTATTTACTATTTGGAGATTACTGCAAATTTGTGTCGATACTTACCTACACTCAATTCTGAGGGTTCCGTACAAAGTTACCTATGTAAAAAAAACGTAACGTAATAAGACTTAACAACAAATTTACAGTTTTCAGATTTATACCTGTGCTATAAGAACTTGCTTTATACCAAATTTCAGGATTCTGGGTAAACGGGAAGTACCCTACAAATTTCGATTTCCTCAAGAGGGTCGAAATGTAAGTTTTTTGCCACATAAATAAACCAAAGTATCTTTTTTCTCGTTAACTTACAATTTTGATTGTTTTACAGCTTCAAGAATCCGCAGAGTTGAGTATATGGTTTTAATTTCAACTCGATACCTCCACGCGTTCCCGAGATAAAGGGTCTTGACAGACAGAGAGACAGACAGGCAGACGGCCGGACAACAAAGTGATCCTATAAGGGTTCCGATTTTTCCTTTTGAGGTACGGAACCTTAAAAAAGATATATTATATTTTTTTTAATTGGTTTTCTTTATTCCTACCGGGTGTAGCCTTAGCATAATCAGAATTCAGCCTAAAATGTTCCTAGTTACTACTGGGACAAAAGCCTCGTCTCTATGAGCGGAGTTTGAAGTCGGGTCAATGGAAACGAAAAAAAATAATTTTATTTTATTGCTGATAAGTTCGCGCTTGACCGCTATCTCATCTGATGGAAAGCGACGATGCGGTCGACAATGGAGCGCACTTACCTAGAAGTAACCTATTCACTCTTGACTTAAAGATTCCCGTTTTGTAGTCATCAGGAAACACAGATTCCAGCAAGGAATTCCACTCCTTAGCTGTACGCACAATGAATATGTTCCCAATACGTTTCGTGCGTATAGGTAGGATGTCCACCATGTACCGGGGGTGCATTGCCGTACGCCTGGTTTTATTCGGCATTAGGTTATGCAATTCCAACGCACACTCCCCGAAATGTAACCGGTAGAAAACCGACAGACTAGCAACTCGGCATCGTTGCTCAAGACTTTGAAGCCTCGACTCAACGAGTGAATCATTGCCAATGATCCTCCTGGCTCGCCTCTTAATTGCCTCAAGTGCATCAAGCTGGTATCGGGTTCAGATCCGTGACAAAGATGAGAACAGTGAAAATGTAAATATTAAACTTCAAGTATTAGTGAATTTGATGTTTCAGAACTATTATGCCGAAAGGTCGCAAATTCACTATAGATCTTGAATATCAAAAATAAGTTTTTAACATATAAGTAAGGTTACTAAATTAATATTATTGAGGGTAGGCTAGTATCAACACAAATTTGCAGTAATCTCCAAATAGTAAAAAAATAAAATAGATTTATGTTTCTCTAAGTCACGAAACAAAGATTGTCTTTTTAAATAATGTATTCATGGTCACCCTTCAAACCAATTTCATAGCAAATTAAAGAATAGCTAATAAATGCTATATCTCCCAATCCACACATTACAGATATCCGGTTCTTGTCCTACAAATCTAATATACTTACCATTAAATGATGAAGAAATTGAGTATTAATTGAACTAATGCTTCTTTGGAAAATGGCGGGTCATGTGTACGGTCTGAGGAGCCAAATATAATGTATGGTAACTTTTTTAATTTTAACACTAGAGCTCAAATTTTGTCTACTAACTACTCTAAAATGCTACTAAATCATACCAAATTATGATAAATATTCATCCATGATGTTCCTCGTTTTGACGTGGCTAGTCAATTCAAACATTTAGATTGAGGAGCCACCTTCATGTTCATGTAACTTTTGAAGTATTATACTACAAAATCGAGGATTGAACCTACAAAATTTTTAAACTTACTACTAAATAAGTACTTAATTTCATTAAAATACGAAATGTGGCACCTCAATCCTTATGGACATTTTATTTTGACCGTAGGGGACTGTTTAATTAAAAATATCAAATCTTTGGGTTTCTAGGTTTATCATTAGTTTAAGCAACATTGCTCTTGTAACATAGTCTAATGAGCTATGATATTTTTTTGCTTCATATCACTTTACACAAAGAAAACTTATAGGTACAACATAATTTAATCGAACTTGTATTATGTATCATGTAATTTTAGTACACATTAGAAACAGAAAAAGGTACAACTCACAGGGTTTTCTTGGATTACTTTAAAACTATAATATTAACCATAAAAAATTGAGTTCACTATGAAAGTAAATGTTATTATCTAGAAAAAAAGTACTCAAGTTTAACTTATTGAGTGGCCTGTTGGTCTAGTGGTTAGTGGCCCTGACTGCTATGCCGGAGGTCATGGGTTTGATTCCCACCCAGGAAAAATGTTTGTGTGATGAGCATGATCATTTGTTCTGTGTCTGGGTGTAATTTATCTATAATAAGAATGTATTTAGAAATATATAAGTATGTTTATCAGTCTAGTACTTATAACACAAGCTCTGCTTAGCTTGAGACTAGACGGCATTGTGTGGTAGTTGTGGAATATTATTATATGACATTATTATTATTACTTGGCCCACTTAGTTCATGAACTAAGGTTTTTTAAACTTGTTTTTGTATTCCTGTAAAGTTGAGATTTATGACTTATAACATTCTTCACAGGAGGCACAGAAGTGTACTGGCTCCTTATGAAGTCTGTGGTTTTGACCCAATTTTACTCAATATAACAAGCCAAGTTGGATTCTGATATATTTTGAATGAGGTCAGAATTACTAATTTACTTGATCAATATGAATTTTGAAGATAAAAACTTGTGATATCGAACTTGTTATATATACGTTAGTAAATGAGTATTTATGTGCCATTTGAGACAAATACGCAAAAAATAAACAGTTTGTAGAGCCGCCTGAGTTTAAGTTTAGGAACGCTAATGTATTAGCTACAAATAACTGAATCTTATAGCTACACTCCTGAAATTACTATACTGTCTAAATTTTCGTAGCAGGTACCAGTATAAACTAACAAATCTGCAAGATATCCAAAGTTATTAGGTAAAAACGATGTTTGAAAATAGCGTTCATAATGCCAACAGTAATAACGGTATATCGTAAAAATTTCAAAAATAAATTCGTTTTCAATACATTACCTCGGATTATTATCAATAGATGATGTCTTTAAACAAAAAATCACGTGTAAAACAGAGAGTGAGAGTAAATTAAACAATTAAAAATAATAATAGAATTGGCGCAAAAATTGACAACTAACTTCTACAAAGCACAACGGTTTTTTTTTCTTTTTAACTTGACGTTCCAGGTTAACCGTAACAATGTTGGGTTATAAAGCATAGTTCCAGCGCATAGATCCGTATTTTTTTATAAAAATTGATCCGAAGAATCTGACAGAAACGTACTCTGACTTTTGGTATGTTATTATGCAATAAAGCAGTAAATAGTTTGCCATTGTAATATGTGTCAGAATCTTTCCTCTACCTGTTGCGTGTTGATGAATATGTTAATATAGACTACATTGAACTTATCTTTTAATTATTCACAATAGAATGTAAATACCACATACTTAGAACATACTGAAGGTTTCTGGATTATACTGATAAATAAGACTAGATAATAACTTCAGACTCATCATTTCAACCGATAGACGTCCACTGCTGGACATAGGCCTGCCCCAAATGTCGCCACAATGAACGGTCCTGTGCATCTCGCATCCATTGGATTCCCGCAACCTTCACCAGGTCTAGCTTGCAGGGGGCCTTTCAACACTGCATCTTCCGATACGCGATCGCCACTCCAGAAACTTTCGGCCCCAACGGCCATATGCTCTGCGAGCAATGTGCCCTGCCCATTACCACTTAAGTTTGACGGGACCTCTTCAATGGCATTATGAAACGCATTCACCGCCGATTCGGGGCTCGTAAAGCGTGTGCCTCTAAGTTTGTCTTTAATTTTTGGAAACAAATAAAAGTCGCAGGGTGCGAGGTTTGTGCTGTAAGGCGGATGCGTCATCAATTCTTCATTTGAAGTCTTCAAATAGGCTTTTGGTACCTTAGTGGAATGTGAGGATACGTTATTTTGGTGGTGGAGAAAATTGCTTCGAGGACGCTTTTTGCAAACTTTTTCTAAGACTCTGGACAAACAAGTGTTGACGTACCAATCTGCAGTCACTGCCTTTGATCTTCAAGCGATCCTGTAGTGTAATGACCTGATTTGTCAGTTTCAATAAGTTGCCGAACGGTGTCAATATTCGAGTCTGTAACCGCAGTGTCCGGACGACCTTCACGTACCTCATCATAGAGATGATCAAGTCCACGTCCGAATTCTCCAAACCACGAATACACAGAGTTGCGACACGGTGCTTCATCACCAAATGCCAATTGAAGTCTCTGGTAGCTCTTTTGATAATTCTTCTTCTTCTTCGTAATGTGTGGATGACAAACGAAATTTCTTCTTAGCTTTCGACTGGCCTGTTGGTCTAGTGGTTAGTGGCCCTGACTGCTATGCCGGAGGTCGTGGGTTCGATTCCCACCCAGGACAAATGTTTGTGTGATGAGCACGATCATTTGTTCTGTGTCTGGGTGTAATTTATCTATATATGTATGTATTTAGAAATATATAAGTATGTTTATCAGTTGTCTAGTACTCATAACACAAGCTCTGCTTAGCTTGAGGCTAGACGGCGTTGTGTGGTAGTTGTGAATATAAATAAAAAATAAAATAAATAAATAAATTTAGTCAGAACCATAAAAAAAATTATTGACCGATAAGTTTTACGAGTTAAATTCATTTTGACAGTGACACACAGTCTTCGAAAGGACGCCACAATGAAAAAACAAATGACAGTCTCGCAAATTATAAAGTATTATGCACAGAGTACTTTGTAACTAACATGCTTGCAATGAGTTCCATTTTCGAATTCCATTATTGTTTTTTCATTCTTTTATTGTAATTGGCCAGATCCAGAGACTTTCAGTGTGCCCCACATATTTATAAACATTAAGGCCATGGGGTTCAAGAGTCTATTAAGTTGCCTGGAATATTAGAAATCTGCTAAACGGCTCTTCATATGAATCGTACGAGAGAGGTGAACTTAGGGTGAACAAACGATGGCAATAATAATATGATGATTTTTTATGCTCAATTACAAATTTACAATGAGTTGTCAGCAGTTTTCAGGTTGTCAGTGACTTAAAGTAGCTATGAGTACTTAGCATTAGAAATAAAAAATCCTGCGTTCAGTTGTATACTAAGTTCATATTTTTTTTGCTTATCTGTGGTCAGTCAGTGTAATCAATTCCGACTAGTAAATATTTATTATCTGTGTTCCACATTCATTCATTCATCGAATGTCGTGATGTGAATGCACGAATGTGATGAGATATTTATTATTTTTTGTCAAAATCATGCACGGCAAAATTTCGATAGAAGAAAGTTGATGTTAATCATTTTCATTGACTGAAATTCTGTGTTTCATATCTCTGACTGTAGAAAGTAATCTTGATTATTGTGCATAATAATATTAAAAATAAACATTCCGTTAGATTTGTGAAGGACTTAGGAAATGTTAAGTTTTGTTGTGATCCCGTGCGAAATGTTTCTGTTTTGATTGTGATAATTTGCTTTGAGTTGATATAGTCATTTCCTCTTGAATTTGTGAAAGGGCAGGTGGGAAGTAGGTCATAAAAGTCGAGGTGGCGTAAACAAAGTGTGCCGGTGCATCGTATGTTCTAGATTCTATTGGTACGATATGGGTTTGCTTGAGGGTCATTAGGGACAATGGAGAGGTTGTCTCATGACCTTAACCTGGCCCTGGAGGAGAGTAACTGCGGTCGACAGGAGCGGAGGAAGCTAGGCCTCCGCCGACGGACAAGATCTGCCGGAAACCTACGTAAGTGTAAACCTTGTTGTTAGTATTCATTCAAGGTTTATTGTTTGATGTTTTTTTTATCAGTTCTATTCTTTGCACCTGGTATTTTTATCAGTTGTATTCTTTGCACCTGAATTATAAGTATTACTGGTTGCTAGACAAATGCGTAAATTTTAATATCGCCATATAATTGCAAACATCGTAATTTATGAAAAATCACGTAATATTGTGCACTGTTTTTTTTTCTTTCACTAAGTGATTCTTTGTAAATTATCAAATTTGTCGAGAATTAAATCCCCTCAAGATTTTACAGTATCACAGTGTTAAGAATTATCTGATGATAACAGCAGGTAAATAAATAATAGAAACTCATTTTCTAAATTAAATGAAATTTTGAATAATTATGATAAAATCTAAAACTTTTCACTGAAACAATTAATTTTGGAGCAACAAAATTAATTTAAAATTATGCGAAGCATTTGAATTCTTGCCAAGCTATTGTATACTATAGAACTATCACAAGCTTAGTAAAGCATTTTTTGCCCATAAAAAGTTTAACCTTTCGAATAACAACACAACAGAAAGACAATGAGAGAGGAACGCCATCATTCGCTTGGGGTTTAATGAATTAATGTATTGTTGATATTAATTAAAATATATGTTATTTACATTTTCTAATCTATACTTCTATACTAATAATATTAAGAAAAAAGATTTGAATTTTTGTATTTTTGTTTGTAATGAATAAACTCAAGAACTACTGGACTGATTTTCAAAATTGTTTCACCAGTACAATGCTATTTTATCACTGAGTAACATAGGCCTATTACACTTCCTATTTTCACTTAGGTTAAAAGCCACTGGCAAAAGCTAGATATATAATAAGATTTATGCTTGTATAACGTGACCTACGTCTTTGACTAACATGCAGACTTCTGCATGTTAGTCATGATGGCAAACGCAAGGTTTGCCAGCATGCTATGGAGCACAGCATAATATGTGTTAAATTAACAATGTTCGAAACACAAGACTGCACTGTAACACGCAAATTATTGATGTAGCTCAAAAGGCTGCCCAACTGAAATGGGACTGGGCAGGACATGTCTGCCGCAAGTCTAACGAGCTGTGGGTGCGTAAAAAGCAAGATTGGTGCCCAGGCACAGCGACGGAACCTTGCAGCAGATAATGAAAAAGATGATGGGACAACCTAGATGGCTTCTTTGAGAATTGGAATGAGAAAACGAAGTACCATGATTGTTTAAAAAAATCGAGAGAGGCCTTTGCCCAGCTGTGGGACATTACAGGCAAGCAAAAAAAAAAAATTTGGTTTATGTGAAGCCTTTTGTTTTGTGAAAATTGTAAAAAAATTATTATACAAATATTGTGAGTAATTAAATATAACTTGTTAATGATCACTTAATTGAGTCACTGGGTTTAGTCAATTCCAATACCCAGAGTTCTACTGACAGACTGTCGCCAAATCACTTACCTGTTTCTAATATTAATGAATAATTTTCCCGTGAACTTTTGAAATTGAAATACCTATTGATGTCTTAATATTTGGATTTTTTATATTAAATTTGCAGTCCTGTAAGCAATATAAACTTTAAAGCCATTCTTCTGCTTTCGTGTCAATCTGATTCAGATCTGGTCCAACCAATGTTTATTAACTTTATTATTATATTACCTTAATCTCTTTTAACAAACATAAAAATGATATTCAGTCCTGAGCTCCACATAACCTTTACAGCAGCTGCAGTTACAGTGAGTCTCGTTGAAGATGGGAGCTCTAGCAGTCCTCCACAAGCACCACTCATCACCCAGCCCCTATCAGACTCTGATGATCCCCACCTCAGTTTGCACAAATCCAGCATAAAATCCAGACATTACTGTCAGATTGGAAACTTTGAGTCCGATTCCTTCAACGAGAACTTCTCACCGACCAGACCAGCTAATGCTCGAAGGAAACGGAAGTATAAGAAGATGCCTGTAGAGTATACAGATGGGAAGAGGTCACCGCCGGTTGAGATTTTAAGTGTGACTACTGAGGTAATTGCATGGGCTTTTTGTTTGTAAATTTAAACAGAATTTTCCTTATATTCATGAAGAGAATGTATTCATGGAACTTTATTAGTGTCTTATTGTTGCTGCAACTACTTAATGCAAAATTAAATTATTGTTGAAAATAAAATGAGAACAAATATTTCAATTGTTCTGCATAGTGGCATATAGATTATATTCAATTGGATCAAATTATATAAAATATTGGTACAGTTTCTATTATGTTTAACAGTTACTATGAGGAACTGTGATGAGTCTTCCTCATAGCAACTCAATATTTGTTTTCGATTTCAGTGTTATATTTTCTCATTGTGTTTATTGACAGCCACAAATGAAAATTACGCCACTGGGTGCATATCTCAACTAAAAGATATATTTCATGATGAAAATTTGGCATCTTAGCCACTCAGTCAAACAGATTGCTGAATTTAATAGAATATAAAAAATTTTGCTTTGTGACTTCCACAGTTCATGTACTATTCTTAAAATAGATGAAGTGATTTTAGTATCAAAATGTATAAATAAATGCTTGTTTTCAGCCAAATACACTGCCTGCTACAATAATTCTCCCGAACCAGGTGTTGTCTGCGACAATACATGTCAATAAGCACAAGACACTCACAAAACCTGAAAGGTTGGTTCTTTACCCTTAACCACTAAAATATAAACCATTTTATTTTTTGATATTACAACCTATTTTAGTCCCGTAACTACTTACCATTAGTTTGAGAAACACCAGCAAAATATTACTGTAGAGAAATTAATTGGTATAAAACTTACGGGGTTCCTAGTATGTTTGGTATCTTTGGCAAGTGATTGGGTTTTTAAACAAGAGTGCATCAACAATTGTATCAGTGCTTACCATCAGATGGGATGGCAGTCAAGCACTGGTTTTATATTCATAATAAAAAAATGGTTTCAATATATCTATCGGCTATCCCTAGGTAAACTATCGGAATTGAAAAAGCTTACTTTACAGGAGAGCGAATTAAAGTTTATTTTATGGATAACTTTAATAATAGGGGTTAAAGTATGAAATTGCAGTTTTTTGAAACGGGTTGCTTTGGTGCAGTGTTTGGGTTTTTAGCTTTCATGATTATAAGAACTGCGATGTTACAGAAAATACAACACACAAAGAAACCAACAAATACCTAATTTTTAAAGAAGAATAACGTACCTTTGTTATAAAGTTTATTTGAACTTGTAATTCCAAGTCAAGTACAAAGATCACTTCAAGGCCACCCGTTTTAAAAAATGGCAATTTCATACTTTAACACCTAATTTTAATGACTATATTTGTACATAAATTTGTTTTCATATTTAGCTTGGGCTTTAGCTTACAGTTTTTGCTAATGTTTTTTATTAATTATCAATCGTTTTTGAGAAAAATGAGTTATTATTATGTTAATATACTACGTAACTGCACTGACATAATCAATAGTCACTTCCGATTATTTACAAGGATACGCACTTTCGAAACTGCCAAAATCGATAGTATACGTCACTACACAATCGGAAACGTTATTTTCGATATAATTTCGAATACGTACTCGGATCCGAGTACGTATCAGATCCGAGTTATTACCTAGAAAACACTCTGAAAAAAGACCGCAAAAATGTTTTAAGGCCATAACTTACTGTACAGTTTAAATAAAACTCCGATCAAACTGCGGTGGCATGCGTCGGTGTGCGGCGAACGCTCGCAAAACCGGTAGTTCCGATTCGAGCCACTCGCAACTACCGCGATACTTAACTTTCGTTCATATACGACGGCTTAACTGTTGCATTCCCAATATTATTCAATTTCAAAAAAGCAATAAGCTCTGATAATAATGTTATTTTAGCTTAAAAAGCTTAAAAAATAGCAAATTTACAGATTCCAGAGTTTTCCGAGGGACAGTCGATATACTTATTATATACTAGCTGACCCGGCAAACGTTGTTTTGCTATGTATATAAAAATTTTTTAATCTAAAATTGAAAGAAAAATATTTAGGGGTGGATTACCCTTAACATTTAGGTGGATAAAAAATAGATGTTGTCCGATTCTCAGACTTACCCAATATGTACACAAAATTTCCTGAGAATCGGGAAAGCCTTTTCGGAGGAGTTTAACCACAAACGCCGCGACACGAGAATTTTATATATTAGATTATTATAGCCTTTGAAAACGAATTGAGGAAATTAGAAATGCTAACAAATTATATTATTTACAGTCATTTCCGTGGAAATCTATTACTAAAATATGTTATTTTAGATTAATTAAGAAATTACTAAGTAGTAAAGTAAAACTAAACCAGCTAATAGCAAATTTTAAAGCTCTGCGTTGTATGGATTGTGAGAAAAACTATTCCGTTTTCCTTTTAAGGCAAAATATCCAGTTGTTGACGATCATTTGTTCTGTAGAATTAAACATTGTAATTTACTGCTTGAGGCGATACATTATTGTTTAATAACCACTTTCTCCATAATTACTTTTAAGTCATCACAAGATTAACAAATGCGAATAATGTGTTTGTCTTTAGATTTCGCTTACCAATGATTACAAATTCCCTGCAACATCGAAAATGCTATAGAGTTCAAATTAGTTCCCAGACAGCGACTATTGCATCACTGTTTTGGGATATTGTCTTTGTTTTGTTTCGTATTTACAATCATAACTGTTATTACAATTGAAAATATATCGCTAATCCTAAGTGTGTTGGCTTCTTAGCTGTTTTTTCAGAAACGCGTTCTGTGGCAAGAGGAAATGGTCTCATCGGGACAAAGGGGATGTATGCGAAATGAGGGAAAGGTCCTTCAGTGGCGGGTGCTCGTCCAAGTCCGCATACTTCTCTAAAACCGACTTCAAATCAAGAAAATACGACACAGACCTCCCTAAAAAGGACCTCGTACTTCAGCCAGGCAAAATTGTACTCAAATCTCAGAATACAGAAGGCACAAAACCGACTGCATTCACAAACACTCCTTCATTACCAGGTAGCTCAAGTTTCAACTTCGTGTATAAGAATTCTTCTAAAAACGGGACCCCAACTCTGTCTAAATTGACGGGGTACAAGATAACGACGGACTTACCACCTTTTTTTAATCCTACAACTAGCACAGGAAAGAACAGTTTTGATGGGAAATTCCATCGAAAATTTAAGATGATGAACAAAACTCATCCTCCTTCTCTAAGGAATCCTTTGATGTTTGATGATTCTATCAGCGGGATGGATTGCGCGGGGAACGAATCAAGCTCACTCAGTAGCAGTGATTCTGATGGAGTTGTAACAAATGATAGCGATAGGGAAGGAGACGACGAACTCACCGACTGGCCAGGCATTGAAGAACTGAAAGTCTTCAACAAAAGCCTCACGTTCAAATCTTCGAAGTCGGTCAACAACAATTCTCCTAAATCAGCCAGTAACATGCCACCGCCAAAAAGGTTGAAAAAAGAGAAATTGCTCGTCAAGAGCGGGTGGGCTAGTTGCAAGAATAGGTTCAAAAAGAAACGGGCTAAAGTTGATTCGGGAAACGATGATGATGCAATGATGTCTGACTCCAAAACTGTAGTCGATTTAGAAGACGAGGCTATCTCAAAGGACACACGAGACATACTCCAGCCGCATTCCTCATTCAGCAGTTTTAGTGATATTAAAAACGCTGGTGTATCTGGTCAAAACGCGAACGAGACGTTTTTTCAGTCCTTTCAGGCCTTTCAGGCGAAATCGGGGCAGCAGGATGAATCATTTAGCCAGACGCCACGCACGAATTTTTCGCTACAGAAAACATCGTCGAGCGACTTGAATCTGAGTGAGAAATCTCCACAAAGTGATCATTATTATAGTGAGCATTCAATGGGGAATGCTGTTGTGACTGAAGTGAGGGAAATAAGAGCCGGCTGTCGCAGAATAAGGGATGAAAGACCTGGTTTCCTGATCCTGAGCGCTGCGAATGAACAGCTTTCAAAGTTCCTCCAGGATTCTTGCCAAACTGAACTGAAGTTGCCAAGTGTCAATGATCCGGAGGAGAAGGAGAAACTGGAATCGCTAGCTAAGCTGTACTCCTTGGAACTTCAAGTGGAAATGGGGCGACCTGTTCTTAGGAAAACCAGGTGACTACAATTCGTCTGTTTGTAAAAAGTTATATATTTTTTTTTAAATGAAAAGTTAATTTTAAATTACACTCAACAAGACTAATATAATAGTTTTACAATAATCTATTAGCCTTGATGCCATTTATTATGTTTTTTTGTATTATATTGTGTTTTGTATTATGTCATTGAAAGATAAGATAATGCAAACTTAAGTGCCGGTAAATCAGAATGTGTATTAAGTAGGCAAACAAGATTCTACATTTTAAATCAGAAAGAACTTCAAGTCATCACAAGAATACTGAAACATGATTTTCTCTTTACAGCAACACAATGCAAGCAATTCGCGTCGAACATTCCTACCACAACTTTCCATCAGATCACAAGCGTCGTTGCTACGGCGACGACACAGACACGAGCCTGTCTCTAAGCGATCAGAACTCTGTCAACTCCATCAATGACCTCGAGGACACACAGGACATACCGCAAAGACTCTGCGACATGACCCCACAAGATTTGGTAGATACATTCTCACATACTATTGATAAATCACTTTTGCACCCCGGCGAGATAGATTGAGTTGACGCGGCGTTATAAGGAATTATACGCAGTTGAAATTGAATCAACTATATTTCGGGTTGAAATTGTTTTTACGCGTTCATAATCGAATTGTAGCTTCAAGGAATTTAAGGCTCCCACAGACGGTACACCGCGACGTCGCCCTTTCATAGAAATTGTTTTGAGTTCGGGTCATGGTGGTGACAGAATTTATCAGCGAGACTAAGTTACCAAGTAACAGCTGTCCAGGATGCGCCAGGCCTTTAGAATCACTGTACGATATTAAAACTCCACTCAGAGAGGCTCCCTTCATGCACCAAATGGTTTAACATATTAGTAACCAAAGGACATTTAAAAAATACTTAAAAAAACTTCGCCTTGTTTTTTATTTACTACGTAGAGAAAGGCGCAAGAAATAAGCAACTGTCTTAAATACGGAGTATATAAGAACTTATTTACTACTGGTCACACGGGTTGGCTGTGCCCTGAAGCGATTTCCCGATCGAAAAAAAAAATTTCAATTGTGCCACGCGGGTCACACTTTCGGACACATTCGTGTTTTTGTGATGTGATGTGCATGAGACCTGCAAACGTAAAGTTAACGTAAAAATAAAGTCCAATAAGGGGCTTCGTGTCGGGCACCATTGTCCGACGTGGTCTGTGTGGGTCATTTACTGGCGGTCACCATTGTCCGACATGGCGATTAACGTTATAAAATTACAGATGTCTGTCAGTGGGAGCTTTATGTGCCTAAGCTGAATTGATCATAGGTATTTTCAAATGCAAGAGTTTGATCATGCAAGTAACAGTGTTCGTTCCTGTGCCAAAACAGGCTAGAACACTTAATATAATACGTAAAATTTATTTCGACTCGTGTAATCAATGTCGGTCTTGCTATGGTTATTAGAAAGCGTATTTTTTGACATTATATTGTATATCAAGATTAAATAATGTCAAAGTGTTATAAAATCTAATTCGAAAGGTTATTGCCAATTGGCAATTTACGTATAATGCTATGAAATTAGAATGGTACTATAATAACAGAGATTTTGTTAAATTTTTAGGTGTTTATATCAATTCTGAGCTTGATATAAACGATAATGAATTTATGTCACGCTTTATTCTCTTAGTTTTGCGTCTGTTTATTTAAGATTTTTCTTTTCTGATGGTTTCTTGAATTATTTAGTCACGGGATTGCCGCATGTGGGAAGTTTTTCAATTTTACCGACAATCGCTTGTACATTTAAAATTAATGTGAATATCTTATTTACGCTTGAAATTTTTAAGTTCCTAATTTTTTTATCGTAAGTTTATTAGTAAAATAATAATAATTTCAATGATTTAATAGTATGGCTATTGAATGTATTATTAATATTTTACTCTTTTTTTTATAAACATGTCAGAGTGGACGCATTATGACTCTGTCACACATTTTTTGTACTGATCGATTGTCGGTAAAATAAAGGACTGTACCATGAGAAACACAAAAAGGGTTGCGACACAAAAAAGAAAACTTTAACAATGTAGCTAGCTAAACAAAAGCCTTATAAAACTGTGGCCAGTAAAGTCAACTGGTTTTGACATTCATCGTCTCACCAAGAAGCCTTATTTTTCCCCAAGCAAAAAACAATACATCACTTGTATAAGCAAAAAAATTCCTTCGGGAAACTTTTGATTATAAAAGCAAAAGGGGTTAAAAGTCAAGTGATTTATAAAAGAACGTTCTCGCAATACCTTATTTTCACGAACACCGTCACGTGATCCAACCAGGACCTTGAAATTCACGTTTAACGAATTACACAAGACTTAGGTAAAAGTTTTACTTCCTTTGAAGTATTTCCTTCATTTCAAATTGTTAGCTGTTATTTTGTGACATATTTTTCTTATTTGCTCATTCCTTTTGTCTGTAATTTAGTTGTATGGCTTTAATATTTCCTGTCTCTAATAATTTAGGATTATTTTCTCTGACTTATAGTTTTAAAATGTTAGTTTAGGATCTCTATACTGTATGTTTGTTTGTAATATTTTTTATGAAAATCTCCAATCAGTCAGTTCTAAGTTAAAACAGCTTCAATTACTTATATAGTGTTAACGTCATTGGATTAATAACTTTAAACTATTTCAATTATGAATCTGTGGTTCATTTTCTACAAGATTAGGTAAGAGTTTTGGGCGGGATTTATTTGAGTGAAGTTCTGTGTCTGTTTTAATTATTCGCAAATTGATTCCTGGTGGATATTGTGATGTAAAATTGGTGTAGTTTTATATCTCATGTGTCTGCGCAACTGGACAATATGTGGAATCATTGAAAAAGGCGCGATATCGGTAAAATGGAGGTAAGAATTTTATTGTAGTGTTGACTACCTCAGCGAAGTTTGCCGAGAATGTTGACTTGATACATTTGCTGCCAAATACTACAAAAACATAAGAATTTGTACATCCATATTCTAATGGTAAACAAATTTTATTAACTATTCATTTAAAGACATGGCTTAAAGGACTTAGTATCCAAGCCAAAAACATTAACAAAATAAAAAAAGATTAGCTAAGTTATCTATACGATATTAGTCTTTATGTTCAAAGAGTTACTGTATATTTTGGTATGATAATGAATTTCGCTATGATTATGTAAGGCGGTTGACTAGGAAGAGGGGCAAAAATTAATAATTTCTTGCCTTTTATCTGGGATAGGGCATGATTCGCCCCAATTAGGCTAAGGTGGCGTATTCTATTGATGCTGATGATATTCATATTTGGATTTTAAAGTTTTATAGAGAGATTTCGATTATATTTAAAATACGTTTGTGAATATTATCAGCTTTTCTTTTGTAGATTTTCGTAAGAACTCCTTAAGCCTAGTATTTCCTTTATTAAGTGACTTATTTTATTGTCTTCCGACTTATTCGTAACGAGATTGCGATATTGTGCGCTATTCAAACGTCAATATGTCTAAAATTAGTCATTTTATTAAAGACATAATTAGGGTCAGTTCACATCACACCGAAACGCGACGTGACGCGACGCTGCGCGAAGAGTGACTCAAAATATAACTTTATTTACGAAACGAAAAGATACACATTTCAGATCTAGATGCCTCGCGGCGCTGCAGCGCTGCGTAGTGCAACGTATTCTAAATTCCCACAATGAAATATTTATGTCTCTCTTCACGCATCGTCGCGTCACGTCTTGTCTCGGTGTGAACTGAACCTAAATACGGATGGACGGTTTATTTTTCAAAATTCCCCTGCTGGCTCGGGGTTAGCTCTATGAGTACAAATTGATTCCTAGAGCGTTTTCGATTTGTAGTCTATTTTATAATTAGGATATTAAGGGGTGTTTCCATTGATGCGAGGAAAAATAGTGTAATCCACATTTAAGGTTTTTTTTTGTTTGAATTTCGTTCGTGGCGAGTAATCCCAGCTGAGACTTGCCTTACGCTGAAGATATTACGTATAGTACACAAGTTTGTGGGCAAACACAGGTGCACTTCCTTCCCTCATTCACATAGTCCGATGAGACTTAAATACACACGATCCAAGAGTTTAGGCGAAAGGTTACAAATTTGTATATTTGTATTTGTATGTTTGTTAGTCCTTCACGCTGAAACTGTTGAAGCGATTTGGATGAAATTAGGTACACGCGTAGACCATGTCCTGGGATAGCACAATGGATACTTTTTTGTCTCAGGAATATGTTCCCTTGGGATAATTTTCCACTTTCTCACAGGCAAACCTCTGGCAAAAGCTAGTTTCTAAAATAACGAACGTACAAGCGATCATATTGGTTCTTTTTTTTTTGCACCTCTTGCTCAATGGAAACGCACTCTTATTGTGTATGAGAAATTAAATTTTGTAATTCTTTGCGCTTTTTGGTCATCCGATTTATAATAATAGTATATATAGCGTGTTATTAATGTCCTAGATTCTATTGTGATACATTTCAGAGATATAAATATCGTTGAATAATATTGTGGTGTTATCCCACGATATGTGAGTAGATAAGTGGTTTTCTACACTGTTTAATATACTCAAAAATATTAAACCGAATTCGACTAGGTAACTGCTTTATAAGTCAACTAAATTCTATAGCGTAAGTAAGAAAATAGTGGCTCACAGTTTTTTCACCTAAAAAAAACCTTTTCATAAAAATTGAAATTGAAAACTATACAAATTAAGTTTTAACACAATTACTTAATATTAATATTTGAAAATAAAAGAAAATATTTCGCAATAAAAAGCTTTAATAATATTAATGATTTAATTTTTTAGCCCAGTCTGAATACACCTTTACTTTGCAGTTGCACTGATGAGTCACTATTTTCTTAACGCGTATAGACTACAAGTGTTGAATTACGACAACTATGAAAATATTTTAAACGTAACTTGTTTGTCTACAATTTTTATCAGTTACTTTAAATGTAAAGGAAGCAACTGAGACAAATATTAGCAATAAAAAATGAATATAACTGTTGAAAACGATTTCTACTTTATAATACTATATTAAACCCAGATTTTCTGGCTAAGCTTAGCGAATCACTGTAGATGTTTAGACTCCTATATTAATATTAGTACAACTTCGCGTGTACAACCGCAAAAGTTCTCGGTTTTCCACTCTTCGCCTTTACATTCTTAGTTATTACTAAGAATATAAGGGTTAACAACTAGCCAACCGCGAACTTTCGCCTACGTACAACCTTCTTTAAAAAAGAGGGTAGTGGGGTAAGCAAGAAAGGAGGCTTATTTAACTTATGACCTTTTCACTAAAAATGTACTTAGTATTTTCACAGTTTGTAACTTGAATAACCGAGAATCGGATGCCAAACGCGCAAGATATAATATGATGTGTCGATGCCATAAGAATGTTATATTTACGACTTACTGACGAAAGAACTTAGATTTACTGTAAATAGAATCTGCGATGGAAGGTATATCATAGGTCTCCATATTTTTTTAATAAGATATTGCAATCAAGTGATTCTCAAGTTTGATATTAGTTTGGAAATCTGTCATAAGGCGATCTAGGGTTTTAAACGTTTGAAAATCAAAATTTTCAATTTAGGAGTCAGCCAAGACCGAAATACACAATACACATGCTTGTAACTTGCACAAAATTATGCAAGTAGTCATCTTGCATTTGAGTCATAACAACTTCTATTTGGTGATACTACATGCAAACTACTGGCATATTTTTTTAATTCAATAAATAATAAGTACTTAATAAATAAGTAAAGAAAGAAAGAAAAAACATTTATTCGTGACTCACACAATCGTATAAACTAAAGATACACAATAAAAAAAAATATATAATCAGTGCGAGGCCAAAAAGGCACCTAACTCATCATATGCTGCGTTATTTAAAACGACAAATAAAGTATTAAATATTACATAATTAAAGTTAGTGACAGCGTGACGGGTGGCAGGACAGAAAATTTCCTGACACACTGAAGTACAGTTTCCTCTGAGGTGTATCTTTGGCTCATTTCAATAATGAGTAGAACACAGTGTCCCGAGCTCGCTAGGGCCACGGGGATTTTCTGAAAAGGAAACTCGTGGCCCTAGAACGCAAAGGACAACTGAAGGACACACACAGGTGTGGTTTTAACAATTAGTCAACCGCGAACTTTTGCCTACGTACAACCTTCTTTAAGAAAAGCGGGTGTTGCAGGTGGGGTTTTAGTCAGTAAAAGTCTATCACGCCGTCGCGCTCCACCCTAGCGTGGGAGAAGTCATTGGATGATGTCAAATGAAAAAAAAGAGCGACCCGTTAGTACCGTGTCCCTATTGGTTAATAAGCGTGAGCCAACGTTGTATTCCAGGGCCAAAGTACCCCGACTTTACTGTAGTATGTACTCCATTTTAATCAGTTTACAAGGTCCAAAATTGACAACGACGTAGACATCAAAAGACTTAATGCTTTAAATTAATGAAAATAAGCTTTATTATTGAATACCATGAAAATCATCTGTGACTTGAAAATTATTTTAGTGCTCTGTTCTTTCGTTCGTAAGTAAGGTCTGTTTGTATATTAATGGCGGTTCGGTCGCCTCAAACGTAATTTAATCGAAGTTTAAAGACTATTTAGTTGTAACCTGTATTTTTGTTTGTTGTATGTAAATGTTTTAACAATTCATACACATTGGTTTACACTAACATTGTATCAGATATTTGTAGTTGTATACGAATCAATGTTATGATTGGGATGGAAAATAAGAAATATACTTTTGAATTATAACTTTAGTGTTTTATTTACTACATTACTACTAGACACTGGATACTGTAGTGCAATGACCTTGCAGCCTCTAGACGTCTAATAAAAGGCGACGCATGTCTGTCAACACATATGACTTATAGATCTGATGTAGGTCGTTACAGAATAATTTTCAAATAGTCTCGACCACTTCCCTGAGCCGTAAACACTTCCGCAATAGTTAATAAAAATATTAGAAAATAAATGTAACAATAGCCTCTTGTTCAATACTTTGGTGTGGTAACAATAGCCAGCCTTCCCGTATTCGAAACGATGGCATAATATTTCATCAGTAAGTTAATTACAATTATGTTGATTTTCTGATATTATTTATTGGAGTTCAACTTATACTGGTCATAACTGTAGATTTAAACAAAACTAGTGATGTACGAATTCTTATGACCACCTCTGTTATCGATAAAGTAAAAAACCTATTTACTATTTATGGGCATTTTCACTTTTAAGTGTACCCGTCGTTGTGACGCGTTGACCCAAGTATTCAAAATTTTATATCGAGACGAAAAAATAAAGCCCCGAGCTGAACTGCTGCCGCTAAAGCCGCTAAAGTAAAAGTATTGGCCTAGCTTTGTTGTATGATCCTTATGGCCTAGCTCAGTTTTATCCTTACGACCTAGCTCTCGTGTAAAGTTTTTCTTTGATTTTTTATTTGATTGTCTTACCCCTCGTTTTTTACCCGACTACGGCAAAGCCAAAGGAGGGCTGTGATTTTGACAGGCTATGTATGTATGTAAGTATGTTCATCTGTTCCCTCGTAGCTCCTAATCTACTCATCGGAACTTGACATGTGAGGTATCGTTAGAACCGTCTTAATTGTCTGCTGAACATAGGCATGATGTGTTACAAAATTCGATATGGCGCCCTCTAGCGGACAAAAGTAATATGTTAAAAAATAAAAGTGAAGATAAATAGGCCGTGTTTGGTATCATTAAAAACAAAAAGAAAAGCCATAGTCACACGTATTAAAGTGTTTCGATTGGTACATATAGGTAACGTGTGACTGCGGCTTATCTTTTTGTTTTGTTCCTGTTTTTCCAGTTACCTTGTTTATTTTATGATGAATAATTTCGTTGTAGGATTCCACAATAGTTGAATAAATAATTATTAATTGGGATTTTCAGGTTAATTCCTGCCACCAGTTGACATCACTTGGGCGTCAGGTCTTCCATTGGGAGTTTTTGGCGGGAAGTCAAACGAGGCGGTAATTTTGATAGCGCAAATTTTTCAATAAATTGTTAATTGTTTGTAAATACCAAATTCAAGCAAGTACCTGGGCTCAAACAACCATGGGTGTCACCAGTGGCGGTGAGAAGCCGCCAGATCAGGGTGAGAAACATAAAAAAAAACGAAAATATAATAATGCCAATACCCGAAGCTCCGACAGATCCGGGTGAGAAACATAAAAAAAACGAAAATATAATAATGCCAATGCGAAGCTCCGACTCCAATAGCAAATACGACATTTTCTCAAAACCTAATTATAAAATGCTATTTATAGAAAACACAAATTCAGAATATGTAGTTTACGTCGAATCAACAGAACAAGAGAAAAGGCAAAAGGAACAAGGAAATAAAAATCCTATCACGCTCACGAATCTAATTTCAGACAGTGTTAAAGGAGTTTTAGGAGTTCATAGAGTAAATCCACACAAAATAGGAGTCACATTTAGAAAGGCGGCTGCGGCCAATAATTTTCTGAAAATGTAAGACTTCCTATGGAAGAATAAATTCAAGGCTTTTATACCATCGTATTTAACCGAGAGGATTGGAGTATTGAGATTTGTCCCCAAGGAACTCTCCAATGAGGACATATATAAAAATATAATGTGCGACTCAGAAGTAATAAAAATTAAAAGGTTCATGCGAAAATTAGAGGGAAATTTAGTACCTCTCAATACAGTTGCCGTCACCTTTGCTTCAACTTCCTTACCGCAATACGCTTACATTAAACTTTTTAGATATAAAGTGAAACCGTATATACCACCATTACTACAATGCTACAAATGTCTTAAATTTAATCATTCTGCCAAGTCTTGCAGAAGCGAGCAGAACTGCTCTTCTTGTGCTGGTCGCGTCACTCCCACAAAGAATGCGATGTCGAAGAGATCACATGCATCAACTGCGCAGGTAATCATCTTGCCGTTTCACGGGACTGTCCCATTAAAAAAAAAGAAAATTGAAGAAAAAAAGGCCAAATTTCTGCAGCAATCGTATGCCACTATTGTGAACTCACCTCATACATTTAATGAGAAATCTTTCCCAAGATTACTGACAATTCTAAAATCAGTGATACTTTTGATATTAAGCAAGTAGTAAATAATGATATTATAATAAACGAAATTGTCAAATCGTTGGTAGCATTAGGTAACAAGAGTGACTCTGATGGGCCACACATAAGAAAATAAAAGCCGTATTTTTATGAAATTTAATTTAATGAATAAACATCTAGATATTTTACAGTATAATATACAGAGTTTACAGAGTAAAAAGAGCCTATTACAAAATTTATTAATTGAAAAAAATATAGATGTCTGTCTTCTTAATGAAACTTGGCTTAAGTCTAAGTCCATAATTCCAAACTTTCCCTCTTATAATTTAATCCACAAAAACTCCATTAATTCTCGTATCGGAGTAGCAATTTTGGTGAATCATCATTTAAAGTACAAAGTAGTTAACGCACACTTCTCAGAATCTATTCAAAACGTATGTATTTCTATAGAAACACAATTTGGAGCGATGGCATTACTTTGTGTATACAGCCCTCCAAGTATCAGATTTGACTCAGCAAAATTAAAGGACTTAATCAATAATATACCCAAACTTTGTATAATAATGGGCGATTTTAAAGCACATAACATAGCTTTTGGATGCCATAGTGATAATAACAGGGGTAGATGTTTATATAATATAATTGATGAATTTGACTTATGTATTTTAAATGATGGATCACCAACAACTGTTCCTTATCCTAATCGACAAGCTTCAGCAATAGATCTCGCCCTTGTTAGTTCTTCAATAGCTCATTTATGTAACTGGTATGTTCATGACGATCCAATGGGTAGCTATCATCTACCAACTCTACTCGAGATCAACATTCAACCATCTAAGTATGATATTTCGCCTTCTGTGGATCAAGAGAAATATATTTATAATAAGGCAGATTGGAACGAATATTATGCATTTCAGAAACTTGTTTTTCCGACTTAGACTCAACTAACGATTCCCCTATCAATACATGTAACCATTTTATAGACATATTAAATGATTTCAGAAATAAAACAATCCCAAAACATAAACTAAGTGCAAACACAGTTATCAGAAAACCAGTGCCATGGTGGAATACAAAATGTAGCGATGCTGTCGTAAAATCAAAAGAGGCATTAAAGTATTATTTTTCTCAACCTAACATTGAAAACTAGATAAACTATAAAAAATTAGATGCAAAAAAGAAAAGAATTTTGAAGGAAGAAAGTTCTCCTTGGCAAAATTTATGTAAAAGCTTCAATAGATTAACTCCAGTCTCTAGGATATGGGGATACATTAAAAAATTTAAAAAGATTGGAACAAATCGAAATAAAAACATGAATGATGAGTGGGTTCCAAATTTTTTAGATAACATAGCAGATTCTACTGAACTAGATGAAAATAGGCTTAAATATTTGTTCGAAAATGCTACAGAAAATTATGTAAATGTATTTCTCAAGAACAATTTTACTATAGAAGAGTTGAAAACTTCTCTAAGAAGTAGGAAAGATACTACACCGGGATTGGATGATATACCTTACATGTTTGCTTAAATTGCTTTGTAAATAATGTACACAATGTTTTAATAGTCACAGACTCAAATAGTGTTTTGTCTGCTCTACATAATGTAAATATTTCTTTTAAGTTAAATTATATTATTTGTAATATTAGATATATAGTTCAAAAACTAATTGATAAGAATATTAAAGTAGAATTAGTGTGGGTACCTTCACACAGTGGCATTCGAGGAAATGAAATAGCAGATATAGCGGCCGTTCAGAACACGATGAGGATAGATCCGAGTTGCTCAAGGTTCCATTTACTGATTACTACAGTGTCTATAAAGAACTTAATAGACAGTTATGGAAGGAGTATTGGGACATAACCCTGGAAACGAAAACGAAAGGCAGATGGAAAATTTATCGTCCGGTGACCGTCCGGACCGGGCCCAAGTCGTCGACGGCGCGTACCGTTCCACGCGTGCCTCAAAGAGATGTGAGAAACCGTAGGGGCCCAGCAGGGTCGAAGCCTACTGGGGCCATGGGTGATGCGAAAGAGATGCCCGGGGCCCTGAAAATAAAATGGCAGGAAGAAGAAGGAACAGGAGTGGGTTTTTAGTCAGTAAAAGTCTGACACTATCCCCCGATCCGCCCGGGGATGTCATTAGATGATTTTACCACCCGAAAAAAAAAATAGAAAATTTATAACTGTTTTATCACGCATGAGATTGGGACATTGCCTAGCACCAGCTCACCTGTATAGGTTTCGCATAATCAACAATAGCCGATGTTATCACTGTGGTGCAGAGGATGCTGATTTGGATCATGTAATCTTACAGTGTTCAAGTTTTAACATTCATCGTTTGATTTTGGTCAGTGAATTGAGTGAAATTCAATCAATAGACGACAGTGACATTCAAAGCGAACGTCAGAGTGTTCTCCGCCGCGTACAGGATTTATTAGCAAATAAGAATTATTTTAGTGCGTTGTTTAAATATATTTGTAATACGGTAGAAAAAAAAAATTAATTTCTTAATCATATAAATGTACATAATCAAATAAGTTGTAAGCAATGATATCACTGGGATATACCAACCCAACCTGAAAAAACGTGAAGTTATATAAATAAAAAAGAAATGTATCTAAAGATTTAGAACGTTATTGTATAATTTACTTAGTTAAAAATATATATTCAATTCCTTTCTTTGTTAGATATAACCCATCTATATATTCGACTGAAAGACTTGTATCTATGGTCATGAATAAAAATTTAATAAAAAAGGTCTTCCATTTTGTATACGTGACTTACGATAACATGTCCTTAGCATAGCATAGCATAGTCGGCCTTATAATGTTCCCACTGTTGGGACTCAGGCCTCCTCTCCAGGAGAGGGAATGGGCCGTAATTCACCACGCGGGCCCAGTGCGGGTTGGTGGATGTCACGTCTTCGAATTTTTGGTTCTAGGACATGCCGGTTTTCTCACGATGTTTTCCTTCACCGTTTTGAGAGCAGTGGTGATGAAATAAATTACACAAAGTAATGTGCCTGGTTGGGTGTGAACCCGCGACCTACAACTCGTAAGTCGGGGCCGTTACCACTCGGCCACCACTGCTCTTCAACATGTCCTTAATGTCAATTTATTTCGTGAAATGTCGATTGGCTGCTGCGCAGGGTGTCGCGGGTTCGATTGCCGCACAAAGTAAATATTCGTATGGTCTACAGATAATTGTTCTCCTGGTCTGGGTTTCTTGTGTGGGGCAACGCTTTTATTTAAAAGGGCTTTTACTGTTGCCTGAACCTGATGTTTCAGTGCTGTCAACTAGAGCACATCATATCAGAAAACACTCTTTGTACTCTATGTCTCTGGCGATTGTCTAGTGGTTGCTATGCAATTGTTGTTTCTAGCTTTCAGAAGCTACAGTAATAAAAGGAATTCTTTGGCCGGCTTGTCGATCAAAGGATAAATCAAACACGTTTCACAAATATTAAGGAAACAGTTATGTGTTCGAGCATTGCCAAGTATTTGCTAGATGGCGCTTTACTCAACATTTTTAATTTATTGTTTTAGTGTGTGTGTGTGTGTTGTTTTGTGTGTGTGTGTTGTGTGTGTGTGTGTGTGTCGCATTGTACCATCACACAACAACAATTTGCTTGCTGCGGTCTTCCCGTCCGATTATAGTTTAGGCGTCTTCAAGGCTAGAGTAAATAGGTTCTTAATAAAGTAGTGCGCTTCACCATCAACGATTGCATCACTGCTTCAGGTGCCATCGCAGTCAAGCACTAGTTTATATCAATTTAAAAAAAGCATCAGCTTAGCGCGGACGTGGCCACGCTCGGAGTCATAGCTTCTACCAAGTAATAAATAAAACATAATATAATTAATAAAAAATCGTTTTATTAAATAAAAAACAGTGATGTTAGGAATTTAAACAAATAATTAATAACAAATGAGCACCGGAACTCGAATCGTTTTACGATAATCAAATAAAAACAATAACTTAATAAGTACAGAGAGGTCACAGATTACAACCAATAGGAATAAAAGTATTGTGACGTGTCTATACCCTTCTAATGCCTCACAGACTGAATTCAGAGGTTCTTGTAACAAAATTGTACTTTTGGGTAAATTGTATAAATAATAGGTTAAATGCTCTCAGAGATTCAACCTTTAAATCTTTTTTGTTTTTTTATAGCGTCGTAAAAATGGTGATTCAGAATACAATCAATTTGTTTTCCATAAGAAAGCGGATGTAACATAATATGCTTATTTAAAGTAAAATTATCATAATGTTCTTTTTACAATCCCTCTAGCACCTATCTCCATATACCAAACGCAAAAAATTAAGGTATTTTGAACCTTCTACCTATGAAGCTAACGGTGTTTGCTAATACTACGTTTACACATTCGTAATCGCCATTCGCCTCGCCACTCGCCTCGTCGTTTAATGAAACATTTGTATACTTAGTGTGGAATAGCGCGCTGCTTACACATGCGTGCTCGCTATTCGCCTCGCCACTCGCGCGAATGTGTAAATGCAGCTTAATATTTTGAGCGCTGTCTTTTATGCACCTAAGCGGTATCATGCGAGATTCGAGGGGTTAATGTATTGGATTCAGTCCGTGAGGCGCCTAACATTACACCCTGGTTACGCGTTCCATGTTCCACTACTGGCTTATACATTTCACTCCTAACAATACCTATTCGATTTTCCAAGATATTATCCATTTTACTTATATTAAAAACTAATTTCCATTCACTTTTGTACTGTGATGCTTTTAAGTCACTGTAAATTGACACTATTCAATAGTGTGATAATATCACATTTATTTACAAAATGTTTACCCATTCATGATCATTTTATGTAATATAAAAATGTCTTTTTCAATAAAATTCTAAAAATCGATTCAACGGAACATTCATAATATAAAAACACTCTTAAACTTAATTATTAAAATGCTAAATATTTCTATTTAAAACCATTTTTTACTTTTTTTTTTGTAAAAATGATTTTGTGCCGGATTAAGTCTTATCACAATGCTGTCATTCAAAATTGGACTTTATGTTTAGTCATCGATGGTGCAGATTAGGTCGTCTCCTTCTAGTTTCTGTCCATTGGTGATGGATACTGTTTTAATTGTTCCCGCCTTAGGTGCTTGGACTATCATCTCCATTTTCATGGCGGATAGGACTGCGATGGGTTGACCTTTCTCTACCTTATCTCCTTCCT
Organism: Mythimna vitellina; assembly: GCA_949316375.1. Classification (NCBI taxonomy): domain Eukaryota; kingdom Metazoa; phylum Arthropoda; class Insecta; order Lepidoptera; family Noctuidae; genus Mythimna; species Mythimna vitellina. Next base: position 18,367,039 of record OX438697.1, read on the forward strand.
TCACCTTGATTGCTGTGGATAAAATTTTTTATGATAAATCTTTACCATAGACTATCAAAAATAAGAACTTGTTTGAAAATCGAACTGGTCTCTATGAGTAAACACAAATAAAATAAAAATATGACACACACATTAAAAAAAGGCGCGTGTGCCTAGGTCGAGTCACTGTTCTGTTTAACAATTTTATTGGTTTTTACAATTTTTATTGAAAATATTAAGCCAATTACCTAACTTTAACTCCAACTTTTTTAAATGCTATGGTTTCAATACCAATGGTTTTTTATTTTCTCACAGAAGATGTGAAAATTAGAGTGTCTTCGTCTTGAACTAGCTTGATTCCCTCGCTACACTCAGGATTCTTAGCTTAACTCCCTCGCTGCACTCAGTTTTTAACCACCAGAATTCTTCGTGACACTCTGGTTAATATGCCCGTGACATAAGGCATAGCTTTATCCTCTTGGTGAATAATCTACTATTAAAGCGTTATACTTACTGAGTACTGTCCCTGGCATGGGCGCTCCAACTTGGTTCTTGTCTCCCTTGATTGCCTTAGGGTGGATTTTCATTTCCTGAGGAGAAAAGAAACATAATAGTTAAGTACTAGCATTAGCTATCTATGGTAGGTAATGAATGCATTATGGCTGGTCATAAATAAGCCCCAGATATGTTTTTAAACTCTTAGAGGATTTGACATCTGAAAAAGCGGGGCCACTCTCTGCCTTATTGCAGTCGTCATATGACTGCAATAAGGCAGAGAGTGGAGGCTGTGACAACATGAGCGGTGTGCGTACGCACTTCGTTGATTCGTTTATTTTTGCTTAAGAACTCGAAGCAACCGACGTGTTTTATGATCCACAATTTTGCATTACATTGTTCTATAATGCAGCCGCACATGTATTGTACAGGAGTAATCCCTAGTATGGGGCGAAGTTTTTTTGAAAAAAAATAATATATTAATGTAGGTTTATGTAGTACACTAGATCCTACCCTCGAATGTGTTTAGTCAGTAAAAGTCTGACACTATCTCCCGCCCCGCCCAAGAGCGGGGGATGTCATAAGATGATTTTCCCACCGGAAAAAAAAACCCTCGAATGTGATCTCTCTCTGTCACTCAAAGGTTTTCTAGGAGAAAACTCATTGTTGAGTTAAGCTCGCCTTTGTACATAAATTATCAAATCAATGTATTAAGGTTAAGTTTTATTGTGTGTACAATAATGAATAAAGTTATTCTTTATTCTCAGAAAAAAATATGTCAATCGTCTTGGGAGTCGGTAAACAGTTGCCGTGTTACCTTGCTAGCATTCTCGTCTCTGATGAACACGGAGCGCAGTTGTCCGTTGAGCTCGAAGAAGACCTCCCTCTCTCCGGCCGCCGTCATCTCGTCGGACACGGCGACTGTCTTGATGTCCAATGTCTTTCCGCGTTCGATCTTGACTTCTATCGTTTCACCGACCTGGTGATAAGAGAAAACTTTTAATAATATTCCACAACTATTACACAACGCCGTCTAGTCCCATGCTAAGCAGAGCTTGTGTTATGAGTACTAGACAACTGATAAACATACTTATATATTTCTAAATACATACACATATAGATAAATTACACCCTGACACAGAACAAATGATCGTGCTCATCACACAAACATTGTCCTGGGTGGGAATCGAACCCACGATCTCCGGCGTAGCAGTCAGGACCACTAACCACTAGACCAACAGGCCAGTCATAATGCCAGGAGTTTGTTTTTTTCAGTAAGGAAGTCATCAAATTATTTTAGTTCCTTAGCGACATCTATGACGTCACATAGAAATTGAAATTCAAAATCATGCATGCCAAAATGTATTGGAAAATATTCAATAGTCCGAAATCCACAATTGGAATATAAAAGTCCGAAATCCACTAATGGGTAGTTGCCCGGACCAGACAACACCTGTCTTTTTGATTCACCATTTCTATTAAAAGTCTCAAGAAAATTAATTAAAAAAAAATTGTAATGGAATTTGAACTTTATCCTGCACCACAAAGAGTTTGTCTAACTTTAGCTTTGATTATGAAAGGTCCTAAGAATAGTATGGATTGCAATGGAATTTTAACTTTATCGTATACGACAAAGAGTTCGCTGTTCTAAAATTTGATAATTATCTCAAATTAGATTTAAATAATGTTGTGCCTTTAATATTATGTATTGGGAAAATATTTAACAATAATATTAGCAAATCAATGCACAGTTCGTACAGCTAGAAAAGTGTTCTATTGAGGCAATGGCGCCTCAATAGAACAGTTTTCTATAATTTGCATAGACGTCCAGCCGGACTGCAGTCAGTACTTACATACTGGTTAATTATTTAGGGGCACAATAGCAACAAAGTGACTTGCCTTGACTGGAACAATTTGCCTACTGTGACCTTTCCGTCCGATTATTTAGGTGTCTTTAAGGTTTCACCGGGACACCAAGGCGTCGCGACCAGTCACCGCTACCAACAAAATGTATTGATACAGCTCTATAGAAAGTTACTCGCCTGGTGTCCGTGTGGTTGCGCAACCAATTGGGCGGAGCGACCAACTCGAACGCCTGCACTTAAGGTTTGTAGCGACATCTATGGCGTCACATAAGAACTAATCCTGCATCGCGCAATTAAAATTCTCCGCGCGATTGGAACATATAGAACAGCCCGAAATCATCTATCGGGCAGTTGCCCACCAGACATAACACCCGTCTGGTCGGAGGATCTTCCCTTTTCAACGGAGGTTTGCGAGACCTTACTCTCTGTTCTGCCTACCTCCAAAGGTCCATTTTGTTACTGATTCAGTGTGGTGTAGCGACTCTGGTGTCCGTATGGTGTCTAGTTTGGTAGCTTACAGACACCATGGCGGCGCAACTGGTCGCGCCGCCAAGGTCTTTCTTTGAAATATAGCCCTAAGGCTAGAGTGGATAGGGTCTTAATAAACTAGTGCGCATCACCATCAACGATTGCATCACTGCTTACCTCGCAGTCAAGCACTACTTGATATCATTAAAAAAAATATATATATATATATATATATAACGCTATCCCCTTTTAAGGAAACTTTTTAAATGGCATTTTAACCAGTGGTTACTTTCCTAAAGATACTTACTGTAGGTCCAGTCAAGAAGGTCTTGGTGTCCAAATGCTTGACGGGTCCATACTTGTCGCGAATGCGGAAGAAATCGTTGGCTACTTGCGGGTACATGGCCGCGGACATTACGTCTGCGTCGGTCACCTGAAAGTTATTGAACGATTAAATAATTTTCATCTTCGTCCTACTGTCTGGAGCTCTTGGCCAAGAATTAACAGCAGCAAGTACTGATTTTCAAAGTTTAGCAAAATTTGCCAAGGTCAGTTTGTGGATGGGTAACCATCTTAACAGATTAGAGTTTTCTGCTGTTTAAGCTTTATTAAAAACTTGGCAAACGTACTGCTAAGGAGGTTGTAGTGGTACTTTTAAGTGGAGTTATTCCTTTTTTTTAGGGTTCCGTACCTCAAAAGGAAAAAACGGAACCCTATAGGGTCATTGTTGTCCGTCTGTCTGTCAAAACTCTTTATCTCAAGAACGTGTGGAGGTATCGAGTTAAAATTAAAACCATATACTCCGGTCTGCGGTTCCTTGAATCTGGAAAAAATCAAACTTCTGAGTTAACGAATAAAAAAGATGCGGCCGTTTATGTCGCAAAAAACATATATTTCGATAATCTCAAAGGAATCAAAATACAGAGGGTACTTCCCGTTGACCCAGAATCCTGAAATTTGGCATAAAGCTAAGAAAACAATAAATTTGTTTTACTTACGTCACAAAAAAAAACTTGTTTGCAATTCAGAAAAATCATCGAGACTCTGTTCGGGAATTATAGTTTGTATGGAATTAAGGATTCCGTACAAAACGCGCGACTCCGACTCGCACTTGCCCAGTTTATTTTTTTTAAATTGCTGATTTAGATTGCTTACCTCTGGATACGTTTCCTTGAGTTCTGCCTTCAGTTTGTCAAAGTCCAGAGGTTCTAGCTCCTTGCCGGGCCTGTCAGCGATCCTTGGCATGTCCTTCAGCACTTGTGATCTAGAAAAATCAGTCGAGTTTTACAATCGACAACGCATAGCTATTAAACTGGGTCACAATATCGAGGAGATTTCATTGAACTTTTGGGTCTTACTAGCTTGTAGTCGTAAGCTAGGTGGGTAAGAGCAATTGCATTTTAATTCCAGACATATCGTTGGTATTCCTAATATATATAGAAGAAATGCCACAAAAAAAAGGAAACCAGGATAAGCCTATGATTGATATGCATCTATTGTCCGATCAAAACTAGTTTTTACGGCTAAAACCGAATTTCGGCTTCGATCTTAATTTCGGCCAAAATAAAAATCGTAACTGCCATAAAAGTGTAAGTTTTCGTGAAGAAAAAAAATAGTAAATCTTAATAAGTTTGTCCCTCTTTACTTTTAAATCACATATTTATTACCTGTTTTGAAATAATGTTTTTTAATCACTTGTAATTTCACAACAAAACGAACTACTGCAAAGTTTGTGTTGCAAACACAAACTGAAATAAGTAAAACAGTCACGATACGACTATGTGCGTGGACGCGGCTAAATGACACTTCGTTGCTCGCAATTCTGTCCACCGAACTTGTCAGATCGCAGGACGAAACCTCTCTAATTCGGACGCATGAACAGAAAAGACAGTGGTAATCAGGGCACAGCCCAATACTACGCAGCGAACAATACGACGCAAGGAGGAGGGAGTTCGGACGCAGTTTCGGTTGGATAGTAGTCGAAACCGTAACTAAGCAGAAAGTCGCCTTTTGGCCGAAAATTAAAATTCAGTCGCACTTATACATCTCCAGACAAAATTATTCTTAACTTCCTTTAAATTCATCCGAACGACTACATGTAAAATTTTTCCTTCACCTGGTTCGAAGTACCTATAAATCATAAGCATAATCAGCTTTTTAATGTTCTCACTGTGGGACTCAGGCCTCCTCTCTAGGAGAGGGAATGGGCCATAATCTACCAACTCGCACTGGGCGTGCGGGTTGGTGGAAGTCACATGTCTTCGAATTTTTTGGGTCTAGGACATGTCGGTTTCCTCACGATGTCTTTCTTCGCCGTTTTGAGAGCAATGGTGATGAAATACTTTTCACAAAGTAATGCGCATGGTTGGGTTTGAACCCGCGACCTACAACTCGTAAGTCGAGGTCGTTACCACTCGGTCACCACTGCTCTCAAACTCAAACTAGAAGTACCTATACAGGGAAAGAAAGGAGCTCCAAAATTATTAATTCGAATATACCTGAGTGGTTCAGGGAATCCTCCATACGGGATACCGATGGCTCCTTGTAGATACTCCACAACGGACTTGGGGAACGACAATTCCTCAGCCTTCTCTCTGATCTCGTCAGCTGTGAGCTTGTTCTGCACCATGAACTGAGCCAGATCTCCCACGACCTTCGATGAGGGAGTGACCTTGATGATGTCGCCGAGGAGGAGATTGGCTTCCCTGGAAGGTGAAAAGTTAGGGATGAAATTGGGTGTGGAAGTTTTAGGAGTCAGAACAAGTAACAATAAAAAAAGACTCTTTTGGTTGTAAAGGACTAAATACGAAAAAGCAAAACAGCAAAGACTAAGTCTGTTGATAAAAAAAACCTGTCCAAACGGATTTTAACGGCTTCATCAGCCATGAGCCATGGGCTTTTTTAAGGTGGGAAATAATCTAATGACTTCTCTATTCTCCCGCTTTAGGGCGGAGCGGGATTTGAAATAAAAACCTTCAACATCTCACCTATAAGCCTTCTTAACCTCTTCAAACTGACTTCCCAGCCCGAGGGAGAAGGCCTGGAACTGCAGGTTGGTGTACTGTCCTCCGGGAATCTCATTGAGGTAGACGTCGGCGTTACCAGACTTCATGGTAGCGGTGGCTTCGAAGGGGCCGTACAGCGTGCGGGCTTGCTCCCAGTATGCTGAATATTCGGAGACGGTCTGGAGGGCGATGTCTGTGGGGGAGAAGTATTCATTGTTATATGGGGGAAATACGATGTCTGGTTTTCCAACACTACAGACTATTATTCCCGAGGTTCATTTTCTTACAACCGCGCCTAAGTGATTTTGAGACATCTTTGGAGCAGTGGTGGCCAAGTGGTAACGGCCCCGACTTACCGAGTCGTAGATCGCGGGATCAAACCCAGCCAGCTGCATTACTTTGTGTAATTTATATCATCAATACTGCTCTCAAAACGGTGAAGGAAAACATCGTGAGGAAACCGGCATGTCCTAGAACCAAAACTTCGAAGACATGTCACATCCACCAACTCGCACTCGCGTGGTGGATTACGGCCCATTCCCTCCCGGAAACGTATATCTTGTGAATATTATCTACGTTTCTATTGAAACCAAAATATACATTTGTGTAAAACTATTCCAGTAAAGACCTCTCAAAAACGACTATTTTGTGCCAACTTTGGCCTTTCATAATAATAGACTCTTGAATTAAAAATTATTTAAAAAAGATATCTATAGAAACCTTGCACATATAATAGAGATTCTGAATGAAAACTTTTTTCCGAAAATTATTAAATTTCAAAATAACACGTATCAATCCTGGATCAAGTTTTGTGATATATTCGAGTAACTAACGGAATTTCCGAATGTCTTTTTTCGCATTTCCTCTTCACCACACATTACGTTACAACAAGCTTTTAAACCATATTCGCTTTGACGAGTAGGAAAGGACCCATTCAAGTAATTTTTTTGACAAAAGCCTTCCATATACACTTTGTCGGACGCATAAACGTGTACCATGGATCCAGTTCATGATTCTGGACTCTCCAGGGATGGAGTGTTTGATTTTTCTAATTAAAAAAAACCTTTAGGTAGTTTTTAATTACAAAAGTGTACAAAATTGTTATTCTCATCAACCCCAATGATACGTTTAATTAAAAGTAATTAATTAATTATCTTTTTTTAATTGAGCATCTTGAGCTCAGTTGAGCAGATAGCCCTTCTAGTCTTATTTACATTGTATTTTTTATTTTTAAATTGAGTTATTTTTAAATTAAAAATGTCATTGGGTTTGATTAGAATAACGATTTTATACAGTTTTCTCAGAATCATGTACTGGATCCAAGACACATTTTTGTGTGTCGATGTCCGTAACACGGTGTATTAAGTCCTTCGGTAGGAAATTGAAAGATGCAGCGTTTGACAAATCATTCTCGAGGATCTCAATCAAAAGTTGATGGATTTGAGGTGAGAATCTGATACCGTGGTTCAACACCTGAACAGCCATTTTCCATGGTTTATTCGATATTAATTGGAGTCGTGTCAAAAAACTTATCATCATCATCATTTCAGCCGAAAGACATCCACTGTTGGACATAGGCCTCCCCAAGTGTCGTCAAAACGACCAATCCTGTGCATCTCGCAGTCATCGGATTCCCGCGATCCTCACCAGGTCATCAGTCCACCTTGTAGAAGGCCTTCCAACGCTGCGTCTTCCGGTACGTGATCGCCACTCCAGAACCTTTCGTCCCCATCGACTGTGAATGTGCCCTGCCCATTGCCACTTAAGTTTGACAATTCTACGAGCTATGTCGGTAACCTTGCCTTGGTAAAAAAAAACTCACTGGTATCCAATTTAGTTCCCTGCAGCGAAGCCACGAGGGCTCCCATGCTGGGCTGGCTGGTGAGGCCGGACATGGAGTCTACTGCCACGTCCACGACGTCGGCGCCCGCCTCGGCGCACGCCAGCATGGACGCCACGCCGGCGCCCGACGTGTCGTGCGTGTGCACGTGGATGGGCACGTCCGGGTGCTTGTCGCGGATCGCGCCGATCAACATCCTGGAGAAGGGAAAATACAAAGAAATCCTTTAGAGCTCATACACACGAGTGGCATGGGGCCGGTGGTTCACGGCGGCCGTCGATATTCAACAAATGAAGATCAGCGGCTGCCGTTCTTGTGTGTCAAGTGACACGATGGGTCGTCGGCTACAGTTATATCTGCTGTCGGCAACATGCCGCTCGTGTATATGAGCTCTAAGTTAATGATTTATGGTGTTCATACTAAACTTTTTAACCACACTATTTATCAGTGGCGGATTTACAAATTTTCAAGCCATAGGCATATACAGTGATAGTATGACTTTTGACAGGATAGAATGGAAGAAAAAAACGTGTTGCGCCGACCCCAAATAAGATGGGACAAGGGCAGGAAGATGATGATGAGGCATATACAGTTTTTGCCGCCCTTGCCTCTACAATTGTCATCTCCTGCATTATTTTTACAATCCAAAAATTTCATTGTAATTACACGTAAAATAATTTTTAAAACCAACTCTCGGAATGTGCAATAACAAGTGAGAGAGGAAAGTCAACAGCAAAATTTGTTGTAGAATTCTATTTGTTAGAAAACCGTCATGCAAAAATGTAGCAAAAAAAAATTCGGTCCACAAATTTGCCGCCCCAAAAATCTGCCGCCCTAGGCTCAAGCCTACTCAGCCTGCTGGTAAATCCGCCACTGCTATAAGTTATAAGTTGAGAGCGACTAAAAGGTAAAGAGCGAGCGTACGATAGACCATACTAACTTTATTAAATTAAAGTGGTAACGAATCTATGCAGTAGCACAGAATAAGTAATATGGCAGTAGATAGTTTGAAATTAGTCCACTAATTTCAATAAATTTGATTTAACTAATTACAGCAGATCAACAATTTAGATAATTTGCATCCATTTTCAAAACTGTTTCAGTTGGTTTCATGATTTTTATTTCAGAACGAACTCCGGCACGCTGTATCTCTCATGTATTAGCTGGATATTGCAAGATTGACACGGTTTGCATGTTTTGTTGAATAGAGAAACCTGACACGACGACCATGGATAGTCAATTAAAAATTGAAGTCCTAAATTAGAAAAAATAATATTATATCGAAACAGCAAAATGACCTCCAAATGCGCGCGTTGGGTCACAGTTGTCCCTATTGCGTCCTAATGCGTCCAATTCTTTGATTCTTTAGCTATCCAGTGGTATAATTAAATTTTGAATCGAGATGATAGATATATTACTGCAGCACCAAACTGTATCCCCCGATTATGTTATCATTGGTTTTTCTGAATTGCCTTCCACTGTGGAAGTAATTTTAATAACATTTTCACGTCAAAAATCACTTACTTAGCAGCTTGAGGCTTCAACAAGCCAGCCATATCCTTAATCGCCAGCACATGAGTACCCGCCTTCACCAGCTCATCAGCCAAGTTCGTGTAATACTTGAGGTCGTATTTCTTTTTGTTGGGGTCTGATACATCACCAGTGTAGGAGATGGCGGCTTCGACCACTCCACCAGCTTTGCCAGCGGCATCCATGCCGAGGATCAAGTTGGGTAAGTAGTTCAAAGAATCGAACACTCTGAAGACGTCCATGCCGTTTTTGACCTAGGGATTTGACAAGTGGATGTTACTGTTGTGTTGTTTTGGAGCCTCCAGCAAACTTCAGGAAGCTTTCTGGAAACTTTTTTTGATGTACAATAATGATTGTTCGATTATATTCTTCTAGTCTTGAAAGTAGCCTAGTGATCTGTGGGAGTCAAGGATTTTCGTAAAAAAAAAGAAAAGGAAAAATAAATCGGTAATCTTTTTTTTTAAACTAAATAAAAATATTTAATTTCTGTAAAATCAACGTCGGTTTACCAATTATTTTTTAAAAAATTTACTATGTATCTTTGGCATTTTAAATGCCAGATTGGAGTACGTATAAGTTGTCTAGTTTATGTTTTGTTCAATCTCTCTACAAACAACTAATAACCAAGCGAAAATCAAAAAATATAAACTTACAGCCATTTCACAGAACTTGAATACAACATTATCAGGATAGTTGGTGTAGCCGACTGCGTTGGCGCCACGCAACAACATCTGGAAGGGGATGTTGGGGATCAGTTGCCGCATGTCGCGGAGACGCTCCCACGGGCACTCGTGTAAGAACCTGCAAGTCAAATAAAAAACGGTGAGTGTTTTAAACCATACGATAGAAATGAAAATTCCATCAAAACGAGGTTAATAATACAAAATCGTAATCGTTCGATTTAGTGCCGTAATCGACCTTTTGTACGCCCGGTGCGTGCTTCTAAAGACTAATTAAACTGCGCCCCCTTGAAACTAACCTAACTCTAAATTTTTCTACCAGTACAAGAGTAAACGAAGCAAGCTCGCAAATTTCAACACCCTGCTTAGGATAGGTTACACGATAAATAATAGTTATATTATAATGTATGCTATTAATTAACTACCAAGCATAATACAAAACTTTGGCCCTGGTTTGATAATTTCGCATGTAGTTACGGACATCATCGAGATGTACACAACAGCACAAAACATTTCATCACTAGCCAGCATTACATGCCTACTACTTTCAGACTCCACTATTAGTTGAAATCTCACTTAAGGGCTGACCAAACGGTTGCAAACCAACGTCCTAACCTAGGTAACCTTGCTAGTTTCAATCTGTGTAGACAGCAGTTGTAATCCATGATCTTCAACGCCCTTGGTTGGGAGGCGCGTTTTCCCAACTACTGAACGTGTTGGCGCCTGGTTTACATCCATTTAGCCGCAACACAAACCAAACACATAAACCAAGGTGACCTTGGTTGGAATGCTAGTTTGCAACCGTCTGGTCACCCCTTTAGTAACCTACTAAAACAATACAATTTTGAGTTTTACTGAAATGAGGGTAGACCTATTTTACCTCGCTTGACGAAGATCACTGTCAGTTTTTCGTGGTTATATAACAGGAAAATTTAGCGGAAACTTCAGAAGAAAATTATTTGTTTTTTTAATCTTCCTGCTCTTATTCGAACGAGAAGAAGTATCAGTATCTTACTGACTAATCCACCCATGTTTCTACGGTTTCTCTTTACGCTCCAGGGACACGGTAACTCTTTCGAACGATGCTACAAAAGACTATACTTATGTAAATAGTGCGCTTTCCATATTTAAGCTAGCTGCATATCTAAATCAATGCAAAAAGAGTTTATCGAGATAACACATTTTTTAGTTGTTCCCCTCCTAGCCTTTTTCCCAACTACCTTGAGGCCGGCTTCCAGTTTAACCGGATGCAGCCGAATACATGTGTTGTACATGGAGCGACTGCCTATCAGACCTCCGCAACCCAGTTACTGGGCAACATGATACTTCTTGGATATGATGGTCAGACTTTCTGATGCCTACCTGTAACCACTGTCAAAGATCTACAAATGACAACCTCCTAGCCAAGTTATGATTGTTTTGTTTGCGTCGAACGCCTCAAGTAGGCCACACCTCCTTTGTTCTGACGTCATCTCAGCGCTCAGTCAGGTGGTCAGAACAAAAGAATCGGAGGCGTGGCCTACTCGAGGCATTTGACGCAAACGAAACGATCGTAACTTCGTAAGGGCTGGGACCAACGGCTTTACGTGGTTTCCGAAGCACGGGGTGTCAGTCAAGTCCTAGATAAACTTAACTAATTGTTATTATTATTAAATAAACTATGACTAAGCGTTTCGCCGCGTCGTTTATACCGCGTATATCGAAGGACTGGAACAATTTGCCTGCTGAGGTCTTCCCATCCGATTATAATTTGGGTGTCTTCAATGCTAGAGTGAATAGGCTCTTAATAAACTACCTCACCATCAACTATTGCATCACTGCTTACCATCAGGTGGGATCGCAGTCAAGCACTAGTTTATATCAAATTAAAAAAAAAAACTCACCTCAAAGCGACATCAAAGGTAGCTCCACCCCAGTTCTCAAGCGAGTACAGGTTGCTAAAGTTATGGGCCACATACGGGGACACAGCCAGAAGGTCATGTGTCCTCACACGAGTGGCCAGGAGGGACTGATGAGCGTCCCTGTAGGTTGTGTCCATGAGGAGTAGACCCTTGTTCTGACGGACGGCCTTGGCGAAGGCTTCGGGACCTCCTTCGTTCAGGATCTGCTTGAAACCTTTCGGTGGTTGGACGGCTGGAAGGTTTTGGTAAGGTGTGTTTAGTAAGGTTTCGTAATAGAGGTCTAATTTTTTTCTTGGTCAGGCTTCCGTGAAAGATCCGCCTTTGGATTGGCTTAAGAATATGCCTTATGCACGGGCGGATCGATGGACTTCATTCGGCTTCGGGCTATCCAAGAACGGGACCTGCTATTGTTTAAAACAGTCGATTAAACGAGGATGTATCTAAAAGCATTTTGATTTTTTTTTATCGCTTTCTAATCGTCACACAATGTTGTGTTAAGACACCCTGATTTTGTAATGATTTTTAATTCTATTTCTTCTCTAGTATTGCCATGCGATATTACACTAAACTCCGTCAAACTCTATTAAAACACTACATTTTTAAACATGCAAATGTAGGGAAAATCTATTTCGTATTCCTTCATATTTTTCATATTCTCACATTCGAATATACCGTTATAGAACATAAAGTTTAGTTTTTTAATCGCAAATAAAATTAAAATATCATAAATTAAAAAAAGCAAGATAAATAAATTAAATAAAGAAAATATTTATAATATTAATCACATGGCACATTCCATTCTGGAACATGTAGATAAAGCTTAAACACCACAACCAAGAAAATGATCGGGCGAAGCTTGAACGTAATAATAATAACCTGGAAAAGTGGTTCGAAGTAGTTAAGGACTTTATTGCTGTAGATAATTTCGAAAACCTTGATAAAAATCCGTTGAAAATAAAAAGCTACGTTGTATGTTATTTACGTGTTAAAAATTAATCTAGTAAAAAAAAAGAAGGTACTAATTCTGAGTCATTAAGAAATCTATATAGAGGACGTTCTTCTTTTTTATCGACAATCGATCAGTACAAAAAAAAGTGACGGAGGCGTATTTTGTACACTATACCAAGCAAATAAAAAAAAATTTGTCTAATTGAATAATAAACAGTAGGTATTTTACTAATGACCTCAAAAAAAAAGAGAATTGAGAAACTTAAAAAATAAGCGTAAATACGATATTTACATTATTTTCTGCGAGGTCAAGCAATTGTAGATAGAAAAAAAGAACTACTACTATTTTGAAAGTCGGCTTTTATCATAGGGAGGTCTTTTTAGCAATAACTGAATGTAGGAGCTACAAAAAGTAACCGCTTTTTTCCATCACTAGTCCGAACCTAAATTTAGAACATAAAGTAGGCTCACCTGTATTCTCCCCTGTTAGTTCTTGTCTTTTAATAGCCTCAGGGGATAGGTCTGAAAAACATGTTAACTGAAATAATGGCTGTGCGGGAATGCGTGACGTGCAGAATTAAAAAAAAAATGGCTATGAATTCGAGTACAGAAATACAACATCAATTATACACGGTGTCTTTGACATCGACGTACAAACGAATACCGCGGATCCAGTACATGATTTTGGACACCCCAGTGGTGGAATTTTTCATCGGCTTTTTCCTAATTAAAAAAAAACTGCAATTTCTTACATTTAAACTGTGTAAAATCGTAATTTTAACCAACCCTGATATTTTTTGGTAATTTTTTTTGTTAAAAATTAATTAATTAAAAAGTCATCGGGGTAGATGAAATCATTCATTCATTTTTTCACTTAAAGATGTTAGAATAAAGATTTCATAGTTTAAATTTAAAAAAAAAACGTAAAGATTTATAAAAAATAATTTAGGGAAACGACGAAAAATTCCACCACTGGATCTATGGTATTCATTTGTGCGTCGATGTTAAAGACACCCCGTATATTTACGTTATTGTAGAAGTTTCGTAGCACTTATAAAATAGCAGTGGCAATAGGCTTGGTGTTGTAGTGCCCTAGGTACAGACAACCTTTATATATATATTTCTTCATATATCCAAATACAAGACCGTACTCCACGGGGAATTTCTGAAAGAGAAACCGCGGCCCTAGATAGAAAAAGGCATCCGTAGGACACAGTTGGGTTCAGGTCAATAAAAATCTGATTGAAGAGATGGGAGAAGTCATCATAAAAAAATAACTCTTCCATCCACAAGCTATAATGTTGTTTTCTGACAAAATTTCACACAAAAAAAAAGCTGCGTTAGACTACCTATAAATGAAGGGAACTCAATAGAATAAAATAGGATTTATTTTATACGATGCATGCAATACAATAGGCATACCAAAAAAAATCTTTTATTTCGATTTTATTTGTTTATCTCGGGATCTATTGGTAGAAAAAAAATACTGCTTAGATAGTTTTGGCTGAGTACTGATTTTTTTTAGGTCGGAAAACATCAAATCTTGTCTTCTCCCGCTCTAGGATAGAGAGAGAGAGGGCGTGTCAAATTTTTTACTGACTAAAATCCACCTGTGTCCTCCAGTTGCTTTTTGCGTTCCAGGACTACGGTACTTTTTTTAAAAATTCCTGTGGATGGCTGATTACCGTGGCATTAAAAAAATTGAACTTTACTTTAAAGACGGCAGCTCTCTACGGTTTTGTAGTTGATTATGAAAAAAAAACGGGTCAAAATAACCAACATTGGTATATTTTGACTTCGAAAAAATTCAACTTGTGAAAAGCAAGCTATTTTATAAGTAATGCAAAACTTTAATAATCAGCGCACATAATCTCCTGTTAGTTCACAAACAGGATAAAAAAATTAATAACAATAAAAAAATAATTCATAATATTTATTATTAAAAATATAATAAATGAAGCATGAAATTTTAGTCATAAAAAATGTATAGAACATAAAATAAAAGTTCTTATTAATAGCCCGTGCTCCAATGGGATGACTTGTGTCCCAAATATAATAATTATTATTATTTTGCTAAATAAATAGGCAAAGCTTTAGGTTATACATTGCTCATATAGAAGTATAATGTCGCAAAATAGCTATATAATAGCTTATTTATAAAATTCAACTAGAAACCTACCATACCCATTGCGTAAAACTGGAAAAAAAAGTTCAAAAAAAATATTTAAATATTTTTCCATCTTTATAAAAGTTCATCCTCCATTGATACCCATTAATTTTGCTAATGGGGTTAACACCGTTAAATTTTGTGTTTAGTGTTGCATGATGTTAATAATCGCCAGTTTTATTAATAGCAATATTTTTTGTTTTTTTTTTTATTGCTCATGCAAAATCCAAGTTAATATTCCATTTTATGGTTTAAAATGCATTTTGTTTAATTTGGGGCTTTTTTATAAAAATATTTAATTTAATAACGAATCCCATTTATTAGAAATGTCCCAACTACGCCACTGTACATCAAACATACATTAATTGCTATGACACCTTTGTAAGTCTCACCTTTGTAATGATTCATCTGGGGCACCTAAAATGGAGCACGTTGTATTTTATTTTCACTCTACATTTTGTTGGTAACTTACCCAGCGGTACCGTTGGAATGTATGGTTTGACAACTGCAGGCGGGATCTTAGTGGCTAGAGGAGTTGCAGGGCCGTTGACAATGACTTGTCCGAGGTAGTTCAGGAGTTTCTGAGCTCTGTTCTGTGATGTCTTGAACATGAAGAGTTGGGGGTTCTCGTCGATGAAGTATGTGTCGAGGGCGCCTGTGGGGGAAATGTTTTGTTTTTTAATGTGGATACTGTTTCTGTAACTTTCTTAGTGCTCGCCTACGTCATAAAAAGATACGTTTATTCTATTCTACGTTGTGCAAAATTTCACTTTCATAGTCACGTAGCTTCGGCTGTGCGTTGATATGTAAGTCAGTCAGTTTTTCCTTTTATAACAAGATACATATATATATATATATATATAGACTATGACTGGCCTATTAGTCTAGTGGTTAGTGTAATGTTTGTGTGATGAGCACGATCATTTGTTCTGTGTCTGGGTGTAATTTATCTATAATATGTATGTATTTATTTAAGAATATATAAGTATGTTTATCAGTTGTCTAGTACTCGTACAACACAAGCTCTGCTTAGCTTGGGACTAGACGGCGTTGTGTGATAGTTGTGGAATATTATTATTATTATTATAGATACGCGAATGTTATCCTTATTACTTACCATTAAGGAACTTCTGGTTTTCTATTACGTTGAGTAGGAACGGAATGTTGGTCTTGACGCCTCGGATTCTGAACTCACGGAGAGCGCGACTCATCTTAGCGGCTGATGATGGAAGGTCGTGTGCGTGGGAGATTACCTGGAGTAGGGATTATTAATCTGAAAGTCTCTTCTGTTCATGTTTTAGTCTCTTGATCGGAAAGTACAACGCAAGAGTGGAGAATCAGAATTTACTGGCAAATTCAAACGATATAAAGCACAAAAATTACATATTAGACAATAACAACAGTTGGTGTCAAAAGTATTTACTTTCCAAGGAACTTTGGTACCTTTCCAAGAAAAGATTTAACTTGTGTTATGGGTACAGATAGCGGCTCGAATGTTGAGCGCTCGGCGAAAGAGCGAGGATCGCTTTGCGCATCGTACACATCAGCGAGCCAATCATGTACAATGATTGCACTCCCCGCACCGGTATCTCTTTTCATACCACTAAAGAGACACGATATTTTACTTCTGCGTGCTTCTGCGCAAGTAGAACTGTAGAAGTCAGCGCTCAAGATCCGTGCCGGTATCTGTACCAGCATTTTCGCGCTAGTTTGACACACTTGAATCATAGCTAATCATAGCATTTACATCAGAAGCTAGAATTACATCAGAAGATGGAAATCTAATCAATCAAAAGTGAAAAATAACTCAAAAGATCGAAAATTTCTTGAAATTAAGATAAAACAAAATTACAGGCCTACTCGAGTTTTGTAATATATAGCAAGCAGGGTTTAAAATACTTGCCTTGACAAGAAGAGAGTCGTAGTAGGGAGAGATGACAGCACCTGCGTATGTGGAAGCGGAGTCCAGACGGATACCCATACCCTCGCCAGACCTGAGGGAGAAATAAACTTTATTAGAAGGTATTAAAGTTCAATATTTTTTTATGCCTATAGCCACAATCTTACAATGTTCATTTCATTCAAACGGTTGAGGATCACCATATTCGCGTACTAAACGCGTCAAGGACGCTATTCTTAGTTTTAACAAAACCTATAAAGTATAATATTAAATCAGAATTTAATTACTTATTAGTCTTTTAGGCTAGATTGTAATCAATTATTAAGAAATTTGTTCTTAATAATAAAGGAAAAAAAAATCATAAAGGTCCATTTTATCTTCACATCCCAATACTTTAACGTCTAGTTTATGTTTACAAAACATTTTTTTTAACTCAACACTTAAATCCAAACCTTAATACACATGATACAAGGTCCAATTTATCATACATTCGGTGCTCACCTAAACTTTAACCCTGCCGGTGCTAGGTCGGAAGATGTTACCGGGACCTTCTGTAGTTACAAGGAATCGTTTAGCATATAATTGAGTCTAGATCTTTCCTTCTATCGATACAAAATCTTAGCTCACAAGCCACTTTACCTAAGCACCTCAAATATGCCAGGATACTCAGTAGTCACTCAGTATTCTCTAGAGTATAGCGTATCCTTACGTATTGATCTTATTATTACATTCTAACATCATCTTTAATAACCAATAGATTTGAACTTACCTAAACACTTCAATACTCTCTGTACTCCAATACTGCATTCAATACACAAGGTTAAATTTACTTTCGCAACTCATTTTTTTCATTACATTCATTTTTTTTTCATAAACCTTAACACGTTTACAAAAAGGACCAATTTGCCTTAACACCACAGCCTTTCTCTTCCACCCAAACCTAAACCTTATCGCACAAAACACAAGGTCTAATTTCTTTTCACATCATATTTTTTTCTTTCATTGAAAAATCTACCTTATTTACTTTAACTTACCTAAAGACCTCAATCCTGCCGGTACTCGGTTGGAAGTTATTCGCGGGGTCCTCAGTAGTTACTCGGCACTGTATGGCGTAGCCCTGAGTACTTATATTATCCTGTGTCAGACCCATCTCAGGGAGAGTCATTCCTTCTGCGACCCTGATCTGAGTTTGTACTAAATCTATGCCTGTTACTTCTTCTGTGATTGTGTGTTCTACTTGTAACCTGAGGACAAAACAGGGTATTACAATCATTTTTGAAAAGTGTCCCAGTGTGTAAATCAGAACAAAAAACACAACATTTTTATTCAGTCGCTAAGTATCCTAAAAATGCATTTAAAACTTATATTTTCAAATTTCGCACGTTTTTTGACGAAAATGTAGAACGTCAACTGCGTTCAACACCATATTTACTCTGTGGTTGAGAGTTCGCGTCGTCAGTTGGCTGTGTAAACAAATGCGCTGATATTCACTCAGTATGGCCGATCAGTTGACAGCTGACACTTTAGTTTACACAGCCGAATGACGTAATAACATGGTGGCTACTATTTCATGGTGATAAAGACCAGATAAAAAAGATTGAAAACTTTGAATTGAATTTTAAAATTTATTTTGTTGTTTTATGAACTAAAACTCAACGCGCGGGACAGTCTCAGTCCCGGTTTTCGGGGATAACTTGACCATGCATGCTGAGGAAGCACGGCCGGATGGCACAAAAAGTGTAGACGGGCCGCCCGCCGACGCCGGCGCCGGGGTAATATGATATAAAATATCATATTTTTATTAAAATAAATTTTCTATGGCTATTTTTGTTATCTATTGTCAAATTTGTCACGTACCTACTTCCACGTAGTTTAAAACTCCGATAAAAAAGTAATTATTTAAAAACTTCTGGATTTTGATGTTTTTTTACTTTGTCCCGCTTTCGACGAAAGAATCCCGCTTTTTGCACTAAAAAGTTTCAAAATCCCGACTTTGCAAAAAAAAAACATCTGGCAACACCGCCGGACGGCCAAACGGCGAGCTATCCATTGCTCGTCATCTGCATATCTTTTATTTCGGCTGGGTAATTTGATTTGCTTCTAAAAATTATGCGATCAACAATAAATTTAGACTCTATTGCTATGTTTTTAAAGTACATACCTAGCGTTGACCTCAATAAAATAGAAGTTGCCCTTGTCATCAAGTAGGAACTCCACGGTACCAGCGTTTTCGTAGCCGACGGAGCGAGCCAAGTGAGTGGCACAGTCCGTCATTTTCTTCCTTGTCTGAAAACAAAAATTCATATGGGTTATTATTAGATAGAAACAGCTATACCTTACTTAGGAGTATTTTAGAGGCATATTAGATCACCATCAACGCTGTTTTGATTTATTTATTTATTTATTCGGCTCACCAACAATTGATCACACTCAAAATTATTACAAAACTTCACTTAAATCTATAGTCTAGTGTCACAATTTATTACAGGTAAGTACCACATATGCTAAGAAGTACAAAATGACTTATGAGTCCAACTCCAAGGTAAAATTTAACGTAGTAAATGTGATACGATAAATATATTTGCTCTAATTACTGTTTAACTAAATTTGATAAGTAATTATTGTCATTTTTTTAGAATTATATATTCAAGAAATCTATTAAGTTTCGTGATGGCTCAGTGGTTAAGACATCTGCAGCTCTCATGCATGAAGTTGGGTTCGAAACCGGACAAGTTTCAATGTGAATTTTTCAATTCATAAGTACTTTCCTATGTTTATGTGGGACGTAGTCGTTGATCTCGATTGTCATTCGAAAATCTTTGGCAGTTGTTACAGGTAGTCAGACGCCAGAAAGAGTGACCATCAGTCTATCCAGGGAGTATCGTATTAAAATAATTTAGATAATAAAAAAAGAAGCCATCGATTATTTTTTATAAATGCTGAACGTTCAGGCACGCTCGGCGGATTCTGCACTTTCGCTTTGTTTTTGTAACCGTTATGCTGTGTCTGACCCGAATAAAAGGTTTTCTATTCCATTCTACTTGTTAAAAATGTACTGTCCCTTACCTCGGGGTCCAATCCAGGCGCGGGTGCGATTTCCACAACTTTCTGATGTCTTCTCTGTACGGAACAATCACGCTCGTATAGATGGACTACGTTGCCTGCCTTGTCACCTTGAAATTATAAAAAATCAAGTTAATTTAGTTCAGTAGACAAGATGAAGAGACAAGAGACAGGTGGAGAAAAGGTGGGATAATGAAATCAGATACTGGAGCCACCTAGCCGTTACCGAAGACCTAGGTAGATTTACTCGTAGTGGAAGACCTTTCTATTTTGGAGAAGCTTAGACGTGATACGGATGTTACAGAGTTTCAGTTGCGATTCCGAAAGTTCTGAACTGTCAATTGATTTCTCGGATTCCGATTTCGGTTCCAATAAATATTAATCAGTAGTTATATCATGGCAAAACCATGTTTACCTATGCAGGCGCAGATATTTATAAAAACTACCGTCGACCATTAAAAATAAAAATATAATGCATTCAAAGTACAACTAGCCCGACAGGTAGTCGAAAAATACTAACCATACTCCACTAGCAGACAACTACTATTATAATTATTATTACTAAAAAAATATAAGTATATTTATGAACAACGAAAATACTAATAATAAGCGCTGTTTGTACCAAGTTTCTTATGTAAGTGACTGCAGTCTTTTATGAGAATTAATTGCTTTAAGGGGTGACCAGATGGTTGCAAACCAACCCCAACCAAGGTAACCTTGCTAGTTTCAATCCGTGTAGACAGCAGTTGTAATCCATGAACTTCAACGCCCTCGATTGGGAGGCGCGTTTTCCAAAACACCGAACGTGTTGGCGCGTGGTTTACATCCATGTAGCCGCAATACAAATGAAACACATAAACCAAGGTCACCTTGATTGGAACGCTAGTTTGCAACCGTCTGGTCTCCTTTTAAGCACATATCGGATGTAGAAACCAGTTTATTCTTGTCACGAAGCTCCCTGGCTTCCCTCGTCCTGTCGATTACTCTTTCACTTGTTATTTTGTTTCGTATTTGGCATGTTGTGAGTTCGTTCGCACTTCATTTATTCCTACTTAACCGAGATTTTTTAAATAGTTTTAGTAGTGTTTCATTTGATGCTTCAGCCTCCACCTCTGATTTCGGTAACCCGAATTTAACCTTTTATCCGCTGACGTCGAATATATCTGACAAACACTCTCGTGTTTGTTCCTGGCGCGCCAGGGTCACACATCCACGACCAAATACTCCGTCTGACGAGATGACAGAAAAGCTGACGAGCTTCTCTGTCACCTATGGGGATTGAACTTCTAAACGAGATGTAGTACCAGTCGTAAACACACGACCCTGGCAAATAGCCATTTCGACGCAAGCGGTTAAACAGATAAAAACTCCGGTTACGAATTCGGTTCCGATATAACCACTTCCGTGATATCTTTGCTCTGTATTTGAGTGTATCCTCACCCATCAGCTGCACTTCAATATGTCGTGGCCTCTCGATGAACCGCTCGATGAACATGGAGCCATTGCCGAAGGCTCCCAGTGCTTCGGACGAGGCTCGCTCGAACGACGACGCCACTTCGTTCATCTCTTTGACTACACGCATGCCTCGGCCGCCTCCACCAAATGCAGCCTGAAAGATAAATTGAAAACAGATTTAAAAATTTTTGTTTTTTTGTTTTAAGTGGAAAAATCATCTAATGAAAAATCCCGTTTGGGCGGACACTATCCATGTATTCCAATGCTACGTCTTCCGGTACGTGTTCGCCATTCTAGAACCTTTCAGCCCCAACGGCCATTATTCTGCGAGCAATGAACCCTGCTCATTGCCACTTAAGTTTGGCGATTCTTCGCGCTATGTCGGTAACCTTGGTTCTCCTGTGGATATCCTCTTTCCTGATTCGATCACGCAAGGAAACTCCGAGCATAAACCTTTCCATTGTCCTTTGGGTGACTTTAGGTCTTTTGATGAGGCCCATTGCAAGCGACTACGTTTCGGAGCCAAAAATAAGTACATTATTTTCCCCTAAAACGACATTCTCTATGAAGAAGAACCGCTAAAAACTACACAGTTACTCTTTAAAAAAAACGATTGTGTATGAGCGACCAGGGAAACCACTTTCACTGACTAAAACTAACCCATCTTCCTTCAGTTGTCCTTTGCGTTCCAGTGCAACGGTTACTTTTTCGAATAATAATAATAATAATCCTTTATTATCAGGCAACTATAAGGCTCATAGACAAAATACACAAATAATTTTACAAAATAATAAACACAACAATCCCGCAGTCCTAGTATATGGGTATTACAACATAATAATCAGTTAAACAAAGTGACTAAAGAGAGAGTGTGTGTGAGTGAAGTGAGTGTTTGGATCAAATTTTTCAGATATCCTAAGAAAATGTTTGTGACGTCCGTTTACCAAACTAAAGAAACACAGGTTTTAATTAGTAAAAGTAGTACATCCTACTCTCGCTCCACCCAGAGCGGGAGAAGTCATTTGATCATATCCTACAAAAAAAAATACCCGCAAAAATGCGTACTTAAATAACATGTCTTATCAAAACTAATCCTTATCGGCCATGATTACAAAAATATGCCTTTTAATTAATTTATCAGATCAAAATGGACACACCCACTAAATAATCACATAATCGTTTATAATGACGTTGACGGCGACTCTCTGGCGATCATGCCTTACCATTCAATTTGAGCCTCATGTACAATCAGAGGGTCCAAAGTACAGTTACAGTCTATCAACGCTAAAGTGTCTAAAACTTCTTGGTGGAAGGTCAATGGTTCTTCATGACTGATTAAGTTTGTAGCATAGAATCTAAAGAATTGAATAAACTAGGTACTTAGTTGTGGATCATTGCTATACAAAGAAATAGATACTTTAGCATTGGTAGAGTAGTTATCAACTGCACATATATGACCCTGACTGTACTTAGACCGACGAGAGTACCTAATGGTTTCGTCAGTGAACAGCAATGCCGTAGTTGAATACTAGAATAGGCAAGGAATGGGCTATGGAACTGTTCGAAAGAGTCACTGCGGCTATGGAACGCAAGTAGCAAGGGAAGGAACACCCGTTTGGTTTTAGTCGGTAAAAGAAATACCTGATACTCCCTATCACTCCACCTAGAGCGAGATTTCTCAACCCGAAAAAAGGAAAGTGATTTAGCTAATAATAATATAACATAATAATATTCCACAACTTTCACATAACGCCATCTAGTCCCTAACTAAGCAGAGCTTGTGCTATGAGTACTAGACAGCTGATATACCCCCTCGGGCGCCACGGGGGTATTATTATTACGTAATTGCGCGTTTTTACGTAAATCACCAAAAAAGTAAAAAATAAATAAAAAAAAACTTTTTCTGGATTTTTCTAGGAAAAACAAAGATAGAAAAACCAAAATTGTGTACAAAACGACAATTAAACGTTTTTCAAGGTCATACAAGTGGTACAGACGTATGTACAATCGACCTTCGAGGGGATACATACTTATATATTTCTAAATACATACATATAGATAAATTAAACCCAGAGAGAACAAATGATCGTACTCATCACACAAACATTTCTCCTGGGTGGGAATTGAACCTACGATCTCCGACATAGCAGTCAGGTCCACTGAAAACTAGACCAAGAGACCTGTCGAAAGCTAAGAAGAAATTTTGTTTGTCATCGACACATTAAGAAGATCTTGTAAAAAATCATTTTAAAAAAATCTATGAAGTACCTTGAATATAACTGGAAGACCATGTTGTTGGCAGAACTCCAAAGCCTCTTCCTTTGTGGTTATCGGACCATCAGTACCGGGGACGATTGGAACCTCTGAGAAAAGAAAAAAAAAAGATTTATTATTTCCAAAAAGGTTTACTTACTTTCATATGGGTATGCAACCCTGAGCGAACGGCTGCAAGACCTAACAAAATGTGTCAAAAACATAATATCGAGAGACCGTTGAAACTTGAAACGTTAGTACATTTCCTCCTTCGAACAATCAGCAGCCGTGGCATGCTGGAAATGTGGCACCAGGACTTTTTTTTTTGGTGGGAAAATCATCCAATGATATCCCCCGGTCTTGGGCGGAGCGGGAGAGTTTGTCAGACTTTTACTGACTAAAAACCCATTCCTGTTCCTTCGTTGCCTTTAGTACCAGGGCCGAGTCTCCCTTTCAGAAGCAGACCCTTGGCCCCTGTAGGCTTCGATCTTGCTGGGCCCCTACAGCTGCTGACATCTCCTTGACGCGCGCGTGGCAGAATACACGCCGTCGTCGATTTGGGCTCGATCCGGACGGTTACCGGACGATCGGACGGCGAGCTACCCATTGGTCGCCGTCCACAAGCTCGTACCTATGGTGGCCGAAAATCGGGATCGGGATCCCGTCGGCTGGGGCGTGAGTGCCGCGCCCTGCACTGGGCCTAAGATAATCTATCTAGGAGTCTTTTTATAGTCTTTCGAGGGTTTTGTACTCAAAGGGTCCAAACAGAGTCCTATAGAATAGAATATTAAAGATTAGAATAAAATAAACTTTATTTTACATCAAAATTTATTACTTTATTGTACACTAAAATAGTAACAATTTTTCCCCCTCTATGTTCTCGTTCACCCAGGGTTACACTTTCAAGGTCGAAACATAAACCCTCACAAAGCTTCTCCTGTTTACTGTGATTGGTTGCCACCGGGTGTCAGGATGATATATCTGCATATACGATATGGTCTACAATTTCTACACTTGTGTAATTAATTTATAAGAAAATTAATAAACACGAACTCACTGGCATCAATGGCAGCTTTCCTGGCGGCGACTTTGTCACCCATCTGCTGCACCACGAAAGGGGAGGGTCCGATGAACCGCAGGCCAGCGTCCAGGATGGCTTGCGCGAAGTCTGCCCTATAATACAATAGAGAATGTACCAGATATTTTTTTTTGTAGATGGGGCGTATCTTGGGCGGAGCGGGAGATAGTGTCAGATTTTTACTGACTAAAACCCACTCCCGTTAGTTCGTTGCCTTTCGTACCAGGGTCGAGTCTTCCTTTCAGAATCAGACCCTTGGCCCCAGTAGGCTTCGACCCTGCTGGGCCCCTACGAATCGCTGACATCTTCTTGAGGCGCGCGTGGAACAGTACGCGCCGTCGACCCCTTGGGCTCTGTCCGGTCGGTTAACGGACGGTCGGACGGAGAGCTATTGCTCATCTTTATATCATATTGATTCAAATAAATAGTAATAGTAATAGTTATGAAGCTTCAAAGTTGCTAATTAAAAAATGAAGTCCGATGTGGTATATAACGTCGAAGTTCATCGTACGGCCGCCATAGAAAACGGCGTGTTGGCGAAAGGTACGAAACGGAAAGTAGGTATTCGAACACGCGAAACGCAGCGTAGTTGCTAATCGCTCAACCACTGTGCCAACTGTTACCGTATTGAAAAAAACTTGGCAAGTGCGAGTCGGACTCGCGCACTGAGGGTTCCATGCAAACTTAGTAAATAGTTCAATTCTCAAATGGAGTCTCCAAGATTTCTGCGAGTCGCATTTTTTTTGGTGACGTAATTTAAATTTTAAATAAGGTCTTATAGCAAACAGGATTCTAGATCAACGGGAAGTATCCTATGAATTTTGATTCAATTCACATAAATGACCGTATCTTTTTTTTCCATTAACTTAGAAGTTTGATTTTTTCACAGCTTAGAGGGACCGCAGACCTGAGTATATGGTTTTAATTTCAACTCGATACCTCCAAGCGTTACCGAGATAAAGGGTTTTGACAGAAAGACAGACGGACAACAAAGTGATCCTATAAGGGTTCCGTTTTTCCTTTAAAGGTACGGAACCCTAACAAAGTAATTTCTTCTTACCTCTCAGATAACAATCCATAACCGGGATGTACCGCATCGACGTCATTTTCTTTAGCTACTCTGATGATCTCTGGAATGCTGAGGTAGGCTTCCACGGGCGGCAAACCTTTACCAACGATGTATGACTCGTCGGCTTTTTGTCTGTAAGGAAATATTAATTAAAGTTTTATAATAGAGTAAAATGAAAAATGGTTTACAAGACAACTAGCTTATAAGAACGGCTTCGCCCGTGTAGAATTAGTATTTCCCTCCATCATAAATCATAGCCTATGTGTGTTAATCCAGCTTATGGCTATCCTGGTAACAAACTTCATCCAAATCTGTTTTGCAGTTAATTTAGGCGAGAAAACACAGATATTACAGATGTATACCTATTTGTATGGGGAATCAGGAAGACTTGACAATACTGTTATATAATATCACTCAAGAAACTAAAACATTTTTGTATTAGAGATATTAACAAAAAAAAAATACGCATATTTCAAGATTTTTCATTTATTTGAGACTAAAGAAAAGCGAGAGTGTTGCCTGGAGGCAACACTGAGCCATATGACCAAAAAAAATAAATAAAAAGAAAACACGTAATCAAATTAAAAAAATATTAATAGTGGAAGTTTTTAAAAGCTCAAAAACGGTCAAAAACTTTTTTATTAATTCTGATTCATATTATAATACAACTAAGCTTCGATTTGCGATAGGTAACTCTATCTAGTTTGAATTTGATGCTTTAGTTCGTAATTTCGTTTTGTAAACTGTGCTTTAAAAAGTTTAAAAGTAAAGCTTCAAACCGACTTGGAATAAAAAAAGAATAGCCCTAATTAATTATTATTTTTCAGAAGGTTTTTACTCAATGAAAATGCCATATTAAAATTCCGCGAAGCTAGCGATAATTACTACCAACCGTCGCGAACGCGAGTAGTTATGTAAGTATTTAATCATTTATGAGGATATTCGCACTAATTAATAACTCTATGAGTTTAAAAACCCGACACGACGTAGATGTCTATTGTATTAGTCACTGGTCAATGTTTACGTTTACATCACAGGATAATAGATTCAAGATTCAAAGTATTTGTTTCAAATAAATCATTTACTGGCACTTTTAAATTGTCAAGGAGTCTGTCAGTCAGAAAAAATGATGCTAATTGCACGTTCCAAAGCGTAGATCTATAAAGAGAGGAATGTGCAAGAAACTTCATGGACACTTTTAAATAATGCAATGTATTAATATCTAGGTTACCTACTTGTTTCTTGTTTCTACTATTACGTGAGAGCAATGCAAATAAAGTTAAAAATAAAAATAAAAAAATAAGCCACTGGTAACAAAGAGATATCAGTCTCAACTCAACTGACAGCGCCCGTTCACGGACATGACGCGTAGGTATATTAGTACTAATCAGCTCAACCATTTTTCAGCGCAATAATTAAACTGCAGTAATTATTTTTCGACTTATTTTGGCAGATAAGCTATTACGCAGCCAGGGTATTTGTGATATAAATGGTTTCGTTAAGTAGCCTATCAGGGTCTCGTTTGTCAAGCGGCAGCTTTAAGCTACTCTTGAGTTAGCTAAGGGGAGTTAAACTTTGTTCCAGCGATTTTGTATGTAAGATATTGATTATTATTCTTGGTAGTTACTGTGCTTGACCAATCGGAACGTTTGTGTGACAGGCTTGGGGTTAATAGAAATAAACAGTTTTTAGTGGTCTTAAACAAATCTTTTATTGGTGTCGTAGTAACTCCCAGGGTTAAGTAGTAGTAAATGAAAAGAAAATATTTATTTTGTAAGTAGGTTTAAAAAAACACTTACACGTCAATTTTTTTTTTCGTCTTTTTAAATTAGATGAGGCCGGTGTTTCCTAGCTGACTACCCTGAGAAGAAACACCGAAACAAACTCAGGGGTCAAAGTCTCTTTTAAAGTCCATACAGTTAATATGTAATGGTCAAATCACATGAGAACAATGCAGATTTGTCTGAGATGGTCTTTTGAAGAAAGAAGCATACAGATTTGAGTGGACCTGTCCAGTCAGTGCAAGCATTTGTCAGTATTCGTAAAGCTCAACCCAGGACTAATAAGGAGCTCAACGACTTGACGAACAATACCAAGGAAAGGACATTTGGGTAGGCCGCAGAATATACTCAAATTGCCAGACATACGTTAAAATTACTGAAAAGGAAAAAAAAAGCAATCAACATTGTCCAGTAGGCATCTATACATGAGACATTCCTACACACCTATGGGTGAATACCTGCCTAGCTGCCTACCCAGTGACTTACTCCATCCTAGGTACCTACAGTACGTAGTACAGTCAATAAAAACCTGACCACTCTAAAACTCATCTACATTCTAAGAATTAGAGTCAGTCGCTGCAGTGAACGGACTGTTTCTACATCTAGGTCCTTACCTGTGCATCTGCAGTTTATCCTGTTCGCTGTAAATGGCGACAGAACGGATGCCCAGCTCGGTACATGCTCGGAACACTCGGATGGCGATCTCTCCTCTGTTGGCCACCAGGACACTTCTGATTGGTTTGTATTCCACAGTCTTCGCATCCTGGAAGAAAGAGGCATTGGTATGGATTATGATTGGTCAAAATTGCAGATTGTCATGTAAAAATAAAATACATTGGAAGGTGATAAACTAAAGGAAGCAATAGTTACGAGTAAGTTAGTAAATACCATATAATTTATTTATTGATTCTTTGTGTACCTACACAAGTCAAAGTCAAAGTCGACCTTAAAACAGTCAACCTTTGGGTGATGCACAGAGAGACAAATTGTGGTAGAGGCAAAATTGAATATTTTATTAGACACATACGTATAAATTACAAATAAAATACAATTATATAATGTATTTATACTCAAATGAATAAACTAAATACATTATACTTAAAAAATATTAAGTACTACAAAAAGATAATAATGCGCTTTCATTTCCACTTTCTCTATCCCTAACTTATACTTGAATTTATACAAGCATCGTTTAGGTATATATAGTATTAGGGCTGAAACAACGTAAAGCGACGCCAACGGCGTGCACACGCGCGTGTTTACGCGGACGGTCCCCGTCGACGGATGCCCGCGCGGGTACCCGCAACGGAGCACTTTTGTATGGAACCACGCGGGCGCCCGTTTTACGCAGTTTCAGCGGCTCTCATCGTTTATCATCGTCACCTAAAAGCAGTTCATTGTTGAACAGAGACCTCTTCAATCGCAGCTGGATAAGAGTTGCTAAGAATCGTCTTTTATATATAATACCCGGCATACATAAATCTAAAATTTATTTTCTGTTTAGGACATTTATCTAATCTTCTAAATTATAAAGCTGAAGAGTTTGTTTGTTTGGTTGAACACGCTAATCTCAATAAGAATTCCTTCGAATTGCGAAATTTTTTTTTGTGTTGAATAGGCCATTTATCAAAGAGAGAGAAAAAGACACGGGTGAAGCCACGGGAGACAGCTACTAAGCTGATACCGATGACTTCAAATCCGTATGAAGTCAATAGTAAATTCTTTCGTTAAGTAGCCTATCAGGGCCTCGTCTATCAAGCGGTAGATTAGTTTTAAGCTACTTTTGAATTAGCTACGGGGACCTAAACTTTGTTCTACTTATCAGGTCCACATACCCAGTAATTTAGTCTTCAGTTGTTGTTTAACCTGATGCTAAATATACCTACAGATGTTTCTTAATCGGATTGGTGGACGGATGCTTTGGAGCTAACCGTACCGGGCTTCCCTTTGTTCTCCGTAATCTGGCTTGTTGATGTGTTTATGAAATACATAACTGTCTAGGTGCCTAATGGGAATTGGAAGATTTAAGAGACGAAATCGCAGCCAAGATCAGCCATGAATGGGATCATTAGAAAGAGAAACTGCAATCCCTTTAGGAAGGAACACAGCCCTTCTATGTTCCTTTTGTTGTCCATTGCATTCAGCTCTGTAATGCAAAAAGCAACGGAAGGAATACAAGTGGCTTTAAGTCAGTAAAAGTTTGACATTCCCTCACACTTTACCCAAGAGGAGTTATATGATGATTTCCCGAACAAAAAAATAAATAACAAGATCTGGCATGAAGTGTACGAAAAGATAGTCAGCCATAAAATTTCTATAGGAAAAGAAAGAAAGAGAATATTGAGAAAGGATCCCGGTCTGGTGGGCCTGCAACTGTAACCATGGGAAATGTCAACAATTTCGATAAATAAACTTATCATGTAGACGAAAGCTGAGTTAACATCAATGTCATTCAAAAATTAAACAACGTTCCTATCGAAGTCCAGTAGGTAAAATAATTTAATGGACAGCTGATGCAACGCAACTACCACTAATATAAGGCGGACAGAGTTCCCACGGGATCTCATGTTGAAATGGCGACAGCGACTGTCGAAACCCAGTGCTGAGCACGCCATAATTATGGCGGTAAGTCCCCTCTTTGTGGAGTGGCTGGAAAGACCTCACGGCGTCCTCACCTTCCGCATGACGCAGGTTCTCACCGAGCATGGTCAGTTCGGGAAGTTCCTGCGCCAGATTCGTGCTGAAGTAACGCTCGGGTGTCACCACTGTGTGGACCGCCCGGAGGACACGGTGGAGCTTACGGTAGAGGTGTGCACCGCTGGGGCAGAGCACCGCCTTGTCCTCGTGGGGGCGATCAGCGGCAACGATCTCTCGCACCGGGGCTTGGTACAGGCCAAAGTCCGAAGCGAGGAGGAGTGGCAAGCGGTCGCCTACTTTTGCGAAGCAGTAATGCTAGCAAAGAAGGAGGCCACTCGTGCACGCGCGAGGAAACGGCCCTCACGCCCCAGCCGCCGGGATCCCGATCCCGATTTCCGGCAACCGTAGACGCGGGCTTCCGGACGTCTAGCAATGGGTAGCTTGCCATCCGCCAGCCCGGTTTGCTTCTGAAAGGAGCAGAGTCTTTCTGGCTGAAAAGCAACGAAGGAACAGGAGTGGGTTTTTAGTCAGTAAAAGTCTGGCACACCCTCCCCCAAGAGTGGGGGATGTCAGAACCATTGGATGATATTCCCAAACAAAAAAAAACACTATTAAGACTACTAATAAGTTTCATAACAAATGAATAATGAGATCTCCTACATCATTGAAAACATACTTCTTTCTTAATGCGTCATAAACACAATCGACACAAAACAAATCGTTATCAAAATGTAAATACAACAAAATCTTGTCATTTACGGGTATTGTAAAATTTCGTGGCCGTAAGCATAACCTCAGAGCCGCTGATAAAGATATGAGTGCAATAAACACATAAACTTCACGATTAACTGCTGTTGATAGCGATAGTGAACAGCTAGTGATTGTCATGGCAGCTAGCCGTGGAATTAGTATCGTAAAGGTTATGGATGAAAGATGCATTCATGAATGCATAAATGTTGGAGAATGTATTTGATGATAGTTACTGAACAGATCTACAAGAAGAAAAAGGACATAAGTGAAAAGTTAATAACTAAAGGGGTAACCTATACCAAGCTGTGGACCGTACCAACAAAAATGATGATGATGATGATGAAATAATTAAAGCAATAGAACTAAGAGCTGATAGAGTGAACTATGGCCATGATAGAGAACAATCTGCCAACTCACCTATAACACCACAACTACCTATGTGTATTGATTTATTGCTAGGCTAGGATAAAATATGATTAGGTACAGCTATACCAACTGAGGATTTAGAAAATTCGATGAAATAAATTTTGCAGCCGCTACGAGGTACCAAATTAAGTAGGTATTATAATATCGATAGAAAATTAATTATTGAAGAATTTACACGCTTCATAGGCAAAGTCGCGATAGTAATAATAATTACTGTTTTTATAGTAATGTGACAGTTAATAGCGGGGGGGGGGGGGGGGGAGATTGTCGGGGTCCAGTCGTTAGGAACAAAACGTGCCGACGATGCGGTAGATGATGCTAAGGCAACAGTGCAACGAACGAAAAAACGAAAATTGAAATAAGGCCAAGTATTATAGTATAAATAAAAACCATTCTATGGCAGGAAGTTTTCAACACCATAAATGCGAACGAGGTAACTGATAGGAGAAAAATCTACGCCATGAAAAGTTTATTACACGCCTTACTTATATAGTCTATTTTAGTTTGCAATTTTTATATGTTTTCAGATGCATCTATGGCACGTTATATATGGCACGTTATTATCATAAAAGGGCCAAATGCTTGCGAGCTTTCCGAAAAGACACTTGCGAAATTTTACGAGCTTCTCATGAATCGTCATTAATGGTGTTACAGTTTATTAAATTTTATAGCATAAAATTTATAATTATATTACATCTTCGAGCTTTCATTCTAATGTGATGAATGTAACGGCCGATAATTAAACCAATATTGTTAGGTTACATGTTTAACCATGATTTAAATTTTGCTTAAATTGGTGCTCCTGTTCAAAACATGAGCCACATATTAGAATGCCCCAAGTGCCCTTACACCTGCACTTTGGAGGATGTGATGAGTGCTACAATGCTGCTATTAATGTAGCCACCTATTGGGCCCAAACAGTTTAACGAATTTACGATCGAATCGAAAAGAAGAAGCATGATTAGTTACGAAATAAGCATGATTGATCAAGCAGCATGCAATAGGTAACTAAATTAAGTTAATCGTATCATGGAAGTAGAAAAAGACAGTGAAATAGGTATTGAAGCATTCAAACAGCATGCTGAAACATTTGCGTATTGTACAGTCAATCATTATTGAGACAACTGCACTAAACAAGAAATAACAGATGAAGATTGGCACATCTAATATTATTATTTTGATAAGATAGGTGTATCAAACTATCTAAAGCCCGTAACGCAAATAAAACGTCAATTCTATCTATATTTTCATTAAAGTTAAGAGATGAGATTCTACATTGCCATAATGATGTTTTAATGGCTTAATCTGATAGAATTTAGATAAAACAACAGACATGAAGTTACTTTGATGGTTATGTCATTATTTTTCAAGGTGGAGATATCAGTATATACCATGTCTTATTTGTTTGTTTTTTTTTTTCATCTAGTTAAATGTGCTTGCTGTGGTCTCTTGTAACTGAAGGATTACACGTTAAAGGATGTATGCGTAGTTGTGATTTCTATTATATCTGTGTGTACTTTGTTGGAGATCCAAATAAATAAATATATTTGCTCGTGAACGTCCATGTTATAATATGAATGAGCTGACTGTTGTATGTGTCCTCTGCGATATTGTTCGAAAGAGTTACCACGGCCCTGGTACGCAATGGGTTACTGAAGGAACACTAGTA
The DNA here is from genome assembly GCA_949316375.1 of Mythimna vitellina. Taxonomy (NCBI): domain Eukaryota; kingdom Metazoa; phylum Arthropoda; class Insecta; order Lepidoptera; family Noctuidae; genus Mythimna; species Mythimna vitellina. The sequence goes on from OX438697.1 coordinate 18,399,998, forward strand.
GGTTTTAGTGAGTAAAAGTCTGACACTCCCTTTCGCTCCACCTAGAGCAAAAGATTTTTATGAATAACCACCTAAAAAAAAATTTGTTCAAAATTTCGAATAGTATCATCATTCTCTTGCCCTCACTTCTGCCTACATCCTCATTTCTTTGGGCTGTATACTTCTTTCAAATTTCTGTTTCAGTCTTTTTATGTAGATCATATATTATATTCATACCTAATTGTGGATTAGTCTTTTCTAATACTTTGGTTTGTAGGGTTATAAGGTTGCGTCTTTTCCGCTTAATAAAATGTTTCTCTTTCTTTTCTTTCATGACAAACACACATATATGTACCACAACAACCTTCCTTCCTTTTCTTTCCTTCTTTTTTTCTTCTTTTTTCTTCCTTTTGTTGTTCCTTGTTACTGCCGCAAAAAGGATTTTTTTTCTCCGATATCGTTATCTGTTCAGGCATGTGTTGATACAATATCAGTAAGCATGGTTATTAGGTAATTTATGCCTGAATTACATTACATCACAAAACGAAGTCATAAGAAGATAAATGTATTGTTTTTTAATGTAAAGAATAAGACACATTACATCTACATAAACATAAAGAAGTTTTCTTTCCCTAACTACGAAAATAAGTGTAACACTGAATAAATATAAACTTCCCTACAAGCAAGAAGCATGACCGAATCATTTTTAAAACCGATGGAAAGTCTTGAGATGAAATCAAATATTAGAATGTTAAAAAAATAGCAGCTGTAGAACAATAGAAAAAAGCAGAAAAGTCTTACAACTGTGTTCTAAGTACCTACTTTTGAAGAAACCTTCCTCTACTTAACCTAACTCAGTTGCCATGGCGGTAGAAAAAATCACTCAATTAATACTAAAAAGACAAGCTATAAATGTCCATTTCTTCGAGGGAGACAGAGTCCAGAGAGAGACAGAGTACAGAAGAAGAAGTGATCCAGAATAGAAGGATAATAAATAAGAGCACAAATTATATCAGTATTAAATCTGAGCACAGATTTACGGTATTCGAGTGAGAACAGTAACATTGTTCTAAAAAATGTTAACAATGTTTCCAAAACAAACGAACACACAATTGCGAATTCCGTCCTTACTACTAATGCGATAAATGTGATACTGGTTAAGCCATGTAATTTTCTCGATAAGATAACAGAAGCGTGGACTTTATTGACACAAACAACAACGGAATCTAATCAACCTAACTTAACAAAGGACGAAGGTCCAAGATACTACCCGGAATAGAAGATAATCTGAATTAGATATATTTATATCGGAATATACATCACATCACATATGGATTGGTAATTTACTGCATTTTACGTTCTAGAAGTCATTGGTGAGGTTAAAAATTAAGGTGGACCGATAAGGCAATTAGCAAGACGTCGTAAAGGTTGCTGAGCCGAGACATATTTATCGGTAGTGATATTTTACACTTGAAGTAAGCTTTCCACCCGTACTTTTAGCAGGATTGATAGTTCACTATGAGCTCTTCTATATTTCCAATTTTAGACCGGCTAAATGATTGCCAAGAGATGGTAAAGAAGAAGTTAACTTGAGACTTAAAATGCCAATGCATTCCACTATGTTTCTGGATAAGTCCTTTACTGTCTGTAGAATACATTGCGCAATCACTTCCTGTATTTAAAATATTTACGAAACAACATTACTTGTCACTGTGACCACTAATCATGTTGTGGTTTTTAGTATTTATTTATGTATCTGATCTAGTATCTATAGTGGCATAGAAAGGACTGCTTTGAGACTAAGAAAATGTAGTGCCATCTATGTAGCCGCATAGGAACTAAAATTGAAAATCAGAGTCTCCACGCGATTAGAATATTCTACAACAGTCCAAAAATCAACTATTGGGGAGTGGCCCGGACCAGACACAACACCCGTCTGGTCGGACGAACCTTACTATTCAATAGAGCTTTGTTGGACCTTGTACTCTGTTATACATACTTCTAAAGAAGTATGGATACAACAATGGAACAGAAGCTCTATCAATAATGCAGACTTTACTCGTTTATTTAATTTTGACTTTTTATTACCTGAACCCATTTTTTACGCGATTCGTAAAAAAGTATGTTGCCAAAAACGCTAACGTCACAGAAAAAAAACAAATTCGTGTACAGGACGTCCCAAAAACGGCTCGCACTTGACCACTATCTCATCTGATCACCTTTTATGTCAGCCTTAAAGTCCAAAGAGAAAAAAAAAACAAAGTTGTGGGTCAATGTAATCATGTTATGTGTACTTTTGATCATCATTTCGGTGGAAAAGTGCGTCGCCATTTTGGCAGTGAAACACGCAGCATAATAGAGCTGTTATGAGAGTTTAATAATACGAATACGTATTTGTCGATCTGTGGACTGTCTACGTAAATATTTATTGCGCAAGCGTGTTGTTGTTACATTTTTATTATTTACTATTGTCTGCCGTGATGATTTACATTGTTTGAATTTTGATAAGACTCGAGCACGAGGCATTATGTATCTACAAAATTACATATTTCATGCCGAACTGTTGTTAAAAAAATAGAGGCGAATGAAATAAACCAATTAACCGGAACTGACGGATGAATGGACCTATTACAATTTTTGGGAGATTGCTTTACTTTTTAGGCTTCCATACCCAAAAGGTAAAAACGGGATCCTATTACTAAGACTCCGCTGTCCGTCACCAGTCTGTTTCTCATGAACATGAATATTTAAGTGGGGCTTTCATTCCACAGACCTGTTTTTTTTGCCGTTTTTTGCTACGGACGGTACGGAACCCTTCGTGCGCGAGTCCGACTCGCACTTGGCCCGTTGTTTTTTTAATTTCCTGTCCGAATGATAAATAGATCGAAAACTAACAGTCCTTTATCGATACAGAATTAGCTCAACATCTTTTGAGACGGCAGAATTTAAGAACAGAACTCAAGTAGGTCCTTTGTAGCTATTTGAGTTGACATGAAAAATGTCAAGTGTAAGCCAACAATAGCCTCTTTTTATAATTGCCCGCTAGAAGATAAGTGAAGTAGAACTCACCGAAGAAGCAGTCCTTCCTTTGGCTGAACTCCATGCCTGGAACTGTGAAGCAGTCGCTCTCAGAGCGAAACGTGCTTTCAAAATCTGCATGTTTACACTTATAAACAAAAGTACTACTTAATCAATTAATCTAAGTACAAATCTTAATCTACTTTTAATAAAAGTTTTTATTTATCTCATTTTTTATAATTTAGTAAAAAAAATGTAAATTTATTTATTGACTAGATTTTTTTTAAATTTCGTTCGAGTCGTGCCTTCGGCGTGTTTCGGTTTCAAATCTGGAACAAAGCAAAAATAAATTAGAATTGCAAGTCATCAGGCACGGTAAGTACACAATATATCGCCATTCAGCCTAAAATTATTGATCACACGTAACTATACCTGCCTATATGTACCTACATACGTAAATTGTCTTCCTATCGACGAACAGTAGGAAAAAAATACTTTTGCGTTTTCCTTAGGAAATTTTAGATGACACAACACGGATAGTATTACCACAACCGCTTCATGCATTGGTGCTTCAAAGAAGAGATTGCATGGTCCACTTTTCGCAGACAACTTGGCGAGACAACGCATAGCAAAAGTAAGCATATTATTTATCATTGCTATTACATAAATATTGCACTACATGAGCAGCAATGTCAACTCGTTCAACAAGAGTTAATTGGCTTTAAACGCTATAAATTTACACTGATACGCGTGTACAATAATGTACCTATTTACATAAAGGGGCTATGTATAAACATTCGAAAAAATATGCATAGTATCCATGCAGTAGAACCAGTCGTACTTTTTTTTTTTAAAGTTATTCTGGTCACGGTCACATAAAAAATGGTGTTCTAGTTTTACTTTTTTAAGTTTCGTTACCTGACTGGTTATCAACGGAATTCTATTAGGTACTAAACCTCCGCTGTCAGTCTGTCCGTCCGTTAGTCTGACAGCAGGCTGTATCTAAATTTTTACGTGCGCAAGTCTGATTCACACTTGGCTGGTTTTCATTTGATCTTTCAAAGATTATTTTTCTCTTTCTTTTCTACAGTTCTAAGAAGAAAGTTTATAATTTTATTCATTACAACATGTATGGTTTTCTGTTCTACATTTTACTGTCATAGACTACATTATGCGTCATATATCATATCTGCCAGTATCTGCTTATCTTGTAGTTATATCTATGTCGGTATTTGCATCACACAGATTTTAGTTCAGTATGCAGGACGCTATCGATTTTTCATGAATAGGGTACCTATAACGAGTAAACTAGGTCATTGGTTCTCCTCATACTTCTCTCATCATTGAACGTTGCATTAATGAAATGCCTATTACATTTTATTGGCTTAGTAGAATTCAAGATAGTCACTGATTTCATATCCCTTAAATCTGATTGTTTCAAATTAATCAGTTCCTCAAATGCACAAATTTATTTTCGGTCATTTACTGGGATTAGGAACATAAAATTTTGCTCAAGGTTTCCTTTTACGACGGAGGCGAGCATTAAGAGAAGATGTTCTAAAATTTAGCTCCTAAGAGAATGAAAGGGAGATCCAACATTTGTATGGAGAAAATGGCAGAAGCTAGTGAAACTATAAAATATAGTAACTATAACATTTTTATACTTTTTCAAACGAGGATTCCAAACATATACGCATATGTAGGTACTAGGTATACTCCACATTATATTACACAAAGTATATATTTTATATAAATTCTCTATAAAATATTACATGAGATAATAGCTTTAAATTTGCAATAATTAAGTTAACCTACTGCTTACAAGTTCCGACTATTGGCGACACAAATGACCGAAACGCCCTGAATGACATTGCGATGTGCTAATCACCTTAGGATAACGTTCTGTTAAGTTTATTTTATTCTATTATAAACAAGTTGATCTTGTACTCTAGTACTGGTCAATAGGGTTTCCCCACATTTGATTATAATAGAAATAAGACAATATGTATACAAACTTAACAAAACTATATCTTTTTAAATTATATATCTATACTACGAAGACCTATTAGAATATTTAGTGATGCTAATTTTGAAGTTAAAGACATTGTAATATTTTTTTTATATTTTGTAAAATCTTTCATTAAGTATATGGATTGGGTCAAGTTTGAATCACAATTTTTTCTTAAATTTTAAGAACCTATAACTAAAAATCCCAAAAGACGTGGGACAGAACGGCAGTTTACTGATGCAATTCACGCGGTCGATAAAGTACAAGTGAAAGGTAACAAACAACACAGGTGATCTGCATAATCTAATTATTATAAGCTTTATATCAGTTGACGTAGATGTGTAGATAGTAATATTAATAAAAATAACGTTAGATATCTAGTTATGTAGATAGCTATTAAAAAAATAACGATAGAGAAAGAAACAAACAACTAGATAGTGATGCTAAGGTGTGAACTAATCAAATTCCACATAGATACGATAAGAGACTGAAAAAAATTTTTAGCTCCGAAAATTTGTATGACCATGGCGATAATTGAAGATTTGCATAAATTACAGCTAAGTTCAAATGCAAACATGGTTTCAACATCTTTCCGTACATGTCATCTTTGGAAATATAGATGAGTACCTAAGTATTATAAATTAACATCTGCTGTAACATTTATTGAAATGTAAAAGTCAATGAGTGAAAGAGGTTATCGGCGCCATATCTATTATATAGCAACTTGGATTATGCAGTTGCTATCTTCGACCTTATAGCGTGACTGCAGGACTTAGTGGCGCTATACACTGACGTATTTACTTAAGCTAATCATGCATTAGTGCAGCTGGAGTCATGAACGTGATTGGTGGCTGCATGCGATGCTTGTATAGAGAATGCCGCAGGGAACTATACTCGGTCCAGTCTACTAAACGATGGCGCATGATGTTTTCTTTAGAACATCCTTGAGAATTATTAAAGCTATGCAGTATAATATTAGACCATATGTATTTTTTTGAGACGCAGATGTGGTTTAGTTTTTTTTTTTCGATCACTAATAAATAATTATTAGTGATCGGTGAGCTTACCTTAAAAAAAATACCACTAATGTAAGTATACCATAGCGTGACAAATTTTGGTAAAAAAAGCATTAGGCAAAGGCACAGTTTTATTTAAGATTTTAGTAGGGACCTGAAAAAAATAGAAAAGAAAGCCGTAACTAAGGTCGTATTGGTCGTACCGATTTCAGCCATGACCAACAGCCAGCTGTTGAGTGTTAACCATGGCCACATGATTAAAGTAGACTTTGTCAGTACGCATTTATCCCAAGTACAGCTATACCGTAAAATAACACTATTATACACAACACTATTATTCAAAATGGCAGACAGAACACAATGATAAAAACGTGATGGAAATTGAGCAGTTGACGCTTAATGACGGAAGCAAAAATAACCTTCAATGTAAATATTATTTTATTTCAGTAACAAGTCCAACATTAAGTGCTGAATATTGGTTCAATAAGATACGCAGACCACTTGCCATAGAATTTAATCTATACATATAATAAATCTGTAGAAGTTTTTAGATGTGCGCGTATCACGTAAAATGTACGAAATTATTGTCGATAACTTTTATACATTAAAATTGTGTGTAACTGGATATATTACTTAGGCTTTGTTTCATTGCAATCGGTTGGCTATATCGAAAGACTATAATACTACATTCATTGACTGTTAGGCGGCAAGAAGTTCGCCGGGTCAGCTAGTACATATGATATAAAAACTTAAAAACAAAGTGTGATGAAGTACTTTTATGAAACGTCCTCCTGCTTAGAAAACCGTATTGAAGCTCTGCTAAAAATTCAGAACAAGTAGCAAATTAGTTAATTATAATTCTGTTAATTATTTTGTCTCAGAAGTAACGGTAATTTGGAGTTAAACCGTATCACGACTCTCACGGTTCAAATAAAAATTTCACAAAGGTTCTTGAACTTCAGTTCAAGGTTTTGGCGCCATTTCTATGTATATCTGTCACTTACTAGAGTGGCGCTGAAAAAAAACCGTAACTCACTAGTGTACACGATTATTAGAGGGTATTTACATTTCAATGGGTGTTCGCTATGTATCTGAGTCACGTTTACGTAGACAGCAGACTTCAATAATGTTTTTATTTTATTTGCGCATAATTATGCAAATTAACGACGTGACAAAGGTATTACGTATTTGATTTTAACCGTAAGTACCCATATGGATTACGTATAATGACGACGTCCCTAATAGTTTTGTGTGAGTTTTAATAATATAATATGTTTTCTTACTAAAATTATTTTAAGTAGGTACTTAATTGAAGTATATGGTACCTAAAGTTATAGCTGATGATATAGCAAAACATATTCTGCAAAAACATTTTGGTTTGTTTTAAATAAACTCATTGACAGCTGTCAGTGTAATTTCTGAGCTTTCAGCCCAAGAGAAAAGTGCAACATAAACGTAGTAGGACTACACTGTATATATTTATATATACTATTGCAGTCTTTGCTTTGGACCACGGTCACGTACATTCCGGACAATAGGGGCTATTGCTCTGATGTGTAGAATTGTAAATACTGATAGATATTTTATTAAGTATATCATTATATGTCAGCGGGATAAAGGCTGATACAAACTTCGATAAGTACGTATGAGATTACAATTTTCCTGTTGTCAACTGTACTTACGGTTTATGGCTCGGTATTTAAAGTGAAAGCGCACTCGACTTAATCATAAAAGCATAAGTAGATACTTATGTCATAATTTTGTGACGTAGCAGCTGGCTTATCAAAAGATGGCTGAGTAACTGAATCATGTAACATTTATTACTTGAGTATTTATTTAATGAGTTGTTGGATATGCCAGGTGAGACGAAAATGGACGATTTGTGAGCAAAAAAAACTTCGGAGAAGAAAATACATTTAGGGACGTTTGAAGTTTAGGTATCAATCCGGATAAGACAAGACGAAGTGAAGCTTTTTAGGGGAACAGAAGTACAAAAAAGCATTATTCCATACACGAGCAATGATTGCTTTAGAAATCATTTTGCATTTTGGAACTTCTAATCCGTCTAATCAGGTATTTTCTGTATTGCATATCCTTTAGTGCGTACGCTTTATTCCTTAAAAAAAAAAAAACAGCAACGAATAGTTGAAGCAAGACCATAAAAATTCAAGGCTGTGTTTAAAAGAAACACCAAATACAGGCAGAAACCGGATAATTCGATGAGATTCCAGTCTGGCTGTTTATTTTGCAGAGATCAAGCAAAAAATGTAGTAGACTCCAATTAGTTATTTAGGTAAAACACGATAAAACAAAAACAACACAAAAGTGGATAAAAAGTAGTGTTAGTCTGCTATTAAGAATGTGCTTGAATATTATTTATCTATACCTAAGAGCTCTTTTCGACAGGCGTTCTTAAATCGAGATTTTTTAAATAGCGGATTGGTAGAAGAGCTAAGCTGGGTTAGATGAGCATGTCAGAATTCAACTTCGCAGTTTCAAGTTCAAAAATCTTGTCAATATCTTGTCGACTCTAAAAAAATCCTGCTCCGGTGCTTCTCCTTAACCCATTTTATTTGGGGTCGGGGTACAATTTCCCCATCGTAAGCATCAACAGTTATCTCAGAATTCACCTATTTAACATCCTTTACCTGCCATCCTTTACTCTAGAATTGTCTCAATTCGTGTCCTTTATTTCTAGCAATCAAATGCTTACGAATACCTACCAGGGAAATCGATTTCAACACAACTTCTCGGTCAAAGCACCTGCGCTACACACAGACTGCAGTTTATCAATCATGAAAACTAGCAGTATGATTGAGGGAGATCCTGTTACATTGAATTAGCAGTTCATCACAAAACGGGCAGCGGTTAGACAATCTTCAATGGATACTTACAGACGATTATCCATGCTTGCCATCATAACTACTTACAGATAGAGATATGCATCAAATCATTTTTGGTGACAGCTTTTTTTTGAGGTGGGCAATCATCAAATGATTCCTCCCGTTCTGCGTGGAACGAGAGGGAGTGTCAGATTTTTACTGATTGACTTGTGTACTTTCAGTTGCCCTTTGCTGATAGCTACAGGTATGCTACTGACTATTCGTTCTTGTTTGTGGAGTCCGATAGACTCCGAAAATTCTCGAGGCCAACAAATTTTTCAATTTGTTGGCCCACAGAGGTCACTATAAAAACTCCGAGCTACTACTGAGATGGGAAAGCTATGTCTTAACTTAATATGTTTGTGAATGCACCTTTGATACAGAAGTAATTCCTAGTGTGGGGCAACTTTTTTAAATTAACACTTTGTGCACCAAGGGATAAAACGATTACTTACTAAGTAGATCACATTGTGACCACTTGTAGACCTTCAAGGCAGTAGGTAGATACAGTAACCACACATGCAGGTTTTTAAGTTTAGCATGCTTAAAATTATAAGATGAATTGTTGTCTATGTATGGATTTTATGTGCAACAATGTATACGTATCACATACGTTTCAACATTGTTCAGGCTTCTGATTGTTTCAGCGGGAAAACAAATCAATCGACAATCATTGAGACAAGGATTCTTTTGCATTGCTTTAATTAATTGCCATTTCGAGTCTCTATATCTATTTGTCTCTATATCTATAGTATTGTTTGTGCCTATTTCAGTATCAGACTTGAAGGCTGTCTAGACAGATTTATTTCTGGCAGACAGACGTTTAAACCAATAAATTAAATTTGAAAAGGAGCAGCAATTTACATCTGGTATCAATAGGTGTATTTATGTTTGAAGGTTTTTGTTCGTGACAACTTAATTTGGTAAGGTGTGCTGTACAGGCGATTCGAGCACATGAAATGTTCCGTTATTAGTTACCTACTTATTAAATGGGTTGATTGAAATGGTTGGTTGTGTTGTTTACGGGTGGTATAAATAAAAAATAAATAGCATAATGCTTTTCCACAATGAAGCCGCAATGCAGCTAGCGATCAATATCAAAACAGTGATGTATATGAGCAGGTTTACTATGTATTTTTTATTTGAAGAAGAATTAATTGGATGACCTAAATAAAATTTGCTTCACCTGTCTCCAACTGTGTATGTTTAGATCAGCTCCCAGATTAAGAAGCTGATACACGTATTTTAAAGGGAAAAACTGCCTATCTGCCACAATTGCGTAACACGATCTTTGGGATGTATGGGCTCGTGATTGGGAACAAAAATTCTAAAATATTGTAAAACGATGTCCCTACCGCGACTGTCTTTCAGTGTGATCGCAATAAACCCAAAACTACTGCACGCATTTTAATACGGTTTTCACCAATGGAAAAACTGATTCATAATACACGCAATTATAGTGGAGAAAAGCCAAAATTTCCAAAGATTTGTGACTCCTGGGAAGCTAGGGCGAGTCGCTAGTATCAAGATAAACGTCATAAAACTGAGTTATTGCGCCATTTACTTATTGATAAATATTTGGTGACATAACCACGCCCGTAGGCAAAGTACACAAATCTTAGTGATTTGTGTTCCAGTTGTGTACACAAGGCTCGGTCAATCAATACTACTTACCACAAATCATAAGCCTGTAAGTATGGTTTTCCTCTAATAAGGTTAATGCCTAGTCTAGACATAAGTTGCTAAACTCAAGGACAATTAGAGACCCTAATCGGTTTAAAGGCACGGTATTAGATACATGATTATGACGTAACTTTGACAGCTTCATAAAAAATAAGTTATATGTACATAATTATTTATTTTTCTTTGTAGTTACATTTACACGGGTTTGCACGTCTCACTTAATTTACATGCAATAAGTCAATAACATACATAAGTGCAAGTTAAAAGGTACTTAAACAAATATACGACGTAAACAAATGCATTAATTTGGTATCAATATAGTTTTCAGCAAAAAAGTGCATTAGGTACGTCATTATTTTTTATTTCATCAGTGTATGATGCAAAAGAAGAGAGGTTCCGTCTGGAACCCATAAGGGGATAAGTGAACGAAAATACGAAGATATCATCGATCTACCTACACTTACATGATACGTACATACATCACTAGTAAATGCTAAACCCTACATTAACAATTTTTAAGAAATTGGAATCAACATAATTATAAAAAAAACTGAAAGAGCGATAATGATCTAGGTATATCTTGATATACCTAAATATCGTTGAACAGTTAAACTTTTGAAGAATGCCTTCAAAAGTTTAACTTTTAGCTGGGCATCAAAATAGAAAAATATTTTTTATTTTCATTAATTATTTTGTATTCGACGTTAGTTTACGTAAGTACGTAGGTAATGGTTTTCTTTCTTTAATTAGACGTCCATAACCTCATGCAATTTCTTATGCAAGGGTATTATATACAATAATATAAAAAAGAATTCTCGAATAGCTCTAGAGCTATTCGAGAATTCTTTTTTCAACTGTGAAATAAGTCTAAGATGCCTTTTAGTACCTCTCTCTCTTTGATGCTTTCTTTACTCGGAACAGTCGGAACCACAACTTGTGCTCGCAACGTACAGTTGTTTGGCAACACACTCGAGTCATCGAGTGCCAATGCCGGTCATCGACCCCATACCTGTTTGTTGTCGTTAAACAAATAAAGATTAACGAACAAGTCACATGACTGGGTCATATTTTTTTTTACTAGTTGATTTGCACTTAAAACTTTTTATATGAGATTCAATATTTCAATAATAAAAATTGATATCAAAATTAACGTTTCGATAAATTGATATTGATCATATTTATTTTTTTAGTTACCTACTCGATGAATATTTTCATAAACTTATTGAATACAAATCAATTCGTAAAAGGAACTAAAAATGCAAATTTAAAAATTTGGTGTATTATTTACATAAACAACGTATTTAATATTATTCAGAATAAATTAATCTTTATTTTATTATATTATATTTAAAAAACCGTAATTTCTCTTAAAACCGGTTATTTCGGACTTTGACCTCTCAAGACATTGACACGATATGGCAGATATTATCAAATTGTAATAAATACTACAATTGACAGTAATCTTCATTATATTGATACTTGTAATTATCACAATGCATAAACAAATAGTTTAGAGGGTCCAAGGGACAACGATGACCCTTGATTAGTTGATCTAGAAATAAAATGTTTAGATATGTGGTACTGTGGTACGTATGTACCTATGTGTAGCCATGTGGTTATGTCCATGTTAATAGATGAATTATGTACTTATCTACATTGTGTAGTTTGACGTACAATTGTAAGTTTTTGAAAAATTGTGATAGTGCATAAATTTCTATTAGGGTGCGGCGCCAATTTTTGAAAGTTTTTATCATGATTAGATTTACTAGCTGCTATAGATACTTCAACAAGATATACTTATTACGTGTCGATCAAAGGTTGTACTTGAACTTGTAAAGTGTATTTCTATTATAAATTCAATAATACTCCGTGTCATTGCGACAAAAAACCTTCAGACAAATCTGTACAATATTATTTAAAGATTTTCTAATTTTATCTCCGATTTAATTTGGACTTGAAACCTTACAATGATACATATAATTAGAAGAGCAATTACTATGTCTCGACTCTCGTGTATAAGATAACTTTGAATGATAAACGTTACTAATAAGCGAAGGTCGTCAACGTGTAGGTGCTGTTAACAACATATGGTTTTTCCTTTTCAAAAAATATCAATTTAAATTCGAAAATTTTTGCGATGTTAACAAAAAAGTCACAAAAACTTAATTTACCTTAAAAAACTCGCTTCCGAATATAAACAAAAGATGGCGAAAACAAAACACGTCCACACGCTCCGGCTGCCGGCACGCAACTAAAGATTTGTGGGGTTTTATGAAACTATACACGATGCAGGTCACAGCGACCTCTAATGAAGCTTATCAGCTAGGTTCAATGGCAATAAACGGTTCGTGATATCTGTTACGTAATTAGGATATTGGAAACGTGATGTGCAGTAGCTCAGTCAATGAAAATGTCATGTCTGGAATCAGGATAATGCAGCGCTATAATGAAAATGTGCGCAATTATTCCTATAGAACATTCATTTAATTTAAAAAAAAAACATTATTTTCTAATTTTTTTTCTGATCTAGTAAGATTTAGATAAATACGACTATTATTGCAGTTTTGGGGTTAACAACCCCGAAACTTGATGACAAAATAATAAAATTTTGAAAACAAAAACTCTTATAGGTATTATTTTGATGTTGCTAGAAGTTTGCCAGCAAGCATACAATATACAATAGCTACACCATGTTTTCAAAAGGTTATAAATAAAAACCATAATAATGAAAACATTACACAATCATAACCGTTACATTTGTTATTAAAGAACATTTCATTCAGAAAATAATAAGGGACCATTAAAACAGCTATTACGCGAGAAGACAGTGCCAAGAGAACGTTCTACAGAAATAGAATAACGTACACGTAGGGGACACATGGGAATGCACGAATATATTTTTGTGCGGACATGTGTAAACGTTGGCACTGGAACTTTCTTTAATAGTACAACAATTAGTTCCAAACAATGTATCTTTGCATAGCAGTTTTTGCTAGTGCCAAGGTCTTCCAATGTTTGCACGTGGAAGACTAAAGCATCTGTCATAATATTTAACAAATAACCAATTAAAGATACAATATTAAAAGTGGGTTGTATGAGAGTGTGTATTTAAGTAGGTATATTTTGCTCTTCGCCCTCTTTGAAGACAAGGCCCAAGGATACAAATCATCAAATAACATCTTGCACTTTGGTTGGAGCATAGGGCTTCTAGTGTCTACAACCTACCTGTGTCACTGAAGGACTCTTTGCATTCCAGTGCCACAGTAACTCTTTGGAACCATCCTGCAGCCCTAGCAAGCACCGGCTCGACATGCTAGCCAAATGTCGCGGTTAAGATTAGGCAATGTGCTTTCGGAGCTCCAGGACACATGTTACCGCGGTCTTATGATGACCAATTAGGTTTACCGGCTTGCTAGCCTAAGATGAAGTGTTCTGTTCATTATGTTTTTAAGAGGCATCTGTAACAACAATAATAAGCCTACGTTGACGTCGTGGTGGGGCTTGCGTGCACCTATAAATAAACCCTAGGTTTGTACCCCGGTAGAGTTTGCTTTGCCGTAACATGCCTAGGGTGAGGGGTCAGACTAAAAGAGATACAATCCGCAGGGCAGTTTTGTGGCGAACTGATAGGCATTAGCGACCCCACAGACCTAATCTCCCGGGAGAAATCTTTTTCCTCATTTGCGGCTTGCCTTTATTGGCCGGCCGTAGTGAACATTACGGAACAGAGCTCCCACCTCTCTCTTGCCTTTATTGGCTGGCTTGAGTGGAGCTTCGCAAACATTTTTTTTTTTTTTTAATTGATATAAACCAGTGCTTGACTGCGATCCCACCTGCTCAAACATGCTCGGAAGAAGGATGTATAATCCAGTAAGGTGTTGGTATGGATCTTGACCGTACTTCCGGGATTGTCCCGATAGCCGTGGTAACCTGTCCACTCCTCAAGCACATCAGGATATGTTGCCCACTTGTTGCTACGTCACTTCCTGCTAGCGACCATTTATTATAATATTTATGCACCCCCTGCCTTTTTTCGATGGATATTAATAAAATTGTTCAGACAGAGGCCATAGTTTTAACATAGTTCCAGGTTACCAGTCCACTTAGGACACCAAAAACCATAGCCCTATTGTCTTTGTTTTCGAAAATTTCGCAATACTTTTTCACCAACCGAGAGTTGTCCTTGGGTGCACTAGCATAGCGCATACAGGGATAATCGTCGGTAGGTATCACGTTTCATTAAAATTATCTAAAGGGCCTCTGCGAGTTGGTTTCGGTCCCTCATACGCCTTCCAAAGGTCCAGGACCTCAGGGTCTTGAGATAAATAAACGAATAAAATAATAATAATATAATCATAATCTAAATCAACTATGGCTTGGAATTTTTGCCCTTGCTATATTGTTGATCACCATATTCATTAAGGCTGAACTACAGTCTCGTAGTGACTTGTACGGATGATGGTTCGGTGGTCGGCAAACAAATAAATAGTAAACCATTACCAAGAATTTTCAAGAAGATTAGATAAAAATCAGGAATAGAAAAACTTTTTTCCAGGATCAATTTGATTTAGTTAGGAAAACAACATACCAACGTTATCAATTAACAAATCTTGCGTGAGTTGAGGAGAAGTTAGTGTTAATTATCATAATCTGGCGTTGTGCCTAAAATAGATCACGAGAAAAGGAGATGTCACGCGCTTGGCGCTAGAATTTTAGTCTGGTATGGTGAAAGCATGTATAATTGTATAGGTAGGTTGTATATGCATTTTAATAGGTACATAATAAACTTTCCTACACCCGCGCGTTGGTTTGCGAGACCCACGGTCATTTTTTTTTTCAATTACATTTATCAATGATGGCATTTTGAATATTCCGTTAGCAGCTGGATTCGTTGATACGAACATAAGACGAACGAAGTACGTTTGTGCTAATAGGACGTATTTAGTGACACTTTGCCTGTGGGGAAGATACCGGAAAAGGTATCACGATTACGATTTCCCGTGGTTTCGTAATGAAATGTATATGAAAAATATTTATATGTTTATGGTTTTTATGTACGTAGTTATATTTCAGATTTTAGAGTTAGTTTTTATGTATTCAATTAATGCATTTTCTTGCATCTCGTTATTTTTTAGATTTCATTACAGAATACTCTTACGCAGTAAATTAATGTGTTAGGGTTTATCTTGTTCTCAATATTCCCTCATTTCAGAAAACATTTTTTTCACAAAAATTCACTTGGGTATTGGAAGATTAAGTATCGTAAAGATTATTATGTTAATTTTTAGCTCACTAGCTTCTAACAGTGACTTCACTCGCGTGAAAATAGGTTTCTCCATACAAACTTAGGACTTATTGTACCTGGTAATTTAGAATAGTTTCTCCAAACAAACTTAGGATTTATTGTACATGGTAATTTAAAATAGATAGTGGCCTGCAAACAAAAAATAAATCAGAGACATCGAGAAATAAGAAGTGCGTTTCCAGTTGTGTGACGTAAAATATGCAAATTTACATCAGTTACTGCATTAACTAGTGATTGAATAGTCTATGTTTACATAATTAGATTACATTAATTGTTATGTATATCTTATGCGTTTGCAAACGGATAGGTACCTACACAAATTATGTGCGATCCCGTAGTGAGGTTGCTTAAATCTAAACATACGAGTATCTTCTAAATTAATTAAAATAAAGTATTCGAATAGCGCGGATAACGTAACAAAAAAATAATACTAATAACCAAATCATATTTAAAACATTTTTTATTTAGATAAGTAACGTGGTTTTTTGAATAACTTGTACATATTTAATTAACCTGTAATTAGGTACCAAACTGCCTAATGTAAGGGAAAGTTAGCTGGGATTTATTTTTAGTGAAAAGAGTAATTTTCTACCGTTCTATCTAGATAATAATTAAAACATTCTCAAAACTAAAGTAGGTATATTCATTTGGTATTGACTAAATGATCCACTTAAATATTGTATTATCTTTTATATTTATTATCTTTCTACCCACTTAAAATTGACATAAAATACTTTATTTGGATATGGAAATTACATTCAAGTTAGCTACTGAAGATAATGACAGGATAATTTAGAAAATATCTAATAAAGAAGTAAATTATGTACCTACCACCAAACAATAATAAACACTAAACAACCTAGGTACTCAAATATTAAATGTGTTACGAAACTTAATAGTGCTTATATTAGGTAAGAGGTTGAAAAAACCAATATGTGAAACTTACAGACCTTGATCTGCATTTGTGGAATAAAAAAAGTTGGTGCATACATGTATGTGCACTTCACTCATGTTTGAATTTAAACCATGCTCACAGTAATGGTTAAGCTAGTGCACTTGGAAAATAAACTTTATATTATCAGCCCAAGATTGGAAATTGGGTGCAGTCAAATTGAGGTTTAGGTTTTCAAGGGTGTATGCTAAATACATTAAAGGGCACTTAACAGTGAATCAGTTTTCTTTTCTTTTTATCAGAAGGTCGTAGGTAAAGTACAAGGATATCCTATTTCTTTTTAATAAATTAATAGACCTTAGAATCACTGAACGAAGAGTCCAGTTCTAGAAAACAGGAATACGTAGAGTAATTTAAAAAGTAGAGGTGTCCGTTCAGTGAGAATAAAAAACCGTAAATAATATATTAAACAAAATAAAATTAAAAAATACGTTTTTTTAATTAATTAAAAAAAATGTGATTGGTATATTTTATTATTGTTATAGGTAAAACACAATCAAAAACTATAATTGAAAAAATTAGCTTATTATTGCGCAGGTATTAAATTACACAGCTCATTTTAATTTAAATACTTGACACGCACAAACTGTGAAAACACAAGATAAAATAATTACTTTCAACTTACCGGTGAAGTAGAAAACAATCGTAATATTGAGATTTATTTCGTGTTTTTATTTTTTTTAATTATGCTACGCGTAAATTTTTAAATGATTACACAAGTTGTTGAACTTGATGAAGTGACAGCCCAACTGAATGAAAGGTTTAGTAGTGATGTACTTCAAATGACTGGTAATCGACTCAGTGACGTTTCGTAATCATTAAAAATCGATTTGAGGTACTATAATTATTTACGACTTTTATATAAAAAAAAAAATACATGGCCGTCTTTTTTTTTTAAAAGATGATGAGAAAATCTTTACTTTGAAAAAGCTGCTTTAAATTGGGTACTTTTAATGACCAAGTTGTCTCAAGAGACTAACCATTATAAGAGAGTCAAGTAAATTGGCAATGATAATAAGTTTCATGAGTTTCCACAGTTCTATTCACACGATAGTATGATTCTTCATAGTCATAATGACTAATGTCAAAGTGTAAATGTAAAATTGTGAAGTGCTTACTTTATTTACTTTTTATCACCATTTTTAATATATTACCAAAAACAAATCAGTTGTAAAAATGGTTAGCACCACTCACTATTATTAAACAATAAAAAGTCGGATCTAATCAAATTCCTATATATTAGACCAACAACATTAGAATCGAGTAACATTAAATATAGTAAGACATAATCACTTCACTGTTGCTTACTGTCAATTTTGACATTACGGGAAAATAAGTCTGAAATCAAACAAAGTTCTGCCCAAGTTTATTGTTTGCAAATTAAATTAATTGCTTAATGCTTATTATTTTATGTATATATTACTAAAGGATCAATCTCCTGTGTGTATCGTGTTATTTTCAGTTCAACGACAATGAATTTAAATTCCAAAAACTTTGATGAGTGTTGTCGAACTTGTTTACGAGATGTTTCCACTGAAATGTATGAAATATTTCAAAAAGGAACAGATATAAATATTGCTGAATTGATAAAGTTATATACTTCAATACAGGTAAGATGAGAAAAAGAGTAATATCGAATATTTCTCCTTTATCCTGCACCAAGTAAAAGGCTAATCAACTTATGAATATTGTGCTTCAAACATGTAATGTTTTTACTGTTATCTTATAACTCATTGTTTTTTCAGGTGGACATGGAGGACAAATTACCAAAGAACATATGCAATAGCTGCTTCAGTTGTTTAATAAATTTTCACGAATTTAAGACCACTGCAGTAAATGCTGACACTGAATTGAGGGAGCATCTTACCCAAATAAATGTTGACTATAAAAAAGATGTAGTAAAAAATAATAATAATAATATGCTTATTGAAATTAAAATTGAAGATGAATACAATCAATATCAAATGGAAAACAATTGCTTGGATGATAGTGTTGATTCTGAAATGGAAGTCAAAGAAGAAAATAATCCATATAATCTAGCACCATTGTACTCTGATATATCAGATGCAAGTCAACGTGATGAACAGTCAACAAATCGGCTGAATTTAGAATTAAGATGTGAAGTTTGTAGTAAACAGTTTAAGTCTCAAACAAAACTAAACACTCATAAACGAAAACATAAACACAAAAAATATGTCTGCAACATCTGTTCAAAAACTTTTCTGGTCAATTATAAATATGTTGAACATTTGCTCACACACAGATCTGATTCCAAAGGTAAATCTTACATTGGCGAAATTAACCCTGATACAAACCAAAAAATACAATGTGACATTTGTTCAGCATATTTCAAATCGACAAACTCTTTAGCTGCTCATAAAAGAAAACATGTATCGAAAGACAGAGTTTTATCATGTTCAGTGTGTAGCAAAGTATTCAAAAAAACATCCCATCTGAAAAGACATGAATTATCTCATGAAAACAACCGCCCATTCAAATGTTCTGCATGTCCGAAGTCATTCACAACCAAACATATGTTAACAGAACATGAAAATAGGCACAATGGAATAAAACCTCATTCCTGCCCTTTATGTCCAAAGGCTTTTGCTCATCTATCTACATTAACAAATCATTTGAAAATCCATACGAGAGGGAAGCCTTACTTATGTCCTACTTGTGGCAAGAGGTTTGACTCAAGCACGAATTTGAACCAGCATACGAAGCGGCATTTAGGATTAAAATTGTTTGCCTGTAACTTGTGTCCTAGAAAGTTTGTCAGTAAAGGTAAGCCTAAATATTTATATTCTTTAAAGTTAAACAGTGGAGGTATTGTTATATAATATTTCAGGAATCATAAACTCAGTTCCTGTGGGATGGGCGATGCGCGATTCTGATGAGGAGGAGTGGCAGGCGGTCGCCTCTTTCTGTGAAGTAGTAATGCTAGCAAAAGAGGCGGCCGCACGCGCAAGGGAACGGCCCTCACGCCCCAGCCGCCTTGATCCCGATCTCGATTTCCGGCCTCCGTAGACGCGGGCTTGCAATTGCTGCTTGGCGAGCATTGCTTGCCGTCCGACCGTCCGGTAGCCGTCTGGACCGAACCCAAGTCGTAGACGGCGCGTTGTGTTCCACGCATCCCGCAAAGAGATGTCAGCAAAACCGCAGGGGCCCAGCAGAGTCAAAGCCTACTGGGGCCATGGAACGTAGGCAAAGAAGGAACAGGAGTGGAATTTAGTCAGTAAAAGTGCGTGTCAGGCCCTCCCGCTGCCGCCGCCTCGGCGGTTGATGTCAGTAAATGATTTCTCATCTAAAACAAAATAAAAAAAAGGGTCGAAGCCTACTGGGGCCTTGGGGCTATGGGTTATACGATAAAGAACTCTAGGGCCCTGGAACGAAGGCGAAGAAGGAACAGGAGTGAGTGGCACTCCTCGCTGTATTCTTCTGTTAAGAGTTCAGTTATAAATTTTGCAGAAGCAGAAGCTGAGTTCTGTTGGAACACTAATTTAATTGAAATAATGATCGTTTGGCTTCTTTTTAATTATAACATTACAATAATTTCAGGTGAACTAAAATCCCATGGAGTAACTCATACTGGTATCAAATCATATGCATGTGATGAATGTAATGCAACATTCACGAAGTGCAGTTCTTTGAAGAAACACAAGTTAAGGCACCTGGGTATCAAGCCTTTCCAATGTGATACCTGTCTTATGAAGTGAGTAAAGTAAATAACAATAAATAATTTGACTGGCCTGTTGGTCTTGTGGTTAGTGGCCCTGATTGCTATGCCGGAGGTCGTGGGTTCGATTCCTACCCAGGACAAATGTTTTTTTAATGGTAATCAGCAATCAATTGTTCTGTGTCTAGGTGTAATTTATCTATAATATGTATCAATTGAGAGCAGTGGTAGCCGAGTGGTAATGGGGACTTACGAGTTGTAGGCGAGTTCATACCCAACCAGGCGCATTACTTTTTGTAATTTATTTCATCACCACTGCTCTCAAAACGGTGGAGGAAAACATCGTGAGGAAACCGGCATGTCCTAGAACCAAAAATTCGAAGGCATGTGACATCCACCAACCCACACTGGGCCCGCGTGGTGGGTTATGGCCCATTCCCTCTCCTAGAGAGGAGGCCAGAATCCCAACAGTGGGAACGTTATAAGGCCGACTATGCTATGCTTTGTACCAATTGTCTAGTACTCATAACACAAGCTCTGCTTAGCTTGGGACTAGATGGCGTTGTGTGAATATAAAAAAGAATTAAATAAGTCACCATTATCATCATTATTTTGTTGTTTTCGATCATGGTGGCCAGTCTCAATAGAGATTTACCAAGTACGCGAGATTTTATAGTGCACAGGTGTGTGCACAAACACAGGTGCATTCTCTGTTCCTTTACTCTCCTAGCACGGTAGGACGGCAATCCGACATGACCGAAGAGAAATCAGGCGCAGGGTCAACGGCTTTGCATGCTTTCCGAGGCACGGGGGTGACATACCAACAACTTCCAAACTACGGGCTCGCAACAGTAATTCGTTATTAAAAAAAATAAAAATAATATCACTTTTTGTCTGACTTGGGAATCGAACTTAAGACCCCACGTTCAGCGAAGCGCTTGCAACTACGAGAACAGTAAGGCTGTTAACAGCTTGTATAGCTTTGTCAACAGCTTCATTTTTTATTATGGAACGTGTAGGTGATTCTGCATGCTGGGAAGGGAAGGAGGTGACACATGTCCTGTAAAAGAGGTCTACACTTAGATAGATAGATAGATAGTTATTCTTTACTGTACACCAAAAATACAAATTACATTAGGAACTTAAAATTAATAGAGTGTCACAATGGGCGGTCTTATCGCTAAAAGCGATTTGTTACAGTCAACCTTTACTCACGCAACAACCACTTATTTCTAACCTAACAATATATACAACCATTTTATTTTTGCATTGCAGATTTTCATCTAAGGACCATCTAAAGCGGCATACTAGAATACACACTGGAGAGAGACCCTACAAGTGCGACCTTTGTGATCGAAGCTTTACACAAAGCGGAGACTTGATGAAACATACGCGCTCACACTTAGGAAATACTCCTTATAAGTAAGTATAGTAGTCATTATTTAGAGGTTAAACTACGCTTGCTGAGTTATCCCCACGCTACGTTAATCCGTTGGTCCCAGATTGCATTTGAACAACTTTGACAGTATTTTCTTGCATCTGACTATCCGTCCGTAACGATATGGAAAGTCAGATGTCAGAAAATCTGACTCTACTCTTGGCAAAGGGTATCGTATGGTCCATGTCCAAAATACTGGTATTTACCTGCATTTGATTAGCCTGAAAACCGACTCCAACATAGTTGGGAAATGGTTAGGCTGATTGAGTAGTCATTATTTACCACGCGTTCCGAGTTACGATAATATCGATGTTATCGTGCCAACAGTCGTTCCTAATGACCGAAATGCGTCTGCGTTTATTGCCGCGTTAACAGTGATGTTATCGTGACTCGGAATGCGGGGATTATTTACTAGACTTTTAGCTAAGTGGTTTTTGACGATTCGCCTTGGTTTGGTATCCGCTTAAAGGTTAGAGATGAATCAGCCTCAAATAGATGGTAGTGATACTATTTCGTTGTTACGGATACCAAAATAATGAGAAGTAAGAGCATGTAGCTGAATAAAACAGCCGCTTGAATCGATTATACTAAATTGTACACAAAAAGGCAAGGTCGGGTCCTGGATGGGTGATCCTATGTTGTATGAGACCCCTCTTTACCTCGGACAGCACGTTCATTTTTTGGATCCGGTTGTCATAAGCATAATCAGTCTTAATGTTCTCACTGCTGGGACTCAGGCCTCTCTAGGGGAATGGGCCGTAATCCACCACGCGGGCCCAGTGCGGGTTGGTGAATGTCACATGTCTTCGAATTTTTGGTTCTAGGACATGCCGGTTTCCTCACGATTTTTTTCTTCACTGTTTTGAGAGCAATGGTGATGCAATAAATTACACAAAGTAATGCGCCTGGCAGGGTTTGAACTCGCGACCTACAACTCGTAAGTCGGGGCCTTTACCACTCGGCCACATTGCTCTACACTAGGCTCTCTGCTCTCTGATCCGGCTGTCATTTGTAGATATTACAGTTGTTACAGATTGTGAAAAAACCCGAAATTCCGAAAATCAGCCATACCTAGGCTTATCGTCTTCCAAAGTAACTGGAGCCAGATGGGCTGCCGCCTAAAATACTGGAATTTAGCTGTATTTTATAAGGATAGTCCTTTTTCTTACAGCGTTAACTTCAAAATGCCACCTGCTACAGATACCGGCACGAATCTTGAGCGCTCGGCGAAAGAGTGGGGATCGCTTTGCGCATCGTGCACATCGGCGGGCCAATCATTGTACAAGGATTACACTCCCCGCCCCCGCGTCTCACTTCATACCACTAAAGAGACTCGATATTTCACTTCTGCGCAAGTGGAAGTCAGCGCTCAAGATCCGTGCCGGTATCTGTACCATCTGTATTATGTATAAAACACTCGAAAAACAACCCTTATTCTGACAAGGTTGGGTAGAAAAATCTGACGGTGCCAAAAAACCCAACCGCATATTTTAGTTTATTTTTTACATATTTCTTATATTTTAGTGTATTTGATGCACTCAGTGTCACTCTCAACTACGAAAACGAATTAAAAACCTTTCAAGCTAATATGCAATAAGTCGTTTAGACTCTAAGGTGTGTTAAAGAATTATACACTCGAAAAACGTAACCCTCCTACTGACGCAGTCGGGTAAAAAGAGAGGGCCTGACTCACTTCTTCGTTGAATACCCAGCCTAAAATTTTCATAGGTGTTGTCGTAGACGAGGAATAAGTACGGATTTTTCGAAGTTCAACCCCTAAGGTTTTTTTTTGTTCGGATGCGAAAATCATCTAATGACATCCCTCGCTCTTGGGCGGAGCGGGGAATAGAATCAGACTTTTAATGACTAAAAACCCACTCCTGTTCCTTTCCTGCCATTTTTCCAGGGCCCCGGGGATCTCTTTCGCATCACCCTTGCCCCAGTAGGCTTCGACCCTGCTGGGCCCCTACGGTTGCTGACATCTCCTTGAGGCGCGCGTGGAACAATACGCGCCGTCGACGACTTGGGCCCGGTCCGGACGGTTATCGGACGATAGAACGGCGAGCCACCCATTGCTCGCCGTCCGCAAGCCCGCGCCTACACCCCTAAGGAGGGTTAAAAGTGGTTTTATGCGAGTGTAGCCATAAGTTACTCTGATTTGACTGTCCTGTTGGTCTATTGTTTAGTTGGTCCTTACTGTTATGCCGGAGGTCGTTCGATTCTCACCCAAGACAAATGTTTGTGTGATGAGTACGATAATTTGTTCTGTGTCTGGGTGTAATTTATCTATAATATTTATGATTGAGAAATATATATGTCTGTTTATTAGTTGTCTAGTACTCATAGCAGAAGGTCTGCTTAGTTTGGGACTAGATGGTGTTGTTTGATAAAATTTGTGAAATATTTATATAATATTTGAATAATAAATAAATAATTATTATGAGTAGTAGTGGCCGAGTGGTAACGGCCCCGACTTACGAGTTGTAGGTCGCGGGTTCAAACCCAGCCAGGCGCATTCATTACTTTGCGTAATTTATTTCATCACCACTGCTCTTAAAACCGGCATGTCCTAGAACCAAAAATTCGAAGACATGTGACATCCACCAACCCGCACTGGGCCTGCGTGGTGGATTACGGCCCATTCCCTCTCCTAGAGAGGAGGCCTGAGTCCTAACAGTGGGAACATTATAAGGCCGACTATGCTTAAATTATAATAATTATATTTAAGTACTTTTTACAAAGAAATACATAAAACAAACTTAAGAATACTTAGTAGTACTAATTTCTAAAAATATTGGCTTAGTTACCTAATTACATAAAATCTAGTTTAATTTACAAATGTTTATATTGACATATTAATGGTGTATTAGTACTGTCATTACAACTTGTAGCGACTTGCCTGAGTTAGGTTAACAAAATCCTGTGTTTCAGGCCATCACTAGACTAAGCGATCAATTTAATCAATAAATAATTGTTAAATAATTAAATACTATTTTTTTTCTAGATGCAACCAGTGCAGCCAAAGCTTCAGACTAAAAACAGAACTCCGCACGCATATATCGGAACACTACATTTCTTCACAACTTGAAGCGTTGAAAATGACCAGCACAGACAAACCTCACGTTATTGATAGTAATGACTCCATAGTAAGGGTACCTCCGGAAACTGGAATAATTCAAGCCAGTACTGATAAGAATATAGAATAAAACTCGTTTAATACGAAAACAAACTACTTGTACCTTGGATAGAAGAAGTAACAAATGCTAAAGAGATTGGTCTTCAAAGGAAGACTGAAAAGTCAACTTGTGGGCCCGCTCTTCCGATTTTCACCTTTTTTACGTAATGATAATTGATACATGGTTCATTTATTCGCGTTTCTTTTAAAGTATATCAAGAGAAAAGCAAAACTATACAGTTCTGGCTACAGTTACTAGCTAATGAGTTCAACGAATCAAAGCATTTATAAAAAAAAAAATTATATTGTCAAGAAGTCAGTCAGAATGATGCTAATTGCACATTCCAAAGCGTAGATCTCTATGGAGATGAATGAGCATGAAAATCCATGGACACTTTTTCAATTATGTTTTGTATTACCAATATCTCAATTATATGTTTCTTGTAGCTACTATTGAGTAGACATATACACTTTCTACAATCCAATATAATTTAAGTAGGATGCATTTTACGGCCTTTTACCGGCTTATGAGGTGATTTCTGACTTAAGGGCTAACGCTGCGTTAAGTGGACGCCCGTGCAGTTCCATACAAAAGTGCTACGTTGCGGAGATCCGCGCCCTCTATTTGCTACATAATAAATATTAAGTTCTCCATCGACACGACTACATGCACACCGTTAAAGTTGAACTAGCGACACTGCGCAGGTGATAAGGTTTCCGTGACGGGGACCCAAGCACACGACACACGCGTGACGTCACTCGACGGATGCCCGACGCGGGCATCCGCTTAATGCAGCATTGGCCCTAAATGCACCAAGTAGCTACTTGTCTATAAATTAATGGGATTTGAATTGGGGATCATACTTGTAGATGTGTTCTTAACGATGTCAATAGAAAGTAGACTCGAAAAAGATTGATTGCCCTATTGCCGCTAGTGTGACACGTTAAGAAAAATCGCCGGGCCTATGCAAGGATTCATGTCGTTTCTACACACAAACTGCACATTTCTTTGGCACTGATCAGGAAAAAAATCTTGTCTGCGCTAGACACGACGTGCAAAGTTCCTATGGTGCGGTAGGGTGGCGAGGTAGGTGAGGGAGTGCCACGATAAGTTTTTGTGTCTAGCACCGACAAAATTCTTATCTTGTATATGATGAATCGGTCCTATCTGCCGCAGACACGGTGACATTTCTTAGCGTGTACAAGGGCCCAATGGTTTTAGTGCGAGTTTTTGAACGTAAATTTTAAACGTCAATCTATACAATATGTAACTGCAATATGTATATAATTTAAACTAGATAAGACCGGTGCGGTGTTTTCTAGCTGACTACCCTGACAAGAAACACCGAAACAAACTCTGCGGTCAGTCTTTTTTAAAGTCATGTAATGATCAAGTCATATGAGAACCATACAGGTTGATGTATGGATGGTTTTTTGGGGAAAGAACTTCACAGATTTGAGTGGACCTGTCCAGCATTCGTCAGTAACTGTTCGTGTACCTCAACTCAGAACTACTAATGCACACATTTGGACACCTCAATTAGAAAATTAAGTGACAATCCTAATTCAAGTACTGATTAAAAAAAAAATGTTTTTAATTTTAATTGACATAGGCCTATATGGGCACTTATCAAACGTCGGAAGCTAGTGCAGGGTTCTAATTGGTCGTTTCCTATGAAGAAAAACAGACGCATTCTTTAAAAAAAAAAAACAGATTGATTTTACAATATTTCCATATTGCAATATTAATAGGTATAGATTGTACATCTTTAGACACAAGCGAACATTTAACGTTGACGCGTTCGAGTTCTTTAAAAAACTCGCACTATGCTTCATTGGCGTTAAGATTGGACTTTTAAACAAACCTTCGTTACTGTCCGTTCAACCGATTTTAAGCTTTATTGCTTTGATGTCATGATAAATGACGGCTGCAGTAAATAGTTGGGAAAGTGCCCAGTATAGTCCCCGTATAGCAACCACTTTTTGCTTTAAATTAATGATGAATCCATGATGAATGGTTAATAGTGAATTATTATAATTGTTCAATAATAATAATATTCCACAACAATCACACAACGCTGTCTAGTCTCAAGCTAAGCAGAGCTTATGTGTGTTTGTGTTGTTGCTTGTGTTTGTATGTTTTGTATATTTTATTTTATTCTTTTATTATCTGACTGGACTTACCGCCATAATTATTGGTAAGACTTTTTGGCCTCGCACAGGTCTTTGTTCTGTGCAAGTTTCGAATAATATTTTCTTTCATTCTTTCATAAGCCTACGGAATAGAAGTCAAAATCGGTTGAACGGACAGTATTGTTTAAATGAGAATGCGAATAGGTCGTCTGTACCTCAAACAGAATAAACTATTAGATAGGCTGTAAAAAGAGCAGCTATTAGGTACCAATATTTTGTAAAATAATATTATACTTATTGCATTTTTTCAATAAAATAAGTTCACATTATTACATAGTGGTTTTACTTTCACACTAATATTATAATAGAAGTAGCTTGTATGCATGTGTGTGTCAATGAATGGACTTGGATAAAATCTGGTACATGGTATACCATGTCCTGGAATAGAACGCTAACGGTAAAAGTTATCTCATTTGGTTGGGATAGTTTTAATTTTTGCAGCTACCATCGTTTTACATTGCTTTTTCTGTCTATATTTTGTTTTTGTTCCAATTAAAATATTATTATTACACATTGGTTGCATATCTGCAGTTATTGTCCAGTGACGCCATCGAGATTTAAGGTAGGTATCAAAAATGTATAAAAGAAAAATACCTACTTATTTTGAGAACAGCGGTAGCGGTATTCGGTAGCCGATTCTGAACATAGTAGGTAGGTACTTTCAAGATGTGCGTTTATTGTGTTGCATTACAAAATTGCATCACATCACCAATATAAAATCAACCATAAACGAAAAGGAAAGCTTGAAGTTTGCTACAGTTGTGGTGAAATCGAGAAGAAATTGCACAGTGTAACCTGAGTACGGGCGGACAACATCTACCTACAATCTGCATGGTTGACTTGCGACCTACCGGTAACACGTAGGTAATGTTGCGGTGGGGACATCTTGCGAGATGCAGTGTTGGACGCACTAGTGATCTAATTTTGGTACGTTTGTGCTCCAATGTTCTTAATTATTTATTTATTTACCCATAAGGGAAGACTTATAGTCTTTCGAGCATATTACCAAAGCTAACGTACATTGCGTTTCAAATAAGAACAGGATCGATTGCCATGTTGTGACGTCACGTCATACTGTCAAATCGAAGAAATATTATGGTGTTTGTGACAAATCTCATGAACATCAATCGGGCATGAATCCGTATTAGGCAACGCATTAAGAAACCACAGACGTGCTCAACGCATTAAAGATGGTATACCTACACGTTTTCATTCATAAATTCTTAGGTAAATATGAACCAACGTAAATGCAATCATTGTGAACTTGCGGTTACAGCTTGATGACTCGGTTATGACTGATGAACTGCATACAGGTGAATGACTTACTGCAATCGAATGCAACGGACATACTGAGTGAGGCAACAGAAGATAGCGCAATGATTAAGTACCAACTCTTCTATGATATTCTTCCACTTCTTCTACATTGCAGCTTAGCCCTGACAGGCGCGCCAGTCTTGCCAGGGTTGAAGGATTGTCCGAAAGAGATAACGTGGCCTTGGAAAGCAAAGGGCAACTGAAGAAACACGGGTGGGTTTTAGCAAATAAACGTCAGATACTTCATGCTCCGCCCAGAAAGATACAAGTTTTTTGACGAGTTCCCACCCTGGCTGGCTGGAGCGGCAACACGGCGTCCTTCCTTTGCGCATGACGCTGGTCCTCACCGGACAAGGCAAGTTCGGGAGGTTCCTGGAACGGATTCAGGCGGAAGAAATGCCTGGGTGTCACCATTATGTGGACTGCCCGGAGGACACGGTGGAGCATACGGTGCAGGTGTGCCCCGCTTGGGCGGAGCACCGCCTAGTTCTCGTGGAGGCAATCGGCGGCAGCAACCTTTCGCGTCGGGCTCTGGTTCGGGCTATGGTCCGGAGCGAGGAAGAATGGGAGGCGGTCGCCTCCTTCTGCGAAGTAGTAATGCCAGCGAAGGAAAAGGCTGCACGTGTGAGGGAACGCGCGCCAGCCGCTGTAATTCCGAACCCGACTACCAGACACGGTAGACACGGGCTTGCAGACGTCGAACAATGTCATCAACAAGTCGTTGTCCGGCCGTTCGGTGATTAACCGGATCGAGACCAAAGAGATGTCAGCAAACCGTAGTGGCCCAGCAAGGCCGATGCCCGCTAGCTAGGACCGCAGGGAATATATGAAAAGGAAACCCGTAGTCCTAGAACGCGAAGGGTAATTGAAGGACACAGGTGTAGTTTTAGTCACTTTTGGACAAGAGCGAGAATGTGGTGTGACATAGTCTGCGATGCAGTTCTACACGGGCACCCTTCGACCGCTTTCCGACATATCTTCATTTTACCAAATTGGTGTTACTTTTGCTCCATTGGGTTCACAGTCCGTTCAGAGACTACTAAAATAGACCTCGGGAGATTTTTGCTTAAGGACACTAAAAAACCAAAAGGAATGTGTATTCTCTAGTTCATCTACTACATTGGTTTCCAACATTTTTTGATGTGGAACCACTTTGGTTTCATTTTATCAGTCAGGGAACCAAAATCCAGAAGAAATTTTACTATCTATGTTAATCTAAAAAATCTGAAAACATAAATTCAAAATTTGCCTTAGACTAGTGTTGGAATGCAATCCCACCCGATGGTAGTAGTAGTAGTAAGGAAGTAGTGATGCAATCGTTGATGGGTGTTGATGACTTAAAATCATTTCTTATCACCGTTATTTTGCAATCGTAAACTTTGAAAAAACTTTACTCTGACCATATATTAGATCTTGCAGACCACAGTTTGGGTACTACTGGTCTACAGGCTAGTAAAATATTCCTTCTCTATGGACATAGAATATAAATACTAGTTAGTATAGCATAGCATAGTCGGCCTTATAGTGTTCCCACTGTTGGGACTCAGACCTCCTCTCTAGGAGAGGGAATGGGCCGTAACCCACCACGCGGGCGCAGTGCGGATTGGTGGATGTCACATGTCTACGAATTTTTGGTTCTAGGACATGCCGGTTTCCTCACGATGTTTTCCTTCACCGTTTTGAGAGCGGTGGTGATGAAATAACTTACACAAAGTAATGCGCCTGGCTGGGTTTGAACCCGCGACCTACATCTCGTAAGTCGGGACCGTTACCACTCGGCCACCACTGCTCACTACTAGTTAGTGCTAAATGCTATTTATTTTGCAAATAGGTTTTTAAACACACGTCATTTTTTTTTGTCAATTTAAACTAGATGAAGCCGGTGTTTTCTAGCTGACTACACTGAGAAGAAACGCTGAAATAAACTCAGAGTTCAAAGCAGGGGTGCCGGCTTTTAGAAAACCTCATAGGTGCTCATGCTCATTTGATGGACTCGAAAAAGTGGTAAAGTGTGAGAACAGAAATGCACACTGATCGACTGATAAATAAATAAATGTCCTACTTAAATACTGCGTAATTAATTAATAATTATGTTTGATAAAAATATAAAAAGAAAACAATATATAAAATTAAACTAGTTTTTAGTATCAAAAAATATAATAATTTATACGTAACCTAAAAGGCGAATACTGATCTGTTTCTTAATATCTGATCTCAGGGGTGCTCGGCACCCACTGTTTATTTCTCATGGATGCTCGAGCCCCCGAGCACCCACAGAGTCGGCGCCCCTGGGTCAAAGTCTCTTTTAAAGTCCATACAGCAAACGTGTAATGGTCAAATCATATGACAACCATGCAAATTGGAGTCTGAGGTGGTCTTTTGAAGAAAGAACCATACAGTTTTGAGCGGACCTGTCCAGTCATTGCAAGCAGTTGCGTACATTCCACATTTCCCCACCAACATGTTACGAACCACGCGGAAAACATAAAGAAACTCTATACTGTGTAGTTTTCCACTTATGTGCGCATTAGGCAATAATCATAGTAATGCAACCGTCAACTTAACAACTGCGCAAACGCAGGCTTTCTTACCGAAGGAGTCGAATCTATTTCCGCAGCTGTGCAGGTCAATATCTTGTACCAATATGTAAGTAGATACTTGCCTTTATACAGGACTAGCTTCTGCCTGTGGCTTTGCCTGCGTGAAAGTAGGATTCTTCATACAAACTTTGGATCTTTTTGTCCCCCTAGGGGTAGAATTTCTAAAAATCCTTTCTTAACAGATGCCTACGACATACAGGCACCCTCCCAGTTTCAGGTCTTTATGATCACAGCCTAAAGTGCGTTGATCCGTCAGTCATTCAGGACAAAGAAGGATTTATAGTTATAAAAGGTATATATGTTGCAGTCAAAACTCTTACCCAGTCAAAAGTACTATTGACTAGCAAAATCAGTTAAAAGTTCTTTTGGCCGTATGCTTTAGCCAATAATACTTTTGACTAAAATAACAGCTAAAAGTAGGTACTTTTGCCCAATGGAGCTGGTTAAAAGTACTTTTGACTAAGTGATTCTGTCGAAAGTGGTTTTGACTGGTCGTATCAGTCAAAACTCTTAAAAAGTTAAGGTGGTTGATAAAAATAACTACAAACGCACATATAAACTTTTATATTACTCATTATTAGTGGAGAACGTGCCGATATTAGAACAAAAATGAGTGACTATGAAAAGAATGAACGCTTTTTGTAAAGAATTTTAGCGATAGAAGATATGAAAGATAGTCATTTCAATGCGATGACAAAAGAAAAATTTAATTTACTTTTTAAGTGTATGTTTTCTTTGTATTGATTGGAATGCAAATTTTTTCGTAATAAACGATTTCACATTTAATAAATATGTTTTTCATTCACACCTAACGAGTTAATAGTGCTTTTGACTGATGCTTTATTGCAGTTAAAACTACTTTTGACAAAGAGCGTCAGTCAAAAGTACTTTTAACCGCAAATTTGCAGTCAAAAGTACTTTTGACTGATTTTGCTAGTTAATAGTACTTTTGACTGGTTAAGAGTTTTGACTGAAACATATATATGGGGTTAAAAAATTAACTTTAAGAATTTCCAGGGGACATTGTACTCTTCATTATGAACAACTTTTACTATGGGTCCAAACCTGAAATTGCGAAACAAAATTCAGCTGTTCCCTACGTTTATGTTCACATAACTCGTCAAAATGTATGGAGCAGCTGATTTTTTTTCGCTATTTCAGGTTTGGTCCCATAATAAAAGTTGTTCATAATGAGGAGTATAATGTCACCTCGAAATTCTTAAAGTCAATTTTTTAACACCTTGTATATATAGAAGATAATACAGATTTAAACGTCTTATAAGTATCTAAGTTAAGGTCAAAATGATTTCTAGGTTTAATCTTACTAGTGATTAAATGATGTAATTTACTTAGATATTGCTAACTAAATTAGTATGTCATTGCATGTAGGTCTGTGGTAAAGTTGAGTCATAGCTTATAGCAATTAAATAATTTATATAGCCCTCTATATATTTATCACGCAATTAAAAACACTTAAGTTTGAAATTATGTAAAATTTACTATGATAAATCGTAAGGTATAATACGTGTACCTACTATAACAGTTATGGAATTGTTCAAAAGTGTTACCAAGGCCTTGGAACTGTTATAAACGGACTTTGTAACGCATCAAATGCTGACTATGATATAAACCCCGCCGCTTCCATATTGTTACCAATATTATAAAAGGGCATTTCCATGTGCTCAGACAGACAGTCATAGCCATTTCGCAGTACATATTGTACATTCCGTGTCGAGAGTTCAGTTGTTGTGTAACCAGTGTGTCTTAGTGTAACCTCTGTTCATTAAATATTCTTTTAGCAGTAACAAGTGTTTTTTTTAAAAAGGACCCACGGATCGCCATCCTAACAAACTGGTGTCAGAAGTGGGATCCCAGGAAAATCGTTAAGTACTGGGATCCATTAGGTGTAGGCGTCGCGAATATTTCCACGTGTCTGCACCATTGTTGTTTGGTCCGTGGTCGATGGTCCTTTGCAAGTGTCGTGGTCGACGGTAAATCTTAGGCTTCCTAAAAACGCCTAAGTCCGCGCTGCTGCTGCTGTGATCGACGATAAGCCTCCGCTGTGTAGCGTGAGCCCGCATCACCCCCGAACACATCTGCTACCACGTGGTCGACGGTCAGCCTCCACTTTCGAGTGTGAGCCCGCATCACCAGGTCAACACAAGATCTCTGTACTGCATCAACATCTCGCGCATGGGATTTGTGGCTGTCTCTCCATCCATCATCAGCCACGTGTTTTGAGCGCACCACGTGCAGGAACTGCCTGCAATACGACTCTCTGGGTCGCCAGGCGCTGGCGCCGCGTGCTTCGTGACGTCACCTTTCCAGAATGTTCACGTGTGCGACTGCTGTACATCTGCTAATGTGAGTTTTTCAAATATTATGAAAGTGCTTTAGTGAAGTGAAGTGCCGTTTCCCAAATATTCAAATCACTCGTATTTTATTTTAAAAAATCTAATTTAGAAATTTTATTGTGCACGCTTTGTTTTTATCTGATGTTCTGTAAGTGCTCTAAATAATAATCATATTGTTATTTTAATGTCTTTAAAGAAAGAAAAATCAGAGGAAATCGCATCTTCATCCAGTTCAGAATCAGAGAACATTCCAGTAAAACATAAAACTAAAATGTCGGACAAAATCACCCTCAATGTTCTCACTAAATTCATTAAGCCGTATAACGGGGATCGCGAGTATTTACCCGCATTTTTAACAAACTGCGAGAGTGCGATATCTTTAGCAACTACAGAACAACAGAACTTTTTATGTAAATACATCATCTCGCAATTAGAAGGCAAAGCTCAATTAGCCGCTTGCTTAAAGAAATTTGACAATTGGGCTGATATCAAACAGTTCCTTAAAACTACTTTTGGGGAGAAAAAACATTCCACACATTTATTAGTTAATTTACAACAATGCAAGCAATTGCCTTCTGAAGACGCGATGCAGTATGCTGTGCGTATCGAATCATGTTTAACAAGATTGCAATCTGACATCCATTATAGCTGCGATGATGATAAAGAACTTATAGGTCGATTAGCCGCTATGGAAGATCTCGCCCTCAATACTTTCTT
The DNA here is from genome assembly GCA_949316375.1 of Mythimna vitellina. Classification (NCBI taxonomy): domain Eukaryota; kingdom Metazoa; phylum Arthropoda; class Insecta; order Lepidoptera; family Noctuidae; genus Mythimna; species Mythimna vitellina. Next base: position 18,434,308 of record OX438697.1, read on the forward strand.
GTTAGGGTTGAACTCCAATTTTTCGCATATAGTGCGGTGTAGGAATCCTAAATCATTATCCGAAGCAATAACGCATGCCATTGAAGAGGAAAAAATATTTAATTTATCTAAATTAACTACGCGTTCTAATAAACAATGCACACATTGTAACAAAAGTGGTCATATCGCATCCGAATGTTACAAAAATAAGCGGTCTTCTCCAAATTTGTATCATGTAAATTCATCAGATAATTCCCATAATACTACTACTTCCAAGTTTGACCCCGAGAAATCATGCAAATATTGCAAAAAACGCGGTCACTTGATAAGCGAGTGTCGGAAACTTAAGGCAAAGAACTCACAGGCTAGTAATTCTACACCACCAAGTGCAAGTGCACCGAATAGCAATGATAATCGCTCTAATGTGCATCAAGTAGACATTAATAATTCCGATAATTTAAATTAAATAAGGTTTCGGTTTCGTGTCTACCGGAACCTTCAAATCATAAAAATGACACGCAAAATTCTAAACAATGTGTTTCCACATTTTCTCTAACACGTGAGCAAACGCTTAATATAAATTATAAAGTTTCCTTACCTCACGTCTATCTTAAAACAAATTATAATAACAAGCCTTTATGCTTTCTAATTGACACTGGTTCTTCAGTTTCTATTGTTAAACTTTCAAGTTTACTTAATAAACCAGTGTTGGGTCCCGAAATTATAAAACTTAGAGGTTTAAGCGATAATGACTCATATTGCGAATCCCTTGGGACCGTTAAACTAATTTTTGAATATGGCATTTCATCGAAAAATATGATAATGTTCGAGTATTTATTTCATACTATTAACGATGCGGTCAACTTAAATTACGATGGTATTATCGGTAGTAATTTTATCCAACATTTTAAAATAGATATTCATTACTCTACCAATACTCTTAATTTAGAAGATTACAAAATACCTATTTCTCTTAGTAAGCCATCATATGTTATACCCCCGCGATCAGAAACTGTCATTGAGTGTCCTGTTTCCAATCTCTCTGAGATTACTAATCTAAAAGAAGGTTTGATCTTAGATCATGAAATTCGTGACGGTGTTTTCTTAGCAAACTGCATAGTGAGCTTAAAACCTAACAATAGAGTTAATGTTTCTATTCTAAACACCACGGAACATGAGGTCCCAATTGATAACTACGAAGTCAAGTTAACTCCACTTGACCAACTGCCTTCTAAATTAGATAACACTCATAAAGAATTTATTCACCAATTAGATTTCTCAAAAACTGACCGGCATAAAAGAGTTCTTGAACAAATAAGGTGTTCTCATTTAAATCCGCAAGAACATAAGGCTTTGATGAACTGTATTTCCAAATATACGGATATATTTCATCTTGATGGCGAAAACTTAACTCATACAGACGTAATTAAACATTCAATTAATACTGGGGATGCACCCCCAATTCACGTCAAATCGTATCGTTTCCCTGAAGTGCATAAAAACGAAGTCGAAAAACAAATCACAAAAATGCTCGATCAAAACATTATTCGCCCCTCAACTTCTCCTTGGAATGCGCCTGTGTGGGTGGTTCCGAAAAAAATAGATGCATCAGGTAAACAAAAGTGGCGGATTGTAATTGACTATCGACGCTTAAACGACGTTACTGTATCCGAGGTTTATCCTCTTCCTCTTATAACCGACATCTTGGATCAATTAGGTCATTCAAAATATTTTAGTACTCTTGATTTATCTTCAGGTTTCCACCAAGTCTTATTAGATCCTAAAGATACAGAAAAAACAGCCTTCAGCGTAACGACCAACAGTATATCAGGTCAATTTGAATTTACAAGAATGCCGTTCGGGCTCAAAAATGCTCCGGCGACATTTCAAAGAATGATGAATATTGTTCTCTCAGGACTTCAAGGTCTTCATTGTTACATATATCTTGATGATTGTATAATTTACTCACATAACCTTGAAACTCACATACAGAAATTGGAATCTGTATTTTCTAAACTTAGAGAGGCAAACTTAAAATTACAGCCCGATAAATGTGAATTTTTAAGACGAGAAGTGGCTTATTTAGGGCATATTATTACGGATAACGGCGTTTCGCCTAATCCAGATAAGGTAAAGGCTATATCTCAATTCCCCACACCGAAAACCCCCAAAGATGTAAAATCTTTTCTTGGATTAACGGGTTATTATCGTCGCTTTATCGAGAATTTCTCTTTTATAACTAAACCTCTCACATCTCTACTAAAAAAAGACGTTAATTTTCATTGGTCTCATGAACAAGAGCAAGCTTTCAGCATGCTTAAAGAAAAGCTCATCTCAGCTCCTTTATTACAATATCCAGATTTTTCCCAACCTTTTATTGTGACGACGGATTCTTCAAATTACGCCGTCGGAGCAGTTTTGTCACAGGGTGAGATAGGCAAAGATAAGCCCATAGCATATGCGTCTCGCACCTTAAATAAACAAGAAGGTAATTATTCGACAACTGAAAAGGAGCTCCTCGCTTTACTTTTTGCCGTTAACACATTTAGGCCCTATCTTTACGGTTATAAATTTAAAATCGTGACCGATCATCGCCCTTTAACGTGGTTATTTAACGCTAAGGACCCGGGTGGCCGTTTGTTAAGATGGCGACTAAAACTTGAAGAATACGAGTATGAGATTGTGTATAAACCCGGCCGAGTTAATAGTAACGCTGATGCGTTATCGCGTTATCCAGTCAATGCTGTGACTACCCCATGTTCCAACATCAACTTGACTACGTATGAGGAATACTTTAAAAAACAATTCACAAAAACCATTTCAGTTTGCGACACAAAAATCGTAGAACATAGCGAGAGTTTACACAAAGCAAAACAAAAGTGTATTGCCTGTCCAGTTTCTTTAGATCTAGATAACTCAATGCCGCATACAGAGCAATTATTAGCGATGCTTGACAACCCACAGGAATATCGCGCAGGCGAACGCGAACCTGACACCTCACAAACGGTTGTCTGTAAAAACAATAAGATACTTTATTTCTTATACACTAAAGTTCATCATTTCGATGAAACAACTTATAAAACTATTTATAACTTACTACTAAAATTACGTGATGATATTATTTCTAAAAACGATTACGAAAAAGAGTTAGCTTTGCCTGATTTTTCTGAACCATTTTCTAAACTAGTTTACGTTAAAATATATAATATAATCTCTTACATTTTTCATGGCACTAAAATTGAGATCCATATTTATAAAAATCAAATACTTTATCCAACTCCTGCCGAGATCGGTAACATCCTTAAAGAAAATCACGGGACGACTATAGCGGGTCATCCAGGCGTTAAACGCATGTTAAGTAGAATCAAAGCCTCATACTATTGGAAAGGAATGCGTTCAGATATTGAACGATTTGTTAAAGACTGTAAATTATGCCAAGTAAATAAACCTTTAAGAGCATCAAATAAAGCACCTATGGTAATAACATCAACGAGTACCAGGCCCTTTGAAAGACTAGCCCTCGATATCGTTGGTCCTTTACCCGAGGCAGGCCTACAGAAATTCAAATATATTTTAACGCTTCAGGATGATTTAACAAAATTTTCATGTGCCTATCCTATGATAACCTGTACGACTGATGAAGTTGCACGCAGCCTCGTACATTTCTTTTCGTTATTTGGTTTTCCCAAAATGTTATTGACGGATCAAGGTACAACCTTTACGTCAGAGTTATTTAGGCAGTTAACTGAAATACTTAAAATAAAAAATCTATTTTCTACTCCATATCATCCTCAAACAAATGGCGCACTAGAACGAAGCCATGCTACTCTTAAGGAGTACTTAAGGTCTTTTGTTAACGAAAATCAAAACGACTGGCATTGCTATCTAGCAACAGCGATTCTGTCATATAATACAACCCCTCATTGCACTACCGAATTCTCGCCTTTCGAACTTCTATACGGTTATAAGCCATCAATTCCCAGTAGTGTTTACGAGTCGAATGATAACGTTACCTATCAGGAATACATTCGTGCTTTACAATATAGGATGAGATACTCCCGCGAAAAAGCTATTGAAAATATGAATAAAAGCAAAGAATCCTCAAAAACATATTATGATTCGACAGCTCGAGAAAAAACATATAAAACCGGTGATTTAGTTTATTTAAAACACCATCACAGGCTCCGTAAGGCTCTGTCCCCTGTGTGGAAGGGACCATTTAAGATTTTAAAAACACATGGTAAAAATAATGTCACTCTATGCGTCAATAGAAAACATGTAAAATATCATGTTAACGAAATTAAACCAGCGTGAATATTTGTTTCAGATGTTTCGTGTGTTCAAGTTTGTCCGAGCCAATTGAAATAATAGAACATAGTGCAGGAATCTATTTTGATCCAACATCAATAGTCTATTTCCAAAACGATAACTGGAATGTTATCACATATGTAGACATGATTCCTATTAGACCTTATATGGAAAATATAGAAAAGTCTATTGAAAATATATCAAATTTTTGCGAAAAAACTCGTAATTTACCTAACATTAATTTAGAGTGTAAGGATACTATTAACCCCTTAGAAATACTTATTAATTCTAATAATCTTAAGTTGGAATCTTTGTCGCATCTTATTTCCGATAATCGTCAAAAACGCGCTCTTGAATTTGGAGGCGAAATTTTAAAATTCTTTTTTGGTACATTAGATGCTGACGACGCTAGAAAATACGACGAAGCCGTTAGCACTTGTCAACAAAATGAGCATCATATTTATTCTTTAATGAAAGATAACATACATGTTGTACGCTCTACGATAAATAGTTTTAATGTTTCTATTCAAAAATTAAATAATAATGAAATTTTACTCAATAGGCAGATTGAAAAACTTAATTATATATTTGCAAGTAGTTCTAAGATAAATAACAACATATTGAATTTAGAAAAAATCAATTCTATGTTTAATATTATTGAAGGGTCATTACTGTCAATTTCCAATATTTTAGACACAATACTTAACTCAATTTTATTCGCTAAAGCTAATATTTTACACCCATACGTCATAACTCCCAAGAAATTATACAACGAGTTATCGAATAACAGTCAACTAAAGAGAACCACCGAGTTCCCGGTTTCGCTAACATTGCAAAACATTCACACTATAATCGACTTATCCAAACTAACTGTATATTATTATAATAACAAACTAATGTTTATCATACAAGTACCATTAATATATCCGATTAAGTTCAACCTTTACAAGAATTTGCCGCTACCTACTCCACGCGATACAAATCAATATTTAACTTATGTTTTAATTCGTCCTTCAAAGTTATATGTAGCAGTAACGGATGACAGATTATCTTACGTCTTATTAGATAGCATAAGTGAATGTAAGCATGTCAATAATGATTATATTTTATGTCCTTCACCATCAATATTGTCAACGATTAACAATCCTTCATGTGAGTCTAAGTTATTAACCGAAGTCACCTTATCACTTCCTGAAATTTGTGACTCCAAGGTTATTTATGGTGATATAAATGTTTGGCAAAAGTTAAATAACAATAGATATATTTATGTACAATCTAAACCTAATAAATTAACTGTGAAATGTAACAATAACATTACTGATTATATTTTACATGGAACAGGAATTTTATCTTTAGAAAATAATTGTGTAGCATACTTCCAAACATTGCAATTTCATCCCTCAAATGTGTATAAATCTACTGTACCGAGTCAGATAATTCTGAATTTTGATTTGACCTTGGATGATTGTTGCAAGTATAATATTCTGAATGAAAGTACTCATTCTATCAATCCAATTAGCTTATCAAATATTGATTTAGAGTCATTGAAATTGGCTTCACATAAATTGGAAAATTTAGAAACCGAAATTCGCAATAGCGAAAATCAGTCCCATATTGTTAAATACGGTAATTATTATTCTGGACTGACTTATGTTATAATATCAGCAATCATTCTTTTTATTATTTATAAACTGTATACCAAATGTTTTAGTTTTAGAAATTCCTCTTGTTGTATTCAGATTTATAACCAATGCTATAATACTAAGAAAACGAGGAAAAACAATAATGTTCACTCGTCCATAGAACTTACCGAAATTTCTGATGATTTAGGAAATGATAACAAATCTGTAAAAAGTCTTCCAAATATAGAAATTGGTAAAAATCAAGCCTTGTTTGGTTTAAAGAAAACCAATAGAAATATCAGTAACTTTTAATATTATTTTCATTTTAAATATAAGTTTCAATTTCTATTTTTGGGTTCAATAATTAATAAATAATTATAGTATCTTAACTAAGTTTTAAAATTTAAGCATACTTTGTAATTAGTTAAGACACACTCTGTAACGTAACTGAGTTTTATTTACTAATTTAATATTCATTTTAATATTCCTTCGCTTATTTTTTAATTAAAATAAATTAAATAAAGCTCAGTCTAAAGGGGGGAGATGTTATAAACGGACTTTGTAACGCATCAAATGCTGACTATGATATAAACCCCGCCGCTTCCATATTGTTACCAATATTATAAAAGGGCATTTCCATGTGCTCAGACAGACAGTCATAGCCATTTCGCAGTACATATTGTACATTCCGTGTCGAGAGTTCAGTTGTTGTGTAACCAGTGTGTCTTAGTGTAACCTCTGTTCATTAAATATTCTTTTAGCAGTAACAAGTGTTTTTTTTAAAAAGGACCCACGGATCGCCATCCTAACAGAACGCAAAGGGTAACTGATTGAAGGAACATAGGTGGGTTTGAGTCGGTAAAAGTCTGACATTTCCTCTCAGGGAAGAAAAAAACGTAGGTAATAGGGCTACAACCTGGGGTCTTTAAGTCGAGAGTTGCGTCGAGCGCCTCGAGTAGGTCACGCCTCTGATTCTTTTGTCAACGCTCAGTCACGTGGTCAGAACAAAGGAATCGGAGGCGTGGCCTATTCGAGGCGTTCGAAACAAGAGAATCGAAATGAAACGGTCGTAACTTGGTTAGGCGGGCTGGAGAGATAGTGGTCAAACGCAAGCCTATCAATAGTATATAATAATCTCATTTACAAAACCGAAGTTTTGTTTGAATAGATACCAGTTGGTACATACCTAGATGATATTTCAAACGTAAGGTTCATGGGGTTTCGTCATTTGGAAGTGAGTTATTCGCAGACCAGTCAGGGCTGCTGTGTAACCAATAAAACTATGAAATTAATTCAATGGCGGTCTTTTCTAATCGCTTCACTGGCTAACCCGGGTAAAATTCAGAATTTCCAGACAGAATGAAAATGTTGTTAACACTTTACCCGACTTGGGTATCGAACCCAGATCCTCATGTTCAGTAGTAGAGCTTATGACCACAGACCGGGACGGCATGGCAAAAGAATTTAAACTTTTACCAATAAACATTCAACCATATCGAAATAGAAATACGACAAAATTTCCTATGCTTTAAAATTATCCCGTGGCATCGAAAGGGATGAAGGGAAGGGAGTGGCATCGCACGGTATTGAAAGACACGTCACAGGCTCCTGCGGCAGGATGCCGTAGCGCGCTGCGGTAGGCGACAGCACGCCGAAGGACGCTAGCACCTGCCAACACTATCAAAGCCTACTTATGAATGAAATATTTGTCGAGCAGTAGAAGTTGCCGTGGCAAGCTTCGTGACGCGGCATGCCATGGCAAGGCGCTGGAATGCTGCAGTATCTAAGTGACTAGCGTGCGCTGACTGGCGGGAAAATCCTATGCCATTCCGTCCCGGTCTGCGTAGGCCTTAAGCAATGGGTAGCTCGCTGTCCGGCTGTCTGATAAGGACCAAGCCCAAGTCGTCGAAGGTGCATAGTATTCCACGCGAGCCTCAAAGAGATGTCAGCAAAACCATAGAGGCCCAGCAGGGAGACTCGCCAGAGATACGGCGCGAATTTGATTTTATTACAAGGAAAACTTTTATACTTAAGAATTAATCTATAGGATGACAAGCGAAGGTTTAGTGATATATGAACAAGTGTGTACGTGATCTTAAGATTGATAGTTGATGGATCTACGAGTGTTGGATGCGAGTCTGGAGACTTCTTTATTTATGTCAGTTTTCTGTCCAAGGAAGTTGTCGCCGCGTGTCGTGCTATGGTTATTGAAGTTCTTGGTTTGTTTTAACCACTGGTACATTTTAATTCAGTGTTTGGAAGTGTCTCCGACATTAAATCTCCGATAATCATAATACTTTTAGCAATGAGACAACACTGCCCGCTGTCCACTCGTACCTATTACGAGTAATATTGTATTATGATAATATTATTAAATCAATCTTTTTTTTTTTAAGTGTAGGTAGCCAGTAAGTTTCCGAACCGAGCGTTATCAAGTGCCTTTGTAGGCCAATGCAAAAATTTTACTTTGAATTTGAACTGCAGTCAGTGTTGGCTATCACTACCAACACTATTTTGAATATCAAGTATGTTAAGTATTCTTCATTCAACTAAGAATATCGCTGAAAATTTCTTCAGCATTCACTTTTATTTTTATTCCTACATAGATTTTAATAGAATTTAGCTTCACTTGTTTTTTTTTTGATTGACCGACATTTTGACAATTCAAAAGTGGTTCTATTTGAAATAAAAGTTTCGTGCCTGTAATCGGTCTATTTGAAATAAACGTTTCCGATTTCTGATTTCTGATACTTATCTACTTTAAAATTTTCATGCACAAATTCTCCTTAACATTTTGAATTTCAATAAAACCTCTCTGAATTAGCAAATACAAGTTAAAAGAGACAACCCTGGTTCTGTATATTTACAGTTAGAATTCTCTCATTAGAGAGGTAGGCCATCATTAGCACAGCATTTGCTCTAGCAGGACTTGCGTATTGTAAGCGAACCTTTATTACAATATTATTGTGTTGGTAAACGTGGAGAACGGCTGACGGTACAATACATATTAGTTTTTAGTTCAGTGCGCTGAGTGCGAGGTGTTTTGAAATTAACGCGATCGAAACGTTGGTCGTGTTTGGCTCTCCCTCTTGGTTAAAGGACCTATTACACTTCTCGATATTAAGACAGTCTTAGACGATGTCTCGTAGTGTAATAAGGGTTAGACCGGTCTTGCTTGGAACAAAAAATAAGTCTGAATATCGTGTGCTGAATAGCGCGTAGTGTAATAGGCCCTTAAGAGCTTGGATTTGCACGATTATGACGTGACGTTCGGCGTTCGGCGCTCTGATAGGCGGGCCGATCTTAAAATCAACGGGGTTGTTAGTGACCATTGTAATTTTCACATAGATACACAAAATATGTAGTTTGATTAATACCGTAAAAGCCACGTTTGAGCTTATTCTTTATTTTAATTTTAATACCCTATTGGGGTTTTAAAATTAAAGAAGAGAATTAAGCTCGACCGAAATTATTACAATTCAAGCTTCAGCCAGTGGCGTCACTCGCGTGAAAGTTTGGAATTTCTCCTTAGAAAATGTACCTACGACCTTCATAAAAAATATAAGAGTTTAGGTCCTTCAAGATCTATGTCTATTATTATACTCAAATTCATCAAAATTGGCTACCGTGAGCTTTAGTCCAGTAGATTCCAACGATCCTGATTCCAAATCAAATGTAAATACAGCTTTAAACTAGGGCTATCCACCATCCGACCACGTGACTAAGCGTTGAGATGACATCAGAACAAAGGAATCGGAGGCGTGGCCTACTCGAGGAGTTCGGTGCGAACGACACGATTGTAACTTGGCAAGGGGGGCAGGACCTGAGAGAGAAGTTATCAAAATTATCAGTGAGCTCACCTGCAGTTGATAATCAATCATTCAAGTAATTAAGTGAATACGTTTTCGATGTCCCTCTAGAATCTATCTATGGATATTTTTTTTTATCCAAATTTCGACTAGTTGGTGCCCGTGACTTCGTCCGTTCTTCTTTCGTCATTTGGTCAAAATTTCAAGAAGTTTTTTGTTTTATTGTGCGCACCCTTTTTTTTCTGAAGCAAAAGTAGCTTAAGTTACTCTTCATAACATCGATTATCTACCAGTGAACGTCACATCAAAATCGTGCCAGTCGTTTCGGAGATTAGCTGGAATAAACAAGTATCCAGAAAGACAGGCCGACAGACACAAAAATGGTAAAAAAAAACATTTTTGCTATACGTATCCATAATATATTTTCATATTATTTACCTATTTATAAAAAAAAGATGATGTTACAAACAGACACTTCACATTTATTTTATATGTATAGGTCTATAGATAGCCCAGACTAAAGTGGAAATATCAATTAATTTTGCCATGTTGACCAATTCTTTAATCAGATTTTCGTTACGAGAACCAAATTAAGAAATACTAAGAGATGGGGAGATTTTGACATAAGACATGATTAATTGTTACCACATTTAATTGAAAAGGTTGGACGTGCACTGCCCTAAATTATTTTGCTCCTAAAATGGTTACAAGCGTTCTAGATAATCATGTTTTTACTCGACTACAAGAAAGGTTATATTTTTTCGCGCATCTTGTATGTATGAATGTATGCATGTATGAATGTATGAATGTATGAATGTATGAATGTATGAATGTATGAATGTATGAATGTATGAATGTATGCATGTATGCATGTATGAATGTATGCATGTATGTAATATTCTTTATTACCTCATATCTTCCAAACCGCTGAACGGATTTATATAATTAAGATATGTTTAGATTTGTTTTGATATCCCAAGTGTTCTTAGATAGGTGACGTTAATGAAAAAACCAACATAACGACTGTGAGACGCCATAATTTAAAGTAAAAAGTTTTTTTTTTTGGATATTGCAATATGGGTATCAACTTAAAGGGCTCATCATAAAGATTTCAAAATAGTAGAATATACCATATTAAAAATAAATACAATAGGAAAAATGTCATTTATTTTCTACTAACTGTTACTCGCGACTTCGTTACTTCCCTGTTTATATCCCTCCTTGGGGATTAAGTCCCGTTACTAGAATAGCTTAGTGTTGGTCTAGTAGTTAGTGACTCTGATTGCCATGCCAGAGGTCGTGGGTTCGATTCCCACCCAGGACAAATGTTTGTGCGATGAGCATGATCATTTGTTCTGTGTCTGGATGTAATATATCTATAATATGTACGTATTTAGACATATGTAAGTATGATTATCAGTTGTCTAGTACTCATAACACAAACTCTGCTTAGCTTCTGCTTATAATGTTCCCACTGTTGGGACTCAGGCCTCCTCTCTAGGAGAGGGTATGGACCGTAATCCACCACGCGGGCCCAGTGCGGGTTGGTGGATGTCACATGTCTTCGAATTTTTGCTTCAAGGACATGCCGGTTTCCTCACGATGTTTTCCTTCACCGTTTTGAGAGCAGTGGTGATGAAATAAATTACACAAAGTAATGCACCTGGCTGGGTTTGAACTCGCAACCTACAACTAAACGAAAGTCGGGGCTGTTACCACTCGGCCACCACTGCTATCACTAAATTATCATCATTATTTCAGCCAAAAGGCGGCCATTGCCTCTTCTATGTGTCGTCACTACGACCGGTCCCATTCGTCTCTCATCCTTTAGATTATCGCGATTTGTGATTCGATCATTCATTCGCTTAATTCATTATATTGCTCTGTGATTGGCACAGATCACTTAACACGCACTTGACAGCTTAAAGTAACATCAAGTTGTTACATTATTTCGTGAATCATCGTCATAATGAGCCAAAGCAGTACACTACAGTACTAGGCATAGATCTGTCTCAAGTTACCTTAACATCCGACTCTCCATCATCCGCTTCCAGCCAGTCCGATCTCCTTCCCAACCTTGGAAAGATACCACGTTGTTTGTACCTATAAAAATGATTTCTGAGTATAAACTTGAGACCATAAATCCTTTAACTACTGACCATATAGCTGTAATGACTCCTTCAAACTATAGTATCCAACATACACGCAAAGCGATTGTAGTACTTACCCGTGGTAGGGGCAACCCTGTGTTTCACGAATGCCGTGGTAGGGCACTGTTAGTTGTGGTAACGCGCATTCGACGCACGCGCATCGAATAGTTATCGATAATTTTTGAAGTTCGAACGAAATTGTTTACGTCGGAACTTTTTGTTTTTGGAATTGGATTTTTTGTTTATTTTTTTATTTGATAGGTAAGTTGAGTGTGCTTTTTTATTAAAAAAATATTTATATATTTTAAATTAATCTTAAGTTGTTTTTTGGTTGTTGCAAGCGTTTCCCTACCTAACAAATTAAAAATACAGTAAAAAAATTACACGTAAATTAAATTATTAATATAAATATTCTACTCTATAATAAACTTGAGAGAGCCCTGTGTTCAGCAGTGTGACAGTAAAGGCTAGTAAAAAAAAAAAATATTTTATCCCAATTATAAAGCTTAGGTCACCGGTCACACAGCTGTCGCCATACGACCCACTTATAGATTAGTTCCGTTTTGTCAATTAAATAAAGCGAAAGTATAAACTTTTAGGTAGAGTTAAGACCTAGGTAAATCTGTGCTAGTTCTAACCTTGGATTTGGTTAGGAAATTTCTTGCCAAATAAATCATTCAAAATGTTACTTGGTAAGTAACATTTCTTGCAAAATAATTTTATTTATAACGTTACTTTCAATTGTATCCTTTCGTCAGATGGATTATTTCCTAACTCCAGTTAATTAATTATATTTTAATTATTAGTTGTGACGTCTGTTTGGTTTTCAAATAACCTATAAAATCCAAAAAAAAATAGTTTTTGATTTTTAAATCTTAGTAAGGCTATATTCAAAATACGAAGCGTAAGAAAATATTTTTTTTTTTAAACTTTAATATAAACTAGTGCTTGACTGCGATCTCACCTTATGGTAAGCAGTAATGCAATCGTTGATGGTAAGGTGCACTAGTTTATTAAGAGCCTATTCGCCTAGCCTTGAAGTCACCCAAATTATAATCGGATGGGAAGACTTCAGCAGGCAAATTGTTCCAGTCCTTCGGTGTACTACGCATCCCTCCCAGTTCGTTTAAATTTATTTACAAAAAACCGATAGATATTAACATTATATTAAATACACAGCTTGGCTTCCGGGACCTTACTCTGACGCGTTAAAATGTCATGGAGAAAGTCAATGGGATGGAGCTATACGCCCTGTATAGCTCCATCCCTATAACAGTTCAGTTTACGGCGTAAAATGGATCGCGTTAAAAGTTCGTGGTAGGGGCGTCTGATGAAACTATACTTAGAATATTATAAAACTGAAGAGGAACTACTGGTTCGAACTGAAAAATTATATTAGTGTTGGATAGCCCGTTTATCTAGGAAAGCTATAGGCTACGACGACCTAAACAAAGACGTAGGTGAAACCACGGAAGACAGCTAGTTAAATAATATAGGTACTGGTGTTTTTTATTTCGAAATTAATAATATCAACGTGTAGTCAGCAGAAGTCCAGTGTGAATTCTAATAATCTAAGGCTTTCTTTCCAAAATATAGTCCAAGTTCAACCAAATTTATAATCCAGCATACAAAAAACATAACAACGTACATGACATAGCATAATTAGTTTAAAAATGTTTTTATTGTTGAGACTCAAGCCTTTTCTTCAGGAGTGGGAGTAGGCCGACAACTACTACGCAAGAGAATAAAAAAAAGCATAATGTAACAACTTAAAGTTTCAGTGCCTAGGAACTAAGGTTGCCACCTGTTTTGGGAGAAATATGTATAGTATTTTTCACAAGTAATAGGCAGTACCTACTTTTAGACAATTCTGGAAAAATAGTACACATTAATTTATAATTTATTTAAAACGTTTGAAAATTAAATAATAGTGGACGAATCTGGTTTTTGCAGCTCTCATAAAGATAAATACTAGAGCGAGCAGAGTGAGCTTGAAAATTTTACTCTAAAAGCGGTTCCATTTTTGAAATTTTCACACAAAGATAGGAACTAACTTGTGATAAGTTGACAACTGGATTCCTATTTCTGTTCAGCAGAGAAGTTTGAAAGTTATGAGATACGAGTGTATGATGTTAGAGATCGCTCTACAAGCGAACTCAAGCATTTCAGTACTTCCTCAAATTGCTTTAATAACGTAATTTGGTCTTATATGGAATTCTCGTAAATTTTTCTCGATATGAATTACCGATGAAATTATAGTATTTTGCATACTAAATTATTTGCCTGTAATATAAAGTACAATTGACAAAGATATAGTACGACACTATATAATATACGAGTGACAACCCTAATAGGTACTTACATTTGTTTACACATTTTCATCACTCCACCGACAGTTACATCATTTAAACACATTTGTTCATACTTAGATCTCTATTCAGTGATATACGGCTGCTTGCTTGCAGACACGCGAATTTAGCAATTATTTGTTAATGATCTCGCAGTATGTACTACTGAAATGAAATAAGGACTAACGTAATTGTGTACATGTTCTTGAAACTCGAAAGTGCGTATCCGTTTGTGAGAGCTGAATAAAGGTAGAACTACACTACTACACTTAATTAATTTACGTGATTTTCCCGGGTAAAAGGACAATGGAAATATTGGCGTCAGATTTACTGTCTTCTTACTATCCGTAATGACTATCAAAGATGTCAAAATGACAGCTGGTATCAACGTCTTAAATGAAACTAACTATAATTTAGGTGTCTTCAAGGCTCTTAATAAACTAGTGCGCCTGACCATCAATGATTGCATCTCCGCTTACCATCAGGTGGGATCGCAGTCAAGCACTGGTTTATATCATAAAAAAAAACTACATTGCGCACACGTGTGCAACATTCGCCGATCTGGGCGCGTCGGTCTCTATACATTTTATATGGAAACTAGACTTGCAGAGCTACACTTAAACCACGCCACGCGACGTCGTTCTACGTACAAATCAGGCGTGTTACACGTGTGCGTCGGACTAATGTAGTTCTAGCTTAAGGTTTTTTTATTATTATTAATGATAGGCTCGTGTCTGGCCACCATCTCACCTGATATTTAAATTTAGTAGAACTACACTGTTCACACGAGTGCCACACGCCGATCTGGGCGCGTCGGTCTCCATACATTTTATATGCAAACTAGACTTGTAGAGTTACACTTGATTCACGCCACGCGATGTCGTTCTACGTACAAATCAGGCGTGTTACACGTGAGCGTCGGTCTAATGTAGTTCTAGTTTAAGGTTTTTTTATTATTATTAATGATAGGCTAGTGTCTGGCCACCATCTCACCTGATATTTAAATTAGGTAGAACTACACTGCGCACAGGGGTGCCACACACGCCGATCTGGGCGCGTCGGTCTCCATACATTTTATATGGAAACTAGACTTGTAGAGCTACACTTGATCCACGCCACGCGACGTCGTTCTATGTAAAAATCAGGCGTGTTACACGTGTGCATCGGTCTAATGTAGTTCTAGCTTAAGGTGATATTTAAACTATCTGACATTTATAACATCGAGTCTATAGAGGATCAGCTAAATATATAAATAATATTAACAATTTTTTTGGTCTCTTTACCAATATTCTTGTATGTATTTGTGGGTCGATGCAATATGTTTCACGAAACATGGTTGAAATATGCACGCAAAGTGCGCGCAATATGTACGCAGAATCCACACAAAGTGCAAGCAATATGCACGCAAAATATAACTTCTTGTTAGAAAGTGGACATCATTTTCTACCTATATCATCTTTCATTACAGCTCAAGCTTCAAGGGACCGTAGACCCATGGCCGGATCTACTTAATGGCTAAATGGGCTGCAGCCCAGGGCCCCAGGGATATAAGGGGCCCCCAGTTTTCATTAAAAACAATCTACGATGATACACGATTTTCAAAAACTAAGTATTCAGTCGGCGGTCTTCTCGCACAGGGCAATCTCTTACAGAAAAACACATGACGAAGTATGTTTAGACTTTCAAGTTAGCTATAGTAACACGTGATCTCTTGTTCCATTAGGACGACATTTCTACAGTGATCGGTCGTTGTCGAAAAGGTACACTGTAGGAAAAATATAAACTTATTTTTAACAAAATGCCAATTAATTTGGTTACTTAGGTGGGCCCCCAAGTAGTGTTAGCCCAGAGTCCAACAATTTCAAGATCCGCCTCTGCGTAGACCTGAGTATATGGTTTTAATTTCAACTCGATACCTCCACGCATTCCCAAGATAAAGGGTCTTGACAGTTAGACAGACAGACAGACAGACGGACGGACAACAAAGTGATCCTATAAGGATTCCGTTTTTCTTTTGAGGTACGGAACCGTAAAAAAGATCGTGTTTTTCCATCCACTTGCTTGAATTGAAATGTCTTATTAGTTTAAGTGCTGTGATAGCTTAGAATCCAAGAAAGATGCTCTAACAGGGACAACTCATGAAGTGATGAAGTTTTTTTTTTAAATGATATAATGTAGTGCTGGACTGTGATTCCACCTGATGGCAAACAGTGATGCAATTGTTGGTGGTGAACCGCACTCCCGCGACCCTCACCAGGTCATCGGTCCACCTTGTGGGAGGCCTTCCAACGCTGCGTCTTCCGGTACGTAGTCGCCATTCCAGAACCTTTCGTCCCCATCGACCATCTGTTCTGCGAGCAATGTGCCCTGCCCACCAAACCTGTCGCCTGCTACCTGTCCGTTGTGCCTGCCATCCGATGGATGCGAGACGCACAGGACCGGTCATTGTGGCGACATTTGGGGAAGGCCTATGTCAAACAGTGGACGTCTTTCGGCTGAAATGATGATGATGATGAACCGCACTAATTTATTAAGAGCATATTCACTCTGGCCTCGAAGACACCTAAAGCATAAACGGATGGGAAGATCGTTGTAGGCGAATTGTTCGAATCCTTTGCGATATAAACGACGGTATATCGACAATACCCTATAGTTATTTTAATTTAAATCTCTAAAACATATCTGTAGTCACGAAAGCGAGGTGGTGTTTGAAAGATAAAGGCTCACAGCGGGCTACCTATTCTATTATTATTGAGTTCTAGTCTGCTTACAACGGACAGAAATGCATTCCTAGCGCGCTACGCCCCGGTTGAGCTTGAGCACAATCTAATCGGACGGCATAATCGAATGCCACCACGACAGGTACCATATCTCTTGTTTTAAAATGACATAATGGCTTGGAAGTGGTCGGGAACGCGTATTGCATTGAGTTAAAATTAAAACCATATGCTCAAGTTTGCGATCTCTTGAAGCTGTGAAAAATATTAAATTTCTAAGTTAATGAATAAAAAAGATACGGCCGTTTATGTCTCAAAAAACGTATATTTTGACACTCTCGAGGAAATAAAATTTCATAGGGTACTTCCCGTTGACCCAGAATCCTGAAATTTTGCATAAAGCAAGGTCTTACAGCACAAGTATAGGAATAAATCTGAAAACTGTAAATTTCTTGTTCCGTCACAACTAAAACAAATTTTTGCGATTCGGAAAAACTTCGAGACTCCATTCGGGAATTGAATTGTTTACATAGGTAAGTTTGTACGAAAACCTCAGAGCTCGAGTCCGACTCGCACTTGCCCAATTTTATATATTTTTTTATAAACTGGCTATCTTTATATAAAATTCAATAAAATTGAATAGTTTTTTTTTTAAATTAAGCTAGAATTATTTCCATTTTCAGGAAAGTGCTTTTATTGACGTCTTGATAAATATTCGGTTTCTATCCTTTGACTTTTTTAATGATTACCCGAGCCTTTTAACCCTGAGATACTTTGTGGTCTGGTATGTAAATTTAATAAACTTTTCGAAGGCACTTTCCGTCTGAAATAAAGAGAAACAAATTCGCAAAACCTCTCCGATACATTGGAGAAATATGTCAATCAATAGTGTAGAATGATGAAGAACCCGAATCAGGTTCATCTATTTCCCCTTTACTAACTGTATTTTGTATTAATTAAATAATTATGTAACTTGAAAATGAAAATTATTTTTTACGCAAATATTAAAATTATTTTGGTGTTGTGGAATAGCATCATACTTAAAATTAACATATGGACTAAATCTACAAAAAACCGACCAAGTGCGAGTCGGACTCGCGCACGAAAGCTTCCGTACCGTCCGTAGCAAAAAATGGCATAAAAATCACGTTTGTTGTATGGGAACCCTACTATATTTTTATTTTATTTTTAGTATTTGTTGTTATAACGGTAACAGAAATACATCATCTGTGAAATTTTCAACTATCTAGTTATCATAGTTCATGAGATAGGTACTGTCGCACTCTGCGACGGTTGATTTGAGATCCGGGACTTTTACTTCAATAAAATACTTAATATTATATAAAATTCCTTATACTTTTTTTTCAAGATTCAATCTCAGCACATCGCGCTATAATCGTTATGTCAAAACTGCTAAATCTAGAAATTTCTTTGTTCTACTCAATTTTCAAACCTATTCGTTAACCTAACTCATGCGATCTTCTTTCGATATTACAATACCTACAGCCTGGTGACAGACGGGCAGACAGACAGACCGACGGACAGCGGAGTTTTAGTAATATCCCGTTTTACCTTTTGGGTACGGAAGCCCAAAAATCGAACAACAAACATAGTAGTTACAGAGAAAAGAAAGTAGTCAAAGGGAAAACATAATAAGAGGTATGAGTATAAATGTGGATGGATGGAGAGAAAGAGGGAGGCCAAAGAAAAGATGGATGGACTGTGCGAGAGTTAGAGATAGCGTGTTTTTTTTTTTATTCTTGATAGGTTAGCGCTTGACTGCTATCTCACCTGATGGAAAGTGACGATGCGGTCGACGATGGAGCGCGCTTACCTAGAAGTTATGAGTGACAGAACAGAATGGAATAAAAAAAACGTTTTTCACTGACCCCAAATATGAGTAAAATGGGACAGGGACTGGAAGATGATAGGAACTATACTGGGGACAAATTTAAAAGGAGAATCTGCTTATCAGCAGGCTGTTAGAATCGCAGATCGCTTACACCTTGACACCGGCTTTTAGATTTCGTGTTATAATAATAATAGTAAGAAAAATAAAGAGATAATAATAATAATAAATATTTTATATTTTTAAATGTTTTTTTTTATGTGTTTTAAGAAATATTTAAAAATATATAAAATGTGCATAAAAAATAAATAAAGATAATAATAATCATCATTGTATTTTCAGGCATCAGAGGCCCATAGACAAAATACTTAAAATAATCATAAACTATAAAAATTAATACATATTATATAAAAAAAACAGGCAACAGGTTATATATAGGCTTATATGATTATTAAGTTCGAACCACAAAACCACACTAGCTGTGATCACAAAATTATGTTAGTAAGAAAATCAAATATATCGACAACATTGAGGACTGCCAGTAAAGCAAAATAATGCAATTTTAGTAACTGTCGCTCTGACACTACCGACGTGAGGATTTATGACCTAATCTTCAAAGTTAAAGCCATTGTTTTGAAGACATTGAAATGGTCAAGTACTAAAGACGAAGTTGATGAACTGTTGATCATAAATCTTTAGTTACAATATTTGTTACTAGCACTTAATAAAATACAGTTCTAAGAATTTTCTTGTCAAAATATTATCTTGTTCATACGTCAGCTTGTTTGTCGTCATGTGCGTTGTCTTCGACTTTATGTTTCGTAAGAATTCGTATGTTTTTAATATTGTTTCTTTTGTTACTTATTTTAGATTCTGTTGTTTTTGCCTACACACACTTAATTACTCTGGTTAAAGATCCACTATTCTTTGAAACGCTCTTGATTTTTCATCATATTCAAAACATGCTTTTTACCCTTTCGCAAACACAGGTACACTCTCTGTTCTTTTACTATTATAGTGCGATTTTTTGTTTATTTGTTTTTTTGGTGGGAAAGTCATCCAATTACAT
Organism: Mythimna vitellina; assembly: GCA_949316375.1. Taxonomy (NCBI): domain Eukaryota; kingdom Metazoa; phylum Arthropoda; class Insecta; order Lepidoptera; family Noctuidae; genus Mythimna; species Mythimna vitellina. Next base: position 18,454,159 of record OX438697.1, read on the forward strand.
CCCCCGCTCTTGGACGGTGCGGGAGTTTGTGTCAGAGTTTTACTGACTAAAAACCCACTTCTGTTCCTTCGTTGCCTTTCGTACCAGGGCCGAGTTTTCCTTTCAGAAGCAGACCCTGAAGCTGGGCCCCTACGGTTTGCTGACATTTCCTTGAGGAACGCGTGGTAATACACGTCGTCGACGACTTGGGCTCGGTCCAGACGGTTATGAGTTAGGACAGCAAACCATTACGGCCGGGAAGAGATCAAGTGCAGAACCAATGACTTTACCTACGTGCTTTCCGAGGCATTCACCTACTGAAGTAGAGTGTATTGTGTGAACATTTGTCAAGTAACTTTAATAACACTGGATCACTTTGATCTCCGCGAATTGTAGATTGAAGTTGGTATGTAGTATTAAATTTATTTAATTCTAGTTCATTACTTAATATTATATTTTTCAAAACTGTTATGGGCGAAGGCTATTTTTTAAGGTGGGAAATCATCCAATGACTTCCCTCGCTCTGGGTGAAGCATAAGGGCGTATCAGACTTTTATTGACTAAAACTACACCTATGTTCTTCAGTTGCTCTTTGCATTCTTAGAGCACAGATTTCCGTACACCCATCAGGTGGGTTACCATGACGTTCAAAGTAAGATTGTTCCATTCTTATTTCAGTGCGGGTAAGAGACAGAGCTATACAGGTTGTCTAGCGCCATCTCTTACACACAATGGAATAACAATAAAACAATCTTACTTTAAACGTCATGGTAACCCAGTAGATTGGTTTTAACTAGTTGCCAACATGTTGATCACCAGACTACTCAGTCCGTAATAGTAATTACTAATCACATTATAATATTATTAGGACGGTATTCTGACTCCGCTACGCTTGTCTCCTGAAACCTGATAAGGTTCTGATAACTTAATCAGAGCTTATCAGACAGAAAGGTAATAATATCCTGTATTAAAATAACATTTTGTCTGTCAGTAGCAGATTGTTATCAGAAACTATGATTTGAAAGTGGTGAAACGGCCTGTTTCTTGCCCTTTGCTTGGTTTACGTCTTGATTGAGATGATAACATTAAGAGGCCCTTTCCCCATTCGTCTATCGTCAAAGTCGAGCATGGTTTAAAACTTTGTTGCTTCTTCTAACGCAATCTGACTGACCTGTTGGTCTAGTGGTCGTGGGTTCGATTCCCACCCAGGACAAATTTTTGTGTTATGAGCACGATTATTTGTTCTGTGTCTGGATTTAATTTATGTATAATACATATGTATTTAGAGATATATAAGTATGTTTATCAGTTGTCTAGTACCCATAACACAAGCTCTGCTTAGCTTGGGACAAGACGGCGATGTGTGAAGAAAAAAAATGTTTTATGAAGATACCATGCGAAAAAAGAGAGATAACTAATACAGCCTGAAAATTCTGTTGGCATTCGGTAGTTTCGTGATTTACTCGAATATTTCACAAAACTTGTTCCAGGAAATACCTGTTTATTTAAAAACCTTATAAGTTTTTGAGAAAAATTGTCGCCATTCAGAATCTCGATTAAATGTGCAAGGCTTCTATAGATGTACTTTTTAATATTTTTAACATATGAGTACATTACGGAGAGCGAAAGTTCACGTAAAATAGCAGATTTTCAGAGGTCGTTACTTGATTAGTTTTACAGAAATTTATGTTCTGATTTCTATAGAAGCCTATATAATATTCACATGATATCTGTGTATCCAAACTATCTGGAGAAAGATGTGTAATAACATCATAATCACGTAAGAGCGGTTGTATGAAATGTACCTCGGGTTGGCTGCTCTTAACAACTAGCAGGAGTTATGGAAATAATTAAACGATAATGTACTTAGTTGTTTTTTTTTTTTTTTAAATTTAGAATTATCTATTCGAAAATTGATGGTTGGTAGATATTGAGAACTTTGATGCAGTTATATCTAGGTATATCTACTAGCCCCTCTAGCCAAGTTACGATCGTCTCGTTTGCGACGAACGCCTCGAGTAGGCCACGCCTCCAATTCCTTTGTTCTGACGTCATCTCAACGCTCAGTCACGTGGTCAGAACAAAGGAATTGGAGGCGTGGCCTACTCGAGGCGTTCGATACAAACGAAACGATCGTAACTTGGCTAGCGGGGCAGAACTGTACAATATGGAATCATTGAATCAGGCGCGATCGTGGTAAAATGGATCTGAGAATTTTATTGTGGTACTAGCTGCAGAAGCGGCTTCTACCGCTTGATACTTGAAAATTAACCCAAGGGATCCTATTCTCGGGATAAAAAGAATAAAGCATAAGCATAATCTGTCTTTTAAAGATCCCACTGCGCACTCAGACCTCCTCTCTAGGACAGGGAATGGGCCGTAAACTATTACGCGGGGCTAGTGCGGGTTGGTGGATGTCACATATCTTCGAATTTTTAGTTCTTGGACATGCCGGTTTCCTCACGATGTTTTCCTTCACAGTTTTGGGAGCAGTGGTGATGAAATAAATTACTCAAAGTAAAGCGCCTGGCTGGGTTTGGACCCGCGACTTACAACTTGTAAGTCGGGGCCGTTACCACTGGGTCAAGACTACTCAAAAATAGTATTCATTATTGTGCTATTCTAGGACATCAAAACATTAGTGACTAGCTCAGCAAAGTTTGCCGAGAAGGCTAACGATACATTTGCTGCCAAATACTGCAATAACATTACAATAATATGTTTCATTGCATTCTAATGTTTTTAGACCTAGAAAATAGATAGATAGATGTATTTTTTATTGTTTACCAATAATAAAATTACAATAGGACCTTAAAATTAATAGGGTGTCACAAAGGGCAGTCTACCTAAAATACCATGATTTCTATGTAATATTATAACCTATTGTTAGCGGTAACAATTGTCTAAATTGTTTGAAATTCCTGTCAGGGTTACCACAGCCCTGGAACGTAGAGGGCAACTGAAGAAACACAAGTGGGTTTTAGTCTGTAAAAGTTTGATACTCCCTCTTGCTCCACACTGAATAGGAGGAGTCATTTGAGAATTGAGCATGTTATACACCACTAAATTTTAATTGTACAAATACTTAAAGGGCTTATTATTAGAAAAGGTCTTGTTATTATTTAAGTAAAGTCTCAGTAAATAATATTCATAAACAGCAAAGTTATTAGCGTTTGTTTATATCCCAAAATGTCACTCAATTAATGGAAATATTGTTGTACACGCTATTGATTATGAATGAATAAATGACGATCAAAATGGAAAAACACTGCGCGTAGTATTTTCTAGTAGCAATTATTATGAATGATTGATTCTATTATGAATTATGACCTATTTTCTTAGTCGATTTTGGAATTTCGTTTTTTTTTTATTTTTGACTACAAAAATATGATCAGTAACGGGTATGGATAGCGCCCCCATTTCTCTTTGTACTAATAAAAAAATAGGGGTGTATATAGAGTGGACCTTTCAGTAATGTTATCACGACAAAATGTCAGGACCCTAAGATTCGGGAAACTAAAAACCCCTCGAATCACTGTCAAGGCTCCATTCAAAAACTTTTTTCAACCAAGTTTTTTCTCGATTTTTAATGATGAGCCCTTAACCTTGTACCTTCGCTCAGCTATGACAATCACTTTATCACACTAATATTATAAAGACGAAAGTTTGTGTTTATATTTACTATTTCTTCACGCTCGAACGGTTGAACGGACTTAAGGGCCTTATTACACTATTCGATATTCAGACAGTCTTAGTCGATCTCGCGTAGTGTAATAAGGGTTAGACCGGTCTTACTCGGAACAAAAAATAAGTCTGAATATCGTGTGCTGAATAGCGCGTAGTGTAATAGGCCCTTTAGATAAAACTTTGGCTCACGGGTTTTTTATTTTTTGGTGGGAAAATCATCTTATGACAAATCCCGCTCTTGGGCGGAGCGGGAGATAGTGTCAGACTTTTACTGACTAAAAACCCACTCCTGCTCCTTCTTTGCCTTCATCCCGGGGCTCCGGGCTGAATTCGACCCTCGACGGCTCGGTACGGATGGTTACCGGATGGTCGGACGGCGAGCCACCCATTACTCGCCGTCCGCATGCCCGCGCCTACGGTGGCCGGAAATCGGGAAGGAAGCGACCGCCTGCCACTCCTCCTCACTCCGGACCATGACCTGTACCAATGCCCGGCGCGAGAGATCACCGCCGCCGATCGCCCCCACGAGGACACGGCGGTGCTCTGCCCAGGCAGGGCACACCTCCACCGTATGCTCCACCGTGTCCTCTGGACGGTCCACACAATGGCGGCACCCCAACACAATGGCGGCACCCTGGCTCACGGGTAGACCATGTTTTGAAATAGCGCTTAGGATACTTTTTTTTATCCCGGGAGTATGTTTCCTTGGGACAATTTTCTATATTCATGCGGGCGAAGCCACTGGCAGCAACTATTATAGCCATGAAATGACAAAAACAACAACGTAGAACCAAGGGAATTGTGTTAAAACGTATTGTCTCCGTGTATTTTAATGCATCATTGACGCAGTGTGAAATATCTTCTTATATCTAACTGCAAGAAAAGTTTGACAACGCTTAGATGACCTAGGACAACAAAGCACCATTCATAATTTTAACTTATACTAGCTTGTACCAACGGCTTCGCTCGCGTGAAATATTTTATCATACAATCTTCCAAACACCGTTTTACCGCCTTAGAGGTAGAGTTTTGTAAAATCCGTTCTTAGCGGATGTCTACACACTATAAGGAATCTACCTGTCAAATTTTAAGTTGGTAGGTGTTATAGTTTTTGAGATTTCGTGATTAATCAGTGAGTGGTATTTCGCTTTTATACATACTGATGGGTACTTAGTCAACAGGAGTAACATATACATTACTAACTACGTTACTCCACAAAATATTATACAAAATAACTGGCTGTTAAAATACAATATCGATTAATTATTAGGTTGGGGAAGAAAGGAAAGGATACAAATTTAAAAAAAATCTAGCTCTATATGAACTCTGTAAGCTGTTAGGCGTCTCACAGAGTAAACATGTATATATTCTTATTGATTCCTGTTGGTAAGATATTATAGATATTTTTTTAAACAATGACTTTCTGAGAAAGATATCTATTGAACAAAATTGTTGTGATAATGTTGAACATAAAGATAAATTAAATAGTATTAAGTATCAAGTTTTGTTTACTTTTATATTTGCACCAAGTGCAACCCCATTTTGTGTCCAGGCAGTCTCTATCCATTCTGGGTTGCCTGGAAGAAATCGCCGAGTGCGATAAGGCAATAATTGTATCATTGTAGCAATGTAGTAAAATCTTGGTATGCAATAAAGTATATATAAATAAATAAATAAATTACCGGATTAAGCTACAATAAAACAATAATTGTATAATTTGACAATTTCAATTCCATCCCAAAGGCATTAAGTATTTTAAACTTGATCCTATAACCAAGAATCAATAATCCAATAGATTTTAAAATGGTACAAACTTATACCTTTGAGATAAGTCGAATTGAAATATTCTACGAGGGAAACAAAAGTCATATTGTAGTGCCCCAGTTTCTGCTTCAAATACTACAGGTTCTAGATTTGAAAATCTGGGTTGCCAGTTAAAGCTTCGTAGTTTTGTATAATAAAGTTGTTTGGGATCGTAGTTTCGTAGCAAATCACTTTATCTACGTGTTCCATGGGAAGCGTTCTCTATAATATGTAAATTTTCGTGTGACTGTGATGGTTCTTGCATATTTTGTCGTTCAATTTATTTTGCTATATATTTTTTGGCAATTTATTTCAAATAGTTACTGGGATAAGGTCTAATAGTATTCTTCATATCTCACCAATTAACGTGAACACTTTTTCACTTTTATATAACACACCAATTTTTTTACCATTTTCTGCGCTTCTTTAAATCAACAACAGGCAACACAGTTTAAACGTTCCAATATTAAAGTGTCGGTAATATCTCTGCATTATTTCCGTTCCGTCGGCGTTTCGATCCAGTCTGCATCAGCTGTTTTTCTCAATAAGGAAATATTTGTCGGCGATTTACAATGCTTGATATTTCTCTTCCTTCTACCTGGTAGTGGTGGTGGAGATTGAATTTATAGATATAATATTAAATTGCTGCGTCACATGGCAATAGACAGGGATTTGTATCAAGTACAACGTTGCTATTACCAAGCTATGTAATGCTTTTGCCAAGAAGTTTGGAAGTCAAAGGTATTCTTAGTTGCTATTTTAATATCTATATTTAGTTTTTACTTTATTTACATTGTTCTCACATGATAGCGACAAGAAACATGTAACAGATATATTTGTAATTACAAAACATGATTGAAAAGAGTGTTCATGGAGTTTCTTGCACATTCTTCTCCATAGAGATCTACGCTTTGGAACGTGCAATTAGCATCATTTTTTCTGACTGACTGACTTCTAGACATTTCAAAAGTGCCTGTAAATGGTTTATTTGAAATAAAATGCTTTGACTTTGACTTTGATTCCGTAAAGAAAGTTCAGTAACGTATTTTCAGTGCAGAAAGTTTTAAAGTTTTCAAATGGCTTATCGACTGCAGTAGTAAATTACATTGGTCGGCATAAAAAAAAAAACAGCAAACGAATGTTGATAGGGACCTGATATATTTGAACATGGTGAATCAAAATATATAGTCATAAATTATCTAGCATCTGTCGTTGCAATTCCCACATACAAGTAAGACGAAATAAAATAAGGCCATATAGTTTGGCCATCAAAAGAGTAAACATCTACTTTTCGACATCATGGCGAACTAATGGGACGCAAAAATAATGGGACGAGCTTGGTGCCTATAGGCAAAATTTGTCCACACTGACGGAAAACCAAAATGTTTGGAAGAAAGAAAAAGGTACCTTTTCCTGCAGTAGTAAACTACAGTTTCCTGGAAATTTTATTGCAAACGTATTCAAACTATTTTTTTTTTCAAAAGTGGCATAACATACCTAAGTATGATACTAATATCATACGTAGCAAATCAAAACCTGTAATAATCTTATTGTGTCCTTGTGGAGACGATCGGCGGCAGCGATCTCTCGCGCCAGGCCTTGGTACAACAGGCCATGGTCCGGAGCGAGGAGGAGTGGCAGGCGGTCGCCTCCTTCTGCGAAGCAGTAATGCTAGCAAAGGAGGAGGCTGCACGTGCACGCGTGAGGCAATGGCCCCCGCGCCCCAGCCGCTGGGATTCCGATCCCGATTTCTGGCCACAGTAGGCGCGGGATTGCGGAAGGCGAGCAATGGCTAGGTCGCCGTCCGACCGTCCAGTAAACGTCCGGACCGAGCCCAAGTCGTCGACGGCCCGCAGGGTTCCACGCGCGAAGGAGATGTCAGTAACCGTAGGTGGGCCCCTACGGTTACTGACAGGCAGGGTGGCAGGGTCGAAGTCTACTGGGGCCAAGGGTCTGATTTTGACAGGAAGACTCAGCCCTGGTATGAAAGGCAACGAAGGAACAGGAGTGGGTTTTTAGTCAGTAAAAGTCTGACACTATCTCCCGCCCCGCCCAAGAGCGGGGAATGTCATAAGATGATTTTCCCACCGGAAAAAAAAAACGAAGGAGCAGGAGTGCGTTTTTAATCTGTAAAAGTCTGACACTATCTCCCTCTCCGCCCAAGAGCCGATGTCATTAGATGATTCTCCCACCGAAAAAAAATACCTCCAAACTTTATTGGCCCCCAAATTGTGACAAAATTTTTTTTAGTAGTACAACATACAATACACAGTGGCGTAATCTCATTAATTTTAATTTGAGTTTTAAATATTTGCATTATCGTTTAAAAATAGGCAGATACTTATGTACATAGAGGGTGTGGTTTCTTTTTCCATTCTAGATTGTCCTCAAAATGACCTTGCAACATTTTTGTACGTGGCTCTAATGATAATTTGGTAGTCCTAATAAAATTTAGGCAAAAACTGGCAATGTCAATATTTTAACTATTTCTGTCTATGATCACAATGAAGAGACAGAAGAGAAGACTTATTCAGTTTGCTGCAAAAACATATTATATTTGGGTGTTTTAGCGGCAGGTCTGAATTTCGACCACAGTGGCCAACCTCGCAACCTGAGATTAGCTAAGTACACAGGAGATAATATAGTGCACAAGTGCACACACGATCACTTTTAAGCCAGAACTACATTAGACCGACGCACACGTGGACCATGTCTGATTTGTACGTAGAACGATGTCGCGAGGCGTCGCGTGGCGTGGATCTAGTGTAGCTCTACAAGTCTAGTTTCCATATAAAATGTATGGAGACCGACGCGCCCAGATCGGCGTACGTGGCACACGTGTGCGCAGTGTAGTTCTATTTTTAGAGCCAGGCCACACGATGCGTTGCGGCGCCGCACCGCAAATATTTCGACGAATCGGCGTGCTGTATTCTGCTGATTCGTGGAAATATTTACGGTGCGGCGCGGGCGCCTCGACGCATCGTGTAGCCCGGTTCTTACTCTCATAGTCCGATAGGACGGAATTCCGACACGACAGGAATGAGATCAGTGCCCTGAGTGCGAATTGTTTTTACGTCAACACGATCGAAACGTTTACCGCCTTTGCCTCTCTGATTGGTTAAGACCTGGGAGCGGGCCAATCGGAGCGTCGAACGTCATAAACGTGTCGATAACGTAAACTAAAAACAACTCGCACTAAGCACTCGGGGTGCCGAATCAACGCTGCTTCACGTACTTTCCGTATTTCCAAACTCCAGGTTGCTACTGAGGAATTCCTAATGAAAAAATCTAGTGTGTTAACAAGTCAGTATAAATGGGCCTTTTGGTCATTTTGTGTTGAATTCTCTACTAGCCGTCTTCTTTCTTTCGGATAATAATTATTATGTAAATATTATAAAAAGTCAATAAGCTACGTCTACTTAATATTTGTTGTATAATATTATTTTTAATTTTGCCAGCAAAACTGTGCAAACTGCCTCGTTCTAATAACATAATTCTATGAAAATTAGCGAGCTCTAGATACATGAATAATAATAATTATAGGTTTATTGAAACGCTCGTGTTCACCATCAGAATATTATAATCTTGACCTGGAACACGAGGTTCTTGACATACCATTACTTATAATACCTACATGTTATAAAAACTAGTCCTCTACAGTAGTCTAAAGCATCTGTCTGTCTGTTATAAACTTTGCATTGATGAAAAATCAATAGACAGTGATTAATTTAAAAATGTACTTATTACTATACGGATGTACTTATTATCATGCATATTAATTGTAGAGACAAGCTGAGAATTCCAAAGATTATTTATGTCTTTAGAAATATATAATATATTTATTTTTCTGCTTAGTTTGGGACTAGATGATATTGTGTGAAAATTGTAGAATATTGTTATGTGAAACATATATAACATTTTTATAAGAAAAATATCTCAAGAGAACATATTCCCGGCATCAAAAGTGTGGCGACATCTATGGCATCACATAAGAACTAATCCTACATCGCGCAATTAAATTCTCGGCGCAATTTGAACATATAGAACACCCCAAAATTATCTGTCGAGCAGTTGGCCACCAGACATAACACACGTCTGGTCGGAGGATCCTCCCTTTTCAACGGGGGCTTGCGTGACTTTACTCTCCGTTCCACATACGTCTAAAAAAGTATCTTATGTGCTATTCGAGGACATGGTCTATCCTTGTATCAAAGTTTCATTAAAATTTCAACAAAACTGCGTGAAGAAGTAACAAATATACAGACTAAGTGGCGATTAAGGGGACAAAAAACAACACACATTTTTTACTGATCGATTTTTCGGTAAAAAAGGAGAACATACAACCATCTTGAGATGAACTTTCTAATACGAATAAGGAGAGGAGGATTATTGTATAACGTGCCGTACATACCAATATAACAATGATAACGTGAACCACCTTTTAAAATGTAAGTAAGTATAACATTAAGAATTCATATGCCGTGACCTTATCAAGTCGCGCCCTATCACGTCTGTTCGGTGAACTTTACATTTTGGAGCCATATTCAGCCATTTACTTTGTAATTAGTCTTGTGATATAAGAATATAAGTCTGAAGGGTTTATTTATTTATTTAACAATTTATGTACACACAATAATAAAAGAAAAAAGAAGGAAACAGGAGAATAGCACAAAGGTGATGCTTATTTCTAAAGAAATCTCTTCCAGCATACTTGCGAAAGGAGAATTGGAGAAAATAGAGAAGTAAAAGAAAAATTGGTACACACAAAATACATAGTTAACAATGTAATAATATAACATCCAAAAAAATTGGTGAAAAATACATCATAATTCAGCCGATAGACGTCCACTGCTGGACATAGGCCTCCCCCAAAAGTCGCCACAAAGAACGGTCCTGCGCATCCCGCATCCATCGGATTCCCGCAACCTTCACCAGGTCATCGGTCCACCTTGTAGGGAATAAAAACATACTATTATAATATTTAAACACGTCGTCGTTTTTTTATTATTTTTATTTTATTTTTTTTATTAAGATAATTGGGTACTTTTGCTTTTGAGAGGGAAACAGTTAAGTATCACAATGAGGAAGCATATACTGAAATGTGTCATCACCGCCATTTGATTTGTAAGAATCCTTTTTGAGGAGTAACAGCGGCCTCAGCTTCAGCTTGACGCAGGTCCTCATGGGACTGGTAAGTTCGGGAATTTCCTGCACCACATTCAGGCCGAAGATACGCCCGGGTGTCGCCACTGTGCGGACCGCCCTGAGGTCACGGTGGAGGTATGCCACGCTTGGGTGGGGCACCACCGTGTCCTCGTGGGGGCGATCGGTGGCGGTGACCTTTCGTAGCCGGGCCTTGATTCAGGTCATGGTCCGGAGGGAGGAAGAATTGGTGATAATCACCTTCTTCTGTGAAGGAAAGGACATCTTCATGCCCTAGCCGCCAAGACCTCGACCCCGACTACCAGCAACGGTAGGCGTGGGCTTGTGGACGACGAGCAATGGGTAGCTCGTCGTCCGACCGCCCGTTAACCGTACGGACCAAGCCTAAGTCATCGACGGCGCGTAGTGTTCCACGTGCGTATCAAGGAGATGTCAGGAAACAGTAGCGGCCCAGCAAGGTCGAAGCCTACTGAGGCATGGGTTCGCTTCTGAAAGGAAAACCCAGCCCTAGTATGAAAAACAAAGAAGGAACAAAAAAAGGGTTTTTAGTCAGTAAAAGACTGACACACCCTTTCGCTCCACCCAAGAGCGAGAAATGTCATTCGATGATTTTCCCACCTAAAAAAAACACAGTTGGGAAAAGGTTAGGCAGGGTTGCTGGCATGGTGTTTATCATTGCACCGAGTGCGAGTTATTATTACATTGACGCAAACGTTTACCGCATTCGGCTCTCTGATTGGTTAAGAGTTTGGAGCGGGCCAATTGGAGTGCCACACGTCATAAACGCGTCCATCGCATTAACGTAAAACAACTCGGACTAGGCACTCTGTTCTCTTTACACATCGTTGCCACTCAATACGACACACTGACCTGAAGGCGAGAATTACGTATATCTGCGAAATATGAAACAATAATAAATTATGCGCTGTTGATATAATCTTTTGACGTAATATTTAGTAGTTCACGACTGTCAAAAGTCCTTTCACCTTTTCAAGTTTAATTACTCGATTCTTGTTGCTGTAGCGATGACGTCATATCAGTATTCATCATTATGCTCTTTGTTCGAAAGAGTCATTGCAGCACTGGAACGAAAAAGGCAGCTAAAAACGGTCCGGACTAAGCGTTTCGCTTCGTCGTTTATGCCGTGTACATCGAAGGTCTGGAACAATTTGCCTGCTGCGGTCTTCCCGTCCAACTATAATTTAGGTGTCTTCAAGGCTAGAGTGAATAGGCTCTTAATAAACTAGTGCGCCTGACCATCAATGATTGCATTTCCGCTTACCATCAGGTGGGATCGCAGTCAAGCACTGGTTTATATCAATTAAAAAAAAAAGCTGAAAGAACTCAGTAAAAGTCTGACATGCGCTCTCGCTCCAATGTGAAGCGGGAGAAGTCTTAGGAGAGGTTCTAGGACCCATGTATCCCATCGCGCTCCGCCAAAGCGTAGGAGATGTCATTAGATGATTTCCCATCTAAACCCGGATCGATGGCGCTTTGTGTTCCACGAGCGCTTTCCTTGCACTCCACCCAGAGCTGTAGAATTTATTTAGTGATTTCCCAAGTATAAAAAGGTATACAGGTACTTTTTTATTTTTACCTAAGTCTCCATTTACCTAAGGGTATCAATTTTAAATACATCAGGATCAGGGTACTATGACACATAGGTATTTCTTGCATTTAATATTTGTATGAGAAGCAAATAAATCAACCTCTGTGGTTGTCCAAAAACATTAACTATACTCTGTAGGTGTTGCTAAAGGTTTTTATCAAGTGCACCGTAAATGAAGAAATCGAATACAGTACTGAAACTTACAAAAAGAGGCTAGCATATTATCCTAATGATGTAGCACTTCAGCTAAAACGTACCAAGCATAAAACTTGCTTGAAACGGCGCTTGATCCTGGGACTAGACTAGGGGTCAAAGTCTGCTATTTTTATAAATTCGTCATTCCAACACGATCCCAATGTCATTTTCGGCCGATCATTGATCGGCGAATGGTCTTGTGGTAGAATGACAATATCGAGCTTACTAAAAGCAATGATTGCATAATGACGTTCTAATGGTAGGTCATTGATCAAAGGAACTGTCAAAGTTTTAACAGATTACCGCATACGTCAGATATTCATTTGTCATTATGTACGAGATTATCATTCTACGCAATTTCTTTCAATGGAGTGTCAGTCTTTGACCATTGGAAAGTCATAATGACGCCATTAAATTAGTAGATTATCAAAATCAACAATTATGAAATCAATGGTAGACCATTCTGACACAATTGTAATAGCAGACTTGAGGCCCTGATCAAGCCGTTTATATTGAGTAGCTGTCTCCGCTGGGAGGCACACTCGGCATGAAACCACGCACTTCACAATGCTTATAGTCAATGATTGATTGAAAATAAATACAGAGAAGAAAAAAAAAGGTCACCTGTCCACAGCTTTCTTAGGTAAAAATATGTGTCGAACACCTACCCATGAATTCACAAAAGCGATGAATCGAATATCGAAGGCCTCAACAAGGTTCTATTACAATTTCATGAAGGCATCTAGGGATGAACATCAATTTCTCGTCGCACCTTCGGACCTCTCATGGGAGTGACTCAACAGAGTTATTGGACCCGTCAGTAATGTATAGTTTACCTCAACATGTTTGATAGGCGTTTGGTGTTTTTAACCGACTTCAAAAAAAAAAGGTTCTGCGTTCGGCTGAAAGTATTTTTTTTTATGTTTGTTAACCGATTTCTCGGTCAATTGTGGACCGATTTTGAAAATATTTTTTTTTTGATTGAAAGGTTATGCTTTCAAGTTGGTCTTATAGAAATATTGTTGTGATCTGATTGTGAACTTCGAAGATATAGAACAGAACTCCTCATGTGGTCACAGCAAAATTGTCGTAACAAGTAAAATTGCTTTGTTTATACGTGTAGTCGACTAAAAGAAACGGGGGAGAGAGTATATATTGAACTGATCTGATGATGAACCTGCAGGGTAGGCACCGGAACTCTGTAATAAATTAATGTAATTTAACGGTGTTTGGGATTATTAGATTTGTCATGAGATGCACTTTGGCTATAATGTATTTAAGTTTGAGGGGGTACTTTGTAGTGGTGGTACTAAAAAGTGTAAAACTAAAAAACTTTTTACAAAATTAAAATACAACCGACTTCAATGTAAAAAAAATAAAAAACTGTAAAAAAAATAAATATCGGAAGTCGGTGTTAAATAACGGAGAGAAAAAACTATTATAGAAACACCGACTTCTGAAATTAAAGTTAAAAAAATATAAATTTTTTGTATTTTTTTACACTGAAGTCGGTTGTATATTTTTTGTAAATAGTTTTTTATTACTTTTTGGCTTTTTCAAAAATTTGCTAGAAAATATGGTGAGAAAACAATTGAAAGTTCATATTTGTTTGCGCTTGGTATGCCAAATAAGGCCTGGTACTTTGTTGTGGATACAGGGTACTATATTGACTAGTCTAAGCTATCCTTTCATACCTATGAATATTATAACATTGTAAAAATCAATAACTTTAGGGATCCGTACCTCAAAAGTAAAAAACGAAATCTTTAAAGAATCACTTATTATCCGTCTGTTTGTCTTGACAGACAGTCAGACGACTGTCTGTCTGTTTTGGGTACGCCTGGAGGTATTGAAGTGAAATTAAAACCATATATGTAAGTACTTAGGTTTGCGATCCCTTGAAGCTGTGAAATTCAAACTTCAAAGCTAACACCGTCTTATACTACAAGTACAGGGATAAATATGAAAACTATACATACTTAATTAAATCACAAAAAAACAGGGTCTTCATTTCCAAATTTTGAAGTGAGTTATTCGTATCATGTGGGTGATTGTATGAAAGGACTTCATTTGCACAAGCTTAACCAGATTTTTAATTATTTTTCCCTCTTTTATATGTACCTATAGGTACCTAATATCTTTTCTGTATATAGTACCTAATATTTTATACTGTTATGCGTACCTACTTAGTCTGTTTTTCGGTACCTATTTTGTACGGAACCCTTGGTAGGCGAGTCCGACTCGCACTTGTCCGGTCTTTTTTTTTTCTCTAAAAGAGTACCTAATCATAAAGTTCTCTGCCAGTTCATTTCCATAGGAAACGACCAATCTGGTACCGTGCCTTAGCATCTGACGTTGTATACTGCCGTGAGTTTGCAAAGATCAAATGATTTTTAGCTCACAAGTTTAGGGAGATAGTTAAAGGGTGGATATTATAATAATTTAATAATAGTATTTTTTATTTTAAAAAAAAAAGCTTAGTACTATGATTACTATGGTACAGTTAAGCAAGATAATTTTAAGATATTGGATGTAGCTCCTGTAACCGAGCTAGGCAATGCCTGTGTTACGGTTATCAGTGCCATTTCCCTTAATTTTATACAATAATATAAATAAACGGTGGATATTATGGGTTGGTTATGGTCGGACTAGGTACAATACCTGATTCGTTTGATTACTTCTTCCACTGAGACAAACATTTGCATCATTGTACCAAAGTGCTTTATATCCAATATACGTACTAGTGTAACATTTATTATTTTTGATAGGCTCGTGTCTGATAATAAACGATGATATGGTCATCAAAGGAGCATACTTGCCTAGATGCAACCTATTCGCTTTTGAATAGAGACCCCCAGGTTGTAACTATCAGCAAAGACAGATTTCGGGAATGTACGCAAGGGCGGATTTAAGTGGGGGGGGGGGGGGGCACGTCCCCCCCGGATGATATTTTTGTGTAATGTGGAGATTCCATCTAGAAGCCAATCAGAGTTGTAAAAATATGAATAAAAACTAATTACTATTAATAGTTATTGTCCGACCCTTGTGGCCCCGAAAAAAAAAATCCTGGATCTGCCCTTGGCTGTACGCATAATGAGTGTGTTCCGAACACGTTTTTAATAATATACTTAATAATATTATACGAGAAAGAATAATCAACGAGAAGTTCTCAAATAGAGTACCTACTAAGGAAGTATTTCACGCTCACATTTCCACTATTTTTTATGACCACTGCCAAAAACCAGTATGTCACCACAAAGTAAAGTAAACACAATCTGAAGTATGAAAGTATATTTTTTTAATAACTTTACAAACATTCGCTGAGCGGTTTGCATACCCGGTCAGCCAGGTGTCAAGGTTTTTAGTTAACCGACGTGTTAACTCATAGTTAAGTCATAGTTATGTAAAGGTTTTTATTTGTATTGAGGAACGTCGCTGATTTGAACATTTGAGTGGTAGTGTTGACATTGTAAGATTTTACTAAGAATTGGTTTCTTTTGCGCAGCTTTGATTTTCGTTCTGTTTATTTTTATTTAGTTGGTACCGTATTTTAATAGAGCAGTGGTAACGGCCCTAACTTACGAGTTGTAGGTCGCGGGTTCAAACCCATCCAGGCGCATTACTTTGTGTAATTTATTTCATCACCACTGCTCTCGAAACGGCAAAGGAAAAAAAATATCTTAAGGAAACCGTCATGTCCTAGAATCTAAAATTTGAGGTTATGTGACACCTACCAATCAGCACCGCGCCCGCGTGGTTGTTTAGGGGCGACGCTGCGTTACGCGGTTGCCCGCGCAGTCCCATAAAAAAGTGCTCCGTCGCGGCAGTCGCGCCCCGCGCCTGTTTTGGTATGTAATAATGGATTAAAGCTCTTCATCGACACGAGTACCTGCACACCGTTAAAGTTGAACTAGCGACACTGCCTAAATAATAATTCGATTTCCGCTACGGGGACCGTCGCACACGATACACGCATAGTCAATGTCACGGCCTGCGCGGGTGCGCCCGGTTAACGCAGCGTTGGCCCTTAGGTACGGCCCATTCCCTCTCCTACAGAGGAGGCCTGCGCTGCGTCCCAGTAGGCACATTATAAGTCTGATTATACTTATGTTATTTATGTTGACAGTCGTTATAAGTCAATCAGGAGCCAGGAAATCTAACAACAATAAATAATAAATCTATTAGTATTATATCTTTTTTTGCATGTTATATTATTTCATTGATAACTATGTATTTTGTGTGTACTAATTTTCCTTTTACTTCTACACACAGTGTCTACATCTCTATTTTCTCCAACTCTCCTTTCGCAGGTATGCTGGAAGAGATTTCTTTAGAAATAAGCATCACCTTTGTACTATTCTTCTGTTTCCTTCTTCTTTTCTTTTGTTATTGTTTGTACATAAATTGTTAAATAAATAAACAAACATCTTCATCATCATCATCACCATCTTCAACAGTGGACGTCTTTCAGTTGAAATGATGACAACGATGATGATTGTTATTTGTCACGTGCGAGTTTCAAATAAATGTTTTTTCTTATCTTCTGTACATTTGAATGACCTTTTGAATCCACTAAACTCTATAGTCCATGAGCTTGTGGCATTTCGATGGTATACATATAAACACTAGTGACCCGCCCCGACTTCGCACGGATGTAAATTATGTACAACGATCTACTTCGTTTATTGTTCTTTCTATTAGTGTAAACCGCGAAATGTGCGAAATTGGAAAATTACGTCAAGAGACCCTACTGTCGGCATTAAAAGACATGGTCTACACATGTGCCAAATTTCATCCAAATCCGTTCAGCCGTTTAAGCGTACAGAAGTAACAAATATGCACACATAAACACTCACAAAATTTCGCCTTTATCTAGATTTTTGTTTTTTTTTAAATCATAATATTATCAAGATTTTCCTACGTAGGATATTTTACCTACTTTAAAGGCATTTAATACATCAAGGCAACGTTTATAAAGACGGTCAAGGAACGAATCATATATTTTGCTGGATTATAAACATTCGATTAAGGCAAGCTACTTGTGCCGTCGGCAGCCAAAAAGTAGCATTAAATAATTGGGGACAAGGTACCTTGATTGATAATAAGATTAAAATTTTAAGCTGTATGAAATTAAGATATTTCAACTTGGTTTGTGATGCTTATTTCGTAAATTGGTTAAAGATAATATAATAATATATTCCACAACTATCACACTGTGTGTGTTATGAGTACTAGACAATTGATAAACATACTTATATATTTCTAAATCCATACATATATAGATAGATTACACCTAGACACAAAACAAATGATCATGCTCATCACACAAACATTTGTCCTAGGAGGGAATCGAACCCACGACCTCCGGCATAGCAGTCAGGGCCACTAACCACTAGACCAACAGGCCAGTCAAAAGATAATGTTTGTAATCTTATTTGACAATTACAATTAGATGAGACCGTTGATCCATATTCACATTAATTTACTGTAACCAAAATTTTGATTTTCTTATAGCAAATCTTATAAAAATGAGATGGTAATTTTGATCCTTTTTTTTCTTTGTCAAGGAAATCCGACCTGGGGTGGGCGGAGGGGTCTGTCAGAGACTCACTAACTAAAAGCACTCCGGTGTTCCCTCGTACAAATGTGTCAGGGAATGCGGGTCCAGTTTGACTTCCGCTGGCCTGGACTAGCGTTGACCCGCTACCCATGGGCCTCGTCCCGTGTTAGGGAGTGACTCCTCTATAAGTTTAATAGAGGCGCGCGTGGAACACGACGCGCTAGCAGTTCGAGTCCAGATAGATGGGTCGGGATGTCCCCTGATCTGTCGACCCTGGACTTTTTTAGGAGGGTTGGAAGAGGGCGTTGTCCCCTCTTCCTCGGCGGCCGGGTTACCTGGTACGGGACGGGAGAGATATTGTTTCCCTTTACCTTTCTGCAACCGCCTTCTGCGAGATGACAATGTGCATTGACAATGTGCATTTCGCAGAAAGAGTTGCGTCCGCAGTTAGAAATTTCGTACATATGTAAGATTTTATTTACTCTGTTGTAAACTTAAAGATCAATGAAATCATAGAACTGTTGAGCTAGCCTCGAATAAGAAGGGATGGATAAACAAACTGTATGCTTTTGTCTCAGGGATTTAAACATGGTGCCAAACAACAATGGTGACACTTAACCTCCCGAACTTACCATGTCCGGAAGGACCTGGGGATATGGAAGGTGAGGACGCTATGACGTCTCTCCAGCTACTCCTCAAAGAGGGGTCTTACTGCCATGATTATGGCATCCATGGAGTTTCTTCTACATAGAAATCTAAGCTTTGGAATGTGCAATTGGCTTCACTTTTCTGACTGACCGACTTTTTGACAGTTCAAAAGTGTATGTAACTGATTTATTTAAAATAAATATTTTAATTTAATTTGATGTTAATTGGCTCTCCACCATGGCTCTTATTCGAGTCGCTATGAACACTTGAAGCTATATTGTATCGATCGATATAAAAAGTAATTATTTATAATTAAGAATATGAGCTCTTCGTTGTTCAAACAAGGCTTCGCCTCCTTTTATACATCTCATGACAATTAATTGATTCTAGAATCAATTTCTTCTCTCGAACAGGATGGAATATAAACACGGTATATTTGACTGCTTTATAAATTAAATTCTTCGGATGTTTATTCGCAAACTGTTGATTATTACTTAGTTATCTTTAGCTATGTGTATTGGATATTTCATAAGATTTAATAAAGTTTCTACCATGAACTGTTCTAGAGAAGCCGTAGGTTTTTAGGGATTGTTGTATCTGGTTCATTCTTCTTCTAACACTTAGGATCACTGGCTCGTTAATGCATGCGTACTGTCGCACTCTGCGACGGTTTGTGTGTGGGGTCGTATTTTTATTACAATGAAATGCTTGATATCGTGTAAGATCTTTGTATTATTCTTCACTAATTCAATAAAAGCACATTTTGATACAATAGTTATGTCAGATCTCTCATTTAACTAGCCAGTTTTTTAACCTAACTGATGCGATCTCCTTTCGATATCACAGTACACAGTCACACTACGTCCACAGACGGCTCTGGTGACACACGGAGAGACAGTGTACATAATATATGTATCGTGTCATTTCAAATACACTACAGGGATGAAGCACATTGATATAAAAGGCTTTTTGTTTATAAGCGGACATCCTCATATGTGTCAGACTATTCCTGAATTTTCCGTGGCCCTAATGGCCATCGGCCCTTTTTGTTTTGGCCCGTACGGTATTGTTGAAATCTCTTTGAGGCGCGCGTAGGATACTAATTGCCGTTGACGATTCGGATTCGGTTCTCACCGGACGACCGGACGGTGAGCTGCCTCTTGCTCGTCTCGTCGTCGCTCTTTCGTAATGACTCTTTCGAATCCCGCAGCACACTGGCATATATCAGCCTAGGCAGGCCAGGTAGGCTTTGCGGTTTGTTTATTGTCCCCACATAATTAATTACTCATCATATACGTTGTTAAGCTTAAAGTTTAATTAAATTTTTTTTTTTTTTTTTTTTAATTGATATAAACCAGTGCTTGACTGCGATCCCACCTGATGGTAAGCGGAGATGCAATCATGAATATGAATTCTTAAAGGGCCTATTACACTACTCGATATTGAGACAGTCTTATTCGATGTCGCGTAGTGTAATAAGGGTTAGACCGGTCTTACTCGGAACAATAAATAAGACAGTCTGAATATCGTGTGCTGAATATCGCGTATAGTAATAGGCCCTTTAATTTGCTAATCGACTATTTAGTTAAATAAAACTTTAAGTAATTAAGTATATTTGTTTCGCAGTTGAGAAGGTACCTTCACCGTTTTGAGAGCAGTGGTGATGAAATAAATTACACAAAGTAATGCGCCTGGCTGGGTAAAACATCGTGAGGAAACTGGTATGTCCTACAACCAAAAATTCGAAGACATGTGACATCCACCAACCCGCACTGGGCCCGCGTGGTGGATTACGGCCCATACCCTCTCCTAGAGAGGAGGCCTGAGTCCCTGCAGTGGGAAAATTAAAAGTCCGACTATGCTATGCTATGAGAAGGTACTGTTAGGAAGTAAATAGGAACATAGGTAAACGAACAGAACAATAGACGGCCTATGTTTATTGCAAACCAGTTTATAATTACGTCGAACAGAGATAGTGGCCATACAAATTCCTTAACAGTGCTATTAATCTATACATATAAATAAAATTGAAGTGTCTGTTTGTAATATCAAAATAACATTGTTTTAGTAAAAGGATTTTAAATTATTTTCGATACTGTAACAAAAAATAACTAAAAAAATGGTCCGTCTCGTTTGTTCCGGATTATCTCCGAAACGGCTAGACCGATTTTGATGGGACTCTCAATGTTTGATAACTGATTTATTTTTTATTTCATTGTTGTTTGTCCTGTGCGAGTCTAAAATAAATGTTTTTTGTCTTTAGTAGTTTTATTATAGAAAACAAAAAATTAGGTTTCTTAAAATTGTGATGAAATGGCATTGTGATATTTTACGTGTCTGATGTGCTCAAAGTCACGGGCACTAACTATTGATATTATAAAGTTTTCCTAGAGAAATTCGACCGTGACTATTTAATGCAAATATTTACGCATCTTATTATGCAGTTTTTGTATCAGTTTAAAAACTTGTTTTTTATACGTAACGTGACCTAATGGTTTTTGTGTAATTTAAAAGTTTAGGCGTGCCTACGATTTCTAAAGTCGATGTTGTGATCCTTAGTGAATCGAAAGTCAATAAAAAAAAAATTGACTTTGAAACTACTTTTAAAGTCAATAATTTTTTATTGTTATATCTAGACTACCCAAATGTCCTTTCCTTGGTATTGTTCGTCAAGTCGTTGAGCTCCTTAGTAGTCCTGGGTTGAGCTTTACGAATACTGACAAATGCTTGCACTGACTGGACAGGTCCACTCAAATCTGTATGGTTCTTTCTTCAAAAGACCATCTCAGACAAATCTTACTTATGCCTCCCCCAAGTGTCGCCACAACGAATGGTCTTTGCGTCTCGCATCCATCGCATTCCTGCGACTCTCACCAGGTCCTCCAGTATTTCCTGGAACAAGTTTTGTGCGATATCTGAGTAAATCACGGAATTAATGAATGCCAACAGAGTTTTCATGCGTTATCTTTCTGATGAAGCAATAAGCTTTTAAACCATGTTTGACGTTGACGTTGATGGTTCTCATGTGATTTGACCATTACATATTAACTGTATAGACTTTAAAAGAGACTTTGACCCCTGAGTTTGTTTCGGTGTTTCTTCTCAGGGTAGTCAACTAGGAAACACCGGCCTCATCTAGTTTAAAATGACGAAAAAAAATTTTACGTGTAAAAGTGTTTTTTTAAACCTACTTACAAAATAAATATCATTTATCAGAACTTGCCTGTGGCAGCGGCTTCGCTCGGGTAAAGTTAGGTTTCTCTGCACAAACTCTGGACCCCCGTTTGTGAAGTTTTGAAAATCCTCTCTTAGTGCTCGCTTACGTCATAAAAGGAAACCTCGTGCCAAATTTCACGCTCCTAATCCCAGACTTTCGGTTGTGCGTTGATATGTCGGTCAGTCAGTTTCTCCTTTTATATTTATTTTATATATAAGAGATAAACGAAGATTCTCTTTAAATCTATCAATACGATTGTTCGAGGAGTTAACCTGGCTCTCGTGAAGGGCCACTGAAGGAACAATGTCGGTTTTAGTCAATAAGAGTCTCTCCCTCTCTTTACTAACTAATACCCTTCCTTCAGTTACCTTTTTTGCAACGGCTACGGTATTTCCTTCGAACAACCTGAGCCCTGGCAGCCGTTGACCCTAACTAGCCCGGTCAATTTTGCTGACATCTCTTTGAGGCGCGCGTGGAACAACGATTTGGATTGATCCCGAATTAATTTAGAGTTTCATCGTTGCCCACTTTGTTATGGGCCGTAATCCACCACGCGGGCCCAGTGCGGATTGGTGAATGTCACATGTCTTAGAATTTTTGGTTCTAGGACATGCCGGTTTCCTCACGATGTTTTACTTCACCGTTTTGAGAGCAGTGGTGAAGAAATAAATTACACAAAGAAATGCACCTGGCTGGGTTTAAACCCGCGACTCGTAAGTCGGATTGTTACCACTCGGCCGCCATTGCTCTCTCATTATCTTCAATCAGCTCATCATAGCTATCTACTGCTCCCCCAAGTAATACCACAGCACAGTTTTCCATACAGTTTTTCTAAGCAAGCATTATAGTTCCGTCTTCCGTAAGGAAGTGTTTAACATAATGTAATTACATATAATTATCTATCATATCAATAAAGAAAAATGATCGGAAATATAACCTTGAATCATAAATTACGTGCCTATCAACTGTTCTTTCCTCATTTATGTGGAGATGGCAATGGTAAGAATTAGGTCATCATCATCATCATTTCAGCCGAAGGACGTCCACTGTTGGAAATATGCCTCCCCTAAGTGTCACCACAACGAACGGTCCTGTGCGTCTCGCATCCATCGTATTCCTGCGACTCTCACCAGGTCCTCCAGTATTTCTTGGAACAAGTTTTGTGAAATATCTAAGTAAATCACGGAATTAACGAATGCCAACAGTTTTTATGCGTTATCTCTCTGATGAAGCAATAAGCTTTTAAACCATGCTTGACGTTGACGATGAAAATGAAAAGGGCCCTCTAGAACGATAGCACTGATAAATTTGCCCGCTTCTGATAAGACGGTAACTTGAATTGCGAATGTTCTTTAACTCAACAGTAACCCTCCCCAGGCTGGCCGCTGTAAATACAACTTATCGAAATGGGGTTTTATAGACTCGTAGGAAAGGGGAAAAGACGATTGCACATGTGCTCCTAGACTGCACAGGCGTAACTGAAATACGTACACGAACCTTAGGATCCCTGAACTCCTGTGATGCCTTGAAATACCTAAGAGGCCTAATCTGTTTTTGGAGAGAGGTGGGCTGGTTGGAATGAGCCAAAACCACACAACAGAAACCATACCTAAAAATAGAATAGAATATAGACTCGTAGGATACTCAATGTGAGTATGACTCTTGTTTTAAGCTAGGGTACCGACCCCAGCTTAAAACAAGAGCCATACGTGAAGTGCTTCAAGTGCCCATACATCTGCACCTTAGAGGATTCAATAAGTCCCTTCAATGCTGCAATTCACGTAGACTACTGGACTCAAACCATTAAAATAAATTTACCATCGATTCGAAAAGAAGAAAAAGTCGAGAGTGAATAGATTACTTCTAGGCAAGCGTGCTCCATGGTCGATCACATCATCGCTTCACCAACCATCAAGTGATAAAGTGGTGAAACAAGAGAGTATATATTTATTGTCGATAATAATAAACTACATAGATAGGTTGCGGGTTCACCACTGCTCTCAAAACGGTGAAGGAAAATATCGTGCGGAAATCGGCATGTCCTAGAACCAAAAACTCGAAGACATGTGACATCCACCAACCCGCACAAGGCCCGCGTGGTACATTACGGCCCATTCCCTCTTCAAGAGAGAAGGCCTGAGTCTCAACAGTGGGAACATTATAAGGCCGACTACGCTATGCTATGCTAATAATAAACTAAAAACACAAAAATGTCACCTGATTCTTTAGAACAGAGAAAATGATGCCTCATAAAATATCTCCGTAAGAAATAAAATGACAGCATAAAAATTACGGCAGTAGTAAGGACATTACGCAAACGAACAAGGATGACGCAGCTTGACATCACAACTTTTTAAAAGTAATAAAATATACTTGCGAAACTGCAATAATGTTTTATCCTTAACTTTTGGGAAGTTTTCTAAAAGGGGCATAGTTTGTCGAAATCTTTTTCGCTAAAGTTAAGAGGGAAACTATTTTAGGGTCGAACACGTCGCATCATTACTTGAAGGGCTCTTTGAAAAAAGCTGCGCAATTTAATTCCAGATGTCTCCTGCCGGAGGCTCTACGCAGGCATCGTTCGATCCATGGACCTTTTTGGAGCGCCAGTGTGGGCGCCGTCGCTACGAAAGCGACCGGCGGCCCAGCTGAACGCATGCCAGAAGGTCATGGCTGTACGGATGGTGCGGGGTTAGCGCATGGTTTCCGGCGAGCCTCCTTGCTGGCCTACTACCATGGGATCTGGAGGCAATAGTCCTTGCATGTACTATTTGCACGTAGAGATACAACGCCGGAGCGAAATTTCGCTGCCGTGACAAGTCGCATGGCGGACAGAGTTCCGGCGGGATCTCATAGTCGCAACCCAGTGCTGGGCACGCCATAATTAAGGCGGTAAGTTCCTGCACCGGCTTCGTGCGGAGATAACAACCACCACTGTGTGGAACGCCCGGAGGGCAAGGTGGAGCACACGGTAGAGGTGTGCCCCACTTAGGCAGAGCACCGCTGGGTCCTCGTGGGGGAGATCTGCAGCAACGATCTCTCGCGCCGGGCCTTGGTACAGGCTATGGACCGAAGCGAGGAGGAGTGGCAGGCGGTCGCCTCCTTCTGCGAAGCAGTAATGCTACTAAAGGAGGAGGCCACACGTGCACGCGCGAGGGACCGACGAGCGGGATCCCGATCCCGATATCCGGCAACCGTAGGCGCGGGCGGCGAGCAATGGGTAGCTCGCCGTCCGATCGTCCGGTAACCATCCGGACTGAGCCCGCGCGTCTCAAAGAGATGTTAGCAAACAGTAGGGGCCCAGCAGGGTCAAAGCCTACTGGGACCAAGGGTTTGTTTCTGAAAGAAAAACTCGGCCCTGGTATGAAAGACAACGAAGGAATACGAGTGGGTTTTTAGTCAGTAAAAGTCTGAAACTAACGTGAGGGTGTCATACTCTGCGCAAGAGCCAGAGATTTCATTAGATGATTTTCCCAACTAAAAAAAGCTGCTTTATTCCTGAGTGACATGGGCTATATTTTATGTAGGTACGCGGGCGAAACCACACGCATATGCTAAAAAAAAAAATATTTATTAAATTATTAATTTATTAAATTGCTAGTAAAAAATATTTTTGGTCTAAAAAAGGATAAAACTGATCACTACTATAATTCTCATTTTACGCACTACGTGTAAAAAAAAAACAATTAAAGATAGAAAAAAAAAACTTTACAAAAGTACTGCAGCGGCTTTTTATTCAATCTAATAAATGGTCCGAGTTGGTACGAATCTTGGCTGAAAGGAATGTTCACAAAATAGACAAAAACCGCCACGCTACTTTCTGACAAGGTATGTTAAACCTGAAAGTTAGCGTATTGTTGGGTCTTTTACAAGAGACGTTCAAAATAAATTTATAAGTCTTTATACCCGATTCATACTTTCACGTAATTCTGTGATTATAATGCATGCACATTTTAGCATTTATTCAACATAGTTTTTACCAATAAATATTTTTTACGGCCTACAACTCGTAAGTCGGGATATTTACCACTGGGCCGTCGCTGCACTAATAGTTTAAAAAATCTCTGAGTAAGCCTTATTAAATTCCACTCGTTTATATTTAAAACTAGCTTTTGCCTGCAGTTTCGCCCGCATACATAAAATATAGCCTATGTCACTCAGGAATAAAGCAGCTTTCTATCGGTGAAAAAATTTTAGCAATCGGACCAGTACTTTCAGCCTCCTCCAAACAAAAAAAAACTTTAGCTCATTTTAATAGACTCATTTTTGTAGATTTGCTCATCCTGTTGTCTTTGGCTGAATGGATAAACCATGCAAAGTTACTACTTAATCAACATTATTAATTGATTCCATTACTTTTGATGGATTCCCCATGTGCAAATATAACAATGGTCCATGCCGTCCCGATGATACATAGTGCCCATATTCACCACACTATATTAGTGAGCCATCTTAAG